>CM066051.1:45694646-46944646 GCA_033557465.1 Ichthyophis bannanicus | reverse complement strand
CAGTCTCATATTTCAGTTCTCTCAGCACCCTGGGATGTTATGCCATCCTGTCCAGGTGATTTGCTGCTCTTTAGTTTATCAAATAACAGTATTACATCTTCACGATTTATTGATATTTGTTTCAGTTCCTCTGATCCATCACCTTTAAATGTCATTTTTGACATAGGTAAGTTTTCTACATCTTCTTCAGTAAAGACTGAAGCAAAAAATTCATTCAATCTCTCCCCTATGGCCTTGTCCCCACTTAGTGCCCCTTTTACCCCTCTGTCATCTAAGGGTCCAACTGACTCTTCCACTGGTGTTTTGCTATGAATGTACTTGAAAAAGTTTTTATTACGTACTTTTGCTTTCACGGCAAGCTTCTTTTCAAATTCTCTCTTTGCCTACTATATTAATGCCTTGCATTTAACTTATCAGTACTTATGTTGTCTCCTGTTTTCTTCATTTGACATTTTTTTCCATTTTTTAAAGATTCTCTCTTATCTATAACAGCGTCTATGACCTCACCTTTAAGGCATTCTGGCTGTCATTTGGCCTTTCTTCCACCTTTCGTAAAGCCTGGAGTACATCTGGTCTGGGCTTCCAAGATAATATTTTTTTAAATAACGCTAAGGCTTGATGTAAACTCTTAACCATGCCTATTGCTTCCATTAGGTGAACTAGGCAGTCGCCTAAAGCACTGGGCCTTCTGGGGCACTTATTGCCGTCACTACCACCCTTCTCCAGGGCTTGCAACGGCAGCAATAGTTCAGAAACCGCAAGGCAGTACTTGCTTTAAGTCGCTGACACTGCCTTGCGGTTTCTGCTTTCGACCCTTGGCCTCTTCCGCCCCCTCAGATGCACACTTCAAGCTACAAAGAGGAGTGACCATAGCAGTAATAGAGGCAGAGAGCCCATGGGGAAGGGACAGCAGAATGGAGGGACCCACCTAGGGCGCCTCCAATCCTTGCACCGGGACTGCTCTTAACCTTTGCCGTTGCTCCTTTTAGTTTTTTTCTTAACTATTTTCCTCATTTTATCATAGTCTCCTTTTTTAAAGTTAAATGCTAGTGAAGTCAGTTTCCTTACTATCCTCCCTCTATTTATTAAATCAAATGTGATCATGTTATGATCGCTATTGCCATTATCTCTCGCACTAGATCCTGCATTCCATTAAGGTCTAGATCTAAAATAGCTTCCCCTCATGTTGATTCATGAACCAGCTGCTCCATGAAGCATTGATTTATGTCATCTAGAAACATTGGGCCCAATTTTTGAAAGGTGTCTACACGATTTGCAGCCCAGTAAACCGTGTAGATGCCTTCATTGGGGATATTCAATGGCACTTACAAGGGTGTTGCTGTTGAATATCCCTAAGTCCCTACCAATGTTCCCTCTAATTTTCTGTAGGCTGTGTGCGCATAAAATATCAGCTGTGTGCAGCTTTTGAAGGAAGGTTAAATTTTTGTGCGCCACATAATGACACTCAGAGTTATATACTTTAAAATTTGACTACACGTCAGAATACAGTATGTACATCACATTGATTTTAATCAAATTAAATGAAAATGGACGATTACTAAATGAAGTTGGAAATTTCTAGTAATTACAATCATAACTTTTAAATTTTAAGATGTCTGTGTTGTTTTCTATCAGAATCAGAGCTGTAATTTTTGTGCGCTCTGTTGTAAAGTATGTGCGCTCGCTCGGCGAGGTGTGTGCGCGCGCACGCGCGCACAGCTTAGAGGGAACAGTGGTCCCTACGCGTCCCAATGTTATCTGGTTAGTATCAGGGCGTGTTGCGGGCATTTCAGGGCGGAGGCAGAGAATGGCGCTAACCAGACAGCAGCGATATTGGATGCTGCCCAGTTAGCGATCTGCATCTTAAAGATAGGCAAGGAAAACCCTCGCCTATCATTAAGGCGCTGGAGCTAACCAGGCAGCATTCAATATCGCTGTTGCTCGGTTAGCTTCGGCAGCTTCCGACTTTTGCGGCGATCACCAGATATTCAATGCCGTCCCCGCGGTATTGAATATTTGGTTTAGAGGTTGGCGGACAATTATCTCCCTAGTATATCCTGCTGTGACATTGACCCAGTCAGTACCGGGGTAATTGAAATCTCCCATTGTTATTGTGTTGTAAACTTTGCTAGCTTCCCTAATTTCTGTCAGCATTTCATCATTTGTCTGTTCATTCTGCCAGGCGGATGGTAGTATACCCCCACTGTCATTCCCTTCCCATTTTTACATGGAATTTCTATCCATAGAGATTCTATTTTGTTTCCTGCAAAACATTTATCCTGTTTGACTCAATGCTCTCTTTAACATATAGTGCCGCTGCTCCACCAAATGTGATCTACCCTGCCATTACAATATAGTTTGTAGCCTGTTATCACAGTGTCCCATTGGTTATCCTCCTTCCAACAGGTCTCTGAGATGCCAATTTTATCTAACATTTTTAACATCTTTGTTAGCGATATTGCAGAAGGGCTGTCGGGTAAGGTTTGCCTCTTTGCAGATGATACCAAAATCTGCAATAGAGTAGACACCCAGGAAGGAGTAGACAACATGAGGAGGGATCTAGCTAAGCTTGAAGAATGGTCTAGAATTTGGCAGTTGAGATTTAATGCTAAAAAATGCAGGGTCATGCATTTGAGCTGCAAAAATCCAAGGGAGTGCTACAGTATAGGGGGAGACATACTTCTGTCCACAAAAGAAGAGCGGGACCTAGGCGTGATTGCGTCTGACGATCTTACAGTAGATAAACAGGTAGAAAAGGCAATGGTGAAAGCCAGAAGGATGCTTGGGTGCATAGGGAGAGAAATGGCCAGCAGAAAAAAGGAGGTGATAGTGCCTCTGTATAAATCTCTGATGCGACCTCATTTGCAGTATTGTGTACAATTCTGGAGACCACACCATCAAAAGGATATAAGGTTGGAGTCGGTGCAAAGGGTGGCTACTAAAATGGTTAGTGGTCTTCGTTATAAAGCATATGAGGACCAACTTAAGGATCTTAATATGTATACTTTAGAGGAAAGATATGATTGAGATGTTTAAATACCTCCATGGAATAAATGCACATGAGAAGAGCCTCTTTCAATTGAAAGCAAGTTCTGCTACGAGGCGACATAGGATGAGGGTGAAAGGGGATAGACTCAGGAGTAATATGCGAAAATATTTCTTTATGGTGGATGCATGGAATAGTCTCCCAGTGGAGGTGGTAGAGATGAGGACAGTATCTGACTTCAAAAAAGCATGAGACAAACACAGAGGATTAAAGGAAAAGAGGGGACTGTTGTAGTGGTAAATATGAAAGGGCAGACTAGATAAGCCAGTGGTCTTTCTCTGCCGTCATGTTTCTATGTAATCTTTTATTCAGTGCTATATATTCTAACTCTCCCATCTTATTTTTTAGACTTCTAGAATTTGCATACAGGCATTTCAAAGTTTGTGTTTTGTTCCTATTAACAATCTGGCTATCAGATGACAGGGGTAATTTGGAATCTCTCAATTCTGTCTGATTTGTACTTAAAGGCACCTGGGTTACTTTTACCTTTGGATGCCTTAACTTCCCTGTTTTGCTAGTATCCTTTAAAAATACATCCCTTTCCTGGAGATACATAGGGCGGGCTTCAATCCCCAGCACCATCAGTCCCTCCCTCCTCCCCAGCACTACCCCTGTCTTGGATATACACTAAGGCGGGGGTGGGATGTTCAGTCCCCAGTAGTTTCAGTCCCTCACGCTTCCCCAGTGCTGTCCCTCTCTTGAGGATACACAGGGACGCTTCAGTCCCCAGTGCAGGCATAGGGAATTGCATACCGTTGCCCATGTTAGTAGACAGTCGGTTGTTCTGTCCATCTGTGTTTCACGTCTCTCTCTCACAGGCACACAATGAGCAAGAAACAGTGTGTCCTCTTCACTGCTAAGACAGAACTCCCTGCCTCCTTCATCCTGACCCCCCACCCCTGTGCACTCCTCCAAGAACTGTTCCAATCCATGATTTTCCAAGAAAGATTTTAATGACCTTAGAAACCAGCACACACTTGAGAAAATCTCACCAGTAATTTGAGCACAAAGTGTAAAAACCTCTCCGTTTCTCATATCCGATATTTTTTAGTCTCGAGCAAATAAGCTGGGAGATGCGGGTGGTACTATTGAAGTGTACAGAGCAGTGGTGGGATTCAAAAATCTTAGGAACAGGTTCTTACCCCTGCAACCTATACATCGGCGTCCCCTCTAAATTTTATCCAACCTTCTGTGTGTCTCTGACCTCAGCTATTTCGCCCGCAGCATGTTTCTTCTCTTCAGCCGCAGGACAGGTTGCTCTCGTGCACCCACAATATGGCTGCTGGCTCTAACTGTTCCATGTTCACTTTTGTGGCCCTCAGAAGCAACTTGCTCCTCGAGCACAAAACTGCAGGCCGCAATCCCTTCGGCCTGTGAGACAGGTTGCTCCTGCAGGCACAACTAATGCTAGCAGCGATCGTAGCCTCCTTCATTCCTGCGGCCTGCGGGAGCAGCCTCTCCCACGGGCCAAAAACTGAACTGCTGGATGTGATCCTTTCAGTCCGTGGGACAGGCTGCTCCCGCTTCTTCCCTTTTCATCGCTGCTGGCTTCACTTCTTCGGTCCGTGGGAGCAGCCTGTCCTGCAGACTGAAAGGATCATATCCAGCAATTCAGTTTTGGGCCCGCGGGACAGGCTGCTCCCCTCCATACCTCCTCTGATCTCTCAGGCCGTAAAAACTGTGGTAATCTCCTTCGCCACCACCACCAGCGAGCTCCTCCTAATCGGGTTAGAGCCGGAGAGCGGGAAGCAAGACTCCTCCCCACTCCGGGGCCCAGGCCCAATCAGAGGAAGCTGGCTCCCCTTTTAAATTTGCAAGCGCCATCGGGCGCTGGATCAAGCTGCCGCCACCATCACCATCGAGCTCCCCCTGATCGGGGTAGAGCCAGGGAGCAGGAAGCAAGAGTCCTCCCCGCTCCAGGGCTCAGGCCCAATCGGAGGAAGCCGGCTTGCCTTTTAAATTTGCAAGCGCCATCGGGCACGCCCGCGCCTAAGGGCCTCACCAGAGGGCCCTTTAGCGTGGCCCTTAGGCAGGGAATGAAGGCGGAACAACGAAACCTCAGCTAATCTCACTGAAGCAGCCACTCCAAGAGACAAAATCAGCAAAGAATACATCGGCAAAGTCTTGCTCTGCCATGGAACGAAAACAAAGAAGCCATACCTCGGACCTCCTCACCAGCTGCTTCTTGAGCACCACCACAACACCTATCAACCTTCTCGTAGTAAGTACACTGCAATAATCCACAATCATCTGCTCACAAACCCACTCCAAAGACCCGGAAGCACTTGGACCACCACTGCCTTCATAACTATATAGAACTCAATACCAACCGTACCTCCATATCATACTGAACTCTGATTATACTGTTATACTGCTGTTTTTGAAATACTCCAGCATATTCCATCTACTCAGCCTCTATATTGCTACGTAATTGTATTGTGCTGAGTTCTAGTTGTATCTCTGTAACTTTCTGAGCACATCTCCTATTCCATCACAATGCCACTTTTGTCATACTCCCCCTCCCCCCAACCTATCTCCCAACACTCTAGTGTTCCCTCTTTTACATCACCTGACCCCTTCCGACCTCCTCAAGGCTACACCCCTTCCCACCATTCAACCACTACTTTAACACGGCCAACTCTCAGCCCTGGCACCTGACTTTTAGCACACACACCCTAATTTCAATCCTAATCTTAGCCCTACTTACCAATGGGCTTCAGGTAAAACATGACATATGAATACCGACACCTACCCACCTCTAACCAATCATCTCACTTCTATATTCATCACACCCCCCTGAAGTGCAGACTAACTAGGATAACCACCCTCCCCACTGCATCTGCCCCACCTGCACCTAAATCTAACCACTCCCCCCCCCCCCTCAATTGTGCCTTAATTAATACCCGCTCGGCCAGGAATAAGATCCCCATACTTGCCGATCTAATAACTGACTACAAACTAGACATCCTTTATCTCACAGAAACTTGGTTCCAAGACACAGATTCGGTACTTATGAATCAGCTATGCCCTCCTACTCATACTATCCACAGTTGTAATCGTACTTCTAGCAGAGGTGAAGGAGTATGCTTAATCTCCAAACAGGAACTAAACTTGTCTGTCACTGAAACCACCTCTAGTTTTGGGAATGGATTCCCTTATAGTTTCCAATAATGCTCTCTCTCTAATATACCGTGCACCACAATCAGAGGCCCAAGACCTCTCCTCAATCCTTGACATGGCATGCACTACCCAAACACCCTCTCACCCCCTCATACTCCTAGGTGATTTTAACCTCTCTTCAACTACCCAGAAACAGGCCTCCTCCTTCTTAGATGCTATGGCTGTGCTACAATTCTCCCAAATTCTAAAGACTCCTACTCATGCCAAAGGTAATATGCTTGACCTAATATTCTGACCTCAATCTAACATATCAAACACTCAACCCTCTCACTCTATCCTCCCAGTACCATGGTCTGATCATTCCCTGATCCTCTTCTCCGTCCCCAGCAGATACACTCAAACCCAGTCACCTACACCTACCCACAAGATGACCCGCAAATTCAAGCAATGTGACTCCAGCCTATTGCTCAAGCAGGTCATCCCTAACTTAGACCTTCTTAATAGTAACCACTCAGATCTCACCACCCAAATCAAAGGATGGAATGAAATCATGGCATCTACAGCTCAAGCACAACCAAGACTTTCAATTAATAATCACCGCAAACGAGCTCCATGGTGTAGGCCGGGTCTACCTACAAAAAGGGTCTCTAATTTTCACCAAGATTGTCTGAGTACATGGGAGCCATACACAGAGAAAAGAAAGAAAAAATTAAAAGAAAAAACTCAGATCTCAGTCACTTGTCTGCAATATTCCTTTCCTTTATTTAGTACAAGCAAACCTGCAAGCACAGATACACAAGTGTCTGTCTGAGGGACCCTGGGGCGGACAGCGTTCTGAACCCTACCGTACAGTGGGGAAAAGAAGACTGCCCCCGATGTTCCATAGTAGCACTCTTATATACCTCTCTATAGCAATATTTTGAATTTACTGACGTCATTGGCCAAACTTGCAAAAAACCAGCAAAACCTGCTAAGTCAGAGAACTTTGGCCAGTGCAACCCTGAGACCCCACCTATGCTTATCACCAAGCAACAGATAAACACAACCGTTGGTCTTTCAAGGTTTGCCTAAGGTCAGCTTATCAGAATCCCCCTTGTACATGCCTTTCCCTTTCTTGGAATTTCATCTTCTGGCACTTGTCTTGTTATCTTCAGGGCCCAGAGTTTGTATGTTAAAGGTCTTTGCTTCCAGCATGGCCTGTATTTGGTTAGCCTGTATTTCTTTTGGGCCTATACACTCTGCACACTCCCGTCCAAAGTGTCTAGTTCCCCGGGCTTTCTCATACAAGGCCACAAAATACTCTGTTTCATAACCCACATGCGTGTCTTCTTATGTCTTCTCGTGCCAATCATATGTTACTGTATATATTTTCAGGCAGGTAAGGGCAGGCAGGCAAGGGTGCAATCATACAAAGCAAACCTATAGGGCAGGCCTGAAATCCACACTTAGATTATCCCTTCAATGGTTCTCAACATCCCTACACAATCTGAAGAAAGACCTCAGATGGTTGGAACGCAGCTGGAGACGTTCAAGATATCCAGCTCTTTACAACTCATATTCCTACAAGCTCCGAGCCTATCGCACTGAAACTCTAAAACATAAAAAAAATGACAATGAGAACATCATCATGCCTCAATAAATAAACCCAGGGAACTATTTTCAGTAGCTAAATCCCTCCTACATCAACCAAACAAACAGTTAGCCATAGATAAAATAACCCCACAGTCTATAGCTGACCACCTCTGCTCTAAATTCCTCACAACCCAACACCATCTTCCCAACACGTTGCTCACTCACCCACCAGTGTTACCCCTAAAATAACCTGGGAAAGGTTCGATCTGCCTTCCCTAGACACCTCTACATCGCACTAGACCCCTGTCCAGTCTCATGGTTAAGAACTACCAAAGAAACTCTTGCCCCATACATACGCAATATAGTACAAGCTTTCCTCTGCACTGGGATCATGCCAACCCCCCTGAAAATGACCTCAATTCGACCCATACTAAAAGGGTCCAAGCTTGACCCTTCCACCCCCGCATCATACAGACCGATATTATCAAGCATTCCCCTACTCGCAAAGATAACAGAAAAGATTGTCCAAACCCAACTCCAGGACTACACTGATGACCACACTCCTCGACCCTTTTCAACATGGCTTCAAAAGGAACCATGGGGTCAAAACTCTATTTACTTCCCTCCTAGATATGGTAATTCATACATCCAAACACCTACACAGGGATGCCTCCTAATCTCTCTAGATATATCCTCAGCCTTCAACTCTCTTCCTCACAATCAACTCCTTGACAGGCTCTATGACATCGACCTTAGGAGTACCACCCTTGACTGGTTCTGTTCTTACTTAGACCACAGAACAGAGCAGGTACGAATTGGTGAAAAGATTTCCCAACTATCCATTCAATCTCACGACGTCCCTCAGGATTCCAGTCTATCCGCCCTTCTTTTCATATCTTTCTCCAACCTATATATAAAATTTTCCAAGATTACAAAATCCAAAATCAACTCTACGTGGATGACATTATTTTATTTATTTTATTTATTTAGACAGATTTGTATGCCACCTTATCCTTCAATCAAGGTGGTCACGTCACGTCACATTACAATTGGAGGGCTACATTTAACATTAGGGTACATGTAAACATTTAGACAGTACAGTTACATAACAGCATTTAGACAGTGCATTTAAAGGTTACATTTAATATTAGGGTATTTAATAACGTGGTATGATAAACTTGTGTGTGTGGATAGGATGGTGCGTACTTAGCTGGCAGCATAAGTAGTATTTCAGTATGGGTATGGGGTGTTGCCTGGATGCTCATATGTTTCTATAAATATAAATGTTTTGAGGTCTTTGCGGAATTCTGTGAGATCATCTAATGCTCTCAGGCTCGTTGGGAGGGAGTTCCATAGTGTGGATGCCAGTAGTGATGGAGCTCTTTTTGAAGTTGTTTGTTTGGTTTTGTGATAGCCTGCAGGTGTACCGATCATGTTGTCGTTATTGGTTCTTCTTGGTCTATTGCTGATATCCCTTGTTATAACGTTTTGGAGTGGGTCCGCTGAGAGATGGTGGATGACTTTGAAGATGATCATGATTGTTTTGTATTTAGCTCTTGTCACCATTGGGAGCCAGTGCAGTTCCTTTAGGGCGGGAGTGATGTGTTCGATCCTTGGAGTGTCTGTAATGATGCGTGCTGTGGTGTTTTGTACCATCTGTACAAAATTTGTACATTATGTTTTTAACCCCGTTCAATATTGCAAAGCCTGACTTCACTAATATCAGCAATTGCTTCAAGCAAATTAGACATTGGCTCCAGCAACACAATCTCGTCATCAACCTAACCAAAACAGAAGCCCTCCGCCTATTCATTGACTCATCTTACACCCCCCTTCCTCCTTTGTCCTAGGTGACTATACAATATCTTTAAAAACTGAAGTTAAATATCTAGGCATAACACTTGACCAGCATCTCTCCTTCCATGAACACATATGTAAAACAACTCATTCAATTTACTCTAAGATCAGAACATTGAGAAACATTCGCTCTCTATTAAATGCAGACTCCTTCCGTACTGTTAGCCAAGCTCTCACTACCCCTACCCTTGATTACTGCAACCTCATATATCATGGCCTCTCAAAGCATAGCATACACCCCCTCCAATTAGCCCAGAACACAATAGCACGTCTAATTTGAACCACGTCTAATCTGAACCACGTCTGATTTGAACCACCCTTAATACAATAGAGTTCACAAATTACCTATATAAACATGTTCTCTGTAAATTTTACTCTCTGTAAATAAGTTATGCCTCAGTGCATCTCCCGCATGTCTCCCCCCCCCCTCATAACAAGTTTTCTGTAAATATGTGGTTTATAAAGAGTTCCCTGTAAACTTCTGAGTTATAATGTAAACCACTTTGATTTTATGAAAAAGCGGTATAGAAAAACTGTTAAATAGATAAATAAAATCATTAAATCTCTAAGACCCCCCAGAAGATCTCACATTACCCCCATACCTCAACAACTCCACTGGCTCCCTATCCTATCTAGAATAAAATTTAAAACCTTCACTCTAATTCACAAAATTATCCATAATGAATCTGCCCCCTGCCTTTGTTCACTCCTAACCAAGCCTTCCAACTCCAGATCTCGCAGGCCTAACTCTGCAAACCTACTACATATCCCAGTCCAAAAACTAGAAAGCTCACAAGCTACCTGGAATCATACTTTTTCCCTCTACACCCCCCACAGAATGGAACGCTCTCCCTCCCTGACCTTCGAAATTGCTCTGATCATGCAGAATTCCTCAAAAAAATTAAAAACGCTCCTTTCCCAGAATTATTATAATACCAACTCTCAAAGTAAATCCAACTAAATGCCACCTAGACTTAGCTAACCCTCTACCCTCCACTCAATATCCCCCTCTTCCCTATATCCTCCCCCCCCCCCCCTTCCCCTCTAATGTACATATTTATTTATTTATCTGTATTTATATCCTGCTTTTCACCGGGTCAAAGCAGTCAGTTGGGGGATACATTTAACACAAGGGGATATGAGACACACATATGCTAATACTTACAGGGAACATGGGCAATGGAGGGTTAAGTGGCTTGCCCAAGACCACAAGGAGTGCCTACAGGACTAGAAATCCCAGTCCCTCTGGCCTGAGATTGCTGTCCCCAGGTGGGACTTGAACCCCTGGCCTGAAGTACCTTGTCCTAACCACTAGACCACGCCTCCTCCCTAGTTGCCATCTCTGGCATTATAACCAACTGTTACCTTGTGTTCTCTAAGTTCTTGTTCTATGTAAAACAGATGTATCCACACTGTTATTTTTGAGTTCCATGTAAACCGTCTTGAATTGTAGAAAGACAGTATATAAAAAAACGTTAAATAAATAAATACATACATACATAAATAAACTAAAGTGGCGCTCCTTCCCACAGTCAAAACGGCAGGAAGAACTTAATAGGACTTCATTTCCGGTGTCTCTGCACACCAGACCTATATCATATTAACTGCTTCCTGCCACTGTGACTCTGGAAAGACGCGCAGCTTTGTTTAAAGGGAAGGAGATTGCCGCGGCTTTTATCTCCTCGTTGCCTGCTGCCGGACTTTGATTCTCTGCTTCGCACTACCATCGCTGACCTGCCCGCACCACACTGTCTCTGCGCAACACACTGGATAAGCAATAAAGCATTGAGGATTTTCAGCAATATAGCCGCTCTGGCACCCTTGAGTATCGGCGCCCTCCTGCCGTGCTTATCCCACTTACAGGATAACGCAGGCCCTGTCAGTGACGTAGCTTCACATGGAGTGCAAAATGGCCTATAAGAATCAGTTTGGCGAATTTGGGAAATTCTAGGAACAGGCTCGCGTGAACCAGATGAATCCCACCACTGCTACAGAGGCAATTAATGTGTGGAAGAGGAAAGATAAAAATGCAAGATATACTATAATGGGTCAAAGCAAAGCCCACAAGCACCCGGTAGGGTAATACATCCAAGTCTACCTGGCTTACAATGGTTTATGGATTTTCCTCCAGGAATTTGTCTAAACCTATTTTAAACCCAACTATGCCTTGACCACATCTTCCAACGACAAATTCCACAGCTCAATTGTAGGTTGCATGCACAAATAGTTTCTCTGATTTATTTTCAATGTTTTATCTACTACCTTCATGGAGTGTCCCCTAGTCTTAGTACTCTTTGAAAGGGCAAGCAACCATTCCCTGTCTATCTATTTTGCCCCACTGGTTAAACTTGTGTTTCCCAAGCTTTTCAAACCCAAGGCACAACTACATTAGTGAGAATGTTGTGCGGTACACCAGCATCCACAGGACAGACTGCCCAGACATGGAAAGCATTCATATGGTCTAAAGAAACATAGAAAATGATGGCAGATAATGACCATACAGCCTAACTAATTTGCCCATCTATAAGAGAACATAAGACATGCTGTACTGGGTCAGATCAAGGTCCATCAAGCCCAGTATCCTGTACCAACAGTGGCCAATCCAGGTCACAAGTACCTGTCAGGTTCCCCCAAAAGATTCCACGTTGCTTATCACAGGGTAAGTAGTGGATTTCCCTGGTCCTCTTTGGTTTATGGACTTTTTGAACTTGTCCAAATCTTTTTTTAAACCCAGCTACACTAACAGCTTTTACTGCATTTTCGGTAATGAATTCCAGAGTTTGATTGTGGGTTGAGCTATTAAGTTCTACAATCCCTTCTCTCAGAAATCCTGTGTACTTGTCCCATGCTGTCTTGAATTCAGATACAGTTCTTGTCACCATCACCTCCACTGGGAGGCTATTCCACACATCCATCACCATTTCCATAGGGAAATGTTTCCTCAGATTATTCCTAAGTCTATCCTCTTTCACTTTTATCCTATGTCCCTTTGTTCCAGAGTTTTCTTTAAATTGGATGAGGCCCACCTCCTGTGCATATATTCCATGGAGGTATCTACATGTCTATCATATCGCCCTCCACCCATCTTTCCTCCAAAGTATGCATATTGAGATATTGAAGGCTGCCCCCATATGCCTTATGATGAAGCCCACCAACCATTTTAGTAGCTGCCCTCTGCACAGGACTCCATCCTGTTAATATCCTTTTGATGGTGGGGTCTCCAGAATTGCAAACAATACTGCAAATGAGGTCTCACCAAAGACTTATACAGAGGCACTATCACCTCCTTCTTCCTGCTGGCCATTCCTCTCCCTATGCATCCAAGCATCTTTCTGAAATCCCATCAGTATCTCTTCCAAATTTGAAATAAAGGGAGAGAGGGAGCAGAGACAAAAATTAACTTAAGTAAGCATATCATAGATTTGAAAAGCTTTAGAAAGGCTGAATGCATGAGTGTAGAGAAGGAAGACGATGGTGTGGGGTGGGCAGCTCCATCAGTTAGTTATCTTATCTGGTGCAGGTATCCCCCTGCTCCCAACACTTACATGGTGCCCCACCGATTGTTCAGTGCCCATTCTCCCTGTCTCACTCAGTCTGGAGATAAGGTAGAGGCTGGAATGACTCAGAGAAAGCAGCCACGTGTATGATGCATAAAGCAGGGCCCGGATATCTATGACGTGCAAGTCACCCTTTCATTTCAAGGATTATAGAAGAGCTAGGAAGGAGAGCTATGCATGGAAGACCGACATGTTCTCACCAAGGACTTCCTACAGGCTGATGAGCCATCACTGGCATCTCTTGGTGCTACAAGGCACTGAATGCCGAGCCCAGGTGCTGGCATGGATTGGGACATCAGGCAATGGTGACCTTTTCATGGCACAGCTGATCAGGTCTGAGGGTACAGTAGTTGGGAAGCACTGCTATGGTCCTTGATCATAACCCCTCACAGTCGTCTCTGATCCAACCGAAGATCCCTAACCTCATTTGTCTTAACTCATGGGGGAGTCATTCCACCCCCGTTTATCTTTTCTGTCGCCCTTCTCGGTACCTTTTTTTAGTTACGTTATATCATTTTTTTGAGATGGGGTGTGCAGAACTGCATCCAGTACTCCAAATGTGGTCACACCATTGCAGAGACATTAAGATAGTCTTGGTTTATTCATCATCCCTTTGTGGATGATTCCTACCATTCGATTTGCTTTTTTGATTGCCATATGATACATTACCTCACACTCAGCTGAGAATTTCAGCGTATTGTCCAAGATATTTTTCCTGTGTATCGACTCCTAATATAGAAACCAGCATTGTATTCCTATAGTTGAAATTACTTTCCCCTATCATTTTGCACCTCCCCTCGTTAAATTTCATCTACAAGATGTCTTGTCCTTACTCTGGCGATGCCCTTCTACAATGCTGCACAAACTGCTCGAAATTTAACAACTTTAAATATTTGTTTGTCATCATTAATGAATAAACACCACCAGTCACAACAGAGATCCCTGAAGCACTCCACTAGTTACCCCTTTCCACTGCGAAAAAGGACCCTTTAGTCCTGTGCTTTGCTATCTTTTTTTTTTATTTCCAAACATAAAACTTATCATTCCAACAAGCATAAGAATCCACAGATATTGACCTATCCAAATATACCCATATTTACTAAGCCAGCATAAAGGAAAAGAAAAAAAAAGCAAATTTAATTATATTAAACCTTCTTCCTCAAGAAAAACGCCTCTAACTGAGCAGGATCAAAAAATACATATCGGTTTCCCTGAAAAACAATTTGACACTTGCAGGGATATTTTAAGAAACAAATTGCACCAAGGGCCAAAACTTGGGGTTTCAAATCTAGAAAAGCCTTCTATGCTTTTGAGTAGGCTTAAATACATACGGAAAAACCTGTATGGCCACTACAAAACATATCATTCTTTTTCCGAAAGTATAATAGGAAGATAAAATTCTTATCCAATTCAGATAAAAAAGTAACAACCAATGTTGCCCAAGAGGTTATATCATCAGTGGAGGATTCCAAAAAAGCAAAAACATCCAGACCGTCAACAGGTAATAACCGAGCAAAGTCATCACCTGTCTGATCCTACATAATATATATTGAATAACTTAATAATATCCACATCAGAAATCAACAATATTGCTTCAGATATTTTTGAAAATGAATAATTGGTGAAAGGTAATGTGTACGAGGAAAATTTAGAAAACGAAGATTCTTCCCACGGGTAGAATTCTCCATCAGTGCCAGCTGATGGCAGACAACTGAACTGTCCTTTACAGATGATGAGACAGAAGCCTGTACAGCCAAAGGCTGACCTCAATGTTGATCACAGAAGAATTTTAAGCAACCAATCTAGTGTCCTGCTCAGCCAATTTACTCACAACCTCATTAAAAAACTGAGAAACCTTCTGCAAGAATTCTGAAGGGACATCTCAGTCCAGGTAACCACCTCCCAAATATCCCTGAGAGAAATGTCCTTAGGAGCCTCCAACCTGTCAGTAGCCATAGAAAATTCAAGAGGCAACGGTAAGGAAGAAGACCGACATTGATTAATTCCTGACTCAAGTACAGAAGCCTCTGTCCGGGGACAAGCAACAAAGGGACCGCACGCTCCTGTGGCGAGGTAGGAGAAGCCACACCCTCAATCAAATTACCACAGTGGCTGCGCGGGGTAGAACCCAAAACCATAGAGGGTGAAACAGATGAAGGAGTACTTGAAGATGCCATCTCAGTGACACAAGCCCGCTCTTCTGGTAACGTCATCTGCAAATGGTGATCCTTTGGGCTTACTTTGGCCGATTTAATGAGTGATGCCTGCAAGCCTCTCATCTTTCTTTTGCTCATAGAGAGGGAGAAAAGAAGTAATAAAACACTAACTCCAAATCCTCAAGACTCTGAAGGGGCTCCAAAGGGGTAGGCCTGCCCCTTCGGGCACACGCCCGCAGCTACATTCCATGGCGGGTCAAAGATTTTAGAGGCACCTGGGATGACGTCATCAGCCACACCTCTTCCCTGTGGCTGCCAGAGATCTTGTGCAGGTAGTCAAGCAAATGAAAGGCAAAGGCAAATATTTCCCTGCGTCCTGTCTTTTAACCAGTTGGTGATCCACAGCAAGACATCACTTCCTATCCCATGACTTTTTTAATTTTCTGAGAAGCTTCTCACAAGGGACAGTATCAAATACCTTCTGAAAATCCAAATACACTATATCAACCAGTTCTCCTTTTTTCTACAGGTTATTCACACCGTCAAAGAATTCTAATAGATAAGTAAGGTCCAACCTCCCTTCTCTTAATCCATGTTGGATTTTCCACAGTAAGCCAGGCACTGAAGCTCCAGATACTGCGGTGACTCACTAGCCCTATTCCAAGAGTGGCAATTTACACTACTATCTGGATAGCCTTTCCTAATAGTTGGGCTGTTCCATCCTCATTCTAATTTTCATTGCCTTTCTCTGCACCTTTCCAATGCCACTATATCCTTTTTGAGATGCGGCAAACAGAATTGCACATGGTACCCACGGCACCAGAGAGCGATACAATGGCATTATGATATCCTTTGTTTCATTCCCTATTCCTTTCCTAATAATTCCATGATGGTGCCTAGATCCTTTTCCTGGGTGGTGACTCCTAATGTATAACTTAGCATCATGTATCTATGTTGTTGTTGTTAAGTGCCGTCGAGTTGGTGTCAACTCATGGCGACCCTTTGGATAGTTGTCCTAAACTGTGTTTGGTCTTCAGTTAGGCGGCTCATTTTTGATAGAGTGAAATCCATAGCTTCTGTTATTGCATTAATCCATCTCATTGCTGGCCTTCCTCTTTTGCATTGACCTTCAACCTTTCCAAGCATGATGTCTTTCTCTAATGATCTCTCTCTTTGCATGATGTGTCCAAAGTATGAAAGTCGAAGTCTTGTCATCTGAGCTTCTAAAGAAAGTTTATGTTTGATCTCCTCTGGTACCGACTGGTTTGTTCCTCAGGTAGTCCATGGTATACACAGTATTCTTTGCCAGCACCATAATTCAAAGACATTGATTTTGTTCCTGTCTCTCTTTTTCACTGTCCAACTTTCGCATCCATATGATGTTATTGAAAATACCATGGCTGGACAAGTTGAATCTTTGTATGAATAGAGACATCTCTGCTCTTGAGAATCTTGTCTAGGTCCTTCACAGCCATTCTGCCAAGAGCAATGCGTCGTCGGATTTCTTGACCGCTTGTCGTTTCTTTATTGATTATTGATCCAAGCAGGTTAAAGTGTCCACTAGTTAAATTTCTTCTCCATCAGCGATGAACTCATTGATTTTGCCAGTTGTCAGGATCTTTGTCTTCTTTATGTTAAGGTGCCATGCCCATTTTACGAATATGTTCCTTGATGATGGGAAGTAAATATTTCAGATCATCTTCACTTTCAGCAGTATTGTGGTATCATCAGCATAGCAAAGGTTGTTACTACTACTACTACTGATCATTTGTATAGCGCTACAAGGCAGTGCTGTACAGACACATGTAAGAGACAGTTCCTGCTCATTGGAGCTTACAATCCAGTCAGGACAAACAACACAACAGTTGAGGACAGGGATACATCTAGGGGAATGATAAGAAAACACGTAGGAAACTAGGCGGATCAGGATCCAAAAGCAGCCTCGAAGAGGTGAGTTTTCAGCTGGATTTGAAAAGGGCCAGAGATGAAGTCTGCAGTACAGACTCAGGTAATCTGTTCCAGGCATAAGGAGCAGCAAGGTGAAAGGGTGAAAGTCTGGAGTTGGCAATAGAAGAGAAGGGCAATGATAGAAGTGATTTGCTGGAAGAGCGGAGATCCTGAGGACGGGTGTTGGGAGAGATAAGAGAGGAAAGGTAGTGAGGAGCAGCAGAACAAGTGCATTTATAGGTCAGTAGGAGAAGTTTGAACTGGATACAGAAACGAATAGGGAGCTAATGAAGCGACTTGAGAAGAGGGATTATACGAGCATATCGAGGCTGGCGGAAGATGAACCATGCGGTTGAGTTTTGAACAGACTGAAGGGGAGTGAGATGATTCAGAGGGAAACTAGCAAGGAAAAGGTTGCAATAATCTAGACAGGAGGTGACTGAAGAGTGGATAAGTGTCTTAGTAGTGTGTTCAAAAAGGAAGTGACAAATTTTCTGATGTTACAGAGAAAGAAGTGATAGGTTTTAGCTTTCAGTTGGATGTGTGTGGAGAAGGAGAGAGAGGAGTCAAGAATGACCCCAAGGTTGCAAGCTGAGGAAACAGGGAGTAGTACAGTGTTATCCACAGAGTCTGAGAAAGGAGGAAGGAGGGAGGGAGTTTAGGGGGAAAAATAAGAAGCTCAGTTTTGGCCATGTTCAATTTCAAACAGCGGTGAGGCATTCCTAACAGGGGTTATACATTTCAAGCAAAGGTAAGAGTTTGTGGCTTTTTAAATTACTAGCTCTCTGCCTGGGAGCCCTTAAAAGGTTTTGGTACATTTTTAAAACAAAGTTACTTTCTTTTTGGTGCTTTAATTTAAAAGGGGAAATATTTTCTTTAGTGGGGTAGGTTTAAAACTCTGCTTTAGTATCTTTCTCAGCTCTTTGAAACTACTGACACCTCATCAGATGTTAGTTCCCTCCCTACCCTCCCCCCCATCTCCCACCCACCCCTACAGAGCAGTCTTGCTTTATAGGTCACCTCCCCCAATTAACTACACACAGGGACTTGGAACAGCACATTTTGAACACACTTAAGAGAGATTTAACTGCTTTTTCTCTGAAAGGACAGCTGGGAAACCAGCTGGTACTGTGGTAGGTCTCTTTCTCTTTTGCTTTAACAGATACCTAAGCTCCATCAACTGAACAATGGCTGGGAAAAATTGTATCGCCAAAGCTGTTGCCCCCGTTATAGCTTCTGCCTCTGTCCAGACAGAGGTCCCAGTGCCAGTTGAAGAACCGGTTCAGTGTGCAGGATGCCTGCATGTGGAAGCTCTCAGGAAACAAGTAGAGGAACTCAGAGAAGAGGTGGCAAGGCTGAGGAGCATTCAAGACAGTGAGAAGAACATTGATGAGATACTTCTTGCAACATCCAAGCTCTCCAGCAGAGGAGAAGATGGGAGCCTACAGAATGACGAAGGTTAGGCAGAAGTCACCAGGGCCTGCAGAATCACCAGTCCAGCTTCTCCAGCCCTTGAATTGAAGAATGGTTATGCAGCCCTGGAAGTGGAGGAGGTGAAAACGTCCCTGGAAAGGGAAGAACCAGAGCTTGAGCACCCCAAAGTTGCAGAATCAGTGACCACAAGGAAGCGAAGGTTAGTGGTGGTTGATGACTCTTCTGAGAGGTACTGAGGCGTCCATCTGCCGACCATACTTGATGTCCAGAGAGGTATGCTGTCTGCCAGGTGCCAAAATCTGAGATGTTATGGAGAGTTTGCCAAGACTCATCAAGCCCACTAACTATTACCCAATGTTGCTCATCCATGTCAGCACAAATGATACTGCCAGGTATCCCTCTGAGCATTTCAAAAGTGACTTCATGGCTCTGGGACAGAGGGTGAAGCAGAAAGGAGTGCAGGTGGTGTTCTCTTCAATCCTCCCTGTTGAGGGTAAAGGCCAAAGCAAAGAAGCTTGCATCCTGGAGATGAATGCATGGCTGCGTGGATGGTGTCATCGAAAGCGTTTTGGTTTCCTGGACCATGGGATGCTGTTCCAAGGGTTGCAGAGCAAAGATGGCGTCCATCTGTCCAAGAAAGGTCAACGTGTCTTCAGTAGCAGACTAGCTAATCTACTGAAGAGGGCTTTAAACTAGATTTGTTGGGGATGGGTGAAGAAAGCCTCCAGGTAAGTGAAACATTAAGTACCTTTATGGAAATGGGTAAAAGGGGCAACATATGGAAAGCGGTGAGTATAAATGCCAGTAGCATGGGAAATAAGATCCCAGATGTTGAAGCTTTAATGGGAGAGGCTGACTTGGATTTAGTGGAAGTTATAGAAACATGGTTCACAGAAAACCATGACTAGGATGTAACTATACCAGGCTATACTTTGTTCAGAAAGGACAGGGTAGGAAGAAGGGGAGGAGGAGTGGCATTATATGTAAAACATAATATTAAAGCTTTGGAACTATAGAGCTTAAAAGGGAGAGAGGAGGCACTGTGGGTTAAACTAGAAAGAGGGAAAGAGAAATCTATTTGCATTGGCGTGATACAGACCTCCCTCACAGGAGGAAGAGGTGGACGGAGAGTTAATTGAAGACATATGCAGTATTGCTAGGAAAGGAGAAGTGCTATTGATAGGGGATTTCAATTTGCCAGATGTTGATTGGCACACTCCTGCTGCAGTATCATCTAGAAGTAAGGAGATCCTGGATTCTCTACAGGGAGAACTATTCAGGCAACTGGTAACAGAACCCACACATGAAGGTGCCATACTGGATGATGCTTACACTTGAAAGTGTTTCTGATGTTATAGTGGGAGATCATTTTGCATCCAGTAATCACCAGATGGTGTGGTTCAGTATTAGAACTAGGGTTGTTAAAATTCATTCAAAAGCAATGGTCTTAGACTTTAGGAAAACTAACTTTGCAAAGATGGGCCAATACTTTAGGGAGTCATTAGCAGAATGGAAACAGCTGGGGGATATAGAAAAACAGTGGGTAAAACTGAAAGGGGGTATTTTAAGGGCAACCAACATATTTGTTAAAATGGTAAATAAAGGTAAAAGGAAAAGGAGACTACTATGATTTTTGAAAGAAGTAGCTGAAAAGGTGAAGAAAAAGACGGAGGCCTTCAAGAAATACAGGAGATCACAGAGAGAGGAAGACAGGCATCTATATTCGGAAAAACTTAGAGAAGCTAGCAAAGTAGTCAGGAAAGCAAAGATTCAAAAAGAGGAGGAAATAGCCAATGCAATAAAATGGGAGGATAAGACATTTTTAAAACATGTTAGTGAGAAGAGGAAGGGCAAAAGTAGTATTGTCAGACTCAAGGGTGAAGGGGAGGAATATATAGAAACTGATGAGGTAAAGCAGAATTGCTTAACAAATATTTCTGTTCTGTGTTCACAGATGAAGAACCAGGAGCAGGGCCTCAGAAAACACCCACAAACAGGAACAGAAGGGAGGGGCATCTTGAACAATTTTCATAAGCCTGTGTTCGTGAGAAACTAGCTAAAATTAAAGTAGGCAAAGCGATGGGACCGGATGGGATATACCCTAGAATATTGAGGGAACTTGGGGACATTCTAGCAGCTCCACTAACTGACCTTTTCAATGCCTCGTTGCAATCGGGAGTGGTGCCAAAGGACTGGAGAGAGGCATATGTGGTCCCTTTACACAAAAGTGGAAGTAAGGATGTGGTTGAAAACTACAGGCCGGTTAGTTTAACTTCAGTGGTGAGTAAATTATTGGAAGCGCTGCTGAAAGAGAAAATAATGAGGTTTTTGGAGTCCAGCGGATTACAGGATCCAAGGCAGCATGGATTCACCAGAGACAGGTCTTGTCAGACAAAGCTGATTGATTTCTTTGACTGGGTGACCAGGGAGTTGGACCGAGGGAGAGCCCTAGACGTGGTGTATTTAGATTTCAGTAAAGCCTTTGACACCGTTCCTCACAGGCGACTTATAAACAAACTGAGCACCCTAGGGATGGACCCTAAAGTTACTGCTTGGGGAGGCAACAAAGGATACAGGTAAATAGAGCTCACTCTGAGGAGAAGGAGGTTACCAGTGGTGTGCCGATTCTTTTTAACATCTTTGTTAGTGATACAGCAGAAAGGCTGTCGGGTAAGGTCTGCCTCTTTGTAGATGATATCAAAATCTGCAATAGAATAGACACCCAGGAAGGTGTAGATAACATGAGGAGGGATCTAGCTAAGCTTGAAGAATGGTCTAGAATTTGGCAGCTGAGATTTAATGTTAAAAGATACAAGGTCATGCATTTGGGCTGCAGCAATCCAAGGGAGCAATATAGTATTTTTATTTAAAATTTTTAGACCGCATTTTCCAATGTTCAAATGCGGTTTACATTAAACAGAACATTGAATTGTACATATTCAGTTACATAAAACATTTAACTATGTACAGTAAAACAGAATAACATAGTGAACGATTTGCTAGTTACAAGGGGAGGGTGAAGTACATTTGTCCACTAAAGAAGAGCGGGACTTAGGCGTGATTGTGTCTGATGATCTTAAAGTAGCTAAACAGGTAGAAAAGGCAATAGTGAAAGCTATAAGGATGCTTGGGTGCATAGGGGGAGACATGGCCAGCAGAAGAAAGGAGGTGATAGTGCCTCTGTATAAGTCTTTGGTGCGACCTCATTTGGAGCATTATGTGCAATTCTGGAGACCGCACCTTCAAAAGGATGTGAACAGGATGGAGTCGGTGCAGAGGGTGGCTACTAAAATGGTTAGTGGTCTTCATTATAAAGCATATGAGGACAGATTTAAGGATCTTAATTGTACACCTTAGAGGAATGGCGGGATAGAGGTGATATGATTGAGATGTTTCAATACCTCTGTGGCTTAAATGCACAGGGGGAGAGCCTCTTTCGATGGAAAGCAAGCTCTGCTATGAGGCGACCTGAGATGAGGGTGAAAGGGGATAGATTCAGGAGTGATATGTGGAAATATTTCTTTACGGAAAGTGGTGGATCCGTGGAATAGTCTCCCAGTGGAGGTGGTAGAGATGAGGACAGTATCTGAATTCAAAGAAGCATGGGACAAACATAGAGGATCTCTAAAGGAAAAAAGGTCTGTTGTAGTGGTTGATATGGAAGGACAGACTAGATAGGCCATGTGCTCTTTTTCTGTCGCCATGTTTCTATGAGACATCTAGATGGCAATGCCGGAGAGATTTCAGGTGTACTGAGGTAGATCTTACAGTCATCAACATAAAGATGGTACCGAAAACCATCGGAGGAGATGAGTGCACCAAGAGACTGGGTATAAAGGGAGAAAAGGAGTGGACCCAAGACAGACCCTTGGGGTACACCAACTGAGAGCAGGATAGCAGTGGAGGAGGATCCACCAGCACAAACCCTGAAAGTGCGATGGGAGAGATAAGAAGAGAACCAGGATAGCACAGAACCCTTGAAACCAAGCGAGGACAAGGTATCAAGGAGAGGGTAGTGCTCAACAATGACAAAATCAGCAGAGAGGTCGAGAAGGATGAGGATCAAGTAAAGGCCCTTGGATTTTGCCAGGAACAGGTTACTGGAGACTTTGGCAAGAGCCATTTCAGTAGAATGTAAAGGATGAACTCCAGATTGCAGTAGATCCAGAAGGGCTTGAGAGGAGAGAAAGTCAAAGCAATGGCGATGAACTGCATGTTCAAGTAGCTTAGAAACGAAGGGGAGAAAGGAGGCGGGTCAATAATTAGAAGGACAGGTAGGGTCAAGAGAGAGTTTCTTGAGGAGAGGTGTGACCACATGTTTGAAGGCTGCAGGAATAGTTGCAATGGAGAGCGAGAGGTTGAGAATATGAGAGATGTACAGGATGACAGTGGAGGAGATGGAGCTTAGGAGATGGGTGGGAATAGGATCATAGGAGCAGGTAGTGAGTTTGGAGGAAGAAAGAAGAAGCGTGATTTCCTCCTCAAAGATCTTAGAAAAGGAAGAAAGGGTGGCAGAGGTTGAGGAGGTGAGTTAAGAGTGAAGAGGGGAAGAGGGTATGGAGTTGAGCTTGTGGGGAACTGGAGTGCAATCTTGTGGATTTTATCATGGAAATAGTCGACCAAACGGGCAGAGAGAGAAGACGGGATAGGGGGCGGAGGCACCTTGAGGAGAAAGTTGAAAGAGTCGGTGAGGATCAGAGGCAAGAGAGTTAGTCAGGTGGATATAATAGTCTTGTTTGGCGAGTGCTATGGCTGACTGGAAAGAGGCAAGCATGAATTTGAAGTGTAGAAAGTCTGCAAGGGTGTGGGATTTGAGCCAAGTGCACCCAGCTGAGTGGGCACAGGAACATAGATAGCAGATAATTGAAGAAAGCCAGGGCTGAGGGGCAGTACGCCTCACAGGATGTGGCATGGGCGGAGCAAGAGCATCCAGAGCAGATGAATGTGCAGTTATAGGAAGCTACTACCCTCATCAACAGACTCTGATGACATGAACATTCTCATCTTATATCCATGCACCCCGCCCCCTTTCCCTACCCACCTATCCTATCCCCAGTCTCACATATCTCACCCCCTCTCCCTACACACCTACCCTATCCCCAACCTCTTAAGTTAGTTAAATCTTTTGTTAGTATTGTTATTGTTATAAAAGTTATAATTTACTATGTTTAATGTTCAGTTTCATAAAGTTACATGTAAAGCCATATAAGCCACCTTGTTCCAATGTAAACCACCTAGACTGGTAGATTAAACAGTATATAAAAATAGCTAAATAAATAAATAGAGGAGGAAAGAGGTGATGAGACAGTAGTGGAAAGAGCTGATGGGTCAATAGCATGATGATTTCTAAAGAGGTTGGAGGAGACTGGGCAAAATTGAGACGATGGGTGATGAAGAGTGAAGCTTAGCAGGTGATGGTCAAGTAAGGAATAACTGAGGTACAAAGGTTTGAGGGTAAGCAATTAGAGAAGAAGACAAGGTTGAGGTAGTGGCCATGCCGGTGAGTAGAGACAGTAGAGCGAAACTGGAGGTTGAATGAGGAGGTAAGGGAAAGGAGCTTTAAAGCATAAGGGTCAGAGGGGTTATCAACGTGACTGTTAAGGAGGGGAGAAGATGAATCCAGAAACAAGGAAAGCCACAAGTCAAAGTCAGTGAGAAAGGTAGAGGGAGACTTGTCAGGGGGTCAATAAATAACAACTATCCGGAAAGGTAATGGAGTAAAAAGGTGGATGGAGTGAACTTCAAGGGAGGGAAAGGAGTGGGACTGAGGCAAAAGAAGGGGTTGAAATTGGCAGAAATAAGAGAGTTGTTGATAAGTCATCCCCCAGTCTTCACACCTTGGTAGTCTTCATACAGTCCTGCTTCTCTGCTGATTTGTTCTGCATATAAATTAAACAGGTAAGGGGAAAGTATGCAGCCTTGTCGAATACCTTTGCTGATTTTAAACCATTCTGTTTCTCCTTGTTCCGTTTGAACTGTTGTTTCTTGATCAATGTAAAGATTGTGCAAGAGAACAATCAGGTATTCTGATATATCCATGCTTCTTAATGTGGCCCAGATTTTCTCATGGTTTGCACCAGGGGTGGCCAACTCCGGTCCTACTGCACCACGATCCAGACTGGTTTTCAGGATGCCCCTAAGAAATATTCATAAGATATATTTGCATACAATGGGGATGCAAATATACCTCGTGAATATTCATTAGGGACATCCTGAAAACCAGGCTGGGTCGTGGTGTACTAGGACAAGAGTTGGCCACCCCTGGTTTACATAGTCAACAATCTTGCTTTAGTCAATAAAACACATAGATATCCTTTTGGTGTTCTTTGGTCTTTTCAAGGATCCATTTCACATCTGCGATGATGTCTCTTGTTCCTTGCCCTTTCCTGAACCCTTCTTGCACTTCAGGCACTTCTAGTTCCAGATATGGTTGTAATCTCTGCTGAATGATCTTGAGTCGAATCTTGCTGGTATATGGGATCAGAGCGACTGTGCAATAGTTTCCACAATCAGTCGGATCATCTTTCTTCAGTATTGGTATAAACACAGATCTTTTCCAGTCAGTTGACCATAATGTTGTCTTCCAAATTTCCTGGCAGAGCCTTGTAAGTATGCTAACAGCTGCATCTGATTGCCCAATCCTTTGTTCTTTAATAATGCTTTCAATGCTGCTTCGACTTCTTTCACCACCAATGGTTCCTGATCGTAGGTGTGATCCTTGATCAACGACTGGATTTTACCTCTCACATAAAAAGCACGGTAAAAACTATCTACTTCAAGATAAAAACATTACGCCACCTAAGACCCATGCTAGAATACAACGACTTCCGCTCAATATTCCAAGCAATAGTCACTCCACACTTTGACTATGCGAATATTGTATTACATGGTCTTTCAAAGAACACCATTAACCCCCTGCAACTAGCAATGAATGCTGCGGCCCGTATCCTAGTTGGAGCATCAAAGAGAGACCATATCACGCCAATCCTTAGGGACCTTCACTGGCTCCCTATAGAATGTAGAATTAGCTATAAAGCTCTCCTCATCACATTCAAGGCCTTAAATAATTTATCACCAGCAACGACTTCAGACCTCATCAGTCTAACTCCCAAGACAAGATCCAGGAGACCACTCGCTGAAAATACCCTAGTCATTCCCAGTGAATCCACAAATTGGTCCCAATCAACAATTAACAGAGCATTTAAATCTTATGCGCCTAGATGCTGGAATAAACTTCATCCAGATATCAGAGCAATACGAGACATGAAGCAGTTCAGAAAGGCTATCAAGCACTACCTATTCACTGAGTACTTCCAGCCACCGTAATGCTATCTAATATGTCATAACACAGATTCATAGGCATAACCACTCCATAAGACATACCTTCTAGAACTAAAAATTTTGTTGTAATTACTCTGTTCACTAAAATCTCGCTGCTAGTTGATTGTATGTAAATAGTTCAATCGTTATTGTAGATAGTTACCCTTGTTACCCAAGTTTATTGCCCTGTTATCTGTAACTCATACTTGTTTTCAAATGTACTGAGATTGTTTTGTTCCATGTAATCCGCGCTGATGCTGAAGAGCACGGTATATAAGAAACTTTAAATAAATAAATTTAAATAAATAAATAAGGTACAGGTTGAAACAGCTGTTGATCCACTTGATCTTTACGAGGTATAATGACTGTATATTCTTTCCACCTTTTCTCGATCATCTCCGTATCATTCAACATGGATCCTTGAGCATCCTGTAGCATTCCAAATCGAGGCTGGAATTTTTTCTTTAACTCTCGTAGCTTTAGGAAAGCTGGTCTTGTTCTTCCTCTAATAGTTTCTGATTCTATTTCCTTGCATGCATCATTGTAGTACTTTTCCTTGTCTTGTCTTGCTGCACTTTGGAAATCTATGTTGAGTTCTGCGATTGCCTCTCTTTCTCCTCTACAAAAATTCAAGGTCTCTAACTGAGCGATCTAATTATGATATCTAGGGTTGCGCTCAAAAATAACAAAATAATACATTAATATACCTCAGCTACTTAAGTGTTTACTTATCATATCTTCAGATTTCCAAAGGTCTCAGTTTCTAGCCAGCCGGGCTAATAGAGTATACTCTCCACAGCTGTAGCTGATAATCACATCAATGACCTCTTTATGGAAACCTATTTTTTAGAACATCCCCCGCACTACTAAAAGTGATAATATCAGTCTTTAAGGCTTGGTGTCATAGAGCGTATATGCCAGGATCATTCATATTTTCCAAAAAACTGGCACTTAACTGGCACTTAGCTGCTGAAATCCAAGCTCTCGGAAGTATTGCATAGATTGGAGTCTGTATGCTAATTCCACTGAGTTCCACTGAGTTCCCGACGCTCTCATTGGGGTCCCACTGCGGCGTTTCACGGCCTGTGGTTTCATCAGGGGAGCCTCATTGCCTTAAGTTCATGTACAAGACGATGCTGCCGACCTTTCGTGTCTTCCTATATTCTGTCTCTTTACTTGTTTAACCAACTGTTGGCGCTTCATTTCTGTTGCCAAGTCCATTTTTTCCAACCACTTTGTCTTCTTCTTTGTTGCCAACTTTCGCATTCCCGTCATCTATGACTATCAGGATATCCTGTTTGCATGTTCTGTCATTTTCAGCTTGTACTTCTTCATAAAACTGATTAATTTCTTCCTTTTCCACAGCTGTAGTCGGAGCATATTCCTGAATAATAGTTGTGTTGATAGGCATTCCACGTAGACAAATAGAAATTAAGCGTTCAGTGATTGCATTGTAGTTCATTACAGTTCTTGCAAGTTTCTTCTTAATTATAAATGTAACACCATTTCTTCTTTGTTTTTCATTTCCAGCATAGTAGACCATGTGATCATCAGATGCAAAGTGCCCGATACCAGTCTATTTCAGTTCGCTGACACCCAATAGATCAAGTTGTACATGTTCCATTTCATTCTTGATCACCTCCAACTTCCCTTGGTTCATGCTTCGTACGTTCCATGTCCCAATATGTAAGACATCTTTGCAGCTTCTGACTCTCATTTTATACGTAGCTACATCAGCAGTCAGATGGCCTGAGGGCTTTGATCCAACCGCATCATAAATGCTAGCTTTACTCTGAAACATCTTCAGCTCATCCCCAGTAGCCAGTTGAGTGCCTTCCGACCTGGAGGTCTCATCTTCCAGCACTTTAGTGCAATTTGATTTGTTGTGACTATCCATTGGGTTTTTGTAGCCAGGCCTTTCTTTCTTGCAAGTAATGGTAGTGTTGTTGCCATTGTCACAGAAATATGATCCTCTGCCGGCAACACCATACCATTCTGCTTCTGCTGCCCAGATGGGTGGTTTGTCTTAGTCTGGTACTTCAGCTGAGACCTGTCCATCTTGGGAGATCCTGCCAGTAGTTAAGTTACCAATAGCTTAGCTCTCAGCATCACCAATGCACACAATTCCTCACAGCACGACAAGCTGCAATCCAAGTGAGGGCATGTATCTATAGTTTGGGTTATTCTTTCCTATGTGCATCATCCTACACTTGTCCACATTAAATTTTATCTGCTGTTTGGATGCCCAGTCTCACAAGGTCCTCCTGCAGTTTCTCACAATCCACTTGCTATTTAACTACTTGGAATAATTTGGTGTCATCTTCAAACTTGATCACCTGGATTGTTTATCCCAATAAACCATTATTAAAGAGTACTGGGGAAATCCACTGCTTACTCCTGGAATAAGCAACATGGAATATGTCTATCTTTTGGGAATCTGACAGGTATTTGTGATCTGGATTGGCCACTGCTGGAAACAGAATACCAGTCTTGATGAACCTTTGGGCTGACTCAGAATGTCATATTTTATGTTCTTAATTCCATATCATTTATAAATATGTTAAAAAGCACCAATCCCTGGGGTATCCACTATTCACCTTCCACCATTGAAAAAATTGGCCATTTATCCCTACTCACTGTTTTCTAACTCTCAACCAGTTTCCACCCCACGATAGGACACTGCCTCCTATCCCATGACTTTTTAATTTTCTCAAAGAGTCTCTCATGAGGGACCATGTCAAAGGCTTTCTCAAAGTCTAAATACACTTGGCTCACCTTTATCCACGTGTTTATTCACGTCTTCAAAGAAATATAGCAGATTGGTGAAGCAAGACTTCGCCTGGCTAAATCCATATTGACTTTGTCTCCTTAAACCATGTCTGTCTGTGTGTTGGGAGATTTTCCACCCAGTACTCCGATGGGCTGATATTTAAACACTGTGGCAGTTGGCCACATTTAAATATGAACAGGGTATTCAGCACCAGTATCCAGATACTGGCTGCAGTGTCATATTGCTGCCAATAGACCGCCCTGCACTAACTCGATAGTGCTAGGGCAATTTGTAAATCTCTAAACACCCTTATGCGGACAACCCCATGGGCTCTCCAGATAAGGGCTTTAAGTACTGGCTTCTCTGTTCTTTATAATAGTTTCTACCATTTTGCCCAGCAGATTCTACAGTCTGTAGTTTCCCTGATCACTCTTAGAGCCCGTTTTATATGTTGGCCACCCTCCAATCTTCAGGAATCACAGATGATTTTAATGATAGCTTAAACATTATTAATAGTAGCTCTGCAATTTCATCTTTGAGTTCATTCAGTACTCTTCAGTGTATACAATCCAGTCCAGGTGATTTGCTGCTCTTTATTAATTTCTTCTACTATATCTTCCAGGTTCACTGAGATTTGATTCAGCTCTTCTGACTCATCACTATTAAATAACTTTGATGTGGGTAACTCCCTCACATCTTTCTCAGTAGCAACCAAATTAAAGAATACCTTTAATTTTTTAGCTATGGCCTAATCCTCGGTTATCTAGAGATCCAATTGACTTCCTCACAGGTTTCTGGCTTCAAATGTCTTTTGCACTGAGTGTCACATGTACGATTTTCTCCCACATGGTGAGGTGTCTTACATGTGCACTAGGTGCAAGGAGCTCTTTGCCCTCAGGGAACGAGTCCGATCTCTGGAGGCTAAGGTAGCGTAGGACATAAGGAAGACAGAGAGGTACATAGACGAGATTTACAGGGACGTAGTACTGAAGTCCCACCTCCAATCTGGCAGCCTCTCAGTTGCCATGGAGGAGAGAGGTCACATGAAAGAAGAGCATCACCTTGGTGTGGCAGGAAGTGATCCTGTAGCTAGGACCTGTCCACCAGGAGATGTAAAACCTTCTCGCATCGAGGAGGCTTCTCCAGGGCCATGTGCCCATGAAGGAAGGGTTAGGACAGCCGTTATAGTTGGTGATTTGATCATTAGGCATGTAGATAGCTGGGTGGCTGGAAGACGTGAGGATCGTCTGGTAACATGCCTGCCTGGTACAAAGGTAGCAAACCTCACGCACTACCTAGACAAGGTTATAGATAGTGCTGGGGAGGAGTCTGCTGTCTTGATACATGTTGGCACCAAAGACATAGGAAAGTTTGGGAGGGAGGTTCTGGAGGCCAAATTTATGCTCTTAGGTAGGAAGTTGAAATCCATAATTTCCAGGGTAGCATTCCCATGCAGGACCCAAAAGGCAGGCAGAGTTCTGGAGTCTCAATGCGTGGATGAGACAATGGTGCAGTGAAGAGGGTGTTGTATTGTTAGGAACTGGATAACATCGTGAGGAAGGGAGGGGCTCTTCCAAAACGATGGGCTCCACCTTAACCGGATTGGAACCAGGCTGCTGGCATTAACCTTTAAACAGGAGAGAGCAGCTTTTAAAGTAGATAGTAAGGAAAGGCCAACGGTCGGCCAGGAGCAAATGCTTCAAAAGGATGTATTCTTGAAGGACACTAGCAAAACAGTGAAGTTAGGGCATCCTGATAGAGAGGTTCCAACAAAGATAAAAGTAACCCAGATCTCCTTCAGTACAGAGCTGAAAGATTCCAAATTAGACCTCTCAACTGATAACCAGATTAATATGAATAGAATACAACCTCTAAAATGCCTGTATGCAAATGCTAGAAGTCTAAAAAATAATTTGGGAGAGCTAGAATATATAGCTCTAAATGAAAGGTTAGATATGATTGGAATCTCAGAGACCTGGTGGAAGGAAGACAACCAGTGGGACACTGTGATACCTGGGTACAAACTATATCGCAATGATAGAGTAGATCAAATTGGTGGAGGGGTTGCGCTCTATGTTAGAGAGGGCATTGAGTCACAAAGGATTAAAGTATGGATAAAAGTTACATGTAAAAAATGGACGGCGACAGCAGTGGGGGTGTATTACCGACCGCCTGGCCAGAATGAACAGATGGATGATGAAATGCTAAAAGAAATCAGGGAAGCTAACAAAAAAACACACTAATAATGGGTGATTTCAATTACCCCAGTATCGACTTGATCAATGTCACAGCAGGACATGCTAGGGAGATAAAGTTTCTAGATGAAATAAATCCACAGTACTACCTTTTAACTTTCAAAAGGGAGACTATGATAAAATAAGGAAAAGAGTTAGGAAAAAACTAAAAGGAGCAACTGCAAAGATTAAAGATTTACAGCAAGCATGGGCATTGTTTAACACTAGAAGCCCCAAAAGGAATTTTACCTAGAAACCCCAAAGTGCACCAATTGACGCATTATCACAACGACTGCGTTTAGCATGAAATGCAGATGTGAATTAATGTGAAGTTACTTATTTGTTAAATACGTGCAGTATGTGACATCATTACATGATGTCATCGTGTGTTTATTGTTTGTAATTTCAGAGTAAAACTGTAAACAGTGATTGAGATGTGCCACCTAGTGGGAACATGAATTTATACATAGAAGCCCCAAAGTACGTCAATTGACACATCCAAGGTGGAAGACTCATCAACAACCTTCGCTATGCTGATGATACCACATTACTGGCTGAAAGTGAAGATGATCTGAAACATTTGCTTCTCACAATCGAAGAACATAGTCTCAAAATGGGCCTGCACCTTAATGTAAAGAAGACGAAGATCATGACAATTGGAATAATCAATAGGTTCATCGTTGAAGGAGAAGAAATTGAAATCGTGAACAACTTTAACTTACTTGGATCAACTATCAATAAAGAAGCAACAAGCAGTCAAGAAATCAGACGACGCATTGCTCTTGGCAGAATGGCTATGAAAGACCTAGATAAGATTCTCAAGAGCAGAGATGTCTCTCTCCATACACAGATTCGACTTGTTCAAGCCATGGTATTTTCAATAACATCATATGGATGTGAAAGCTGGACAGTGAAAAAGATAGACAGGAAGAAATTTGATGCCTTTGAATTATGGTGCTGGCGGCGAATACTGTGTATACCATGGACTGCTCGAAGAACAAACCAGTCAGTACTAGAGGAGATCAAACCTAAGCTTTCTTTAGAAGCTCAGATGACAAGACTTCGACTTTCATACTTTGGACACATCATGCGAAGAGAGAGATCATTAGAGAAAGACATCATGCTTGGCAAGCTAGAAGGTCAACGCAAAAGAGGAAGGCCAGCAATGAGATGGATCGATACAATAACAGCAGCTACGGGTACCAGTCTGTCAACAATGAGCCACCTGACTGAAGACCGAACACAATTTAGGATAGCTATCCAGAGGGCCGCCATGAGTCGACTCCAACTCGACGGCACTTAACAACAACAACAATTGACGTACTTTGGGGCTTCTAGGTATAAATTCATTTTCCCACTAGGTGGAGCATCTGTCATTAATTTTCGATGCACATATTTGAACATCTTGACCTTGCTAACAAAGTCATGGAACATGACTGACATGGTTCTAGCAGTGGTGCTTGTATACAATTTTGAAGATGCATTTGCATCAATTGACGCACTTTGGGGCTTCTGGTGTTAAAAGTACTATTTTGAAAGCCCAGACTAGATGTATTCCACACTTTAAGAAAAGTAGAAGGGAGGCCAAAAAACTTCCAGCACAGTTTAAAGGCAAGATCAAAGAAGCTGTTGTTGCCAAAAAAGCATCCTTCAGGAAATGGAAAAAGGAGCCTAATGACGAATTCCGGAAACAACATAAGCATTGGCTTGATAAAGCGGGCAGAGAATTTGAGTCTGAAATGGTATATAAAGATGATATAGTGGAAGAATTGAAAGAAATATTGATAAACTGGAAGGACGTATTACAACTGTTTGATAAACTGAAGAGTAGCAAATCACCTGGACTGGTTGGTATACACCTGAGGGTGTTGAAAGACCTGAAATATGAGATTGCAGACCTACTATTAGAAATCTGTGAACTATCATTAAAATCATCTGTAGTACCTAAGGATTGGAGAGTGGCCAATGTAATTCCAGTTTGTAAAAAGGATTCCACAGGTGATCCAGGAAACCATAGACCGGTGAGCCTGACGTCAGTACCAGGCAAAAATGGTAGAAACCATGATAAAGAATAAAATTATTGAATATGTAGATAGCCATGGTTCAATGGGAGAAAGCCAACATGGATTTAGCCAAGGAAAGTCTTGTCTTACTAACCTGTTATATTTTTTGAAGGATACTCTGTGTCTTTCCTACTCCACTGGTAATGGAGTAGTAGCCTAATGGTTAAAGCAGTGGACACAGAACCAGTAAAATCAAAGTTCAAACCCTACATCTCCTATCAGCGCTTTTTGTGACCCTGGGCAAATAGCTTAACCTTCTACTGCCTCAGGTGAGACTTTAAGACTTCTAGGGCAGGGAAACATGTACTGTAACTTGCCATGAACATGGATTTGGAAAGGTGAATAATAATTTTTAAAAATCCAGTACTAGGACATCCTGCCTTTTAAGATCTCCACCTCCTTTTCCTCTCTCCCAGGATACCCTATCTCCTTCCTTTCCTTCATCCAGTCTTCTAAGATGCCCTGCCCCCTCTCCTCCCTACCAACCTTTTCCTCTGCACCCCCTGTTACTGCCATCTCTCAGCTTTTCTGTAGTTGTCCTCTTTGGTAGTGTTCTTCCTGCTGGTACTGAAGAACTGCATAATTCTGCTTCTCAACTCTTTTCTGGAGGAACACCTAACCGGCTGGCTTTTCAGGATTACAACAATGAATGCGCCTGGGATAAATTTGAACACCCAGCACCACTGGATACAGATTTATCTCATGCTTATGCAGTGAAGATATCCTGAAAACTCCAGAGCTGCCAAGTTACCCAGTTCCAGGAGTGAGATTTGAAGCCGGTCCTGGATTTCTGGCCGTCTCATTCTGATGCATTCTGGGACCTGCAGCACTGATTCCAATGGGTAAAATCAGGGACTACAACTACCATACTGCATTGCATTGTAAATTTAAAACCAGAAGTGGTAAAAAAAATCTCCCTCCTGGAACTGGGTAACTTGGCAACTCTGAAACTCAGTTTGAGAAACACTGTTCTGCTCCATTAAATCTAAACCCTTTGGCTGCAATAATTCTTCTAAAAGTGTTTATCCCACCCCTCCTCCTCATATGGGTAGTGTGAAGGTTCCTAGTACTGCTGTTGCCATTATCTAATTAGCAAATATATGTGACCTTGAACCTGGAACGAAGAGAGAGAACTGCACAGACAGCCTCAATCCAATCAGGTAATTACATCTTTAGCTAGCACCCTTCGCTCCCTCTCCTCCTCTCACACCTAGCATGGCCAAGAAACATCTTGTAAAGTCAGGCCGGGATAGGGTTGCCAACTGGCTCCAGATGCGCCCGACACATTTGATCCAGTCCTAGGTTTACCCCATTGCATGCAGGGACACGTAGTTCTGATTTTTCCATTGCACTCCATAAGAAAAGCAAGACTACATGTCCCTGCATGCAATGGGGTAAACCCAGGACTGGATCAAGCCTGTCATGCGCATCTGGAGCCCATTGGCAACCCTAGGCATACGCAGCACTTACAGACACATGTAAAAGATGGTCCCTGCTCATCAGAGCTTAGAAGACTTAGAATGCAAGAAGGATAAAACCTGCACTGGGTTAGTCTATTAAAATAATAGAATTGGTGGGAGAGACGCTAGTCCTGTCCTGGACTTACCTCATATTATCGTGTACAGACTTCCCTTACAGTTCCCTGTGTGTGCATATCTTTGTCACTAAACCATAGCTCTAATCTTCTCCCCCCTCCCACACATACTTTATCTCTCTGTGCCTCAGCTCTAATCCCCAGCTCTGTCACCGAATCTGTGTAGGTGACACTGGGGTGAGTCACTTTATCTTCCTGTTTCTCAGTTCTAATCCCTGGTTCTGTCACTGACTCTGTTTGTGTGACCTTGGGGGGAGTCCCTGTGTCCCAGCTCTAATCCCCGGCTCTGTCACTGACTCTCTGAGCCTGTGACTCTGGGGACAGATCACTGGCAATTTTTGATGTAGATGGCACAATGACCCCGCAAAGTGCATCCCACCTCACCTCAGATGATCTTTCTTTTTTTTTTAAAGCAATCCATTTGCACAGGTGCCAGACCCTGTGCGCATGTGTCAGGCTCCCTCCCCTTGTTTAGAGCTGATTTTTTGCACAGAGCTTATTTGCATGTGGTTTGCTTAAAGCAACGCTGTGCAAAATGTCTGCGCTAAACCTGCGGCATGAAACCCTCTGCCAGAGCTTTAGCGCCAGGCTCTAGTACAGCGTTTCTGCACTGAGGCATGAGTCTCCCCATGAGCATCCCACAGACCAGCCGACCACTGACAGGGTTTGAATACAAGACAACCGACAGAAAGAGGAAAGAACTCGAGAAAGAGAAGGAAACATACACAGAATATTTTTTAAAAAAGAAAGACTGAGGCAGGGAGAACCAGAGGATGCTGAAAGGACAGAGAGGAACGAACGCGTGATGGAAAAATAGAAATTTCTGAAAGAGAGACTTGGGAATCAAAAGGGTCCAAGTCAGCCTTCCGGCCTGTGGCCAGCTTCCCTGGTCAAGATACAGCCGACTTCCTGGCAGCTTGCACAGGTCAAACGTTTTCAGCTTTGGCAAAACCCCAAAAGGATCCTATATAAGAAGTGTCATTTCTATCAATACACCTGATTAAATCACCCTTCACGTAGAGTGCTGGAGAAGAAGGATGGCCTGCGACACAGCTCAGTATTGATCTGACCTTAGCACAGGTCATGGAAAAAGGAATGCAAGACCATAATAGAGTTGCCGAATTACCCGTTTCCAGGAGTGAAATATTTTGCCGCTTCTGGTTTTAAATTTGCAATGCAGTATGGTATTTGTAGTCCCTGATGTTACCCGTTGGAATCAGTGCTGCAGGTCCCAGAATGCATCGTAATGAGATTGTCAGAAATCCAGGACTGACTTAAAATCTTCCTCCTGCAACTGGGTAACTTGGCAACTCTGGGATCCTCAGCAGCGGGGGAGTGAGGGACAAAGCCTGGGACAAGCACAGAGGATCCTCAGTGGTGGGGAAGTGAGGGGTAAAGACAATGTTGCCAAGTTGCCCAGTTTTAACATTGAGATTTTAAGCCGGCCCTGGATTTCCAACTCCTTTGACACCTTAAACATAGGCATCAACAACATAAAAATAGGTTTCCTCCTCATCTTTTTAGATATCTCATCGGCCTTAGACACTGTATCCCACAGCGCTCTCCTGCAACGGCTACAGGATATCAGCCTCCACAACACAAGTGGTTTCGCTCATACCTAAGCAATAGACATCAGCTAGTCAAATGCAGAATAACCAATTCCATTCCATCTCCGTTCTCCAGAGCAATACCGCAAGGGTCATCCCTCTCAGAGCTGCTCTTCAATGTACTTACAGCCTATCTGTAAGGTTATCAGAAAACACAACATTCAATACAAGATATATGCTGACAACATCATGATTTATACCCCAATCAGCCTAGATAAGCTGGACTACTCAATGATAACAGGATGCCTGGAGGATATGACTGAATGGCTGGCTGACAATTTTATTTTTATTTATTTATTTAGACAGTTTTGTATACCGCCTTATCCTTCAATCAAAGCGGTCACAACACAATTGGGGGGATACATTTAACACACAGGGATATGAGACACACACTAATACTTACAGGGAACATGGGCAATGGAGGGTTAAGTGGCTTGCCCAAGACCACAAGGAGCATCTGTGGGACTAGAAACCCCAGTCCTTCCGGCCCAAGGTTGCTGTCCTCTAGTGGGATTTGAACCCCTGACCTTCTGGCCTGAAGTACCTTGCCCCAACCACTAGGCTACTCCTCCCTAAACATCAACTACAATAAGACCAAAACCCTATTTATCACAAGGAACATGTCTTTTACCCCCCTCCCCCTCCCCCCCAATTCAATCAAATTACTCAATTGGAACATATCTGTAAAGGAAGAGGTCAGATACCTAGGAGTCACACTGGACCGCAACCTGAACCTACAATCCCTCTTCAACAAGACTTCCCAGAACGCATACTACAAGCTGAAAATAATCAGGAGACTGAAGCCCCTCCTCAGCCAGAACCATTTCCGTAAAGTATGCCAAGCCATCCTAGACTTTTGCAACTCCCTGTATCATGGCCTTCTGAAGCAAACCATCCATCCATTACAACTGGCACAGAATACTTCTGCGTGCATGATAACTGAGTCAGCGAGACATGAACATGTTACTTCCCTCCTGAACCAGCTACACTGGCTACCAGTCCACTCCCACATCAACTTTAAGACATAAAAACATAAGATATGCCATACTGGGTCAGACCAAGGTCCATCAAGCCCAGTGTCCTGTTTCCAACAGTGGCCAATCTAGGTCACAAGTACCTGGCAGGTTCCCCAAAAGACACAGGTTCCACAATGCTTGTATTGCGACAAGCAGTAGATTTCCCGGGTTCCCTTTAATAAAGGTTTATGGACCTTTCCTCCAGAAACTTGTCCAAACCTTTTCTAAACCCAGCTACACTAACAGCTCTTACTACATCCTCTATTCCTCTGGTAACGAATTCCAGAATATGATTATGCATCGAGTGAAAAAATAATTTCTGTTATTAGTCTTATATGGGTTACACTGTAGTTTCATTGCATGCCCCCTAGTCTTTCTACATTTTGATGGCATAAACAATCGATCTATGTTTACCCATTCCACTCTATTCATTAATTTATAGATCTCTATCATATCTCCCCTCAGCTGTCTCTTTTCCAGTTTGAAGAGCCCTAACCTTTTTAGCCTCTCCTCATAGGGGTATCCTTCCTTAGTGGCTCTTCTCTATACCTTTTCTAATTCCACTATATCCTTTTTAAGATACTGCTACCAGAATTGCACATAATATTCAAGGTGCGACCTCACCAAGGAACAATACAGAAGCATTATAATATCCTTTGTTTTATTCTCCATTCCTTTCCTTATGATACCTAGCATTCTATTTGCTCTCTTGGCTGCCGCTGCACATTGGGCGGAGGGTTTCAACATGTTATCCATGATAACGCCTAAATCTTTTTTCTGGGTGGTTGTTCTTAATGTGGAACCTTGCATCGTTTAAACATAGTTAGGGTTGTTTTTTCCTAGGTGTATAACTTTGCACTTGTCCACATTAAATTTCATCTGTCATTTGAACATCTATTCTTCCATTGTGAAAGAATTGAAGGTCCTCTTGCAATTTTTCACAATCCTCTTAGGCTTTAACAACTTTAAATAATTTTGTGTCATCTGCAAAGTTGATTACCTCACTCATTATTCCCATTTCCAGGTCATTTACGAATATGTTAAAAAGCAACACAGATCCCTGAGGTACTCCACTATTCACCTTTCTCCATTGGGAAAATTGGCCATTTAGCCCTACCTTCTGCTTTCTATCTTTAAGTTCCTGATTCACAATAGTACACTGCCTCCTATCCCATGACTTTTTAATTTTGCCAAGTCTCTCATGAGGGACCTTGTCAAAAGTTTTCTGAAAATCCAGATAGACTACATCAATTGACCCACCTTTGTCTACCTGTTTATTTACACCTTCAAAAAATATAACAGATTAATAAGACAAGACCTTCTCTGTCTCGCATTAAGCCATGACTATCCATTTATTCAGAAAGTTTGTTCTTAATAATGGTTTCAACCATTTTTCCCAGTACTGACGTCAGGCTCACTGGTCTATAGTTTCCCGGATCACCCCTGGAACCCTTTTTAAAAATTTGGCATTACATTGGCCAACCCCCAGTCTTCAGGTATTACTGATGATTTTAATGATAGTTCAGAGATTAGTAATAGTAGGTCTGAAATCTCATATTTCAGTTCTTTCAATACCCTTGGATGTATACCTTCCAGTCCAGGTGATTTTCTACTCTTCAGTTTATCAAATAGTTGTGCTACATTCTCCTGGTTTATTGATATTTCTTTCAATTTTTCTGCTGCATCAGATTTAAATACCATTTCAGTCATGGGTAACTTCCCTACATCTTCTTTAATAAAGACCGAAGCAAAGAATTCATTCCGTCTCTCTGCTATGGCCTTGTCCCCTCTTAGTGCCCCTTTTATCCTTCTATCATCCAGTGGTTTAACTGACTCTCTCACAGGTTTTTTGCTTTGAATGTGCTTTTTACTATGCGTTTTTGCTTCCACAGCAAGTTTTTTTTTAAAATTCTCTCTTTGCCTGCCTTGTATCTAACTTGTCAGTACTTATGTTGTTCCCAGTTTACATCATTTGGCTTCATTTTTCATTTCCAGAACGATGCTATTTTGGTTATAACAGCCTCTCTGACCTCACCTTTAAATTATGCTGGCAGTGTTTCGGACTTCCTTCCAATTTTCTTAAAGCGTGGAATACAGCTGGTCTGGGCTTCCAAGATAGTATTTTTAAATAACACCCATGTTTGATGTGAATCTTTAACCTTTGCAACTGCTCCTTTTAGTTTTTTCTTAACTGTTGTCCTTATTTTATCATAGTCTCCCTTTTGAAAGTTAAAAGGTTGTACTATTCCTTGCCATTCTTCCTCCATTTATTAAATCAAATGCGATCATGTTACGATCACTATTGCCAAGTGGCCCCAACATCTTTATCTCTTGCACCAGATCTCGTGTTCCACTAAGGACTAGGTCCAAGACGGCACTTAACATTTTCAAAAACCTACGGAACACATCGGCCGACATCCTGGACAACCTATTCAAAAGAGATCCGGACCACCGACCCAGAAGGCACAGCAAGCTGAACCTCATTATCACCCCCAGTGCTTACACTAAGACCAAGCCGTCCACATCAGGAAGAGCACCCTCCCTTGCTGCTCTTGCCATATGGAACTCCCTACCAGATGATATAAGATCCACCACAGACAGCTAGGTCTTCCGAAAAAAACTAAAAACCTTTCTATACATCAAACACTTTGGGAGCGTCACCTAAAGTGTATTACCCACCCAGTCATGCCCCTTACTCTGGATGACCTTAAGCATTACGATTTAATCGCTTCTGAATCTTCACTGCTCCATTGTACATAATGGGCCCGATATTGAGTTGGGCGAGCTATGCGCCCCTATGGTGCGTAGCCCTGCCCACTGATGCTTAACCCCAGATATTCAATGGAGAACTGGATAGCATCGTGGCATGTAGGGGAGTTAGGAGGGGATATTAAACAGCACTAACTATGTATCCCCATTTAAAGCATTCACATAGTTTACTGGGCTGTAAAGCATGTAAATGCCTTTTGAATATCGGGCCCGATGTATATAAGTTTTGGTCTGTTGTTCTGCAATTCCTGCATACCATTTCCCCTTCCCTGTAAGCTGTTGCCATGTAAACTGTTCTAAGTTATATTGCAGAGGGAGGAGTGGCTCAGTGGTTGGGACAGGTTACCTCAGGCCAGAGGGCCGGGGGTTCAATTCCCACATGGGAACAAGCAACCTCAGGCTGGAGGGTCTGGGGTCTCTAGTCCCATGGCTACTCCTTGTGGCCTTGGGCTAGCCACTTAACCCTCCATTGCCTCAGGTACACTTAGATTGTGAGCCCTTCAGGGACAAGGGAATAAAAAGTACCTGTTAATATACATGTAAACCACACTGATTCTAAAGAGCACAGTATAAAAAAGAAAGAAATAAAATAAATAAGTTGAAATGTAAACCACTTTGATTAAAGGATGAGGCGAGGTGGTAGAGAAAACCTGTTAAATAACTAAATAAAATAAATCTCATCTTGTTACATTATGGGACCTGCGGCACTGATTCCAATGGGTAAAATCAGGAACTACGTGAGGTACGGGCCCCAGGTGGAAAGCGCAGTAAACAGTTTTGATGCATCTTCCCACCTGGGGCCCGTAACTCAAGTGGAGGTCACCAGGGAGGGTGGAGGATGGGGAACGGGGGAGCTGTGAGGAGAGGGGGCCTCTGAATGGGGGGTGGATGGGTATTATGGGGGGTGATATAGAGAATTTGTTGGCCTTTTGGTATGTTTATTGTGTTAATGTGTCTGATTAATGTTTGCGTTATCTGTAAGCACATATAGGTGGAGGCCATTAATGAGGTAGATGGAGCATATAAAGAAGGAGGCTTTTTAAGCTTCGGCACAAGGACGGCATTAGACGTTATAGAGTGATGACCCTTTGTACTGTGTAAATTAGGTAAGGAGGGAGGGGGGGAGGCATGAGGGGGAAAAAGTTAAGGAATCTGGATGCCATAGTCGTATATGTGTGTGATGATTTCCTAATAAATAAAAAATTGAAAAAAAAATCAGGGACTATGAATACCTGACTGCATTGCAATGCAAATTTAAAACCAGAACTGACAAAAAACCATAAGAACATAAGAATGCCATACTGGGTCAGACCAAGGTCCATCAAGCCCAGTATTCTGTTTCCAACAGTGGCCAGTCTAGGTCATACGTACCTAGCAGTTTCCCCAAAAGACACAGGTTCCGCAATGCTTGTACTGGGGTCAAGCATTGATATCCTGGGTCCCTTCTTAATAATGGTTTATGGACCTTTCCTCCAGGAACTTGTCCAAACCTTTTTTAAACCCAGCTACACTAACAGCCTTTACTACATCCTCCGGTAACAAATTCCAGAGTTTGATTACACGTTGAGTGAAAAAAAATATTTTTTTATATTAGTCTTAAATAGTTTGCCCTGTAGCTTCATTGCATGTCATTGCATCATCACACTCCTGGAATTGCGTGGCAACTCTGGTAAAGGCACAGAGAATCCTCAGCAGTGGAAGAGTAAGGGACAAAGCCAGGGACAAGCACAGAGGATCCTCAGTGGAGGGGGACTGAGAGGTAAAGCGTGGGACAAACTGCAGAAGATCCTCAATGGTGGAGAAGTGAGGGGTAGGGATGGAGCTCAGAGGATCCTCAGTGGTGGGGGAGGGAGGCGATAAAGCCTGGGATGGGCACAGCGGATCCTCAGGGTTACTGAATTCCTTGTCTGCTCCTCTTCCAGTTCTCTAATCCTTTGGGGAATTTTCTGATAGCCTCCAAGCCCCTGTTCTCTGAGATCTGCTCTGTGGTCCTGCCCATGGGCACCAAAATCTTAAGATCCAGTCTTGCCCAGATTCATTCTGCCATTCCACCCCAACCACCTCCCTTTGAAGCTGACGCTAATTGAAACTGACATTTTAAAAATCCAGCATATCATGTCTAACACTGCGATTTAACAAATCCCTTAGCTGCTAGCCTCCCCCACCAGTCCCTCCCCCCCCCCCCTCACAACAACCGTGGCGGCATTAGGAATCTCATGGTTTGTTAAATCAACATCAGATGTGATTTTCCTATTAAAGCAAGCACTTTTCTTTTCTGGAATGCTCTCGTGTGCCTGGGCCGTCTTCCTACACCATTACAGTACATAGTTTGGGGAGGGGGCATCTAGAGAACACTACTCCAGACAGGTTGAGACCCCTCCAGTAAAAGAGGCCATCCCTGGACCCAGCTTTGCCTCCTTTCTCCCACCTTGATGTTCCATTCACAGAAAGATATTTCACCGTGTCCCCCTCAAAAATGGACTGTGCTTGCCTTTCCAGTCTACTTTTGGAAGGGGGTGTTGAGTGGACGGGAGAAAAAGCAGGACAAAATAAGTCTTATTGGGGTCGACTATCTAAGTAAACAAAGAAGACAAAATGAACATAACCACTTCTATGAGCCCGAGAGAGCAACCACTCTTGGACCACCACTTTCCTGAGAGTCCAGGCCCCGCCTCATCTGTCTGCCGCAGTTTATAGTGATAAAAATCCCTGGTACCACCCAATGAAAGTTTATGTCATATACTATTGCACATAATGCACGGTAGATCTGATTTCATGATTTCACGAGGGGAGGACAGGAGAAAAGATTTGGGCTGGATTGATCTAGCACAGAGAAAGGAAGACTGAGGGAAGGGGTTGCTGGTAAGCAGCCTTCAGATACATAAAGCGAAGGGAGTACAGGTCGCAGAAAAGACAGGGAGGCCTGGAGCTTAAATCACGGCAGAGGCAGAACTTTCTAACCCTGGTGGGAAGCAGGGATTTTTGTCACTGGAGGGTTTGAAGAGCAGATTTGATTTGACGTACAAGGATCCTGCCTGAAGGATCTCTCAAGGTCCCTTCCAGTTTCATCGATCTCTGAATCTAGATAATTTCTAGTTTATTGAGGTTTTGCCAAAGCGTCAAGTCAGTTTGCAAAGTTTAAAAGGATAAATAATATAAAATGTTAATCATTCTAATAAAAGGAGGTGTGAATTAGGAAAACAGAAAAAAAGTTAAAAGGAATCAGAATGCTTTTGAGTGCCGCTCATCTCCAGACTGTCGGTGGTACTTAACACTCAATGAGTGCTTAGTGCTCAGTAAATCCAGCTCAAAGAAGAAAGTTTAAGAGCTTTCTTAAAATTCTTTGATTAAGACCTTGTTCTTATATATAAATGAATGGAGTTTCAAAGTGCCAGTCTAGGTAGAAGAATACAGATTGATGGCTGCATTCGTAAAGAGCTGGATTTATAAAGAACTAGGTTGTTGGGTGGGCAGGGGTATCTAGAATTAGAGAACCTCTAGGGATCATCTAGAATTAGAGAGAAATACTGTACTGGGAGGGGTCCTCAAGGGATCATCTAGAATCAGAGAAAGATGGGGCTGGGAGGGGACCTCGGGAGATCATCTAGAATTAGATAATGATTGTGTTCCTGGAAGCGGATGATTCTGGAAGGACTATAAGGAATACAATCTGATAGATAGAAAGGAAGGTCAGTATAGAAGACTTTATGGAATATGACAGTAATCTTGAATTTTATGAGGCATGTTATTGGAAGCCAATGATATTTTATTAAGAGTGAGGTGGCATGATCAGACTTCTTTGAGCAGGTTATATGTTTAATTGTTGCATTTAGAACTTGTGAAGACACTTGATGGAGGTCAAGGGCAGACCATTGTATAGGGTATTACAGTAGTCAAGACAGCTAATGATTATTGCAAAAACTAAGGTAAGCAATGTGGGTTTATTCAGAAAAGATCATAAAACACAAATAGACTGGAGTGAGGCAAAGCAAAACTTGACAACCACGGAAATTTGTATGTCAAATGATAATGCTGAATCAATATGGCAGCCAAGAAGTTTTTAGATGGACTGAGCGGGAGGATATGGCCAGAAAGACTAGGGGCAACTGATGGTTGGTAGTATTGACTGGTTACCCACATTGCCTTGGATTTTTTGGGGTGGAGTTTGAGGTGATTATCCTCTAACCAGTGTGAAGCAGTTAATAGACAGATCTGAAAGGTTTAAGATTAGGTGCATGAGGGTTTGCTTCCTACTAGCTGGATGTCATCAGCAAAGTAGTGTCCAGAGATTCCTAGGCCAATCTTTCTCTGATTCTAGATGATCTCCTGAGGTCCCCTCCAGCCCCCCATCTTTTTCTGATTCCAGATGATCCCCCTGAGGTCCACCTCCCCCCCCCCTCCCCCAGCCCCACCATTCTCTAATTCTAGATGATCGTCTGAGGTCCCTCCTAGCTCTATCTTTCTCTGACTCAAATTCTCAGCTCCATCTTTTTAGGTCTTGGATGATCTGCTTAGCTCCTTTCCAGCCTCATTTTTCTACGACATTATGTGATGTCCTGAAGTCCCTTTTAGCCCCATCATTCTGTGGTTTTAGATAACCCTCCAGTATCCCCTCTTTTCCATCTGAGAAGAGAGTCCCACCTCCTATCCTGTCTACGTATGTATCTGAGAGGTATTCCTCATTTCCCTACTATTGGAGAGAGGATTCCTGTTCCCATTGTCTGTCTTTGTGAGTGGAGAGCCCCATTCCTTCTGGTTGTCTGTCTGTCTGTCTGTCTGGGAAGAATGGTTTTGTCCCTTTACAATTATCCCCATTCCCTGTCTGTCTCTCCATTTGCCTATATTTTGCAAAGACAGGTCTGCATGGCACAGTTGTTGAAGAAGGAACCATCAGTGGACTTAACTCAGGTTTTCCACTATGGAAAGACAGACATGCAGATCTGCTCTCTGCATCCTTCTCTTACCTTTCCTTCTCCCTCTTTTCCTGTCACCTTCTCATTCCTCCATCATACTGGCTCCCATCTATCTCTCTCCTCTCCTTTCTCACTCTCTCACGCCTTCTCTTTTGCCATCTTTCTCCTTTCCCTCCTCCTTTCCTCTTTCAATCCTTTGTTTCTCTTTCTCTTCCCTCCCCCTCTCCCTCCTCTTCTGTCATTGGTCTCTCACCCTCATCTATCTCTTTCTGTCCTTTATTCCTGCCCTCTCTCGCCACCTTTTCTCTCATCTTCTTTACCTTCTGTCTCTACTCCCCTCCCCCACTGTCTCTCCTCCTCCCATCCACTTTCCTCTCAACATCCTTCTCTCTGCTACCCTACTCCATTAATGTTCCAGCTGTCCATCGCATGCCAGGTGCTGCTGCCACCAGGTAATGTACAGCCATAAAAACAACATTTAATAATTAAAATAAACCAAGGAGACTGCAGGCGATTAATGAGGTACTGCACCTACATACACATGCATACAAAACATGCACATAGATGCACACAAACACACACTTATTCACTGTCCTACTGAGAGGGGCCCCCCCGCCCCCCCCCCCACACACAGACATGGAAAACTCCTTCCCTTCGATTTATTACATGCCCATCCCTCGCCTGGATTAATTCCACTTGCTGTTTCTCCTTTTCTTTGGATTTATTATATTCCCTGTCTTTCCCCATCCCAATTTATTACACAACCTTACTTTCCCTCCTCCTCAAATCCCCCCCTCTGATTTCTAACCCTCCCTGTGACTTATTATAATCCCTGTCCTCAGCCTGATTATTGCCCCCCCTCCCCTTTAATTTGAATATTCCCTGTCCACCCACTGTCCCTCAAGGTTATTTATTACACTCCCTGTCATCCCCTCCCAATTGTTCATCTTCCCCCTAATTTATTACACTTCCTGCCCTCCCCTGATTACTGACCCCTCCCCTAATTTATTACATTCTGTGATCTACCCCTGATTATTAGCCGTCTTCCTGATTTATTACACTACCTATCCTTGGCCTGATTATTTACCCTCCACCTACCCTACTTTATTATACTTCCTGTCCCCTATCATCCCTTTCTGCCCTCTCGCTGATTTATTACATTTCATGTCCTCCCCCTGATTATTTACCCTCCACCTGATTTATTGTACTTCCTACTTGACCTCAGTTACTGGCCTCCCCCCTCGATTTATTATGCTGCTTGTTCTCCCCCAATGACTGACCATCCCCCTAATTTATTACACTCCCTCTGATTATTGACCCTCCCTCTGATTTATACGCCCTGCCCACCCCCTGATTAATGACTCTCTCTGATTTATTGCACGCACTGTCTTCTCTCTGAATATTGATTAACTTTCAGTCCTCCCCCCACATTGACCCTCCGCCTGAGTTATTACACTTCCTTTCCCCCCCACTGATTATTGACCCTCCAACTGATTTATTGCACATCTTGTCCTCCCCAACTCCCCCCCCCCCCCATTCTTTACACTCCCTTCCCCCCTTCCCTGATTATGGATCCTCCACCTGAGTTATTATGCTACCTGTCTCTACCCCCCTACCCCCCCCCCCCCCCCCGCCTGTTTATGGACTTGATTTATTGTGCTCTTCTTCCTCAAGATTTGTTATGCTCTTCTGTCCTACTCCTTCGTCCTGATTTTCTCAGTTTCCCACCTCCCCCGATGAGAGAAAGTTCTTCAGGTGGGTGGCTTCCACATCTCCTCGCCCCTCTTATTGCTTCCTAGCTGGAAGTGCGACTCCCGATTCTAGTGGCGGAGGGGCTTTGAGGTAAAAGTCACTCTGTCTCCCACCGCCTCAGCTACCCACAGACTGTAGGCTTTTCTAGGCAGGATCATGCTGCATGTGAATTCCAACCATCCCTTAGCTGCCTCGAGCCTCATCTGGTTAAACATCAGAACTAAAGAGGGGGCCTAGAGAAACCTGTGCAACCCAAGTGCGGTCAGGATGGGAGGTGGGGGGAGAGGTCAATAATGTTTCTCATTACCAGACGTTTTCCTGCCGAGGGGGGGGAGCTCCATCAGCTGTTCATTAACGTCTCTTGGGGGTCATTGAAGTTTGCCTCTAATTAATCAGTTTTCTGCTCAGGTGGGATACACTGACTGGCCCTCCATGCTAACTAGTTATTACTTACTTACTTATTAAAACCTCGTTAGCCAGGAAATGAAAGGCAATCAGCCATGAGTAGGATGGGAATGTTCCAGTGTGGGGTAGCTGATTGAGTTTGTTCCACCTTTTGACAGATCCCGAAGGATAAGGATCCATTCCCTATCCCTCATGGATGCAGAGCCGACCAAGAGAGAATACATGTGGGAGGCAGTGAGGATATATAAGAGACCTCACTCAGCGCATCTATTATACACAATAAGAGACATAATTCCCCAGCACCCGTTACACACCATAAGAGACATCACTCCCAGCACCAAACATACACTATAAGAGACATCACTCCCAGCATCTATTACACACCATAAGAGACATCACTCCCAGCACCAAGCATACACTATAAGAGACATCACTCCCAGCATCTATTACACACCATCAGAGACATCACTCCCAGCACCACGCATACACTATAAGAGACATCACTCCCAGCATCTATTACACACCATTAGAGACATCACTCCCAGCACCAAGCATACACTATAAGAGACATCACTCCCAGCATCTATTACACACCAAAAGAGACATCACTCCCAGCACCAGCATACACTGTAAGAGACATCACTCCCAGCATCTATTACACACCATAAGAGACATCACTCCCAGCACCAAGCATACACTATAAGAGACATCACTCCCAGCATCTATTACACACCATAAGAGACATCACTCCCAGCACCAAGCATACACTATAAGAGACATCATTCCCAGCATCTATTACACACCATAAGAGACATCACTCCCAGCACCAAGCATACACTATAAGAGACATCACTCCCAGCATCTATTACACACCATAAGAGACATCACTCCCAGCACCAAGCATACACTATAAGAGACATCACTCCCAGCATCTATTACACACCATAAGAGACATCACTCCCAGCACCAGCATACACTGTAAGAGACATCACTCCCAGCATCTATTACACACCATAAGAGACATCACTCCCAGCACCAAGCATACACTATAAGAGACATCACTCCCAGCATCTATTACACACCATAACAGACATCACTCCCAGCACCAAGCATACACTATAAGAGACATCACTCCCAGCATCTATTACACACCATAAGAGACATCACTCCCAGCACCAAGCATACACTATAAGAGACATCATTCCCAGCATCTATTACACACCATAAGAGACATCACTCCCAGCATCTATCACACACCATAAGAGACATCACTCCCAGCACCAAGCATACACTATAAGAGACATCACTCCCAGCATCTATTACACACCATAAGAGACATCACTCCCAGCACCAAGCATACACTATGAGACATCATTCCCAGCATCTATTACACACCATAAGAGACATCACTCCCAGCACCAAGCATACACTATAAGAGACATCACTCCCAGCATCTATTACACACCATAAGAGACATCACTCCCAGCACCAAGCATACACTATAAGAGACATCACTCCCAGCATCTATTACACACCATAAGAGACATCATCCCAGCATTTATTACACACCATAAGAGACATCACTCCCAGCATCTATTACATACCATAAGAGACATCAGTCCACGTGCTTATTGCACAGCACGAGACATCACACCCAGCATCTATTACAACACCATAAGAGACATCATCCCAGCATTTATTACACACAATAAGACATCATCCCAGCATTTATTATGCACCATAAGAGACATCACTCCCAGCACCAAATATACACTATAAGAGGCATCACTCCCAGCATTTATTACACCCAATAAGAGACATCAGTCCACATGCTTATTGCACAGCACGAGACATCACGCCCAGCATCTATTACAACACCATAAGAGACATCATCCCAGCATTTAAAATGCACCATAAGAGACATCATCCCAGGATTTATTACGCACCATAAGAGACATCACTCCCAGCACCAAATATACACTATAAGAGACATCACTCCCAGCATTTATTACACACAATAAGAGACATCATTCCACGTGCCTATTACACAGCACATGACATCACCACATTACTACTACTAATCATTTGTATAGCACTATAAGAGACATCATCCCAGCATTTATTACACACAATAAGAGACATCAGTCCACGTGCCTATTACACAGCACATGACATCACCACAATAATCATTTGTATAACACTATAAGGCGTACACAGCACTGTACATATAGATGTAAGACATAGCCCCTGCTCATCAGAGTTTACAATCTCAACAAGACAAAACACGTGGAGGTCGATTCACAACACTGCATATCCGGGCCGTCCGGACGTCCAGAAAGTGGACAAGGCACAGTTGTACTCGATTCTGCAACCGTGGGAGCTATATGTTCTCGCAGTTGCAGAACCAGGGCACTAGGATGGCCTGGCGTGCAGCCTATTCCGACGGTGGAGATGTCCGGGGATTTGTCCGGCCAGCCTGCCCAAAGCTCCAGCTGGTGTGCTGGTGCCGTTGCATCCTGTTGCCTTGGCACCCACATGTCTAGCCAGAGGCACAGAATTGCAGGATCCTGAGCGGCCCCTTCACCCCACTGCCCAACCGCCACCGTGGGCCCCCATGGCTGGGATTGGGCAGCTGACGCTCTTCCGCGGCAGCGCAATGGTGCTGGGGGGGCTGCAGGCCGCAAACACCAGGACACCCGGCACTTATTCCACCTTCACGGTGGAATAAGTTGGGAGTCCAAGTGGATGCACCCAGACGTTCAGAGGCCAAACCTGTACATCCAGTCACTACTGCCCACAGCAGCTCTGCCTCCGACCAGCCCCTCCCATTCCCGTCCCCGTCCAGCGCTCCCTGCACAAGCCCTCTATAGATGCGGGGAGCGCGAGGACTGGAATAGTGTCCCGGCCCTGTTCGTGGGTTGTACGTCCAAGCCAGATGTACAACCATGCAATTCGGGGTCTCAGTATCTACTTCCTTGTGAAACTGGGGACTAGAATATGATAAGCTACACATAAGTAGTGGACAAGAGAGTGAGGAGCATCAGGATCCAAAAGCGGCTTCAAAGAGGTGGGTTTCTAGCCTGCGTTTGAATAGAACTAGAGAAGGGGCCTGACGCACAGATAGTTTGTTCCAGGGATATGGAGCAGCAAGATGGAATGAACGAAGTCTAGAGTTGGCAGTGGCGGAGATGGGCACAGATAAAAGGGATCTGCCAGCACTATTACAAACCATAAGAGACATCACCCCTAACACTTTTCAGTAACACAAGAAACATCACTCCCAGCACCAAATATACACCATAAGATACATTTATTTATTTTATTTAACAAGATTTCTATACCGTCTTTCTACAAGTCAAGACGGTTTACATATAACAATTGGCAATGTGTTTCAACATCACTCCTAGCATCTATTACACATCATAAGAAACGTCACTCCAAGCACCTATTACACAGCACAAGACATCATGCCTAGCATCTATTACACAGCATAGGAGACATCACCCCAACACCTTTTCAGTAGCCTATTTATTTATTTTATTTATTTATTTACATTCTCTTATATACCGCACTATTCTGCATCAGTGCGGTTTACATTGAACAAACTGAAATTACATTGAACAGGGCATTATAACTTGGAGATAACTATTTTACAGGGAACATGGGCTATGGAGGGTTAAGTGGCTTGCCCAAGACCACAAGGAGCACCTGTGGGACTAGAAACCCCAGTCCTTCCGGCCCAAGGTTGCTGTCCTCTAGTGAGATTTGAACCCCCGACCTTCTGGCCTGAAGTACCTTGCCCCAACCACTAGGCCACATCACTCCCAGCACCTATCATACATTGTAAGGAACATCGCGCCCAGCGCCTATTATACATCAAAAGAGACATCAGCCCCAGCCCATATTATTAAACACAAGAGACATCAATCCCAGTCCATATTACACAAATGTCATTGGACGCAATATTCAGCAGCAGTGGCTAATGTAATTATGGCAGCTAGCCGCTGCCGCTGAGCACTAAACCTGGACATTTACGGCCACTGCCATTTAATATCTGAGTTTGCTGCGAAAGCAGGAAGCTAACCAGGAAGCGGCAATAGCCAGCCACTGCCTGTTTATTTATTTATTTATTTATTTAAAGTTTCTTTTATACCGCGCTATTCGACATCAGCGCGGTTTACAGTGAACAGAAATTACACTTCACAACATTGATCAGTGCTTACAATGAACAGGGCAATACATTAAACAGGTTTACATTAAACAGGTTTCTTAAACAGCGAACATAATAAACTATGTACAAAAGGCAACTATATACAAGGCCGCTAAGTGCAGCTATATGATTCCTGATGAGAGCGGAAGCAAGGTGAGATTGCCGCTCTTCGTGTTAAGACTATAGAGCGCATGGGTTTAACGTGTTGACCTGGGATGTAGAGGTGGGTTGGTGTGAGACGGTGTCGGAAACATTGTAGTGAAGCAAGAACAGGTGGTGCTTCAGTGCCTTCCTGAACTGAGAAAGGTCACTGATGGTTCTGATTTCTGTTGGTAGGGCATTCCAACATGATGGTGCGAAGTAAGAGAAGGCTCTGGATCTAGTGGCTTGAGAGCACTTCGTGATTGCCTTAGGTAATACAAGGGAGTTAGAGGCAGTTGATCTCCTTGCACGATTAGGGGGTGTAATTGATATCAGGTCGGTGATGGAAGATGCGGAGTTGTTATTAATCGCTTTGTGAGTCAAGGTTAGTATCTTGAAAGAGATCCTGGACTGCATCGGAAGCCAATGTAGCTGTTTCAGTATTGGAGTGATGTGGGTTCTCTTGGAGGCTCCATAAAGGATTCTTGCAGCCGAGTTCATGGCCAATTGTAAGGGGTTAATCGTGCTCTTTGGTAGGCCATGGAGGATAGCATTGGCGTAGTCCAAGTGGGGCATTATTAAGGCTTGAAAGACTGAACGAAAGTCATCAGGTTCAAGCAACTGACGCAAATGACGGAGGGTCCGGATTTTATGATAGATAGATTTCGTTACGTTGCTGATGTGAGCCTTCATGTTGAGCTGTTGATCGAGAGTAACCCCTAGGTATCTAACTGTGGTCTTGCAGATGAGCTCAGCGTCACGCACCTTGATGGACTTTGGTGGAGTGAATGCAGGGTTTCTGCTGGCGGAAGTTAGGACAGACGTTTCTGCGCCTTTCGCCGCCAAGGGATAGAGTCAGCACCTGCATATTGCCGCTGACCTCCTCTCCCCAGGAACTACCCATCAAATGCCCCCGAAACACCCCGATACTAACCAGAATGCATTGGGGCAAGTAGCCGCGGTACCTGTGGATATTCAACAGCAATAAGAGTCTTAGCGCCGCTGAATATCCTGTGTAGAGGTGTATGCTTCATTAAACACGCTAAACCCGGATATGGCCGCCATGACTCGCTGCCTCAAAGACATGAACAACTGGCTCACTGAGAACAACCTGGGAGTCAACCTTGACAAAACGGAAGCAACGCTCATAACCAGGAATCCCAACTTTGATCCGCCTACATCCATCAGCATCCTCAACCGAACAATACCAATAAAGGACGAGGTGAAATACCTAAGTGTCACCCTGGACAGTAATTTAAATCTTCAGACACATATAAACAAATCCGCTGCAAAGGCATACCAACGAATGAAGCTCATACGGAGACTCCAACCAATCCTCAGCCACGACCATTTCCGCACTGTATGCCAGACAGTCATCACTCCAATATTGGACTACGGAAACTCCTTATTCCAAGGACTTCCTAAGCAGGCCACCCATCCACTCCAGCTAGTTCAGAGCACTGCTGCCAGAATCATAACTGGCATAGACAAGCACGAGCACATTACACCTGTACTTCAGCAACTACACTGGCTACCAATCTCTGCATGGGCAAGATACATGACAACAGTAAACATATTCAAGATCATTCACCTATGCACGGCAGACGTCCTTCACACTTTAATAACCAGGGACACAATCAACAGACCCAGGAGAACCAACAGCAGCAATAGACTCCGCGTACCCGCTGGATACCACAAAACAAGGCAAGTGACCTCCAACAGAGCCATATCCCTCTCTGCACCAGCCCTCTGGAATTCCCTCCCAGACAGACTGCGGGCAATAAAGGACCTCAAGGACTTCCGTAAATCCCTTAAAACCTACTGTACCTATTTACGGAATGCTGTGACCCAACATCCTGAAGACGCCTTCACTAGCTGGAATGTACAATGACACCGACCACTATGTGCGATAATCCCGACCACTATGTGCGATAGCCCAACCACTATAGTCTCTATATATGTCCTGTCGCCCCTGTTAATGTTGTCCCAACCTGTGTAAACAACCACTTTGATTGAAGGAGAAAGTGGGATACAAATTTGGATAAATAAATAAAATAAATTTACACGGTTTACAAGTGTGCCTATCGTTCCCAAAACCAAATTATACGATAAAAAACATCACAACTCAGCAGCAAATATACACCACAAGAGACATCACCCGCCAGTTCCTATTTTACACCACAAGCGGAATCACCCCCAGTACCTATAGGTCAAAAGAGAAGGTGCATCATTCCCAGTACCTATTATACAGCACAAAAGACATCACTCCAGTAATTATTATATACCACAAGAGACATCACCCCCAGTACCTATTAACGGTCAGAAGAGACATCACCACCAGTACCTATTATACACCACGAAACACATCAACTTTAGATCCTATAACCCCAGAAAAGACATTAATCCCGTAACTATTATACACAAGTCATCACCTCCAGTGCTTATTGCACACTATTAGAGACATCACTCCCAGCATCTAGCAGATATCACCACAGTCACCTATACACTCCAGAAGAGACATCACTCACAGTACCTATTATACACCACAAGAGACATCACCCCCAGCACCTATTATACAACAAAACAGACATCAACTCCAGTAGCTATTATACACCACAAGGGGCATCGCACCCAGTACATATTATAGACCAGAAGAGAAATTACCCCCAGCAACTATTATACATCAGAAGAGACATTCCAACGAGTTCCTATTATACACCAGAAGAGGCATCACACCCAGTACCTATTATATACCAGAAGAGACATCACCCCAAGTACCTATTACACCAGAAGAGACATCACGCCCAGTACCTATTATTCACCAGAAGAGACATCACCCCAAGTTCCTATTGCACATCAGAAGAGACATTCCACCCAGTTCCTATCATACACCAGAAGAGGCATCACACCTAGTACCTATTATACACCAGAAGAGACATCACACCCAGTACCTATTATACACCAAAACAGACATCACCCCAAGTACCTATTACACCAGAAGAGACATCACCCCAAGTTCCTATTGCACATCAGAAGAGACATTCCACCCAGTTCCTATCATACACCAGAAGATGCATCACACCCAGTACCTATTATACACTAGAAGAGACATCACCCAAGTATCTATTGCACCAGAAGAGACATCACACCCAGTACCTATTATTTACCAGAAGAGACATCACCCCAAGTTCCTATTGTACACCAGAAGAGATATTCCAGCCAGTTCCTATTATACAGCAGAAGTGGCATCACATCCAATATCTATTATACACAAGAAGAGACATCACCCCAAGTACTTACTACACCAGAAAGGATATCACACACACCCAGTTCCTATTATACACTAGAAGAGACATCACACCCTGTACCTATTATACACAAGAGACATCACCCCTAGTACCTATTATACACCAAAAGAGACATCACACTGAATTCCTATTATACACCCGAAGTAGCATCACACACAGTTCATATTACACAGCAGAAGAGACACCACACCCAGTTTTTATTAAATACCAGAAGAGAAATCACCCCAGTTCCTATTATACACGAGACGAGACATCACACCCAGTTCCACATATACCCCAGAAATCACTCCCAGCATCTACTATACACCACAAAAGGCATAATACCCAATACCTATTATACACCAGAAGAGACAACACCCCCCAGTATATATTATACACCAAAGAGACATCACCCCAGTATCTATTACACACCAGAAGAGACATCACCCCCAGTTCCTCTTATACCACAGTAATCTCTCCAAGTATCTACTATACACCACAAAAGGCATAAAACCCAATACATAGTATACAACAGAAGAGACAACACCCACAGTACCTATTATACACCAAAAGAGACATCCCCCAGTACCTATTATACACCAGAAGAGGCATCACCCCCAGTACCTAGTATACACCAGAAGTAAGATCACCCTCAGTATCTATAAAACACCAGAAGAGGCATCATCCCCAGTGCCTATTATACACCAGAAGAGACATTACACCCAGTTCCTATTATACACCAGAAGAGACATCATGCTCAGTGCCTATTATACACCAGAAGAGACATCACCGCCAATACCATTTAAACACCAGACGAGACATCACACTGAGTTCCTATTATACACCAAAAGAGAAATCACCTCCACTTCCTATAATACACCAGAAGAGACATCACACCCAATTCCTATTATACACCAGAAGAGACATCACCCCAGTAACATTTAAACACCAGACGAGACATCATGCTGAGTTTCTATTATATACCAAAAGAGACATTACATCCAGTTCCTATTATATACCAGAAATCACTCCCAGCACCACAAAAGGCATAACACCCAATACCTTTTATACACCAGAAGAGACCTCATCCCCAGTTTATATTATGCACCAGAAGAGGCATCTCCCCCATTACCTATTATACACCAGAAGTGACATCACCCCAGTTCCTATTATATACCACAAGAGGCGCCATTCTGAGTACCTATAGTACACCAGAAGAGACATTAAAACTCTGCTCTTTACAGAAACCTATGAGCAGATAGACAATAGTACCCACTCAAGCGGTATTGCAGCTACCCCCGCCAACTCAATACCCAATCAGCTCAACTAGACTCACAAAGATACCCTCATGCTAAATGTAACCCTCCAACTGTGCTGTCTAAATGTTGTTAAATACCCTCATGTTAAATGCTGTAAATCACTCACATGTTAAATGTAACCCCAATTGTGATTGTAGGATAAGGTGGTATACAAATCTGTCTAAATAAATAAAATAACTCCCAGTACCTATTATACTCTAGAAGAGACATCACACCCAGTGCCCATTTTACACAAGAAGATACATAACACCTATTACCTATTATACACAATAAACATCATACCTAGTACCTATTATAAATCACAAGAAGCATCACATCCAGTACCTATAATACACCATATGAGACATCACACTGAGTTCCTATTATACACAAAAAGAGACATCACTCTCAGTACATCACAGTCAGAGAGGCTGTTGTTGCCAAGAAAGCATCTTTCAGGAAATGGAAAAAAGAGCCAAACGATGAAACCTGGAAACAGCACAAACACTGGCAGGTCAAATGCAAAGCATTGATAAAGAAGGCAAAGAGAGAATTTGAGAAGAAGCTTGCTGCGGAAGCAAAAACGTGAAATAAAGATTTTTTCAAGTACATTCATAGCAAAAAACCTGTGAGAGAGTCAGTTGGAGAGTCAGTTGGACCATTAGATGATAGAGGAGTTAAAGGGGCACTAAGAGGCGACAAGGCGATAGCGGAGAGACTGGATGAATTCTTTGCTTCGGTCTTTACTGAGGAAGATGTAGGGATGTTACCCATGACTGAAGTGGTATTTAAAGGTGCGGAAGAATTGAAGGAAATATCGATACATTGGGAAGATGTATTACAACTATTAGATAAACTGAAGAGTAGCAAATCACCTGGGCCGGATGGTAAACATCCAAGGGTGTTGAAAGAACTGAAATATGAGATTGCAGACCTGCTATTAGTAATCTGTGAACTATCATTAAAATCATCTCTAATACCTGAAGATTGGCGGATCGCCAATGTAACACCAATTTTTAAAAAGGGTTCCAGGGGTGATCCGGGAAACTACAGACTGGTGAGCCTCACGTCAGTACCGGGAAAAATGGTAGAAACCATCATAAAGAATAAAATTACTCAGCATGTAGATAGTCATGGCCTAATGGGAGACAGCCAACATGGCTTTAGACAAGGAAGATCTTGTCTTACTAATCTGTTATGTTTTTTTGAAAGTGTGAATAAACAGGTGGACAAAGGTGAGTCGGATGATATAGTGTATCTGGATTTTCAGAAAGCCTTTGACAAGGTCCCTCATCAGAGACTTTTGGCAAAACTAAAGAGTCATGGGATAGGAGGCAGTGTACTACTGTGGATCAGGAACTGGTTAAAAGATAGAAAGCAGAGGGTTGGGCTAAATGGCCAATTTTCCCAATGGAGAAAGGTGAATAGTGGTGTACCACAGGGATCTGTGCTGGGTCCGCTGCTTTTTGATATATTCATAAATGACCTGGAAAGTGGAATAACTATGGTTACACGATGCAAGATTCCACATTAGGAACCACCACCCAGGAAAAAGATTTAGGCATCATTGTGGATAACATGTTAAAACCCTCGGCCCAGTGTGCAGCGGCAGCCAAGAGAGCAAATAGAATGCTAGGTATCATAAGGAAAGGAATGGAAAATAAAACAAAAGATATTATAATGCCTCTATACCGTTCCATGGTGAGACCGCACCTTGAATATTGTGTGCAATTCTGGTCGCCGTAACTTAAAAAGGATATAGCGTTATTAGAAAAGGTTCAGAGAAGAGCCACCAAAATGGTAAAGGGGATGGAAGGATACTTCTATGAAGAAAGGTTAAAAAGGTTAGGGCTCTTTAACCTGGAAAAGAGATGGCTGAGGGGAGATATGATAGAAGTCTATAAATTAATGAACGGAGTGGAACGGGTAAACGTAGATCGACTGTTTACGTTATCAGAATATAGGAAGACTAGGGGACATGCAATGAAGCTACAGGGTAAATGATTTAAGGCTAATAAAAGAAAATATTTTTTCACTCAACGTGTAATCAAACTCTGGAATTTGTTACCGGAGGATGTAGTAAAGGCTGTTAGTGTAGCTGGGTTTAAAAAAGGTTTGGACAAGTTCCTGGAGGAAAGGTCCATAAACCATTATTAAGAAGGGACCCAGGATATCAATGCTTGACCTAGTACAAGCATTGCAGAACCTGTGTCTTTTGGGGAAACTTCTAGGTACGTATGACCTAGATTGGCCACTGTTGGAAACAGGATACTGGGCTTGATGGACCTTGGTCTGACCCAGTATGGCATATCTTATGTTATGTTCTTATGTTCTTATGTACCTATGATAAACCACAGGAGACATCACACTCAGTTCCTACTAAACATCAAGAGGCATCTCCCCCATTACCTATTATATACCAAAAGAGACACAACTTCCAACAGCTTTTATACACGACAAGAGACATCACTCCCAGTACCTATTACTACTACTACTACTAAGCATTTATAAAGCTCTACCAGACGCACGCAGCGCTGTACAATGAAAACACAAAAAGACAGTCCCTGCTCAAAAGAGCTTACAATCTAAAAAGACAAAGCAAGAAAAGGAGTAGAAAAAGATAAGAAGAAGGGCAAAGAGACAAGAGCAGGAGAGACAGGACAAAGGAAAGAGGTAAGAACAAGTGTAAGAGGAAGAAAGAAAGGTGAAATAAAAGAGGGGAAGGAAGGAGAACAGTAAAATCAAGAGCCAAAGGCAGAGGCGAAAAGATGAGCTTTTAACTTGAGTTTGAAGAGGGGCAGAGAAGATGCCTGACGTATAGACAAAGGAAGTTTATTCCAAGCGTAGGGAGCAGCAAGGTGAAAAGAGCGGAATCTGGAGTTGGCAATAGAGGAGAAGGGCATAGCAAGAAGCAACTGGGAAGAAGAACGGAGTACACAAGGGGGGAAATTCACACCAAAAGAGACATCACCAGCAGTACCTACTATACACCAGAAGAGACATCACCACTGGTTCCTAGTATACACCAAAAGAGACATCACTCCCAATTTCCATTATACACAAGAAGGGACATCACCCATAATACCTATTATACATCTTGCTTGGCAAGATAGAAGGTCAACGCAAAAGAGGAAGGCCAGCAATGAGATGGATCGATACAATAACAGCAGCTACGGGTACCAGTCTGTCAACAATGAGTCGCCTGACTGAAGACCGAACACAATTTAGGATAGCTATCCAGAGGGTCGCCATGAGTCGACTCCGACTCGACGGCACTTAACAACAACAACAACACATCAGAAGAGGTATCATCCCCAGTACGTATAATACACCAAAAGAGACATCACCCCAGTACCTATTTTACAGGAAAAGAGACATCACCCCCAGTAGCTCTTATACACCACAAGAGGCATCATCCCCAATACCAATTATACACCAGAAGAGACATCACTCCCACTATCTATTATGTATCAGAAGAGACAACACTCCCATTCCTATTTTGCACCACAAGAGACATCACCCCTTGTACCTATTCTACAACACAAGAGACATCACACCCAGTTCCTACTAAACATCAGAAGACACATCAGCACCAGAACCTAGTATACACCAGAAGAGACATCAACCACAGTACCTATTTTACATCAGAAGAGACATAATTTCCAGCACCTACTATACACCATAGGAGACACTACCCACAATACTTATTATACACAAGAAGAGACATCACACGTTCCTATTATACACCAGAAACACCAAAAGAGAATCACTCGCGGTTCATATTATAGACCAGAAGAGACATCACCCCCAATTTCTCTTATACAAAAGAAGTGTCATCACTTCCAGTTCCTGTTATACACCAGAAGAGACATCACACCAAGTACCAATTATACACCACAAGAGAAATCACCCCCACTTACTATTGTACACCAGAAGAGACATCACCAACACTACCTATTATACACGAGAAGAGACATTACACCCATTTCCCATTATACACCAGAAGAGACATCACACGCAGTTCCTGTTAGACAGTCCAAGAGGCATCACCTCCAGTACCTATTATACGCAAGAAGAGTCATCACATCCAGTACCTATTATACACAAGAAGAGACATCACCCCCAGAACTTATTATACACAAGAACAGATATCAGACCCTGCATCTATTTTACACCACAAGACGCATCACAACCAGTACCTGTTATACACCAGAACAGACATCAGCCCCAGTTCCTAATATACAACAGAAGAGACATCACGTCCAGTACATACTATACATCACAAGAAACATCACCTCCACTTCCTGTTATACACCAGAAGAGGCATCACTCCCAGTTCCTATATCTACCAGAAGAGATATTACACCCAGTGCCTATTATACACCAGAAGTGACATCATTCCCAATACCTATTATAAACCAGAAGAGACATCACCCCCAGAAACAATTATACACCTCAAGAGGCATGATCCCCGGTACCTATTATACACCAGAAGAGACAACACCCCCAATACTTATTCTACCCCAGCAGATAGATCACCCCCAGCTCCTATTATACACCAGAAGAGACATCACACCCAGTACCTATGATACAACAGAGAGACATCATACCCAGTTCCTATTATACACCAGAAGAAAAATCACACCCAGCACATGTTATACATCAGAAGAGACATCACACTGAGTTCCTATTGTATACCAGAAGAGACATCACATGCAGTTCCTTTTATACACCCGAAGAGACATCACTCACAGTACCTATTATACACCATGAGACATTGCACCCAGTTCCTATTAAACACCAGAAAAGACATCACCCCCAGTACCTATTATATACCACAAGAGGCATCATCCGCAGTACCTAGCCACTGGTCAACATTGAAATCGTTACTGACTTTAAAAGGCCCTAATCTGTAGTATCTTGGTGAGCTGAACACGAATATAACATTAAAAATGTTTATTGGCTCTCGTTTTGAAGATATTGCATGTAGTTCATTTTTGACGTTTCACCGTGTAAATTTATCCAGTAGGACATCAACAACATCCCAAATAAGCCTTGAATGATGTAATATTGCATCACATTGCATAATACCAGCATGCACACATCATCCAGAGTTGATTGCATCATTTTCTGATGCAATGCAATACTACTGCCAGACGGCTGTTGAAGCCATCTGACATCAGCAATGTACTATACGCAGTTGGAAAGGTTGAGCATTTAAAATATTTCAGACTGTGTGCGAGACAGTTTAAGCTACTGTTACATGTAACTTTTATTAATCATATAATTTTAGCCATTTAGGTACAATACAGAACAGTAATGCCGTGAAAGTGCGTTAATACCGTTGACATTTTCTGCTACATTTGTGGGGAAGTGACATTTGCCAACCAGAAGAAAAGTATCACTTCTCAAATGAAGAAGGCATATCATCTTTACTTCAGATGCAAGATTGGTGACCAAGACAAGTCTTGGGCCCCGCATATATGTTGCGCTACATGTACAACACAGCTTTCACAGTGGTTGAATTGCAAAAGACCATCAATGCCGTTTGCAGTCCCCATGGTGTGGAGAGAGCCAAGCAACCACATAAATGACTGTTACTTCTGCTTGGTTCCTCCTCTTTCCAGCGGAATAATGAAGCAAAAGAAGTCGAGCATAGTCTACCCAAACATTCCGTCTGCATTGAGACCAGTTCCACATGGTGAAGGACTTCCTATTCCAGAACCTCCATCAGAATATTCTCTTGATTCATCTGATGAGGACAAGGGTGAGCAGACCTGTTCTTCTCCTGGTCCGTCAGCATGCAGTGACCCAGATTTTCGCTGGGATGCATATCAACTCCACACAGAATAACACAGGAAGAACTAAATGACCTGGTTTGTGATTTGGACTTATCCAAGAACAAGGCAGAATTGCTAGGATCAAGACTCCAACAATGGAATCTTCTAGAAGAAGTTGTCAACATTACTTCATATCGAAAGCGCCACCAGCAGTTGGAGCCTTTCTTCAGAAAGGAAAGTAATCTGGTATTCTGTTTTGATATTGAAAGCCTCATGAATGCCTTAAAAATCACTCATGACCCACAAGACTGGAGACTATTTATAGATTCTTCGAAACGGAGTCTGAAGGCTGTGCTTTTGAACAATGGAAACCGTCTTCCATCTATTCCAGTAGCGCATGCCATCCACATGAAAGACTGTTATGGTCAACTTATATCAGAGTGATTGATCATCAATAATAATATAAAACTCTGATGAAAGTGATGTTTAACAAAAATAATTCGAAACCACTTATAATCATATACTGAAAAGACTGACTGGCTGGGTCTCAGACTTGAGGTACCCCGGAGTGCCAAACGGCAGCACACATGGGACCCAATTATTATATCAACGACCCATAATGTCAAGTCTTAAAATACAGTTCTTAAATTCAAATTTATCCAACAAATTCCAAATGTCAACTTATAATGGAAAAGATAGTGCTTAGCTGTATCGTAGTCAATCCCCAACGCTACAAATGGCGCTCTACTTGCGTTTCACCGAATGGCTTCTTCAGGGGCTAGACTTAAAAGCACTATAAAAGGATTTAAACGTGAAAATAAGTGATCTAGAGTCCATCTTCAAGTTTATAAATGTTACCTTAAGAAATAGCTATGCATATGAAGGGCAACATACCTTCAAACATCCTTTAGAAGCGCGCAACAACATTAATCAAGGAGATTCAACCTCTTTCAGTCTAAATAACGCCGCGCATGCGGAGCAGAGTTGTGCTCAAGACTTTTAAACTTGCTGAACCAATGATGTAAGTTGATGGGCGGTCCCTACATCTTCCTAGGTGCAGGATTCCCATTCAATTCTCAAATTCAGGTCGTGAGGATGTATTGAATTAAGTTTAAAGATCCAACTTTGTTCTTGCCATAACAAAGTTTGTTCCAATGATTTGCCTCGCCTAGCGGTGGTAATTTCATCGATGCAAAAACATTATACACAAGAAGAGACATCACTTACAGTTGCTACTATATACCAGAAGAGACATCACACCCAGTTCCTTTTATACACCACAGAGTATCTATTATATACCAGAAGAGACATCATCCCCAGTATTTATTATATGCCATAAGGAACATCACCCCAGCACCTATTATATACCTGAAGAGAATCACCCCCAGTTTCTATTATACACAAGAAGAGATCACGTCCAGTTCCTACTATATACCAGAAGAGACATCACACCCAGTTCCTTTTATACACCACTGGAGGCATCACACCCAGTATCTATTATATACCAGAAGAGACATCATCCCCAGTATTTATTATACACCATAAGAGACATCAGACCCAGCACCTATTATACACAAGAAGAAAATCACCCCCAGTTTCTATTATACACAAGAAGAGACATAACTTCCAGTTCCTATTATACACCAGAAGAGACATCACACCCAGTTTCTATTATACACAAGAAGAGACATCACTTCCAGTTCCTATTATACACCAGAAGAGACATCACACCCAGTTCCTTTTATACACCACAGAGTATCTATTATATACCAGAAGAGACATCACCCCAGCACCTATTGTACACCAGAAGAGAATCACCCCCAGTTTCTATTATACATAAGAAGAGACATCACTTCCAGTTCCTATTATACACCAGAAGATACATCACACCCATTTCCTTTTATACACCACTGGAGGCATCACACCCAGTATCTATTATATACCAGAAGAGACATCATCCCCAGTATTTATTATACACCATAAGAGACATCACCCCAGCACCTATTATACACCAGAAGAGAATCACCCCCAGTTTCTATTATATACAAGAAGAGATATCACTTCCAGTTCCTATTATACACCAGAAGATACATCACACCCATTTCCTTTTATACACCACTGGAGGCATCACACCCAGTATCTATTATATGCCAGAAGAGACATGATTTCCACTTCCTAGTACCTATTATACACTACAAGAGACATTACCTCCAGTACCTATTATACACTACAAGAAACATCATCCCCAGCTCCTATTATACACCACAAGAGACCTCACCCCCAGTTCCTATTATACACCACAAGAGGCATCACCCCCAGTTCCTATTATATATGAAAAGAGACATGCCTAACAGTTCCTGTTATACACCAGAAGAGATATCACGCTCTGTACATATTATACACCAGAAAAGACATCACACCCAGTTCCTAGTGTACACCAGAATAGACATCACTCCAAATACCTGTTATACACAAGAAGAAACATCACTCCCAGTACCCATTATACACCAGAAGAGACATCATCCCCAGTACCTATTATACACCACAAGAGACATCACAACCAGTTCCTATTATACACCTAAGTCATCACTCTCTGTATCTGTTTTACACCAAAAGATGCTTCAGAACCACTACCTATTATACACCAAAGAGACATTACACCCAGTTCCTATTATACACCAGAAGAGAGATCACACCTAGTACCTATTATACACCACAAGAGATATTACCCCCAGTACTGATTATACACCACAAGAGACATCACCCCCAGTACCTATTATGCACCAGAAGAGACATCATTCTCAGTACCAATTATACACCACAAAAGGCTTCACCCCCAGTTCCTATTTTACACCAGAAGAGACGTCACACCCAGTACCTATTAAACACGAGATATCACCACTAGTACCTATTATACACCACAAGAGGCATCACACCCAGTTCGTATTATATACGAGAAGAAACATTCCTAATAGTTCCTATTATACACCAGAAGAGACATCAAACCCAGATCCTAATATACAGCAGAAGAGACATCACCCCTAGTACCTATTATATACCAGAAGAGACATCACTGCCAGTTCCTCTTTTCCCCCATCAGAGACATCACCCCCAGTACCTATTATACACCACAAGAGACATCACCCCCACTTCCAATTATATACCAGAGGAGACATTCCTAACAGTTCCTATTATACACCGGAAGAGACATTAGACCCAGTTCCTAATATACACCAGAAGAGACATCACCCATAGTACAATACATCCATTATACAGCAGAAGAGACATCACCGCCAGTTCCTGTTATACAGCAGAAGAGAAATCACCAGAGGAGACATTCCTAAAAGTTCCTATTATACACCAGAAGAGACATCAGACCCAGTTTCTAATATACAGCAGAGGAGACATCACCCTTGTACCTATTATACACCAGAAGAGACAGCACTCCCAGTACCTATTACATACCAGAACAGACATCACTGCCAGTACCTATTATACACCAGAAGAGACATCACCAGAGGAGACATTCCTAAAAGTTGCTATTATACACCAGAAGAGACATCAGACCCATTTCCTAATATACACCGGAAGAGACATCTTCCTTAGTATAATACACCTATTATACACTAGAAGAGACATCACTGCCAGTTCCTGTTATACTCCAGAAGAGACATCACCAGAGGAGACATTCCTAAAAGTTCCTATTATACACCAGAAGAGACATCAGACTCAGTTCCTAATATACACCAGAAAGAGACATCTTCCTTAGTATAATACACCTATTATACAGCAGAAGAGAGATAACCGCCCATTCCTGTCTACACCAGATTAGATATCACCCCCAGTATTCATTATGCACCACAAGAGGCATCATCTCTATTACCTATTATACACCAGAAGAGACATCTCTCCCAGTTCCGATTATATACAGATGAGACTTTCTTAACAGTTTCTATTATACACCAGAAGAGACATCACATCCAGTGGTTATTACACACTATCTTTATCTTTATCTTTATTTACATATTTGATATACCACTAGGGCATAAGCATTAAGCGGTGTACAATAAAAAAATTTGATTAAACACTGCACACCAGGAAATAGAACGCCAAAGTTAGATAGGAAAGAGAGGTACAGAAAGGGCAAACAAATCATATAGTGAAACCAACTCATAATAAACCATAAAGACAAAGTGGGAGACAAACAAAGACAATTTATAACATATTAGACAAAACATAGGACAGTCAGGAGGGGACTTCGGGGAGGAGGTCAAAGGCTTTCTGGAATAAATATGTCTTAAGCAAAGACTTGAACTTGGGGTATGATGACTCTAGCCGAAGATAAGTGGGTAGCGTATTCCATAACATAGGTCCGAGAAAGAACCAGGCAGAGTGTCTTGTCTGTTCTAGGCGGGCGAGGGAGGGCGAGGGAAGGGATAGGCGATTGGTGTTGATGGAACGGAGTTGACGATGAGGAGAATGTAGAGAAATGCAATCAGCCAAATAGAGAGGAGTACTGGTGTAGATGGCCCGATGAAGGAGAATCAGAAATTTGTAATGGAAGCGGTAATGAAGGGGAAGCCAGTGCAACTGAAGGAGGATAGGTGTAATGTGGTCAAATTTACTGGAAGAGGTGATGAGGCGAGCGGCAGTATTCTGGATGCGCTGCAGCCTTTGCAGGCTGTATTTAGGGAGGTTGGCTAAATAAACATTACAGTAATCTAATCTGCTAATGACGAGAGTAATGACAAGAGTGATTAGGGAGCTAATGGGTAATATGGATTGGACGGCCCTGATATGCCGTAGAGCAGCAAAGGAACGACGGGAGATCATGGAGATATGTTTGTGAAAGGACAGAGAAGGATCTAGAAGAACGCCCAAGTAACGGAAAGAGGATGTGAGAGGAATGCTGGTTGAATCGATGGAGGGAGCTAGAGTGGGACATGAGCCACCCAAGGAAACCCACATTGCGGAGGACTTTGCAGGATTGAGGTGAAGAAAATGTTCTGATAGCCAAGAAGCGATATGGGAAAGGCAGAGATTTAAATGAGTAACATCGGGGGATAAAGGCGAGGTATGAAACAGGAGAACAATGTCATCTGCATAAATGTAAGAGGAGACCGGATATTGCTGAATGATCAAGGGCAGCGGAGCAAGAAAGATATTGAACAATATGGGGGAAAGCACAGAGCCCTGCGGGACACCACAAGTGAGGGGAAGGACGGGAGAGGCCTGGTCATTAACGTGTACAGAGAAGGAACGGGAGGAGAGGAAGGAGCGAAACCAGTGCCAAACAGCACCACGGAGACCAATATCAGAGAGTCGGGACAGGAGTGTAGGATGATCAATCAGGTCAAATGCCGCGGACAGATCTAGTGATACAAGGAGAGTAATATTACCACGGTCATGGGCGATGTGCAATTCGTTTAGTAAGGCAAGGAGAACGGTTTCGGTGCTGTGTCCCTGGCAGAAACCAGCCTGACGTGGGTGGAGGGAATTGGTAGATTCAACATGGGCACTCAGTTGATCAAAAGCGCAGCGTTCTAAGAGCTTAGCGAGAAATGGGAGGTTGGATACTGGGCGCCAATGTGAAAGGACAGATGGATCGAGGGAAGGCTGTTTCAATAAAGGGTGAAGGATAGCAGACTTCCAAGATGTCGGAAATTGGCCAGAAGAAAAGCTGGAATTAATGATAGTGGTGATGATTGGGACCAATTGTAAGGAAGGTTCGGAGAGCCACCGGGAGGGGATGGGGTCGAGGACACAAGTGGTTTTCCTAGATTTAGACAAAAACATCAACACTTCCGTTGAGAGGACAGGGCGGAAAGATGACCAAGTATGCATGCAAACAGGATTACTAGTGACAGAGGTAGGTGAAGAGCAGACAGAGGAAGGGATCAGGGGGAGAGGGGTCGAACTATAGGGAAGAGGGGACGGGGAGAGAGGGGGGTGGAGAGGAGAAAGAGGAGCATAAGGTCAATACCTTATTGGAGAAAAAGGTGGCGAGGGACTGAGGATCCGGAGTAGAAGTGGCCGGTGAGTTCTTAGCTTTGGTGGACAACAGCTTCTGCAGGACATTAAAAAGCTGCCGTGAAGAGCTAGCTGCCGCTGAAATTTGAGCACAATAGAAGGTGAGTCTAGCAGATTGTGTGGCCGAACGATATTCAGAAGACAGAAGCTGGAAACGAAGACGGAGCTCTGGTGAGGGATGACGGGCCCAATGGCGTTGGGCTTGACGCATCTGAGAGCGAAGAGTGCGGAGAGTAGGATGATACCAGGGCGAGTGAGGTACCCTAGCGGACTGGGAAACAGGACGGAGGGGTGCCAGGCTGTCGAGGGAGGTAGATAAGATGGAGTCCCAAAGAGTAGCCTGGTCATCAATGGGGCGGTCGGCAAAGTCAGTGGGGAAAATCGCGGAGGCTGGAGGGAATGCCTGAAGCGTTTCCTGAGATAAGTTACGACGGAGGAGAGGAATGGGAGGGGCTGGGGGGCCGAGCCCTGACTGGGGGAAGGAAAGTGAAGAAAAAACGCAGAAAGAAATGGATCCGACCAAGGGACACTTAAGGTGAAAGGGAGTGAGATTGTGAGCTGTAGTGACAATGGAGACAGGATTAAATCTAGGGTGTGACCAGCCACATGGGTAGGACCAACCACGTGCTGATGTAAGGAAGCATCCTTCAGAAGGCTAACGAAGGCCTGATCCTTTGATCTAATGGGATTATCAAGATGGACGTTGAAGTCGCCCAGCAAGATAAGGTTGGAGAAATGTAGCACAAGATCAGAAATAGCCTGCAGGGCGGCCTCCCACTGGGAGGCTGCAAGGGAGGGAGGGAAGTAAAGAAGGAGAAAGTAGAGGGGAGGGAGGCGGAGGAAAGCCTCAGGAGGAGGGATTCTGGGGGCAGCGGTACCGGTGATGGAACTTCCTCAAAGTTAAGGGAGGCACGATGGAGAAGGGCCACCCCACCTCCACCTCTGCCCCGCCGAGAGCAGTAAAGCGCTGCAAAATCGGAAGGGAGGGAACTAGAGAGGATGGGGAGGTCCCCATCCCTGAGCCAGGTTTCAGTGAGAAAACAGAGATCTAACGCGTGTTGGTCAATGAGGTCCCGAACTAAAAGAGACTTAGATTTGAGAGAGTGGCAATTTAGAAGTACCAGGTGAAGGGACACCAGTGGAGCTGGTAAAGTGAAACGACGAGAGGATAGAGAGGCCGATGTCGAGGAGGGGGCACAATAGACCAGATTATCAATGCAACGTGCAAGTGGACCAGGGGGAGGCGCAGAAATATATGAGACATCACTCCCAGTATCTATTATACACCACAGCAGACATCACCCGCAGTACCTATTATACTCCAAAAGAGACATCACCCCCATTACCTATTATGCACCAGAAGAGACATTAGTCCAAATAACTATTATGCACCAGAATAGATATCACTCCCAGTACTTATTATGCACTAGATGAGACATCACTCCTAGTGCTTCTTACATACTATAGGAGACATCCCTTACAGCACCTATTATGCACCACAAGAGACATCATTCACAGCATCTATGATACTCCTTAAGAGACATCATTTAGAACACCTATTACACATCATAAGAGACTTCATTTCCAGTTCCTATGACAAGCTAGAAGGGACTTTGGGTCCGATATTCAGTGGAGGTGACTAGCGCAATTACAGCGCCTGGCCGTTGCCGCTGAACACTAAATCAGGATATTCAATAGCGAGGCCATATCCAGCCACTCACATTGAATATCTGCGTCAATCACAGAAGCAAAATTCAGCCGCTGACCAGTTAGCTTCAGCAACAAAAGTTAGGACAGCTTTTGCTGTGCCTAATATTTGCTGCTGAGAAATAACCATATAGCAAATTAATACTGCCACTAGCTGGTTATCCCTGGGTCCCGCCCATGGAACATCCCGATGCTAACCATGTAGCATTGAGACATATAGCGATGGTACCCTTCTTTCCCAGCAACTATAACACACCATAAGAGATTTCGAGGCCGAAAGGCATTTACACGGTTTGCAGACTTGCAAACCCAGTAAAGGCTGCTAGGCTGGATATTCAGCACCACTAACACGGTTAGTACCATGAATATTCACGGGTACCACCACTATCCAGTTAGCATCGGGGCGCTGGTTAGCCGCAATATTCATCCGCTGTCCGATGATCCCTCAGCAGCGAACATCAGGCACAGCAAATGCTGTCCTAACTTTTGCCAGGAAAGCTAACTGGGGAGAGACTGAATATCGCCAATACCCGATTAGCTTCCTGCTTCAGCGGCTGACCCGGATATTCAATGCTGCTGGTTGGATAAAGCCCCGGCACTGAATATCCGGGTTTAGTGTTCAACGGCAATGGCTAGGCCCTATGTCAACAAGCAGGGAGGAACAGTAGGGCGGCTGGGAAACGGTATCATGTTGCTTAGCTGTATATAATTGCCGTTTTTGTACACGAAGGGTATATATCCTGACTAAATCCTTCAAATGAAAATGCTACAATCCCAAAATCATTGTCAAGGAGATTGCCTCTTCACGTAGCATGCCCATGGAAAACCTTCTGCAGGGCAAAGAGAAGAAAGCCTCAGAGAGACTCTTCCTTCTACAGTCCAGAGCTAGATAAACAGCGACAGATCATAAGATCTACAACTAAAATTATCTGTAGTACCTGCAGATTGGAGAATGGCCAATGTAACGTCAATTTTTAAAAAGGGTTCCGGGGTGTTCCAGGAAACTACAGACCAGCGAGCCTGACATCAGTACCAGGCAAAATGGTAGAAACCATTCTAAAGAATAAAATGACTGAACATTTGGATTTCATGTTCAGCGGCGACGGCTAGCTACTATAATCACGCTAGCTGCCACCGCTGGATATAGGGCCCTTTATTCCCAGCACCTATTACATGTTATAAGAGACAACACTTAGAGCACCTATTACACACCATGAGAGACATCACCCCAGCCAGTTTTACACCATATGAGACATCACTCCCAGCACCTATTACACACCATGAGAGACATCACCCCAGCCAGTTTTACACCATATGAGACATCACTCCCAGCACCTATTACACACCATGAGAGACATCACCCCAGCCAGTTTTACACCATATGAGACATCACTCCCAACACCTATTACACACCATGAGAGACATCACCCCAGCCAGTTTTACACCATATGAGACATCACTCCCAACACCTATTACACACCATGAGAGACATCACCCCAGCCAGTTTTACACCATATGAGACATCACTCCCAGCACCTAAACCTATTACACACCATGAGAGACATCACCCCAGCCAGTTTTACACCATATGAGACATATATGAGACATCACTCCCAGCACCTATTACACACCATGAGAGACATCACCCCAGCCAGTTTTACACCATATGAGACATCACTCCCAGCACCTATTACACACCATGAGAGACATCACCCCAGCCAGTTTTACACCATATGAGACACCTATTACACACCATGAGAGGACATCACCCCAGCCAGTTTTACACCATATGAGACATCACTCCCAGCACCTATTACACACCATATGAGACATCACTCCAGCACCTATTACACACCATGAGAGACATCACCCCAGCCAGTTTTACACCATATGAGACATCACTCCCAGCACCTATTACACACCATGAGAGACATCACCCCAGCCAGTTTTACACCATATGAGACATCACTCCCAGCACCTATTACACACCATGAGAGACATCACCCCAGCCAGTTTTACACCATATGAGACATCACTCCCAACACCTATTACACACCATAGGAGACTTCGTTCCCAGCACCTATTACATGCTATAAGCAACATCATTTAAAGCACCTATTATGCACCAGCAGAGACATCATTCCTAATGCTTACTAGTTGCCATAAGAGACAGCGCCTATTATTTACCAGAAGAGACATCATTCCCAGTTTCTATTACACGCTATAAGAGACATCACTTAGAACACCTATTAAACACTATGAGAAACACAGAGCCCCGTTTATACACCATAAGAGACATTACCCCAGTCCCTTTTATACACCATATGAGACATCACTCCCAGCACCTATTACACACCATAAGAGACTTCATTCCCAGTGCCTATTACATGCTATAGGAGACATCACTTAAAGCACCTATTAAACACTATGAAAGACATCAGTCAGAGCCCCTTTTATACACCATAAGAGACATCACTTCCAGCACCTGTTACACACCATAAGAGACATCACCTGCAATATCTGTTAATTTCTATTATACACCATGAGAGACATCTCTAATGTTGCCTATTATAGATGAAAACCAGACGCCTGCAGCTCCTGTTAAATTCTTTTGTACAGTGAGGGGCTGATTTTTAGACTGTCTGCACTGGGGAAAATTTCTGTTGCTATTCCTAAAGCCCCCTCATTCCCCCATAATCTTTGCATTGGCTTTCTGTGTAGATTTATTTTTTTTTCTGCCTTCAAATTACAATCTTCGCGGGTCCATGGCAAAGCGTCCTCTAAACGTGGTGAACCGCACCTGCTGTGGAATTACATGTGCTCATGTTCAGCCTTGCCGAGGAAATTTACCCAGCTAATTCACTATTTTGACGTGTAATTAGCTCTGAAAATCCATCTCCCTAAGAGTCACCACTTGGCCATCTATTATCCATCCTGAGAGACATCGCTCACAGCCCCTGTTATACGCCATGAGAGACATCACTCACTGCAGCTATTAGACACCATGAGAGACATTGCCAGAAGCGCCTATTAGATGACAGTATTGGACACCTGCGTCCGCCTAACAAGTTCAGCGGAGGAACATGCTGGACTGATGCATCTTTCTGAAGCCTATTACAGTCGACGGCAACATCGCGTCTACCCCCCCCCCCACCCCCCAAGCCTACTGCTTCCTAACAAAAACACGCCCACAAGCAAACTTGTGTACAGTCAGACCCCAGCATGTCCTTCAAACAGCTGTGTTAGCGAAAAAGGGTTTGCTAGTTAGGATATTTCATGCATAATTTTTAATTTAATGACAGGGTCAGTCAGACTAGAGCTGAGGCGCAGGAAGATGTGCAGCCTAAATTTGGATAGGGCGTCTGGCCAGGGCTGGCGCAACTCAATAGGTGAACTAGGCAGTCACCTAGAGTGCCAAGATTCCCAGGGCACCCATTACTGCCGCTTCTGCCCTCTCCAGGCGTTGTAGTGGTGGCAATGCTATTTAAATGGCTATGCAGCCCTTACCCAAACACCCTGGTGCCGCGTCGCCATGCCTTCTCTGTATGGCCCGGTCATTCCTTCTCCCTGTGACACAGGACGTCTGCAGAAGTGGCAGGTCATAGAGAGAGAAGGAACGTCAATACAGCACTGGAGAGTTCAGGTCAACGCTGTGTTGCCGTTTAAATGGCAGGTTCCTCAAGAGGGGCAGCAGGGAAGTGTGAGCGGAAGCAGGGGGGGCAGTAGGATTAAAGGCTCGCCTACGGCGCCTCATATCCTGGCATTGGCCCCGTGTCTAATTCAGAGAAGGGACATCCGAGCGGAGACCCTCAAAATCTGCAATGTGTTTTATAAAATACACATAGGGTCGTGGAACATATATAATTGGCGTGTCGCGCTTCAAAAGTGGCTATTTTACAAATGAGTACGACATTGCTAGGGGCTTCGTCCATGAAAATAGCACCACTTAACACACAGAAACAGTGGACTTTGCAAAAACTGCATGTTCAAAGGCAGCCAATAGGGAGCTGAGCACCAGACTCAAATTTTTGTACTTTGAGGTGGTTTTTAATCCAAGGGAGGGAAGACTAACCCCCTCCCCCTGAAGCTCTCCTTCAAAGCCCAGATGCAAAAAAAAAAGTTAGCTAACACTTATTTATCTTTCAGAGCAAGTGTGATTGCGAGCACCAAAATTTTCCCCGGTATATGTATATCACCCTTGTGAAATATGCGTACTCTTCAAAGGCTCATCCAAACCATGCCTACAACGCACCTTCTTGAAAGGATAGGTGTCGAGCATGTTCTAAAATCCCAGGGGTTGATATTTGAATTCCGTAGTTGACATTTTTTTAAACATTGACTGCAACACTTAAATATAACGGGCCTGACAGTCAAAGAATTTATGCTCTTAACTTTGAGAGCTGTGTTCCTAAATTGACCTCTTTTAAAATTTACTAGGGCTGATATCCTAAATTCTTTTCTAAAAAATGTTGCTAAGCTCCTAAATCTAGGAACATAAAAGGTGGGTGGCAACGAGAGTGGTTTTCAGGTGAGGGACAAAATGTTAGGAGCTTGGCACTGATTTTCAGCACTAGGTTCACAAATCTATTCTAGGCAAATGAATGGCAGGCCTAAATTTAGACACAAAAACCAAAAAGCTGGGTCTAAATCAAAACTACACTTCAAAAAAAAAAAAATCTATAATAATTAAGGGGAAATGGAAGCATCAACAGGCATCAATACGGACTCCTAACCTTGGGTCTGTGATCGCCAAAACCTCATCATTTGACTCCACTTCCCAAGAGTGCAGTGATTATTTTGGGGGTCTGTTTACACATTTTTTTGTTTGTTCACGTAGTGATGTTGTTGTATGTTATGAAGTCTAAATTTAGGAGCATAGGCCCTGACTTTCTAAGGCATTTACATGGGTAACTGTCCTAGTTACCTGTGTAAATGTCATATGGGTACATGGTGGTACCCTTCGAAAATCCCAGATAAATCCCTAACGCCCCCAGATGCTATGTGGTTAACATCGGGGCGTGTTAGGGGCAGAGCGGGGGTGGAGGAAAGAACTAACCAGGTAGCACTGATTTTCAGTGCTACCCGCTTAACCCTCTGCGCCTTAAAGATAGGCGTGGAAACCTTTGCCTATCTTTAAGGGGAAAGGGCTAGGCGGGTAGCATCGAAAATCGGTGCTACCCGGCTAGTTCCTGTGGCTTTCGGGTTGTGTATTGAAAATCCGGTGAACGCGGAAGGGGGGGCGGGCTATGCGCCGACCCGGTGCATAGCCCTGCCCAGTTCGAAATCGGGCCCATAAATTTTAAGCCCCTAAATTAGGATGACTTTTCAGCTGAAAATATGGGCTAAAAGCGTGCCTAATAATAGGATACAACATTAGGAGCCTAATTTAGGGGCCTAAATTTACGAGCTCAGCTTTTTTAGAATATTGGGCCCAGTATGTATATCCAGCACCTCTATCTGGATAGAAGCAGCACAGAATATATGTCTGGTGCGGTCAACGCCAGAGTTATCCAGAGAGCGGCGATATTCAGTCCATTATCCAGATAAAATTGGGAGAGTTTTTAGACAAACAGATAGTGATCCAACCAGCGGACCGAATATTGCTGTAATCCGGAAAAATTTGCACCCCGCCCATGCATCATTATTGGCACTATCTAGGTAGTGCTGCTGAGAATCTATGGATGGCCGCCTAAGGGAAATAGCCAGATATTATCTATTATCCTGATAAGTCCTGTTAAATATCCACCTGACAGTTTATATGCATAGACCAATTCGTATGTGCCAATGGCCTTATCCTTTCTAAACTTACTTCACACACAAGACGGGGGACAGAGCCAGGAATTAGAGCAGAGGGTCAGGGAGATAAAATGACTGACTGCAGAGTCACACACCCAGTCAGGAACAGAGCTGAGGCGCAAGGGGATAAAGTGACTCACCTAAGAGTCAGTGACAGAGCCGGGGATTAGAGCTGAGACACTGGGAGATACAGGGACTCGCCCCTGGTTCCCTTCGTGGGAAAATTTCACAGAAGTGCTTATATGTGAAGTCTGCAACTACTTTCCACCCAGCTTTTAAAAGGAAAAATTTCCATTTGTAAAGTGCCTCGGGGAAAACACACACAGACCTGCACCTCAGAGGTGTCAGGTGGACTCATGCTCATTGCGCTCTCGCTAGTGGCAATGTGCTCTCCACGCTCATCCCTCGCCCCATCACACGATGGCCGATTACTGTGCGCGTTACCAGGCGGCAGTTGGCTTGCCACCACATTAGCGTTCCTGGCTACCAGTTGCTACACATTAAAACACCCATTAACCGGTTACCGAGCTTTAGTAAAAGAGCCCCTGTATGTGATATACTGGTGCACAAATGTGTCGAGCAGTTTTCATAACTCCCATTTCTGTCCCTAAAACCCTTATTTATGCGTGAAATGCATGTGAAGCTGCACCTCACCCTGTCGTATTCAAGTCATACGTAAAGTTTATAGAAAACTGAAGCCTTCTTCTAATTAGCCTGATTAAATCGGGAGCGTGGAAGGGGTGCCGCTTTGTGCTCTTCATCCAAGCCCCATGCAAGCGCCATACTGAAACATGTAAAGCATGAACACAGCACGGACAGCTGTAAGGCGGATCTTTATCAGAGCTCCATGCAGACATCACACTGATATACCTAAAACATGAATACAGCATGGATGGCTGCTCTTCACAGCACCTCATGCAGGCATGAACAGAGCACCGAGAGGTCAACAGAGACAAACCAAGTAAGATTTTTGTAAAAGCAGTAGGTGTGGCTATAACAGATGGTGAGCACTTTATTAAAACGTAGAATACAAAATTAAATGACTATGTAATAAGCTGTAGGTAAAAATAAAGGAGACCATAGAATAAGAGCAAAGTCCTGAAGAAGCAGCTTTGCACTTGTGCAAGACTGAGGGGAGAGCTGCACACGCGGCAGACATGACAGATCACCTGCAACCTTTAGATGTGTCCTGAATACAGAGTGGACGGGTTAGAGAGGCATCCTTGCCATCTGGTGGTCATTACTGTTTTCTTAGCTATGGTCACATCCTCTTTTAGACCTCAAGGCCCAAGGAAAAATCCAGCCAAGGCCACATGATCAACGATGTTACAGGACCCCTGGTGTCATCAGAGTGCTGTCATTTCCCCTCCCCCCCCCCCCAAGCATTACCTGGAGGCCAGTCTTCTAGAGACATTCGGCCATCTGATCCATAGCTGATCTTTGCAGACCACCTCTCAACCTGGTCCAGACAGAAAGCAGCCCGCAGCGTGCCCTAGGAGGCCTGTGTGATTCTGGAGACTCGCTTGCCTTCTTAGGGACTCTGTTTCTACAGTCCTCGTCTGAGATTCTCTTTAGAGACCACCGTTACTCGAATCCTCCTCCCTGGAGATGCCATTCCCACCTCCAAAGACTAAACTTGTACGGACCAGTACCCACTCTCCCTTTTTCTGTCAAAAGCCAAAGAGGAGATTCTGTATATATGATGTACTTATATTGAGTGGCAGCAGATATGAGCCCGCCCCCACCATTTCCACGTCTCAAGACATACAGACTGATGCTTTCAATGAACCTGTCTGGCACCACTTGCCCACCACTCCGTTATAAAATCATACAGACCCTCCGCCCAGGGGCTGTTTTCTAGGGACTAGCTCTTCTTTGCACAAGGTTTCTCCTTGCTATGGTCAGTTTCCAAGCAAGGAGCCCGTGTGTTTTTCTCGTGTTTGGTGAGAGGTTAGAGGTCAGCTTTTCACTTCAGGTCAAGTTGATCTAGTCCTTCCTCCTCCCCTCCCCCAGTGCTTGCTGGAACTTGTATGTCTAATTCCCTGTTGATTCCCCCCCCCCCCCAAGAAAATCAGAACTACATTTCTGTTTATGCAATGAGGCAAAACCAGAGACTGGATTAGCTTGTTTAGAAGGTAATATTCGATTATAAAGACACCCCCCCCCCCATGCCCTACAAGGGGTAAATTAAGGTTCCCTTGGGCCCTGGCAGTACCCAGGCCACAGACTCAAATCTCCATCCTACAATAATAGACCCTCATCCTTCATCCACCCTTTTATGAGATGCCTCTAGGCTTTGGCCCCCAGCGATTCCCCCCCCCCCCCTCCATCTCTCCACTCCTCCCCCCTTCTTTGCATCGCATCTGCCTTCAAAGTATTAGGAAAAGCACTTCTGGTGTGGTGTTGCAGGGGTAGCTCTGAGGGGGGAGCCACCTGCCCTACCAGTACCGTCTCGTTCAATGGGAAGTACGGAAATGTCTTTCTGCACCATCTCCACCTCCCTTCACCACCCCGACTATCACCCACAACCGCAGCAAATTAAACACCACAAGAAAAATCCCCCCCCCCACACCCCCCGTCCCTCCAAAAAAACCGAGCCGCCCCCTTCCCCTCCCCTCCCTGATTAAAAATGTTAAGTGCCTGGTCATGTATCCTGCTGAATTTCCACCATCCCATCTCCATACTGCCCCCCCCCCCAACACACCCCATCCAAACCTCTTAAAGAATTAACAATAGTATCACATCTCAATACATTAAAGCATGCACTGGGGAGAGGGAAGGGGGTGATTAGAGAAGGCAAACTTCCAAATCTTTTCTGCCTTCCTCAGAAGCAGAACTGGAGTCGTGGGGGAGGGGCACCGGGGTTCATCGTGCTGGTTAGGGGGGGGGGGATGACAAGGGCTGGAAACCCCCACTCAAGGTGGAGGGCAGGGGCTTCTTCTTACCTTCTCATCCCAGCTGTAGGTGAACTGCATGGAGACAGGAGGGGACAGACAGACGGACGGCTGTGCTGAGACACAGCCAGAACCGAGTAGGTTTTGGAGGGGACGTAGGGGGGAGAAATGAAAAAAAGAAGTCTCTAGTCATCGCGAAGGAGAAACATTTGGCGGAGACGCCGCAAAGCTCGTTCAGCACCACAGTCCTCGGACAGCGCCTGAGCCCGGCCGATCCGGTCCGCCTCCAAGCACCAAAGCCAGCAAGTGCGATTGTGGGAGCAGAAAGGGACAAAAAGAGAATTCCAGAGAGGGTCCTGGATTTCGCTGCTGGTGGGGGTCGACTTGTTCGTATTTTCCAAATCCTCAGGTTTCTTCCAACTCCGTCTTTAGTGCGCGCAAAGAGGTTGCCATCAAGAAAAAACACGACCGACGGGCTCCCCGAACGCTCAGGTTCCTTTCCCTTGGTCTTCTCGTCCCCGTTTCCTTCCCCCCATCCCCGGCCTCTCTCTCCCACCCCCCTCTCCTCCTTGTCTCCGCAAAGGTTGCTGCAAATGTTCCCTTCCTTCCTCCCCCCACCGAGTCAAGGGGATTGGTGCTCGTTACACATGTTGCATCCCCAAAAACTTCACGCGGGAAGGGAGGTGCTGGGTGATGCCTTCGCAGTTCCAGGGTTCAGATGGGGAAGGTGGGGGGTGGGGGGGTGCCTGGGGTTTTTCCTCAGCCGAGACAGGCGGGCAGGTCGGACTCACTGGGAGAGACGAGAGGCTGAGGAGGAAGGAGGCGGGGGGTGGAAAAGCAAAAGGGGAGAGAGAGAGAGACCGGCAAGCATTAAAAAAACAGGGATGAAATAGAGGGGCACCCGCTGCAGCAGACGGCTCCTCGCTTCCAGCCCTGCAGGGCTCCTGCGGTTTTTGGGACTCGAAACACACCACCGTCTGTGCTTCTGCCTCTGCCTTCATGCCCCCTCCGCTCACGCTTGTCACTTGACCGTGCTTTCTGGCAAAAGTGATGCCCTCTGTACCCTTGCTGGTATCTAATCTTACCAAGGTTCCTCGCCTGCTAGTCTACGTCTGGAAAATCAGGATATATTTTCTCTCTCTCTCCCCCCCCCCCCAACCCCCCCCCCTCACCACCCCTCTATCTTCTTTTGTACAGATGCAGAGAAACAGACACACATAGAGAGAGGTTGAATGAGAGAGAGACAGATAGACACAAACACACACACACACACATAAGCACACGGCCCATTAGCATTCAAAACTGATAACATCCAGCCACCGCACAAGGAAAGAGCAATTTACAGGCATTAAAGGTCCTCTGCCAGGCAGACTAGGCAGCTGCATTCCCCTTAGCTACTGGAGCCAGAGGGACACCCAAGGCTAGGAAGCACAGGGGAACTGGTTGGTGGTTGTGGTTGCGGGCGACAAGACCACTTAGACTTCCAGAGAGAAATACAGGGTCCAAATGAAAAATAGTACTGAGAATCTCCACACATACATACGGATCTTTCTAGGGTGCGAATGAAATTTTCCCACTAGTGATGAAGACCGGAGTGAGAAAGGTCCTTTTTTCCCCTAACGAGGCCTGCAAACCTTTATGTGGGGAGGTGCCGGATTGGTGTACAAGGTTTCTCAGGATTCTCAGACTTTCGATACATGTATTTGCAAAGAGAAAAGGGCAACGAGGCTGGGGGGAGTGGGGAGAAGGGGCCTGGGTCTTGAGGTTGTTAAGCTAGCTGGTTAGGTGCTCAATGCTCCTCATGGGTCGGCTGACTCGGCGTGCCATCTGCCTCTTTAATTTAAAAAGAACTGTATTCTATTATTTCCCTCCGCCAGTGCCATCAATCGAAATCTCCCGTTCGTACATCAGATGTCCAAGACCCTTCTGAAGAGCAAACCAGATGCCTGGTTTGGACTGCCAAACCCGACTACGTGCCAGGAGAGATTGGTTAGATCTGGACAGACTTAAAAAACAACCAGAGTAGTATTCGACAGGGGAATGGGGTTGGCCAACATTGTAGATGTATTGAAAGCGTAGCCTTAGGGGTGGAAGCATCCAATTAATTGATGTCTGCCGGATAGTTAAATCAACACACAGTTTGCTACTTCAGTTGTTAAAATGACTGCATTATTGTCCATTTCACTCTTTCAAAGGCATCTTGGGGGTCTCATATCCATTAGGGAACTGAGCAGGTTTCCGTGCACAGACATGTAAACAGCTCGAAAGTTCACTTAGGAGTACAGTTGATCCTCAGTTGAAAATTTGCGTCTTACGCAGAGCACAGTCATTATTACATTATGAAATGCATCCTAAGCATTCCCACAGGAATACCATACAACCGTGTGCCAGACCCAGAATGTTCTCATGGGAATACCACAGACCCATAGTGTTCCCACAGTACCGCACTATAGTGTACCAGATTTAGAGCATTTGCACTGGACTACCACATTATAGTGTATCAGACTTAGAGAATTCCCAGAGGAATGCCGCACTATAGTATACCACACTCAGTATCGGTGTAGTTTACCTTCTTACTTTGGGGGGAACAAAGGGTAAGGAAGTCATACTGACAGTGGGGGCAGGGGTACCAGATCACCATTAGTGCCTACAACATTTAGGGGGGCTACCGCCCCCCTGCCTCCCAAACTAAACCTATGACACTGAGAGCATTCCCACAGGAATACCATATTCTAATGTTCCAGATCCAGAGCATTCCCATTTGAACACCACACTATCGTGTACCAGATCTAGAGCATTTCTATAAGAATACTGTACAGTAGAGGCATGAAATTGCTAATAGATGATTCCAAACACCCTTGTCTCCATTCTCACATGAGTTTTGAAATAATTTTGGATTTTGTAATAGACTTTTATTTCCTGGGTACAGATGGGGGGTGGGGATTGTTATTTAAATTGTTCAAAAATAAACCCTAGTACCAAGCTAGCTAAGGGGAGAGCCAAAAGCTGTGGCCATGAAACTTCAAGAGAAGCAGTTGTCTACCAGCCTAGGGTGGTGGTAGGGAAGCCAGGGAGGGCACTGAAACACATGCCTCCCACTGGAAAAATAGTTATTCGGTCTTGTTTCGCTTTGAACTGATGGTAATAGCTGATATCATAGTAGATGATATTCACTTGTACCTTCAAAAAATATTGGCAAGAGCTTAATCAGTCTAGGAGTGGAGCACTGGCTTATAATCAAGAGACTAGGGTTTGATTCCCACGATTACTCCTTATGGCATTGGGTAAGTCACGTAACTCCATTGCCTCAGAAGAAAGGCCTGTCAGAAAATCCAGGAGCTCCTCGGTCACCAGGAGTCAGCATGGACTCAAAGGCAAGCATTGCACTGCTCAGTCAATCAGCTTGCACCTCTACTATAACATCCAATACAAAAGTATTTGAATATTTTGCCCTAAGTGTCTCATCCAACCCTGATGGCCATACATGTATCTTGCATGTGTATGTTCATGTAAGTGTATACACTTTGACTCTATGATAAAGCGGTATAGAAAAACCTGTTAAATTAAAAAATAAATGTGTGTAGAAGTGTGCACTTCACTACAGGAACCACAAGATCACCACAGCTGGGCTTTGATATTAACACCACTTCTCATTTTGATAGGTTAGTAGATGTATGCATCACCATACAATGCAAACGAGAGTCCTTCCTATTCTGTGGAGCTTACAGTCTAGTTGAGACACACATAGATGACTAACAAAGAGGTTAACTGCTTTTTCTCTTAAGGGACAGCTGAGAAAAAGTTAGGGTCTTTGGTAGGTCTCGTTCACTTCAAAAGCTCAACCAACTGAAAGATGACTGGGAAAAATCATATTTCCAAAGCTGTTGCCCCCGTTACAGCTTCTGTCCAGACCCTGGTCCGATGCGGTCGAAGAACCGGTTCCATGTGCAGGATGCCTGAAGGGTGAAACCCTCATGAAATAAGTGGAGGAACTCAGAGAAGAGGTGGCAAGGCTGAAAAGCATTTGAGGCAGCGAAAAGTACATTAATGAGATGCTTCTTGAAACATCCAAGCTGTCCGATAGAGGTGAAGATGGGAGACTACAGAATGAAAAGAATTGGACAAGAGTCACCAGAATCTACAGAATCAACAATCCAACTCCACCAGCCCTTGAACTGAACAACCAGTATGCAGTCCTGGAGGTGAAGGAGGTGAGAACATCCCAGGAAAGGGAAGAACCAGAGCTCGAGCACCTCAAAGTTGTGGAATCAGTGACCACAAGGAAGCGATTGGTGACTTCCTTCTTAGGGGGTCTGAGGCGTCCATCTGCTAATTAGACTTGATGTCCAGAGAGGTGTGCTGTCTGCCAGGTGACAAAATCTAAGATGTTACGGAGAGTTTGCCAAGACTCATCAAGTCTACTGACTATTATCCAATGTTGCTCATCCATGTTGGCACAAATGAAACTGCAAGGTATCCCTCCAAGCATATCAAAAGTGACGTCATGGCTCTGAGACAGAGGGTGAAGCAGATAGGTGCACAGGTGGTGTTCTCTTCAATCTTCCCTGTTAAGGGTAAAGGCGGAGGCAGAGAAGCTCGCATCCTGGAGATGAATACATGGCTGTGTGGATGGTGTCATCGAGAGCATTTTGGTTTTCTGGACCATAGGATGATGTTCCAAGAGCTGTAGAGCAGAGATGGCATCCATCTGTCCAAGAAGGGTCAAAGTGTCTTCCGAAGCAGATTGGCTAACCTACTGAAGAGGGCTTTAAACTAGATTTGTTGGGGATAGGTGAAGAAAGCTCCCAGGTAAGTGAAACATTAAATACCCCTGTAGAAATGGGCAAAAGGGGCAACATCTGGAAAGCGGTGGGTAGTATGGGAAATAATATCCCAGATGTCGAGACTTTAATAGAAGCGGCTGACTTGGATTTAGTGGCGGTTACGGAGACATAGTTCACAGACAGCCATGACTAAGATGAATTATACCAGGCTATACTTTATTCAGGAAGGACAGGGTAGGAAGAAGGGGAAGAGGAGTGGCACTATATGTAAAAAATAATATTAAGGCTATAGAATTACAGAGCTTAAAAGGGAGCGAGGAGGCACTGTGGGTTAAACTAGAGAGAAAGAGAAATCCATTTGCATTGGTGTGATATACAGAGCTCCCTCAAAGGGAGAAGAAGTGGATGGGGATTTAATAGAAGACATTCGCAGTATTGCCATGAAAAGAGAAGTGCTACTAATAGCTGATTTCAATATGCCAGATGTTGACTGGCACATCTTTGCTGCGGTGTCCTCTAGAAGTAGAGATCCTAGATTCTCTACAGGGAGAACTATTCTGGAAAATGGTAACAGAACCCATACATGAAGGGGGCCATACTGGACTTGGTGCTTTCCAGTGAGGAAAGTGTTTCTGATGTTACAGTGGGAGATCATCTCTCATCCAGGGCTTAGACTTTAAGAAAACTAACTTGGCCAAGATGGGACAATATCTCATGGAGTCGTTAATGGGATGGGAACAGTTGGGGGATGTAGAAAAGCAATGGGCAAAACTGAAAGGGGAAGGTAAATAAATGTAAAAGGAAAAGGAGGCAGCTATGGTTTTCAAAAGTAGCTGAAAAGGTGAAGAAAAAGAGGGAGGTCTTCATAAAATACAAGAGATCATAGAGAAAGTAAGACAACCATCTATATTTGGAAAAACTTAGAGAAGCTAGCAAAGAAGTCAGGAAAGCAAGGATACAAAAAGAAGAAGATATAGCCAGTGCAATAAAATGGGGGGCTAAGACATTTTTCAGATATGTTAATGAGAGAAGGAAGTGCAAAAGTGGTATTGTCAGATTCAAGGGTGAAGGGGAGAAATATGTAGAAGCTGATGAGGATAAAGCGGAATTGCTTAACAAATATTTCTGTTCTGTGTTCACAGATGAAGGGCCAGGATCAGGACCTCAGAAACACCCACAAATAGGAACAGAAGTGACAGGGATCTTGAATGATTTTCAGAAGACTGTGTTCATGAGAAACTAGTTATACTAAAAGTTGACAAATCGATGGGACCAGATACATCTGAGAATATTGAAGGAACTTGGGGACGTTCTAGCAGCTCCACTGACTGACCTTTTCAATGCTTCTTTAGAGTCGGGAGTGGTCCTAGAGGACTGGAGAAAGGCACATGTGGTCCCTTTACACAAAAGTGGAAGTAAGGATGAGGTTGAAAATCACAGGCCGGTTAGTCTAACCTCTGTGGTGAGTAAATTATTGGAAATGGTGCTAAAAGAGAGGATAGTGAGGTTTCTGGAGTCCAATGGACTGCAGGATCCGAGGCAGCATGGGCTTACCAGAGGCGGGTCTTGTCAGACAAATCTGATTGATTTCTTTGACTGCATGACCAGGAAGTAGGACCAAGCCCTAGAAGGGGTGTACTTACATTTTAGTAAAGCGTTTGATACCGTTCCGCACAAGCGACTTATAAACAAACTGAGCACCCTAGGGATGGACCCTAAAGTGACTGACTGGGTTTGAAATTGGTTGAGTGGGAGGCGACAAAGGGTACAGGTAAATGGAGCTCACTCTTAGGAGAAGGAGGTTAACAGTGGTGTGCTGCAGGGATCTGTCCTTGGTCCGATTCTTTTTAACATCTTTGTTAGCGATATTGCGGAAGGGCTGTCAGGTAAGGTTTGCCTCTTTGTGGATGATACCAAAATCTACAATAGAGTTGACACTCTGGAAGGAGTAGATAACATAAGGAAGGAACTAGCTAAGCTTGAAGAATGGTCAAGAATTTGGCAGATGAGATTTAATGCTAAAAAATACAGAGTCATGCATTTGGGCTGCAAAAAATCCAAGGGAGCGGTACAGGATAGGGGCAAAGTACTTCTGTCCATGAAAGAAGAGCGGGACCTGGGCGTGATTGTTTCTGATGATCTTAAGGTGGCTAGACAGGTAGAAAAGGTGACAGCAAAAGTCAGAAGGATGCTTGGGCGCATAGGGAGAGGAATGGCCAGCAGAAAAAAGGAGGTGGTAGTGTGGGTCTGTATAAGTCTTTGGTGCGACCTCATTTGGAGTATTGTGTGCAATTCTGGAGACCGCACACAATAAATGGACATAAATAGGATGGAGTTGGTGCAGAGGGTGGCTAGTAAACTGGTTAGTGGTCTTCATTATAAAGCATATGAGGACAGACTTAGATATCTTAATATGTATACGTTAGAGGAAAAGTGGGATAGAGGAGATACGATAGAGACGTTTAAATACTTACATGGCAAAAATGCACAGGAGGAGAGCCTCTTTCGATTGAAAGCAAGCTCTGCTATGAGGGGACAAAGAATGAGAATGAAAGGGGATATACTATGCGGAAATATTTCTTTACGGCAAGAGCGATAGATGCGTGGAAAGTCTCCTAGTGGAGGTAGTAGAGATGAGGACAGTATCTGAATTCAAAAAAGCATGAGACAAACACAGACGATCTCCAAAGGAAAAGAGGGGACTTTAGCATTTGATATGGAAGGGCAGACCAGACAGGCCATGTGGTCTTTTCTGCCGTCATGTTTCTATATTTATATGTAACAAAAGACTTCAGAAAACATATTTATTATACAAAACATGGCTAAAAATTAAAAAGGTTCTGATAAGAGACAATCAGGACTCAGGCATTAGATGGAGATATCGCCCTCATCCAAATGTGGCCCAGTGCGGCTGAATCAAAGCACAACTGGCTGATTTATTTTATTTATTTATTTATTTATTTATTTAACAGTTCTTCTATACCGCTCTATTTTAGATCAGAGCGGTTTACATTCAACATCAACCATACAACACAGGAACCCTGAGTTGTATTTACAATAAACAGGAGATCAACTTGGAAGTAACTGGAGGGAACTATGTACATTGTATAACATATCTACATCTTATTTACACTGGGGGTCCTGATTCCATTTCAGTGGGTATCTTCTGAGCGATCAGTTGATTATCCTTTTTCATGCTGAGTCTGATTGTTTAATTGTAATGAGTGATTGTCTGAGGGGGCATATGTATGATTACTAGTGCTGGATTCAGGGTAGTATGTGGTGAATAGGTGCTGCTTTAATGCCTTCCTGAAGTCAATTAGGTAAGTGATGTTTCGAATAGAGGTGGGGAGAGCGTTCCATGCTCTGGGTGCGTAAATCGTAAAGGCCCTATTTGTCGTTGCTTTTGTGCATTTTGTTATTACTTTTGGGACCTCTAGTGTGTTTTGCATCATGGGTCTTCTGTTTCTGTTCTGTGGTACTTTATGTATCATCTTGCTGAGGGCTGTGGGGGTCAGAGTGTTTGCGGCTTTGAAAGTTAAGGTTAGAACTTTGTGGCGGATTCTTGCTTGAACTGGTAGCCAATGGAGGTTCATCAGTACTGGCGTTATGTGCTCTCTCCGTGAAGCCCCTGTTAGTACTCTTGCCGCAGTGTTCATTGCAAGCTGGAGAGGAGCCAGCGTTGCTTGAGGGAGACCGTGTAGAATTACGTTGGCATAGTCGAAATGTGGTAATATTAATGCCTGATAGATCGAACGGTAGTCGCTGAAGTCAAGCAGCGGTCGGAGATGTTTTAGGGTCCTTATTTTCATGTATACTGTTTTTACTGTGTTTCTTATGTGGGTTTTCAGATCCAGTTGTTGATCCAGTGTAACGCCAAGGTAGCGGATTGTGGGTTTGGTTTTCAGCTCTGTGTTGCCGACCTTTAAAGAGAGTGGAGGGGTGAAGTCCTGGTTCCTTGAGATGAAAAGGACATCTGTTTTACTGTAGTTGATTCTCATGTTTTGTGTGCTGAACCATTCTGCTGTTGCCTCAAAACATCTTGTTAGAGGGGAGAGGTCTGGTTGGTTGGTCCTGAATGGGATGTATAGGAGGATGTCATCTGCGTAGGCTAGACAGTTGACCTTGAATGAACGTGCTAGGGCACATATGGGCTGCATGTAGATGTTAAACATCAATGCAGATAGTGACGAGCCCTGTGGTACACCCTGGTTTTGTAAAAATGGTTCAGAGGTTGTGGAGCCTGACCTTACATGTTGCCATCTATTAGTCAGGTATGACTTGCACCACTTTAGGGCTGTTCCCTGAATTCCTTTCTCGCTGAGGCGTTGTATGAGGATCTCATGGTTCACCGAGTCGAAAGCCGCTGCAATGTCGAGGAATATGAGGGCGAATCCTTGATGCATTTTGTCGGTTCCAGAGACTAGATGGTCAAATAGGTTGGTGAGGAGGGTTTCAACCCCATGTGCTTCTCTGAACCCATGCTGGGAAGGATCCAGTGGGGCTTCAGTATCAATATGCTGTTGGATTTGGCGCTGTACTAACTTTTCGATTACTTTGGCAAGCATGGGGATACTTGAAATTGGTCTGTATGATTCCACTTTCGTTGGGTCCAGCTTGTTATTTTTGAGCAGTGGTCTGATTGATGTTTGTTTCAGACTTTGTGGAAACGATCCGGTTGTAAGAGATTGGTTTATTAATTCGCTCAGATATTGACTTAAGTCACATCGTAGCTCCTTTATCCATAAAGCAGGGCATGGGTCATTGGGTGCGGTAGTGGGGTTGATTGCAGCGATCGTGTCTTCAATCTCTCTGCGTGATATTTTTTCAAAGTCGGATAGTGGTGATGGTTGGGGCAAGTTGTGCTGAGAGCTGTTTTCCGCGGAGTTCGAGGTTGCACCAGCCTGGGTGACTTCAAGTTGTAGGTAGTTGGTTGCAGATGTAGTAGTCTGGACCATTTTTGACTGTAAGTAGTTGGAGTATGCCTGGGGGTGTGGCATCTGTGACTGGTCTGCGGGAGGTTCTCTAATGAGAGATTTCACTATATTGAAGAGGTCGTGTGGCTTGTTTAGTGACCGCTTCAAGATGTCGGAATGGTATTGTTTCCGCTTTTTTGTTAATTCATCGCGGTGTGATTTTAGGTGAGCGATGTAAGTACCTTGTGCTTCAGTAGAGTGAGATCGACGCCATCTTCTCTCGAGCCTGCGCAGGCAGTTGAGTGAGTCTCGGAGTTCTCTGGTATACCATGGTGCGTGCTCTCGTTTCTTTGTTGTTGTTTTATTTGTGGCTGGTAAACATGCGATGGTCTTGAGGCTCTCGTCCCAGGTGGACACCAATGCCTCTAGGTCGTGTGGTATGTTGTTGAGGAGTGGGAGGATCTTCTCCCGAAGCTCTTCTTTATTAAAGGGGCGGAAGCGCTTCAAAGAGGTTTCGTGGACAGTGTTGTTTTTGTTTGATTGATGCCTACCGAATATCCAAGCTGTCAAATATAATCAAAAGCAAGAAATCTGTGGCCTTTCCAACCCCATCACTCCTTAAGTTCATAGAGCTCTAGGACCCATTTGCAATCCTAAGAAATAAATAGAAACTAAAAAGGAATAATCATTTGGGTTTCTTCTGCTTTCTACAAGACTCCCCACCCATGCAACAAGTATTTCCTTTGGAAAGAGCCCCCTGCTAAAAAAAAAAAAAAAAAAAGGTTAATTTTATCAGGGGACTTGCTACAGGTACAGTCGGTAGGAGAGCTTACAAGTTTATACTTGAGGGAACAGAGGGTGAAGTGATTTGCTCAAATTCATAAAACGCATAAGTGTGATTTGAACCCTGACTTCCCTGGTTCTCAGCGCTTTGATCTAACCACTAGGCTACTTCTCCACACCTAAATGAAAGTGCTCCTTTGAAATGTGCAGGAAATTTACACTTTTTTAATGTTAGCCGTGTGAAACCTAAATCTAACTCTTAACTCCTTGAGTAAACTTTAGGTTCTTTGTTCGGACTTCCCTTTTGGGGAGTGACGATGCCCCTTCTGTTAGTCATAGCTTGATGTTTATGCTCTGTCACTCCTTTTCTCATTTTCTTACCATTATTATTCCCTGCCTTTGAAAGGTTCAGACCTTAACTAACTTCTCTCATGCTTTGCTCCTTAAATGATTTTTTTTTTTCTGCCAGAACAAACTAGCTGATAATGGGCTCAGCTGCTGAGTGGGGATCAAACACTTTATTACATTAGAAGAGTGAAGTACGGGTGTATGTGTGTTTGTGTGAGAGAGAGAGAAAATTAGAGAGGCAAAGAAAAAAAAACTACACGTAGACAGAGACAAAGTAATGCACGCATGTGAGTGTATATTAGTACCAGACTGTGTACATAAGTAAGCATAAGAACATGGGTATAAATTAAGTTGGATATACTAATCTGTTACCCACTTAGAAGTCTCACTATAGGAAAGCTATAAATGTAATAAATGAAAGAATAGCAAACTATGTATGTTTATGGGGTCAGTTTCCCCAAAGACACATGGAGAGTAATCCTACAACAGATCACTTAGGTTGCGGAGTCAAGTAGGCATCTATTTCTGATCTTATTTTATAAAGACACGTGAGACACCTATTTGCCTTTATAAAAATGTCCTCAAAAGCTTCCAAGTCACAGCTCTAATGAAGCCATGCATCTTTACATTATGAAAACCATGACTTTGCTGTAAGTGGAGGAGAGTAATTTTAGAAGCGATATGTCACGTGCATAGACACATGAGAAATCCTCTATATAATTGCCCAAAATGGGCAAAAGTCTTTAATTCATCGGGCCTTCTGTGTCTATTTATCCACACACCCGGGCGAGTAGAAATGCTTATGTGCTTTTGTGGGAGAAACTGCACTGGTCAAGATATGTACGGGGTGTACGATGAAAATGAGTGTTTAAACTCGTATATAAATTTGCAATGCCTGCGCACAGATCTGTACATTATCAGTTTGTATACATTTGTAGCTGTGGAGTGTGAACTGTGAATTATGAATCTCTGTTCACATAGGTGTTTTTATACGCATGTAACATAGCAAATGACGGTGGATAAAGGCCAGTGTGGTCCATCTAGTCTGTGCAATAAGATAGCTGGAGTTGTAGAGTTGCATCTGCTGCTCCATCCAGGTTGCTCCCCCTCTGTGACTTTGCTTATGCGTGTGCCTACTGCTCTATTTATGAAGTTATTTATTTTATTTAGACAGTTTTGTATACCACCTTAATCCTTCAATCAAAGTGGTCACAACACAATTGGGGGGATACATTTAACATGAGGGGATATGAGACACATACACTAATACTTACAGGGAACATGGGCAATGGAGGGTTAAGTGACTTGCCCAAGACCACAAGGAGCACCTGTGGGACTAGAAACCCCAGTCCTTCCAGCCCAGGGTTGCTGTCCTCTAGTGGGATTTCAACCCCCAACCTTCTGGCCTGAGGTAACATGCCCCAACCACTAGGCCACTCCTCCCTCCAAGTTATGTATGTTTGCTTTGACTCCATCCTCTTGTTATATAGTGATCCTCAGTGTCTGTCCTATGTCTTTTTGAATTCCATCACTGTTTTTGTTCCCACCACCTCCTTCAGAGAGCGTTTCAGACATCCACCACCCTTTCTGTGAAAAGTATTTCCTGATGTTGTTTTTAAGTTTACCTCCTCGCAGCTTCCTCTCATGTCCTCCAGTTCTACAGATTCCCCGTCTCCGAAAAAGGTTTGTTTGTTCATTAAGGCCCTTTAACTATCTAAAGGTCTTTATCATATCCCCCTGTCTCTCCTCTCCTCTAAGGTATACATATTTAGGTCTTTGAGTCTTTTCTCATATGCCTTCTGGCGCAGGCCCCATATCATCTTGTTCACCTGCCTCTGAACCATTTTGAGTCTTTTTATTTCCTTTGTAAGGTACAATCTCCATAACTGAACACTTAAAATTTGACCCTTCCATGTTCCCATCAGCAGAAAGGGAAAAGTTCAGGTTTATGAGGGGTGGAATTTGAACCCACATCTCCGAGGGAGAATGCAATCTCAACCCAGCACGTTAGACCTATCCTTTTCTATTTTTTTTTTTTTTTTGGAGATAGCTTGCTCAGGATTACTGACTACCTCATTTCTGAGGTCCATAGTATAGATCAGGGAAGGAGACAGTGGGAAGGGGGGGGGGAGGAGTGTGGTGGGAAGGAAGGAACTCTTTGGCATAGTGCAAGTAAATCAAAAACCTTCTGTGAGTCCATAGGGTAAAATGAAATGGATTTAAACCTTTCACCTCCCACCCCAAAAATCATGGTTTCATCTTTTCAATGCCAAAAATCCACAGAAGCATGTCTGTTCATATTGCTTCTGAGGGAAAAAAAAACCTATCAGTTACAGATAACCGATTCCCGGCTCCGAGTGCTAATTAGTCACAGATTACTGGGCACTTTGCCTGGAAAGAAATCTATTTCTGAATATTTTTAGTTTATCAAAAAAAAGGAAAAAGGAAAGGTGCATTCCCTTTTATCAGGTGCAAACAGAAATAAGGTCCCTTTGTATACAAAGTCACATAACTCTGTCAAATTTTGATTTATGTCAGATTTTCCTGCTTGCCTGCAGGCGTCCTCCACATGTCGGCAGAATAAAGAATGAAAATTTGTTTAAAATGAAAAAGTCCTTGCTGTGTTTCTATCCTTTGAGGCGCCTTCTCCTTCTCCTCCCCAAGTCTCGCCCCTCCAGATGAAATCCTGTCTGTGTCCCATTATTTATTTATTTATTTATTTTTATTTTATTTTAACGAGATTTTTATTTTATTATAACCAGATGCTGGTAATACAAGGCAGTGGGTCATTAACTGGAATGGGAGGTGGGTCCGTTATGGCTGAAGATGGTGATGGAGCAGGGAGTAGGGGGCTAGATGACTTCTGGTTTTTCATTTCTCATGTCCCCTCCCAACCTTCCATTTCTACAATGCATGTATTCCCTGCCCTCTAAGGGAAATCAAGCACTGAAACTTCATCAGTTTGGAAAGCCATCCAGCCATTTCAAGAATGACCACACTTTGCTCACCCTACTACCACCCCATCCCAAGGAGTGGTGAGACAGACTGTGAGACCCTCAACTACTCCCTGCTTCCCTCCTGTGGCCGCTGAAAAACCCTACACAAGTAATTCCTGAGGTTACGCTGCCAACTGGTGGCGTCCAGCTCACACTGCAGCCAAGAAAGACTGACCTCAGTAGAGGCATGCGAGGCCAGTCACGTACTTGGTAGTCTTTTGGCTAAGCGCAGGGTCTGAGTTATTGGCTGATGATGGCTCCTTTTTGAATCTCTTAAGAGATGGACAACCTCTACTATTTGGGATCAGCACCCTCCCTGCCACACTGCATCATTGGGAACAGGGTTACATTTCAACCTTTAAACCTACTTCTCAAAAAAAGGGAGGAAGAGGCAACCAAGTCAAGGCTGGACATTTGAACCGTAGCCAGGTCCCATTTTCACAGCTCCTTCAGAAGCTAATGAGAGGCCAGCTAAGCATGTCCGATGCCAGAGACGGGGGCCAACAGTTTCTATATGAAGGCCAGGGAGAGTGAAAAAAATTATACCACCCAGTTATCATTGAATAAACTGAAGAGAGGGTGTCAGCAGTTGCCCTCCCTTGGTGAAAAACTGTATAGTGCCCCTAGAGAGAGATAGGGACAATCCAGACCAGTACCAGAATCTGGACGTTGTCCCTCTTGCTATCCTTTCTTCACTTTGGGGGTCATTCCAAAACATGCATAAGGGGTTTGAACATGCAGCAGGGATGTATGGTCCCAGACCGTATTCTGAAACATTGCTGACATGCACATCCACGGTGCTAGCACGGGGATCTCAGCATGTTGGCGGTAGAGGGCAGAATGAGGCCGTGGTCGCCACGGCGACATAGAAAGCATAATCAGGAAAAGCCCGTGAAAGTATTAAGTGTTTCCCAGAAACATCGATTATTCCTGCTGAAACGTGGACTAAGACCAGGACTTAGAAAAAATTCTGCTCTTCTCTGCATGCGGCCCATATTGAAGAATGGTTGTGACAAGTATGTCATGAACTGGTGTGACTGCATTCTGGAAAAAAACACAAGATGCAGTCTTAAGGTACAGAGAGCAGAGGTGAGGGAATGTTGTAAGGTATAGATACATTAGTAAACACCCTTATAGAAATATTAAGAAGAGCAATAGTGGTCACTCAGGCTATGCACTAATGTGTTGTTTGTGCAAAAGGAGACAATCTATGGGACCCTAACATATGATGAGGGTGAAGGGGGATAAACTCAGGAGTAATATACAGAAATATTTTTTTATGGAAAGAGTGGCAAATTCGTGGCATAGTCTCCCAGTAGAGGAAATAGAGACAAGGACAGTATCTGAATTCAAGAAAGCATGGGACAAACACAGAGGATCTCTAAAGGTAAAAAGGGGACTATTGTAGTTGATATAGAGGGGCAGACTAGATAGGTCATGTAGTCTTTTTCTGCCATCATGTTTCTATGTAACAATTAAACATAAACATAAACATAATTCCCATGTTCAGAAAAATGGGACTGCTGATGCAGAAATACTATGGACGTGAGCAGGTAAAGGATTCCTTTTTGGGTGAGAAACGACAATCATATTTGTAGTCCTGGTACCCCATGCAATGATGTCATGTCATAGCTGTTATGTAGAGTTTCAGGGTATCTTTTTAGCAGAATCATGTTTTTTTGGGACATGTCCTGGCAGAAAGGGAGTGTGTGTGTGCGGTTTGAGGTGTGCACAAGGGGATCTGGTGTGCACATCTACAATTCAGGGGAGACACGAAAGCCTGGCCAGTACTTGGACCATATAGATGACCACAGCGTCACTGGATGCCAGTATGATTGGGCAGTCAAACTCAGAGGGTTCACCATAGCTAAATGTCAAAACATGTCCCTGTCAGTGCTAAGAGACCCTCAGAATAAGGGCACTCAACAGTGCAAACAGTATTAATGCATGCCCATAATGCACATTTTGTGGGATCAATGGTGTTGCTGTTGAACATGCATTAGTGCTGTTTGTACCGCTGAATGCCCGTATTCTGAGGGTCCCTATTAATGACAGGGATATGTTTTGACATTGAGTCATAGGGAACCTATGCTGATTCCTTCTGGATTATTGCACATAGGGTACTCTAATAAGATCAGTTATTGTTGGAAGTGTGATAGGGCAGCCTTACATCTGCTGTGCCTGGCACCGGGAGACACGACTGATGTAGTGCCAACATTCACCGGATTGATCCCATGCGGCCTACGTCCCTACCCAGGTCAGGATCAATGAGAGCTGCGAGAGTGGTGATATATCTGGAGTCTGGCACAGGGATCCCCCTCCCCCATGCCCACACAGCCCTGACCAGGGGGAGCAGTGCCACAAAACTCCCACAGGTAGCGGAGGCATATAGAGACCGACATACGCCACGATGAGACAGGTGTAGCTGCTGTCAGAAATGCCAGTACTCAGATAGGTGGGTCTCAGATGCCATAGCCAGAAGGCTCTACTACAATTACTACTGATCATTTCTATAGCACTACAAGGCGTACCCAGCGCTGCACAGACACACATAAAAGATGGTCCCTGCTCAGCGGAACTCACAATCTAGTCGAGACAGATAACACAGCAGCTGTGGACAGGATACACCCAGGGGGAATGGTCAGAAAACACAAGAGAGCTTAGGCGGACCAGACCCAGCAGCGGCAACAATGAGGTGAGCGCAAAGCCTGGATTTCAGAGGGGCCAGGGATGGACCCTGACATATAGACTCAGGTAGTTTGTTCCAGGCATAAGGAGCAGCAGGGTGAAAGAAGCGATGTCTGGATTTGGCAGTAGAAGAGAAGGGCACAGATAGAAGCAATCTGACAGAAGAGTGGAGTTCATGGGGAGGGGTGTAGGGAGAGATAAGAGGGGAAGGGTAGTGCAGAGCAGCAGATTGAGTGCACTTATAGGCCAGAGAGGCATGAAAAGGGCATACATTGGTTGCTCAGCAATATTATGCATCCTTTGGGGACCTGCAATGCTAATTTGGGGTTTTGTGCACTTGGTGGGAGTCCATCCCTAGCAGTTTAAGGCATGTTTGTAGAGATTACCAGGGAATCACTGGGGCCAGTTCCTAATGCCACGTACCATTTGAGGCAAAGTATGTTCTCACATCCATGTTCACATTTACGTTCTGGTATACCATAGTGGGGTGCAATGGACTTACCTAGCACTTTTCATGGCATGAGTGGGAACTGGTGTATGGTCTAGGTTGCAGCAGCTGTCATTTCTCATTGGTATTTATGTCTAGTGTGCATCTGCAAACTACTGTCTGTGATGAGCGGCTTAGGAAATGCACGTTTTTCCCGAGGGCGTGGTGTCCTCAGGTACATCGCAAAGATGAGCAGGATCTGAAACATGTAACGTTTCAGAATACAGTGGGCGCAGGGACATCCAAAACGTTTATCCGCATCTGAGGCACGGGGCCGGATGAAAAGCATTTGCAGGTGTTTGCTGAACACGTCTGTCTCACTAATTCCAGACCTGCAAGCACATCCAGACCCACGGATGTGGAATTAGGCTCAAAGGGGGCCCGTTTCTGATTTAGACTTGTCCGCAGGCCAGACATGCATGTTATGGAATCACGCTCCACCTGTGTTATTTTACAGTTTTGCTGTTACATATTTCTCTCACATCGTCTCCTTCTTAGTCACTCTATATGTTACTCTTGCAACACACAGACAAATTATCAGGCCTGGAAATTTTCCTGAATATCCAAATTGGAAAGGCTTTTGCACCTGCAGTACAGAAAACTTCAAACGCCCAACCAGGACCAATAAAGATTAAAAAAAAAAAAAAAGTTCTTCATTTCAAATCGCTTCATCTTAAAGCTGCTCTCTTTAACCTGAAACACTCTTGTTGAACTGCCTACAGCCATATCCTTGCTACTTTTTTTCAAACAGTTTGCCGGGTTACTAGGGGGTGGGGGCCGGTTGAAGGAAATTATACAGAAGTATATAAGGCCCTATTTTGTGTAGGACATCCCGTAGGTTTTGCGACATCCAGGTCAGAATGTTCACAAGTCCTCAAGTATTTCAGAAAAGGCTCTGCTAAGCACAGCGCCTTTCATGAAATACTTTTAAGGATGCTGGAAAATACACGTGAACTTGCTCGCACATACGGTGATTTCACAAAATTGCATGTCCTTAAACACAGCGGCATTGCATGTGGCTTTACACATGTAAATTGCAATTTTACAACATACATGTGTATCCTTCAACACTAACATGTGGAAATGATGGACATCCCCTTTTTGAATTTCTGAAATGGTTTTAGACACCAAAAATATAAGCAGCCAGTGGAGACCCCAGGCCCAGAGGAGAAAGTAGCTGACATTTACGCCTTATAGCAGGTGTGAATGCCAATGGGAAATTATTTGCATTGTAAAATGAGAGATTATACAGAGGGCCTACTTTGTAGACAAAAAGAACGTGCAACTGTGGATCTGGGGAGGTGGCAGGCAGGACATGATTGAAGGAAAATCAGCTGAGGGAACTGACAAAAGCAAGTGAGAGAATAGACCACTCATGCTATACTGATCAGTAAAAGAGAATTTCTGGTATTTTTAGCCACTACACTTTCTGCATTTTGCTAGACTTTTTTGGGGTATTTCCACTCACTGCATTCTTTGTATTTTCTGCCATCTCTCCCAGTATTTGCAGCTTCTGTGCTTTCTGCATTTTGCTGGAGTCTCCCCCAGACTTATAGCCCCTGCACTCTCTGCATTTCAGTGGAAATCCCTAGGACCTGATGGCATACCATTGACAATTTTCAAACAAGGAGGTTGCTACATGTGTCTGAAATTTAAACAACTCTGCCAGTGTATTTGGAAGCAGACATCTGGACTACAGGATTTCAAAGAAGCGATAATCAGCATGGAATTTCTCTGCTGTCTATAGCTGGGAAAGTGCTAGCAAGAGTAATTCTTAACAGAATGATGGAGCAACTTTTTGAGAGCATCTTTCCCAGAATCTCAGTGCATTCATACTTGGCTGAAAGATAACAGACATGATGTCCTTGGCTAAGCAGTTTCAGGAAAACTACCTTGAGCAAAATTAAGGGGCTTGTTTACAAAGCCGCGGTAGCGGTTCGCGGTCGTTATCGGAGCTGCAGCCCCAAATGGGGCCGCGGCTCCGATAACGACCGCAAACCGCTACCGCGGCTTTGTAAACAAGCCCCTAAGGTTTATATAGTCTTTATTGACCTGAGAAAGACCTTTGATACAATTTATTTATTTATTTAACAAACATCTTTATACCGCGCTTTCCATATGATCAAGTGTGGTTTACAAGCAACAATGGCCTGAAAAGTACACTAGAACATGGTCATTTTCAATTACATGGAACATAATATAACTATTTACATTGATGAGATCAAAACAGTACATGGAACAATATGTAACTATTTACATTGATGAGATCAAAACAGTACAATCAATTGCAATGGCCTGTGGAAAATCTTCCAGAAACTTGGCTGTCCAGACAAGTTTGTTTCTGTCATTGGATTTCCCTATAAAGGGATACTAGCCAAGGTACAGGAGTGTAGTGAATTCACATACGGCACAATTCAAGGCTGAAAATTGGCACCAACACTCTTCTATATTGTCTTCTCCATGATGCTCCTGGCTGTCTTCCAAAACATAAATCGGAGAGTTTACATTCAGTCACAACCCAGTAGATTGTCCAGCCTGAGTCATCTACAGGCTCGATCTAAGAAGGGATATCTTGATTGCAGAGGACATCCATCGTAGGAAGCCGATGGCACTGGGGTGTACTACCGACCACTTGGCCAGAATGAACAGATGGATGATGAAATGCTAAGAGAAATCAGGGAAGCTAACAAAAGTTACATCACAGTGATAATGGGTGATTTCAATTACCCCGGTGTCGACTGGGTCAGTGTCACAGCAGGACATGCTAGGGAGATAAGGTTTCTAGATGAAATCAATTACTGCTTCCTGGAACAGTTGGTTCATGAATCAAAGAAAGGGGAAACTATTTTGGACCTAGTCCTTAGTGGGAATAGGGTCTGGTGCAAGAGATAAGGGTGTTGGGGCCACTTGGCAATAGTGATCATAGCATGATCACATTTGATTTAATAAATGGAAGCAGGATGGCAAGGAAAGCCACAGTACTACCTTTTAACTTTCAAAGGGGAGACTATGGTAAACTGAGGAAAATAGTTAAGAAAAACTAAAAGGAGCAGCTGCAAAGGTTAAAGATTTACAGCAAGCATTGGCATTGTTTAAAAGTACTATCTTGAAAGCACAGACCAGCTGTATTCAATGCTTTAAGAAAAGTGGAAGGAAGGCCAAAAAACTGCCAACATGGTTTAAAGGAGAGGTCAGAAAGGCTGTTGTAGCCAAAAAAAACATCTTTCAGGAAATGGAAAGAGGAGCCAAATGACGAAAATAGGAAGCAACATAAGCACTGGCAAGTTCAACAAAAGGCATTGATAAGGCAGGCAAAGAAATAATTTTAAAAAAAGCTTGCCATGGAAGCAAAAATGCATAATAAAAACTTTTTCAAGAACATTTGTAGCAACAAACCTGTGAAAAAGTCATTTGGATCACTGGATGATAGATAGGTAAAGTGGCACGAAGGGAAGACAAGCCCATAGCGGAGAGACTGAATAAATTCTTTACTTTGGTCTTTACTGAAGAAGTTGTGGAGAAGTTATCCATGCCTAAAATGATATTTAAAGGCGATATATTGGAAGAAATGAAAGAAATAATCGCTAAACTGGGAAGATGTATTACGAGTATTTGATAAATTGAAGAGTTGTAAATCACTTGGACCAGATGGTATACATCCGAGGGTGTTGAAAGAACTGAAATATGAGATTGCAGACCTGCTATTAGTAATCTGTGAACTATCATTAAAATCATCTGTAATACCTCAAGATTGGAAAATGGCCAATATTAATGCCAATTATTAAAAAGGGTTCCAGAGGAGATCCGGGAAACTAAAGACCAGTGAGCCCGATGTCAGTACTGGCCAAAATGGTAGAAATCATTATAAAGAATCAAATGACTGAACACGTAGATAGTCATGGTTCAATGGGAGAAAGCCAGCATGGATTTAGCCAAAGAAAGTCTTGTCTTATTAATCTGTTATATTTTTTTGAAGGTGTGAATAAACAAGTAGACCAAGATGAGCGAGTTGATATAGTATCTCTGGATTATCAGAAAGTCTTTGACAAGGTCCCTCATGAGAAATTCTTGTCTAAATTTAAAAGTCATGAGATTGGAGGCAGTGTACTATTGTGGATCAGGAACTGGTTAAAAGATAGAAAGCAGAGGGTAGGACTAAGCGGCCAATTTTCTCAATGGAGAAAGGTGAATAGTGGAGTACCCCAGGGATCTGTGCTGGGCCCGCTGCTTTTTAACATATTAATAAATGACCCGGAAATGGGAATAACAAGTGAGGTGATCCAGTTTGCAGATGACACAAAATGATTCAAAGTTGTTAAAATCCAAGAGGATTGTGAAAAATTGCAAGAGGACTTTGATAAATTGGAAGACAGGACGTCCAGATGACAGATGAAATTTAATATTGACAAGTGCAAAGTTATGCACCTAGGAAAGAACATCCTAAACTACGGTTATAAGATTCAAGATTCCACATTAGGAACCACCATCAAGGAAAAAGCTTTAGGTGTCATTTTGGATAATATGTTGAAATCCTCCACCCAGTATGCAGGGGTGGCCAAGAAAGCAAACTGAATGCTAGGTATCATAAGGAAAGGAATGGAGAATAAAACAAAGGATATTATAAATGCCTCTGTATCGTTCCATGGTGCGACCACACCTTGAATATTGTGTGCAATTCTGGTCACCATATCTTACAAAGGTTATAGTGTTATTAAAAAAGGTACAGAGAAGAGCCACCAAAATGGTAAAGGAGATGGAAGGATACCCCTGTGAGGAGAGGCTTAAAAGGTTAGGGCTTTTCAGTTTGGAAAAGAGACAGCTGAGGGGCGATATGATAGAGGTCTATAAATTAATGAATGGAACGGAACGAGTAAACATAGATCAGTTGTTTACGCCATCAAAAAAGTAAAAAGACTAGGGGACACACAATGAAGCTACTAACCCATTTGAGACTAATACAGGAAAATATTTTTTCACTCAACACGTAATCAAGCTCTGGAATACGTTACCGGAGGACGTAGTGAAGGCTATTAGTGTAGCTGGGTTTAAAAAAGGTTTGGACAAGTTCCTGGAGGAAAGGTCCATAAACCATTATTAAAGAGGACCTGGGAAGGATTATCGAGATCACGTGATGTGTTGAGCGGGAGCAGACGTGTGTGCTCTCGCTCCAGAGGGGCCCTCTCCCTAAAACCCATAAAGAACCCTAAGAGCGGTGGAACTGACCAGCAAACATAATGGATAGAAAGGCCAACCTGCAGGGCACCGACTGAGATGGACAGAGAGCAAGCGGGAATGAAATGAGTCCGGCAAGAAAGGGAGAAGCCAGGACCAGGAAGTGCCAAAATGGCGGAACAGCCACTCTCCCCAATGGCTTCGGCCCAGGCAACCTTAGTGGAAGAGGTAACTGCAGAAGTGGTGGGAGCATTGTTTCAGCAGCTGGGCGACATCGTGAGCAGAATTGAAGCCATCAACAAAACCTTTGAGTCATTTGGGGGTCGGCTACAGGAAGCGGAGCAATGAGTGGGGAAAGTGGAGGAGGTGACGGAGGTCCAAGCGCAGGAGATTAGCCGGCTGCAGACGCAGGCAGGGTTGCAAGCTGCAAAAATTGACGATCTGGAGAACAGGAGCTGCAGAAATAACCTCAGGTTTGCGAGCATACCAACTTCAGTAGCAGATAGCGAATTGAAGGGGTATTTGGAAACGCTGCTGCCTTCGGTCCTGACACTTGGAGGGGACTGTGGGACCCCCATAATTGAGCAAGCACATCGAGTGGGCCCAATGCGACAGGAAGATCGCAGACCTCGCCTGATTATAGCCCGTTTTCTAAACTATATTGCGGGCAGCAAAGAACAAGGGCCCACTTAAAAATGGGGACTTTCACTTGAGGATATTTCAGGACTACTCAGCAGAATTAAGTCGGCGACGCAGAGCATATGCAACAGTGTGCCAAAGACTAGTGGAGTGGAAAGTGAGATTGTGATTCTTTACCCCGCCCATCTCAAAGTCTTTACCAACGGTGCAGTGCGACTTTTCGAATCAGCAGAGGAGGCCTCATAACACTTGTCGGAGTTGCGGCCAGCATCGGTGGGGGAGTCCTCCTAGAGTGTTCATGGAATGGTGGAAGTAGGAGGGAGGACATTGATCTGAACACTTGAGCTTTTGCATGGAGCTTCTGCAGGAACTAATGTGAGGGGCCATGCTGGCCCACCGAAGAGTATCCTGGCAAGGTAGCGGGTATAAAGCAGAGGAGAGATAAGGAGGCTGTACCAAAAAAGTGAACTTTTGATCTCCACTGAACCTTCACAGCTGGGCCTATTCCAGCACAATGATGGATGAGGCTGCAGAGACAGCAGACAGAGATCAGCTGCGGCAGGAGATTTTAGTTATTTATTTACATTCTCTTATACACCGCACTATTCTGCATCAGTGCGGTTTACATTGAACAAACTGAAATTACATTGAACAGTGCATTATAACTTGGAGATAACTATTTTACAGGAAACATGGGCTGTGGAGGGTTAAGTGGCTTGCCCAAGACCACAAGGAGCACCTGTGGGACTAGAAACCCCAGTCCTTCTGGCCCAAGGTTGCTGTCCTCTAGTGGGATTTGAACCCCTGACCTTCCGGCCTGAAGTACCTTGCCCCAACCACTAGGCCACTCCTCATCTGTTGACATCCATGGAGGGAGGTGGTGGGACGAGACTTTTTCAATTTCATCTTCCTTCTTCCTTTCTGCCTATGGGAGAGACACATATTTTATCTTTGGAATGGGGGGGCCCTCTGGGAACATCACAGTGTGATCCTGTTGAGAAGTGAGAGGAACAAGAAATGGAGAGGAGAGGGGGAGGAGGACGACTCAGGGATCTGTACGGGGGGGCAGGGGGGAGAGCCCCTTTATTAGTCACTAATGCAGTAGAGAGGGATAAGGTCACAGTTTCGCAGAACAGGATGGGAAAGCAAAGGAAGGGGGCCCTAGGCTGGGGGGGGGGGGGCACCTGGACCTCAAAAGTAGAAGAGCAACACGGAATAGCAGGGGTGAGAATGGGTATAGGCTGAGGGTCCACTCTTGGAATGTATGTGGTATAGGCACCCCAATCAAAAGGTATAAAATCTTGAGGGTGCTTGCACGCCATCATTGCGATGTATCATTCCTTCAAGAGACACATCAGTCAACTATAGAACTTAATAACCTTAAAAAGGATTGGGTGGGGCAGACATTTGGAGTGCCCGCACAGGGTAGGAAGGGTGGAGTAGCAATACTGATACACAAGAAAGTGCGGTTTGAATGTAAACAGGAAACTGCAGACCCCCATGGTAGATTTATTATACTACACGGGGACTTAGAAGGCCAACCTATAATTTTGAGTAATATACTGTATATGGGCCAGCCAGTTCGGAATTGTCCTTTTATGCACAGATAGCCTCCCAGTTGGAACAATTACCCATCACATCTATGGTGGTGGGGGGGATCTGAACGGGATACTTGACCCACTGATGGATACGTCCAGGATAGACCATAGTTCTAGGGCACAGCTATCTCGACTATTGCGGCGATTTTTGCAACGACTTCACTTAGTGAAACCGTGGCAACTGTTACACCCACAGGAGAGGGACTATACCCATCTATCGCGGGCGCACGGGACAAGCGCCCGCATAGACTATCTCCTGGTTTCGGATAGTTTGTTTGCAAGGGTTGATGGGGCCCAGATTGGGCCGGGGGAAATCTCGGACCACGCAATGATTTGGCTGGAACTGGCATGGCGCTCAGAGAGGGAGTATACACGGTTCTGGCGCTTTCCACAGGAGCTCAGTAATGATGGGCAATTACAGATGTTCCTGAAAGATAGTTGGCGCAAGTATCAAACACACAATTAGCAGCATCACGACACTCCGGAGCTGTACTGGGAAGCAGCCAAGGCAGTATTAAGAAGGGATATCATGGGATATGTGTCTCGGAGGAGACGCTTCCTGAATGCATGGGTGCTTAGATTGGAAAAACAGGTAGTGAAGGTGCGCAGGCTGCATGCTGCTCACCCCCTCGGGAACTATCGTGCACGGTTATTGGAACTCCAGGCTGCTTTAAATGAGGTATTACATCAGAGAACAAAAAAGTCTCAACTGTATTATAAATTTCAGCTAAGGAGTATGGGGACAAAACAGGGAAGCTGTTGGCCCGATGTCTCCGAGGGGCTACAGCAGGGGTCCTCAAACTTTTTAAACAGGGGGCCAATTCACTGTCCCTCAAACCATTGGAGGGCCGGACTATAGTTTAAAAAAAAACTATGAATAAATTCCTATGCACACTGCACATATCTTATTTTGGTGATCTGTACCATAGTTGGCTCCAGGTTTTATCTTTGTTAATGTTATTGAGCTTTTCCAACATTGACTTCCACAGATGTAGTCAGTTTGATATTTGTGCAATCCATTGGGGAAAGTCTATGTGTACAGTTGCCACTTGTGTTACTGGAAGAAGGTATTTGAGATAAATAGATCTTTGGTCTTGCAGAATTCTATCAGTCCTTCTCTAGCTTAATTTCTGTTACCAAGTCCAAATTTTCCAACCACTTTGCCTTCTTCTTTGTTGCCCACTTTTGCTCTCCAGTCAACTAATAAATTCTATAGGAAAGAGGAAGCTAGAGTCCTTCTTTAGGGAGAAGTATGGCCTAATTGTATGTTTACTTCTGAAATAAACTTGAATGAGATGTTTTGAATCAAGATGATAAATAACGGGGGGGGGGGGGGAGTATTTTAGAAACACTATTCTTGCTTTGAAAATGGACATACAGATGTTCAAAGCATAGAGGCATCCCTGGAGCCATTTTATAAAGCAGTTCTAAGGATGTCACCAGCGTGAAAACATCCAAGGCTGAATAGAGGCATGTCTGGGGCTTTCCCAAGACCTTGGATGTCCACACCCAATTTCAGCAATGCCCTTCACATATTGAATCCAAGTTTATACAGTACCTCCTCCAGGACATGAATATGCATCAGAAAAGTTCTCATTCTGCCATAGACAAGAAGGTATTCTAATACCCCCTACCTTTTTTATGGTCGGCATCGGGGAGGTGAGCGGGAAATGGAGCCCCTCCCCGATCACCCTCGCAAGACCAATCGGGCCACCGGAAAACCAAAGAAAGTCAAAGTACCTCTAGGCGCGAAGGGAAATCCCGCCACACAACCAGCAACTGCAGCAGTCCCGATCGGCATCGGGGAGGTGAGCGGGAAACGAAGCCCCTCCCTGATCACCCTCACAAGACCAATCAGGCCACCGGAACACCAAAGAAAGGCAAAGCGCCTCTAGGCATGAAGGGAAAGCCTGCCACACAACCAGCAATTGCAGCCGCCTCACTTCGCCTCATGGTAGAGCCACCCCTGAGGACAGGCAGCGGCGGCAAAAACACCCGGCAGGCCGGATAAATGTCCTCGGCGGGCCGCATGTGGCCCACAGGCCGTAGTTTGAGGACCCCTGGGCTAGAGGATCTAATAGGGTAGTGGCCCTGTGGGGGGATGGGGGAGGGATTTGTAGTCCTGACTGCATTGTATAAGGTTCTGTTAAATGTACACCGCACTGATGTGAATAGCGCAGTATAGACGAGACGGTAAATAAATAAATAACAGGGGGATAGCCAATCTGTTCCGAGAGTTCTACAAGAAATTGTATGAGGCGGAGAAGTGCTCCCCCGATAGACTGGAGGCCTATATTCAACAGTGTTCCCCTCCTCAGATATTTAGGCAGCAGGCCCAGGAGTTGGGAGCTCCGCCAACATTGGAGGAAGTTCAGAGAGGTATAGCTAAGGCACAGGGAAGCAAATCACCAGGTCCAGATGGGTTTACAGCTGAATTTTATAAGATGCTGCAGGTGGAGGTGGGGCCCTCACTGGTGGCATTGTACCAAGGCAGAATAGGAACTAGTATGTTCACATGGGGGAGAAATAAAGCCCATATCACGCTAATACCCAAACTGGGGAAAGATAAGTTGGAGGCAAGCTCTTACAGACCCATTTTGTTGATTAATTTTGATAGCAAACTGGGGGCTAAGATTCTGGCGAACCGGCTGGCGGAGCTCCTGCCCCACTTGATACATGAGTCCCAGATAGGTTTTGTGAAGGGGAGATGCACAGTAAAAAATAGCAGGTGCATTAGAGGCGGACCCCCTCGCTCTTGATTAGTTTTGATGCTGAAAAGGCCTTTGACAGAGTCCAGTGGGATTACCTTTTTCAGGTACTACCCAGGTATGGGTTAGGAGGGACTTCTTTACAACAGGTCCAGACTCTCTACACGAGGCCAACAGCCTCGGTATTGGTAAATGGTATCTTATCGGCCCCCTTTCCCCCGGAGAGAGGAACCATACAGGGGTGTCCATTATCACCACTGCTTTTTGTCTTATCGCTGGACCTCCTCATTCAATTCTTAGAGGAGTGTGAGGCGATCCCAGGAGTCACGATAGGTCAATATCAGTTCGAGGTGGCAGCTTTTGTGGATGACCTGCTAGTCCATATTACAAACCCGAAGGTGGCCTTGCCTAGATTATTGTTGGCAATTGACTCCTATTGGAGGTTGGCGGGCCTTAAGCTGAACCAAGATAAATCCAAAGTGCTGGATGTCCTTGGCACAGTACATAGATGGTGGGGAGGGCCATTTCCTCTGCAGTGGGCGGATGGTGAGTTCAAATACTTAGGGGTGTGTTTGCCAAGGGACCCACTACAGCTTTAAAGGAGGAATTGGGATAAAGTTATGGAGCATGTAATTAGCAAGATGAAGGATTGGACCCCATTGCCCCTGTCGATGATGGGGAGAGTGGAGGCATTTAAGATGGTTCTGTTCCCTAAACTCTTGTATGTTTTGCAGTCTTTGCCCATGTACCCCCTTCGTTGAGACGTGGAATGCCTATAATGAGAGATCCAGAGATTTTTATGGAAGGGGGGTCAGGCCCAGGTTCCATATGCCTGGCTCAGAGGCTCATGGGCCCAGGGAGGGGTGGGGATACCAGATATTCTAAGCTACGCAAGGGTGGTTACCTTTAGACACCTGAGGGATTGAATAGGGCAGACAGAGCAATTCACCCCAAGGGAGCTAGAAGAGGAATTTGTGAAATCTCGTTTGTTGATGGCTATTATGTACATGAAAGGAGCAGAGGTGCCACAGAGGCTCCGCCGAAGTCAGTTGATAGAGCCTGTACAGAGGGCTTGGAGGTTCTTGTGTGCCAAGTGGAACACATCGGCGAAGTCCTCAAGGTTTTTACCAATATGTGGCAATCCCAATTTCCGGCTGGGGATTGATAGCCAGACCTTTCGGGAGTGGAAAAGGAGGGGGATCTGAAGTGTGGGTCATGTGTTGACCCTTGAGGGTTCAATGAAATCTTTCACAGAGCTCTGCAGAGAGTTTGAACTGGGGAAACCTCAATATTTTGCTTATTATCAATTACATCATTGTATTCGTTCTCTCCCTGGGGATCGTGTGAAAGTTGAGCAGACCGCAAGGGTCTTAGAGTTCTTTGACATAGGAGGTCAAGAGAGCGTATCCCTATCTAGCCTGGCTAAGAAATTGGGGCAGTGGCTGCCCCCGAAGGATTATGCAGGGCTAAGTGTAAAATGGGGGGGTTGAAGTGGAGAGTGAGGTGACAGAGGGAAGTATAAAGAAAGCGCTGGGGCAGGTTACGAGGGTGGTCACAGCATCTTGACTCAAAGAACTGCAGGTGCGTGCGATCAATCAAGCCCAGTTCTTGCCAATGTGGCATTCCACAATGGGTTACGACCGAATGGGGACTGACCGTGGTGTGGGATGGCGGGAGCAAACTTAGGACACATGTGGTGGAGTTGCACAAGGACACAACAGTATTGGTATCAAATTCAATGTTACTTGGGTGACTTGATAGGGCAAGCGGTGCAGTGAAAGGCAGCTTTGGTGGTGAGTGATCACCTTCCCATGGCATCCCCTAAGGGACAATGGGAGCGATTACTGATACGCAAAGCAGGCATTACAGGGAAGCTGCTTATAGTCCGAAATTGGAGACAAGATTTGGGGCCTTCATATTGGGAATGGAGGCAGGTATTCCATCAACTTATGACCCAGGAGTTGATGGCTTCCAGGGGACACCCAGAAAAGAGAGCTCAGTGCTTATTGATATGGGGGGGGTTATCTGGATAAGCTTAACCCGCTGGTAAGGAATGAACTGCTGACCTTATATTGGAGGGGGTGCTGAGAGGAGGCAAAGTGGCCCATTAATAATGGGGGCTGGGGGTGATGGGAGGGGAGGGGGGTAGGAGGGTAAGAGATCTCTAAGTAGGTACGGATGACCCCGGGCAGAGTATCAGAGCCAAGCTCTGCCTGAGGGGAGGGGGCCCGATGTTAGGAGACGGGTAGGAGGAGAGGGGGGGAGGGATAGAGAGAGGGGATTGGATAGGGGTAGGAGGGATAGTTGGGGAAGGTATTAATAAGTGGGACGCCACCAGGATGTTAAAGGGGGGGAAGGGGAAGGGAGTAGGAGCGGGGAGGGAGGGGGAATGGGGACGTTGGAGAGAGGCGGTTAGTATAAATCAATGTGAACTGAACTTAAGTCTAGGTAGGTCAAGGTAATACACATAGAATTACTTGAAAAGGACTATCAGCTGGCCCATTACCTACTTGACTAACTATTTAATATTTACTGAGTGTACTGGAAGGGGGAGGATAAGGTAAGGACGGGGAGGGCAAGAGGTTCGGGGGGGGGGGAAGAAATGGAATTGGAAATGTGGAAGGACATGGAATGTAACAAAGTTCAACTGTGTACCTTAATGCTTCTTTTGTACCATGTATCATGATTATTTGTCTAATTCCTTGAATAAACAGTTTGAATATAAAGAGGACCTGGGAAATCCACTGCTTGTCCTTGGAAAGCATTGTGGAACCTGTGTGCCTTTTTGGGTACCTGCCAGGTACTTGTCACATGGATTGGCCACTGTTCGAAACTGGTCATAAGAATATAAAAAATGCCATACTGGGTCAGACCAAGGTCAATCAAGCCCAGTATCCTGTTTCCAACTGTGGCCAATCCAGATCACAAGTACCTGGCAGGTTCCCAGAAAGGTATATGGGTTTCACAGTGCTTGCCCTGGGGTAAGCAGTGGATTTCCCGGGTCCTCAATGATTTATGGATCTTTCCTCCAGGAACTTGTCCAAACCTTTAGTAAACCCAGCTACACTAACAGCTTTTACTACATCCTCCAGTAACAAATTCCAGTTTGATTACTCATTGAGTGAAAAAATATTTTTTCTTATTAGTCTTAAATGGGCTACATTGTAGCTTCATTGCGTGTCCCTTAGCCTTTATACTTATTGATGGTGTAAACAGCCTATCTACATTTACTCATTCTACTCCATTCATTAATTTATAGACTTCTATCATATCTCCCCTCAGCCGTCTCTTTTCCAAGTTGAAAAGCCCTAAGGACCCATCCGGGATGTACGGCTCTCTGTGCGCTCGGTCGGTACCAGACGCACAGAGGGAGTTCTGTGGGATCAGAATTGCGAACAGGCCTGTATGTGCAGGCCGGGACCACGATTCAGCCCGGCCTGCACATACAGGCCTTGCCCGGCTAGCTCAGTCAGGGCTTTTAAATGGAGCCACGGTGCCATGCGCCCAGTTGCCATGGCACCGCGGCTCCATTTAAAATCCACGATCCCCAGCCGCCTGCCCCCTAATTGCTTTCCCCACAGCCCGACCCCTGATCTGGCCTCCCAGGGGCAGGGGCAGGCTGTGGGGAATGCCCTCTGCCCCTTGCCGCCCTATTCCAGCCCCGTCCTGCCGTTCCTGCTGTATTGGGGAAGTTATTCCACCTCGGAGGTGGAATAACTTCCCCGCACAAGTCGCTGGCACCGGATGTACAGGGCCAACATTAGAATCAGCCCTGTACACTGAGGGCTGGCAACCGCTCACTGCCCGCCCTAATGCCACCCCCGATCTGCCCCTTTACCGCCCCCGTCTAACTTCCCTGTCCAACGTGTGGGAAAGGAGGACAGGGCCAGGAAAAGGCCCAAATAGCGGGGATTTGTTGCTCAGAATGACCCCTTAACCTTTTAAACCTTTCCTCTCATCTCTCTGCCTTTCAATCTGTTCAACACTCTGCTGCGCAGCTAATCTTCCGCCAGCCTCGTCATGCTCATATTACTCCTCTTCTCAAGTCACTTCATTGGCTCCCTATCCGTTTCCGCATCCAGTTCAAACTTCTCCTGCTGACCTATAAGTTCATTCACTCTGTAGCGCCTCACTACCTTTCCTCTCTTATCTCTCCCTACACCCCCGCTCTGGAACTCCGCTCTTCTGGCAAATTGCTTCTATTTTTTTTATTTAACATTTTTATACCGCGTTTTCCAGGTGATCAAAAGCGGTTTACATATCACAACAATTTGGAAAGTACACAACATCTGCATATTCCATTACATAGAACGTTTTTAACTATCTGCCCTATTTTTAAATTTATTTTTTTGTGTGCTTTTCTATTCAGGGGCGGTTTACAGAGAACAAAGAAAACATCAATGACATAGAACATTTTGAGAACATATTAACTATTTACAATGAACAGGCCAAACGTATAGTTCAATGAATACATAATAACTATTTACACCAAACAGGAATATATCAGTTTTATACAGGTTTACATATTACAGCATGTACATATAGCTTTGATTTCGAGTGAATTGTGTGACAAAATTGTATGGCCTATGGGAGTGAGTAGGCTTCTCTTCTATCGCTAACTCCAGACTTCGCTCCTTTCACCTTGCTGCACCTTACGCCTGGAACAAACTACCCGAGTCTGTACGTCAGGCGCCTTCTCTGACCCTTTTGAAATCCAGGCTGAAAACTCACCTCTTCACTGCCGCTTTCAGATCTTGACTCACCTGATCTCCTTGTGTTTCCCTTGTGTTGTCTGTCTTGACTAGATTGTAAGCTCTGATGAGCAGGGACTGTCTCTTACATGTCTGCATAGCGCTGCGTACGTCTTGTAGCGCTATACAAATGCTTAGTATTAGTAGTAGTAGTAGTAGTACAGTGGTGTGCAAAAGTCTGGAATCACTTGTGAGTTTTGCGTTTTTCGTACTTTCTAACTTTTTTTTTTTTAATTTTGCTTTAGCCCAGCATATTCATCTTTCTACCACGTTAAAAGGGATACATTTGGCTATTAGAGTTGACATTTTTGCGTTCCTTGCTTCCAATTTAAATACTTTACAGACACTGGGAGATAGCTACTGCGAATTTTGTGGATCCTGCGTCAAAAATGGATTGAGATTATCCAATATGCACACGTTATTACTAACCAATCAGGAGGCTGGTTTCACTAACCAATCACAATGCAGATATCTAGCCAACAGTGCAGCTATAAAAACGCACAGAATTTTTGAATTTCATACGCTTTCTGGATCGACCATGAAGATGACTCGGACCCTGATGTTGGAGGAGCGTGTTCGTGTGTCCTTTATGAGCGAGGAAGGATTTTCAAGCTGTCAGATAGCCAGGAAAGTTGGCTGCAGTCAGAGCGCTGTTAAGATTGTACATAAGAAGAAAGAAACGGGTTCAGTGGTGGACAAGCCTCGTTCAGGTCGTCCACGTGTATCAACATCACACCAGGACCGCGGACTACGACACATTTCACTGACTAAATGCAAGCTGACCTCTCCTCAGCTACTTCGAGAGTGGTCAGACAAGAGTGAGGTCAGTGTCAGTTCATCAACAGTTCGTCGCCGGTGCCTACAGTTTGGTCTCCGGGGCTACAAAGCATGGAATAAGCCACTGATGACTGACATACAAAGGCGCAACCGGATAGTATGGGCGAGAAAGCACTCAACCTGGTCGAATGAAATGTGGGAAAAGGTACTATTCAGTGATGAAAGCACCTTCTGCCTGTTTGGTAACCAGGCCCACACCTATGTGAGGAGATTTCCTGGAGAGGAATTCAAGCCTGAGTGTCTCAACCTCACTGTGGAGCATCCTTTGAAGGTCATGGTCTGGGGCTGCATGGCTGCCAGTGGCGTTGGACGTCTTCACATCATCGATGGAATGGTCAACGGGGCCAAGTACATCACCATACTGCAAATGTGCATGGTGTCATCAGCACACCAGCTGTTTCCTGGCCAGTTCCTGTTCCAAGATGACAATGCACCCTGCCATCGCTCCAGACAGATGATCAGCTGGAAGCAGCGGAACAACATCAAGTCAATGGACTGGCCTGCCCAGTCTCCAGATCTGAATCCAGTCGAGAACCTGTTGCACAAGGTGGCCTTGGAAATATCCAAGAGGCATCCAACATCAAAGCATGAGCTGATTGAGTCACTCATTGCAGCTTGGAACCGCATTGTCACCAATGATCACCTTGTCAGACTGGTTCATTCAATGCCGACAAGGTGCAGACAGGTGATCAAGAACAAAGGGTGGCCCATCAAATACTGAGCCATCACCGACACATAAAAACGGCCTTTTTCAAGGCCACATACATTAATTTGAAGGAAACCTGGCGTGCGTCCATAAAATTTTAAAGCATACTTACAATAATATATCGTTGGCCAACAATGTACATTACGCAATTTTCACAGAAAATCTATCAACAGGACAACTATGGGGAACAAACTCAGAAAATAAGGGCCAAACCAATACTAAAAGTTGGCCCTAATAGCCAAATCTATCACTTATCATGAGATACACAGAGAAAGCCACTGGGAAGAAAAAGAAATTAAGATATAAGGTCACGAAGTTGAAAAAACATCAAATTTACAAGTGATTCCAGACTTTTGCACACCACTGTAGTTTCCTCATAGGGGTATCCTTCCATCCCATTTACCATTTTGGTGGCTCTTCTTTGTACCTTTTCTAATTCTGCTATATTCTTTTTAAGATATGGCAACCAGAATTGAACACAATATTCAAAGTGTGGTCGCACATGGAACAATACAGAGACATTATAATATCCTTGGTTTTATTCTCCATTCCTTTTCTTATGATTCCTAGTATTCTATTTGCTTTCTTGGTCGCCACTGCACATTGGGAGGAGGATTTCAATGTATTATCCACAATGACACCTAAATCTTTTTCCTTGGTGATGGTTCATTATGGGGAACCTTGCATCGTGAAACTGTAGTTTGGTTGTTCTTTCCTAGGAGGATTATTCCGAACCACAAATAGCGGGAATGGATGTCCCAGTGGATGTCCACATCCATTGGAACATCTATTGGGACATCCAATGGATGTCCCAATGGATGTCCACATCCATCCCCACTATTAGAGCAGCTGCAGGCCCACAAAGGTAGTCGGGGGCAGGGAAAAGGCAGCCCAGGGTCGGAGAGTGGGCAGGCAGTGGGTGGAATAACCTCCCTGAATGTTTTTTGTTTTTCGATTCGTGGCAAGGAAGGGGCTAGGGGGGGGCAAAATTAATACCCTGCAGCTTGACCCTGGCCTTAGGAGGCCAGATTGAGGGTCGGGCTGCGGGTAATTAACTTTTTGGGCCAGCGGCCAGCATCGCAGCTTATAAATGGAGTCATAGTGCCATGGCAACAGGACGCCATGGCGCCATGGCTCCCTTTAAAAGCCCTGGCTGAGTTAGCCAGGCTAGCGCCGTACGTGCAGGCCGGGACTGAATCGCAGTCCCGGCCTGCACATACAGTGCTGTTTGCAATTCTGATCCCATGGGACTGGACGTGCCCCGCGAGATCAGAATCGCGATCTCCTTTGTACATCAGCCCGGACGTACAGAGCAGATCTACATTATGAATAGAATCCGTCCCTATGTGTATAACTTTGCACTTGTCCATATTAAATTTCATCTGCCATTTGGATGTCCAGTCTTCCAATTTATCAAACTCAGCTTCGGTAGGCAGGCTATGTCATAAGCATGGAAGACACCAGAATTCCCAAATCTATGCTCTATGGCCAACTGAAAAATGGGCACAGATCATAGGGAAGATCAGGCCTCACATTCAAGGAGACACTTAAGCTCAACCTTAAGAACTGCAAGATAGACCTCAACCCTTGGAAGGTCCCAGCTTTGGATGGGAACTGATGAAGGCAGATTTGCCACTTGGCTTCCCAAAGCCCACAAACCAAGAGAACACAAAATACAATAGACTGACTGAAGAAAGGCCAACTCTATAAGTTCATCATCGTCTTGTTTCACCTACATCAGCTGTGGTCTCACTTTGGGGGTCAAAGATTGGTTTTGTAATTACATCAACAGACACATCAACCATCTTAGTCGAAGAAAGTTGCTGAAAACTCACATTATTATCGATGGGGGACTCCAAACCTCAGTGTTTTCAGCCCCTGCTCTCCACATTTTGCTGGAGACTACTCTAGTTTTTCCACTTCTGTATATCCGGGTTGTGGGGTGAAAGAATCTTCATCAAAATGCTATTCTATATAGCATGTATAACACTGAAACATTTGTTCCAGGTCCTGCTACAAATGATAGCAAGTTCTTTCCTTTTGGGAGAGCGTTACATGATGGTCTTTTTATTGAACAGAATGTACTCGCCCAGCAAGATATCAGAAGAAAGAACCAGCTCCTACTAAACAGGCATGGTTATGCCAAATTTGGAATACTGTGTATATGGAGCAAGTAACATAGACCAAAAAAGGTAATCTGTAAACATTTTTGAGTATCTGGGACCTTTTTCTACAACAAAATTGTTTAACTTTATTTATTTATTTAACAGATTTTGTTTTGGTTTTTTGGGAGACTTCTGGTGGCAATGAGCTGGTGAAGACGTGTTCTGACCGGCTCTGGGTTGATCACCCCTAATTTTTGTAATTCTAGCTACTTGTTTTGATCAATACCCTCAAGCTGATATTAGGCTTGAGGGTATGAGAACGGAAGCAAGACCTTGCTACGAGGTAAAGTGAACTTTACAATCCACATGGCGACTAAAACAGTGTGTAAGGAGAAGAGCCGCGCACATGAGGGGAAGATGGCGGAGTGATATTGCTGAAGGACTGCATGGAAAAATCTGTCTTTTTGCAGATGACACGAAAATTTGCAACAGAATGGACTCCCCTGAGGGAGTGGATAACATGAGGAAAGATCTACAAAAGCTGGAAGAATGGTCTAATGCTTGGCAGTTAAGATTTAATGCGAAGAAGTGCAGTGTCATGCACTTGGGAAGCAGAAATCCAGGGGAAATGTACGTGATAGGGGGCGAGAGGTTGGTGTGCACAGACCAGGAGAAGGACCTTGGTGTGATTATTTCTGCGGATCTCAAGGTGGCAAAACAGTGCAACAAGGCGGTGGCAAAGGCCAGGAGGATGCTGGGTTGCATACAAAGAGGAATTACTAGCAGAAAGGAAGAGGTACTAATGCCACTGTATAAGTCATTGGTGAGGCCTCACTTGGAATACTGTGTTCAGTTTTGGAGACCATATCTCACAAAGGATATAAAAAGACTGGAAATGGTTCAGAGGAAGGCGACCAAAATGATTTGGAGCCTGCGTCAGAAGCCTTATGAGAAGAGACTTGAAGACCTAAATATGTACACTCTAATATAGTGACAGAATTCAAAATGGCATGGGACAGACACTGTGGATCCCTTTACAGCAACAGGATAAAATAAAAATAAACTTAACTAACTAATTTCTCAACATACAGGGGTGTACTACATGGAGCAGTGGGTTCACCCCTAAAAGAAAGACATGGGGAGGGTTCACCCCTAAAACAAAAACATGAGGAGGGGTGGCCTGCACGGAGCGGCAGGTGCACTTACTCTTGCCATCTTACTGGGCAGACTAGATGGACCATACTGGTCTTTATCTGCCGTCATTTACTATGTTACTATGTTACTATGAGTCCGTGTGTGGAGACCAACCAGGGCATGGTCACAGAAGTAACAGCTGCAGTGGTAGTTGCCTTGGAAGAACAGTTCCGCTCGCTGGCAGAACGTCTGCAAATAAGCCAGAATATTGGGGATTTCACGGAGCGCATGGAAAAGGCCGAGCAACGCATCTCGGATCTGGAAGACATGCAGCAAAACCAGACGGACAGGCTAAAATCATTGGTACAACAGCAGTGAGAGAAAACTGACGATTTAGAGAACCGGGGATGGCGGAAGAACCTCCGTTTTATAGGCATTGCAGAAACTGTAACAGATGGCGAGCTGCATGGTTTTCTGGAGACCTGGAATGCACAGCAATTTAGCAGTAACCCATCTCTGGGCCCTATAAAGTTGGAACGAGCGCATCGGTTGGGCCTAAGGAAGGAGAACTCAAGCTGGCCGCGAGCGGTCATTGCTCGGTTTTTGGAGTTCCGGCAGAAAGAGGCAGTTCTGCGGGCGGCCTGGGGTTGTCGGAAACAACCAGGGGATTCGGCCCAGATTCTGGTGTTCCAGAACCATTCAATGTTCGTGAGCCAGAAGCGACGAGCGTTTTCCACAATGTGCAGACAGCTGGCGAACAGAGGCCTGTGATTTGCCTTAATGTACCCTGCCAAACTGCGTGTGGATTATAAAGGACAAACCAAATACCTGCCAACGCCTGAGGAGGCCCAAGCATTTTTGGTGCAGTTAAATGGGGACCGCTTCCTGAGTAGGATGTCTGGCTGGCAGCGCATGGTGGAGGGCCCCATGTACTTTCTAAAAGACAGCTTGGAGCAGAGAGGAATGGTTGATGGACTCGTTATGGCTCCTTTCCCTGTCTCTTAAAAGGCAGCTTGAAGCAGAGCGAAAGGAAGGGTTGATGGGCTCATTATTTCTTCTTCTTTCTCTTTTGTCTTCTTTCATAGTATTTGCAATGTTTTATGTCCCTGTTAGGCAGTGGGGAGAACGGGTGTGGAGCGGTGAAGGGAAAGAGGTGGGGGGCGAGGGCAGGGATAAGAGTTAGGTAGCTGGCTGTTAGGGTATAATGTTTGATGTGGTATCTTGTGTGGTAAGGGAGTAGTGGGGTTGGTGGGAGGAGTAGGAGAGGTGGGAGTGTTTTTTGAAGATGGGTTTGGGGAGAGGGTGTTAACGGTATCTATAGATGGATAAAGGATATGTATTTTGGTATAGAGGGTGGACCCGAATGCCAGCCAGGTAGTGGAGCTCCGGGAGGGTCGGGGCAGCTTAAGGGTGCAGAGGGGAAGGAGGGGTTGTGGGGAGGAGGGGGGGATTCGGTGGGGGGGGGAGCAAGGAGTCTTTAATAAGGTTTAGGGGATGGCTCTTAGGGTTATTTGGAGTAGTGGGGTGGGTAGGGGAGGGGGTAAAGGATTCCCTTCCGTGGCTGTGACTGTAGGCAGGCAGCGAGGGGATGGCTTGGGCTGGAGGTCATCTCTGTGGTTTGTGTTTTTATCGGTACATTGGGCATTACCACTATCCTGTGCCGTGAGTAGTGGGAAAATTCGCCTGGTCACTTGGAATGTCTGTGGGATTTGGAGCCCAATAAAACGACATAAGGTGTTGAGGGCTTTGTGGGATAAATTTGTCGATATCACCTTCCTGGAGGAGTAGCCTAGTGGTTAGAACACTGGCTTGGTAACCAAGCAACCAGTGTTCGATTCCCACTAGCACTCCTTGTGGCCTTGGGCAAGTCACTTAACCCTACATTGCCTCGGAAGAAAGGCCTGGCAATCTACTTCCGGTGACACTGCCAAGAAAACCCAGGAGGCTTCTGGGTCGCCAGGAGTCAGGACTGACTCAAAGGCACACATTGCATTTTGCAGGAAACCCACATGACTGACACTGAACACGCTAAACTGAAGAGATGGTGGGTGGGTGAGGTTTATGGGGTAGCTGCGTTGGAGAAAAAAGCAGGGGTTGTAATCTTGATTAGGAATGGGGTTAATTCTCAATTGGAATGGGTAATTAAAGGGGCCAGGGGGCAGAACATCTTTGTGTGGGGCGGATGTGCGGAGTCCCCGTTTGTTTAGGGAATGTATATGCTCCGAACCAATTTGATGGGGGCTTTTTTGATGAACTGATGAGAAATTTGTTATTAGTGGAGGACCGGGAAGTGATCTTGAGTGGAAATTATAACTGTGTGCTGGATCCCACAATAGACAGGGCCCCAGAATGGGGACGTGGTGATGCCCGTCAGAGACGACGGTTGACAGCATTATGCGACAGTGTAGATTTACTAGATATTTGGCGAATACTGCATCCTAGCGAACATGATTATACACATTTGTCTAGGGCCCACGGTACGGGGTCTAGATTTAATTATTTTTTTATTTTTTCACAGTTACTGAATAGGGTAGAGGGTGCCCAGGTGGGCAATATTCTGATTTCAGACCATGCGATGGTTTGGATTGACCTTCAACTTGCTCCCGATGGAAGGGGAGCGAGAAGCTGGTGATTTCCCTTTTATTTGAAGGGAGATAAGGCTTTTCAGCAATATCTGCGCAGTCAATGGGAATACTTTGCGGAGATGAATGCGCAGTGTAAAGATAACCCATGTTTGTTTTGGGAAACAGCAAAAGCATTTATGCGGGGGATAGTGATTGGATTCGTGAGTTGGCTCAGGAAAGACCAGAATCGAAAAATAGTGGAGTGGGGGCAGCGGTTGTGGCGGTTGCGGTTGAAACTGGGTAACCGGGATGCAGAGGAGACTCAATCCGCATATCTGGCACTGCAAAGTCAACTAAACACTAAACATCACGCCAGGCTAAACGCTCACTGTTATATTATAAATACAAACTTTACCGCTTTGGGAATCGCCTGGGTCGACTTGTTTCTTCGTTGGTGAAGACTAGAGCGGGGAGTACACACCTTGCGGCTATAAGAAATGCGGGAGGGTCGATAAAAACCTCGCAAGAGGAAGTAGAACAGGCTTTCTTGACATATTATCGTGACCTCTACTCCGCTGAGGATGGTAACAACTAGGAGATGGGTCAGTTCCTTCGGGATTGTGATCTCCCACCTGTGGACCCCACGCAACTCGAGCAATTAAATGCGCCGATTATTCCGGTAGAGATTCAGAAGGTGATTAGGGGTTTGCGCACACCTAAAGTGCCTGAACCAGACAGGTTCAGTGCAGAATTTTATCAAATGCTGAGCGATAAAATATGTGTACCGCTCATGGATATGTACCATCAATTGGTTACAGCGCAGTCACTTCCATATTCTACTAATGAAGCTTTGATTATTACGGTCATCCATAAGCCAGGGCGGGACCCGCTGCTTCCGGGTTCGTATCATCCAATATTGTTGTTGAATGTAGACCTTAAGATTATGGCGAAAGTATTGGCCTTATGATTATCGGAGATCATCCCTGATTTGATTCACCATACTCAGGTGAGGTTTGTTAAGGGATGCCAGGCAGTGGATAATATATTCGCCAGATACTGGAAGCCTTGACTCGTTGTAAAGCAATGGGGGTCCCTGCCCTGCTCATTAGCTTCGATGCCAAAAAAGCACTTGACAGAATGGTCTGGCGATACATGTTCAAGGTATTGGAGCGGTTTGGTCTGGGTGGACTTTTTCTTCGCGGAGAGGGCATTATATTCTGCACCGTGGGCGCGAGTGTTGATCAGTGGTAAGCCTATCGACAGGTTCCCATTGGAGCGGGGGATGAGGCAATGGTGCCCTCTGTCCCCCTGTTATTTATTCTCTCCTTGGAACCGTTGTTGTTGCGACTGCGGTTGAACCCGCAGATACAAGGTGTACAGATGGGATCCTATGAATTTAAATTGACAGCATATGCGGATGATTTGTTAGTGTGCCTCACGTCACCAGAGCATTACCTTCCAATTCTTTTACAGGAATTTACAAGCTTTGGGAATATTTCAGGATTTAAACTTAACTTTGATAAATCGGAGGCGTTACCTACTAGTGAATCTATGCGACATTCCTGGGTAGGTGGGTTCCCGCTTAAGTGGGCAAAGGGATCTTTCCGGTATTTGGGGGTGAAGTTGTCTGTGGTCTCCGAAAACCTATATCGACATAATGTGCCACCATTAGTGGCCGATATGGCACAACACTTAGCGAAGTGGCAAGATCTTCCCATCTCGTTGGGGGATCAGATTGCCTTATTTAAGATGGTATTCTTCCCTAAGTGGTTATATTTGTTTCAAATGGTTCTGATATGGCTCCTACGTAGAGATTTGGATAAAATTGATCGACTTCTATCTTGGTATTTGTGGACAGGACGCAGAGCGCGGATTGCTATTTCCACACTGCGGGGTGCCTGGTGGCAAGGGGGATGGGAGTCCTGGATATCCGGGCATATAATTTGGCTTGTTTGCTGCATCACTTAAAAGACTGGTTATTTGAGACTCAAGAATATACTATATTGGCATGCGTGTGAGCCTTAGTGGCACCCCTCCATCTCAGATATATATTACATGCAGCTGGGAACAAACTGCCAGTTTCTTGGTGACGGTGCCCCCTTGTTACAACTATGCGACAGGTGTGGCGGTGGATTTGTGGGCGCCTACAGCACTCACATACACAAACGGTATATTTGCCCTTGCAGGGCAATTTGGATTTCATGCCGGGGCTCACTTCAGCTCATTTCCAACATTGGAGTCGGATGGGTCTTCGGTATGTTGAACAAGTCCTGACAGAGGAGGGGGGCTTTTGCCCCTTGAGACTCTTAGAGCACAGTTTGGGTTAACAGGAGTAGATTTATTTCCTTATTATCAGATGCGTAGTTATATACGTGGATTGGAGGTGGGTAATCTACTCAGTGATTTTTGTTCGGATTTGGAGGAGTTTTTCTTGTCGGAAGCCTCGGGTAGGATTACTATTTCTCAGGTGCAATCTGCGTTTGTCATTAGGAAATCTAAAATGACTTGTCATCGGCTAGCTGAGGTTTGGAATGCAGATTTGGGCACGTCTTTAACGGGTGAAGATATATGGAAGTTAATCAGGCAAATCCCATGTTTACAGCTATGGTCTCCCTTCGGGATGTACAATATCGGGTGGTTTGACGGACATACTTGTCTCCGGTGAGCCTGTGTGCCATGGGTTATGGAGGGTGGAGTAGTTGTCCTAAATGTAAGGAGGAAGGGGCACCGTTGGTTCACTTATTATGAGTCTTGCCCCAGGATTCAGGAATACTGGCAGGAAGTGCATACTTTTACTGAACAGGTCCTTGGTCAGCGCTGGAGACTGGTGCCACAGATGGCACTGTTGTATGTGATGAATGGAGTAGATCTGGTGGGACAGGGGAGACAACGTTGGTTTTGTCTCTCCTGGACATTGGCGACACGTATAATCCTGCAGGGGTGGAAATCCGCAGACATTCCTAGTTTCTGGCATTGGCAAAATGCTTTGTATCAACATTTGCAGATTGATAAGATGTGGGTGCTGGGGGAGCGTAGACGCTTGCCTAGATTTAATGGAGTTTGGGATGATTATATTCAAATTTTACCTGCCCGCAGTCACAGTTACATTTTAAATGACCTTTGAATGGTGGAGAGTAGGGGATTTAAGCACAGATGAGGGTTGGGAGGGCAAGGGGGGGGGGTTGGTCTTTAGGGGTTGGGGTTAGTTGATCTGGCACTGTGTAAGGAATACCACAGCCTGGAAGGTAGGATAGGGTGGGGTTAGGTCCAAGATGGAGAGGGGGGTGACTATTGGGGATGGCTGGGGGGGGAGGAGGGGAGTAGACAGAGTGGTTTTGGGGTTCTGGGTTACTCGGGGGGGGGGGGGTAGGGTGAGGGGGGCATAGCAGAAAAATGGTATTGAGTGCCTGACCAGGTTCCACTGTTTTGGACTGTTAGATTTGTTATATATAGGATGTATAATGGAACTATAGTTGCTGTTTGACATTTGAATTGCAATAAAAAGTTTTGAACATAACAGATTTTTTTTATACCACCTTTGTGCCAAGGCGGTTTACATAGAACAACAAAAACAAACTCAAATGAGTTGTAATTAAAAAGAACTCATTGGGATACAAATTTGGATTTAACAAATTGGGGGTTTACAGATAACCGCAATGTGTGAATGAAAACATGGTATATGTAGTTATGTGATGTCATTTGGTCCGAAGTGTTCAATGAATAGATGTGTTTTTAACAGTTTCTGTGCGGATCTGCTGGGTTCTGGTAGTGTGTTCCAAATTGTTGGGGCAAAAAGTGTGAAAGCTCTGTTGTTTGCTTGCCGAGAGCTTCTAGTCTTGATGGGGGGGGGGGGCGGTTATGACTAGTAGGTTCTGATTCATTGATCTTCTGGGTGTTAAGGGTGTTTTTGTGATTAGTTCTTCGAGGCTTGGGGCTGATGAATTGTGGAGGATTTTGTAAATGGTGGTTATGACTTTATATTTTGTCCTTTGTGTGGCTGATAACCAATGAAGGCCCTTGAGAGTCGGTGTGATATGCTATCGTCTTGATGTTCCTGTTAAGAATCTTGCAGCAGTATTCCTGTTAAAAGTCTTGTAGAGGGAATAATGCTTGTTTTGTAAGTCCCTGATAAAATATATTGCCATAGTCAAGGTGGGGTGTTATGATGGACTGAAAGACTGTTCTGTAGTCGTTGTATTGTAATATGGGTTGCAAGTGTTGGAATGACTGGAATTTCAGGTATGTTTATGTTTTTGCATATTTCTTGATATGGGTGAGCAGGTTGAGGTTATTGTCGAAGGTTATGCCGAGGTATTTTGACTTCACTTTTTATCATAATTTCTGCATGTTTGAGAGTGAGTTTCTCAGATGGGTTGAAGGAAGGGTCTTTTGTGACTAGTAGTGCTTCGGTCTTGTTTTTGTTTACTACTAGGCCAAGTTCTGACAGGAGGTCTGAATGGCGGAAAAGCAATCTGAAATGATGGAGACATCTGGGGTTAGGATGTAGAAGGGCATGTAAAACATAATGTCATCTGCGTAAAGCTGGAAATTCATGTTACATTTCCTCAGTAAATTTCAAATCAGCTGAATGTAAATGTTAAATAGCAGAGCTGATAAGGCTGAGCCCTGAGGTATGCCTTGTTTTAGGGTGAATTAGTTGGATTTATGAGACCCTATTTGCAGCTTTCTGTCTGTAAGGTAGGAGATGAACCAGTCTATTGTGTTTTTGTAGAGGCCTATGTTTCTGAGCCTTGTAATTAGTGTGGTATGTGAAAGGGAGTCAAATGCAGCGCTGATGTCTAGAATTATCATAATGAATCCTTGATGTGGTTTATCAAGGCCTTTGATTAATGTGTCAATCGTTATCATTTGTTGTTAAGTGCCGTCAAGTCGGTGTCAACTCATGACGACCCTCTGGATAGTTGTCCCAAACTGTGTTCGATCTTCAGTCAGGCAGCTTATTGTTGACATACTGGCACCCATAGCTGCTGTTATTGTATCGATCCATCAATCCAAAGGCATTAACTGGACATACCATAACTAAAATTTTATAACTTTGCTCAACTCATTATATCAGATTAGACTTATCAGTATTGCCAGTATTACGCAATGAAGAATTAGCTCAACTACTTTTGTAAGTAATCTTACCATAATCTAATACTGTTGCTAATACCAATCTTTCAATTATTACGGTTGCCAGCAGCACCACATTAATTACTGTTGTCAATAGCTTTACCACACCCTATTACTATTCCCAGTACTAGTATTACAACTCTATTGTTGCCAATTGCATTACATCAATTACTGTTGCATTACATTTCACTTTACATTTTTGAATTGCCTTACTGCTGCACTACATTTTTAGTTTCTATTGTCAGTAGCTTTAGCACAAGCTATTACTGTTTCCAGTACCAAGCTCTCAACTACTGCTGTTACTAGTTACCACACAGCTACTTACTGTAGTCAGTATCTAGCAATTGTTGCATTATAATTAATTACTGTTGTCAGTAGCTTTACATCTAATAACTGTTCCCAGTAACTTCATCTCAAACTACTACTGTTACCAGTCCCAGTCACCACTTCCACTTTTCCTAACTGCCCCCTTTTTCCCTTCCCTCCCAATTATGGCTACTCCCAAATCATACTCATCCACTCTGTGGCTTGCCTTTAGTCTACTTTACCTCTTGCTTACCTTCCCTTATGCCCTCTCCTTAATCCATAGCACCCCCATTCCAGTTATCCATTCCCACAGGCACCTATATTCCATACCACATCTCACTTACGCCCATCACAACCCCCATGCAAACAATCGTCCATGCAAACTTAAGACCATCCCTATAAACTTAAACCTTAAACCCCACTCCTCATCTGAGCTCCCTCTTCCCCCCCTTAAATGTGCCTTACTCAATGTCTGTTCAGCCAGGAACAAAATCCCCTTACCTACTGACCTTATTAATGATCACAACCTTGACATTCTTTGCCTCACTGAAACCTGGTTTCAAGATTCTGACACAGTCCTAACAAATCAACTATGTCCCAAAGAGTATTCTATCCATATATGTAATAGACTACATGGAAGAGGAGGAGGTGTAGCTATTATTTCCAGATCAAACCTACAATTCTCCTCTATAGAATCTACTTCTACTCCAGGAATGGACTCTATTACTGTCTCTAATTCCATGCTTTCCTTGCACTTGCTATACCGTGCCCCGCAGGCTGACTCTTCTGATCTCTCCACAATCCTAGACACAGCCTGCTCTCCTCAACCTACCTCACGCCCTCTAATTATCTTAGGTGACCTAAACCTACACTCCACATCCTCAATGCAATCCTCTTCCTTCCTTCACGGAATGAAGTAACTTAACTTCACTCAAATACTCCAACTCCCTACACATTCTAAAGGAAACATCCTTGACCTTATATTTATCCCACAACATCCTCGCTTCATTGATCAGATCCAACACTCCATTCAACCCACACCCTGGTCTGATCATGCACTCATCCTCTTCTCCATTCCCTACTCCGCCCACAGAAACCAACTACACAGCCACCTCCAACATACCCGTAAATTCAAACAATTTGATGCAGCTGACTTCTTGGAACAAATAATCCCTCCACTTGACCAGCTAGACAACAAACTAAATCAAGAGACTTTCTTAGCTAATTGGAATGACATCTTATCTACAGCTTCCTTACTCCCTCCCAAGCAACTTCCTCAAAAACACCGAAGAAGAACCTCATGGTTCTCTTCCAACCTGAGAATCCTTAAAATGGACCTCAGACGTCTTGAACGCAAATGGAGACATACTCAAGACCCTAATACACGTATCGCCTATACAACTAAACTTCAATCTTACTGCTTAGAAACACTCACTCACAAAAGAGAGTATAATGAGAATATCATTCGAAGAGCTCTTAACAAACCACGCAAACTCTTCTCTATCACCAAATCCCTAATTAATGAACCTCTACAACATGACCAACCACCAAAGATTTCCGCACAAACTATAGCTAACCATCTTACTTCTAAATTCCTCCCTCCATCAACCACTAATCTCCAACCCACTTCCTTCTATGACACTCAAATACATGAGGCTACCCTTCCAAATTCATGGAATGAGTTTCACACCATCACATTGACCAATGTTTCTGATACCATTAAAGAACTGAATGCCTCAACTTCTGCCCTCGACCCTTGCCCTGTCCCCTGGATTAAATCTACCAGAAACTCTCTCTCCCCTTACATCTTGAATATTGTACAAACCTCTCTCCAGTCAGGCTCCGTTCCACCTTCACTTAAGAGTGCCTCTATCCGTCCAATCCTAAAAGGTACAAAGCTAGACCCCACCTCTCCCTCTTCTTATAGACCCATATCTAGTATCCCTTTCCTTGCAAAAATAACCGAGAAACGTGTCCAAAACCAACTGCAGGACTTTATTGATGACCACTCCCCCCTTGACCCGTTTCAACATGGATTAAAAAAAAATCACGGAGTTGAAACTCTCCTCACCTCCCTACTAGATTCCCTATATACTCACACCCAGAACTCCACCCAAGGATGTCTTCTTATCTTCCTAGACCTATCCGCTGCTTTCGAATCCCTCCCCCACCATCAACTCCTACACAGACTTCATAATATAGGTCTGAGAGGCTTAACACTGAAATGGTTCCAATCTTACCTACACGACAGAACGCAACAGGTCCGTATTGGAAGTGATACTTCCCTCCCCTTTACCCTAAAACAAGGCGTACCTCAAGGATCCAGTCTATCTGCGTTACTTTTTAATATCTTCCTCCAACCTGTTTGCACGATCTTCCAAAATTATGGCATCCAGTATCAAATATATGCAGATGATATGATGTGTTTCACCCCATTTAACCTTTCTAATCCTAACTTCTCTAAGTTAAACGAATGTCTAACCAGCCTCAAATCATGGCTCTCTCAACATAACCTAATAATCAACCAATCCAAAACTGAGGCACTCCAAGTTTTCTCTAACCCCTCATACGTCCCCCCTACAACCCTCACCTTTAACGATATCACTCTCTCCTTAATAAAACAGGTGAAATATCTTGGAATCATAATTGATCAAAACTTATCTTTCTCCGAACAAATAAAGAAAACCACCAACACAGTATATGCTAAGCTGCGCACTCTCAGGAACCTCAAACCTCTCTTAAGCCCTGACTCCTTTCGCATTGTCTGTCAAGCCCTCACAACCCCATCACTTGACTATTGTAACCTAATATATCAGGGCCTCCCCATTAAACCCCTCCAACTTGCCCAGAATACATTAGCCCGTCTCATAACAAACAGTCCCAGACGAGCTCATATTACACCAATTTTCTATGATCTCCACTGGCTCCCAATTCATTACCGAGTGAAATTCAAGGTCCTTACCCTAATACACAAAATTATTTCTAACGAGTCAGCTCCATGTCTCTCCCCTCTCCTTGCCTTCTCCAACACTACTAGAAAGCACCGCTCTATCACTAATAATTTATTGTCTATACCCTCAACAAAAAAACACTGTAAACAATCCACTTGTGACAGGACCTTTTCCCTCTATGCTCCATCCCTTTGGAACTCCCTTCCGCATGAGCTGCGCAACTGTTTGAGCCACATTGAATTCCGGAAAAAATTAAAGACCCATCTTTTCCTTGAGCATTTCTCTCTCCCACCCTAATACCAAACCTCTTACTTGTACCTCCCTGCCCTTATTCCATTAACCTTACAGTGCTCCCATCCGTAGCTGTCCATAGACATATGTATATATGTAAATAGTTGATCACTGTTCACTGCAATTAACTGTATATTATAATTTAGTTCTTCATGTTGCTTACTCTGTATCCAGTTATTTGTTCCTTGTAAACAGTTGAAATATACTGCCTTTATTGTTATATGTAAACCGTCTTGATTCGTAGAAAGACGGTATATAAAAAATGTTAAATAAATAAATAAATAAATAAAATCTCATTGCTGGCCTTCCTCTTTTGCGTTGACCTTCCACCTTCCCAAGCATGATGTGCTTCTCTAATGATCTCTCTCTTCGCATGATGTGTCCAAAGTATGAAAGTCAAAGTCTTGTCATCTGAGCTTCTAAAAAAAGCTTAGGTTTGATCTCCTCTAGTACTAACTGGTTTGTTCTTCGGGCAGTCCATGGTATACACAGTATTCGCGGCCAGCACCATAAATCAAAGGCATCAATTTTCTTCCTGTCTATCTTTTTCACTGTCCAACTTTCACATCCGTATGATGTCACTGAAAATGCCATGGCTTGAACAAGTCGAATCTTTGTATGGAGAGAAACATCTCTGCTCTTGAGAATCTTGTCTAGGTCCTTCATAGCTATTCTGCCAAGAGCAATGCGCCGTCTGATTTCTTGACTGCTTTTTGCTTCTTTATTGATAGTTGATCCAAGTAGGTTAAAGTTGTCCACTATTTCAATTTCTTCTCCATCAATGATGAACTTATTAATTTTGCCAGTTGTCAGGCTCTTTCTCTTCTTAATATTAAGGTGCAGACCTATTTTAAGACTATATTCCTTGATCTTGAGAAGCAAATGTTTCAAATTGTCTTCACTTTCAGTCAGTAATGTGGTATCATCAGCATAGCGAAGTTTGTTGATGACTCTTCCACCAATCTTCACACCTCTATTGTCTTCATACAGTCCTGCTTCTCTGATGATTTGTTCTGCATATATCATTTATTGCATTTGATATACCGCCCTTTGTTATAAATGTACAAAGCGGTTTACAAGGTTCAAGTAAAAAATAATTAAAAATAACAAATACAAAGTTAACTTTGCAAAAAATAAAAAAGAACTACAATAGTTACAGGAAAGTACAACAAGGAAAATTGTCTAAAGGTTATAGGTAGATCAGCTACCATACTCAAAGCAATACATACATATGTCCACTGATCAGCCCTGGGCTGCCTCTGCACTGAAAGCCTGCTCAAAGAGGCAAGTTCTTGCTGAATTACCTTATGAGATGATGTTGTTACCATTCTGGCATCCCTAATTTTGGTGTGGGAGGGAGTGGAAATTTTGGGAAGAAGTAAGAATTGTGATTGCATTCTGTTTTCTTTTAGGAGACGTTGGTATGTTACAGTGTTAAATTGTCATGCTTTTTGTTTTGTAAGCTGTTAAAACAAATAAATACATTGCAAACCAAAACGCTATTCTACAATTAAATTTAGAAAAAAATGTAAAGTCAAATCAAATAATTATCAGATCATCGCCCAGCAACTTTAATAAAAGAATGGCCTTCGAAATGTTTTATTTTATCCTGTTGGAAATCCAGCCAGGACCCAGTAGGGGGAGTTCAGAGAATTTTCTCTTCTGGTTCTCTCCTTCCTCCTTCCTGCTAGGGCCTAGCCCAGCCACGACAGCCTTCCCACAGCATACATCTAGAGGCATAGTCTCAGTTCTTCCTTTTTATATACTGTTTTCTGCAATTCGTTTTTCCCAATTGCATCTTGGTTTTTATTACAAGCCCCTATCATGAATATTTTTCGCTTCTTGGGAGATATTTCTCACCTTCTGGCCATTGTGATTCTCCTCCTGAAGATCTGGAAGTCCAGATCCTGTGCTGGTAAGAACAATTTGAAAAAAAAATCATAAAATAATAATCCGTGCAAGTCTACAAAGCCACCTTTATTTTCTAAGCAATATGCGTCTTGCCTGTGAAAATTATTTGTTGCAAGGCTACAGGAAGCAGCTGTAAGGTGGACTGTGAATTTGTTGCACCTTTGTTATATAGTAAACTTATTTAAAGCATGCTTTAATTTCTTTTTGCATGGTTGTAGGCTTGCATGTAGTGGCGTTATTTGGCTCGTTCAGATTTGTTCAGTGTTTGGGATGTTTTAATGCCTTATTCAAAAATCTTTTGACCCTCTGTTCAAAGCAAGAGGAAGGAGAAACATTTTGATTTTCTTGAAATTGTTGTGTTTAAAGAAAAGAACATAGAAATGGATTTTGGGGGCTGGGGGAAGAAGTAGTTTCTGGAGGAGAGGTGGGAGGAATTTAGGAAGGTTTTCTTTTCATTGCAAAGGGCTTGAGCTTATGAGAGATGATACCTCCTCCCACCGCTCTGGGGAAGCTGAAAAGAGTTTTAGGGTTTTATTGAGGTTGGGAGAGTGGGCTATGACGTGAGCCAAGAGGGGGATACAATTAACCCAAGGCAATGTAGGGCTTTACTGCTGAAAGAAATAAACTAGCCAGGTCGAAAAGTGCAGTGAGGGTGAGATATCCTCAGCTGATATTTTATGTTCATGTATTTACTTCCTTTTCATACTTCAAAGCACCCAATGCTTTTGGAAAAACATTGTGTTTGTGTATATTTCAGACCTAAAATGAATTGTGAAATTGATTTATCCTAGGAAAAAAAAGTGCAAAAGAAATGTGCCTGTTTGAGGCCTAATATTCCTCTGGGATCCCCAGGCTGGATTTGGTGAATCCTGGAGAGCTGCTACTTTCCGTGGGCAAGGGGATAGAAGGATAGATCCAGGATAGGGAAAGACATGGTTGGCCGATAGGAAAGCTTTCTTTTCCCCACTGAAATAAATAACATTTTGCCAGCAATTATTATTATTATTATTATTATTATTAGAAAGCATACGCAGCGCTGTACAGCCATTTGTGCTGGTTCCCACTAGCTTCTCTTAGTTTTGTGTCTTGTATATTTGTGCGTGCGCATGTGTGTGTGTGTATATATAGATATATATATAGATATATATATTTACTGTATATATACACATATGCACACCTACAAACACTTTTTAAAAAATGTTGTATAATCTCTGATAATATTTAATGTGAGGCATTGAATTTATGGATAAGGTAGGAGGCTGCAACCCTTTTCTCCAGGTAAAGATGGGAGGAGGGGAAATAAAGTTCATGGAGTCCTAAGCTGGCCCAAAACCAGACACTTTCAAGCATCTGGTTGCCTTAAAGAATTGCAGTCTATGACATACACAGCTACATCCTTGGTTGTCGTAGCAGGATACCGTGATGCATTCTTGTCTGGTGTCTCAGATAGGGAATGTAAGGGGATTTCTATCACTACACACACACAACTCTATCAGTGCACCTCATTCCTGCCCTGCAGCATATCCTGCTGTTCTAGTTACTCATATTTGATATGATTGACAGGGTAGTACGATGAATGGGAGATTTGTCATTATGGTACTGCTTCCTTTGGGCCTCAGTCCCAGGAAAGCTGTCCAGCTCCTCTGCATGACTGGTATCTGTGAACATATGAAAGGTGCCCCCAAGCCACCTACTGGGAAGCATGTGTTCCCAACAGGGCCCATGTTCACAGTACAGACTTACTCCAGGGGATGCTGTCTGAGGTTTGTTCAGAGCAAAGACATTTCTGGGTTCTCGCTCTTCAGTTGCAGTCCAAGTCTCAGGGACCGGAACAGCAGTGATGGGCTTCAGGTAGAAATCTGAGGGAGATTCCTATCGAAGAGGAGTATTCACCATATCCCTTGCTTTATGGGAATTTATCCTTTCCAGTTTGTTTGGAAGTAGAAGAACACAGAATGGTCTGCAGCTGTAGAGCTTCTGTAAACCCGAAAAATCTTCTCCAAAGGGATTGCTCCCCATGGAAATACCAAAACAAGCCTGTTAGAGCAGACGAGTAAGCATTCTTGCCTAGGTGACTTGCCTTGTTCATCCAAAAATTCAGGAGAGAAGGAAAGTTATAAGGAGAAATCTGATACAAAAAGGGAACCCAAGGAAGTCAAAGCTAGTCTGTGGAAGGCCCCTGCATGTATGTCAATGGTTTAAATGACTAGTTGGCTTTAATTTACAAATACAATCGGAAGGAAATGTATTTTTGTGAACTTATCACTATTTAGAAAGTTTCTTTGTTAATCTTTTCATTTTTGGAACAATCCACTGGGATGTGGAGATGTCTTTATTTCAACGTCACCAGAGTCAGTTGCTCTAAGAGCACTGAAGCTAAAAATATGGGGCATATGGTGACCAAGCAGCTTCGGCACCTTAAAATCGATTTCCTGCATCTTTTGAAGCCCTGCGTGTGGTGATATAACCAAGGTACTTAAATCATCACTCCCCTCCCACCCCACCCACAACCCTGAACAAGATGCTTTTAACATCTCTTTCTATGTGACCATGGGCAAAGGGCCCCTCTTGTGTCTCTCCACCTTCGCCCACGTCACTCCTGCCGCTGGTTCCCCAGCTTCCCATAAGCCGGGAAATCATTTACTTGGAACGACAAACAAAAAAGGAGAACGAAGTCATTCATTTTAGATTTTGGAGTGAGCAGAGATCAATTTGAAGGCCCATTTGATTTTTATTAACTTCTACCCCTTCCCATCCTCCTCCCTACACCCACTGGCCTCATTTCCCCCGTCCTTAGATTATTTGCGGCCATGGCTGACGGCTGCCATAATAGTGTCTGGGATAGGCAGCGAATAAAAGCTGGAGGGGCGTCCAGTTTGCTGTTGCATGGATGAAGGATGCGGGAGAGGAGGAAGGTGATAGGGAGAGAGCTGGAATTTCAAGTCACTGTGCGTGGGGGGGATAGGGGGCCATTCATTACTCCTGTCCTGATGCTGGTAAATGTTAGAGTCTTTCTTGCAAATCTGTAAGTCACGGAGGAAGAGAAGAGGGAATTATTTCTCCTGCAGTCGACAAGCGGAATGCTCCTCATTCATGTTACATTTTATATATATTTTTTTAAATCAAAATGTTTCCTGAGTTAGATGGAGGCTAAGCCATACTGCTGTTTTCTAGATGGAAATCTCTCACAGATTGCTCTTACAAAACGTGAGGATGTTGATCTCAGGGAACAGTGTTACCTCCGCTGGGTAGTTGAGGTGGGGTTGATAGTGAGTGGAATAGTATTTTTGCACTCCCTAATTCTCCTTGAGTTGTTTATGCTTCTTTGCTGTGTTTACCCTCCCCAGGTATCTCCGGCAAGAGCCAGGCGCTGTTTGCTGTGGTCTTCACGACGAGATACTTAGACCTTTTCACCAACTACATCTCTTTCTATAACACATGCATGAAGGTAAGGAAATGTCACCGCACACTGGGGAAAGGGGCTCTGTTCCCCTGAACCCTCCAGTCCTAGAGGTGGCAGGCTCTGTATCCCTGCGACCATCTCCTGAGCCATTCACTCCTAGATGTGACAGGCTCTGTGGCCCTGTGCCCATCCCCTGAACCCTCCAGTCCTAGATGTGACAGGCTCTGTGGCCCTGTGCCCATCCCCTGAGCCCCCCAGTCCTAGAGGTGACAGTTTCTGTACCCCTGTGCCCATCCCCTGAGCCCTCCAGTCCTAGATGTGACAGTCTCTGTATTCTTGTGCCCATTCCCTGAGCCATCCAGTCCTAGAGGTGACAGTCTCTGCATCCCTGTGCCCATACCCTGAGCCCCCCAGTCCTAGAGGTGACAGTCTCTGTACCCCTGTGCCCATCCCCTGAGCCCTCCAGTCCTAGAAGTGACAGTCTCTGTATCCCTGTGCCCATCCCCTGAGCCTTCCAGTCCTAGAAGTGACAGTCTCTGTATCCCTGTGCCCATACCCTGAGCCCTCCAGTCCTAGAAGTGACAGACTCTGTGTCCCTGTGCCCATCCCCTGAGCCCTCCAGTCCTAGAGGTGACAGGCTCTGTGTCCCTGTGCCCATACCCTGAGCCCCCCAGTCCTAGAGGTGACAGACTCTGTATTCCTGATCTATCCCTTGAGCCCCCCAGTCTGCACCCCCACCACCTGTATCAGGCCTACACTCTCCTTCTCCAACATGTCACCTAATTAGAGATAGAAACATAGAAATATGACGACAGAAAAAGACCACATGGCCTATCTAGCCTGTCCTTCCATAACAACTACAACAGTCCCCTTTTTACCTTTAGAGATCCTCTGTGTTTGTCCCATGCTTTTTTGAATTCAGTTACTGTCCTCATCTCTACCACCTCCACTGGGAGACTATTCCACGGATCCACCACTCTTTCCGTGAAGAAATATTTCCACATATCACTCCTGAATCTATCTCCCTTCACCCTCATCCCATGTCCCCTCGTAGCAGAACTTGCTTTCAATTGAAAGAGGCTCTCTCCCTGAACATTTATGCCACGGAGGTATTTAAACATCTCAATCATATCACCTCTATCCCACCTTTCCTCTAAGGTGTACATATTAAGATCCTTCAGTCTGTCCTCATATGCTTTATAATGAAGACCACTAATCATTTTAGTAGCCACCCTCTGATGACAGACTCTCTTTCCCTGTGCCCATCCCTTCGGACCTAAAGGTGACAGGCTCTGTGTCCCTGTGTGTCAGTCCCCGAGCACCACCGTTCTAGCATACAGCTTTTGTCCTTCAATACCAGCTTTGCACACGAGCTCCTAGGCAGGTGAAGACAAATGAAGAGGGGAGATGAAGCGAAACATCTTGCCGTCCCCTCCCCCATCTTCTTCCCAAAAGCAGAGAAATGAAAGGACAGAGCGGCTTCCTCGCCGCTCCACCAGCGTCCCAGCTTGGAACATGCACTAAATAAGACAGATGCTCCCTGACAGACTCAGAAGCACGGCCTGGCGGTGCGCTTTATAAATTCTGTCCCGTCATCTGCAGTCTGCCGCGTTATCTTATCATTTCTCTCTGTCCTCATAGCTTCGGGGGTAATAAGTGTATGCCAACTCTGAGTACATTCTCAGTTTTTTATTCCAGCTTTCGGTATTGCTTCAGAGAGCATTACTCTGTGGAAATGTCTGTTTCTTTCCCTCTAGATTGCAGCCGCTCCCCCACCCCTGACCCCTGCCTTCCCACCTCTCCTCCCCCAGCTCAAAAACCGTGTCCACTCTGGGTTATAAATCCATCCCTAGCTTTTCCCCATTTTCTCCTCTCTCCTCAAGTTTTAAGCTTTTCTCCTCCTCACTCTACAAGGGGGGCTGATAAATCTCTGGCCTTGTAACGAAACAGAAAGCTATGGGCATACTTCAGTTTTATAAAACGAAACTGCAGATAGATCATTCGGACCACCGGAACTGAAGTGTGCCCGCAGCTTTCTGTTTCATTACAAGGCCAGAGACCTATAAGCCCCCCTCGTATTCCTCTCCCCCCCCCCATTCTTTTTCTTCATGCTTTTTGCCCTTTGCTAAAGGTTTCACGCTTTGGCTTCCCCTGCCGCCTATTTGCAGAGCTGGTATAAGACCTGCCCCCTACCTCTGCCCATTGATTGCTCTTTCTTCCTTGTGACCTTGGGCAAGGCACTTAACCCTCCACTGCCTCTGGTTAACTTAGACTGTAAACCCTCTAGAGATAGGGAAATACCTACTGTACCTAATTGAAACCCACCTTGAACTACGACTGGAAAGGCATGAGCTAAATACTAAATACAAGGCATTGATAAGGCAGGCAAAGAGAGAATTTGAAAAGAAGTTTGCCGTGGAAGCGCAAGCGCATAATAAAAGCTTTTTCAACTACATTTGTACCAAAACACCTTTGAGAGAGCCAGTTGGACCAATTGAGGCACATTTCAAATGGGACGTCCAAGTGCAATCTGGAATATTAAAGCCAGAACGTCTGAAAAGAAAGGCGGACACATGCAAGTTCGGGTACAGTTCCAGAAACGTGGACGTGTCCAATATGCATGTTTATCAAACGTCTATATGGACATCCCCAGGAGAGTATTTCAGAACCAAGATGTCTAATAGCATAATGGTTAGCATAGTGGCTTAAAAACGGGGCGGCCTGGATTCAGATCTTAGTGTGGGACTTTGTAATCTAAAGCTAGTCATTTAATTCTCTATCTTCTCTACACTCTGTGGATGTTTTAAGGTGATAACAAACACTTTCCTGATGCTTATTTGTGCCTGCAGCAGGACTAAACATGCACAACTCCACTGCTTCTGGGACTGAACGGGGACATGTAAGGCCATTGACCCTCCCCAGACACGCCGCCTCCATGTCTGCGGATGGCATTTGTGGAATGGTTACTGAGACGTGGTCATGATTTTGACATCCACGTGCATGTATGCAGACCTCCAAACCACGACTAAACCTTTTAGAATGAACCTCTTAGATAATAGAGGGGTAAAAGGGGCACTAAGAGAGGACAAGCTCATAGCCGAGAGACTGAATGAATTTTTTGTTTCAGTCTTTACTGAAGAAGATGTGGGAGATGTATCCGAGGAATTGAAACAAGTCGGGAAGGTGTAATGCAGCTATTTGATAAATTAAAGAGTAGCAGATAACCTGGACCAGATGATATACATCTCAGGATGCTGAAAAAACTGAAATACGAGATTACAGACTTACTTTTAGTAATGTGTATACTATCCCTAAAATCATCTGTAGTGCCTGAGGATTGCAGAGTGGCCAATATAATCCCAATGTTTAAAAGGGTTCCAGGGGTGATCTGGGAAACAACAGACTAGTGAGCTTGGCATCTGTACCAGGCAAAATGATAGAAACCATTATAAAGAATAAAGTTACTGAACATGTGGATAGTCATGGTTTAATGACAGGAAGCCAACATAGATTTAACCAAGCAAAGCCTTGTCTTGCTAATTTGTTATATTTTTCAAAGGTGTGAATAAGCAGGTAAAGAAAGGGGAGCTGGTTGATGTAGTGTATCTGGATTTTCAGAAAGCTTTTGACAAGGTCCCTCATGAGAGACTCATGGCAAAATTAAAAAGTCATGGGATAGGAGGCAGTGTACTATTGTGGATTAGAAACTGGTTAAAAGATAGAAAACAAACAGTAGGGCTAAATGGATAATTTTCTCAATGGAGAAAGATGAGTAGTGGAATATCGCAGGGATCTGTGCTGGGCCCGCTGCTTTTTAACATATTTATAAATGACCTGAAAATGGGAATAACAAGTGAGGTGATCAAATTTGCAGATGACAAAAAATTATTCAGAGTTGTTTAAACACAAGAGGTTTGTGAAACATTGTAAGAGGGCCTTGAAAAATTGGGAGACTGGGCGTCCAAAGGGCAGATGAAATTGTATGTGGACAAGTGCAAAGGTATGCACTTAGGGAAAAACAACTAAAACTACTGTTACTCGATGCAAGGTTCCACATTAGGAATCAACATTCATGAAAAGGATCTGGTCATCATTGTGGATAGTACTTTGAAACCCTCCGCCCAGTATGCCGCTGCTGTGAAGAAAGCCAATAGAAAGCTAGGAATCATAAGGAAATGAATGGAGGTTAAAACCAAGGATATTATAATGCCTCTGTATCGCTCCATAGTGCGACGGCACCTTGAATATTTAGTGCCATATCTTAAAAAGGATATAGCAGAATTGGAAAAGGTACATAGAAGAGTGACCAAAATGGTAAAGGGGATGGATGGATGGATGAGGAAAGGCTTAAAAAGTTAGGGCTTTTTAACTTGGAAAAGAGATGGCTGATGGGAGATATGATAGAGGTCTATTAAACAATTAATGGAGTGGAAAGGGTATACGTAGATCAGTTGTTTACTCCTTCAAAAAGTAGAAAGACTAGGGGGACACACAATGAAGCTACAATATAGCACATTTAAGACTAATTGGGGAAAATATTTTTTTCCCTCAGTGCATAATCCAGCTCTGGAATTCATTACCAAAGGACATAGTTAAAAACATAAGCACATAAGAAATGCCATACTAGATCAGACCAAGGTCCATCAAGCCCAGTATCCTGTTTCCAACCGTGGCCAATCCAGATCACAAGTACCTGGCAGGTTCCCAAAACCACACAGGTTCCACAAAGCTTGAATTGGGGCAAGCAGTGGATTTCCCAGGTTTTTATTTATTTATTTATTTATTTTTATCTAGGTACTTATGACCTAGATTAGCCACTGTTGGAAACAGAATACTGGGCTTGATGGACCTTGGTCTGACCCAGTATGACATATCTTATGTTCTTATTTATTTAAATTCTCTTATATACCGCGCTATTCTGCATCAGTGCAGTTTACATTGAACAAACTGAAATTACATTGAACAGGGCATTATAACTTGGAGATAACTATTTTACAGGGAACATGGGATAAAGGTTCCCTTTAATAATGGTTTATGGACCTTTCCTCCAGGAACTTGTCCAAACCTTTTTTAAACCCAGCTACACTAACAGCTTTTATTACATCCTCCAGTAACGAATGCCAGAGTTTGATTACACATTGAGTGAAAAAATATTTTCTTTTATTAGTCTAAAACGGGTTACCATGTAGCTTCATTGCATGCCCCCTAGTCTTTCTACTTTTCAGTGGCGTAAACAATCAATCTACTTTTACTCGTTCCACTCCATTCATTAATTTATAGATCTCTATCATATCTCCCCTCAGCCATCTCTTTTCCAGGTTGAAGAGCTCTACCCTTTGAAGCCTCTCCTCATAGGGGTATCCTTCCATCCCCTTTACCATTTTGGTGACTCTTCTCTCTACCTTTTCTAATTCCGCTATATTCTTATTAAGACATGGTGACTAGAATTGCACACAATATTCAAGGTACGGTTGCATCATGGAACAATACAGAGGCATTATAATATCCTTTGTTTTATTTTCCATTCCTTTCCTTATGATTCCTAGCATTTTTTTGCCTTCTTGGCCACCGATGCACCCTGGGTGGAGGGTTTCAACATGTTGTCCACGATGACGCCTAAATCTTTTTCCTGGGTGGTGGTTCCTAATATGGAACCTTGCATCGTATAACCATGGTTTGGGTTGTTCTTTCCTAGGTCCATAACTTTGCACTTGTCTACATTAAATTTCATCTGCCATTTGGATGCCCAGTTTTCCAATTTATCAAGGTCCTCTTGCAATTTTTCACAATCCTCTTGGGTTTTAACAACTTTGAATAATTTAGTGTCATCTGCAAATCTGATCACCTCACTCGTTATCCCCATTTCCAGGTCATTTACGAATATGTTAAAAAGCAGCGGACCCAGCACAGATCCCTGGGGTATCCACTATTCACATTTCTCCATTGGGAAAATGGCCATTTAGCCCTACCCTCTGCTTTCTATCTTTTAACCAGTTCCTGATCCACAATAGTACACTGCCTACTATCCCATGACTTTTTAATTTCGCCAAGAGTATCTCATGAGGGACCTCGTCAAAGGCTTTCTGAAAATCCAGATACGCTATATATTGTCCAGCTCACCTTCGTCTACCTGTTTATTCACACCTTCAAAAAACAGGCAGACAAAAGGCAGATAAAAGTTGTTAGTGTAGTTGGTTTTAAAACAGGTTTGGATGAGTTCATGGAGGAAAAGCCTATAAACCAAGAAGACTGGGGAATTCCAATGCTTACTCCTGGGACAAGCAGCATGGAATTTTTATTTATTAGCTTTTCTGTACCGCCCCTTCCAGAGATCAGGGGCGGTTTACATTGAACGTAACCCAAAATTACATTATAACATTGAAAAAGTGTGGTTAACATCTTCCACTGGTTAACAGTTCGTGAACTCCAATTACAACAGGCACTTGAGACCTGGAATGGCCACTTTTGGAAACAGGATACTGGGCTTGATGGACCCCTGGTCTGACCCAGTATGGCCTGTCTTAAAGTACTTCCTCTGTAAATGCCCCACCGCAGACACAATGTGCACAGCACAGAGAGACGCACATAGGAACATCGCACAGACACACAGAGATTACAAATAACTCTCTGGCTGGGATGTTCTGTATGTACATTATTCACATCTGTATTTCATTTTCTTTGTTGCTATTTCTACTGTGAAAGCTACTGACCACATTGCAGTGCTTTCTTATCTGCCGACAGTACACACAGCAGCCAATATCTGTACCATGGGCGGTGCTAGATTAAGGAACTGACAAGCTAGGAACATACATAGGGTACACAATTGAGGTGAGGGGGTTAATGTCACATGCTCAGCACTCGGAGGCAGAGCTGAATTGAGCTAGAATCGCGCCCTGTGCGACTTGCACATCGGGGGCGCGCCCCCCCTCCTCTCCATATCTCCGTCCAGCCGCTGCCTGCGCTTGCCCTGCTGCTGCTATCCTCTGTTTTCTCCATGGTGGCGCCGACAGCAGGGAAAGAGCAGAAAGCGGCTGGATGGAGGTGAAGGAGAGGGCGCGCAACTGATGTGCAAGTTGCTGGCACTTTAAGCAGATCTGTCCCTCCCTGCTCTGACGTCGCGTCAGAGAAGGGAGGGACCGACCTGCTCAAGGTGCCGCGAAAAGGCTTAGGGGGCGCATTTCAGCTATCTGTTGTTGCCCTGCCACCTCTGAGAGAAGAAAAGGTGGCGCGGCAGGGCAACAGCAGGCAGCTGATATACGCCCCTCCCCCAAGCCTTTGCACCCTGTGTGGCTGCACTGCTCGCAGAGAGCTAGGTACAGTCCTGCTCGGAGGTTAGGGCTGACATCTGTTTTGCTTTTTTCATGATAGTACTGATTTTTACATTAATGTCTGAAAGCTAGAAAGAAGGCTAATATGTCTGCACACTTTTCATAGTTTAAAACCTCTATCTACAGTTTTCTAATCCTTCCCCCATGTGAGTGATCCTGCCCTGCCTGCTTCCAATGTAACTAGCAGCAGAGACTGTGGGTAGGATCCAACCAATGGGAAGGCTGTGGGGGCGGAGCACTGGAATGATGCTGTAGTCACAGACTGTGGGTAGGATGCAGCCAATGGGAAGGCTGTGGGGGCGGAGCACTGGAATGATGCCCTTGTCACAGGAAGGGAGGGGGTGAGCTGGGGGAAGTTCCTGTGCTGTACGAGTTTAGTTTCCACATAGGGAGGGAAGAAAAGTAAAGCCCCCACACCCCAAGAATACCTTGGTGCATTTCTCTAGAAAAAGAAGTTCCAGCTCAGCTGCAACATACTAACACTGATTCACAGTAACATAACTTCTCCATGGACAAGTAGGAAGTGTCAGCCACATCCTCCGGATGGCGCCATAGACGAAAGTGTTCTCCAGAGCTTAGAGACTTCTGAGCATGTGCAGGTGGTCCCACCTCCCTGGCCCGCCCCTAGCCCAGCCAGTCTTTTTTCTTCCGCCTTGCCTCGAGACGGATTCTCTCCATTCTCCTTAATTTTTCATCTAAAAATCCAACATTTCAACAGAAAATCATGCCAAAACCTGGATTCAAGAAATGCCCATGCTGTGGGAGAAAGATGAACTCCACCAACAAGCACGATCCGATGTCTGTGGGTGGATCACCAGGCGCAAGACTGTTCGAAATGCTCCGCGTAAGTACAAAAGTCACGCTCTCCAGGAGTTCCATGCTTCTACCAATGAGCCAGCTCTGATTGATCCCCCCACACCCCCCCCCCCTGAGGCCCAGAACCCTCTGGATCCTCTTCAGCACCCCCTCAGCGTTCTCCGCTGCGTTCCCTGGCACGGGATGCGCCCAGCAAGGCCTCCATCCCTGGCTGGCCACCTGGCTCTCATCACACCAGTGCTGGAAAGACTTCCGCCAGGAATCCTGTTTTTCTCCCGCACCCCAAGAGCTCCTCTGGGTCCCCGGCGAGACAGCAGTGGCCTCTGCAAGATGGCGCCGGCAACGTGCTTTCGGAAAGCCCTGCCCACCGGATCTCCATTGGCCAGCTTGAGGACGAATCAAGAGTTCCCCTCACACCGATGCCATCTCTCTCTCTCAGTGCAGAGAGGCTTCCCCTGAAGCTACGGATCACTCTTCCAGCCCCTGGCGTCACCATGCTGACAAGGGAATCTCCCGCTGGCGCAAGGATTTCCAGCGCAGAACAAGCAGCCCGGATGATCAGAGCCACGGACATCGCAGCCACAAGCACCGCAGCAAAAACTGCAGAGCCAAAAGAGGAGGCAATTTCAAACATGCCAGCAGACATGGGGAGAGGGGGGCGCATCAGTTCACGCTACAGACGCAGGAGGACAAGCACCAGCAGCTCCAGCATTGACAGCAGAACCAGGACACAGTCGAAGAAAAGAAGAAGGCACAGTAGCTCGAGCTCCAGCAGCAGTTCTCCCCACAGGCAGGAACGGACCGGGGAGGTGGGGCCACCTGCACATGCTCAGAAGTCTCTGAGCTCTGGAGAGCACTTCCTTCTTTGGCAACGCCCGGAGGACGTCACCAGGTGTGGCTGACTTATCCTGCTGTCCACGGAGAACCCCCTTTACAGTAAGTAACCTCACTAATTATGCAACTGTACCTGCTCCTCCCCTCTTACTTCCTCTCCCTACTACTACTACTGAGCATTTGTATAGCTCTACAAGACATATGCAGTGCTGCACAGACACATGTAAGAGACAGTCCTGCTCATCAGAGCTTACAGTCAAGACAGACAACACAGTAGGTGTAGACATGGATACATTCCGATTATACACGCACACACATACAAGCATTCCATATCGTCCTGCTAGACCAATCCAAACAAATGGGTTGTCTTCCCCTAATCAGCAGATTGCTGGAGACAAAGAACCAATCAAAAACCCAGGTTTCAATAACATCACTCCTATATCTCTATTTGCCTCAGCCACCAGAGGTCTCTTCAGTATTTCTTTGTCTCCAGCAGATGGTGGATGGATTTTCTTTGACGAACTGAAAGGAAAAGATTGCTAAAAACGCTTGTGACAGCTACTTTGAGGGTGACTCTCTCACTTGAATGCGATGTGGGCGGCTGCACTAGACTGCAGTCTATTTGGTAACCATAGGAGGGGGGGGAAATTGGTTCAATTCCATGCTCTTACTTTGGACAAAAGCCTGTTGAGCAGCCAGAAAATTGGAAGGATGGAAGAATTCAGGTCTCACACATTCTCATCGCCCCCGCCCTCCTCCTCTGTCCCCCTCTGCTCTCCCCTGAAGATTGCAGAAGGCTCTCAGAGGAATCTGCCTGCCAGCTATGTTAAACACATCCAAACCAGAGAAACAGTTTCAAGGGCGTAAAGCTGAACCTGGCATGGATCCTCTGCCTGAAGCTCTCGGGGTGAGTACCAAGGTTTGACCTCATCATTGTGGGCTCCCTATTTCGTCTGTGTGGGACGCATTTCGAGCTGGATGGCTGGCAACCATTGGCGCTGTGTGGGCGTTTCCCATTGTTTTCTGCATGTACTAGTAGAGTTTTTAATATTGTGCACATGGCAGTCGCATGGTCCTTGAATGCGTTGCACCCAAGCAGCTCCAACGCATGTTCCTACCCTAGCGCCTGTAACGTGCATTGCAATGAAAGCACAGTTAACGCGTGCCACAGTAAAACTGCAGTTAACATGCGCTTTTGGGCTGCTGCATCCTTAGCGTGCAATGTTATGATATTTGCCTTAACTCTCTGTCTTCTTCCAGAAAATGTTGTTTGACCACTAGCAAGCGAGGTACCTCATCTCCGGGTTCTGGACTCTGCTCTTCTTGCATGGCAGCTTCTGAGTCATCCCTGGAGGGCCTGTTCCCTCCTCTGACAGCCAGGGCATACAATTAGTCCGGTCTTGCCTGCCTCGGGGCAGGAGGAGATGGATGGCACTATGGATAAGGATATCCAGCTGTCCAAAGGTTCTAGCGACCGTGCTGTGACCTGCACCTCATCCTCTAGGGGGTCTGGTGTAGGGGGGTCATTTCCAAGAGGAGAGCCTCTGGACTCCAGATTGTCCTCCTTGGAATTCTTTTCTTTTGTGCAGCAGGCCTGGTCCTGTGGCATGGAAATTCGGACTTTGTGACCTCTGGGAGCTCCCAGGCCCATGCGGGGCAGACTGAGAGGGGCAGTCCTGTTTGATTGCCTTTGGCTAAGCACCCCCAATGAGAGGCGCCCCCTGATATTGGAACACCCTACCCCCTAGCATCCGGGCAATCCCTGACCTAGCCCACTTTAGGAAGGTCTTGAAGCACCATCTCTTCCTCCTGTACTACCCGGCAGATAGTACTACAATAGCCCATCCCACTACCTAGCCTATGCAGTACATCTGAACCTTATCACACAAACACCAATGACTACGACTAGTGAAATATGACTTGTCCGGTCGCCTAAATGTAAATAGTTACCCCTAGTTATCCAAGTTTTAGTACCTGTTCCTTGTAAACACAGATCAGCCAATGAAATGTGTAAGTTTCTATGTTCCATGTAAACCGAACTGATGTTGAATAGCGTGGTATAAAAGAGACTGTAAATAAATAAAATATAAATAAATGCTGCTGAAAATCGCTAGATAAACCTGGTCTGCTGTACTTATTAGACAACAGATGCTGCTATCTGGATAAATGTTTTTCAAAATCAGGCCTCAAAAATTCTCACAACCTTACATTCTCCAGAGATGTCATAGCATACAAGCTTTTGAGAACACGTAGGTGCCAGATCTGAAAAAGCGGCCCTTGTGGTCTTGAAAACCCACCTTCACGGTGGATCGTCTACAAGAAGGGTCACATGGCCTGCAGACTTGATGGTTTTCCTCAGGATCAAGGGCGGCTGCTAGAACTCCTCACTGCCACACAAACTCCCAAAACAAAACCTCAGACGGTTATATAAATCCTAAAAGGAGCATACTGTAGTTTTTTGGGTTAGTGACAGTTATGGGGAGGTAGTCATAGGGAGTGGGACAAATGCACCGTGGTAGTTTGTGGGAGTGAATGCAGTTTGTGGGGTGGTTGGGAAGATGCAGGGGACAGTTGTTGAGGTGGTGGGACAGTTGTGGAAGGGTAAGTTTTTGGGGTGAGGAATTTAGTGAAGTAGTAGTGCAATTGTGGGGGTATTTTCTTGGGTAGGGCAATCAGATTTGTCTGACAAGACCTGCCTCTGGTGAATCCATGCTGCCTTGGATCTTGCAATCCATTGGACTTCAGGAACCTCACTATTCTCCCTTTTAGTTGCCTTTCCAATAATTTACTAACAGAGATTAGACTAACCGGCCTGTAGTTCTCAATGTCATCCTTATGTCCACTTTTGTGTAAAGGGACCACATGTGCCTTCCTCCAGTCCTCTGGTACCACTCCCAACTCCAAATAGGCATTGAAAAAGTCAGACAGCGGAGCCACTAAAACGTCCCCAACTTCCCTCAGTTTTCTTGGATGTATCCCATCTGGACCCATAGCTTTGTCTACTTTTAGTTTAGCTAGTTCCTCACAAACACAGTCTTCTGAAAATCGATGAAGATCCCTGTCGCTTCTGTTCCTATTTGTGGGTGTTTTTTGAGGTCCTGCTCCTGGCCCTTCATCTGTGACAAAACAGAACAAAAATATTTGTTAAGCAATTATCCTCATCAGTTTCTGCATATTTCTCCCCTGCACCCTTGAGTCTAACAATACCACGTTTGTCCTTCCTCCTCTCACTAACATATCTGAAAAAAACGTCTTATCCACGCATTTTATTGCATTGGCTATTTCTTCTTTTTGTACCTTTGTTTTCTTGACTACCTTGCTAGCTTCTCTAAGTTTCTCCAAATATAGATGCCTGTCTTTTTTATTTTATTTTATATTTATTAAAGTTTAAATATATACATCCAAAAATTCCATGAATGCAAAGATAAAGGATGCAAAGAAAACAATGAAGACAACCTAAAATTTAAGTAATTTACATACATCCATATCATAATTAGCTCACAATCAAAAGGAGGGGAATAAAGGAAACATAAACCAAATGGGAGGTCAGAGCATATAACTCCCAGCCTCCAACTCAAAAAAAAAAAAGGCAGGTGAAGACTTACACGTCAGCCATATGGGAGGCCAGATACTTCTTCCCTAGCAGTCAAGAACTCCAAAGTTGACTGGGTTCAAGGAACATATAGATGGACCATGCTGGTCTTTATCTGCCGTCATTTACTATGTTACTATGATATATACCTTATCTTTATAGGAAATACAACATTTAAGGAAAATCATTTTTATTATTATTATTCTTGTCCACAACATTTCCACTACATTGTACAAACCGTATTATACAGACAGCCTGCATTGTACAGACACCACACAACTGTATAGGGTTAGTTTACTTCTTCATGCCCTATCTCACATCCTTAACGTATCATATCACTCTCAACACCTGCAACAGTAATCATAACAGTAACCTTCTAACTTGTAGTAGTTCTGTTACTATTAACAATCTTATTATTATTATATGATTATTCTTATTAGCCTTCTCCATATTCCCATCGGACCCACTCCACCTCCTCTCCCCCTCTCCCTCCGGCGGCTTACATCATTCCATGCAAACTATCTGATTCATCCATGCAAACGCTCGCCACACTCTGACCATGTCCTCATATCCCTCTCATTAAACAATACTCCATCAACTCCTCCCCCACACATTACCTTCTACTGTATCCTCTAGGTTGCCCTCCACCAGCAGCCTATAACCATTATCATTATACTTATTTCTAACCCCCCCATCCCTCCCCCCATTCCCTTTTCCCTTCCCTCCCTCTTCTTCTTCTTTCTTCCTTTAGGGCTGACTTCCTAACTACGGTTCTAATTCTACCTCAGGGCCAACATTAACTTTTGCTTAGGACTGGGGTCCAAACCTTTTCAAACATTCCTAATTGTTTTTCCCCAACATTCGAGGCGTACTTCATTCCATGCTCATTAAGTTTCTCGTTATCTGATCCCATTCTTCAACTGCGGGCTCTCTTACTTCCACCCAGTGCCGCAATATAGTTTGCTTAGCTACTAGAAAGCCTTTCTCACAGAGCCTTCTCTTGTATCTATCCAAGAAACCTCCTGCTTCATAAGACCCAAATAAACACCACTCTGGGGCCACCAGCACCTGACTACCTATCCACCCTTGTAACTTCCCCCCAACCCCCCTCCAAAAAGTTTGTATATAGGTGCATAACCAAAACCTATGGGCTAATGTGCCTGTCTCTTCCCCACATAGTTTACACGCATCTGTCGAGGCCAAACCCGCCCGTGCTGCCCAAACATCATGTACATACGCCCGCCACAAATATTTATATTGTAGCTCTTGCGTCTGCACTGACTCCGACACTTCTTTGATTGATTTAAACGCTTTTTGAAAGCGCTCAACCGATCCTTCGGTATCTTATCCTCCTTCCATTTCCTCGCCAGGGCTTCCAAACCCCTTCCCTCCTCTCCCAAGCTTATTTCTCCTCGCAGTGCCCGTACTGTGATTTTCCCTTCTAGAGCTCTAAAGAGATCCAGCATTCCCCCTACGCTCAGGACGGGGCTCCCTTGTTTGTGGAGACTTCTCACGTAGTGCCTTGTCTGCAAGTAAAAGCAGAAGTCCTGGGTTCTTAATTGGTATCTCCCCTGTAGTGATTGGTAGGAATCAATTTCTGGCAATCTTTCCATTCTTAAATGCCCTACGTATTTCACTGCCCCTTAGCCCATTGCTGAGCTACAGTATTTCACTGCCCCTTAGCCCATTGTTGAGCTACAGTTCCCTATAAACCCGGAAGGAAATCGTCATTTCCCACCAAAGGAAGACAGTCAGATCTCCTCCAGCATGTCTTTATTCTTTGACTCAGGGCTTTCATAGAAACATGATGACAGAAAAAGACCACAAGGCCCATCTAGTCTGTCCTTCCATAACTACAACAGTCCACTTTTTACCTTTAGAGATCCTCTGTGTTGGTCCCATGCTTTTTTGAATTCAGTTACTGTCCTCATCTCTACCACCTCCACTGGGAGACTATTCCACGGATCCACTACTCTTTCCGTAAAGAAATATTTCCGCATATCACTCCTGAATCTATCTCCCTTCACCCTCATCCCATGTCCCCTCGTAGCAGAACTTGCTTTCAATTGAAAGAGGCTCTCTCCCTGAACATTTATGCCACGGAGGTATTTAAACATCTCAATCATATCACCTCTATCCCGCCTTTCCTCTAAGGTGTACATATTAAGATCCTTAAGTAGGTCCTCATATGCTTTATAATGAAGCCCATTAATCATTTTAGTAGCAACCCTCTGCACCGACTCCATCCTGTTCACATCCTTTTGAAGGTGCGGTCTCCAGAATTGCACACCATACTCCAAATGAGGTCGCACCAAAGACTTATACAGAGGCATTATCACCTCCTTTTTTCTGCTAGCCATTCCTCTCCGTATGCACCCAAGCATCCTTCTAGCTTTTGCCGTCGCCTTTTCTACCTGTTTAGCTACTTTAAGATCATCAGATACAACCACGCCTAGGTCCCGCTCTTCTTTAGTGGACAAAAGTACTTCACCTTCTATACTGTATTGCTCCCTTGGATTGCTGCAGCCCAAATGCATGACCTTACATTTTTTAACATTAAATCCCAGCTGCCAAATTCTAGACCATTCTTCAAGCTTAGCTAGATCCCTCCTCATGTTATCTACACCTTCCTGGGTGTCTACTCTATTGCAGATTTTGGTATCATCCGCAAAGAGGCAAACGGATGATACCAAAATCTGCAATAGAGTAGACACCCAGGAAAGTGTAGATAACATGAGGAGGGATCTAGCTAAGCTTGAAGAATGGTTTAGAATTTGGCAGCTGGGATTTAATGTTAAAAAAATGTAAGGTCATGCATTTGGGCTGCAGCAATCCAAGGGAGCAATACAGTATAGGAGGTGAAGTACTTTTGTCCACTAAAGAAGAGCGGGACCTAGGCGTTCCATGCTTGCCAGATCGCCAATAAGTGCCCCAACCAGCTCCACGCCTGTGGCAGCTCCCTTCTTGATCTGTGCAAAAGAAGTACTCTATGCTTCAACTCCAACATATTATCAATTAACTCAATTGGTGCAGTTTCCGATGTACCTTCTATTAAATCTCTTAGGGGCCTCGCTAAACTAACCAAATTATAATCTTGCAAGGATGTTAATCCAGCACCCCCGTCCTCTATGGGTTTCATCAATGTAGCCAGTGCAATCCGAGCCCTCTTCCCCTTCCATAAAAATTTTGATATATGACCCTCTAGCTTCTTTAGATCTTTTCTTAGTAGCCATATGAGAGCATTCCGCAGTAGGTATATCCACCTTGGAAGCTCTAACATTTTGAAAAGGGCTATCCGCCCCTTCAATGAAATAGGGAGTTCTCTCCACTTTTTCAGCCTTCCTACCGTTTTATCCATCATTGGTTCTATATTTGCTTTATAAAGCTGATTCGACGTTCCTGGTATTTGAATACCTAAATATCGAATTGGCCCCTTTGCCCACACCAACAGGAAAGTTCCTACCCATTGTCTCTTCACCCTATCTCCAATATCTAATCCAACAGATTTAGCTCTATTTATTTTTAGTCCGGAGAACATTCCAAACTGCTCGATCTGCTGCAAAGCCATTTTTAAAGAACTCTGTGGTTTCGTTAGGCACAACAGCATGTCGTTTGCAAAAGCACTCACTCTATCCCCCCTATCTCTTCATTCTGTATTAGAGACCTCAACAAAGGTTCAAGTTGCAGCACAAACAGCAGGGGCGACAATGGGCACCCCTGCCTCATTCCTCTCTGTAACTCAAAGGGTTCGGAGCTGTGACCACCAGATACTATATACGCCATTGGTTTATCATATAGTGCCTTTATCCAGCTCAGAAATGTCCCCGCAAAGCCAAATCTGCACAACACCTCAAACATATATTTCCAAGAGACTCTATTAAAAGCCTTCTCTGCGTCTAGGCTAATTAGCAATAATGGAGTTCCTTGCTGTTCACACATCTCCAACCCTAAAAGGACTTTGTTGATATTCAGAAAAGCCTCCCTACCCTTAACAAAACCCGCTTGGTGATTGCCAATTAGCCTAGGAAGAATAACCTGTAGTCTCCTAGCCAGGATAGAGGCTAAAAGCTTCATATCGTAGTTAATTAGAGATATAGGTCTATATGAAGCCGGGTCTTCCGGATCTTTCCCTGCTTTATGAAGGACCGAAATAGAGGCCGTCCACATATCTCTTGGAAACCCTCCTGTCCCCAACACCTCTCCATATAGCGCTGCCAAGGTTGGGGTCACCTTAGACTCAAGCATTTTATAAAATTCTGACCCATAACCATCTGGTCCTGGAGCTTTGTGTGGCTTCCCCTCTCTAATAATTTTCTGGATTTCCCCCTCCCTCTATGGGCTTATTCAGCTCTGCAAGTTCTAATTGAGAAACCTGCTGGAGTGAGATTCCATCCAAGAATTTCTCTTCTCGCTCTCTATCCTCATCATCTGGGGTGTATAGATCTCTATAGAATTGCCTAAAAACCTCCGCTACCTTTTTTGTTTTATTTGGTCAGACTCCTTCTTTATCTCGGAGAACCAACGCCACTTTTGTGCTCCCCCATTCTTTCACTAAGCGTGCTAGCAACCGGCATGATCTATTCCCATATCTGAAAAATTGATGTCTATAGTAATGCATACTATAGACCGCTCTTCTTGAAGTATCCTATTTAGTTCCTGCTGAGCTTCATAATAAGCTTTTAAATGTTTCCCCCCCATGCCTTCCCACAGTTAATCTCTTTAAGTTTTGCAATTCCTGTGTCATCTTTAGAATATCCTCGTTTCTTTTACCACATAGGCCATTATGTGGCCTCTCATCACTGCTTTCCTGGCCTCCCAGAAGAGGGCTGCTGTTTTTGCATGTGGTTCATTAAGCTCTAAATACTCCTCCCATTTTTGTTATAAGAATTTTTGAAAATCCCTATTCTGCCACATGTGTCTAAGGAAGGACCACCTATATCCCCCAGCCTCCTTTCCTCTCCAATCCATTCTCACCATCGCGTGGTCTGATATATGGTTTCAATCTCCGTATTTATCACTCTCCCGAAGTCTCTCTTTGATACCAACATATAATCAATTCTGGAGCAGGTTTGGTGCACCCTCGACAGATGTATGTAATCCCTCTCTCCCTCATTCAATATTCTCCAGGTATCTACCAATTCCCCCATTCGACATACATAGCTTACCCCTTTTTTACTCCAACCCCCTTTCTCACGTACGTTTGACCTGTCCAAGGCAGGATCATGTGGGCAACTGAAATCTCCCGCCACTATTATTGGTATTCTTTGCGCTTTCCCAATCCTCTGAAGGATATACTTAAAGAAATCATGATTATACACATTTGGGGCGTAGATATTTCCGAGAAATATTTCCTCCCCATTCAGTTTTACATGCATAAACATAAATCTCCCGGAAGGATCTAGTTCTTCTCCCATTACCTCAACTTGAACTTCTTTTTTTACTAGTATCGCTACTCCCCTCTTCCTCCCTCCCGAAGAGGCCGCATATACTTGTCCTACCCAGTCTATTTTGAGCTTAGCGTGTTCCCTAGCATTCAGATGTGTTTCTTGTAACAGTGCCACTTTGGCTTTCACCCTTCTCAACTCTTATAGAATTTTTGTCCGCTTTATAGGTGTACTCACCCCTCCTACGTTCCAAGTTATTATACGTATATCATGTCTTATTATTCCCATGCACTAGGCGCTTACTTCAAAATTTTTCTTAAAAACACCTGCTCGGGGCTGCCCAGCCTCAACCCCCAGCAGATTACCTTTCCTTAAGTTGAGCCGTACAAATCTTCTTTTCCTAGGACCCCTCCATGTTCTTCCTCTATCTAGCGTCCGCCCCTTACCTTGTCCACTTAATTTCCCATCCAGCCCTTTTCCCACTTCCCCTCCCTCCCCCTTCCCCCTTCATCCCCTTAAAAGACATAATCTTAAATCTTATCCTCAGCACACTTAGGCCGAGGTTTTCGTCCCTATTGGACACTGCAGGGCCGCCTCGACCCCCTTCCACCTACTGATCCTAAACTTTCCCTCCTCACTCTACGTTGCTGTTATTGAAAGCATTTACCACACATCCTTTATCCTTCTATACCAAAGAAAAAATGCAATTGAACAATGATAGTCTTATTCCCTCAGTCTGACTTCCCGCCATCCTCTTTTCTACTGCACCTCCCATTGCAGCCTCATTCAGCATTTAACATTTAACTTTTTAACTTTTAACAGAGTTCAAGTACTCTACACATTTCTCCCTTTAGACCTCAAGTCTCTCACTCTCCTTTTCCGCCACTCCTCCACCAGTGTGTTCAACAGCCATGCTTCTCATGTGGTTGATGCCTGCTCCGATGCGCCTTTGTCCAGTCCCGTCAGAAAACGCTGCTCCAATTGATTCAAAGACATGATTTTGTCCCAGATGCACAACTCGGAGAGCAGCGGGAAACGCCAAGGCGAACCGCACTTTCTTCTGAAACAGCGCGGCACATATTGGTGTGAATTCCTTGCGTTTCGCCGCCACTGCCGCCAAGTAATCTTGAAAAATTAACAGTCTTTGGTTTTCTAAAGTTAAGTCTCGTTTCCGTCTATATCAGTGGTTCGCAACCTTTTTTGTACCGTGACCCCTTTTACCATTGGTCAACTTGTGGTGACCCCCAATGATAAAATCAAATGCGTCTCTCTTCCTTTACCATTAACGCATTGTCGCTGTAATCATTTGTTGAATTATTAATATATTATAGGCCTTTGCAATATGTTTTTATTTATAAAATTTACTTATTTAAACCACAATAACAAGTAACAATATTTGATTTAAAAATTATGATGATTTTGTAGTCAAATCACTAATATGAAATAAAAACAATTTTCTACCTTTGTTGTCTGACCAATTAATTCTCTGATCATGCTGGTCCCGATCTGAGGCTTCTGCTTTCCTGTCTTCTCTTAGCTCTCTTTCTGTGGTCTATGGTCCATCTGCCATTTCTTATCTCTTCTTTTGTTTTCTTCACTTCTTTCCATCAGCCTATTTCCAGGCCCAGTAACCCTCCCCAGTATCAGCCCCTTTCCTGTCCTCACTCTCAGTACCTTCCAATGTCAACTTGCATTTCCATGACTGCCACTGGTGTCCATTCCCTTCCAGTCCCCCTCCTTCCCCACTGACCAGTCCCTTCTAGTACAAATACCATGGCAGCCCCTCTCAGATCCACTCCCTTCCAGTTCCATTCTCCCATCCCCTCGTATCAGCCCACTTGTAGCCTTAGCCCCTAGTTTTCTTCCAGGGCCAGCAGCTCTATCCTCCCTTCCCCACAATCAGCCCATTCCCAGTCGAAGCCCCCCCAATCAGTTTGCTTCCAGTGCTAGTCCCCCCTCAACCCCATTACCAGTGCTAGCCTCCCCTAATCAGCCCAATACCAGTCCTACCCCCCATCAGCTCATTACCAGTGTTAGTCCCTCCTCAACCCCATTACCAGTGCTAGGCTCCCCTAATCAGCCCATTACCAGTCCTACCCCCCCATCAGCCCATTCCAATGGTAGCCCCCCCATCAGTCTATTACCAGTCCTACCCCCCTATCAGCACATTACCAGTCCCAACCCCCCTTGATCAGTCCATTCCCAGTCCTAGCCTTCCCTAATCAACCCATTACCAGTCCTAGCACCCCCCATCTGCCCATTATAATCCTAACCCGCACTGTCTCTCCCCTCTGTCCAGCATTTATCACCCATCTGTCCAGTATGTCCCCCTGTCTCTTCCCTTTGTCCATGTCAGCCCTCCTCCCTCCCTCCCTCCATGTCAGCCCCCCCTGTCCATGTCAGCCCTCCTTCTCTCCATGTCAGCCCCCCTCTGTCCATATCAGCCACCCCTCCATTCATCAATGTCAGCCCTTCCCTCCCTCCATTTATTTATTTATATTATTTTTCTTTTTTATACCGCGCTCTTTTAGAATCAGTGCGGTTTACATTTATACTAACAGGTACTTTTTATTCCCTTGTCCCCGAAGGGCTCACAATCTAAGTGTACCTGAGGCAATGGAGGGTTAAGTGGCTTGCCCAAGGCCACAAGGAGTGGCCATGGGACTAGAGACCCCAGTCCCTCCAGCCTGAGGTTGCTTGTCCCCATGTGAGAATTGAACCCCTGGCCTTCTAGCCTGAGGTAACCTGTCCCAACCACTGAGCCACTCCTCCCCTCCCTGGTAAACTACTTCCTTTGGAGGCGGGACAATGCTGCACGGAGCCCGTCAAGAGACAGGAAGGCTCCGCAACGGTTTTACAGGCATAGCCGCGGTTCCCTAAGAGACAGGGAGTGGCGGCTGCATTAGAAGGGAAGCGGTGAGTTTGCCACTGCCGAGAAGCGGACTCGGCAGTGGCAGCAACTTGTGCGCTTTTTTTTTTTTTATGGCGGAGTGAGGCGACCCCCGCTAAATCCTGTGGCGACCCCCATGGGGGTTGCGACCCACAGGTTGAGAACTGCTGATCTATATGCTCGCATCAGCTGCACTTTGTGCTGAAAGTTTAAGATTTTCATCATCACCACTCTTGGCCGTTGCCGTGCTGCCATTTTTGCTCCAAGTCTATGCGCACACTCCACTTTGAGTTCTCCAACTAATGAGTCCAAGCCTAACTCTTTTGGGAGCCATTTCTCAATCAAGGGTATCAGCATTTGGTCCGTAACTGACTCTGGTACACCTACTAGTTGCAGATTGTTTCTGCGTGATCTGTTCTCCAGATCATCCACTTTATTAAGCAAGGCTTTTATCTTTGCACGTTGCACTTCGTCGTCCTTTGCCTTCCGCCCGTCGTCATCTTCAATTAACGCTACTCTGTGGTCCATCTCATCCATTCTATGGCTCATTTCTGTCAGCGACGATTCCATCGACTCCAATTTTGTCAAAATCTGGTCAAATTTAGGGTCCAACAATTTAACCACCTCTCTCGCTAGCTCCTCTGTAGTGGAGTCTAGACTCTCTGTGCCCGGGGAAGCTGGCTGTGCTACTGCAGGCATCGAGGCCCCAGATTTCGAAGCTTTCTCCTGCTCTTTCCGTGCTGGCAACGGCATCTTTAACCTCTTTTTCTTTTGCTCCAAGCTCTCTCTCCTTCTGCAGATGGCTTCCTTCCTCTTTCCTCCGATTTTTGAGGGATATGATTAATGATTTTTAACGATTAATCCCGAGGCGGCCTCGGAGCGAGTAGAGAGACGTCCTCACTTGCTCATGTGTCACGTGGGACTCTCCGGAAACACAACATTTAACAGGAAACTTTAACTGGAAGGTAGCACCAAGATCCTAGGTCGAAGGCCCATAAACTCCCTCCGCCTCAACTGAGACCCCAGAAACAACTGATTGAAGTTCTTAAAATATGAATGAAAAATTTAAGTTTATCTGACTCCAAAGCCAGAGTTACAAGCAGGGTAGATCTCCCTATAATTACCTCTAGGGAGTTTTCTAAAAACCCCATTAGGTCCCCACCCACCAAGGAAACAGCTCCAGGAACAGCACCGAGAGCCCTGGGCTCCAAAGACAGATACTGAGTCCGAGTCACAGGAGGAAAATGTTCCATGGGGAGTTTCAACACCTCCCTGAAATATTTCCTCAACATCTCTCTTACTGACATCACTGGAGATCTGGAAAAATTCAAAAACCTGATGTTACAATGCCAAACTTGATTTTCCAAATATTTCATCTTCCTCAAAGTCACAGATCTGGCCTTAATCTGGGCCTCCAACCCCGAAGCTGACCAAATTCCTGTTCCATTGTGAGGATTTTCCCCGCCTGTTGCTACTACGTAGATATTGGAAATCTCAGAATAAGCATTCTTAACCCCCAATAGATCAGTACTCACTGAACTCATACATCCAGATTTGACTAACGTACTTGAATCTTCTGTAAATAGTTAGCTAGTTTTACATAGTTTTACCTTGTTATTCCCAAGTTTACAAATCCCTGTTACTTGTAAAATGCATTTTCAGTTCTATGTATGCATATTTTTGTTCCATGTAAACCGAGCTGATGACAATAGCGCGGTATATAAAAGATGTTAAATAAATAAATAAATAAAAAGAACTTAGAGAAGAGTTCATCATTGCAATTGCTTCCCACAGCATGTCCAAATTAGCTACCACTGGTTTCACCAAGGATTTAACTCCAAATGTTAGCACATCTCCAAACTGCTCCAAGACCACGTCCTCAGCAACAGTCTGCATCGCACCCACAACGCTGCACTGTACTCCGATTTACGGAGACGCTGACCCCGTCAATGGCAAGCTCTCTTCACCCCCCTTCACTAGCGTGCTCGTCGGCAGGCTGGAGGGGAGCACAACTGGCGAATCACTTCCGGGACGCGGCAGGGGGGCGGATCCGCAGCTCTGGCGAGAGTTGTATGTCCCAAGCGTCCAGAGATGACAGATCCACTGCCAGCCCCACTGTAGATGCTGCTCCAATGCCGCTGGAAAATCCGCACACAGCCAGAGTCCTCTGCCCAGACAAACTCCGTGCTGAAGGACCCGAGGGTAGGTCGAACTGCTTGTGCTTCCTGTGACCCATAGCATCGGTCGCAGAAACACTTCCAGACTGTGGACGCTAGCTCAGGAGTGACTCAAGCGGCGTTCCTCCCTGCCACCATGCCTGACTTCCTCTCTGTGATCTCTTGTATTTCATGAAAGCCTCCCTCTTTTTCTTCACCTTTTCAGCTACTTCTTTTGAGAACCATAGCGGCCTACTTTTCCTTTTACATTTATTTACCTTTCTAAAAAAAAGGTTTGTTGCCCTTAAAATATCCCCTTTCAGTTTTGCCCACTGTTCTTCTACATCCCCCAGCTGTTCCTATCCCACTAATGACTCCTTGAGGTATTATCCCATCTTGGCAAAGTTAGTTTTCCTAAAGTCTAAGACATTCGCTTTTGAATGGATTTTATCAGCCCTAGTCCTAATACTGGTGATCACTGGATGCGAGATGATCTCCCACTGTAACATCAGAAACACATTCCCCATTGGTAAGCACTAACTTTGCTGTTGGTTGATGCCTGAGGCTGCTGTTAACTCTTGGAACTTCAGTGTTCCTGCTGTTTTCTTGGTTCATTTGTTCTGGTTGTCCCCCTTTGGGCTGTATACAGGGTTTTTCAGTAGCGTGTAGGTAGGGAGACCCATATATGTGAGGACTAACTTCCTTCTTGGTCCCAGAGAAAGTGTAGTTACTCACCTGTAGCAGGTGTTCTCCAGGATCAGCAAGAATCAGTCCTCACTACCCTCCCTCCTCCCCGTAGAGTTGTTTCTTTTTGGTATTCATTAAGCTATGTCTTCACACTGAGGTAAGATGGCTCCTTCGGGCAGGATGACCGGCACGTATGCGTGGAGTACCTTCCAAAATCTTCCTTTGGAAGTTGGGAAGTGTTCCCGCGCAGGCTCTGTCGGTGACGTCTCCCATATGTGAGGACTGATTCCTGCTGATCACAGAAAACACCTGCTACAGGTGAGTAACTACACTGTATGCAAAACGGGGCAGTTGTGGGAGGTTGTTTTTTGGGGTGGGGACAGTTATCAGTGTGGTAGGGCAGTTGGTGTATAATGTTTGGGGTTGGGCAGTTTTCAGGATGGTGAGGCAGCTGTGGGGGGGGGAGACATTCATGGCATCGTTCAGCGGGGTTGGTAAGGCAGTTGCGAGTGAGGGTTTTAGGGGATGGGGCAGTGTGCAGGATGGTGGGGTAATTGTGGAAGGAGGCAGTTTTTGATGGTAGGGTCAGTTTGGGGAGTTGGGAGAGTAGAGAACAGGGAGAAGGAGTTTGAAAGGAGCAATTCCTTAACGGCTGTGTTTCAGTGCATGTACAGTAAACTGTGTGCCACAGAAGCTGGAACTCCTTCTCCCACAGAAATACATTGGACTAGGTTTTTGGGGGAATTATTTTTCTGCAACCAACTGTCTGACTTGGCCCATTTTTGAAACTGATGTGTCCTTTTACTAGTTTTTCCCACAAGCCATTTAGTGAAATAGTAGTGCAGTTGTGGAGGTATTTTCTAGGAGGGGGCAATTAGTGGGATTGTAGGGCAATTGCAAAGTGGTAGTTTTGGGGGTGGGGCAGTGCAGTTGGGGTATTTTCTTGACCTCTTTTATTATATAATTCTTTCCAAGTTGCATTGGGTTGGAAAGAATAAAAAGGTTGTTCTAAGTTATCCAGATAGCATGGCCACTCTTCATTCTACCTGATATTCAGCATCGGCTGCCATCCAGATGCCAATGGTAAATATCTGGATTTTATTTACTTGCTATGGCCACTGCGTAAGAAATGCTGACAGTGGTGTCTGAACATCTGGGAATTACTGTTTTGATGCTGTACTTAAATTCACCTTATTTACTGAGTCATCCTCATATCAATACTGTAAAATTAACTTTTTTCTTTTCATCTTTTTCTGTTTCTCTCTCTACTTTCTGCTTTCATTTTTTTAAAATGTCATCCCACTCCCTCTCTCCCCAGCTGGTGTACATCGCCTGCTCCTATGCTATGGTCTGGATGATCTACAGCAAGTTCAAAGCCACCTACGACGGGAACCATGACACTTTCCGAGTGGAGTTTCTTGTGGTGCCAACCGCTATCCTGGCCTTCCTGGTTAACCATGATTTCACCCCACTGGAGGTAGGCCACGCACCCACCCTGAATGGTAGGCTTCAAATTCCAGGGCGGGAAAAGCATGGCCTTCTAGGGCCATAGCCACCACTGTTTACCTAAGACACCTTGCTCCCTAGCGTCTTCGGTTCTCTATTGCAAGGGTGAATGCCTCCTTTGGACTCCACCACTGTTTACCTTGCAGCATTTCGGTAGTCTGCTGGTAAGGGGTGTAGTATTTCTGGAATGGGTTAGAGAACATCCTAGAAAATGTTTACAAATAAATCAGGGAGACCAGCTTAGAATACCAGATGCTGTAGATTTACCGAAGATATCAATGCTTGACCCAGTACAAGCATTGTGGAACTTGTGTCTCTTGGGGAAACTGCTAGGTACATATGACCTAGATTGGCCACTGTTGGAAACAGAATACTGGGCTTGATGGACCTTGGTCTGACCCAGTATGGCATATCTTATGTTCTTATGTACTGCGCAGAAGAAAGGCCTGGCAATCTACTTCTGGTTGCACCTTGCCAAAAAAAACCCAGGTGCTGGGTTGCCAGGATATCAGCATTGACTCGACCACACACATACACACACACAAAAATCAGATAAATCATGCTGGGTGCTGCAGAGAATCTTAGAGGACACTAATAAGCAAAGCTAGTATTGTGCCCAGTTTTGGGAACTGTAAACCAACCCTGGGAAGCATAAGCAGTGTAGGGGAAATGCCACTGGAGGGTATGTAAACAATGCAGGTAAAGACGATCCCAGAGACATGTAAACACTGATGGAACTTGTAAATCTTCAGGGAAATTAGATGATCTCAGAAACCAGTAAACAGTTTTGAATATATCAAACTGCAGGAAAAGCAGATAATCTGAAGGATAGGCAAAGAGTGATGGATGATGTAAACAATGTTGGTAGGATTATTAATAATCTGTTTCCCTGTCCCTGGCAGATCCTCTGGACCTTCTCCATATACCTGGAGTCCGTGGCCATCCTGCCCCAATTGTTTATGGTCAGCAAAACAGGCGAGGCAGAGACTATCACCAGCCACTACCTCTTTGCACTGGGACTGTACCGCACCCTCTACCTCTTCAACTGGATCTGGCGTTACCAATTTGAGGGTTTCTTTGACCTTATCGCAATTGTGGCTGGGCTGGTGCAGACAATCCTTTACTGCGACTTTTTCTACCTGTACATTACAAAGGGTAAGCACAGATGGAAGGGGGCGATCTCCACCACACCCTTAGAATTGGCTCTAAGGTCCACTGAATAGGTGTTGGAGATACTTGCCAAGGCTTCCTTTCTGCCATTTTCCTTTCCCTACATGAGGAGGGTTCTTGCAGTGACCTCCATTCATTGAGAAAGACCACTCTCAGTGGAACCATTTCCATTGCTAGCTTTTAGCACTGGATTATCAGGTGCCATTTTAGGAAAAATACTTGGTGTCCATGTTCCTTCTCTGTTCCCATGCTCCACTGTTATATTCGGCAGCACTTCCAGCCCAAGATCTTAAATGAGTGTACTTCAACCAGTGTTTTCCCTTATGCACTAAGCAGAATCTGGCCATTGTACTCCCTTTAATCAGAGATCTGCCAAAATGATCTTTGTACTTATCCATGGTGCCACCAAAACATAGAAAGACAGGGCTGGAAATGGTTTTAACAGCTGCCAATTTGGTCTTCCCAATTGTCCCCTCCTAACCATGACAGACCTACCCTACTCATTCCTCTTTCCTCGCCCTTCCCACCGCTGACTGTTGCTGCTGGCCCTGTCATTCAAGAAGTATTTCAACTGAGGCTCGTTCCTTCCATCTCCATATCATAATCCTTTCTTCATGGGTTTGTTTCCTTATGGATTTATGTTTGAATGTTCCCCCTGTATTGCCCTCTTTCCCTTCTTTCTTCTACAGAGGACATTCTGAATTCCACGATAACCTAAGAGGGGCTTATGTTGTAGTCCTCTCCGTACCTCTTTTAGACCGCATCCATTTTCTCAATGTCCTTATAAAAATACATAGCCTCCAGAATTAGAGGCCTGTTCTCTGCTGTGGAAGAAATAGACTAACTGACATTCTTCTTAATTTTATTTTTTATTTTTTTTGTTTGATATCATCGACAGTCCTAAAGGGGAAGAAGCTCAGTTTGCCGGCATAGGAGCAGCACATTGAAGACAAATCTTGATGGTTGGGCAGAGAAAAAGAGAGCACCTTTCATTTGGGAAAAAATACAGACTTTATAGACTGCAGATGGGCGGGGAGATGCTTCATCGCCAAAGTGAGAAGTGTACCAACAAGCAGTACATTCCAGCAGCTTGTGGGACAATCTTTCGTCTCCCTCTCTCAGCTTTCCTTAACGAAGACTGGTCTCTTCGGTTCGAGGGCATCCAGTTTGTAAACTTTTGTCTTTGATAGTTTTTTTTTAGTTTTGTTGTTCTCTACAGTTACCTTTGGGTTGTCCTTTACAAGACATACGTGTTTCTAGCTTTGTTTCTGCCAATATTTTGGTGAGGGCGACAAATGCCAAGAGCTGAGACTATGTAACCCTTTGGCACCCCGACCACGACCACCTCCTTTCCTGCTCAAAAGAAAGCAACAGAGCAAAACTACTCACCGTCCTACAAGACTAAAAATGTACACTTCTTAAAAATCCATCAAATTCTAAAACTTATTTTTTGTTTTAAGTTGCTGCTTCTGTATTATCCTGTTTAGTACAGAAGTCACATGCCGGTGTTGCATGCGTATAACATAACACGTACTGTGGTATAAATCAGTCAGGTGGGTACGTGTGTGTGTCTGTGAGGTCATTTCTGACCCCTCCAAACAGAGCTGCTCCCCTGGTTGTAGCATTGTAAAGCAGTGCCTTAAAAATGGTAACTAGACGCCATCTTTGATTTGACAGAGAGACAATTCTGTTTCTTGCTGTGATTCTGAAACACTGCATAAGGTGACCATAGGGAGCGCTTTCATTAACAACTGCATTTTGTCTTTGTCCCTCTCTCGTTAAACAGTCTCAGAGGTTCTCCTATTTGTTTTTAGTCATTCTCAGCAGCACAGTAGGGAAACGGGGAACTGGTCCATTTTTAGCGCACCTTATGAATGAGGCTTATGAGAGCGCTATGTATGTATATTGTTTAATAGCATTTTGGTTTGGTATCCTGTCCACACCAAATTTTGAAGACATGCAAGGGCAGACATGAGATCTCCTGACAGGGTTGGACTTTTTCAGATTTGTACATACACAGGGACTGTGAACTTGCACATTTTAGTAAATTCCGTTTGTTCTGGGCAAAACATCTCATAAGACAAGCAGGTGGACAGATGGAAGGAGCCACATGTCTGTTATAGAAATCCAAGATGTCTCCACTGTGCCATGGGGTTGTTTTTCTTTTTTTGCAGTTTCCTTTCTTCTCTTTCTTCATTCCATAAAATGTTCTAGAGGGTGTTCGGGGTTAATTTAGAATGTCCTCATCCTGCTTGGCTCATACTGGGGTGATGGACATCCCCTAGGAGAGCGATTAAGTGAGGCTGCATTATGGATTAAAAGTTCTAGATGCTATATCAGAGCCAGGGCCGACCCCAGAGTTTGTTCAAGATGTTGGCGCTCTAAGTAAACCTTAATAAGCCTTAAGCCCCCCTCCCTGGCTATCAGAATCTATTGTTTAGCTTTGAATGCCTTGCTTTTTGCCGCCCCCTCCAGAAGCTACCACCCTAGGTAACTGCTTAGTTTGCCTGATGATTTGGCTGGCCATGATCATAGCCTACATACCACCCTCCAGCTAATGCCTACAGTTATGAATGTGTGCTGTCACATTGCATGTAGTAACATGGTCAAGGCATATTATTTTACTGCAGATCCTATTTTATGCCGTTACTAATGACATGTGCTAATGTAGTAGCACATGTTTGTAACTAGCTGCTAATGAGGTTTTGGGCTGGCGAAATGGTACAGATTTTAACCCCTATGGCATTCCTCTGTGCATATTTAATCTTATTATAGCATTCCTCAGCCAGAGGTTGCTTTGTACATACGTGTGTGATTCTGCGCTCCTTACTATGTTGTTGTTTTTTTCTTGGTATGCTCTTGCTGTGGTATGATGACGTTGCAGACGCGTGCAAGACTATGTGTGCGAGTGCATGTGTGTTTACGCCTGCATACCACGCCCGGGAATAGATGGAGCTGCACAGGTGGAAAGTTAAAGGTGGTTTCTCGTTATCCCTCTCACTCATGGGGCTCCCCTGCCCCCACCAATGCCCCAACCAAAAATAAAAAAGAGAAGAAAAGTAAGTGGTGGAAAAGTGAAATGCAAATCAAAGCAAAGCACCCAAATTTGCACCGTATATGACTGAGCAGTGTCTGAGTTCATTTTTCCTTTTGTTGTTTGTGGGGGGCTTTCGAGGTTATAAGGCTGATACAGGGCAAAAGGCGTTAGATATATTTCTGCTCCATTACTAGAGATTACTTGCAGGGCACAAGGAGTCCCTCCTTCAAATAATTTATAGCCTTTAAGTGTGGGATACCTGAGGCAATGGGAAATGAAAGAAACTTCCAGATCGTCCTGTTAGACCAGTCCATCCAAGTGGGTTGTGTCCCCCTGCCAGCAGATGATGGAGACGGAGAAAAACTACAGACATTCAGTGACATCATCACTCGTACTAAGGCTGGTACAGTTAGGGTCACCCTTCAGTATTTCTGTGTCTCCAGCAGATGGTGCTTGCTGGACTGGTGCAGCATCGATCTTGGTGGCTCCTGGCCAGCTGTCCTGAGAGGCGCCTCCCAGTCTAGCCTCTTGGTAGATGTCTCTAGGGCATATCTGAGGATACCCATCTGGAATATCCCACCTGGATTGGATGGGGGGGTGTCAGGTTCCCATAAAATTTCTGACCAATAGAGCCTTGACCGTCAAGGATTAGGGGGCTGGCCAGGTTGCCATTTGCAGCCTCTCTCTTTTTCTCTCTGATTTCTTTCTTCCTTTCATATTTAATTTTCCCCCTCCTCCTCCCCTATGTCTTTTATCAAAAGCATTGAGACTACTGATAAGAGGCAAGTGTGCCAGGATTCGTTGAGTCTGCACCCATGGTGCTTTGCAACCACTTGTACCTCTGCTGGGTGTGAGTCTGAGAAGACCAACAGCAAGCGCGCCGAGGGAATGTTTGCTTTTCCTTGCCTGCCTTTACCTGCCTCCCGTGCGGCTTGGAGTTCTGTGTAGCAGTGGGGCCAAGTGCTGTGTTCAGCACGATTTTGCCATTGTCCCTGAGTCTGAACACTCCGGGAGGGAGAGAGGCTGTGTGAAAGGGTGCATTGCCTGCATATTTTGGGTCTGAGCGGTCCTTTGTCCATGTTTGATTGTGTGCCCACATTTGATAGTGGCTGCTCGGTCAAACCAACACGGCCTTTGCCGAGACACAGGCAGTGTGCAGACTTGCACCACAGCTCCTCCTTGACCTCCGGAGTGGACACCATGCCACAGCCATCACTATTCAGTGTGCAGTAAGTGGAGCACTTGGGGAAAGGATTGCATGTGCGATCCGTGTGCCACTGATCCTGAGGAGCTGTCGGGGGGAAGAGGGGGGCCTCAGGCACACTCCCCGAGACTTCCCCATCTTCAGCTCAACTTTCAGCTGTTCCTCTTCACACAGGCCATACCATGGAAAGGTGGGAAACACCGCCATTTTGTCTGCCAGCACTGACAGCCCACAATGAACCTTGCCATGCTTCCCCCGTCCCCCGAGATGGGGGTCACTCAGTCAGTTGGGCCAGTTTCATCAGATTTCCTCTAGTTTTTCCATCAAGCATGGTGTATCTGGCAGGGGGCCTCCCAGTTCTTTTCAAGGTCTCTCTGGGGCTGCAGGGGGATCTGTGAAAATAGCAGCTCAGCCTGGGTAGGTTTTAGGCTCTGCCTCAAGTGAATATCAACAGTTGACTTCGTTTTCCCAAGGTGGATGTGTTGATGGTGGCGATCACCAAGTGCACCAGTATCCTGGTAGGGAGCGGCACTACTCTCAGGGATCAGCAAGATTGGAAGTTGGAGGCTCTGCTGAAGATGGTCTTCTTGGCCTTATCTTTAAGCTTCAGTCAACTGTTTGGGATGTCTGGTGGTACAGGTGCTTTTGTGCTTGGTTCAGCTGCTGCTAGAGGACTCCTCATCTATCTGTCTAGTCTGTGGCAGTGTATCTGACAGACACTTTATATGATCTTCTCTGGCTTTTGGCAAAGGACATCGTAGTGGCTATGGTGGCCAGGCACTGGCTATGGCTGCAGCACTGGGCTGCTGACTCAATCTCTAAGACTCACTTGTCTAAACCTCCCTTCAAAGGCAGGCTCCTATTTTGGAAAGTTCTGGAGAAGTTGGTGAAGGACTTGCATGAGACCAAGCTGCAGCACCTTCTGGAGAATAAGCTGAAATCTTCCTCAAGACATTCTGCATCTTGCTCGTCACATACTCTTTTTTGAGATTCCCAAAGGTACCGTCCAAGCAAGCAATCTGATTCTTCCAGGTCATTTGGCAAACCTCAGGACAATCTCCAGCCTTTTTGGAGTGCTCACAGGAGCACGGACTCTTTCTCCTCAAGATCAGCTACCTTCTACCCCTCGGTGGCCTCTAGTGGGCATCTGACTCTGCCTTTTTCACCAGGAGTGGACAAAGGTCACGACCGTTTATTGGGTTCTTGACGTTATCCAGTACAGTTATGTCCTGGAGAATGCAGAACCTATTTCAGATGTGTCCATGCTCTCTTCATGTTATTCTGTGATCAAAAGGGAACAGCCTTCAAGGCCACCTTGGAGAGGCTGCTGCACCTGAAGGCTATTATTCCCGTTCTGCTCCTCCAGAGAAGGCATGGAAGATATTCCATTTACTTTGTTGTCCCCAAAAAGGATGGTTCCTTCAGACCCTTTCTGGATCTAAAATGGAGTCAACGATTTCTGCATGTGCTGCATTTTCAAATGGAAACCCTGAGATTAATGATCCAGGCGGTTCAGCAGGGGGAGTTTCTTACATCCCTGGACCTGACTGAGGCTTATTTCCATATTCCCTTCTGAGAAGATCAACGGTCCCTACGGTTTGCTGTTCTTCTCTTTCCTTGGGCCTCCTTGGAGGTTGTGTTTGGTTGTCTGGGATTGCCCTCGATATGTAGTTGGTATGGAATTGCCAAATTACCCTGTTCCAGGAGTGAGGTTTTAAAGCCAGTCCTGGATTTCTGACATTCTCATTTGATGCATTATGGGACCTGCAGCACTGATTTCAGTGGGACAAAATCAGGGACTACAGATACCATACTGCATTGCAAGGAAAATTTAAAACCAGAATTGGTCAAAAATCTCACTCCTGGTAATGGGTAACTTGGCAGCTCTATTGGTAACATTTGTTTGGGTAAATACCTGAGGGTGTCCCTAATTGCACCAGCTTTAGTACAAGTAATGATGTCGCTGGAAGTTTCTAGTCTTTCTCGGTCTCCATCATCTGTTGGTAGGGGCCATAACCCATTTGTTTGGACTAGTCTGGCATGACTCCAGGAAAGGAAATTATCTGGTAAGCAAAGTTTCATCATCTTGCCAAAGTTGCAACTTCAAAGGCCTCCACCCTCTCCCCCCAAAACAGGCTTGGTTTTCAGGGTACGCCCCCATGATTAAGAGATACATCAGCTGAGCACCCAGGCCACAGAGACCGTGTGAATTCATATCATTTAGTCTTTATTCTGCACCAGGCTAAAACAGGGAGGGGGTTACTGGAAAGTAAAAGCAGCAGCTCAAACTCCAGCCTATGTATTTTCCTCATTTCACAAAACATTAACACGGGGAATTTCTTCCCCCCACTTCCCTCGGGTCACCTACATTCTCAAAAGTTGCATTTTCTGGGTATATATTTGTTATACATATGATAGTTTTTTTCACTCCTTACAAACATAAACATACACATTAAAATGGAATAAAAAATTGTTTTACATCTCCCCCCCCCCCCAAAAAAAAGTGCCTTGACAAAACAGAAACTGCCTATTTTTTTGTTAAGATGAATAAATCCAGGTAAAGGTGAGCAGAGGTTCTGTTAAATCAATTTTAGGGGTTTGGGGGAGTTTTATCCTTAGCTTGTGTACAAAATAACTTGGGTAGGCTGGAAAAGCTGGTTAGTGTTTTTGCCTGTCATCGACTATGTTGCTAGGTTGGCAAACCAGTGGGAGCCTAAAAACTTGGTGAAATCGAACGGGCGATGATAGTGCGGGGTGGGAAGAGAACACTCCTAGAATCTGTACATTGATTGTCAGATAAATAAATGATCGTGGATTTACCATGAAATGCAAGTAATGTATTCCAGTCTTTAATGGGGATTGGGGAGGAAAATGATGGGGACGTGTGCATTTTTGATGACTGGTCAGGCAGAAAATGTTAATCACTGAAGGCCAGTCTATGGCTTGCCTGTGTCTACTGCAATACCACACAGCCCACACCAGTCATGGGCTTTGCCTTCTTCAGTCTTGCACCTAAGGACCTTCCTCTGTGCTTATCCCCAGAGTTCTTGAATTATGGACCTTTGGTCTGACCCAGTATGGCAATTCTTACAGTAATGTATGCTCGAACCGTCTCACAAAACCAAAGAAACGGGACGGTAATAACCAAGTATAAAGAAATGAAGGAGTATAGACAAAAGAATGGGAAAAAGCTAAAGATAGGAAAGATTGTAGAAAAATTAATGAAAAAAAAAGAAAGAAAGCTGGACTATGCCCCCAAAGCATAAGCCCCAAAATCTGCACCCTCCTCACCAGACTCCACTCAGCCCTATTCTCCAGAAGCCAGGCAGAAAAGCCAGGTCTTAAGGGCTCCTTTAAACCAGGATTTCATGATTTGAGTCTTAAATAGAGAGGCAGAGAACTCCATAGTGAGGGTGCTCTGAAGAAGAAAGTGTTGCATCTGGAAGAGTCTAGCCTGGCTCTGGAAGGAGGGAGATTGCAGAGCAGATTATTCCTTGATGACTTTACAGTATGAGTGGGAGTATAGGGTGAAGTGTACAGGGCCAGCACAACCATTAGGCAGTCGCTTAGGGCAATAAAGAACAGCAGCAGTCAAAGCAAAACACTAGATCCTGACAGCAAGACAAACTCTAAGAAGCATCAGCACATTCTTTTACCTGCAGGAAGATTGAACACACACACAGGTACAGAGCAGCATTGCATATTTAAAGGTATGTTGTCCAGTTATACATTTTTCTAAGATAGATGTAGGAGGGGTGGTGTTTTGGTGATATTTTTAATTTAATTAGCAGAATCTCAGGGTGAATGGACCTAAGGCTGAAGGTTTGACTAGGGTGTCCAGTGCCCTTGCGTCGGCCCTGGAAATGAGGTCTGCCAGCCATGCTGGTAAAGTCTGATCAGAGGCTTGATTTGTTATCATCAAAACTTTAAAATAGGGCCTTAGAAATAGAGGTAGCCAATGTTGCTTTTTAAGCAGTGGAGTAACATGAGCAAACTTAGCCATGAGCAGAAGTTAAACTACTATGTTTTGAATCAGTTTAATACCTCTAAGCTGTGCTAGGGGTAGCCAATGGTAAATTGAATTACAATAGTCTAATTTGGTGAGATCAAGACATGAGTTAATGTTTTCACACAGTAGCATGAAGGAAAGGCCTAACAGAATTAATTAATGGAAGGTCAAAGAAAGAGCTTTGCCCCATGTTTGCAATATGTAATGAGAAAGTTAACTGGTAAACCCCGGAATAGAGTCCTTAAAATTAACAGGAGTGCCACAGATGAGTGGAGGGGAGAAGGAGGAAAATGTGTGATGCCCAGAGGCTGTTGTTGTTGTCTTTGAAGTACTGAGCTTAGATCTAGGGGCTGGGCAGAAGAAGAAATTAAAGAGAAAATGTTCTTTTTGCTGACTGCAAAGCTAACACACAACCTAGTTTCAGAAGGGACAATGCTAGAACCATCCCTGATAAACTAAAGAATAGCAAATCACCTAGACCAGATGTATACATCCGAGGGTGTTGAAAGAACTGAAATATGAGATTGCAGACCTACTATTAGTAATATGTGAACTATCATTAAAATCATCTGTAATACCTGAAGACTGGAGGATGGCCAATGTAACGCCAGGGGTTATCCGGGAAACTACAGACCAGTGAGCCTGACATCAGTACCGGGAAAAATGGTAGAAACCATTATAAAGAATAAAATTACTGAAAATGTAGATAGTCATGGCTTAATGGGAGATAGCCAACATGGCTTTAGCCAAGTAAAGTCTTGTCTTACTAATCTGTTATGTTTTTTTAAGGTGTGAATAAACAGGTAGACAAAGGTGAGTCCGTTGATATAGTGTATCTGGATTTTCAGAAAGCCTTTGACAAGGTCCCTCATGAGAGACTTTTGGCGAAATTAAAAAGTCATGGGATAGGAGGCAGTGTACTATTGTGGATTGGGAACTGGTTAAAAGATAGAAAGCAGAGGGTAGGGCTAAATGACCAATTTGCCCAATGGAGAAAGGTGAATAAGGAGAACCCCAGGGATCTGTGCTGGGTCCGCTGCTTTTTAATATATTCATAAATGACCTGGAAATGGGAATAATGAGTGAGGTACTCAAATTTGCAGATGACACAAAATTATTCAAAGTTGTTAAAACCCATGAAGATTTGAAAAATTGCAAGAGGACCTTGATAAATTGGAAGACTGGTGGTCCAAATGGCAGATGAAATTTAATGTGGACAAGTGCAAAGTTATGCACCTAGGAAAGAACAATCCAAACTATGGTTACACGATGCAAGGTTCCACATTAGGAACCACCACCCAGGAAAAAGATAATATGTTGAAACCCTCCACCCAGTGTGCAGCGGCAGCCAAGAGAGCAAATAGAATGCTAGGTATCATAAGGAAAGGATATTATAATGCCTTTGTATCATTCCATGGTGCGACTGCACCTTACATATTGTGTGCAATTCTGGTGGCCATATTTTAAAAAGGATATAGCATTTATTTATTTATGTATTTATTTATTTGGCATAAATTTATACACCGCTCCTTCCAGCGATCAGAAGCGGTCCTTAGGTGGACAAGACAAGGGAATATGTACAGCATAAATTTAGGAATACAGTATGATTACGGTAGGGGGGACTAACAACCACCAGATCACAGTTATACAATTGATTATTCAATAAATTACAGATTGAGCAACCAGAGAGGTTATAATTGTACATAGAGATCGCAAAAATACAAGCAATTAGCAGAGCAATATATACATATAAACAATTTTTTTTTTGTTCTTTTTTATGAATCTTCAAGGATGTGATGCATCAATGAGAAATAGGTTCCTATTAACCTTATGCTTAAGAGGTAGGAAGGCAGCATGGGAAGATATAGCATTATTAGAAAAGGTACAGAGAAGAGCCACCAAAATGGTAATGGGGATGGAAGGATACCCCTATGAAGAGAGGCTAAAAAGGTTGGGGCTCTTCAATCTGGAAAAGAGAGGGCTGAGGGGAGATATGATAGAGGTCTATAAATTAATGAATGGAGTGGAACGGGTAAACGTAGATCGATAGTTTACGTTATCAGAATATAGAAAGACTAGGGGACATGCAATGAAGCTACAGGGTAACCTATTTAAGACTAATAAGAGAAAATATTTTTTCACTCAACGTGTAATCAAACTCTGGAATTCATTACCGGAGGATGTAGTAAAATCTGTTAGTGTTGTTATTGTTGTTAAGTGCCGTCGAGTCGGAGTCGACTCATGGCGACCCTCTGGATAGCTATCCTAAATTGTGTTCGGTCTTCAGTCAGGCGGCTCATTGTTGACAGACTGGTACCTGTAGTTGCTGTTATTGTATCGATCCATCTCATTGCTGGCCTTCCTCTTTTGCGTTGACCTTCTATCTTGCCAAGCATGATGTCTCTCTAATGATCTCTCTCTCCGCATGATGTGTCCAAAGTATGAAAGTCGAAGTCTTGTCATCTGAGCTTCTAAAGAAAGCTTAGGTTTGATCTCCACTAGTACAGACTGGTTTGTTCTTCGGGCAGTCCATGGTATACACAGTATTCGCCGCCAGCACCATAATTCAAAGGCATCAATTTTCTTCCTGTCTATCTTTTTCACTGTCCAGCTTTCACATCCATATGATGTTATTGAAAATACCATGGCTTGAACAAGTCGAATCTTTGTATGGAGAGAGACATCTCTGCTCTTCAGAATCTTATCTAGGTCTTTCATAGCCATTCTGCCAAGAGCAATGCGTCGTCTGATTTCTTGACTGCTTGTTGCTTCTTTATTGATAGTTGATACAAGTAGGTTAAAGTTATTCACGATTTCAATTTCTTCTCCTTCGACGATGAACCTGTTGATTATGCCAGTTGTCATGATCTTTGTCTTCTTTACATTAAGGTGCAGGCCCATTTTGAGACTATGTTCTTTGATTGTGAGAAGCAAATGTTTCAGATCATCTTCACTTTCCGCCAGTAATGTGGTATCATCAGCATAGCGAAGGTTGTTGATGAGTCTTCCACCAATCTTCACACCTCTGTTGTCTTCATACAATCCTGCTTCTCTGATGATTTGTTCTGCATATAAATTAAACAGGTAGGGGGAAAGTATGCAGCCTTGTCTTACACCTTTGCTTATTTTAAACCATTCTGTTTCTCCTTGTTCCGTTCGAACTGTTGCTTCTTGATCAATGTACAGATTGTGCAAGAGAACGATCAGGTTTTCTGGTATACCCATGCTTCTTAATGTGGCTCAGAGTTTCTCATGGTTTACACAGTCAAAAGCTTTGCTATAGTCGATAAAGCACAAATAGATATCCTTTTGGTATTCTTTAGTCTTTTCAAGGATCCATCTCACATTCACAATGATGTCTCTCGTTCCTCGCCCTTTTCTGAACCCTGCTTGCACTTCAGGTAGTTCTTGTTCCAGGTATGATTGTAGTCTCTTTTGAATAATCTTCAGTAGAATCTTGCTGGCATGTGGGATCAGAGCGATTGTGCGATAATTTCCACAGTCAGTTGGATCACCTTTCTTTAGTATTGGTATAAACACAGATCTTTTCCAGTCAGTTGGCCATGATGCTGTCTTCCATATTTCTTGGCAGAGCCTTGTAAGTACGGTAACAGCTGCATCAGATTGCTGTAATACCTCTATGGGAATGCAATCAATGCCTGGTGCTTTATTCTTTGATAAGGCTTTCAATGCTGCTTCAACTTCTTCTTTCATCACCAATGGTTCCAGATCATAAGGTACAGGTTGAAACGGCTGTTGGTCCACTTGATCTTTATCATATAAAAACTCTGTATATTCCTTCCATCTTTTCTTGATCTTCTCAGCATCATTCAACATAGAACCTTGAGCATCTTGTAACATTCCAATTCGAGGCTGGAACTTTTTCTTTAACTCTCGTAGCTTTAGGAAAGCTGATCTTGTTCTTCCTCTAATAGTTTCTGCTTCTATTTCCTTGCATGCGTCATTGTAGTACTTTTCCTTGTCCTGTCTTGCTGCACGTTGGAAATCTCTGTTGAGTTCTGTTATTGTTTTTCTTTCTCCTCTGGCTTTAGCTTCTCTGCGTTTCTGGCAATTTTCAGAGTTTCTTCCGTCATCCATTTTGGCCGTTTTTTCTTTTTTACCTTTTGTAGAGACTTCTCGCTTTCTTCCAACACAACCTTCTTGATGTCATTCCATAACTCTTCTGGAACTCTATCATTTGTATCTAAAGCAGCAAATCGATTTTGCAGGCAGTCTTTAAATTCCAGTGGTATATTTTCAAGGTCATATTTTGCTGCATTCATGAGTGGTTTGCTCTTTTTCAGCTTTAGCTTGAGTTTGCATACTAGTAGTTGATGATCTATACCACAGTCAGCTCCAGGTTTTGTCTTTGTTGATGTTATAGAGCTTTTCCATCGTTGACTTCCACAGATGTAGTCAATTTGATTTTTATACAATCCATTGGGTGAAGTCCATGTGTACAGTCGCCGCTTGTGTTGCTGGAAGAAAGTGTTCGAGATGAATAGATCGTTGGTCTTGCAGAATTCTATCAGTCTTTCTCCAGCTTCATTTCTGTTGCCAAGTCCATATTTTCCAACTACTTTGTCTTCTTCTTTGTTGCCAACCTTTGCGTTCCAATCACCCATGACTATCAGGATATCCTGTTTGCATGTTCTGTCAATTTCAGCTTGTACTTGTTCATAGAACTCTTCAATTTCATTCTCTTCTGCAGCTGTTGTTGGGGCATATACTTGAATTATATTTGTGTTGATAGGCATTCCTCGTAGACGAATAGAGATTAAGCGTTCGCTGACTGCATTGTATTTCATTACAGTTCTTGCAAGTTTCTTCTTTATTATAAATGCAATACCATTTCTTTTTTGTCTTTCATTTCCAGCATAGTAGACCATGTGATCTTCTGATGCAAAGTGCCCGATGCCAGTCCATTTCAGTTCGCTGACACCCAACAGATCAAGTTGTACACGTTCCATTTCATTCTTGACCACCTCCAACTTCCCTTGGTTCATGCTTCGTACGTTCCATGTTCCAATGTGTAAGACATCTTTACAGCTTCTGACTCTCATTTCATGCGCAGCTACATCAGCAGTCAGACGTCCCGAGGGCTTTGATCCAACCACATCATAAATGCTGGCTTTACTCTGAAAAGTCTTCAGCTTTTCCCCAGTAGCTAGTTGAGTGCCTTCCAAACTGGGGGTCTCATCTTCCAGCACTACAGCACAATTTGTTTTGTTGTAACTGTCCATTGGGTTTTCATGGCAAGATACAGAAGTAGATTGCCGGGCCTTTCTTCCGCACAGTTTAAGTTTGGTGCAAACCTCACTTGGTTGCATACCTCACTTGGTTTGCAGCTTGTCGTGCTGTGAGGGCTTGTGTGCATCAGTGATGCTGAGAGCTAAACTATCGGTAGTTTAACTACTGGCAGGGTCTCCCAAGATGGACAGGTCTCAGCTGAGATGCCAGACCAAGACAAACCACCCATCTGGGCAGCAGCAGAATGGGATAGTGTTGACGGCGGAGGATCACATTTCTGTTAGTGTAGCCGGATTTAAATAAGGTTTGGACAAGTTCCTGGAGGAAAGGTCCATAAACCATTATTAAAGGAGACCCGGGGTATTCACTGCTTGTCCCAACACAAGCATTGTGGAACCTGTGTCTTTTAGGCTCTGTGGTGCTGTTTTTAACTGGTTTAAGTCATTCCTCTCTCTCCGTTCCTTTGCTGTGTCCTGCGGGTCATCCACTTCCTCCATTGTCCCCCTCATCTGTGATGTCCCTCAGGGCTTCGTGCTGGCTCCGCTCCTTTTTAATGTTTTCTTAGTGCCCCTCGCTTTACCTATCCAACAATCTGGCATTTCCTCTTATTTCTACGCTGATGACATCATTCTGCTCCATCACACTAGCTCTCATTCTCCCAATCTCTCTCCAATGAGTTCATGCTTAGCTACAATTCACATATGAATCGTCTTCACCTCAACACTTCCAAATCCGCAGCCATCTGGTTCAGCTTCCACATGCCATGTCCTTCTCTCACCCCTCAGATTGTCTGTACCCCTGTCCCCCGCATCCAAACACTACGATATCTTGGAATGCTGCTTTACTCCTCCCTCTCCTTCTATGAGCATGTGTCCTCTCTGGTCCAGAGATCTTTACTCTCCCTCCTTCAGGTTCTTGCCATTGGCTCTCTCCTCACAGTGCCTTCCCTCACAACTCTCCTCCTTTCACTAGTTATGTCCAGGCTAGACTACTGTAATGTTGCACTCGTGGGTCTCCCACTCTATCAGCCTTGCCGCCTTCAACTCCTACAGAATACTGCTGCTCGCACACTAACTCACTCCTCACTGTGCGACCATGTCACCCCTCTTCTCATCCATCTACACTGGCTCCCCCTCAAATTCAGGATTGATTACAAAATTCTCAACCTTATTCACAGAGCCGTGCACCCCACAGAACCTCTCAAATCTGCTTCAGTTTCATACCCCTTACTAGCTCCTCGGGTCTATCCACTTTCATTGCCTAGCCCTCCCTGCAGTCACTCAGGCCCACCCCGAACTAACTCGGAAATCTGCTGTCTTTCTCTGGGCCCTGCACTATGGAACGCTCTGCCTCCTATCACTTCTTTCGCAAGATTTAAAGCACTTCTAAAAACTCACTCTTTCCTTACTGCATTTGCTCTCCTTCCTCCTACTACCCAGCAGGACACCCTTAGCCCCTCCCTCCCCTCATAGTCATGATGTGTTTCTCGTGTCCCGCAACTGCCTACTTCTGTCTCCCCACTCCTCTCTCCTTTGCCGTTCTTTTTTCACCTTTCCTACAGTCGCTGTTGTTTTTTGGGGGGAGGGGTATTATTTTTGTAAACCGCTCCGATGCCAGGGCCGCCTGAGTGGTATATTAAATAAAGATAAAGATAGGGAAACTGCTAGATACTTGTGACCTAGATTGGCCACTGTTGGAAACTGGATACTGGGTTTGACGGACCTTTGGTCTGACCCAGTATGGCATATCTTATGTTCTTATGTTTTGTTCTTATCCCTGGCTTTCTGCTACCCTTCCCTTCCTAGTGTAGCCCAGCTTCCTCTTCCCCATTCCAGTGATCATATTTCTTCAGCTGAAAGAAATGGAGCCTACTAGTCCCATGATGTATTAGGGCAAGATGGCAGGTGGAAAAACAAGAAAGAGCCCACAAATGCTCTCTTCACAGGAAGAGAGTCCTCCTTTGGCAGTTCTGTATCCAGTGCGAGGTTAGCACGGGCGTTGATGGCGCATGTTCGCTTTCAATGTTGCAAGTTGTGTAGGAGCATTTAATTCCACCTCAATGGGTGGTGTTCAGTGCATTCGTGTTGCCACCAGCACACATTACGTTCCGAATAAGTGTGGTGTCTGCTGGGCCATGCTGTACATGCCCCCAACAGGGAGCATAAGTTTTGCATTGTACCGTGCGTCGGTATCTACCCTAAATGCGCAATACATGCAGAACCCTAGCACACTTTCCTCTTCATCCCTCCAGTCCAGTTCCGACAACTGGGTTGTCTCCCCCTACCAGCAGCTGGAGGCTGAGCATGCTCAAAACCTTGGTGATGTCACCCATATAACCCACTGGTACCACCCACCAAGGCCAGTATCTCAGCTTCCAGTAGCTGGTGAGGAGCAACCACCCCTTGAGGGCTGGCTCTGAGAGGCCTTAGGCAGCAGACTGGGATCAGTCAGGAGACAAGCGTGTCACCCAAACAGACTCAGGTCAGTCAAACAGAAAATAAACTTAATATCTGAAGCATTTATAAGTTCAGTGGGCAGGTAGATCCAGGCTGATCCCTTGAATGGGAGGCTAGTGGATTGGGCAGTGCTGAGATCATACCGGGAAGGCCAGGGCAGGCTTCCTGAGGGACCGGGACAGTTGAATCGGTCAGGCCCTGCTTTCCGGGGATCTTGCCGGGTTTGGGGGAATCCCTTGGTGCAATCGTCAGATCATTTGGTGTCCAGCACTGCCTGTTTGACTGCACAGTTTCCTTTTCAGCTATTGCGCGGGACTTCAGAAAGGCGGCTGAGGGGCTTTGGGAGGATGAAGGAAAGCCTCTCCAAGGCAGCATCGTGGTCGGCGATCCGTCTCGGTTGCACTTCACAAGCAGGCCGTTTGGAGCATGGGATTTTGGTTTCAGTTTCTCCTCAGCGCTACAGGGTGAAAAACATGCCCGATGCCATCAGAAAAGTTCCTTGCGCTGCCTGTAGGATGCGATTCAGCAGCCTCTCTGCACCCAGGATCTGCTATCCTTGTGAGAAGGAGATCTGGTCGGCAGAAAAGGCGCTAGGAGAGTTAAGCAGCGAGCAGCACAGTTTGGCTGCGGGACGCATTGATGATGCAGTCAGATTTGAGCCCCTCTAGTTCTCCCATGCCAGGGGTTTTGGTGGAAAAGAAGGCCATTTTGGCAGCAGGGAGTCTGTCTGGAGAAGAGCAGGGCTCCAGAGGCGGCTCTCAACCATTAGGTATTGCAGGTACAGTTGCGGAGGAAGGGCAGGGAAGCCCTTCCCTTCTGGCTCTCTTCTCTCTGGATTTTATTGGGCTCCTGCATCAGGTTTACTGCCCGAGGCAGAATAAAGCTGGTCAGGGGCCTACCGGGCTACATGCAGAGTACAGGGCAGGGGGGCATTAGTGCACAGCCAGAGGAGCCCACTGTGAAGCACCCTCGCCTTGACATGGAGCCCTGGGAGGACCCAATGGCAAAGTTGTTGGAGGATCCTCTAGAGGGGACTGCTGACATGTTAGAGGAGGGTCCTTCGGTGGAGCCCAGGGATGGTGATGCACTCTTGGGGGAGGACCCAACTTTGGTGATAGTCTTTTGCAGGGAGGAGCTGCCGCCTCTGATCGTCCACTACCTGGTGGCTTTGAATATAGTGCAGGGGACACCAGCAAGTGAGGAACCTCTGGAGGACCCGATTCTTCGTTGATGTAAGAAGAAGCAGACTGTCTTTCTGGTGCATAGGGTGATTCAACAGATGACTGACGCTGAATGGAAAGCACCAGAGGCAGGGCTCAGCGGCAGCAGGGCCATGACTTGGTTGTATCCGCTGCCTGATCAGGACAAGGAGAAGTTCCAGTCTCCAAAGGTGGATGTGGCTGTGTCTGCAATCACTAAGAAAACCACCATTCCAGTAGAAGGCAGAGCGGCCTGCTCTTGAGAGGGCTGTTGAAGAAGCGGGGTTATTTGTCACAGGTGATAGCAACGCTGTTGCGGGCTCAGAGGCGTTCCACCTCGCTCTCGTATGTTAGGGTGTGGTGCATTTTTGAAAGTTGGTGCATGGATCAGGCAATTAGACCATTGAAGGCTCCCTTGGTGGGGGATACTGGCCTTTCTTCAGGCTGAGCTTGACAAGGCTTTGACGCTGGGGTCATTGTGAGTACAAGTGGCGACCTTGGCCAGGGGGTGTCCATAGCATCCCACCGATGTGGTCCGATTCCTGCAGGCGATGAAACAAAAGAGACCGGCATGTCGGGTGGGTCTTTCTTCATGGTGCGGGAAACAGTGCCGGTACGGAAGGACTCCTTACTGCCCATGGCTGCAGAGATTTGAGCTGGAGCTGCAGAGTTTTGAGCTGGAGGGGCATCAGGCGCACAGGAAGGAAATGCAGGCGTCGGACTGAAGGTGGAGACCTGAAGAGGCACATCCCGGGTCGCAGCTGAGGAGAAAGAGCTCTGGACGGTGGCCATCTATGAAGTAGCCATGCGGTCGCTCTTCACTGTCCCTACCGGCTGCTTGTTTTTCTTCCCGCTGGAGCTGGGAGCTGCAGAAACAGGAGGAGCTGCAGATTGAGTTTCGGAGGGCGAGTCCTTTTCGGAGAGGTAGTCTTGCAGAGCATGGCTGCAGGATCGGCAGGCCCTGGGAAACATGCGAGCACAGTGGGGACAGTCCTCCATGCGGTGGTCTTTACCCAGGCAGCGCAAGCAGCAATCATGGGCATCTGTAGAGTTCATCTTTTTAGAGCAGTGTGGGCATTTCTTGAAAGCGTGTTTGCTGGTTCTCTCTTGTTTATCCTTGATTCTCTTGGAAGTTTTTTTCTTTATCCATGAAGTTGGAGAGCTGGAATTTCCGTCCGAGTGGCAGGGCGGAAGAACAAGAACTGAGCCAGGTAGGGGCGGGCCCGGGGGTGGAGGCAGTCAGCACATGCTCAGAAAGGCTCACTTTTCTGAGCTCTAGGAGAGCACTTCCTTATCCATGGCGTCGTCGGATGATTGTCACCAGATGTGGCTGACTAATCCTGCTGGCCATGGAGAACTCTCATTACAGGTAAGTAACTCCGTTTTTCTGATTTGTTTGAAATGTGCTACTTGGAGTAATTTTCTAAATGTTTTCCATGCGTCTCAACAGCATTTATAAAATTTTCCCCTAGGATTTACAGGTGTAAAAGTGTGCAAGGTGAGAAGACAGTGTGCACTTTTACATGCTCTCGATGTAGATGTGTTCTGGGGTGGGGTTTGAATGGAATGCAGGTGGAGTCGTGATTTATGCACATAGAGTTATGCCCCTAAATTAGCCTCGTTGAAAATTTGCTAGGCTGAGTGCCTAAATTATTTCCTTAAAATTTCACTAAACTGAATTTAGGAACATGAAAAGTGGGTGGCAGTGGGGGCAGATTTAGGGCGAGGAAAAGAAGTTAGGAGCTCAGCACTGATTTTGGTACTAGGCACCTAAATTAGACTCATCAATCTAGGCATATGAAAGGCAAGCCTAAATTTAGGTGAATAGGGCCCGATATTCCAAGGCATTTACAGTTTACAGACCTGTAAGCCATGTAAATGCCCCTAAGCGGGATATTTAGCGGCGCAAACACAGTTAGTGCTGCTGAATATCCCAGAGTGATGTCGCTATAGGTCCCGATGCTGATCGCTTAGCGTCAGGGCGTTCTGGGGCGGAGCGGAAGTGGAGCCAATCTCAAACCGGTCGGTGGCGATATTGAGCCGCTGCCTGGTTTGCAATCTGCGGTGCAAGCCAGGCGTAGGAAACCCTGACCTAACATTCACCGCATATTGCTAACCGGGCAGCAGTGATTTTGACACACTACCAGGTTAGCGATTGGGCTCTGCAGTGACCCCAAATATTCAGTGCCAGGGCCGGATATGATCCCAGCATTTAATATTCAGCACCGACAACTAGCCGCTGTAATCATGCTAGCCGCTGGCACTGAATATCGGGTCCATAGATTTTAGGATGAATTTTCAGCTAAAACTTGGCATGTTTATTAACCAAGGCTAATGGTTAACCCTTGCTGTTTATAACTAGGTCCCATGATATTCAATGGGGCCTAGTTAGAAATAGTACAGGCTATTAGCCCGCCTTAGTAAACATACCCCATAGGCTCCTAAGTGTGGCTAAAAATAAGGCACACATTTAGGAGTCTAAGCACTCCACTTCTGGTCATACCTTGCCAAGAAAACCCAAGGGCTGCTGGGTCACCAGGAGTCAGCAATGACTTCACAGCACTTAAAAAACAAAAACGTAGGTACTTAATTAGGTGATGCGGGGCCATGTGCAGAGACTGAATAAATTTAATTTACTTTATTTTAAAATGTATATGCTGCCCATCTAAAATTTTAGGCGGGTTTCAAAGGAGCCCTTCACAAACCTCTTTTTTCTCTTGGCAATGACTCAAGTGCATGTTTACTAAATATTAATGTGTGTTAAGTGCCACTGTGCCAATAGAAATAAATGGGTGTTCCTGCACTTAACGCACATTAACATTTGTGAATGCGCATTAACTTTTAGTAAACGCCTCTTAATGAGTGTCTGAATACCATTTGCATGGGCAGTGAGGATAAGGAGAAATTTCATTTACCGTTAATTTCCTTTCCTGAAATCCTGCTAGACCAGTCCACAGAAGCGGGTTTAGTTCCCTGGTTGTGGTTTTTGTTGCGTGGAACGATGCGGTTTCTGCTTTGCCAAGGATATACTGAACTGTACGCTCACTAAACCTTGTCAAGTAAAGCCACAATATAATCCAATAAGAAAGACTCACTCTCGGTATCCCTATACTAACATCATAAATATGTTTCTAATGGTAGATAATTTCCCACAGTATATTTTTTTTTTGTCGGATCGTCTGTACTGAGGATGTAAAACATACTCATTTGCCTGAGGCTATAGACGGCCCATAAGACCAGCCTCTGCAAACATCCCATGTGATAAATGCTATGTGCAAAATCCTCTCTTCCAATAAACAGTTTTCTGTAACCACTGAATGTCTCTTATTAGGGAAATGGTGCTACTTATCTGGACCGTTGAAAGTTCTTACAAGACGGCGTTAGTTTTCCCGTTCTCCTCACTATCGCCATAATACTCCCACATGGTCCAAAGTTGTCAATCCATCCAGCCGGGAATCCAAAAGGCTTACCCGCCACTATCACCCGGTGAAAAGCGGGATATAAATACAGCTAAATAAATAAATCATTCCCTTGGAGACATTCCAACTTTAAAAACATGTTTATGATGTTAGGATAGGGATACCGAGAGTGAGTCTTTCTTATTGGTTGAAGGATATACTGAAGGCAACCCCTAGGAGTCTTGTGGATAATGCCAGGGCATGCTCACTGAAGCCTTTGGTAACTTCTCTTCAGCAGAATGAGCTAATCTTCGTCTCCAACATCTGCTGGTAAGGAAACTAAACCCGCTTGGGTGGACTGGTCTAGCAGGATGATTTGGAAGGAAAGGCTACCAGATTTCTACATTACTATACTCCAGTGCAAACTGCCAGTGAGTACTACAAACCCTGCTCGTTTAGAATCCATAGCAAACCCGCCGTATCAAAACAGCACTACCAGGACTCACAAAGCACCAAACCTTACCTATCAAAAGGCAATGCTGCAAATATTAAACCAGTACATCTCAGAGAATACCGATACATCTCCTACTGGGGAAAGAGAACAAGTGGCACTGTCACATAGGAACTACATGAACAGACTACTGCAGCTCGGTTACACATGCAGAACATAGACTGTCACCAAACACAGAACAAGGGATCACAATTTAGAAATATGAAGACAAACCCCAAAAGCCAAACTTGGAATGTACAGTGCAACAGCACTGGATAAATAAAATACAGACATTAGCGATGCACATTTCCCAGAGCTGACATATTGCAGTTAAAAAAATTCTACTTTAAATAAAAAAAATATTTTTCTACCTTTTGTTGTTTGGGCATTTTATTTTTCAGTTACAATTGCTCCAGTCACTTTCTTCTGGTTTCTTCATATCTTCTGCTAACTCTCCATTTTCTGCTGTCCATTTGTCCTTTCTTCTTTCTTCTAGATTTTTTCCATTCCCTCTCTACATCTGCTTTAACATACTGAACTTTCCCCTTTTGCTCTTTCCTCCACTTCTTTATTCGTTTTTCATCCACTCAAATTTCACCCTTCCATCCTCAATCCCCACTTACTCTCCCAATACCCAGCCAATCGTAGATTTTTCTTCCCTCCCACATAGAATATCTTTCCCCTCTCCATCCTTACTCCCCCAGCCCCATCCCCTTCTAGTCCTCCCCCAACATCAGCTCCCTTCCAGCCCCTCCCAGCATCTGCTCCCTTCCAGTCCCATTCTTCCATCTCCCCTGCATCAGCCCATTTGCAGACCTAGCCCCCAGTCTTCTCCAGGACCAGCAGTTGTCTCCTCCCCCTCCTCCTCCCCTCCCCCATCATCCCATTTCTAGTAATAGCTCCCAGGTTTCTTCTCGGGCCAGCAGCTTTCTCCTTTCCTTCATCAGCCCATTTCCAGTTCTAGCCCCCTCCATCAGCCCATTTCCAGTCCCAGCCTATTTCCGGTCCTAGCCCCCCCCCCCCCATCAGCCCATTTCCAATGCTAGACCCATAAGCCCATTACCAGTCCTAACCCCCCTGATCAGCCCATTACCAGTCCTAGCCCCGCCCCCAATAAGCCCATTTCCAGTCTTAGACCCCCCCATCAGCCCATTTCCAGTGCTAGGCCCATAAACCCATTACCAGTCCTAACCCCCCCTGATCAGCTCATTACCAGTCCTAGCACCCCCCACCCCCCAATAAGCCCATTTAAGAACATAAGATATGCCATACTGGGTCAGACCAAGGTCCATCAAGCCCAGTATCCTGTTTCCAACAGTGGCCAATCTAGGTCATAAGCACCTAGCAGTATCCCCAAAAGACACAGGTTCCTCAGTGCTTGTATTCGGTCAAGCAGTAATATCCTGGGTCCCTTTTAATAATGGTTTATGGACCTTTCCTCCAGGAACTTGCCCAAACCTTTTTTAAACCCAGCTACACTAACAGCTTTTACTACATCCTCCGGTAACAAATTCCAGAGTTTGATTACACGTTGAGTGAAAAAAATATTTTCTCTTATTAGCCTTAAATAGGTTACCCTATAGCTTCATTGCATGTCCCCTAGTCTTTGTATATTCTGATGACATAAACAATCAATCTATGTTTACCCGTTCCACTCCATTCATTAATTTATAGACCTCAATCATATCTCCCCTCAGCCGTCTCTTTTCCAGGTTGAAGAGTCCTAAGCTTTTTAGCCTCTCTTCATAGGAGTATCCTTCCATCCCCTTTACCATTTTGGTGGCTCTTCTCTGTACCATTTCCAGTCCTAGCCTCCCCCCCATCAGTCCAGTCCTAGGCCGCCCCATCAGCCCATTTCCAGTGCTAGGCCCATAAGCCCATTACCAGCCCTAGCACCCCCCCCCCCATCATCCCATTTCCAGTCCTAGCCCCCTTTCAGCCCATTACCTGACCAGAGCCTGTGCCACAAAAGCACAAATGAACACCAATTTTTTGCACTAAGAAGCCCTAATTAGCTGGGGAAAATCCCACCTACATTTAACAATTTGTGAACACCTAAGAACAGAACCCCTTATTTATTATTTTCTCTAATTTATTCTCCTTTCCTCTCCAAATAATTCTTGGCATTCTATAGTTATTCTGACCCATGCACATTGAGTTGAATATTTTTAGTGGTCGCCACAGACTAAGTTGAGGGGGGCCAATATTCAGGGTGATTAACGCAGTTAGCAGACCAGGGCTCACAGTGGCGGCAATTGCCCCTGAAACCACGATGCAACACTTACCCTCTGTCTCCAGGACTGCACTGTAGTTTTATTCTGTTCAATCTGCTGTTTCAGCACCCCCTCCACCGCAGACTTCCAGTTTATAGAAAACCGGAAGTCCAGGAATGACATGGCAGATTGAACAGAATGACAACGCGATGCAGCCCTGGAGACGTAGGGTAAGTGCTGCATAGTATTGCAGGAGCAATGAGAGTGGGGGAGAGCAGCGAGAGGTGGCAGGATGGAGGGCCCACCTAGGACACCTCTGGTCCTTGCACCAGCCCTGACCCCAAAATTAGCAAATGTGTTTTTCTTGGTCTATCATAATAATGGTTTGTGGACTTTTTCTCCAAGAATCTGTCCAAAGCTTTTTTTAAATTCAGTTGCACTAACTGCATTTAGCACATCCTCCAGCAACAAGTGCCAAAGCTTAATTATACATTGAGAGAAAACATATTTTCTCCTATTTGTTTTAAATATACATTGTAACTTCACTGCGTGTCCCTTCATTGTTGTATTTTTTTGGAAGAGGCAACAATCAATTTACGTTTACCCATTCCACTCCTCAGGATTTTATAGATTAATATATCTCCCCTCAGCTACATCTTCTCCAGTCTGAAGAACCATAAATTCTTTAGACCTTTCTCCTTCCATCCCCTTTATCATTTTGGTTACCCCTCTCTGTTCCTTTTCTAATGCCGCTGTATCCTTTTTGCGATCCTTTGCCTGACTGGTGGCTTCTAGTATGAAACCCAGCATTGTGTACCTATAATGAGAATTATTCTTTCTCTATGTGCATCATTTTGTATTTGTCCATATTAAATTTCATCTGGCATTTAGATGCCAAGTCTCTCAAGGTCCTCCTGTAATTCCTCACAATCTGCTCATGATTTAGCAGCTTTGAATAATTTCGTGTCGTGCAAATTTAATCACCTCACTCAATGCTCCCTTTCCTAGATCATTTATAGATACGTTAAAAAATAGCAATCCTAGTAGAGAGCCCAAGGGAACGCCACTATTTACCTTTCTCCATTGAGAAAACTGACCATTTAGCCCTACTCTCTGTTCCCTTTTAACCAGTTCCCTGTCCACAATAGGATATTGCTTCCTATCCCATGACTTCATTTCCTCTGGAGTCCCTCATGAGGGACTTCGTCAGATGCCTTCCGAAAATCCATATACACAATGTTGACCGACTCAGCCCCGTTCACATATGTATTAACTCCTTCAAAAAAAAATCAAACGGCGCTATGGCAAGACTTCCTTTGCAAAGTCTATTTTGGAAGTTCCTACTATGCAAGGTGCAGAACCAATACTGGCCAAAATTCCTCCTGCTGAAAATAGGTAGCACCATTTCCTTGCTAGGTGCAGTTTTCACGTTCACAATTGATCTAGGGATTTTAAAAAATATACTTGCTTCACTGATCAAGTTTGGATTCAAGTAAATGTCTTTATTGGAATAAAATGGTTTGGAGACATCTTTGTAACTCATGAATTCTTCGGCAAGGGATTGTTTCTGCCAACGCCCGTTCCCCCGCTGGATGAGATGTGGAACTCCACTGACTCGTTGAAGCAGAGCTGACCCAGCTCCGTGCTGCCGCTGCCCATCTCATCCAGAGAGCGGGCATACAGGAGGTCGGGGGCACTCTGCAGCCGCTGGACGGCCAGGTACACCAGCACTCCCTGGGGAAAGGAGAAATGGACAAAAGATGGTGAGACAATGGGAAATGCCCTGGGCTGTGGTCTATGGTGATGCCCCCACCCACCCAGCCAAATGTTGGGACTGCACCAGAGATACCGCTATCTAAAGAGGTGTGTGAGCTTTTAGAACCCTGCGCTTCAAAAACTCTGAGCTCTTACAGATGAAATCCTTGGCAGGTTCACAGTGAAGCCTTTTGTGCCAAATTAATCCCTCCAGCATTTTTAGAGAAACCCAGGCTAGCAAGAAGACAGGCAGGAAGCAAATGGCAGTTAGATATTTTTTGGTGACTTCGTCAGTAAGGAGAATAATTTATTATGCTAGAAATCGAGGGAATCTGCTGCTTGTGTGTATCAAATCTGTCTGAAACATCCTCAAAGCAGGGCCAACACAATACAGTGCACATGATAAATGCTCGATAATATTTTTTATTTGGATCAATAAGCTCTTGAAATTAGGTTGCTATGATAAATCTGTTCATTTATTTCATTTGCTTAATCTACCATCCCTTGCTCCAGGTGATGAATAATAGGCAAGATATAAAATTAATAGAAAGCTATAGAACAATAACATTTGTATCAAAGGCATAGTCATGTTTATAGACAGGTGAATGCTCTGCTAGGAAGAAGAGACAGCATCGTCTTGTTTTATGCCCTTCCAAGTGCCTGTGAATGAAATGGCTAATTTATGGCATTGGCATGACTTCCACGGGATCCCTGGATAATCAGTTTGGGCTATTTGGGGTTCATAAATATGCAAAATTAACAAAAAAAAACCAAGTCTTATGGTTGTTTCATAGGCAGCGGAAAGGGGTGGGCCACAGGGACCATGGCCCCACCAATATTTTGCCCTACACAGCATCAGGAATAGAAAGCTTGGTGACAAGGCTAGAGATTGGTTTGATTGGTCCCTCCAACCAAAAAGTGTTCTGCTGCCCCTGGGTTACGTTGTCTCCATGCAGCTCCTACTACTGCCTCGGTCTCCTCCAGTTTGCTTGCGCTCTCTTTTACTAAGAACATAAGATTTATTTATTTATTTATTTAGACAGTTTTGTATTCCACCTTATCCTTCAATCAAAGTGGTCAACAAGACATTGGGAGGCATACATTCAACAGGAGGGGATATGATTCACATACGCAAAAGGCTATCTACTTATAGGTCTAAATGGGGATGGGCGGTTGGGACTAAGTGGTGAGGGTAGCTAGTGGGCCACTTGGGTGGTATCTAGTGCTTGGCAACTTAAGATGGTTGCTCATAGGCCTCAGTGAAGAGATATGTCTTGAGAGCTTTGCGGACGTCCTTGGTATCATTTAGGGTCCTTAAGTCCATGGGGAGGGAGTTCCATAATGCAGGCGCCAGTAGCGAGGGAGCTCTCTTAGATGTTACTTGCTTAGTCTTGTGATAACCTGTGGGTAAGGTGATCCTGTTGTCATTATTGGTTCTTCTAGGCCTGTTACTGACATCCTTGGTTATTATGTCCTGGAGCGCATCTGCAGAGCGGTGGTGGAAGATTTTGAAAATGTTCAGGATTGATTTGAATTTTGCCCTTGCAATTATTGGGAGCCAGTACAGCTGTCGCAGGACGGGAGTGATGTGTTCAGATCTTGCAGTGCCCGTGATGATGAGTGCTGCAGTATTCTGCACCATTTGGAGTGGGTGAATATAATGCTGCGGGGAGGCCTTGGTATAGTGAGTTTCCATAGTCTAGCAGTGGGGTGATGACTGCTTGGCAAACTGTGCGGAAGTGGTCTTGGTCAAGGATTGGTTTGAGTTTTCTGATGATCCTCAATCGGTGGTAGGCTTTTGCTGCAGTTTTAGTAATATGAGATTGTAGGTTCAGAGATCTGTCCAGGGTGATGCCCAGGTACCTCACTTCGTCCTTGATTGCTATAGTTTTGTTTAGAATGCTGACTGTTTGGGGCGGCTTGAATGTGGAGTCTCTGGTGATGAACATAGCTTCTGTTTTATCAAAGTTGACCATCAGGTTGTTAGCAGTAAGCCAGGTGTCCATGTCCTCAAGGCAGCTTGTTATCGATGTCATGTCAGGTGATTGCAGGTTGATTGGGGCATATACCATGATATCGTCAGCGTACAGGTGGTAATGTAGTTTGTGGCATTTGATGTTGCATATGGGTTGGATGTATATATTAAAGAGTATAGATGAAAGAGCTGAACCTTGTGGTATTCCTTGCATAATGGGGAACTGAAGTGATTTCTTTTGAGCACATTTGACTTGCTGCGTCCGATCCTTCAGGTAGGAGGTAAACCATTTTAGGGTGTTCTCACTTATTACGATCTGCTGCAGGCGCTGTAGCAATATGGTGTGGGACACAGTGTCAAAAGCCGCTGAGATGTCCATGAACACTAGCAGGAATCCGTTCTTTATGTTGTCCATGCCTTTTAGGAGATTGTCGAAGAGGGAGGTAAGCAGAGTTTCCACATTGTGCTGTGGTTTAAAGCCATGCTGGTGGACGTCAAGTGGAACGTTCAAATCCATGTGATCCTGTAATTGTCTCTGCACGGTCTTTTCAATGATTTTTGTGAGGAATGGAAGGCTAGAGATGGGGCAGTAGGATTTTGGATCAGAGGGGCTTAGCGTGGTGCTCTTGAGGATCGGGCGTATCGTGGCTTGCTTGAGGGATTGCGGCATATGTCCTTGCTGAAGGGATTCCTTAATGATTCTGTGGAGGTAATGGGCTAGTTGGCTTTTAGTAGCTTTGATCCACACCACTGGGCATGGGTCAGATGGCGAGGTCGTTGTGTTAAGGGCGTTCGTTATTTTTTATTATTTTAATGGTTTTTTTTATACCACGCTCTTTAGAATCAGTGCGGTTTACAGTTAACAAATTTGTGCAGTGCAGGCAGGGCCTACCCTGGAATTACAGTGAACAGGAATTTCTTCACGGGGCTGACAGGGTAACTATGTACAGGCAAGCTGGCTGTCACAGGTGACATGGTCAGCTCACAACCATTTACAGGTTGGTTTAACTATGTACAGATTGACAGGTCAGAGTATGTATACCTTCCACCTGCCGAGAGTATCATGATCTATAGGGTGGGGCTGCACTCGTGCGGAGTGGCTGCGCTGGGGATGACAACCTGGTTCCTGAGAGTGACTGGTGTGAGATGTCATTTGGGTGCTGTGTTGAGGGTATGTTAAAGTTCTCCCAGGTTTGCTGAGGCTCCGTCATTTTCAGGTTGCGTGTCTGGGGGAGAGGGGTGCTCGTTTGGTTGGAGTTCTTTGCTTTTAGGTAGTTTGCAAATTTTTGTGGGTCCAGGTGATGGGTGCAGTGCTGAGTGGCGTCTTTGGTGAGCTTCTGCACAATGTTAAATAGCTCCCTTGGTTTGTTGGCTGATCTCATGATTAGGTCGGTATGGTGTTGTTGCTTGCGCTCATTGATCAGGTTGTTGTATTCCAATTGCTTGGATCTGTATTGGGCCATAGAGTCTTGTGACTTGTCACGCCTCCATTTCCTCTCCGGCTTTCTGAGTACACGTTTTGCATCCCTGATATCATTTGAATACCAGGGAGCACTGGTCTCCTGTGTGCGTGTGGTCCTTCTCTGCTTGGAGCTGATGAGGCCTAAGCTATTATGCGGTTAACAAAGACAAGGTCTGGAGTGATACCATGTTGGTGTGTTGGTGCGTCAATTGTCTGGCAGTAATGTAGTGATTCCATGGCCTTAAGGAATGCTGTAGCGTCTTTGGCAGGCGTAGAGGTTAAGTTGTAGTCCCCCAGCGCTATGAGAGATTTTTGTTGCCTGCTATGTGCGCATATTTCTACTACTACTACTAAGCATTTATAAAGCGCTATCAGGCGCACGCAGCGCTGTACAATGAAAACACAAAAAGACAGTCCCTGCTCAAAAGAGCTTACAATCTAAAAAGACAAAGCAAGAAAAGGAGTAGAAAAAAGATAAGAACAAGGGCAAAGAGACAAGAGCAGGAGAAACAGGACAAAGGAAAGAGGTAAGAACAAGCGTAAGAGGAAGAAAGAAAGGTGAAATAAAAGAGGGGAAGGAAGGAGAACAGCAAAATCAAGAGCCAAAGGCAGAGGCAAAAAAATGAGCTTTTAACTTGAGTTTGAAGAGGGGCAAAGAAGATACCTGACATATAGACAAAGGAAGTTTATTACAAGTGTAAGGAGCAGCAAGGTGAAAAGAGCGGAATCTGGAGTTGGCAATAGAGGAGAAGGGCATAGCAAGAAGCAACTGGGAAGAAGAACGGAGTACACGAGGGGGGAAATAGGGAGAAATGAGAGAAGAAAGGTACTGAGGAGCCACAGAGTGAATGCACTTATAGGTCAGAAGGAGAAGCTAAAAGTGAATACGGAAACGGATAGGGAGCCAGTAAAGAGATCTGAGGAGAGGAATGATGTGGGAAAAACGAGGCTGATGGAAAATCAAACGGGCAGCAGAGTGCTGAATAGACTGAAGAGGGAAGAGATGAGACTGAGGGAGACCAGCAAGAAGGAGGTTACAATAATCAAGGCGGGAGGTGATTAGGGAATGGATGAGGGTTTTAGTAGTGAGCTCAGAGAGAAAGGGGCAGATTTTGCCAAAGTTGAAGAGAAAGAAGCGACAGGTCTTAGCGATGAGTTGGATGTGAGAGGAGAAAGAGAGCGAAGAGTCAAAAATAATACCCAAATTGCGAGCAGATGAAACAGATTGTTGATGGCTCTGTTCTCCAGAGACTGAAAAAGAAGAAGGAGAAAGGGAAATTTTAGGAGAAAAAAACGAGAAGTTCAGTCTTGGCCATGTTCAATTTCAGGCGACGATGGAACATCCAGGCAGCAATGGCAGAGAGACAGCAAGAGATCTGGGACTGGAAAGCAGAAGAAAGATCAGGAGTAGAGAGATAGATTTGGGAGTCATCAGCATAGAGATGGTACTGAAAACTATGAGAGGAAATAAGCGCACCGAGTGATTGGGTATAGAGAGAAAAAAGAAGGGGACCCAAGACAGAACCCTGGGGGACACCAACCGAGAGCGGGGTAACAGAGGAGGGAGAGCCACCAGAACATACACTAAAGGAGCAATGGGAGAGATATGAGGAGAACCAGGAGAGAACAGAGTCCCTAAAGCCAAAGTCCCTAAAGCCAGAGTCCCTAAAGCCCTAAAGCCAGAGTCCCTAAAGCCAGAGTCCCTAAAGCCAAAGAAGACAAAGTGTCAAGGAGAAGATCATGGTCAACAGTGTCAAAGGCAGCAGAAAGGTCAAGGAGGATAAGAACAGAGTAAAGGCCTTTAGATTTAGCCAGGAACAAGTCACTGGAGACTTTGACAAGAGCAGTTTCAGTAGAGTGCAAAGGACAAAAACCGGATTGTAAGGGTTCAAGAAGAGCATGGGAAGAGAGGAATTGAGAGCAATGAAGAGACGGCGAGGATCAGAGGCATGAGAATTAGTCAGGCGAACAAAGTAATCTTGTTTGGCAAGAGCTAAAGCAGATTTGAAAGAGCAGAGCATGAATCTGAAATGAAGGAAATCTTCAGTGGAGCGGGATTTGAGCCAGGTACGCTCAGCAGAGCGGGCACAGGAGCGAAGATAGCGAATAGTGGGAGAGAGCCAGGGCTGAGGTAAGGAACGCCTTACAGGACGAGGGATGAGAGGAGCGAAAACATCCAGAGCTGAGAAGAGCGCAGCATTATAAGACATCACTGCCATATCAACAGACTTGGAGGACAAAACAGAGGAGAGAGAAGGAGAAATGGTAGAGGAGAGAACCAGGGGATCAACAGCAAGAAGGTTCCTAAAAAGAGTGGAGGAGACAGGACGAGGCAGGGGGGGGGAGGGAGTTGAAGATTAAAGGAGAGAAGGTGATGATCAGATAAAGGAAGAACAGTATTAACGACCTGAAAGATTTTAGAAAAAAGTTAAAAACACACCTCTTTAATGAAGTATACGATCCAACTTAACTATACCTAAGAGCCAAAATAAACACTCCTAAATTTTTAGTATGAATCACTGTCTATAGAACCACCACAAGCATAGCCATAAGGCTCTTCTCATGCAAAACTTGTATATATATTCTCATATTGTATATATCATCACTCCTATATTGTATATATGTTACTCCTACACTGTAATTACTTGTAATTTCTAATGATTCTCACCCGAAAATCAAATGTAAATTTTTGACTCATTACAGATGTAACCATAGTTATGTTTGACGTGCAAGTTTATCCGCTTCTGATCACTGGAAGTAGCGGTATACAAATGATAAATAAATAAATATTACTGAAGTTAGAGGGAGAGGAGCAAGAAAAGAAAACCAGATCTCAGCCCCCTCCCTACGAGAAGCCACAGCGGCTACACGACAGACCATCGCCCTCTTCAGCCCTGGGCTTCCTGGTAAACTGCTAGAAGTCGCACCTGCAGCCCACGCAACGCCTCGAGTTCATTGGAGCAATAACAGACACAACAGTCTCCAAAGCCTTCTTGCCGCCCCCTCGGAGAGCAGCCATCCTTCAGCTAGTGCGATGTGTCTCGGAGAAAAACTCCTCGTCCGCCAGTACACTCCTCCGTCTTCTGGGCCACATGGCAGCCTCAACTCAGGTTGTGTCCATGGCGAAGCTACATATGCGCCATCTGCAGTGGCACCTGAGATCGAACTGGAACCAGCGCGCCCAGCTCCTCAGCAACCGCATTTGCTTAAGCGCTTCAACCAAAGCCTCCCTCCTGTGGTGGACCCGCACAAAGAACCTCACGCGGGGCCGATCCCTAAGACAACCTGTCCATCAGTTAACGATAACCACGGACACTTCTCCATCAGGCTGGGGAGCACACTGCCTCCACCTCCACACACAGGGAGCGTGGACGTCACAGGAACAGGCCTCCCACATCAACCTCCTGGAACTCCGGGCAATGCGGCATGCCCTCAAAACCTTCCAGCATCTCATCCACGGGAGGCGCATCCTGCTTCAAACCGACAATCAGGTAGCCATGTTCTACATCAACAAGAAGGGCGGGACAGGATCTCGTGCCCTCTGCAAGAAGGCTCTGCAGATATGGACCTTCGCTCTGCGCAACCACTGCTGCATCCTCCTACCTCCCAGGGATCCAAAATGAACTAGCAGATCGCCTCAGCCGACAGCTCAACCCGCACGAATGGAAGCTCAACTGTCAGGTGGCCCTTACAATCTTCCGGCGATGGGGGCACCCGCAGATAGACCTGTTTGCCTCGGAGGAGAATTCCAAATGCAACATATTCTGCTCGAAGTGCCCCTCCTGCCTCAGCATCGCCGCGGATGCATTCAGCGTGTCATGGGGGGAGTGGTCTCTAGTGTATGCCTTCCCGCCCTTCCCACTGATCCCGCTGACCCTACAGCGCATCATCAAGGGGAGGTCTCAGACTATATGGCACTGATCTTGACTTTAGGAATTGTCAAACTGAAGTGCCTATTTGCATCAACGACCTTCCCCAGAGATTATATCATTCTTAATCTTATGTTATGCCTGAAAAGTTTTTTTCTCACAATGCTTAGATTTTATTATAAAAAAGTTGTTTAGCTGATTCTCCAAGTTATTCAACTTTTTTCGTTGTTATAGAGAAATTGCTTAGCTTAGCTTGTTTTCCAAGTTGTTTTAGCTTTAATCCCAACGCCATCCTTCGGTACCTCAAACACGTTTCACTTCACATTTCCTCAGGGGCTTTTCAAAGCATAAATCTCTACAAAGACAGGAAAACACATAACCTCTAAAATACCTTTAAAAGTCATCTCCTCTCACACATGTAAACCTCTAATCTGACTACATCCAGATCACCTACAAAAGTTACCATTGATGCTGCACACGTTCCAATTGATTGCGCTCTCTACGGACTCCTTGTCTGGAAAAAACGCCGCACATGCGGAGTGCTTACTCAATCACGGTTTTAAACCCTCATTCATCTTAAAGAACACATATCACACAGAAGGGGCGCTCACTCAATCCCGTGCTTTAAATCCTAACAATATAAACTCAATCAATCGCAGCTGATCTTCCTATATCATACTTACAGTGGTGTGCAAAAGTCTGGAATCACTTGTGAGTTTTGCGTTTTTCGTACTTTCTAACAGGTTTTTTTAAATTTTGTGTTAGCCCAGCATATTCATCTTTCTACCACGTTAAAAGGGATACATTTGGCTATTAGAGTTAACTTTTTTGCATTCCTTGCTTCCAATTTAAATACTTTACAGACACTGGGAGCTAGCTACTGCGAATTTTGTGGATACTGCGTCAAAACTGGATCGAGATTATCCAATATGCACACGTTATTTTTGACCAATCAGGAGGCTGGTTTCACTAACCAATCACAATGCAGGTATCTAGCCAACAGTGCAGCTTTAAAAACGCGCAGAATTTTTGAATTTCATACGCTTTCTGGATCGACCATGAAGATGACTCGGACCCTGACGTTGGAGGAGCGTGTTCGTGTGTCCTTTATGAGCGAGGAAGTATTTTCAAGCCGTCAGATAGCCAGGAAAGTTGGCTGCAGTCAGAGTGCTGTTGTTAAGATTGTACAGAAGAAGAAAGAAATGGGATCAGTGGTGGACAAGCCTCGTTCAGGTCGTCCACGTGCATCAACATCACACCAGGACTGCGGACTATGACACATTTCACTGACTAATCGCAAGTTGACCTCTCCTCAGCTACTTCGAGAGTGGTCAGACAAGAGTGAGGTCAGTGTCAGCTCATCAACAGTTCGTCACCGATGCCTGCAGTTTGGTCTCTGGGGCTGCAAAGCACAGAATAAGCCACTGATGACTGACATACAAAGGCGCAACCAGATCGTGTGGGCGAATGAAATGTGGGAAAAGGTGCTATTCAGCGATGAAAGCACCTTCTGCCTGTTTGGTAACCAGGCCCACACCTATGTGAGGAGATTTCCTGGAGAGGAATTCAAGCCTGAGTGTCTCAACCTCACTGTGAAGCATCCTTTGAAGATCATGGTCTGGGGCTGCATGGCTGCCAGTGGTGTTGGACGTCTTCACATCGTCGATGGAATGGTCAACGGGGCCAAGTACATCACCATACTGCAAAAGTGCATGGTGCCATCAGCACACCAGCTGTTTCCTGGCCAGTTCCTGTTCCAAGATGATAATGTACCCTGCCATCGCTCCAGACAGGTGATCTGCTGGAAGCAGCGGAACATCAAGTCAATGGACTGGCCTGCCCAGCCTCCAGATCTGAATCCATTCGAGAACCTGTGGCACAGGGTGGCCTTGGAAATATCCAAGAGGCATCTGACATCAAAGCGTGAGCTGATTGAGTCACTCATTGCAGCTTGGAACCGCGTTGTCACCAACGATCACCTTGTCAGACTGGTTCATTCAATGCCGACAAGGTGCTGTCAGGTGATCAAGAACAAAGGGTGGCCCATCAAATACTGAGCCATCACTGACACATAAAAATAGCCTTTTTCAAGGCCACATACATTAATTTGAAGGAAACCTGATGTGCGCCCATAATATTTTAAAGCATACTTACAATAATATATTGTTGGCCAATGATGTACATTACGCGATTTTCACAGAAAATCTATCAACAGGACAACTATGGGGAACAAACTCAGAAAATAAGGGCCAAACCAATACTAAAAGTTGGCCCTAATAGCCAAATCTATCACTTATCATGAGCAGGGCTGTACCGAGACTGAAATGCGCCCTGTGCGACATGCACATTGGGTGCGTGCCCCTCCCCGCACCTCCATTTAGACACTTTATGGGGGTGCAGGAGGGGGGGCATGCACCCAATCTGCAAGTTGCCAGCACGCTGAGCAGGTCTGGTCCCTCTCGGAGAGATAAGACCTGCTTAGTGTGCTGGCGCGAAGACTTAAGGGGCGTATTTCATCTCTTTGCTGCTGCCTGCAACCGAAAAAGTGGCGGCGGCAGGCAACGGCAGACAGCCAAAATGCGCCCTTTAAGTCTTTGCGCACTGTGCGGCTGCACCGCTTGCACAGGGCTCGGTACGGTCCTGATCATGAGATACACAGAAAAAGCCACTGGGAGGAAAAAGAAATTAAGATATAAGGTCACGAAGTTGAAAAAACGTCAAATTTACAAGTGATTCCAGACTTTTGCACACCACTGTATACTAACTTTCCCCCATCTAACTTACGGATTTACCTACAAACACATAAACACCACAATGTTCTCCTAATGTCTAATGCGGCATGCGGCCAATATCCAACCTGTCAAAAATTATCAATTAGTTCTTACAATGTTCAACAAATTGACAGGCATTTGTTGGCCTCACACACGATTTCTAATCTATAGACATATTTAAACCTCCTGGTGACACTGAATCTAAATCAAAAATCCATCTTTGCTCTCTTACAAGCAGTGATTGCTCTTGTGATTTACCCACCAGTCCTGACCATATTCTATCCAAACAGAAGCATCGGAGATCTTCAAAACTGTGCCCTTCAGCCAAACAATGGTGTACCAGTGGTGCTTCTTTTATCTTACACTTCAACCAGCTTTTATGTTCGCCCATTCTGATCTTAAAAGGTCAAATTGTTTTACCCACGTAAATTAAATCACACGGGCACTGTATTGCATACACTACAAACATGGAATCGCCCAATGCTGACTCTCTTAAGATGTATATGTGAAACTATCTACTTCCTTAGTGATCTCACAAATTCCACAGGTACCACATTTTCTATGCCCCTTTCCTAATTTTTGCAGCATATCTACATTCACTGGAGTTTTTAATATTGCTGGACTAAGTTGTTCTTTCAAATTTTTATTGTGTTGCCAAACGCATCGTATTTTTCTATGCTCCAATCCTGGAACATTACTCAGTACATTGGCATGTTTCTTCAATATACGTTGTATTCTAAAACTCAAGGGGGGAGTATTTTGCAATTAAATTTATACATTCTACACTATCATTTGTCTTCTCATCACGGGATTCCAACAGAAGCCTTCTATCGTTGTATAGAGCCTCTCTGGTATGCTCGCTTTATCACAGGTAAAGGGTATCCTCTCTCCTTAAAATTGTCCGATAACTGTTTGAACATGCTCTTCAATCTTATCAGAACAATTCCTTCGATATCTCAAAAACTGGGAAAAAGGAAGACCATTCTTCAACCGTGAAGGATGTGCACTCTCATAATGTAAAAAAGTATTACGATCTGTCTGTTTTTGAAAAACTGATGTCTCCCAGCCCCCTTCACTTTTGATAACCTTCACATCTAGAGATGTCAACATCCAGTTGTGGTGTGCATATGTGAATTGTATATTTTTATCACATTGATTAACCCATTGACAGAACTGCTCAAAATATTCTTCTGAACCCTTCTATAGCATAAAAACATCGTCAATGTAGCAGCACCACAATTTCACATTGACTGCATACGGGGACCGAATTATCCACTGCTCCTCAAATTTACCCATGTATAAGTTTGCGATGAAATTTGTTTGTAGATCACCTTCTCAAATACAAAGTAAATTTGAAAGACAGTTAAATGTGCTAACCATAAAAGAAATTTAATCTGTTCCTCCGAAAGATCTCCCCTTTTTTAAAAAAAACAATCCACTACTTCATATGCCGCTTGCTGGGGGATATTTGTGTACAAAGATGTGACATCCATAGTCACCAAGAGTACGTCACTACAACTGGCCCACTGTGAATTACTGGCAAGAATCCTAAGGAAATGCGTAGTATCCTTCATATAAGAAGGAATATCAACCAACAATGGGCGCAAATATGAATCAACAAATGTAGATAGAGGTTCTAATATCGTCCCTCTAGTGGAGACTATAGGTCTTCCTGGAGGTTGTTTCATGTTTTTATGGATCTTAGGGACTGTACAAAATTTTGCTACTGTTGGAGACAGTGTATTCAAATAAGTCCATTCCTTTCGGGAAATCAACTTATTATGTAGGGCTTCTGTAGTTATCTCTTTGATTTCAAGTTGAATAATATTCACTGGATCTTCCGGCAGAACATGGTAAACTGTTTGATCCATCAGTTGTTGTGTCGCTTCTTCCAAGTAATACTCCCGACTCAAAACTACTACAGGTTGAGCGGATCACCCTGACACACCTGCACCTCACGCCTGAGGTCACGCAAGTGGTACTGGCGGCCAGACGCCCGTCCACCAGAAAGTCCTATGGCCTGAAATGGAAACGCTTCACCTCCTGGTGCTCAGCTCTGCAACTCAACCCCTTCTCCTGCACCACTCCGCAGGTACTGCAATACCTCACAGAGCTCTCCCAGCAGGGACTGCAGCCCCAGTCTGTCAAGGTCCACCTGGCTGCTATCGCAGCCTTCCACGACCGCTGCGGGGACACTTCCCTTGCAGCACAGCCTATCGTTTCCTGCTTCATGAAAGGCCTCACCAACCTGCACCCCCCCCTCGCAGGGACCTGACCCCTCACTGGGACCTCAACACCGTCCTTGGACAACTCACCCTGCCTCCCTTCGAGCCTCTTGACACGGCTGACATGAGACAAGTGTTGTGGAAGGCCCTCTTCCTAGTCGCCATCACTTCAGCCAGACGGATCAGCGAGCTGCAGGCCCTGGTGGCATGCCCACCCTACACCCAGCTCACCAGCGACAGAGCCTCCCTCCGGACACACCCAAAGTTTGTACCAAAAGTGGCCTCAGCCTTTCATATCAATCAGTCCATCGAACTACCTAGCTTCCACCCTGAACCACACTCCTCCCAGGAGGAGCAAAGACTACACACCTTGGACTGCGTCAGAGCCGTCCGCGAGTACATCCACAGGACTGCGCCTCTGCGCAAAGGGACACAACTGTTTGTCTCTTACGACCCGAACAGACCTGGACACCCTGTCTCCAAATGAACCGTGTATCTCTGGATCTCGGCTTGCATCGCCTTCTGCTTGGAGCGAGCGGGCGCACAGCCGGAACCTCCAGTCAATGCACACCAGCTACGAGCGATGGCCTCCTTCATCGCCAACTTGAAGTCAGTCCCGGTGGCGGACATCTGCAAAGCAGCCACATGGTCGTCCCCTCACACATTCCAGAGGCATTATTGCCGCGACCTCTCCGACGAGACTCTCGCTTTCGGCCGTACAATCCTGGCCACTGCAGATCCACTATGTCGGTGATACCAAGAACTGAATTAATACCTTTAAACCGTATACCTCTGACTAAACTGTATACCTCTGAACTGCATACCTCTTTGAGTGGTGTAGCCGATACCATGTTTTGTTGCTGTATCTGCACAATTTGCACTGTATCTGCGCAATTGCACAGTTGTCGTTGTTTGCACAATTGCATAGTAGTTGTTATATTTGCACGTGGCACAATTGCACTGTTACTTGCTAATTCTGCACTGAGCACTGTTTACAATAAACAGACAGACCACAACTCCTGGCATTGTCTCCTTCACTCGACCGAACCTTGCAGCCCAGCTCTCCATAGCTTGGGAGGCACCTTGTGGCTGACTCATCCTGCTTGTCCTAGGAGAAAATGAGGTTACTTACCTGTAACAGGAGTTCTCTGTGGACAGCAGGATAAGTCAGCCACACATTCCCGCCCTCCTCCCCTGCAAGTCTCGGTCTTCCCCGAGTACGTGCCTCAAGCACTGGGTTCAGCTAGGGACTCAGTGGCTAGCTAGGGGCGGACCCAGAGGAGGGGCTCAGTAGCCCATGCTCAGAAGGGCTAAGCCCTTCTGAGCTATTGAGAGTACTTCTGTCTCGGCACCGTCGGATGACGTCACCTATTGTGGCTGACTTATCCTGCTGTCCACGGAGAACTCCTGTTACAGGTAAGTAACCTCGTTTACACTTCCTTGTCATAAGCTTTTCTGTTCTGGGTGATAGTGGATGCATTTCCCTCCAAGACCAACACAGAAACAGTGATTTCTGTTAAGTTTTTGCCTAGCAGTTTTGATTGGTGGGATATGAATAAAGTCCCTGTTTCATATGAACTAACTGCTAGTCTTCCATGCCAGCTGTCTTTAAAGAAGCATTCAACCCATTATATTCGACTGAGAAGTCGACAAAAGTAATACCGATGATGGAGAAATTCTGCTTACCTAATTATTTCCTTTCCTGGAATCCTGTTAGACCAGTCCAGACAAGTGGATTGTGTTCCTCTGCCAGCAGATGATGGAGACAGAAAAAAACAGAAGCTTCCAATGACATCACCTCAGGTCTAAGCAATGGCGCAGCTAGGGGCACCCTCCAGTATTCACATGCCAAGCCTCCCAAAAGGAAAACACACAGGACAAACTAACAAGCCCGAGTAGGACCAATCTGGAAGGACAAAAGCCGAGACTTAAAGAAACAGGGCAAATACCTGCCAATTCAAGAACCATACCCCTCAAACCTGAAAAATTCCCACAATGTCAAGGCAGCAATGAGCTTCCACAGGACAGGTCCTGGACTGGTCTAGCAGAATTCCAGGAAAGGAAATTATCGGGGGGTGGGGAGTAGAAAGTTGCATCTTCCCTGAGGACCCCAACTGGCAAGCAGGTCTGGTGAGCATGTCCAGGCACTAATGCATGACCAAGGGCCTCAGGGAGAACAAAGAACGGGCTGCCAGATGTTCACAGAACCACTGTCTGGGACTCCGTCTAACATTAACCCTAACAAAGTGATGCCAGCACACCGAACTAGGGTGACCCTTTTGGAAGTAATATAGCAATATAGTAAATGATGGAAGATAAAGGCTTGCCTTGTCCATTCAATTTGCCCTGTGGGGCACTGAGGGTTTTATCAGACGCTCCATACAGGTTACCCTCCTCTGTGCTTTTATTTAGGGTTGCACCCACCGCTCGATGCAAGTTACCCTCCTTCTTGCCTTTGTTTAGGGTTGTACCTGCTGTTTCATGCAGGTTACCCCTCTATTTTTTGAAGTGTAAAAGTTATTTTGTTTGCTTTGATTCCATTCTCTTCCTATAAAGGGGTCTTCTGTGTCTGTTCCATGACGTTTTTGAATTCTGTCACTGTTTTTGTCCTCATCATCTCCACTGGGAGAGCTTTCCAGGTATCCACCACCCTTTCAGTGAAAAAGTACTTCCTGACGTTTTTGAGTTTACTTCCTTGCAGCTTCATTTCATGTCCTCTAGTTCTACAGCTTCCCCACCTTCGAAAAAGTTTTGTTTGTTCATTAATACCTTTAAGTACTTAAATGTCTGTATCATGTCTTTTTATGTCCCTTCTGTCCTCCAGGGTATGCATATTTAGGTCTTATACATCTTCTGGCACAGGCTCCATGTCATTTTCATTGCCATCCTCTGAACTGTTTGACGTATTTTAATATTCTTTGCAAGGTGCAGTTTCCAAAACTGAACACAGTATTCCAAGTGAGGCCTCACCAATGATTCGTACATTAGCATTAATACCTTCTTCTTTCTGCTGGTGATGCCTCTCTGTATACAGCCTAGCATCCTTCTGGCTTTGACCTCTGCCTTGTCACATTGTTTTGCCACCATGAGACCCTTAGACACTATCAATGCAAGATCCCCCTCCTGGTCCATGCACACCAGCCTTTCGCCCCTAATGCATACTGTACTGCCTCTTTGGATTTCTGCATCCCAAGTGCATCACTCTGCACTTCTTCTCATTAAATCTTAACAGCCACGTATTAGATCATTCTTCAACTTTTGTAGATCTTTGCTCATGTTGTCTACTCCCTCTGAGGTGTCCACTCTGTTGCAAATGTTGGTGTCATCAGCAACAAGGCAAACCTTTCCTTAACTTCAGCAATCCCTGAGGCACTGCACTACTCATTTTCCTTTCTTAGGCTCCCTCAGGAACAGTACAACAGATCCCTGGTCGGAAGATCCCCATGAGGGCCTGGTCTTGCAGAAGGGCCAAGGACATGAGTGAAGTATCAAAATATCTGGCCCCTGGATAAAGGTAGACTGAACTGTGCCTCAAGGAGGAACCCCCTCCTGCTACAGGACTAGCAAGGAAGATCCAACCTGCAAGTCCAACTGTGGGCTGCCTGCACCAAAATGGGCTCAACCCATCAGGCCAGTGTCTCAGGGCTCAAACCCAAAGGAAACCAACTCAACTTGGGGAACAGAAGCCCTTAGGCTATGAGCCCAGGAGTGTGAAAAAAAAACAAGAAAACACTGCTGCACCAATCCAATAATCACTATCTGCGGAAGACAGAGGAATACTGAAGGTGCCCCCAGCCACACCAATGCTAGCTAAGTTTGAAGAATAGTCTAGAATTTGGCAGCTGGGATTTAATGTTAAAAAATGCAAGGTCATGGATTTGGGCTACAGCAATCCAAGGGAGCAATATGGTATAGGGGATGAAGTACTTTTGTCCACTAAAGAAGAGCGGGACCTAGGCGTGGTTGTGTCTGATGATCTTAAAGTAGCTAAACAGGTAGAAAAGGCGACAGCAAAAGCTAGAAGGATGAGGAATGGCCAGCAGAAAAAAGGAGATGATAGTGCCTCTGTATAAGTCTTTGGTGCAACCTCATTTGCAGTATAGTGTGCAATTCTGGAGACTGCACCTTCAAAAGGATGTGAACAGGATGGAGTCGGTGCAGAGGGTGGCTACTAAAATGGTTAGTGGTCTTCATTATAAAGCATATGAGGACAGATTTGAGGATCTTAATATGTACACATTAGAGGAAAGGCGGGATAGAGGTGATATGATTGAGATGTTTAAATTCCTCCGTGGCATAAATGTTCAGTGAGAGAGCCTCTTTCAGTTGAAAGCAAGTTCTGCTACGAGGGGACATGGGATGAGGGTGAAGGAAGATAGATTCAGGAGTGATATGCGGAAATATTTCTTTACGTAAAGAGTGGTGGATCCGTGGAATAGTCTCCCAGTGGAGGTGGTAGAGATGAGGACAGTATCTGAATTCAAAAAAGCATGGGACAAACACAGAGGATCTCTAAAGGTAAAAAGGGGACTGTTGTAGTGGTTGATATGGAAGGACAGACTAGACAGGCCATGTGGTCTTTTTCTGTCGTCATGTTTCTATACCAGTGATGATGTCACTAGAAGCATCTAGGTTTTTCTCTGACTCCATCATCTGCATAACCCACTGTCCGGACTGGTTTAACAGGATGATCTGGAAGTAGCATTTCTCAAATCCTTTTATGATGCTCTATGTCTTTGATGTCTCTTCAGTCCCTCATCTCTCCTCCCCCTACCCCACTAGATCTGGCTGCTCTGTCTCTCTCTGTGCTGCTGCAGTTACTTCATCTGCCCATCTTAGACTACTCTCCTTATGCTGCTGCAGGAGCCTTTCCTGCCTCTCCCAGTTCTGGCCGCTTTCTCTGTGCTGCAGTCACTTCTCCAACCTCCTGTCTCAAGCTACTCTCTATGCTACAATCATTTCTCCAGCCTCCTCTAGCTCTGGCCACATTCTCTCTCCTGCTGCTACCAAAGTCATCTCTTCAGTTTTCTATCAGGGTACAGTAAGGTCTCGTCATAGAAGGAAACGTGAAATGAAATCATGATATGGGGTGTTCCTGGTGCTCATTCATCTCAGCTACAGAATTAATAAATCCATGTAATGTACTGAAGCTCCCTCCCCTCCACTCCACTCCCACTCCATGTTAGCCATCTATACGAAGTGCTAAGTAATGAAAGTGTCAATTAATCATGCTCTCCAAGGACGGATCAATCAGTGACCTAATTGGCGGAAGACTGCACCACTCATGGCTCTGTGCAGACCTTTGTGTGGGTCTAATGGAGAGCTATCATCGATGAGGTCGTCATGGATCAGATCAAGAGTTACTTAAAGGCAAGGGAGCTCATTACCTAGCCTCTTCTGCATGGGAGATGGCGTGACAGTGGGAAAGCCGGCACCATGCTGCTTTATGAGATGAGTTCTCCATCTGCTTCGACCTATGCTTCCCTGCAGGCCATATAAAGCACAGCACACATACAAAACATATCACAGGACTCCTTACAGTCACCCTGGGAAACACAGTCAAATATGTCAGTAGAATCTCTTTCCAATCATTTTAAAATCCAATCTTGAGTCATGTTTCAATAAATCTCACCCATCGGAAATAATCAGAACGGTAGGAAGAACATTTTACTGTGGTTTATTAGCATTTTGGCATCCAGTTATCTCTTGTCTACCTTCTGTTGTTGAGGAAGGCAGAGGGAAAGGGGAATAGTGTTATCAGTGATGCCCGTGTCACGATGGATTGGCTGAACCGGGCCTGATTTAACTTCCAGCACGTCTATAGAACTTAAGGTTTTCTGCCTCTCAAAGAACTTCAAACCCATGTATGGAATAGGGGAAGGGAGAGGGTGGAGCCAGGTCTGGACTGGCCCATCCAGGTATTGTAAAGCCTATTGATCACCCAGTTCATACTCTTAAGACACAACTTTATATGAGCTTTATCAATTGAAGTTACATGTCCATTAGGGGTTCTCTTGTGTCTCAGACTCTTTTTAGCTCAGATTAAGCTAAGCCTTGAGATGGTTCCTTCTTGGTCCTTTGAATTACAGTGAAAACTTGCTCCATTGTGTCTCCAGTCAGCTCGCCCAATAAAGCCACAAAATCATATAGACCCCTTAATAAAAAAACTTAGACTCTTTTTCTAATCAGAATGACCATGTCCTTTCACCTACGCACATGGGAAGAACCCCTCCCCTCCCCCATTTCACTAGTCTCAATGATACATGAAGTAATAAGACTTTCCCTCCACAGATGACAATCCATCCAGACTTCCAGCAGTTCCCATGCAAGGTATCTACTCCGTTCCATCCACCTGGAGAGTGAGGAGGAAGTGAGAGTAAAGACTGGAAAATTGTTTTCCTTTATTTTCCAAATGCACAAAGACCTCTTTCCAAATAGCAACACACAGGTAGCACCGCTGATTGCCACCCACCACACATGGACTGCCAAATAACCTTGACACCTGCCAGAAGAGTTCTGACCAGTCCTAGCTTTACAAACCACTCCTTTCATTCTTATCCACTCACATGCACGCTTCCACAAGCAGTGTATTGTGGGATATGTAGTCTCACTCTTCCCTTCTGACAGCACTCTGCAACTATATTGCTGCTCAGGGCAATGCAATGGGAGATCACACAACCTGACTGCAGCAAAGCAGATTCTCTAGATGAAGAGTTTGTTTAAATGTTGTTACATACATTAGTATAGTAATTCTGGTCACATTTTGAGTTTTCTTTTTAGGTTTGTTTGTGCTAAGCAAACAGAAAGCATAAAAAAGATGGTAAAGAAAAAAGCTGGAGAAGCAGACTGAGAAGGGGACAGAAAAGAAAGAGCGTTCAGTTGTTGTTTCAGAATGCCATTGGGATAAGCGTTTCACATTTTATTTTTTTACAGCACTAAGGTCTGGGGAATGGTATGGCGGAGAGAGGAGAATGCATTGTTCTCTATGACATTTCAAACGGGCAGATAGATCATCCCAAACTATGTATACCGGCAGCCAGCTTTTCCGTGCCCGGGGGCTAAAGCATTTTGCCTCAATAATTAATGAAAAACAGGCAGGAGATGAAAGGGAAAGGGTGAAAAATTGTAACAGTGGCTCACAAGGGAAAGCGACTGTTCTGGGATAACCAACAGTCAGTCTCTTTTTCTATAGCCCAGCCAGACCCCTTGTTTTTCCCTGTTCTCTATTTTTATCACTCTCTTTTCTATTTTTTTCTCCCTCACTATCTTTTTCTTTCTCCATTTTTCTTTTTTCTTTGTTCTTTTTCTGGCAGAGCAACTCCTGGGGTGCACCTTGGGATGCACAGCGTGGGTTCAGGTACCACCATTTTCCAAAATGGCAGCACGGAGGAGGGCGCATGTCAACATCGCTTCTGCCGTGCAACTAGGGTTGCCAACTGGCTCCAGATGCGCCAGACAGGTTCGATCCAGTCCTGGGTTTACCTCATTGCATGCAGGGATATGTAGTTCTGATTTCTACATTGCACTCCATAAGAAAAGGAAAACTACAAGTCACTGCATACAGTGGGGTAAACCCAGGACTGGATCAAGCCTGTCGGACACATCAGGAGCCAGTTGGCAACCTTACCCGCAACTCTTAAGGTACCCAGGAGGTGTTCGGAATGCTACAGGGGTAGTGAAGTTTCTTTGGAGGTTCAGAAAGTGGCAGATTTGTGATTTTTATTTTCAGGAAGGGGAGAAACGTGATCGGGAGGGTCTGCCTTGGTCAACTGAGGTGAAGTGCCAAACTTCACCTCAAATAATCCTTTTGCTCCCCACTGTATCTTTACTTCTGCCCAAAGCTGACATAAAGATCCAGCATTAAAAAAAAAGAGTAAAAAACTGCGCTGTTTCAGTGCAATTTTTTTTAACATAGGGACCAATTAAAAATTCATTTTTTTGCATGCCATTTGCACCCCCGCTACGCTGTGTTTAAGCACAGCAGGTTAGCATCCAGGAGCAAGACCAGTGTGGGAAAGTCTGTAGCAAAACATTGTGCTAGAGCACAGTATAGTTTGCTGCATCAGGCCCTCAAAGTCCTCTGATCTCTCCTACCTAAGCCAGACCCTCCTACTTGGATAATAAAAATCTAGTCGTCTTTCTTTTTTTTAACAAAAATGTAAACAGTTACCCAGCAAGGGACGGAGAAGAAGGAAAAGGTAATACTGATCCGTGCAGCACTGCTCCCCAGGACGTAACGGCGGCTGTCAGATAAAGCCCACTGATGAGCCAGGAAACAGAATCCGAGAAACCACAGGAAGGACCAGAGGACTGCCAGAGGAGACAAAAATAATTACACGGGGGAATGAGCTGTTAGAAGGAAAAGCAAACCCCTCGACTCCTCAAACGAACCCCCACCCAATTCTCACTGTCCCTTAAATCTGAGCCAAACAAACAGCTCCAAGGGTTAACTTTATTTTCCAGCTTTGGTGGGGGGGAAGTGGGGGCTTGCTTTTGGTTCTCATTGTCTTTTCGGGGATGTGCTGTGGCCCATCCATGGGGGACACTCCATAGGCTAATTCTCACACAGGTTGGCACTGGGGAGCCCTCACTTCCAGAGCACATTTTCAGCGCCATCATGGCAATAGCAATGTCCACTCTCTCCCCTGAGTTTAGACATCTTGGCCCGGAAAGGGCCAGGGTGGGGAGATATATGATGAATGGCATCTTTTAATCGGAACAGATTTTGAAAAGCTTTAGACTGTCCTGTGCTCCCAAAAGGTTACTCTTGAGGGACATCTGCAGGCCTTCCTTGAAGCCTCAGACAGCATCTGCTATTACACTGGGGAACTGAGACATGCTGTATTCACCGGGAACAAGCAGGAAGTCAGTCCTCACATATGGGTGCATCGACGCAGATGGAGCCTGCGCGGAGCAAATCCCCAGCTTTCAAAGAAAGCCTTTGCGATTGCCACCACACATGCGTGGTCCCCTTCCCGCCGAAGGGTGCCATCTTGCTCAGTCTCCTTTTTTCCACAGAGCCCACCAGATGTCTATTTTCATCCCAGAAAAAGTTGATTTTTTTCGAGCATTTTGCTTGTCTCCGGTCTTGTGCCAGTACTTTTCCCACCCCGACCTCGGTATCGGGTTGATTCCCTTTTATTTAAGTTTTCATTTGTCTTTTGGGCAACTTCGTGCCCTTTTTTCTTCGCTGGCAGCCTGAAGGGTCTTCGACCTTCCTGGGGTTCTTTTTGCCCAAATGGCTACCAGCGGGTTAAAAAAGTGCGATCGGTGTGGTAAGATTATGTCCCTAACTGATACGCATGACTGCTGCCTCCAGTGCCTTCGCCCGGACCATGACCCAGCGGCGTAAGAAAATGTCTTCAAAGGTCTTGAGGAGCCACTAGCAGCAGCATGACAAAAGTTTTCCTGATTCCCCCATGCCTCCGAGAGCCAGGACCTCATCTGAGGCCTTGACGCCTCGGGAGGAGCACTCTGAACCCGAGCGTCATCGTGAGTCCTTGGAGAGGGGGTCTCCCTTGAGGGAACCAAAGAGGAAGAAGAAGCCCTCGAAGGCGGCATCTCTGGATGGCTCCGATCGGCCAGGATCCTCCCGGGGCTGGTCGCGGAGTCCCGAGCGTCTGCTCAAGACGTCGGAGAGGGAGCGTCCAGCTAAGATTCCTCGGAAGGATACGGTCACGGATCGGTCTAGGCAAGTACACACTGTCATCATCGAGGATTCCCCTCCGGGGGAGCCGGCGTCAGGCCAAGTGCATCAGTGCTCGTGCCAAAGGCTGCGGAACCACTGGGACTGGTGTCCAGGATAGCAGCCTTGGAGCGCAAATGTCACTGCCTTCTTGGACCAGCAGCAGGCGTTGATGTCTGGCACGTCCGGTTCCTCCGCCCCAACCACCGGACGTTCTACGTCAAAGACGTCCCTGGAGGCCGAGCTGATCCTCGAGTCCATGTGGGCCTGGGTGAATCCTCGGCCGAGGTCGCACTCGGCCTTCCGCTCGTCGGGGCTGAGGTCGTCACCGACGAGTCTGCAGGGTTCAGGGTGTGCGGCGCCATGGTACTCGAGGCACAAGAAACACCTCAAGTCTTCCTCGTAGGCTTCCGACTAGGAGACTGAGGACGAGGAGTCCCCGGACACCCGTCGTCACCGTGATGTCCCCTCCGATTCCTCGGTCTCAGAACCTCGGGAGAAGGTCCCCACTGGAGGATATGGGCTTCTTGGACTTCGTCCAGGACATTTCCAAGGCCTTGGTTTTCCCTACGGAGTCCGAGGAGGGTCCACGAGCCGACGAGCTCGAGATCCTCCAATACAAGGCTCTCCCCCCCCCAAGGAAACCCTCACGGTGCCCATTCCTCCCATCCTGGAATGGCTTATGCTCCGCATGTGGGAGACGCCGGTGTCGACGCTAGTGGTCAGCAAGTGGCTCAATCTGATGTATCAAGTTCGCCGGAGCCCTGGGTTTCAAAAGTCAGAACTGCCACACAACTCCATGGTTGTGAAGTCGGCCATGCGTCGACTGAAGTGTCAGAAGACGCACTCCTTGGTGCCCTCCGGCAGGGAGGCCCACACCTTGGATGCCCTCGGCAGAAAGTGTTACCAGGGCTCGATGCTGAATTGCTGGATCCAGGCCTACCAATTGTTCATGGGCATGAACCTGAGAGACCTGGCGAAGGAGCTCGCTGGGTTCTCGGCTGGTCTCTCCGAGGAGCCTTTGCAGCGCTTCAAGAGTCTGTCCAAAGCTGTCTGTGAATGCTCCAAGTTTATGTCTCGGGCGGCCTATGACGGTTTCGAATCGGCAGCCCGGGTAGCCACAGCGGGCATCGGTGCATGCCACCAAGCTTGGCTCCAGTCGTCTGACCTCGAACAGTGGGTACAGGACAAGTTGGCTGATGTCCCGTGTCAAGGGGAAAACCTCTTCGGCAAACCCATGACCGACAAGGCCGCAGAGCTGGAGACCGAGTTCATGATGAGGACTAGGCTGTCCAAGAAGACCACTGCCCCTCCCCGAAGGAAGGGCTCAGGTAAGCAGCCCTTTTACCCGAGGAAGTCCACTGCCTACCAAAACTACCCCCCCTTACCAGGCCTCCCCGGCTCCCCAGCAAGGGCAATAGGCCAAGGGACAGGGACATGCCCTGCGTAAGCAGAAGGCTCCCAAGCCCCAGGCTCCAGCCCAGCCTGGAGGGGGCTTTTGACTCCTGCAGCATGGCCCCTCTCCCACTCGGAGCTCAGCAGCCTACAGGAGGTCGCCTCACCCTTTATGACCACAGGTGGGGAGCTATCACCACTGATTCCTGGGCATTAAAGGTGATCAGGGAGGGTTACCACCTCCACCTGAGTCAGGTACATCCACACTACTTCTGGGAAGAGCCCCTCAGGTCTCCTCTTCACCGGGACCTTCTTCTGAAGGAGTTGTCAGGCCTTCTCGAGGACCAAGCGGTGGAACCGGTGCCCCACCACCTCAAGGGCAAGGGGTTCTACTCCAGGAACTTCCTTGTGCCAAAGAGGACAGGGGTCCTAAGGCCCATCCTCGACCTGCGCAACCTCAACAAATTCCTGGTGAGGGAGAAGTTCAAGATGCTCTCCCCTGGGGCATTGCTGCCTTACCTCCACCAGGAAGACTGGCTATGCTCCTTAGACCTCAGGGATGCCTATACTCACATCCTAATCCACCCAAACCACAGGCAATACCTACGCTTTGTGGTGGGAGACAATCATTTCCAATACAGGGTGCTTCCCTTCGGCCTAGCCTCGGCTCCCAAGGTATTCACAAAGTGTCTGGCAGTGGTCGCCACCTTTCTCAGGCTCCAGGAGATATGTCTTCCCCTATCTGAACGACTTGCTTACCAAAGGTGCTACAACCCCCAAGGTGCAGCAGGCTACCCCAAGTAACTGCCCCAAGTCAAACCTTTGCCCGTCGCAAGGGCTGCAATTCATTGGGACAAGAATCGACACCATTCAGTCAAAGGCCTTCCTGCCCGCAGACAGGGCAGCCAGGCTCATGGCGCTAGCCAGAGATATACAGCACCGCCTCTCGGTGCCAGCCAGGCATCTGCTGTGCCTTCTTGGGCACATGGCCTCCATGGTGCCTGCCTTCACGTGCGAACAGCACAGTAGTGCCTCAGTGACCAATGGTCCCAGGCCACGGAACACCTCCAGGACAGAGTCCGAGTGACCAGGCAGCTGGTAAAGTCCCTGATCTGGTGGCTGTCGCCTCAGCACTTGGAGGCGGGGATGCCTTTCCAGGCCCCCCACCACTCGAGGGTGCTCACCACAGATGCCTCCCTGCTGTGCTGGGGAGCCCATTACAAGGGCTACCGCACCCAAAGCACTTGATCCCTGGATGAGAGCACGCAGCAGATCAACCTCGTGGAGCTGCAGGCTATTCATCTCGCAATGAAGGCCTCCCATCATTGCCTGGGCTACCGGTCAGTCCTAGTTCAGACAGACAGCCAGGTGACCATGTTCTATGTGAACAAGCAGGGAGGCACGGGGTCCTGTGCCCTCTGTCAGGAAGCCATGGATCTGTGCTCTTATGTATTCCAGCAGGGCATCCTCCTCAGAGCATTATACCTGCCAGGCCAAGACAACTTGCTGGCCCACAGACTCAGCAGGATTCTCCAGCCGCACGAGTGGCAGCTGGACCCAGGGGTCACCAGCAGGCTTTTCCAAACCTGGGGGGAAACGGTGATGGACCTGTTTGCAAGCCCGGACAATCATCAGTTACCCCGCTTCTACTCCAGGCGGCCTCACCCCGCCAGAGTGGCCGCCGATACCTTCTGTATGCTTTTCCTCCGACACCACTGAACGCCAGGATTCTGTTCAAGATTCTCCACGACACAGCCTCAGTCATCTTGGTGGCTCCAAGATGGCCCAAAGAACCGTGGTTTTCCACTGCTTCTGCAGCTGGCGGTGGAGGGCCCAATATCCTTGGGGTCCGCACCCTGGCTCCTTTCTCAGGAGGGAGGCTCTATCCTGTACTCCAACCTTGGCTCCCTCTCACTGATGGCATGGCTACTGAGAGGGTGACTTTAGCCCCGCTCCACCTCCCGAAAGAGGTGGAGGACATTCTGCTAGCCTCATGTAAGGCGTCTACCAGACGGGCCTACACCTTTAAATGGTGTAGATTTGCACTTTGGTGCACTGAGCGGGGGGCCGACCCTTTCTCTTACCCGGTGGTCACGGTGTTGCAATACCTGCTCCACCTCTCTCATGCAGGGCTCAAGTCTAACTCTGTGAGAGTACATCTCAGTGCTCTGGTGGCGAACCACCATCAGGTGGATGGGAAGCCCCTCTCAGCCCACCCAGTGGTGTCCCGCTTTCTAAGGGGTGTACTCCTGTCTAAGCCCCTGGTTCACCCCCTGGCGTCCAAGTGGGATATCAATGTGGGATTGGGGCAGCTCACCCTGCTGCCATTCAAGCCTCTGGCGACGTGCCACCTTTGCTATCTCTCCTGGAAGGTGGTTTTCCTGGTTGCGCTCACTTCTGCCTGTAGGGTAAGCGAGCTCCAGGCCCTTGTGGCTGAGGTGCCTTACACCAGGTTTTACAAGAATAGGGTGGTGCTTTGCACACATCCCAAATTCCTTCCGAAGGTGGTGTCCTCTTTCCAACTCAACCAGGAGGTGGTCCTCCCTACCTTCTTTCCCAGACCGCATGCCAGTTGGTCAGAGACAGTCCTCCATACCTTGGACTGTAAGAGGGCCTTGTCCTTCTATATCCAATGCACTCAAGGCCACTGTAAAGTCTCTCAGCTTTTCGTTTCCTATGACCCCAGTAAGCTGGGGGAGGCGGTGTCCAAGCATACGCTGTCCACATGGGTGGCAGATTGTATTGCCCAGGCTTATGAGGAGGCGAGGCTTCGGCTGGAAGGCTGGGTCACAGCGCACAGGGTCAGGCTATGGCGACTTCAGTTGCTCACCTGCGTTCGGTCCCTCTGGCAGACATCTGCTAAGCCGCCACCTGGTCTTCAGTCCATACCTTTACAGCTCATTACTGCCTGGATAGAGAGTCCCGACGGGACAGTGCCTTCGGCCAGGCCGTGCTCCATAACCTTTTCAGGGTCTAGGCAACTCCTACCCTCCGACCCTTCTGTGTTCAGGCTACCCGAGTGCTAGTTCATTCGGACACAGGGGTCCTGGTTGGTCCATTATACGGATTTCATTGCTGCTGCTTGTGGCTCTTCAAGAGGGAGTCTTTTTTGGCTATAGGTTCTTGGTAGCCTGTAGCTGGGGAGTCCCATATGTGAGGACTGACTTCCTGCTTGTTCCCGGAGAAAGCGTAGTTACTCACCTGTAACAGGTGTTCTCCAGGGACAACAGGAATCAGTCCTCACAACCCTCCCTGCTCCCCTTGGAGTTGCAGTCATACCATCTTTATTTGTTTTTGCCGTCTTTTTAGCTATGTCATTTGACTGAGCAAGATGGCACCCTTAGGCGGGAAGGGGACCAAGCATGCGTGGTGGTAATCCCAAAGGCTTTCTTTGAAAGCTGGGGATTTGCTCTGTGTGGGCTCCATCGGCGTCAACATCACCCATATGTGAGGACTGATTCCTGCTGTCCCTGGAGAACACCTATTACAGGTGAGTAACTACGCTGTCAGGACCGATCCAAGGGTTTCTGCCACTCCAGACAGAAGCCCTGGCCATGCCGCCACCCCCTTCCAAGCTGCGCTGTGCCCTCCGCACCAAACTGTGCTGCCACGCCCTGCTGCCACCGATTCCATCTACGGGGTCATGGGGAGGACAGCTCAGCTTGGGGTGGTAGCGGCCTATGGCAGGCCATGTGCTTTGGCACACATGGCCTGCTGCTTCTAACCCCCCTCTGACACAACTTCCTGTTGGAGGGGGCAGAAGCAGCAGGCCATGTGCGCCGAAGCACATGGCACTCCGCGGGCACCAGGCTGCCCACAGAGATTTGCCACCCTAGGCGGCTGCCTAATCTGCCTAGTGGACAGCCCGCTTCCTCTATGTCTGGGACAAGAGCAGGAGGAAACACGCAACAGCTCTTGTGCTTAGTGGATGCCCAGCGGAAATAATGGCTCAAAAAACTATTCACAAAAGCCTGAGACAAACCCAACACACCCTCACTAGTGTGCAAACCGGAGGTCAGACAGAGAAAAAAGACAGGACTCGATATTCACTGGCGGTGGCTAGTGCACCTATAGCAGCTAGCCACTGCTAAACATTAGACCCAGATATTCAATGACGGGGCCTGAAGCTAACTGGGGAGTGGCAATAGTCAGTAGCTGCCCAGTTAGTTTCATCGGTGAAAGTTAGGCCAGCCTTCACTGCGCCTGACTTTCACGGCCCAGCAATAACCAAGCAGCGGCTCAATATCACAGCTGCCCTGTTATCGCCGGGTGCCATCCCCAGAACTGGTTAGTATCGGGGCGTGTAGCAGCAGCACCCGTGAATATTCAGTGCACTTATTGTGTTATTGCCGTTGAATATTATAGAAACATGATGGCAGATCAAGACCATATGGCCTATCCAGTCTGCTCTTCTATACGAACCACTAAGCGCTACAGTCTGTTTTTCTTTTAGAGATCCTTTATGTTTGTCCCATGCTTTCTTGAATTCAGATACAGCTTTTGTCTCTACTACATCCACTGGGAGACTATACCCTGCATCTACCACTCTTTCCATAAAGAAATATTTCCGCAAATTACTTCTGAGTATCTCACCTTCATCCTATGCCTCCTCGTAACAGAGCTTTCTTTCAGTAGAAAGAGGCTCTCCTCCTATGCATGTATACCCCGGAGATATTTAAACGTCTCTATCATATCTCCCCTTTCCTGTCTTTCTTCCAAAGTATACATATGAGATCTTTAAGTCTGTCCCCATATACCTTATGGCAAAGCCTACTGACCATTTTGGCTGCCACCCTCTACACCAACTCCATTTTGTTTATATCTTTTTTTTTTTTTTTTGTGTTTATTGAACAAACATTTTTCACACCATTTTATCTGCCCCAACTTGCATAAATGGAATACCCAGCTAAACAATCCTCCATCCTTCCCAATATATCAAACTGCAAGAATTATCCCACAAATTTTTTCACAAAAGGTTCCCATATCTTTTCAAATTTTGGAAGCTTTGTAAGATGAACAGGCATTAATTTTTCCATAATATATACATTGTGCATTTGAGACTGCTAAGAGGCAACAGCAGGCACCTACACTACCTTCCAATGTAAGGTCATCTCGCAACCAACACACACACACATACTCAACCTCCCCACATCCCCTTGCCAACGTAAATCCCCTACCCCCAACAAAATCCCTGCCATGTCCCACTCCACCTCCACCCCTACTAACTTCTGCCCCTTCCCTATTTATTTATTTAACCGTTTTTCTATACTGCCTTTTCATTCAATGAAGGCGGTTTATAATAAACTTCGGCTTATATGAAGAACTTGCAAAACGTCAACTTATACAAAGAACTTGCAAAACGTCAACTTATACAAAGAACTTGTAAATATCAACAGTAACATTATACCTATACCTCCTCTCAAAAGCTCTTCAGACAAGACACTCCTACCACATGTGCTTATAAGTTCCCACAAGCCCCAGTCCAACCAGCATATATCGGAGTAGCCATTGACTATTTTCTGTAACGTAACATAAGAACATAAGATATGCCATACTGGGTCAGACCAAGGTCCATCAAGCCCAGTATTCTGTTTCCAACAGTGGCCAATCTAGGTCATATGTACCTAGCAGTTTCCCCAAGGGACACAGGTTCCACAATGCTTGTATTGGTTCAAGCATTGATATCCTGGGTCCCTTCTTAATAATGGTTTATGGACCTTTCCTCCAGGAACTTGTCCAAACCTTTTTTAAACCCAGCTACACTAACAGCCTTTACTACATCCTCCGGTAACAAATTCCAGAGTTTGATTACACGTTGAGTGAAAAAATATTTTCTTTTATTAGTCTTAAATAGTTTACCCTGTAGCTTCATTGCATGTCCCCTAGTCTTTCTATATTCTGATAAGGTAAACAATCGATCTACGTTTACCCGTTTCACTCCGTTCATTAATTTATAGACTTCTATCATATCTCCCCTCAGCCGTCTCTTTTCCAGGTTAAGAGCCCTAACCTTTTTAGCCTTTCTTCATAGGAGTATCCTTCCATCCCCTTTACCATTTTGGTGGCTCTTCTCTGAACCTTTTCTAAAATAGCTATATCCTTTTTAAGATACGGCGACCAGAATTGCACACAATATTCAAGGTGCGGTCTCACCATGGAACGATATAGAGGCATTATGATATCTTTTGTTTTATTTTCCATTCCTTTCCTTATCATACCTAGCATTCTATTTGCTCTCTTGGCCGCTGCTGCACACTGGGTTAAATACTTTATACCCATTCTCCACATGTTGAACAGCAATAAGCCCCTTACCCATGCGTTTAGAAATCTTACCCCCGCCACGGCTGTCAAATTCCCTCCCCATATCCTTTACCTACTGGACCTGGAACTTCACCCTCCCCTTCCCTGGGTTTCCTACCCATTTATACATTTTTCAGATAACTTGCCGCCTAGCGACCGGATACTAGCCAATACACTCAAAATCAGTCAAGCCTTTTTCCATGATCTGGCCCCAGGTTTTACCCCACAACCAATGCCAGAGTTGCAAATAACCATACAGGTCCTGGGGACCCAAACCATACTTTCCCGCAACCCTTCGAAATATCTGACTTTCCCATCAGGACATAATTGGACCAAAGTTGTGAGCCCCTGTCTTTCCCACCTTTGAAACAAGGGATCAACCAACCCTGGCTGGACATCTCTATTATAATGAATCGACTGCAGTAGGGACACCTCTCACCTCAGTTATTTACAACATGGTGACCTCCGTCATAGTCGCTCCATCTAAACGACATACAGGTTGAGGACCCCCCAGGTATAATGACCTTCAATTTGCACCCATTTGCACCTCGCCTCCTCCTGCCAGCTCGTCACCTTTGCCAGCTGTGCCGCTATATAATACCAACATAAATTGGGGACAGCTAGTCCTTCCTTCACCTTAGGTCGATGAAGGACTGAATGTACCACCCTTGGTGGCCTCCTCTTCCAAATGTAATAGAACGGCTTCCATTGTACTTGCTCTAACTCCCACCCCCCCCCACCCCCCCCCCCCCGGAGATGGTCACAGGCAGCGTCTTGAAATAGTATAATAGCTTAGGGAGAATTACCATCTTTTAAATGTGATACGCCCCAACCACGACAGGGGAAGGGCCAGCCAGTACTCAAGATCTCTCTGCACCCCCTGCCATAATGAAACTTAATTCTGACGATACAACTGAGAGGGATCTGCGCCAATCTTTACCCAAAGATAAACCAGGTGTCACACCACCCACTTAAATGGGAAGGACTTCTGAAGTTGACCCACCTCTGCCTCCGAGAGAGAAATATTTAAGGCCTCCATCTTATCCAGATTTACTTGAAAACCAGAGACCCTGCTGTAACTATCCAGCTCCTCCTGCAACCTCGCAAGAAGCAGTCAAGGTCCTGAAGCACCAGCAAAACATCATCTACAAACAATGAGATCTTATGCTGTTCACCCCCCCCCCCACCATGAGCCCAACAATATCCACTCTTCCCCTGATCCTCTCAGCCAGGGGCTCGATAGACAAAGCAAACAAGAGCAGAGGGAAGGGACACTCCTGTCTCGTGTCCCTTTCAAACCAAAAAAATTCTGAGTAACCTCCGTTCACCTTCACTGTCACACTGAGGTTCAAATACAGGTCTTGCATGCATTGAATGAAGTGATTACCCACCCCAAATTTCCGTAGGACAGCCCACAAAAACTCGTACTCCACCCTGTCAAATGCCTTTTCGGCATCCACCGCCAGGACTATAGCACCAATGTTTTCCACTCGGGATCAGATTCACCACCTGTTTCACATTATTGGCCACCTGTCAACCCTGTATAAAGCCTGTTTGATCTGCATTAATGAGTCTAGGCTTAACCGATTCGCCAGCACCTTGGCCAATATTTTTGCACTGAGGTTCAGTAGAGAGATAGGGCGACAGGATGTGCACCTGGATGCATCTTTTCTCGGTTTCAATATCACGCTGATCCCTGCTAGTCCCATCAAGGGAGGAAGCAGCTTGCCCTCAAGGACCTCCTTAAATACCTTGACCAGGGGAGGACGTGACATCACCAACCGGGATGGCTGCCTGAATGTGGAGCTCTCTTCGGGACGAAGGGAAAAATAGCAAGCAGCACAAGCATTGGGCCCCCTGGAAGCGATAAAATAAGGGAAGAAGCAATCGGAATGCCAGCAAAGTCGGCGAGGAAAAAATTGGAGAAATATCGGTCCCCCTACACTCAATTAATGCAGCAGATGGAGCGGGGAGAGAGGGCCGACACGGAAACAGATGAGGAACCCAGAGAACGCTGAGGAGCAGTGCACGAGAGGAGATCTGTGGTGCTGGTGTAGAGAAATCAAAAAAGAGGTGATTGGCGTAAAAAAAGATGTGAAAGAGGTGCTGACGTTGTTCCAATTAGATCTACAGGCTTTGGGGCAAAGAGTGGATGGCTTGGAAGAGCATGTGGAGGAGGTGGTAATGGCAGTGCAACATGCACAAGAGTCACAAGAGTCACCCAGCATATGGCAGAAAGAACGAGAGGACTTAAGAGACAAGATTGAAGATTTAGAGAACTGGTCCAGGCGCTGCAATATAAGGGTCCGTGGGGTCCCGGAAGAGGAGCAATATAAACAGGCTAGCCGCGTAGTGCAAGAAATCTGTGAGGCCCTGTTGACAGAGGGGAACTAAGGGGTAGAGGCAACAAAACATGAAATAGGGCTGGAAAGAGCACATAGGGCCTTTGGACCCCCTCTTGGAAACAGGCCTAGAGATATAATAGCCTGCCTCACGAGTTACTAACTTAAGGAAGAGATTATGAGAGCAGCGGCAAAGAAAGGCAAGATGATATGGCATAATGCGACAATTGAGATATTCCAAGATGTGGCTCCATCCACCTTGCAACGTAGACGGGCCATGCACCCAGTGACTGTGTACTTAAGACAAGAAAACTTCAAATATAAATGGCTCTTTCCATTTGGGTTGCAATTCGAAGTGAGGGGGATGGCTAAGCGAGCCAGGACAGTAACAGAAGCATGGGAGTTATTGGAAAAGGCAAAAGCACAAAATTTGCCCCAGATCCAGATTCAATATGCTTCTCAGGACTATGAGAGAGATCATACAAATTTGCTGGAGAAGCTGAAGTGGAAAAATTCCAGAGAAGGGACAGCGACTACGTCGCCTCTCAAAGGGTGCTTCACATAGCGAGGAGGGGGAGGGTAGCAAGTCCACAATGGTCACTTGAACTGGAGAGCAGAGAACATAGGTGTAATTGGATTACTTGTTTAAAGACTGTGAGAGCCAGGCTTAATGGGAGAGGGAACAAAGATATGGAATGACAGAATTCCTTGTTTGAAGCTCTTCTTCCCCTCTCCAAGCCCTTTGGGCATCAAAGATATTTGTGAATAAGTATAAAAGTTAAAATGAGAGTTCACGGTGGTTAAAATATTGTTGAAAATAAAATATGTTGGTGTGATGTAATGGATAAGGGGGCGTCATTTGATTAGATAGGGAAGGAAAGAGGGGTCGGGGGAGGAGTAGGGGGAGAGACAGGAGGAAGGGGAAAGGATAACGGAAGAGATGGGGGTAAGGGAATGAGTAAGAGACTGAGGGGGCCAGGGGGATTTAAGATACAGGAACAGGTCCCGGGAGGTGAGTTTAGTCCTTAAGAGAGGAGGCACAGGGGGATGGCCTGTGGCGCGGACTATGGGGGAGGAGGGAGGGGGGAAGAGAAACAAGGGGGGTGGGGGGGGAGAAAGGGGGGGAGGAGGGAGGGGTAGAATAAGAGAAGCAGGTAGGGGAAGAGAAGACGAGTTAGGAGGTAGTTGGGATGGCAGGAGTTAGGATAGGATCTTTAAATGTTCGGGGGCTGAATACACCACAAAAACGAAAGGCGATGTTTCAGGAGGTGCAGTGCTGGCAATGGCAGGTGGTCTTTTTGCAAGAGACCCATTTATTACCGAGGGATGAGCACTTGTTACGACTTGGAGCATACAGCCAATTTTTTTTCAATGCAGAGGGGATGCATAAGAAGGCAGGAGTGGCAATCATGATCTGGGGGGATGTTCCATTTAAAATTGGTGGGGTGATACAAGGGACCTTGGTCTGACCCAGTATGGCATATCTTATGTTCTTATGTTCTTATGAGTATTATTAATTTGGGGAGAATTACAGGGCCAAGAGGTTACTTTTTTAAATGTCTATGGCCCTAATAATTCTAGTACTAGTTTTTGGGAACAGTTAACAAAGTGGCTGGAGAACAAAGTACATGGGCATTATTACTGGGAGGGGATTTTAATGAAGTTTTGAATCCAAAGAAAGATAGATCACAGGAAGGAAATAGTGGGGGGAGTAGAGGGAGGGGACGAATTTATGATTTAATGAAACGGTACAGTTTATGTGACATTTGGCGCCAGATACATCCTCAGGAAACGGATTATACCTATTACTCATCGGTACATTGAAGCTATAGGATGGATTTTTTTTCTTGGAGAATTGGACTCAAAGGGTGAATCGGGCGGAGATAGAACCCATAACATGGACGGATCACGGCCCAATATGGGTTGAATTTCTCGGGGGAGGTGACAAGGAGGGAAGAACATTTTGGCGTCTTAATGAGAGCCTGTTACAGGATAAAAGGGTGATACAAAGTGTGGAAGAAGAAATTCCAGAGTATTTGGCAGTGAACGATACAGGGGAAGTATCCCGGGGGGGAATCCTGTGGGATGGGCTGAAAGCAGTCCTAAGGGGGAAATTGTTACAGTGGGCAGCAAATAAAAAAAGGGATAAACAAGGAAGGATGGACGATTTGTTAGGAGCTATTAAGGAATTGGAACAGTGCCATAAGCAAGGAGGGGGAACAAAGATTAGGGTAAAATTGGAACAAGTGCGAGCGGAGTTGGTGGCTCTGCAGATGGAATCAATGCAATATCAACTGCGGTGAGTTAATCAGAATTATTATGAATTTAATAACAAAGCGAGTACGCTGCTAGCCAGAAAGCTACGGGAACGAGAAAGACGGTCTACTATAATGGAAATTAAAGGACCTAGGGATCGATTGCTATTCTGGACTGGAGATATTAGAGAGCAATTTGTGAATTACTACAAAAAGATTTATAAAAGTGAGAAACTAGATCAGAAGAGAGGGCAGATGAATATTTGAGGGAGGGAGATCATCTACCGGAGATTAATGACAAGGATAGAGAGACACTGGACCAGAATATTAGCTTGGAGGAGATCTACCGAGTGATTAGTGGGATGGCCCTTAACAAATCTCCAGGTCTTGATGTTTTATCAACAATCTTTTATGAAAACTTTAGGGAGAAGTAGGCACCAGTGTTGCAGAGGCTCTTTAATGATGTATTACAGGGGAGATCTCTGGCTCCATCTATGCAACAGGCGGGGATATCGGTCTTGGCAATACCTGGCAGGGATCCAGCACTATGTGGATCTTATAGGCCTATTATCATTGTTGAATACTGATGGGAAGATTTTAGCAAAAATCTTGGCAAACAGGTTAGGGGGAATACTTCCAAGGTTGGTACATCCAGACCAAACTGGCTTTATTCAGGGTCAGAATACGGGGGATAATACCCGGAGGACCATTCAGGTGATATGGGTGGCAAAAAAGCAACGGCGGGATATGCTGCTGTTAGCAATTGATGCTGAGAAGGCCTTTGATAGAGTGGAATGGAGTTTTATGTTTGCGGTATTGAGAAAGATTGGCATAGGACCGGGATTGATGGCATGGATCAAGGCGTTGTATGAGAGACCAGAAGCTACAGTAAAAATAAATGGCAGGTATTCTGAATTTTTTCAACTGGAGAGAGGCACAAGGCAAGGTTGCCTGTTATTGCCTTTACTATTCGCCTTAGCTATGGAACCTTTAGCAGGAAGGTTAAGGAGCAATAGAGATGCAACGGGATTACAGATAGGCCAAGAGGAACATAAATTAGCGCGGTTCGCAGATGATCTTTTACTATTCGTTACCCGGCCATTATTGGCATTACCAATATTTATGGTGAAATTAAAACAATTTGGGAGAGTTTCGGGGTTCAAAATTAACTGGGCCAAAACGGAGGCAGTGAGTATTAATCTGAAGGAGATGTTAGTAAAGCAATTACATGGGAGTTATTCTTTCCGTTGGGCCACAAGATTGATTAAATATCTAGGGGTACAGATTACACGAGACTCTGATGGTTTACATGGGGCAAACTATCCTTTTTTGATAGTACAGATAGAAAGAGATCTTGAAAAACGGAATAGGGAAGAAATATCCTGGTTTGGCCAAATAGCGGCACTTAAGATGATGGTGCTATCCCGCTTGCTTTATTTCTTTGAAGTGCTGCCGCTTAGAGTCCCTCGAATGGTGATACAACGACTACAAAGGAAAATGTTTTTGTTTGTGTGGCGACATCGGCCACCACGAATAGCACGGAGAGTGTTGTATATTTCTCGGGGGAAAGGGGGGCTAGGCGAGATAACGGACTACTATTTGGCAGCACAAATGAGGCAAGTTATGGAGTGGCGAGAGTCAGGGAAAAGTAAACGTTTTTGGTCTATTGAGCAACATTGGGCGGGAGGTTATAGATTAAGCTATATCCCATGGCTGATGAAAGGAACATTACGAGGGAAGTGGACCAAGAACCCATTCATTCGCCACTTGTGGGGAGAATGACAACGGGGGTGGCGACGAGTGAGCACCAAGGCAAAAATTTCATTGCTGGCCCCAATTGGTGCTACTCCAGCCTTTGGACCGGGAAGGGAAGGGATATTCAAACATTGGGCTGAGTTGGGTCTAGATATATTCGGGAAATTAATAGAATCGGGGTAAATTAAATCATATGAAAATTTAAAAGCAGAATATAAATTGGGAACAAGGGACTTTTTCGCTTACCTGCAAGTGGTTCATGTTCTCCATCAAAAAATAACAAAGAAAATATTGAGGAAGGGTTTAATGACATTGAAGCCTTGTGGTTGGGACATCACCAATCCCGAGGATTGATTTGCCTGTTGTATGCCAGCCTGCACGTTTCGAGAGGGGAGGGAGAAAAATTTAGATATATGAAGGAATGGGAAAGGGATTTAGGGGTGAGTTGGGGTGAAGATGAATGGAAAGCTATATACATGGGAGCAGCGAAATCATCATTATGTACTGTGATTAAGGAAAATGCTTACAAAATATTGATGAGATGGTATTATACACCAGTAAGATATAAACAAATATTTCCTACAGTCTGACCGCTGTTGGCGGGGATGTGGAGCTCAAGGGTCATATATACACATGTGGTGGGAATGCCCAGTGGTTAAATCTTATTGGATGCAGATTAAGGATCATATGGGGCAAATTTTGGGGTGACGCCGGAATTGTGCCCATCCCTGTTCCTGTTGGGAGTGTGGCAAGATAATCTGTCGAATCGATGGAATAAGCCAATGCGGTCATATATTATCACAGCTAGATGTGAAATAGCCTGGAAATGGAACAGAGCAGTTCCGCAGAATTAGATCAATGGGTTAATAGGCTCCGTAAGATGATAAATATGGAACACTTAACAGCGTTACGAAAAGATAGGGGAGAGAACTTTGATCGACAATGGAAACTCCTATTAGATTATTTGCAATCGTATTGAAGCTGGGTACCGTGGGGGGGGAAGGGATAGGGAGGGGAGAGATAAGTTGATAATGTATTAACTGTATGTAAAAAATTGAAAAGGGAATGATCTAGGCTTAGTAGTGGAAAGGATGGAAGTTAAATAATATGTACTGTTTGTTGAACTACAGTTGTATGTCTTGTTAAATGGGAATGGACGAAAAATGGAAAATAAAGATAAAGTTATAAAAAGATATCTTGACCAGCATCAGGCCCAGCTGATCACTACATTTTTTATAGACACAAGCCGTAAGGCTATCGAGCCCAGGTGCTTTATTGTTGCCAGTCCACGAATTACCCTCTGCATTCCCCCCAGCGTGGTGGGCCCGTCAAGCCAATCCCTATCTGCTAACAACAGAGAAGGTGACGGCACTGCCCCAAGGTATCACGCCACCACCTCTGGATTCCCAGTCCCCGCCTGCCGATACAAAAGATGGTAAAAAGATTGAAATTCTGCCCTAATGTCGTCATCCCCTTCAGCCCAACCACTCCCGTCCTTCAATACCTTTCCGACCGCCTGTTGGGCCTTGAGACCACATGCGAGGAGCCGGGCGGATTTATCCACATGCTTGTAAAAATGCTGCCACACACATGGCAACTGAAAGACCAGGTCTTCCAGCTGAATAGTAAGCACTCTTGTTCTCATCTGTTCCAATGCCGTCCATGTGGTATGACTCCCCCCCCCCCCCCAATTCTGCATATTCGCTCTCCAGGAGCTTGATCTGCGCATTACCCTGCTCCAGATTCTGTCGATGAAGCTTTTTCCTCCTTGCCCCCCACATAAGGAACCGACGTGGAGATAGGCCTTAAAGGTGACCCAAACAATTGCGGGCCCCACCTTGCCCCCTCCCCCCCCGGTTGATAGTAAAATACTCCTTGATATCTTTCTTGATGGATGCCACCACCCCTTTATCCCGGAGGAGGCAATCGTTCATCCTCCAAATGCTGCTACCCCGCCGTCATCACTGCTATCCAGACTGGCCCATGGTCCGACCACATCATGGGTTTACGTTCAATTCGCTTGATGGCTGCAAATAGGTCCCAGCTAATCAACAACATATACAAGCGAGAATATGTTTGATGTGAAGGGGAATAATACAAATAGGATTGACCTCTGGGGTTGCTCTCCCTCCATCCATCCGCTAGCTGCCATAGCTGCATCAGACCCTTCAGATGCCGCCTGTGAATCCTCTTCTCTGCCCCCCTCCCCCAATCTGTCCAGATACGGGGACAACACAACATTAAAGTCTCCACCCAGTATAATGGACCTCTCCATATACCCCGACAACTCCACTCCCAACCTATCAAAATAAGTCCCCTGTCCCTGATTGGGGGCATACACACTTACCACCATGAGAAGCTTGCCTTACATGGTTTCCTTAAGAGCCACAAATCTATCTTCCATGTCCAGAACTTCCCCCCACACCTCAAACAAAGGGAGTTTCACAATAGTATAGAATAGCCACCCCCTGCCCCGATTTAAACCCTCCCGGACGCGAAATATTCCCTCTGAGTTTCTAGCTCTCAGGAGAGCCTAGTCTTGAGCCCGAAAGTGCGTTTCCTGAACACAGATGATATCCCATTAGAGGCAGTTAACCTCTTTAAAGAACAACTGGAGAATGATTGCCCCCATTCCTGGCTTGGTGCAAGGTTCTTGGCTTCGCGAACTTCAGTATAAGGCACTGTATAGAGTGCATGTATCACCAGTGCGAGCAATGCAGATTGGTTTGACCAAGGGAGGGGGGAGAGTGTCCTTGGTGCGCTCAGTCTCGGACAGATTTGACCCATATGTGGTGGTGCTGTATGAAGACTCAGCATTATTGGCTCCATATTCAGGAGCATTTGGTGGGACTATTTGGGCAAACGTTGCAGATGACTGCCCAGTTGATCTTATTTGATGATTTGGGGGCTCAATTGATGAGGGGCGAGAGATCCATTTGTTGGTCCACAAGGCATTGCTCGTGGAGAAGCAATCAATCCTGCGGAACTGGCAGACTGAGGGCAACCTGTCTTATTGGGAGTGGTGGGGCCAATTGCACAATCTGATGTTGCCAGAGCGCTTGGCTTCATGTGGGTTGGAGAAAAGGAGAACTCTGTTTTTGGCATTATGGGAGGATTATATTTCCATTTTGGCCCCTGGGCTCAGAATGGACTGTTGGTGGAGTAGGGACAGGGGAGATATGGGTGAGCCCAGCCCATGGAAGGGGAGAGGTTGTCCTGCAGAGGGGAGGCACCTGGTCCTAAGGGAAAGCGGGTGCAGGATGGGCCTGGAGGGCTCCCTGGAGTGAGAAAGGGATCTGGAGCTGGGGGCTTAATGTGAGGGGGGTTACTGGGGGTCTTCATGCCCGGTGGGTGGGGCCATCAGGCAGGTTGGTATTTGGCTGGTATCTGTCTCTAGTTATGGGAGGAGGTACGGGGGAGGGAGGGAGAGGTGTTGGGGTAGGAAGGGATGGAAAATGGAAAACTAAATTAAACTGTTGTAATTGTTCTCATTGGCTGCTCACCTGGTTCTATGTAGAGTTCCCTCATACCAGCAAAGACCCCATCAGAGCCACTCCCCTCGCATACCCTTCTGCTTCTATTCCCTCCCCCTCTACCATGCCGTCCTCTTAAACGAGGCAGAATATCAACCAGAGATAAGTGACTGCCCTGAATCCCCAGAGTCCTCCACTTTCCCTGCCAAGCCAAAACCGTTAGCACCACTGTCTACAGAGTCACTTGCTCCTCTCCACTCTTTGCCCCTTTGCCAGATCGCAAACCCCTCTATCTCCAAGACTTTTAGGCAGGCTAAGGCTTGCGCCCGCATCCCGACCTGAACTGTGCAGCCCTTCCTGGTGACATCTAAAGCAAGGGAAACTGCCAACTACCCAGCTCCCGCAGTTTCCTGGTAATGTCCTGCAGATCGCATCGCCGCCGAAACATAGTAGGTGACAAGTCCTCAAAGATTTCAACTTTGTGTGAGTCCCAGATGAGCTGACCTTTACAGGCTTTGGACATCACCTGCTCTTTAAGGATGTAATTACAGAAGCACACCACCAAGTCCTGTGGCAAATTAGCTCAAGCAGGGCCCAGGATGCGATGTGCATGATTCAAGATGATTTTAGGGCAGTCTCCATTTCCCTCCCAGAGTGTGGAGATGATGTTCATGATCACTGCCACACAGTCAGCATATTGCGCCTCCTTCGATATCCTCCGAAACAGCAAATTACTGTGGCGGCTGAAGTTTTCTATATCCTCAGTCTTGTCTATCATCTCCGCATTAGCCTGCTGCAAGGCCTCTACCATTTTTTCCAAAGCCCCCATGGGTCACTCTGTTTCCAAATGAGCCTCCACACTTTCAACAAGTGTGCCAAAATCCTGCAACTTACTATGCAAATCCTCAGCTAGGGCCACCATGTCCCTACGGACTGAAGTCATCTCTTTTTTCCGTTCCCAAAACCAATTTCTCAACTCTGCAGGGGACACCTGCTCCTCACCTTCTGAATCTGTCCCACTCTCCCAACCAAGTGCGTTTGCTATCCTGCAGCGCCATACCAGCTCAGAGGACGCCATCTTGGCCATGTCTTTTTTTGGTACAGAGGAGCAGTCAAAAGCAAACTCCTGCAGGTCAGCGAGCCGCTTTTTGCTCACCATTGCCATCCAGGGGGCTGCCACACCAAGCGCAAACCTTTTCAGGCTAGGATTGGGGCCAGCAGAGGAGTATCGCACACCAATTGTTCAGTGGGTCAGTGGAGCGGTGATGTCACTTCCTCCCCCCCTGTTTATATCTTTTTGAAGGTGTGGTCTCCATTATTGCACACAATGTTCTAAATTAGGTCTCACCAAAGACTTATATAGAGGCACTATCACCTCCTTTTTCCTACTGGCCATTCCTCTCCCTATGCACCCAAGCATCCTTCTGGCTTTCGCTGTCATCTTTTCTACCTCTTTAGCCACCTTAAGATCATCAGAAACAATCTCCCCTAGGTCCTTTTCTTCTTTCATGGACAAAAAGTACTTTGCCCCTTATCCTGTACTGCTCCCTTGGATTTTTGCAGCCCAAATGCATGACCCTGCATTTTTTAGCATTAAACCCTAGCTGCCAAATTCTCGACTATTCTTCAAGCTTTGCTAAATCCCTCCTCATGTTATCTACACCTTCCTGGGTGTCTACTCTACTGAAGATTTTGGTATCATCCGCAAAGAGGCAAACCTTACCCGATAACCCTTCCGCAATATCACTTAGAAAATGTTTAAAAAAATTGGACCAAGAACAGATCCCTACGGCACACCACTGGTAACATCCTTCTCCTCAGAGTAAGTGCCATTTATCTGAACCCTTTGTCGTCTCCCACTCAACCAATTTCAAACCTAGTCAGTCACTTTAGGGTCCATCCCTCAGGTGCTCAATTTATTTATAAGTCACCTGTGCGGAACAGTATCAAAGGCTTTAGTGAAATCTAAGTACACCACATCTAGGGCTCTCCCTCAGTCCAACTCTCTGGTTGCCCAGTCAAAGAAGATAACGAGATTCGTCTGACAAGACCTGCCACTTGTAAAACCATGCTGCATTGAATCCTGAAATCAATTCACTGGATTCTAGAAACCTCATAGCCTCTGTTTTAGCAGCCTTTCTATTAGTTTACTCACCACGGAGATCAGATTAACCAACCTGTAGCTCACAACCTCATCCTTAGTTCCACTTTTGTGTAAAGGGACTACATGCACCTTTCTCCATTTTCTGGGACCACGCCAGACTCGTTTTAATTCCCCAGTTAGGGGGATTAACATGGTTCACAGGTCTGCAAACCATGTTAATCCCTTTGAATATTGAGCCCACAGAGACTAGTATAAGCCTGAGGGTCTTAAACTACCATCACTTCTGGCTAATATGATTATTAAGACAATGTTGGCACTAGGGGCAAACATTTAATACGTCTGCTCAGCAGAACTGGACAAGGGAGAGACCACAGGTGAAAAATCTACACTCAAATCAAGTTTGTGCTTACTGGAGATAACCAGGTCCATGATGACGATAGCTTTATAAATGCTGGCCTTGGTGATGTGGGTCTCGGCCACATCGAAACCGAGGAAGACCACACAGATCAGGAAGCCCAGAAGCCCCACGCCAATACCATAGCCACAGGCCAGCGGGTTGCTGTTCAGCACGCAGTGCAACTCAGGTGACCATGGTGTGTTCTGATAGCCCTCCATTACCAGGGTCCCAGAGACCACCAGGGCAAAAATCTGAGGAGGGACAGGAACATAGCAAAAAAAGAGAACAGAACAACAGAGAGTGGGTTTTATGGTCATTGTAACATGTATAGTCAATGTGAACCACTTTCATAAGAAACATTATAGTGAACTGAAGGAATACAGTAAAATTAAACCAAGGGCCTGTCTGCAATGCAAATTCAGATTCCTCTGTGTCGGGGCTGCATTCCACCATGGAAGTTGCAGTCTCCTGGCTGCTGGAACTCTCCCCATGAAACAACCCATTCCATCGCCGCTTTTCTGGCATACAGTACATGTCTTGCTGTGCACATTCTACACCTCTAGGCCTTATTTCCATCCAGGGATATTTCCTCATATTCTGTCATCCCATCCCATCCCTGTCAAGCCAGTACAGCGCAGCAGGCCTCTTGGTTACAGAGCACGGATCAGAACTAGGTGCTAAAGACACCCTTCACCAACTAATAAGTGTGACAGGAATTCTGTCAGGATGAATACATAAACTTGTAACTAAAAGGTAAAGCTGTCAGGGCCCTCTGCCTTATCTCTAAGCAGGCAGGAGGAGGGTTCTAGTGAAAGGAAAGAGGCCTAATTGCTTCATGTGGCACAGAAACTGGCAGGAGCGAATGTGAGGGTGCCGGTCTCATGTGCCCTCTTCAGTTTCTCACCCAAGCAACCGTCCTTGTGAGGGTGAGTGGTTTTGTCACAAAGAGAAAGACCTTGTTCTTCAACAGCCATTGCAGAGGGGATAAGAAAGCCATCATTTGTCACTCTGCCTGTGATCCTCACGTCACAGCCTGTCCAGAAGAAAAGAGAGAAAATATTTCATGTAAAATGCTAATAAAATTCATTCACATATTTTGTTACCAAGGTCTCCAGTCTTTCAGTACAGCGGCAGCTCTGAAGATAGCACTCCCACATTCGGAGTTAAATAGGGAGCGACAACACTGCAGGAACGGGCACCCATATAGACAGCTATGATGATATCACTACACAACATCTACACCTGGAGTGACAAACTGCAGTGATGTCACTGCTGGAATGTGCAATGATATCACTGCAAGAATACCCTCCCCTTTTTGGAGTCACAATGATGTCACTGTAGCGATGAAGCTGGGTTCCCCTATTCCAGCACCGTATCTGCTCACCTAGCTGCAGAGTCTGTGGACGGCTTTATACCTGTGGACTCTGCACTAATCTTCAAATGGGAACTAGACGGACGTTTTCACTCTGAAAACTGCCTGCAGAAACTTGCACCGCCTTTGTTCTTCGGGCTCTTTTTGTAACTAAAATAATGCATGTTCTTCTGAAAACACCAAAGTTCACATGTTGTCCCTTGGAACGCCTCCACCAGGTGCGGGCAGAAGTACATACACTGGAAAATATTTATGGAGCTATTCCCAAGCGTAATGCTTGTATTACTCACAGAAAAGGACTCTTATTAAACTGTGGTCTGCACGTACTTTTATGCAGACCACCTGGAGGGGCGGAGCTGGGATGGACTTAAGATCTTTGCATGTATTTTCTAGAATATGCAGGTATGCACAGGGGCATGTTTACTAAATTGCGTGGGGTTTAGTGTGTGGTGAGCGTGCTGAACTAAAATGTAAAATGAGGCCTCAGGCAAAAAATTTCAAGCTGGACTGCTAGGGTGTGAATGAGCGGAAACGGTGCAGGTTGGGGCATAACATGGGTATTGATGACGTGCCTTAGTTGGCATGGGTATTTTGGCTGCGAGTTAACTGCAATTGTGGATGTTTGCATGGGTGCACTTAGCACCACCTCAATGTGAAGCGTTAGGCACCCCCTGTGCTGGGTGACTGCCATGCTGTGCGTTAGCAACACACCAATGGCAGGTGGACAGACACACATGCCCCCTGAAGTTGGCAGGGACCTCTGTGGTGGTTTTGCGGACCAACCACGCACTAAAGGTGCTTGTGTTGATAAACATCCCTACAGGGTGTAAACATGTACAAAAGGATCTTTGTGCAACTAGGGCTGCTTCTACGTAGCCATCTTTTGAAGGTACATAAGTGCTCTTTATAAAACGGGTTTAAAAGATATAACTTTAGTGCATTCCATGTACAGTTGTGGTCAACATTATTGGCACCTTGCAGTTCAATCACCTCAATGTCCAATATCTTAAAAAAGTGGCCAGTAAAATGGTTTTGGACTATATGCACCCATATTGGATACATAAAAGAATCAAATAAAACAAGACCAATTAAGAAAGGACATAGTATAAAAACTGTGACATTGCCAGGAACAATTCAGCCTGAACAGAACAACCACATTTCCATTGCAGTAAAATTAGACGCACCTGTGATCAATTGTTGGTACTCACATGACTTGAATCAACCAATGAATGATGGCTCTAATGTTTAAAATGGCCACATTCACTCCCTGTTCCATTTTCACAATGGTGAAGACAAGACAGCTTCCTGAGACCATCGGAAAAGTCATTATCACCAAACATCAAAGGGTACAAGGCCATCTCCAAAGACCTTGGGATTCCTGTGTCTACAGTTTGCAGTGTTATTAAGAGGTTTTCTCCTCATGAAACTGTCAAGAATCTCCCAGGACGTGGTGAGAAGTGGAAAATTAATCCAAAAAGTGGTTGAAGGTTAGTGCAAAGTGTTCAAAAAACACTATGTACAATATCCAAAGGCTGACCTGGAGCAATCCAGAGTGGTGGTTTCAACTCGCACCATATGCCGCGCACTAAACTAAGAAGGACTTCATGGGTGAAGGCCAAGGAGGACCCCACTGCTCAAAGGCAGACATAAAAAGGCATGCCTGATCTTTGCCCAAACCCACCCTGATAAACCACAATCCTTAAGGGAAAATGTTCTGTGAACAGATGAAACCAAACTTGAGTTCTTCAGCAATGCAGACCAGCGATACATTTACAGGCGAAGAAAGGAAGCTTTTAAGGAAACAAATACCCTTTCTACAGTTAAATATGGTGGAGGCTCCATAATGTTGTGTGGCTCTTTTGCTGCCTCAGGAACTGGAGGCCTGAAACGTATTAAAGGAATCATGAAGTGAGAGGACTAGAGCAAGGTATTTTGGAGCAAAATGTGCTACCTAGTGTCAGAAACCTAGGTCTAGGTCAAAGGTCATGGGTTCTCCAGCAAGACAATGACCCAAAACATACATCCAAAAGTACAAAAGAATGGTTAAAAAGGAACACAGAAACATAGACAATGATGGCAAAAAAAGACCACATGGCCTATCTAGTTTGCCCTTCCATATCCACCATAATAGTCCCCTTTTATCCTTTAGAGATCTTCTGTACTTGTCCCGTGCTTTCTTAAATTCAGATAGTCAGGGCCTAGTATCAGCAAAGAGCTCTAATGTATACCAAATCAGAGTATAATTTAGTATAAAAGGAAAAACAGGGTCAGTATTCTTTGAGCAATAAATCGTTTCTAGAGACCTTTACAAAGAGGCCTTCTAGATAGGGGGCAAGAGACCCGTGAGATTGTTTTAAATAGGTATTAAAGTCAAGTGACAGATTAAAGGGGCATTTTGAAAGACTTCCTCTATCAAAACAAGGGCTGTGTGAATCACCCAAGAAATGGGTCACAGATTACCTTAGAAGCACAGGACAGGGTACTGTGTAGCAGCCAACTTCCCTCCCTCCCTCCCACCCCTGGGATACTCATAGCTTTATAGGTGCCTAAACCTCTTAAAGGGAAGGAGGCGCCATATTCACTCTCAGGTGCAGCTGTATATTCTCATCAGGCATACATTAAGGACCTCACATTTGTCATCTGCAGGCCCGGGGCACAGATGGGGCGGGGGGAGCCCGAGGACATTCCCTGCAGCCCGACCATGGCCTTAGGAGGCCAGATTGGAGGGTAGGGCTGCGGGGAATGAAGTTCTGCAGCTGGCGGCCGAGATTGCGGCTTTAAATTGGAGCCGTGGTGCCATGGCAACAGGATGCCATTGCGCTGTGGCTCCATTGTAAAGCCATGACTGAGTTAGTTGGGCTTTCCCTGTACGTGTAGGCTGGACTGAATCGCAGTCCCAGCCTGCACGTACAGGGTTGTTCGTGATTCTGATCCCGCGGGGCTCGACGTGCCCCGCGGGATCAGAATCATGAACCCTCTATAAGTTTGGTTTAAACCGGACATACAGAGGGGGTGTACATCTGGGATGGAATGAGCCTGATTAGGTATAGTTTTATTAGTATAAAGATACCCAGCAAACTTAAGTAAGTAAACAACTTAAATACCTAAACACAGCCTAAAAACTAAGATTCAGACAGAAGTCCAGCAGGAATTTGGGGGCTTTCCAGTCTTTTACATTGAATGTCACATGTATCATTTTCTCCCAGTTGGTGAGGGGTCTTACGTGTGCACTTGGTGCAAGGAGCTCTTTGCTCTCAGGGACGAGTCTGATCTCTGGAGGCTAGAGTAGCAGACTTGGAGGAAATAAGGAATACAGAGAGGTACATAGACGAGACCTACACGGATGTAGTGCTGAAGTCCCACCTCCAGTCTGGCAGCATCTCTTACTATAGAGGAGAGAGGTCACATGACAGGAGAGCATCACCCTGGTGTGGCTGGAAGTGATCCTGTAACTAGGACCTGTCCTCCAGGTGATGTAAAACCCTCTCGCACTGAGGAGGTTTCTCCAGAGCCATGTGCCCACGAGGGAAGGGTTGGGACAGTCGTTGTAGTTGGTGATTTGATCATTAAGCATGTAGATAGCTGGGTGGTTGGTGGACGTGAGGATTGCCTGGTAACATGCTTGCCTGGTGCGAAGGTAGCGGACCTCACATGCCACCTAGACAAGGTCTTAGATTGTGCTGGGGAGGAGTCTTCTGTCTTGGTACATGTCGGTACCAATGACATAGGAAAATGTGGTAGGGAGGTTCTGGAGGCCAAATTTAGACTTTTAGGTAGGAAGTTGAAATCCAGAACTTCCAAGGTAGTATTCTCCAAAATGCTTCCCGTTCCACACAGAGGACGCAAAAGGCAGGCAAAGTTCTGGAGTCTCAAGGCGTGGATGAGAAGATAGTGCATGGAAGAAGGTTTTGCATCTGTTAGGAACTGGGGAACATTCTGGGGAAAGGAGGGGCTTTTCCAAAGGGATGGGCTCCACCTTAACTGGGATGGAATGAGGCTGCTGGCATTAACCTTTAAAAAGGAGATAGAGCAGTTTTTAAACTAGATAATAGAGGAACGCCAACAGTCGCCGAAGAGCACATGGTTCGGAACAATGTATCCTTGAAGGATGCTAGCAAAAGGTTGAAGTGAGGGCGTATCAACAGAGAAGTTCCAATAAAGACAAAAGTAACCCAAATGCCCTTAAGAACAGAGCAGACAGAGCTTAAAGATTCCAAATTACCTCTGCCTACCAATAACCAAATTGATATGAATAAAATACAGCCTCTAAAATGCTTGTATGCAAATGATAGAAGTCTAAAAAATAAGATCACGTATTTGGATGTGCAAGTTATGAGGCAAACTGATGGTTGGGGCACCTCTGTCTACCATAAATCGATTGACCGGAATACTTTTCTTCATCACGACAGTGCTCACCCCCCAACCTTAAAAGACAGCCTTCCGTTGTCAGTTTCTGCGTTACCGTCGCAATTGCTCTAGTCTAAAGGTTTATGAGAACCTGTCTAAGAATCTGAAGATTAACTTTGCTGAAAGAGGATATCCCTCTCTTATAGTACGCCAAGCTTATCGGCGAGCGTTACACATTAACCGTGATTTACTACTATCTCCAAGGAAACCAGAAGCACGTCACTGCGATACTCAGCACATTAATTTTATTACTTCCTACTCACCAGTAAGTTTGAGCATACAACGTATTTTTCGAAAACATAGTGACATCCTCAAAGCAGCACCAGGGTTACAAGACAAATCAGTACGCTGTGTTTGGAAACGCAGTCGAAATTTAAAGGAATACCTGAGCCCCACAAGGTTGAGAGCCCCGATATCATCTTCATTGGATACTTTGGAACCAGGTCATCAAAGATGTGGAGGCTGTGCGATATGTGAAGTCACTTCGGAACGGAAGAGCTTTATCTACAATGGCATTACCTATAAATTAAAAACTGCTACTACTTGCAACTCCACTTATGTGGTGTATGCTGTGCAATGCCCTTGTGCTTTGCTTTATATAGGCAAAACGATCCGTCTGTTCCGGGTTCGCATGCAGGAACATGCAAGTCGGCTCAGATGCTCCTTGTGGTCTTGGGCAAGCCACTTAACCCTCCATAGCCCATGTTCCCTGTAAAATAGTTATCTCCAAGTTATAATGCCCTGTTCAATGTAATTTCAGTTTGTTCAATGTAAACCGCACTGATGCAGAATAGCGCAGTATATAAGAGAATGTAAATAAATAAATAAAAATGTGCCCGCAGAGAAGCTCCTTTAGTCCAACACTGTTTACTACATGATCATACATTTTTCCAACTTCGCTGCTGGTGCATAGAAATGGTAACAAAACCTGTCTTGGGAAAAACTCGTGACCAGTGGTTGATCTATAGAGAACAGAGGTGGATTTACACGCTAGCCACGGTACATCCGGGAGGATTGAATCAAAGCATCGATTGGGCAGCTTGTGTGTGACATTTGACCAATGGGAGTATGTTCTCAGGGACATTTAAATCTGGGCTACTTTGCCATTAGTTCGCATGCGCGGCGTTTTGATGGATTCCCCAATTGTATGCGAAAGAGCAAGCTGGGAAGATTGTTTAGCTGCAACATTGTCAGGTTCTTGTTAAATTCTTATTCTGTTTCATTTGTTTAATGAGAGCTAATGTGGTATATGTTCTAAGCATAATACAGCACAGTTCAGTCACTCATGATGTCTTTTCTAGGAATACAATCTCATGATTAAGTCCCTTGAGAAACTCTCTACGGCGAAACGCATGGGCGCCTTGAAGGATTGGCGTTGGGACAAGCTTTGAGTCGTTGATTGAACGTGGAAGAAATTTTATAACACTAAAATTTTTTCCAAAAAAATCCATGAAGTATCACGGTCAGCATTACGCCTTTGAATGAGCTAAGTACTTTTCTTGATTACGTTTATTTGCTTAAAATACACCGTGATACTGTTTGTGAAACATGAGCCATTGATGTTAAACCGGCACATGTCTGGGAGATCAATACAATAAGCCCAGAGTCTGTTAGTGCCTATGGTTATTTCTGAGGCTATGTTGTGACAATTTCAGCATTACTGAGCCGGACTGCTTTGGTAAAGAGCTGAATGAGGTACTTTTTGTTGTTGCATAACGATCATTCACGAAGATAGACCCATTTTTTTATTTTATGGCATAATGGGAGACAGCCAACATGGCTTTAAGAACATAAGATATGCCATACTGGGTCAGACCAAGGTCCATCAAGCCCAGTATCCTGTTTCCAACAGTGGCCAATCTAGGTCATACGTACCAAGCAGTTTCCCCAAAAGACACAGGTTCTGCAATGCTTGTACTAGGTCAAGCATTGATATCCTGGGTCCCTTCTTAATAATGGTTTATGGACCTTTCCTCCAGGAACTTGTCCAAACCTTTTTTTAAACCCAGCTACACTAACAGCCTTTACTACATCCTCCGGTAACAAATTCCAGAGTTTGATTACACGTTGAGTGAAAAAATATTTTATTAGTCTTAAATAGTTTACCCTGTAGCTTAATTGCATGTCCCCTAGTCTTCCTATATTCTGATAACGTAAACAGTCGATCTACGTTTACCCGTTCCACTCCGTTCATTAATTTATAGACTTCTATCATATCTCCCCTCAGCCGTCTCTTTTCCAGGTTAAAGAGCCCTAACCTTTTTAGCCTTTCTTCATAGGGGTATCCTTCTATCCCCTTTACCATTTTGGTGGCTCTTCTCTGTACCTTTTCTAATAACGCTATATCCTTTTTAAGATACGGCAACCAGAATTGCACACAATATTCAAGGTGCTGAGGTCACACCATGGATCGATCAGAGGCATTATAATATCCCTTTTTTTTATTCTCCATTCCTTTCCTTATGATGCCTAGCATTCTATTTGCTTTCTTGGCCACCGCTGCACACTGGGCGGAAGGTTTCAACATGATATCCACAATGACACTTAAATCTTTTTACTGGGTGGTGGTTCCTAATGTGTAACCTTGCATTGTGTAACCATAGTTTGGGTTCTTTCCTAGATGCATAACTTTGCACTTGTCCACATTAAATTTCATCTGCCATTTGGATGCCCAGTCTTCCAATTTAGAAAGGTTCTCTTGCAATTTTTCACAATCCTCATGTGTTTTAACCACTTTGAATAATTTTGTGTCATCTGCAAATTTGATTACCTCACTCATTATTCCCATTTCCAGGTCATTTATGAATTTGTTAAAATGCAGCAGACCCAGCACAGATCCCTGGAGTACTCCTCTATTCACCTTTCTCCATCAGAGGGATCCGAATTCTTAGGCTCCAAAAGCCAATCACGATGTGTATAACGTGCTCTCAAATAGGCAGATCGTATAACTCTATCAGGGTATCCTCTAGCTGATAGCCTAGAGCTCAGATCCCTAGCATGAATTTTAAATGTTGATAACAAAGTACAATTGCGACGTAAACGTAAAAACTGTCCAAAAGGCAAGCCTTTCTTGAGGGCAGGGGGATGAAAACTGTCATACCGCAATAAGGTATTCCTTTGAACAGGTTTGCGGTAAAGGGATGTCAAAAAGCCAGACGGAGACAGTTCCACAGTAATATCCAAAAATTGGATGATGTGGGTTTACACCTGCAACGTAAACTGAATATTGTCATTATAGGTGTTCAAAGCCGTCAAAAAAGATTGGAGCTCTACCCGAGTTCCAGTCCAAAGAAAAAAGATGTCATCAAGAAATCTCTTCCAGAATGGGACCTTCAAAAACAACGGGTGAGAATAAACATAAGATTCTTCAAACTACGACATATACAAGGTGGCAATGGATGGGGCAACCGTCGCCCCCATGGCTATGCCAAAAACCTGTAAATAATATTGCCGTTGATGTAAAAAATAATTTTTGGTCAACACCAAACGCAATAGATCCAGCACAAAGTCTTTAGGAATACGTTCTGGTAAAGCCAAAGGATATTGCTGCAATCCCGACAGGACCTCCCCCCTGGTCTATGTTCGCATATAGAGACTGGACATCCAGCGACACCATATAGGTGTAAGTAGAACATGCTGTGCAAGAAGTAAGTTGTCTCAAAAAATCCCCAGTATCCTTAATGTAAGAAGGGACATTTGCTGCTGCTGGTTGTAAAAACAAATCACAAAACTTTGAAGGAGGCTCAAGAATCGAATCCCTACAAGATACTATGGGACGACCCGGGGGGTTAGTGAGGGATTTGTGTATCTTTAGTACTAAATAAAAACCTGGTATTTTAGGATGTTTATGAATACGAAATTCAGCTTCATGTTTAGTGTCACGTGCACCACCTTGGCAGGGTAATAGACCAAGGTAGGTTGGACACAAAAATATATAAGGTTGAGTTTGGCAAGTGTTTCACAGGGCCCAGGGACATTTAGCCTGGTAGCCTCCTTGTTACCAAAATCTCAAAGAACACAAAGGTCAGAGTGGAGGGAAAACAAAGGCATTTATTTCCCCTTCTTGCAAAGGTTCAAATGGTTGGGCAATAACATCAACACAAGTGTCCTTACTTCAGGTTAGAAGAAAAAGTAAAACATGAGTTTAAAGCAAAACTGTTATCTTCACAGAGTGGTGTACAAAAACAAACATTTTCTATCCCACAAGTTATAGCTTATACGCTAGGCAAGGACTCCAGGCTTCCTGTCATGCAGTAATTACAGTCCATTTCTGTATTTGAAAGCTCTTTAGCAAATTCCACTTGCATCGGTTCCAATTCGGAAGCCTCTGAAACCGAGTCAGTAGTTTCTGGCAAATTGTAGTCAGGCTTCTTTTATATAACTTTTGTATGACCTCCCAATGCTCAGGGTTAAGCGTAGGGCGTCGGTCCTGTGCTCTCCTATACTGAGAACACTCCTCCTTCTGCAAGGATTTTACATTAACTTCATGCAAACCTTTCTCATTAAAAAGTCTCTTATTTGATAAACGTTTCTTGTACGTTGTATCATAGGCAGTTTTATATGGACAGTATTCCTCTGCTCCCTGTCCTCCCCATATACCAGCAGTCTGAAACCTGCTTCGAGTAAAATAAGGTTTACCTTTTATCTTTGGCTTTTCTACTCCAGGTGAGGGTTAAGGCCTGCCTCGGCTGGGATTCTGACTTGCCTGAGCAATAGGCCTTAGGTTCTCCAGCCGTCCTTCAGTTGGCTTTCTACTGCAGTCACAGCAATGCCTTCGCCTCTCTGGACGAAGAGCACTCACTCTTGATGGAGCTGTCTCTCCTTCTCCTCGGTTGCTCCTCTCTTCATGCCACAGCGGCTGCTGCTGCCTTCTGCCAAACTCCTGTCCAAGGGCTACTGCTTCAGCCCTTCCTTTCCCAGAACTGGCCTTCTTCCTGCACCTCTCTTCTTTGAAGAGCACACCTTCTCCTCTCTCCTTATCTCTGAGAACCCTTTCTCTTGGACCTGTCCGTTCTGTCCGTCCTTCCGGTCCTGCTTCTTCTGCTGGTCCTGCCTCTTCTCTCCAGTCTTCCAGACTCTCTTTAAGATGTACTCCTCTCTTCCTTGATTGGAGGCTGGCTGGCATTACCTCACGACCTATGGGGCGTGGTTCCTCAGTCTCTCGGAGGTCCCTCTTGCTCCCTCTATCTGGTTCCTCGAAATATTGCAGCTTGTGCCCGACTTTTTCTGTGTTTAAAACATTTTCTTCTGTTCCCAGAGGGTCTTTATTCAGAAAGGCCTGTGAAATCCTCTCACGTATTATATTCTGAAGTTCAGAAGTAGGGTCATCAATCGGAATATAATATTTACGATTATCCAAATGTTTGTGTATTTCAATGTCATATTGATCCCTTGATAATAACACAGTGGCACCCCCCTTATCGGCTTGCCGAATAATCAAGTCGGACTTGGATAATTGCATCAAGGCTAAATGTTGAACCCGTGTGAGATTACGCACAGAGTAGGTCTCAGTCATCTCCCATTGTGAAAGTGCTGCAAAAATCAGATCCTGAAAAGTCGAAAGTGCTGCATCAATCTGGCCCGGGGGTAGCCACGACGAAGAATTTCTGATTAAAGAGACATCAAAAGGATGTGCAGAATTAGAAAAATGATGTAAAACTCGCAATTTCCTCAAAACTTTGTGCAAGGCCACCCGCATATCAAAGCCATTATATACAGGAGAGGGGACAAATGAAAGGCCACATTCTAAGACCTGCTTCTGCTCCTCTGAAAGTACCTGACCCGAGAGATTCACAACTGTCGATTCCTGGTCTTGTATCTGGTATCCGGGCCCTCTAGATGATCCCTCTGATGACAAGATCACAGTAATATTACCGTACATGCGGGGGTCTGCCGCTATTAGTGGTATCCTTCGCAACTCGTGGCCTATTCTTGGTTTACATGCTTGTTTTAGAAAGCCTTTGCGAACTGCTTTTTCTCGCAAAGCCAGTCTTCAAGATCTTCTAGTGAAAAATACGGTGGAAGAAGATCGCCCTGTTTTTTGTCATGCACACCCGTGGCATTATCCTTGTGGTTCCTGTCATTATTGCTCTAACACTTTGTCTGGCTTGGAATGGATGAATCCACACACCAATGGAATTTATGCGACTCATTGGCACACATCATGCATTTCGGATTTTGTGGTATACTTGATCGTATGCCCATGCGGTTTGAATTATGTGGGACGCACTTCGCGGCCTTTCAAAGTCCGTTTGGGGGAACATGCTTCGAGGCTTCGGACCAAGGCATTGACGGCCCCCCTTGTCGATCATTGTCTCACTCATTCTCACACGTTTGGAGATCTCTGCTGGCGGGTGATGGATTTCATTCCACCTAATCCACGGGGTGGTGATAGGGTTCAACAGTTACAGAATTTGGAACAAAAATTGATTTTTATGTTGAATTCCACCCACCCCAATGGACTTAATTCCCAATTAGACTGGTATACCATCAGGTGAAGTTTTTCGTAGCTAGCCATTGACAAATCTGTGGGCGGGACCTGATTGGTGGCTCCTCCCACCAGTGATTTGATTGGCTTCTATTGCTTTTACGAACTCCTGACATTGGGGCGTTTGAGTGAATCAGTGTTGTAGCGGTTGATGCCTGTATAAAAACTGCTTTCTTTGGCGTTTTTTATTAATGCTGGAGCTGGACAATTTGATTTTTAGCGACTGGACCTGAGGCAGGGGAGGATGAGAGGTTCCCCGAAACGTGACACGTCGTCTTTGACGATCGTTTGATGAAATGTTTGTCGAAAAGTTTACAGCAGCTCTATTCAGCTAAGTGATTTTGATAAATATATTTTGATAAATACATTTTAAACCGATTTTTTTGGTTTTCTAATAAAATGGATGGACCACAGTGGTGTGAGGGGCAGTCCTTTACACTTTGACGGCCTTTCCGACAAAAATTTATTGGTGACACTTATTGGTGGTTTTTCCTTTTGAATAGAACTGGGTGTTTTTGTTGTGGTATTTAAAAAAGATTTGGACAAGTTCCTGGAGGAAATGTCCATAAACCATTATTAAAAAGGACACGGGAAATCCACTGCTTGCCCCAATACAAGCATTGTGGAACCTGTGTCTTTTGGGGAAACTGCTAGATACTTATGATCTAGATTGGCCACTGTTGGAAACTGGATACTGGGCTTGATGGACCTTGGTCTGACCCAGTATGGTATATCTTATGTTCTTAGATACCATCCTCATCTCCACTACCTCCACTGGGAGACAATTCCATGCATCTACCACTCTTTCTGTAAAGAAATATTTCCACATATTACTCCTGAGTTTATCCCCTTTCACTCTCATCCTATGTCCCCTCGTTGCAGAGCTTGCTTTTAATCAAAAGAGACTCTCCTCTTGAGCATTTATGCCACGGAGGTATTTAAACATCTCTATCATATCTCCTCTATGCCGCCTTTCCTCTAACGCATACATATAAAGATCTTTAAGCCTGTCCTCACATGCTTTATAACGAAGACCTCTAACTATTTTAGTAGCCACCCTCTGCACTGACTCCATCCTGTTTATATACTTTTGAAGGTGCAGTCTCCTGAACTAAGAACATAAGATATGCCATATTGGGTCAGGCCAAGGTCCATTAAGCTCAATATCCTGTTTCCAACAGTGGTCAATCCAGGTCACAAGTACTTAGCAGTTTCCCCAAAAGACACAGGCTCCACAATGCTTGCATTGGGGCAAGCAGTGGATTTCCTGGGTCCCCTTTAATAATGGTTTATGGACCTTTCCTCCAGGAACTTGTCCAAACCTTTTTTAAATCCCTGTGGTAATGAATTCCAGAGTTTCATTACATGTTGAGTGAAAAAATATTTCTCTTACTAGTCTTAAAATAGTTACACTGTAGCGTCATTACATACACTACTACTACTACTATTCAGCACTTATAAAGCGCCACGCACGCAGCGCTGCACAGCTAACCTACAAGAGGTAGCCAACATAGAAGAGACAGTCCCTGCCCGTCAGAGTCATGCTCATCGGAGCTTACAATCTAGTTAAAAGAAAACAGTACAGAGCATTAGTCAGTTCTGCGCAAGGTACGGTGAAGTACAGTTTGGTTTATAGTTTTGTCATAATCGTTGACAGGGTTAGGGTAAGATGAGGATGGAGTCAGGATCTAAATGCAACGGTGAAGAGGTGGGTCTTCAACCTGGATTTCAAGAGGGCCAGGGAGGATGCCTGGCGCACAGATGCAGGTAGGCTGTTCCAGGCGTATGGTGCAGCAAGGTGAAAGGAGTGCAGTCGGGAGTTTGCGGTGCAGGTGAAAGGCATCGATAGAAGTAATTTGTCAGCGGAGCGCAAATTACGAGAGGGGACGTAGGGAGAGATAAGAGATGAAAGGTATTGAGGGGCCATAGAGTGAATGCATTTATAGGTCAGCAGGAGAAGCCTGAATTGGATGCGAAGCTGAACAGGGAGCCAGTGAAGCAACTTGAGGAGAGAAGTAATGTGGGCATGGCGAGGCTGGCAGAAGATTAGTCGAGCAGCGTATTGTATGGTTTGAAGAGGGAGGAGGTGGCTCATGGGGAGACCAGCGAGGAGTAGGTTGCAGTAATCGAGGCGAGAGGAGATCAAGGAGTGGACAAGCATTTTGGTAGTGTGTTCAGAGGGGAAGGGGTGGATTTTGCTGATGTTGTAGAGAAAGAAGCGGCAGGTCTTAGCTACAAGCTGGATATGAACGGAGAAGGAGAGAGAGGTGTCAAAGATAACCCCTAGATTTCGGGCTAAGGGAACAGGAAGGATAGTAGATCCATCCACATGGACTGAGAGAGGGGGAAGTGGGGGGGAGGAGTTGGGTGGAAAGACAAGGAGTTCAGTCTTGGCCATGTTCAGTTTCAATCGACGATGAGACATCCAGGCAACGATGTCCGAGAGACAGGCACAGATCTTGGACTGGGTTGCGGGAGAAATATCAGGTGTGGAGAGGTAGATCTGGGAGTCATCGGCATAGAGATGGTACTGAAAGCCATGGGAGGAGATAAGCGCGCCAAGGCCTTGGGTAGAGAGAGAAAAGAGGAGGGGGCCCAAGACAGATCCCTGGGGTACACCTACATGTAGCGGGTTAGGAGAGGAGGAGGAGCCACTAGAGCATACACTGAATGAGCGATGGGAAAGGTAGGAGGAGAACCAGGATAGTACGGAGTCCTTGAAGCCAAGCGAGGAGAGGGTGGTGAGGAGCAGGTTGTGGTCAACGGTATCAAAAGCAGCAGAAAGGTCAAGAAGGATGAGGATGGAATAGAGGTCCTTAGATTTAGCCAGGAATAAGTCATTGGTGACTTTTGTGGGTGCCGTTTCAATGGAGTGTAGGGGACGGAAGCCGGATTGTAGTGGGTCCAGGAGGTGAGGAAGTCGAGGCAGCGACGGTGGACTGCTCGTTCTAATAATTTGGATATGAAGGGAAGGAGGGAGATGGGTCGATAGTTAGAAGGGCATGTGGGATCGAGTGAGGGTTTCTTGAGGAGGGGTGTGACAACAGCATGTTTGAAGTCGATGGGGACAGTTGCCGTGGAGAGTGAAAGGTTGAGGATATGAGTGATGGAGAGGACAATGGTGAGGGAGATGGAACGTAGGAGATGGGTGGGGATAGGGTCTGATGAACAGGTGGTGGGTTTGGAGGAGGAAAGGAGGAGTGCGGTTTCTTCTTCAGAGATCGGAGGGAAGGAGGAGAGGGTGGCAGGGGGAGTATGGATGGGGAAGAGAATTGGGGAGGAGGGGAGGTAGATGAGGGGGTAGGGAATCGAAGGGTAATCTTATGGATTTTGTCGTAGAAGTAGTCGGCTAGGGTTTGGGCAGAAAGGGAGGGCGGGATCGGGGGGACCTTGAGGAGAGAATTGAGGGTATTAAAGAGACGGCGAGGATCAGAGGCAAGGGAGTTGGTCAGATGGATGTAGTAATCTTGTTTGGCAAGTGCTAAGGCAGACTGGAAGGAGTCAAGCATGAATTGAAGTGTAGAAGGTCTTCCGGGGAGCGGGATTTGGACCAAACTCGTTAGGCAGAAGGGGCGCAGATGCGTAGGTAACGGATTGTGGGTGAAAGCCAGGGTTGGGAAGTAGATTGTTTGAAAGGACGTGGGGTGGGAGGGGCAAGAGTGTCAAGGGCAGAGGATAGTGTAGTATTGTATGAAGATAATGCCTCGTCGACAGACTTGGAGGATACTCCAAATGTGTCACACCAAAGACTTGTACAGAGGCACTATCACATCCTTTTTCTCCTGGCCAGCAGCGAATCCCGATCTCAATCCAATCGAGAACCTTTGGAAAGAGCTGAAATCTGACATTGGTAAAAGGAGTCCTGGAAACATTCATGAGCTGGAACAAATTGCAGTTGAAGAGTGGGAGAAACTACCAGCAGACAGATAAAAGAAACTTATAGATGGCTACAAGAAAAGTTTGGAGGCTGTCATCACTGCCAAGGATTGTGTAACCAAATATTAGTGAAGGGTGTTTTTAATCCTGTCTAGTTCATATTTAATTTTTTATCTCAGAAATTACTATGTCTAAGTTGCACAGACATCTTTTTTTTGTTGTATATCTTTGAACATGCTATTAAAATAATATGATGACATACAGGTGGAATATTTCCAATTATTTCTCAAGATATTATACACAACATACCAAAAATGCAAGGGTGCCAATAATGTTGACCACAACTATAGGTGTCCTTTTATAAAATCAAGCCCATTGAGGAGGGTTTATATGAATGTTCTGCATGTCTGTATGTGCACTATGAATATAAAACATTAAAGGCACGCCAGGGAGGACCAAGAGGCATCAGTCATGATGCAACACCCAAATATTGTTACACAATTACATTTTAGTTTGGTATACGTTTTGCGCTCTATCTATGCCAAATCATTACCAAAGGTCTGGGATTGCATGAGGAGCACAACAGAGAATGCTGTCGCAAGGGGTGACAAGCAAAGCGATTGACCAAGGTGCTACTCGGCCTAGAGTCTAACTCTGTGGACATGTGAGCCCAAAATAGAAAGGGGGGAGCCAAAAGTAACCTTTGCCCAGAGTGTGCTGTTGTCCAGCAACAGCCCTGAAGGTAGGAATATTTTTGGACAGATCCACATCATCCACGCACAATTATACCATTTTCGTTTTCCACCTGATCCACCTGAAATTTTTAGGATATGGCAGAGGGGGCATGCGGATTCTGATGGCCATTTTTATTGGATCTACGTACTCCATGATTCTTGTTGATGCTGCATGTCATCGAGTTGATGCCGACTCCTAGCAACCCAGCCCTTGGGTTTGTACCATTTAATAATATTTTGCCTTTCCATATGATGCGCATTAAAATCTGGACATGCCAGGGGTCTCGGAGAATCATGATGGTGTATTTTTTTAGGAGAATCTATGTATTCACTGCCACATTAGATCTACACCAAATTTTCAGGAGCTTTATCGGGTAGCTGATAAGAATCACAACTGGAGTTTTTTATTCACTCCGCATATACACATGCTCCATAAATACAGACGTGATTTATGATAACGTTTCGATTTGACATCCGATCCAACGCCAAATTCGACTAGAAGAGGGAAAGCAGAGGTTGTGGAGGATCAAGAGGAGTCGGGTTCAGGGAGACTGCACACAAAGTGCCTGATAATTATCAAAAAACTAGTCCATTAAATCATTGCAGAATTTCCTAGTTTTAAAAGAGTTGCTGTTTCCACATTCAAAGCATAAAATCATTCTACATTTATCACTCATGAATATGCAGAAAACTCTGAAAATTATCTGGGCATTATGTCCATGGGGACAGGAAAAGCTATACAAAAAGAGATTAGTTTTCTATGTATCATTTATGAATATAAAAACCCTGAATTATCTGCAGATATAGATATATAATAACATTTTATATATAGACAGATAAATAGATAAATGCAGATATAATTATGGATATTTGTTAGCTTGTTCTACATTATTTCCTTATTTATATTCCTGGCACAATAATATGTAACAAAACTGTGATTATTTCTATATTTATCATTCATGAATATTAAAAATGAATTATTTCCTTGTTCACTACTAACAAGAATATTCATTTTTCTGTTTATCACTGACAAGTATAAGAGAATCCCTGAATTATTTGGATGCTTTTTTGGATTATAGGGATGTAAAGTGGAGTTGCTTACTTGTGACGGAGGGTCTCCCTAGACAGTAAGGGTATTCAGCTACACTTGTTAAGTGATGTCCCTGATGTCACCTTCGTGCTGGGCTCTCCACCAGCTCAAGCATGTGCGTGCTCCTTCCCGCCCTGCCGCTGCATCTTTTCACCAGTTCATAACATAACAGAGTAGCATTCAAGATGAAATACTAACATCAACATGCAAGTCATGAGGTTGAAAACAAAACAATGAAACACTGAAGTCATAGAACGGTTCAGGTGTCTATTCTTTGCCGTCTTCTTGTTTTTCTTGGGGTTTTTCTGTTGCAGGGATGGCAGACGGGCAAATATGGCTGCATACCCCTGCCATTTATGGAGAACCCCTGTTATAGGTAAGTAACTCAGCTTTTTCTGAAGACAAGCAAGGAGATGCAGCCACACTTGTTAGGTGAGTCAAGAGCTGAGGACCGCCCCCGAATTTGTTAAGACTGCGGCCCGATCTTCTTCTTGAATATCCGGGCAGCAGAAGTACTAATGTCTGAGTACAACCCCACTGTCATTGCCTTCCCATTTTTTACATGGAATTTCAATCCATAGAGATTCTACAGCGAATTTTGTTTCCTGCAAAACTTTAATCCTTTGTGACTCAATGCCCTCTCTAACATAGAGCTCAACCTCTCCATCAATTTGATCAGCTCTATCATTACAATATAGTTTGTACCCAGGTATCAGTGTCCCACTGGTTGTCCTCCTTCTACAATGTCTCTGAGATACCAATCATATCTAACTTCTCATTTAGTGCTATATAATCGAACTCTCCTGTTGATGGGCAGGAACCCTTTTACTCCCAAAGTGTCTATACGTATCCCTATAAAGGAGATGGTTTGTTGGTGTTCCATTTTGGATTTTTGTACACTTATTAGAAATCTAGTTGTTTGGAGTAGAGTCATGGTAGCTTGCACTGACCTTCGTACTCCCTGCTTGGAAGAGGCGGAAATGAGGCAATCATCGAAATAGGGATATACGAAGTGACCTTGCCGACATAGGTGAGCAGCAACCACAGCCAGCCATTTGGTGAAAATCCAGGGTGCTGCTGACAAGCCGAAGAGAAGAACTTTGTATTTGTAATGTTTGCCCATGAAATGTAAGTGAAGATATTTCCATTGCAGGGGGATGGAAATGTGTGTGGAGGCATTATTCAGGTATAGGGAGGCCAGCTAATCGTTGCGGCTCAGCAAGGGAAGGATGGTAGTGAGGGAGTTCATCTTTAATTTTTCCTGCTTTATTTGGATAGTGAGGTCACGAAAGATGGGCCGTAGGCCTCCTGTCTTCTTTGGGATTATAAAGAATCTGGAGTAGAAATTCTGACCTCATTGCTCGGGTGGAACCAGCTTGATGGCTTGATTCTTGCAGGAGTGTAGAGATTCCTTGTCACAGGATGAGAAGATGCTGGGCTGAAATGTTGACAACATTGAAGCAGGGATGAGAGGATGGAAGTTTTGCAAAGTTGATTCTGTAACTCTCTTGTACAATGTTGAGTACCGAGTGATCTGTAGTGATGGCTTGCCAGACCTCTCTGAAAAACTGGATCCTGTCTCGAACCGGTATGTAGTCAAAAAACAGGGTTGGCCTTGGGGGTGGATTGGAGGGTTGCATCCTTTCTCTTTGTCTTGGATGCTGGGCGTATGCAGGTCCGGGCGAATGCTGTGACAGCTGTCTGGAATAGAGTTGAAATATATTTATAGAAGTCTATAAATTAATGAACGGAGTGGAACGGGTAAACGTAGATTGATTGTTTACGTTATCAGAATATAGAAAGACTAGGGGACATGCAATGAAGCTACGGGGTAAACTATTTAAGACTAATAAAAGAAAATATTTTTTCACTCAACGTGTAATCAAACTCTAGAATTTGTTACCGGAGGATGTAGTAAAGGCTGTTAGTGTAGCTGGGTTTAAAAAAGGTTTGGACAAGTTCCTGGAGGAAAGGTCCATAAACCATTATTAAGAAGGGACCCAGGATATCAATGCTTGACCCAGTACAAGCATTGTGGAACCTGTGCCTTTTGGGGAAACTGCTAGGTACGTATGACCTAGATTGGCCACTGTTGGAAACAGGATACTGGGCTTGATGGACCTTGGTCTGACCCAGTATGGCATATCTTATGTTCTTATGTTCTTCTACGTGGTTAGAATTGTTGAAAATACTGATAATGGCACACCCTCCAGTAGTGAGGCAGTTAGGAGCACTGGGATTGTGACATCTGCTCTGTGGGCTGGGCCACCAACTCTTGAACTGTAGAGGAGTGGTCCTTGACTTTGGAAACAGCTTCCTGTACTTTATAGAGTCGAAGAAGCTGTCGCCTTGACATGGAGCGTCCACTATTCGATTGTAGAGATCCTTCTGTAGACCAGATACATGGAGCCAAGCTTTGCACCTGGCAGAAATGGCAGTGGCGGCGGAACAGGCCATAGAGTCAAAGGTATCATAACTGGTATGGACAATATGGTACAATGATTCAGGCAGGTTGGTTAGGGGTTGAGGCTGGTCCTCCACCGATATGGCACAAGGGTGATCTAGCTGGAGAAGGAGGTCATGATGATAATGGAGGATTTGAAACTGATGGCCAAGATGCTGCTCTGATAGGATTTATGGCAGTGGCATCTAACGTTCTCTGCTCCTTGCCCGGTGATGTCTGTAAAATGGATTTGTTGCTTTTTGATTTTTTAAAAACAACTTCAGACACAATGGGTTGATGTGGTAACTGTTGGTGCTGGAAGCACCTTGTACTTGAAATCTAGCTCCCAAGAAGTGGCATGCATAGAGGTTGGGTTCTTCCATATGGATGCTTGACGATCCTGGATGATCTGGTAGACTGGCAATGTTATGACTTCCTTGGGGATGCTGCATGATTTAAGAATTGACTGGAAGTCACACTTGTTTGTAGGTGTTTGCGAATCGCTCAAAGCGAGAGCTCAGGAGATTTTTTTGGAGGAACTTAGGGTATGAGAAATTTTCTGATGGCTCCTCAGAAGATCCTAATTCCAGTAGGGGGTCTGCAAAATGTACATCTGCTCTAGAACCTGCCATGTCTGCATGGGAAAATGGAACACTGAGCAGGGAGTAGGTGTCATCCCCCAGGTGTGGTAGAGTTCTCCTGTCCACCAGGGTAGGTGAGGGAGAACAGTGATGCGGCCTAGATCTATGGGTCCCTCAACTGGGATTCTATGTGAGGAAGAGGCCCCTGAAAAAGAGACAGTGCTGACTGGGCGGCACTGTCCTGAACAAACCATTGGAGAAGACACAGATGGGAGGTGTTGGGGCTCGCAGGCTCTTTTGAGCATGGTGGGACCTGAGCAGAAGAAGCATGGTGTTACTTTTGAGTCTCTGCAGCTTCCGGGTGGTCTCCCCAGTGTCCATTTGGGCTGAAGGACATTTGGAGGTTTTACTCAATGTGCTGCTTCTAGATGTACCATGTACTGATGTTCTGACTTGATTTTTGCCTTCCACTCTGATACTCCCAGATCTGCCATGCATTGAGCAATCACAGGGGGGAGGGAGGAAGGACAGAGCTATTGGCCTTTGATTGAAGGGCCTGGACTGAGGTGATTAAAGGTGGCACCAGAAAGGAGTCTGCCTCCAACCACGTAGCTGCCCCGGGGGACCCCAATCATGCCAAGTCCGGGCCCGATGGGGTAGGGCTCGAGGAAAGTGCTGAACAATGTGGAGTTGAAGTCATGCTGAAGAGAGAGATAACCCCAAAGGACTCCAGTTGCCACTCCAGTGCTGCAAGCTTTTCTCTTTGTTTTTTTTCTTTTTAAGAGATTCACTGGGGGGGGGGAGGCCCGAGTACAGCGATGTTCCAGCCACAATTGGCTTCAGGAGGCAAGGGGGATCGCAGGGCAATCAGGAAAATCATGGAGGAAGGGAAAATTTAAAAGAAAAATAACTGTGAATCAAGAAACCCTATGGAGGAGGGGAGAACCCTGGCAGCTTGACCACGGTGAGAGAAAAAAATGAAAAGAGTGGGCCCGTTCGGGAAGGAAGCAGTGTGCATGCTCAGAGAGCCCAGCACAGAGGCACCATCAGAGATGACACCTATGGAGTGTGCCTGCATCCCCCTGCTTGTCTGCGGAGAAATAGAGGGACAGTTGAAACGAATGAACAGAGAAAGAGTGATAAAGGGAGAAATGGACAGAGAGCTGTAAATAGAGAGATGTAAAGATGAGAGATGAAGATGGAAAGATAAATACAGAGTTGGAGAGAAGGAGACAGAGAAATAGAAACATGACAGCAGAAAAAGACCACATGGCCTATCTAGCCTGCCCTTCCATATCAACTATTACAACAGTCCTCTTTTTTTCCTTTCGAGATCCTCTCTGTTTGTCCCATGCTTTCTTGAATTCAGATACTGTCCATGATCATCTCTACCACCTCCACTGGGAGACTATTCCACGGATCCACCACTCTTTCAGATGGAGACTGATAGAGGAAGAAAAGATGTGGATAAATGAATAGGAAGATGAACTAGAGATGGAAAGATGGATAAAGCAATGGAGAGAGAGATAAAGAAACAGAACCAAAACACAGTAGAGAATGAGCAGAGAGAGAAATGCATAAAGAGATCAGGGGAAACATAGATGGAAGGATGGTAATAAGACATTAATAGAAATACCGAGAAGCTAGAAAAAGACAGAGGATAGAGAGACTGGACAGAGTACTTTTATGATATAATCCACTTTGAACTTCTTACCTAAATTAAAATACCGTGGAGAGCTGAAGAGTGATATTTATTGGGCGAGTCAGATGTATATGCTGTGGATACAGAGAGGGGGAGGTGGATAGGGAGAGACAGTTTACTGCTATGTTTCCCCTGTTACAAATTATTTCCTTGCGATAATCAAATCATGAGTGTTTATCTACTTAGCAACCACCAACACTGCAGAACTTGGAATAGTTTGGGACTTATGCCGCAGAGAAGGGAATATCTAAAACATTATCAATTTATATAACGCAGATAATTATACAGAAAAATATACCTGCTAATCACATTGATCGCAGTCACCGGGAAATTCAGCCGCTGCCCAGTTTCCCTCGGCAGCAAATGACAGGTCATTAAAGGCCAGCTGAACTTACCTCTGAAATGAACCGGGCAGTGGTTGGATATCGTTACTGCCCAGTTAGCTTCAACGCTATCCGGCTGACCTGAATAGTCAATGCCAGTGGCCGGATATGGCCCCGGCATTGACTATCGAGGTCTTTAGTTCAGCGGCTATTACATATTTGCCTGTATGTCATATATCACCAAAACAAGAACCTCCAAAAAAGAAGATTTGGCAGGTCAAGCAGTAGAAACCATTCACAAAAAAGACCTCCAGAAGAACAGGAATATTAATGTAGGAAACCATTGCTCAGCCATTTTGAATGTGATTCTGCTTGAGTCTTGTGCACAATAAATGATTTGGACCTTCTGAACAGACTCCTGGTATTATTAGATTGTTTGCGCTCTGCCGCTACATATTCTTATGGTCAGTTCTTGGGCTCTCGTTACATTTTACATCCAAGGTCACTTAGCTGACTAGAACATGTGGGAAAGCAGGGCACTGTAACTTTGAACACAGTCTCTTAGAAGACTCAATTTCTTAACACAACACAGTCTATTTCTGGTGATTGCAGCTTTCTCCAGATGCGAGGCTTACCTTCAGATAAACGGACAGTCTTGAAATAGTGCAGTTTCCGAGGGACCAATAAGTCTTAGGTCCGTGGCTGTTGTCGTAGGGTGAGGCGCAATGGAGTCTCAGGATGCTGTACAGTAGTCCAGTGATCAGGTTCAGAAACAGTTGCTGGCTTTACTCGACTATGATGGATCCAAAGTTCGAATTCTGCGACTTTTACTGCAGTTGGAGATGACAGGATGACAACATAGGGTCCCTTCCACCAATTTTCCAGAGACTATGCCCATTATGAATTCTTATTATTGCTTTATTTCGGCAGCAGCCTTGGGGTGCTTTGAAATGACTTTTGCTTTACCACCCTGTGCAGCCTGTATAAGTACCACGCGAACTGGGCTGAAGGTTCTTCATGCCTCCCAGAACTTGTTTCTTGAACTTGCCGAAGCAGTAGCATCTAGTCTCCACATTTATGACTGTTTCTTTGTGGAGGAACCAAGATGGGAGATCAGTGGCCTTGGGAGGCTCAAGAACTGAATTATTCCATCGCCTACAATCAGACTGATTTACATAATACTACTAGTGAGTGGGTATTGGCCCACCCCATTGTTGACAGTTTGTGTTTTGTTCGCACCGGACCACAATTTGCTATGAAGATTGGACAGCTGGACTGTCTAAATCAGAAGTTTTACAACAGCACAACAAAGAAGACATCTTGGTGGTCCGGCATAAATGCTCCTGAACCTTCTACTCCTTTAGTTCTTTTTCCCACTCTTGCCAAACTATGGACTCTGACCATCTGCTTGTTGCTCCCTTGTTTCTTGCCACTTTGCTTGCGAATGATAACTTCCGTTATTAATAACACTGTAGAGCGCAAGGCAGCTACAAAGATACTAGCTATGTGAAACTACTACCCTATACCACAGAGTGATGCCTTTACCTAGTATAATGTGATTTGATTCTCACCCTTTCTCACTTGCGGGTGGGAATAATCAAAGGGGGGAATGTGGTAGGTGAAGGCCTATGATCCATGCTGCTTGAACTAAACAGACAGGCCTAAGCAGTTTGACCTGTAAATGAAGCCTGTGATTAGGCCCAGAGGAGTGAACCCCCCCCCCCCCCAATACTGCTTCCATAGAATCGAAACTTAACTAAGCATAACCCAGCATAGCTAAGCAGAAACGAAACTTAGAAGAGATAGAAAAACAACTTTAATTGGAACTGATAAGATGTGTGAAGCTTCTGTGAACTAATTAATTCTGCTGAGAGAAAAGTTACAGTGCCCTGCTTTCCCACATGTTCTAGTCAGCTAAGTGACCTTGGATGTAAAATGTAACGAGAGCCCAAGAAATGACCATTGTAATGGGGACTGTAAGGGGGGTAAGCAGGTGCTGAGCCCAGACCAAAGTCCTCATTGGACAACTACGTAGTGGTACCGGGACCAATAGATGGGATAGAAGGGGTTACTGGGACCAATGAAAAGTTTGCCTATGTTCAGAATGGAGAAGAACGGTATAAAAGTTGTTGTTTTGCTAGAAACCATGGCTCAGCCATTTTGAATGTGATTCTGCTTGAGTCTTGTGCACAATAAATGATTTGGACCTTCTGAACAGACTCCTGGTATTATTGGATTGTTTGCGCTCTGCCGCTACATTAATATGTATGTATATCTCATAAATGTTGGAGAGACCAGAAAGGGAATGAAGATTTCCCCCTCTCCAAAAAGGTGTCTCCTTTTACTCATTTTTATTGCTCAAACATTTTTTTGTACATATCTTAATAAAAAGCACTTCAGGATAAAAGATGGCAATAACACAATCTCCTCACGATGTGCCACATTTCGGGCCAAATCAATACAGCCCAGCTTCAGGTATTATGAAGATTCCCAAGCCCAAACAACAGCTAACAGCGCTTGTGAGAATTGAAAAAAACTGTCCAAAATTTAAAAGGATAGCGTCTGACATCAGTATGAGATAAATCACCGGATCAACCCATCAACCCAGAGGGTGGTTCCATTAGAAGGGAACTCTCTCTATGACTGGTCCGCCTCAAAAGAGACTAGGCCAGTCAATTTCCAGATTTAAACCCAACGGGGACACAGTACGTAATTTAAATATCCACTGTTGTTCAATGCACTGTAATTTAAAAATGCCGTCCCCCTCTCAAGGTTTGAGCGGAACATGGTCAATGATGCACCAATGTAAATGCTGGAATTGATGTCCATACTGAAGACAATTTTCTACCACAGGTGCCTATGTGGTGGCTGTAATAAACGCGATGTATGCTCACTAAGCCGGGTTTTTATCTGCCTGGTGGTCCGGCAGATAAAAACATTTATGAGATATACATATTAATATTCCTGTCCTTTTGGATGTATGTTATATATAACATTTATTTAACAGGTTTTTATACCACTTTATCATTTCAGTCAAATCGTTTTTCATTGTAACTTAAACTTGATGGTGCATATTGAACAGGGACATTGATAACTTGGAATTTTCTGAGGCAATGGATGGTTAAGTGACTTGCCCAAGGCCACAAGGAGTGCTAGTGGGAACAGAATCCTGGTCTCTTGGTATCCAAGCCAGTGCTCTAACCATTAGGCTACTCCTCCACATATGTATATATTCCTCAGCAGGTTATATTTATTAAATATTTCTCTCTCTACATATATATCTACATATGTATCTATATATTTATCTTTAGGATTAGATAAGGTAAGTGAAACATTAAACACCTCTGTAAAAATGGGTAAAAGGGGCAACATCTGGAAAGCGGTGTGCATAAATGCTCGTAGCACAGGAAATAAGATCCCAGATGTTGAGGCTTTAATGGGAGAGGCTGACTTGGATTTAGTGGCGGTTACAGAGACATGGTTCACGGACAACCATGACTGGGATGTAACTATACCGGGCTATACTTTATTCAGGAAGGACAGGGTAGGAAAAAGGGGAGGAGGAGTGGCACCATATGTAAAAAATATTAAAGCTATAGAATTACAGGGCTTAAAAGAGAATGAGGAGGCACTGTGGGTTAAACTAGAAAGAGAGAAAAGGAAATCCATTTGCATCAGAGTGATATACAGATCCCCCCTCACAGGGAGTAGAAGTGGACGAAGATTTAATAGAGGACCAGTACTGTACCTAGCCCTGTGCACAAAGGCTTAGGGGGCACATTTCGGCTGCTTGCTGTTACCGCCGCCACTTTTTCTCTCAGCAGTGGCAGGGAAACAGCAGGCAGCCGAAATGTGCCCCCTAAGCCTTTTCGCAGCACTTTAAGCAGATCTGGTCCCTCCCTCCTCTGACACGACTAGGGTTGCCAACTGGCTCCAGATGCGCCCGACAGGCTCAATCCAGTCCTGGGTTTACCCCATTGCATGCAGGGACATATAGTCTTGCTTTTCTTATGGAATGCAATGGAAAAATCAGAACTACATGTCCCTGCATGCAGTGGGGTAAACCTAGGACTGGATCAAGTGTGTCGGGCGCATCTGGAGCCAGTTGGCAACCCTAGACACGACGTCTGAGCAGGAAGGGACAGATCTGCTTAAGATGCCGGCAACTTGCACATCGGGCATGCGCCTCCCCCTCTCCCACCTGCATCCAGCAGCTTTCTGCTTTTGCCCTGCTGCCGGCGCCGCTGTGGAGAAAAGAGAGGGCGGCAGCAGCAAGGTAAGAGCACGCAGCAGCTGGACGGAGGTATGGAGGGGCACGCACCCGACATGCAAGTCGCACATAGCGCGATTCTGGCTCGGTACGACCCTGTAAAACACATATGCAGTATTGCCATGAAAGGAGAAGTACTACTGATAGATGATTTCAAGATGCCAGATGTTGACTGGCACATCCCTGCAGCAGTGTCATCTAAAAGTAAGGAGATGCAAAGATAGAAAAAGAACTAGCCAGTGCAATAAGATGGGGGGATAAGACATTTTTCAGATATATTAGTGAGGAGGAAGGGCAAAAGTGGTACTGTCAGACTCAAGGGTGAAGGGGAGAAATATGTAGAAGCTGATCAGGATAAAGCGGAATTGCTTAACAAATATTTCTGTTCTGTGTTCACAGAAGAGGGGCCAGGAGCAGAACCTCAGAAAACACCCACAAATAGAAACTGAAGTGACGGAGATCTTGAACGATTTTCAGAAGACTGTGTTTGTGAGGAACTAGCTAAACTAAAAGTAGACATAGCAATGGGACCAGATGGGATACATCCGAGAATATTAAAAGAACTTGGGGACGTTCTAGCGCCTCCACTGACTGACCTTTTCAATGCTTCTTTAGAATTGGAAGTCGTCCCAGAGGACTGGAGAAAGATACATGTGGTCCCTATACACAAAAGAAGTAAGGATGAGGTTGAAAACTACAGGCCAGCTAGTCTAACCTCTGTGGTGAGTAAATTATTGGAAAAGGGGGGACAGTGAAGTTTCTGGATTCCAGTGGATTGCAGGATCTGAGGCAGCATGGGTTTACCAGAGGCAGGTCTTGTCAGACAAATCTGATTGATTTATTTCACTGGGTGACCAGGGAGTTGGACTGAGGCAGAGCCCTAGATGTAGTGGGTACTTAGATTTCAATAAAGCCTTTGACACCTTTCTGCACAGACGATTTATAAACAAACTGAGCACCTTAGGTATGAACTCTAAAGTGATTGATTGGGTTAGAAATTGGTTAAGCAGGAGGCGACAAAGGGTACAGGTAAATGGCGCTCACTCTGAGAAAAAGGAAGTTACCAGGGTGCGCCGCAGGGATATCTCCTTGGTCTGATTCTTTTTAACATCTTTGTTAGTGATATTGCGGGCTGTCAGTTAAGGTTTGCCTCTTTGCGGATCATACCAAAATCTGCAATAGACATCCAGGAAGGAGAAGATAACATGAGGAGGGATCTAGCTAAGCTTGAAGAATTTGGCAGCTTAAATTTACTGCTAAAAAATGCAGGGTCATGCATTTGGACTGCAAAAATCCAAGGGAGTGGTACGTGTAGGAGGCGAAGTACTTCTAGCCATGAAAGAAGAGCGGGACTTGGGCATGATTGTTTCTGATGATCTTAAGGTGGCTAGACGGGTAGAAAAGTTGACGGCAAGAGCCAGAAGGATGCTTGGGTGCATAGGGAGAGGAATGGCCAAAGGAGGTGATAGTGCTTCTAAATAAGTCTGGTGCGACCTCAATCGGAGTATCGTGTGCAATTCTGGAGATCACACCTTCAAAATGGCATAAACAGGATGGAGTCAGTGCAGAAGGTGTCTACTAAAATGTTAGTGGTCTTTATAAAGCATATGAGGACAGACTTAAAGATCTTAATACGTAAATGTTAAAGGAAAGACAGGATAGAGGAGATATGATAGAGACATTTAAATACCTCTGCGGCATAAATGCACAAGGGGAGAGCCTCTTTCGATTGAGAACAAGCTCTCTTACAAGGGGACATTGGATGAGGAAAAAAGGGGATAGACTCAGGAGTAATATGCAGAAATATTTCTTTACAGAAAGAGTGGTAGATGCGTGGAATAGTCTCCCAGTGGAAGTAGTAGGATGAGGACAGTATCTGAATTTTAAAAAAAGCATAAGACAAACACAGAAGATCTCTAAAGGAAAAAAAGTGACTATAGTATTTGATGTGGAAGGGCAGACTAGATAGGCCATGTGGTCTTTTTCTGCAGTCATCTTTCTATATATCTATACCTATTTATGGGGCATGTTTACATCAGCACGCCACCTAGTAGTGTGGGGTTTTAGCACAAGGTTCAGGAGCCCCCTGTACTAAAACCCCTGGGTGGGATAGGTCGTTTTCGCCACAGTGCAGGCATTTGTAGCCCACACTGCCTGCACATAGTGCAAGTAATTCAAGTGCAACTATTAGGATTAGGCACTTCAAAGACTGTTTTATGCAGCGCAATGTGGTAACTAAAGGGGGACGGATGTAGCTGCCCTCTTGCAGTTTGCTCTCAGCCCCTCTGGTAACGCAGCCCACATGCCCTATTACTACCATGGGGGGAGGGGCTTAGTAAATATGCCCCTGTTGTTGTTGTTAAGTGCCGTCAAGTCAGAGTCGACTCATGGCAACCCTCTGGATAGCTATCCTAAATTGTGTTCGGTCTTCAGTCAGGCGGCTCATTGTTGACAGACTGGTACCCGTAGCTGCTGTTATTGTATCAATCCATCTCATTGCTGGCCTTCCTCTTTTGCGTTTACCTTCTATCTTGCCAAGCATGATGTCTTTCTCTAGTGATCTCTCTCTTCGCATGATGTGTCCAAAATATGAAAGTCGAAGTCTTGTCATCTGAGCTTCTAAAGAAAGCTTAGGTTTGATCTCCTCTAGTACCGACTGGTTTGTTCTTCGGGCAGTCCATGGTATACACAGTATTCGCCGCCAGCACCATAATTCAAAGGCATCAATTTTCTTCCTGTCTGTCTTTTTCACTGTCCAGCTTTCACATCCATATGATGTTATTGAAAATACCATGGCTTGAACAAGTCGAATCTTTGTATGGAGAGAGACATCTCTGCTCTTGAGAATCTTTTCTAGGTCTTTCATAGCCATTCTGCCAAGAGCAATACGTCGTTTGATTTCTTGACTGCTTGTTGCTTCTTTATTGATAGTTGATCCAAGTAGGTTAAAGTTGTTCACAATTTCAATTTCTTCTCCTTCAACGATGAACCTGTTGATTATGCCAGTTGTCATGATCTTTGCCTTCTTTACATTAAGGTGCAGGCCCATTTTGAGACTATGTTCTTTGATTGTGAGAAGCAAATGTTTCAGATCATCTTCACTTTCAGCCACTAATGTAGTATAATCAGCATAGCGAAGGTTGTTGATGAGTCTTCCACCAATCTTCACACCTCTGTTTTCTTCATACAATCCTGCTTCTCTGATGATTTGTTCTGCATATAAATTAAACAGGTAGGGGGAAAGTATGCAGCCTTGTCTTATACCTTTGCTTATTTTAAACCATTCTGTTTCTCCTTGTTCTGTTCGAACTGTTGCTTCTTGATCAATGTACAGATTGCGCAAGAGAACGATCAGGTGTTCTGGTATACCCATGCTTCTTAATGTGGCCCAGAGTTTCTCATGGTTTACACAGTCAAAAGCCTTGCTATAGTCGATAAAGCACAAATAGATATCCTTTTGATATTCTTTAGTCTTTTCAAGGATCCATCTCACATCCGCAATGATGTCTCTCGTTCCTCGCCCTTTCCTGAACCCTGCTTGCACTTCAGGTAGTTCTTGTTCCAGGTATGGTTGTAGTCTCTTTTGAATAATCTTCAGTAGAATCTTGCTGGCATGTGGGATCAAAGCGATTGTTCGATAATTTCCAGTCAGTTGGATCACCTTTCTTTAGTATCGGTATAAACACAGATCTTTTCCAGTCAGTTGTCCATGATGTTGTCTTCCATATTTCTTGGCAGAGCCTTGTAAGTATGGTAACAGCTGCATCAGATTGCTGCAATACTTCTATAGGAATGCTATCAATGCCTGGTGCTTTGTTCTTTGATAAGGCTTTCAATGCTGCTTCAACTTCTTCTTTCATCACCAATGGTTCCCGATCATAAGGTACAGGTTGAAACGGCTGTTGGTCCACTTGATCTTTATCATATAAAAACTCTGTATATTCCTTCCACCTTTTCTTGATCTTCTCAGCATCATTCAACATAGAACCTTGAGCATCTTGTAACATTCCAATTCGAGGCTGGAACTTTTTCGTTAACTCTTGTAGCTTTAGGAAAGCTGATCTTGTTCTTCCTCTAATAGTTTCTGCTTCTATTTCCTTGCAAGTGTCATTGTAGTACTTTTCCTTGTCCTGTCTCGCTGCACGTTGGAAATCTCTGTTGAGTTCTGCGATTGTCTTTCTTTCTCCTCTGGCTTTAGCTTCTCTGCATTTCTGGGCAATTTTCAGAGTTTCTTCCGTCATCCATTTTGGCATTTTTGTTTTTTCACCTTTTGTAGAGACTTCTCGCTTTCTTCCAACACAACCTTCTTGATGTCATTCCATAACTCTTCCGGAGCTCTGTCATTTGTATCTAAAGCAGCAAATCGATTTTGCAGGCAGTCTTTAAATTCCAGTGGTATATTCTCAAGGTCATATTTTGCTGCATTCATGAGTGGTTTGCTCTTTTTCAACTTTAGCTTGAGTTTGCATACTAGTAGTTGATGATCTGTACCACAGTCAGCTCCAGGTTTTGTCTTTGTTGATGTTATAGAACTTTTCCAAAGTTGACTTCCACAGATGTAGTCAATTTGATTTTCATACAATCCATTGGGTGAAGTCCATGTGTACAGTCGCCGCTTGTGTTGCTGGAAGAAGGTGTTTGAGATGAATAGATCATTGGTCTTGCAGAATTCTATCAGTCTTTCTCCAGCTTCATTTCTGTTGCCAAGTCCATATTTTCCAACTACTTTGCCTTCTTCTTTGTTGCCAACTTTTGCGTTCCAGTCACCCATGACTATCAGGATATCCTGTTTGCATGTTCTGTCAATTTCAGCTTGTACTTGTTCATAGAACTCTTCAATTTCATTCTCTTCTGCCGCTGTTGTTGGGGCATATACTTGAATTATAGTTGTGTTGATAGGCAATCCTCGTAGATGAATAGAGATTAAACATTCGCTGACTGCATTGTATTTCATTACAGTTCTTGCAAGTTTCTTCTTTATTATAAATGCAACATCATTTCTTCTTTGTCTTTCATTTCCAGCATAGTAGACCATGTGATCATCTGATGCAAAGTGCCCAATGCCAGTCCATTTCAGTTCGCTGACACCCAACAGATCAAGTTGTACACGTTCCATTTCATTCTTGACCACCTCCAACTTCCCTTGGTTCATGCTTCGTACGTTCCATGTTCCAATGTGTAAGACATCTTTACAGCTTCTGACTCTCATTTAATGAGCAGCTACATCAGCAGTCAGACTTCCCGAGGGCTTTGATCCAACCACATCATAAATGCTGGATTTACTCTGAAAAGTCTTCAACTCTTCCCCAGTAGCTAGTTGATTGCCTTCCGACCTTGGGGGTCTCATCTTCCAGCACCATAGCACAATTTGTTGTGTTGTAACTATCCACTGGGTTTTCTTGGCAAGATACAGAAGTAGATTGCCGGGCCTTTCTTCCGCGCAGTTTAAATTTGGTGTTGTTGCCGTTGTCACAAAAATGTGATCCTCCGCCGTCAACACTATCCCATTCTGCTGCTGCCCAGATGGTTGGTTTGTCTTGGTCTGGAACCTCAGCTGAGACCCGTCCATCTTGGAAGACCCTGTCAGTAGTTAAACTAACAATAGTTTAGCTCTCAGCATCACTGATGCATGCAAGCCCTCACAGCACGACAAGCTGCAAACCAAGTGAGAGAATATGCCCCTATATTCTCTATATATTATACATATTTATCTGATGTTATATTTCATTGCATGCTGTATAAATGTCTTGCTATGGTATATGTTTCTCTATATTATATATAGTTACCTATATGAAATACATAACCCTATGTATATATATTCCTATACGTTTTATATCTCTTGTACATTATAGATTTACACTGGTATTTAATTTATTCTTGAACAGTTGTATAATCTAGCTCTGCATATTATATTTATTTCTATGTATTTCTCCCTTTCTTTTCGTACGATCCCGCCCGCTCCCCTCTGTGGGGAAATGGGAGGACGACGCCCCCGAGTTACGACGTCATAAATACTCATTACGATTATTACGATATCGTTATTTCTAGTTTTATTACGTGGAAGTCTTCTCTTTCTTTTCCCGCCTTTTCCTATTATTTTTCCCGCTCAGCGCCTTACACACTGCCGCCGCCTCCAACACCGCCTTTCCTCGTCTCCTAGCAACTGTTACTCCGCCCCGCCTCCTCTCTCAACGTATTGCGTCACCACGCAGAAGGAGGTGGCAGGTGGCCACTGCATCCTGCTTAGTTTTCAGAATATTTATTTTTGGCTCCGCCTTCTCCATGTTTGTGGGCGGAGCCTCATCGGAAAAGGCGCACAGGCGCACTCGGCAAACGTTTCCCCGACCCCCCTCACGCTCATCTCAACGTTTTCCTTTTCAACGTTACGCTCTGACGTCATAGCGGGGCGGAAGTGGAAAGCTTCTGGGGTGCGCCTGCGTAAGAGACTACAATGTCAACTCTGCCCTTCTAAGGTTAGCTTACAGGTTTTATTTAATTGTTTTCATGGTTCCGGTTGGTTGAGTTTACGTTGCTGTCATTTTTTGTATTATGCTTCCTTTTCCTCTGTGCACGGGGGTTTTGATGACTTGTTGAATGCGTGCATGTTCTGCTTGCTGCAGAAGTGGAGGGGAAGGGAAGTGCCCGGGAATGGCAACTCTTGCATTTCACTACTTAGATTTTTTTATGGTATAGGGGCTTGCGCCGAGGGCTGGTTTGGCGTTGAGGCATGTTCTTGCGTGATTCTTATTTGGTTTTATTTATTTAACAAACTTCAATGCCCCCCCCCTCCTCCTTCATATGATTAGAGCTGTTATGTAACAGGAATTGTGCAAGCCTCACACAGTCGTGCCGGTGACATCCACTCCTGCCCTTTTCCACTTTGCTGTTCCATTACATACTCCTCACGCACATAGTTCTGGCAGTGCACTGCACTTCTGCCCTTCAGCATCCTCAGCTATTCCAGGATTGAGACGTACAGATACCTCTCTGTCAATGTACCTCACACCTGCCCTGCATAACCCCCAGTGGTCCCATTGCTTATGTCTACACACCACACACCCCTCTGCCACTGCACCTCGCTCCTGCCCTGCAGCAGTCCCTGTACGTGTCTTGATACCACTTCTTGGCAGATATGGGAACACTGTTTTCATCAGAGTTTAATTAAATAGACAATCCCACCAGTGTAACACCTTCCCTCTCCCTCCAGCCCATTATTGATATAATAAAGACAACACAGAACTGCAACAACTTCTCTTCCATTTTTTTGCAGTGGTGCGCCAGGATCCAAAAATGCTTTGTGGAGCCTCAGCAGCCCTCAGGGCAGGGACAGGTATCTCTTTGTCCCCTACCCGCTACCTGCGCTCGCTCGCCGGGAAGATATCGGAATACCGGAAGATGTGGAAACCAACAGAACCCCGAGATTGGACTGGACAGTACCAGGAGAAATTCATCCCTTTCTCCAAGGATCAGCTCACCAAGGCTCTGCTGCAGGTGTAGTGAGGAACTGATGGAGGGGCGGAGGTGCCTAGGAAACACCTAACACTCATTTCAACTGCCTCTGCTCCAATTCCGAGCATCTATAGGTGAAAGGAGTGGAGGACTAGCCTAGTGGTTAGAGCAGCAGCCTGATACCCAAGAGATCGGGGTTCCGTTCTCACTGGCAGTGCTTGTGACCTTGAGCAAGTCACTTTACCCTCCATTGCTCAGAAGAAAAGGCCTGGGAATCTTCTTATGGTCTTGCCTTGCCAAGAAAACCCAGGGGCTACTGGGTCACCAGGCATCAGCAGTGGCTTAACCACATTTAAAATAAAAATAAGTAAAAGGAGAGAGCAGGAAAGGGAGTGAGATAAAAGAATATGGAAGAGCGCAGGGCTGACTTTGACACTGTGTGGACAAAACCATTTGTGTTCAGATCTCTGCGCCTATAGGACATGTTGTGAAGTAGCAAGTTTTGAAGGAGAGGAAGGGTCACTCTGGTAATGGCAAAACTGTGCCAAGGGTTATTCTTTTCCATCTGCCCTTTCCCATCATGCTGTTGGCGACTGATTATGCAATGCAATGTGTGCCTTCGAGTCAGTCCTGACTCCTGGCGACCCAGAAGCTCCTGGGTTTTCTTGGCAGTGTCACCGGAAGTAGATTGCCAGGCCTTTCTTCCGAGGCAATGGAGGGTTAAGTGACTTTCCCAAGGCCACAAGGAGTGCTAGCGGGAATTGAACCCTGGTTGTTTGAATACCAAGCCAGTGCTCTAACCACTAGGCTACTTTATACTACTGATTATAAAGGAGACTAAAAACATCTGTGGGAAAGAGCAGGGTGAAATGTTTAAAAGATTTGACATGGGGAATTAACCTAGCCCTGGCTTAATTCTTTGCTCTCTTCGGTCCCATGTACAGGATTTCCACTCCTCCAGTGAGGCAGCGCGTCATGCTTTCCTGTCCTTTGCAGAGCAACTGGATGCCTCCCTTCTACAACCCTACCATGATGCCATGGAACACTTGCAGGTAAGCCAGAAACCCCCCACCCAACACAGTACAATACATTCCCAGTATACTTGAGCCGTGTCTGCCCTCTCAAGCCCTCTTATCTTACCAAGAGTTGTTTCACATGTATGGTTAGACTTTCCCTGCTCACTTTCTTTTTTTTTTTTTTTAAGTCTTCATTTACAACCAAGCAGTCTAAATAACATTACAAAGATGCCGAATTGCCTTAGCTGCAAAAGCCAATAATTCTAAACAAATGTATTGTTCATGTCCTTTTTTTTTCTCTTTTTTTTATTGTTTATCCCTCTTTAGAACCACAGCTCTCTCTAGGAGATGCACGCAAAATCTAGATAACACCAGCAAGAAAGCAAAAGAAGGGAGAACCCAACTGCAAGGGTTTATTTTGTACTGACTTTGATAGCAGTATCATTCTAGTCACATCACACCCGTGAGAGCTTCTACGTAGACTCTAAATATGACAGCTTCTTTCTACATCTGAATCAGGATTGCATATCCAGCAGGACAGAGCTTTTTATTCCCAAGTAGCTGCTATCTCACACCCCACTGCGACCAGGCAGTGTGGAATTGCTCTATCCTACTTACCCCAGCAAAACAGGATCTCTGAGGACCAGGCCAAAAAGCACTTAGGCTGTATCATAAATACGTTTCTGGTTGTTTTTCTCCAGAACTAAGCACGTTTCTTTAAAGTGACTGTTGATTTTGAATTCCATTTTTTGCCAGTAGCAGATCTAATTCGTACATAACCATTAAAAAAAAATCATCTGTCAAAATCTGAACACATTCCCGAGGGCCTCAAAACTCTAAATACTTTGCCGGTTGTACGGGATGCCCAAACCACTGAAGCCAGCAGAGAGGGAGATAAGTCTGGAGTGTTTGAAAATTTGTGGGCAAACACAGTACTCATTGGCTATCTTAACCAAATATTCCTGTGCGGTCTGCCTCCAATGTTTTTCCATTATTCTCGCCTGCCATTCCATCATCCATCAACACCCAGTTTGAGTACCAGAAAGGAGACGTTTACCGTTCAGGGCTGGAATCTAGCACACAGTAAAAATTTAGTGGGAGAGCAAAGTTTCCCCCCCCCCCCTTCCACCTCCCCAATAATCTTCCAACCTTTGTTGCTTGTAGGCTGCGATAATCTGACATTGGGTCTAAATAGGATTTTCCTAAAGTTGATGTTTATGCCAGAGCTTTCCTCAGGTGTTTTAGTCTCAGAAATTCAAGTTCCCACAATAATCTTACAACCAGAGTTTTGTACTTAGGCAAGTCACTTAACCCTTCCTTGCTTCAAGATCCTAAGGAGCAGCGGTGGAATTTGGACCCAGATCTCAGCCCACTGCTTTAGCCGTTAAGCTTTTCCTTCACTGTAATGTTAGCATGATAACCTGCGTACCCCTGGAGATCCTCTCTCAGGAGAGCTCAGGGCTGATGACTATTCTCAGCAGTGTTGACAATTCTCGCCTCTCCCTTCCCTCAGGCGCTTTATGACCCTATTAACCCGGACAAAGACACCCTACAAAATGAGTCCCTCTCTGATGCCCAGCGGCTGGCCAGTGAAGAGAGAGTCTTGGACCAGTTGCAACCCATCTTGGACCAGGCCAACTTCAATTATCTTTCAGAGGACGCTCTGGCCTATGCAATGACCGTTCATCACCCGCATGATGGTGTCCAGGTGTGCAAGGATATCCTACAACCTGCCTCCATGTCCCGGGCTAGAATGTTATCACACTCTCTCTGTGTTCCTACAGCAGCAGGCAGATGCAGGCATTTCTTAGACGGGATATCATAGAGGAATGTTGGATGTTGTAGGGCGCATGCTCCCCTCTGAGCCGGTACTGACCCAGTGTCCCAGCATTTCGTTGGCTACAGTTCAAACATCCACCGCTATCCCTCTAACTCCACCCACATTCTCCTCCTTCCAGGTCCTTGTAAACATAGACCAGTACGAATACATTAGATTCTGGGCCCTTGGTCAGAGGGTTGGGCCCCTCTCAACACAGTTCAGCAGCAGGGCTTCAAAGGGGCGTTACAGTCGGACTCCGAAGACCCCTGTGGAAAGGCAAGAAACCACTGCAGGTTTATTCCCTTTTTCCTGAAACATCAGGTTTAAAAGTAAGGATCTACTCAATGTTCAATGTTTACTTTTGGTCACAGAGGAGGAATGCCATTTTGTCCTTGCACACCTGCCTTGTACTCTATTGATAGATGTTTCTAGCTCTTGTCAAAAAATAAAGGGTGATCCAAGTCTGGTGTTTTGTGCACCTTTCCCATTGCATTTTGCCACCAAGTTGCCAAAAATGGAATGGGCAAACAGATCCACAAGACTCTATTTATTTATTTCTTTGTTTATTTAACAACTTTCTTATACCGCTGTATCGTCCAGTCACGGCGGTTTACACTTCTCATTTCATTACCCTGAACTGATATGGTCACCCTACCCCGTTTACACCCCATCTGCTCTTTCCCCGGTACTCACACAAGCTTGTGGCACTGTTTTCTTCAGTAGGCATGGTGTTAGCAGTGGGATCTTGATATTGCACGTACTAGACGTGGAGAACTACTGAAGATGGTGTGACCACGCATGACTTTGATTTTCTCTTTTTCTTCTCTTTCCCTTCCCCACTTTTATCTGGTGCATCTTTCGAACTGCAGGCGCTATTTCAAGCGTGTGATCGTGGCAGCTCGGCCACGGCAGGCCCACATGGTGCTCAAGTGCTTCAAGGATATTCCGTTGGAGGGGCTGGAGCAAGTGCTGCCTGTGGTGAAGGTGCGTACCTCCCGCTTTGACCGGACCCTGCTCAATGCCATGCTGCTGGTGAGTGGCGGCGTGGTCTTTGTCAACGTGGGCATGGTGGTCCTCACTGACCTGAAGATTGGCACCTCGTTCCTTCTCTTCTTCTTCGCCGGGTTCATGACCTTCCGTGCCTGGAAGGTAAGTGAGCGTTAGAGAGGGTTCAGCGAGACCCAGGGCATGGATGCACAGTAATGACCCTTCTGATGTTGGGCACTATGGCTGCATCTGTTACTGGTGTTGGGGATTGGGCAGTGGGCTCTCGTGGTTCCTTCGATGTTAGGTGGACTGAGGGGGGTGGGGAGGACTGGACAGTCATGAATGGTCATTTGAAGTGTGCTTCACCCCTAACGTTACAGAACAGTTCTGTGTCTTTGCTCTGGAGCCCCTTGTAGCCTGTGTGTCGAAAGGAGGCGGATCTGGTCTTGGATTTACTCTTCTTGTCCTGTTGGGTGTAGAATTTTCAAGCAGCAGCAGAACTCCATCTCCCAGCATGCATTGGGCAAGGAGCATGTTAAAATTTGTCCTGTCGGCCCAGAACCTTGAAATCATCCCGCAGTCTTAATCAGTCACATTCACATCTCAAAGAGTATGGATGTATATTCTCTGAGATAATTAGACATGAGGCTTGATTAGCTACTGCGTGGAAAGAGGCTCATGAATCTCTTTTTCTGTCAGGCGTTTGCCCAGCGGCGCAAGGCTCATTCCCTGGAACTGGCCCACATGCTGTATTATCGTAGTACCTCCAACAATGCCGAACTGCTGGGGGCTCTCGCCCTTCGGGCGCAGGAGGAACACGCAAAAGAGGTGCTTCTGGCTCACAGTTTCCTTTCCCGGCAATCTGCAATGGCCATGGAAGAGAGTAGGGTCACGGCGTACCCCACAGGTAGGTGTTGTGTGACTGTGTAGAGGAGAGAAGTATGTCGAGGGCCGGGAGTGCAGATGGAGCTGAGATGGTTCTCTACTACCAGCTGGGGCATTCTTGTGACTCATCTCTGTTTTTGCTGCAGACCCTGAAAACCTACATCAGGTGAAAGAGCAGGTGCAGACCTGGCTGCAGGAGAAGTCCGGCCTGGAGATTTCTTTCTCCCTACAGAGAGCTCTTGCAAACCTCCAGAGGCTGAACAGACTCTCAGCCGAGAAGGCTATGGAGCCGAAACCTTTCCAAGAGTTGGCTTGATCCAAGGTGGTTGGTCAAAATGGTCTACATTCAAGGCTGTAGGAGAATCCTGGTGGAGCTGTATTTATCAGTTCCTTTGACTGAATTTGAAGGCTTGAGGGATGTGTTTAATCCTGGCCCTAGGGTGCTGGGGGCTGAAAGGCTGTGTGCATGAATTCAGCCGAGCTTCAAGAATGGGCGTACCAATCGTTCGCCGCTTGCACTCCTGCTCTGGGAAAGGGAGCCCGGATCTCCAGCTTCCATTTCTCCGCCGCTCTTTGCACTCCACTGAGAAGTACAGACTTGTTGCTTGCTTTTCTGCTTTTGCAAAGCTTCTCAGGACGGTTCGTTATTGCTGATGTTTTGCACAAGACAGTACGTGTGGGGGTGGATTAAAACCCCTCCTGATGATTCAGGCTTCGTGCCACTCTGGATGGTCTTAAAATTTCATTTGACTGACGGTATTCCTTCCCAGCCTTAATGAAAAGGAACAAATTGTCACGGAGCACTCCAGGACCTAAAAATATAACTCTCTCATAATCTAGGGCTAGCCATACTCCCCTCATGTTATCACAGTACTAAGAGGCTGAGTAGGCATTGAGTGACCTGAGCAGCACCTAGGTTAGTGTTACAGGTCCAGCTACTACCTCTGACATTCATGTCCTGCACTTAGGATTATTTAAAAGTCTGGATTAAAAGAAAAATCAAATGTATAATTGAGGTTTAAGCTTTTATTTTCCCCTTTCTCTCTCAATTTCCCTTGCTCTTTATAATTTTATTAAAGATTATGTGTTCTCGTTGCACCTGGCAAGATATTTATATATTTTCTGTCCCCTTTTGTCTGTGTAATTGCTTTACACAAGATTTGCCGAGGGGTCCAAAGGTCGGGGCAGGGCCAGATCTGCAGTTTGCTGACGTCTTCCTCTGGTCATTTCAGCCCCTGCGCTCTCTCTACAGTTTTACTGGAGTTTCCCCGCGGTGGTTACCGCTTCATAAAAGCCTCCCATCGCAGATGTGAAAGTCGTAAACTCAAGCCGCTACCTGCAGCTCCTCGTTACCCCTCCTCTTTTACCTCTCCCTCCACCCCTCTTTGGAAATTCTGCTCATCTGCCCTCTTATCTATGGCCTTCTCTGCCTTGCTGCAGTGTACGCTGCTTCTATTCAAATCTAGGCTAGAAGCCCCCCCCCCAATACCTTCATTCTCCTGTTTGTATACCCATGTTTATGTAAATTTGTATTGAAATTTATGATTCGCGTATACAGATTCACCAGAAAGGTATTCCGAAAACAGGATCACTCAGCTTTTCCATATAGTCATAGCATCATTGTAAAATAAATTTACTTTCTTTGTCGCCCCCCCCCCCTCAAGGCCTGGTGGAGTGATTGAAAATGCACAATCGCCATTCGTACAACAATATCCCAGCCTTGTACTTCTCACCCTAAACTATGTTTTCGCATCCCTACCCAACAGATGAAACTCCCTAATCTCTTATTTGTCCTTCTTCTCTGTCCCAACTAGACTGTAAGCTGTCTGCGGTAGGGAGCGTCTCTTTGATATGTCAGTAAACATTGCGTAGATCTATTAGCGCTATAGAAACGTTAGGCAGAGGTCGTAGTTCTTCCTGTGATCTGACATATGAAGGTTAGAAAAAAGGGCTTAAATCTACATTTTATTTAAAATTAGTACAAAATATATAAAGCTTGGCTTCTTTCAAGAAACTCTCACAAGTGAAAAAAAATTCATAACACTGATACAGAAAAGGTAGTTTACAGGATAGCGCTGGCTGGAGCCATCGACGTCCGCACGTGCTTCTCTGCTTAATGGAGGGACGTCTCTCGGGCCTGCTCCTTGTTCCCTGTGGGCTTCCGGCTTCCAGTGCATCCTGGGATTTGGCCTTTCTGATTTCCGCCATAGGAAATTGGTTCAGCGGTGGCAGGAGGCTGGGGGCCTATGTGATGTGTTTTGAAATGCACGTTTAAAAAAAAGAAGAAAGTTTTTGGTTTTGCGCAGAAAGAATGTGAGATTTTTCTGCTTCGCCAAGACAGGGGTCGACGATGTCCAGCTGAGTAGTTTTGAGCGTGAGTAGAAAGGGGGACAGAAGGTGGCAATGGAGGTTGTCGGGGTTGGAGGAGGTTCTGCTGTGGCATAGCAAACAGATTTTTAAACTTAACTGTATTTGTAAACCGCTCAGATGCTGTCGTGATGGACGGTATATGAAGTGACTAAATAAACAATAAACGATGAGTGATGGGGGGGAGAGGTGACAGGTTCGGCCAAGAGATACTGATCTTTTGGTATCAGATTGAAGGGCGATATATTGAGTTTTTAATGAACATAAACATCAGTTCCTCTTAATGTCATCAGACCTTAAAGATGTATTAATCCACTTGAAATAAGGGTTTTAAAAACTTGTAAGTGAGGTGTTCTTACTGAAACGACACTATACATCTGGGAAGAGCTTTGAGGAGCTGCGTTGTCTTTATTCTGGCCCTGGAAGCCACCAGCAAGGGGGACATAGAGGGCGCAGCTCAAAAAAGCAAGTCCCAGCTGTAGCGGATCAGTGCTATTATGGAGTAGAGAGGGGGAGGACCGGGACTGGATTAGCTCGTCCCCACTGACCTGAAACTAGTTGGCCAGTTCAACCTTTGAGCTACACTCTTGAGTCTCAGCGGAGGCTGGTAAGAGACCTGAAGAGAATAGGCGGAAAGTAAGGCAGGATTGCGGTAGGAGGCTCCTTCATTCTCGCTTACGCAGATGAATGTACACAATACCGCTGATCAGGCTGAGGGGGAAGGCCACCCAGGCCAAAACAAAGCAGTGGCCAAAGTAGCCTCCAGTCTTTCTTTTGAAGTCGAACTCGTTCACGTGACTGGCGTAGATGATGGCTCCGGTGAAGACAGCCAGACCTGCAAACCAGAACAGAGAAAATGAATAAGCAAGCCACAAGCTGGGGAAAGAAGTCTGGGTCGTTTGGGAAACTTGGTCTGAGCCAGGCCTGGTTTTACCACTCCCATCCGCCTGGTGCATGCTGGGACCCAGAGAGGCCCTTGGGGCAAACCCAGTATGAGCTCAGCCTGCCCCCCCATGGCTGAGGGCTTGTTGAAAATCCATGTGTGAACATGCCAAAAAACACCAAAATGACCCAGTACCCAGGCTGAGGGGATTTTTTTGTTTGTTTGTTTCTGAGTTCCCGGGAGTGTCTCCCATAGGACAATGCAAGCTAAAATGGCCCCGCTGTTACTCAGTGGTTCAATTAGGATGCGCATGCCGTATAATAATTTTTCTGGAGACCACTTCTGGGGAAAACTGATCGATGCATTGGCTACATGTTTCCCCTGGGGGTGGGGGGGGGCACCATGTTACTGTGTGCAAAACACAGCATCTGCTCCTGGGAATACCACGCTTCGTTTTCTGATTTCTGCAGTATTGCAGCGGCGTTCCCTATGATCGCCTGACCCAAACAGAGGAAATGGGCAGAGTTCTGGCTGCCCACATCGAAAAGATGGGATTGAAAGGAGAGGTGGAGTTGCTGAGAGACGTTAACAGACCGATAGCAATCGGGGTATCTCATCTCCGGAAGCAAAGAGATTGCGGATGCTTGGCGAGGGTCTCTGCTCAGACAAATGGTGATGGACCTCCCCAGGGAAGCAATGTCGCAGAACCTTGGTATTCTCAGATAGGGACAGTGGGCCCGATATTCAATAAGCAATTATATCTGGGATGCCACGCTCAATATTTAGGTGCTGTTTTTTTCAACTAGCTTTTTACCTGTAGGGGTTGATTTTATGAGGACTATATTGTAAAGTTACATGGTATTTACGCACATGATCACACCAGCTCTTGGGCAAGCGTAACTGTTGCGCCTAACTTCCAGCACATCTGTACGTCATTATATAAAGCCAAGCCTGCGCAGGCTTTAGTTCATAATATAGGCCAAAACTGCGCGCACACTACCATGCTTTGCCTGCATGGAAGTATGCGGACTTACTCTCACAGAGGATAGCTTTATATCAGGGGGGTGGCAAGGCTCCCGTTTTTAAGCCTGTTTTATAAAGACATAGGGGCTTAAATCCTGCACGTTACATTCCAAGCGCAGACATTTACGTCTTCTTGAGAGCGCTTGGAAATGTGCATGTAAATTAAGGAATTTCCTAATCTACATTCGTTCTTCCTGCCGCCGCTTGCGCTACACTCAGATTGCGCCCACAGCAACGCCTGCGGTAAGAGCAGATGTACGCACGGGGTAGCTTGCCAAATGCAAGCTAGACTGACTGTAAAATTCCCCCCTATAATGCTGGATGCATCATGCGTTGTATATCTATTAACAGAAAACGGAGCAACCCAAGTGTGTTTCAGGGGCGGCGTTCACATGAAACTAACTTTGCTCCTGCTTTGCTTTATGAAATACTAGCCTAAGCGGCCAAACACAGGCGTTACTTTAAGGCGCAGTCACTTATGCCGATCCTAGAACTGGTGCAGAGAGTGGAAATGGAGAAAGAAGGTGGAATAGTTTCCTTATCTGATAGCTCTCTGTCTTTTATGACTTTTATTTCGTAATTTTTATTCCATTTTATTTATTTTATTTCATTTATTTATTGACTTATCATTCTTCTCCTTCTTCTGTCATTTCTTATGGGCCCCACTTCATTCTTTGTTTCTTTTTCTGATCCTCCCTAACCTTTTTTCCCTCATTCCACCACCCCAATACCCCCCTCCTCTCTCTTACCCTCTCTCCACCTTCCCTATTTCCTCCTCCATCTTATCCGCCACTCTGTCCTCAGCTCTTGAGCTTCACCTTCCCCTTCCTCTCATTCATCCCTCAACGTCATCCTTGTTTCCGCTGTGCTGTCTCCTCTCTCCCTCGCACTTTCCTTCTCCTTCTGTCTTCTGGTGACATTAATCCCCTGCCTTTTCCCCCTTCATTTTTCTCTCTCCACCACCCCAATCTCATCCATATCCCCCTCCTCTCTCCCTTTCCCATGTGCCTTATGGAATGCTCATTCCCTTTCTAACAAACTTCCCTTTACCCACGATCTCTTTCCATCTTCCTGCTCATACTGTGACCTGGTTCCTCCCTGAAGACACGGCTTCAGTTGCTGCCCTCTGCCATAGCGACTATCAGTTCTCCCACTCTCTTCGTCCCAATGGCTACGGAGGTGGTGTTGGGTTTCTACTTTCTCCTTCTTGCCAATTTCAACCCCTCCTTCTACCTCAGTCTCATTCCTTTCCCTCCTTTGAAGTCCATTCCATCCGTCTTTTTAATTCCCTACCTCTCCGGATCGCTGTCATCTATAGAGCCCCTGACAAGTCCACTTCTATCTTCCTCACCGATTTTGATCCTTGGCTCTCCTTATTCCTAGTCTCTTCTGCTCCCTCCCTTATTCTTGGTGACTTTAATTTTCATATTGATGACCCTTCTGAGCCCTATCCATCTAAGCTCCTTTCCCTTACCTCTCATTCAGCATCTAGCTTTTCTCTTCTGCCCCTACTCATCAGCTTGGTCACTGCCTTGACCTTGCTTTCTATTCAAATTGTTTACCTTCTAATTTCACACCTCAGTTCTTCACTTATCTGACCACCACCTGTTAAGTTTCACTCTTCATCACTCCCCAGCTCAATCTCGCCCAGTCTCCTCCTGTGTTTTTAGGAATCTTCATGCTATTGATCCACTGACTTTATCCGCTACAGTCTCATCTCCTCTTTCTTCCACTTTCTCCTCTAAGGGGCTTGTTTACTAAGCCAGGGTAGCGGCTTCCGCCCGATATCGGAGCCGCAGCCCCATTGGGGCCGCGGCTCCGATATCGGGCGGAAGCCGCTACCGCGGCTTAGTAAACAAGCCCCTAAGTCTGTTGATGAGCCCATAGTTTCCTATAATACCACTCTCTCCTCTACTCTGGATACTCTTGCTCCGCCCATAGCACATTCTGTGTGGCGTACGTCACCTCAGCCCTGGCTGTCTTCAACTACCTGCTACTTATACTCTTGTGTCCGCTCAGATGAACGCACATGGCTCAAATTCATGCTTACTTTTTTCCAGTTCGCTATTGCACTCGCTAAGCAAACTATTGTATCCATCTGACTGTCTTGCCTTTAACCCCTGCTGTCTCTTCTCTACTCTCAATTGTCTTCTTAAGACGCCACCGCCTCCAATCCTTCCTCTGCTCTCTCTCTCTCTGCCCAAACCCTACCGACTCTTTCCATGACAAATCCATAAGATTACTCTTCAGTTTCCTACTAATTCTTCTTCACGCCCTCTTTCCCTTCTCCAATACCAACTTTCCCCCTCAACGTCTACCACCCTTTCATCTTTTTGTAAGACCTCTGAAGAGGAAATCTCTCTTCTTTCCTCCTCTGAACTCATTACCTGTTCTTCTGATCTTATCCCCAGCTATCTCCTCAACTCCATCTCCTCCTCCGTCATCACATCCATCTCACATATTCTCAACCCTTCACTCTCCACTGCAACCTTCCCTGCACCCTTCAAGAATGCTGTGATCACTCCTCTCCTCAAAAAACCTTCACTTGACCCTACTTGTTCTTCTAATTACCGACCCATTTCCCTTCTCCATTCAGTTCTCCGCCATTGCCTTGAATTTCTGTCCTCTCATGCCCTCCTTGGTCCACTCCAGTCTGGTTTTTGTCCCTTTACTAGGTTCTCATTCTTCTTTGCCTTTCTGCTGCTTTTGATATTGTTGACCACCTCCTCCTCCTCGACACATTTATCCTCTCTTGGTTTTAGAGATTCTGTGCTGTCTTGGTTTTCTTCTTATCTCTCTAATCACTCTTTCAATGTTTTTTTCTGGTGGTTCCTCCTCTACCGCTATCCCACTTTCAGTTGGTGTACCCCAGGGATCTATTCTGGGCCCTCTCCTTTTCTCTCTCTACACTTAATCCCTTGGTGGCCGCCTCTCTTCCCATTGCTTTCAGTATAATTTTTATGCTGATGACTCTCAAATCTATCTATCTTCAGCTGACACTTCTCTTACACTCCAAGCTCATATCTCTGCCTGCCTGGATGTCTCGTCACCATCTGAAATTGAACATGGCTAAAACTGAACTTATCTTTCCCCCCTAAACCCTCCTTCCCCCTTCCTCTATCACTGTTGACAATACTCTTATTCCTGTTTCCTCAGTTCGCAATCTTGGGGGTCATCTAAACCCCTCAGCTAGATTCATCCACTTATCCTATTAAGCACAATGTAGATAGTTTCCCAACACACACAATGTATATAGTTCACCCTACTACAACCCAAATTAACTCCCCTGCCTAATCTACCAATTGTTATCTTATTAACCACCGATGTTGTTGCTGTTCTCTAAACTTGTTCTATGTCATTACTGTTCTTGTTCCTTGCAAACCGCACTGATTTCTAAATAGCGCGGTATATAAAACCAAATAAACAAATACATAAATAAATAAATCTTTGACTCCTCCCTTTCTTTCTCCACACATATTCAACAGATTGCTAAAACTTGTCGTTACTTTCTCTATAACATTAACAAAATTTGTCCCCTCCTCTCTGAATACACTACTAAAACACGTATACACTCTTTAGTCACCTCCCGTCTTGACTATTGCAACCTCCTTCTTGCTGGTCTCCCTCAGAGTCATCTCTCTCCTCTTCAGTCTATCCAGAGCTCTGCCGTGCGGCTAATCTTCCGCCAGCCCCAATATACTCATGTAGCCCCTCTTCTGAAATCACTTCACTAGCTCCCCTTCCGTTTCTGTATCCACTTCAAGCATCTTCTAACCTATAAATGCATTCACTCTACTGCCCCTCATTACCTTTCCTCTCTACCTATCCCCACCTCATGAACTCCGCACCTCCTCTGGCTTTCTTTTTCTCTGTGCTTTTCTTCTACTGGCAACTCTAGACTTCGATCTTTTCACCTTGCTGCTTCTTATACCTGGAACAAACTTCCTGTGTCTCCCTCCCTCTTCAAATTCATGCTAAAGGCTTACCTCTTTGAGACTGCTTTTGGATCCTAATCTCTTGTTCCCCTTGTGTCTCCTCTCCCTATTGAACCTCTTACTTCTCTTGTATTTCTCAACAAAAAGGGGTGTCCTACACGGAGCGGTGGGTTCACCCCTATAACAAAGACATGGGGAGGGGTGGCCTGCACAGAGCGGCAGGTGCACCTACTCTTGCCATCTTACTGGGCAGACTAGATGGACCATACTGGTCTTTATCTGCCGTCATTACTATGTTATGTATTGTGCTGTCTGTCTTAACTCGATTGTAAGCTCTTTGAGCAGGGACTGTCCTCTATATGTGTTTGTACTGTGCTGTATACGCCTTGAAGCGCTATATACATGATTACTAGTAGTAGTAGTAAGAAGTATCTACAGTGACATGGAAGCAGGGGAACGGTGGGGGAGAAGCAACAGGTTCTAATTTACAAAAATGTCTCACTCTCAGCGGGGCGACTGTACTTTTACCATCACAACTGAGGCATTCAGGTGTGACTTTTGGATGCTTTTATATCAGCAAGACCACAGCTGAAGGAAATGATGAAGTCTTTTGTTTTTTTAGTTTTGAGATTGTCATAGGCTGAAGACTGTTTTAGATCGGAAAGATTTTAGAACTATTTAACACGCTTGCTTCGAAAGGAAGTCGATTATTGTAATTCACTTTATTTAGGATTATCAACGAACATAATAAATTGCTTCAAATGTTGCAGCTAGGATTTTCGGAAGTTGGAAAGTTCCAACACATAACGCCAACTGTGTCATCGTGGCACTGGTTACCAGTGCAAAATTTAGACTTCTTTGCCCTGATCCATTGGGCCCTTTCCAGCGCAGGTCTACTTTTTTATTAACACAGCTCTGAGGATTTACAAGCTTAGCCGAGCTTTTCGTTTTGCACATACCATCAGTAAGGCACTTTTGTCGACGGAAACAAGGGACGGGCGTTCTCGCTAACAGGTCCGTTTGAACCCCGATTCATGGAAAATTTAGGATGGATTCAGGAAACAGTTAAAGAGGAGCTATCTAGTTTGTAATACTGTTCATGTTTTGCGACTATGTCTGTGTCTTGAATTTACAGTGTTGTATTTTGTATCTAAGGGCACGTTTACCGAACCACACTACCTGGGAGTGTGAGGTTCATTCAGCACATGTCAAGTGTGCCCTGGTTAAATTTCCACCTACCAAAAATGCAGCCGTGTTAAAAAATCCTACGTTACCTGAATAACACAGGTTGGGGTGTGAAACTGACACTAGCTAGATGAGGACATTCTGGGTGTGCTTCCGTTTTAAAGTGTGAGTAAAGTGTCACCTTCGTGCATACTGATGAGGCAAGACACACTGTAGTCACCTGTGGTTTACTAAACATGTCCCTAATTATTTTTTTATGTTTATGTTGTTCCTCACCCAGAACAGTGGATGGGCGAGCTATATGTTTTTAAATTAAATAAAATTAATCAAGTACACCACCTGGAGCAGGCCTATTACTGACTCGCAGGAATGCGGTTTTAAACATCACTATTAAAGGCAATAAAATCTTTGGAGTCAGGAGAGTTTCCCATGAGATTGGAGAAGCATGGTTGTGGTCCCTTTTTACAAACGTGTAACAGAGAAGAGGTGTGAAACTACAAGCCAATTAAGCCTCACCTCGGTGGTGGGAAAAGCAACAGACTCTCTGCTGAAGGAAAGGACGGGGAACTTTCTACCATCCAGTGGACTGCAAGGTACGAGGCAACATGGAGGCCAAAGGCAGATTGGGTCAGATGAATTTGATCAAGAACGTTTGCTAGTTGTGGCCTACTTGCATTTCAGCAAAGGAGAATATAAGATACGCCATACTGGGTCAGACCAAGGTCCATCAAGCCAAGTATCCTGTTTCCAACAGTGGCCAATCTAGGTCATACGTACCTACCAGTTTCCCCAAAAGACACAGGTTCCACAATGCTTGTACTGAGTCAAGCAGTGATATCCTGGGTCCCCTTTAATGGTTTATGGACCTTTCCTCCAGGAACTTGTCCAAACCTTTTTTAAACCCAGCTACACTAACAGCTTTTACTACATCCTCCGGTAACAGATTCCAGAGGCTGAAGAATAAACTGAGCAACCTGGAAATGGATAAGAAATTGGTTGACTGCACACGACAGAGGGTCGTGGTCAGTGGACTTCATGCAGAGGGAAGAAAGGTGAGTAGTAGGGCTCCACACAGAATGGTCCTGGTGCAGATTCTGTTCAATATCTTGTGTGAGCGACATTGTGAAGAATTATAAGGGAAAAGCTTTTGCCTTTCTGTGAATGACACGAAGATTTGCAACAGCGTTGGACACTACTGATGGAGCAGACTGCATGAGGTGTGAGCTAACATGTTGGGAGACAGTTAACTTTCACAGAGGCCAGCACACAAGCACTAGGAAGTAGACCTCGGGGTAATCATGTCTGATCTCATGGTGAAGAAAAAGTGCAATAATGTTGTGGCCAAACCCAGGGAAATGCTGAGTCACAAAGAGGGGTGCGCATAGCCAGAGGAAAAAGGAAGTGATAATGCCCCTGTACGGGACACTGGTGAGGCCTCAAATACTGTGTTCAGTTTTGGAGGCCATATATGGAGCGGGTCGAGAGGAAAGCAACCAAAATAGTGTGGGGCCTACTCTAGAAGATCTTTGAGTACCTAAATATGTATACAATACAGAAGTTAAAAATATGCAGTGTGCATCTTAAATTAAAGCAGACTCCCGGCAAGCCAGCAGCTCCTGGGTTTTCTTGCAGTGTGACCGGAAGTCGATCGTCAGGCCTTTCTTCCAAGGCAATGGAGGGCTGAGTGACTTGCCCAAGGCTGTAGGGAGCGCTAGTGGGAACTGAACCCTGTTTTCTTGGTTGCCAAGTCGCCGCTCTAACCATTAGATTACTTCTTCACTCCAATACAGGAGTTAGGACAATTGAAATGTATGAATTCACAAATCATCTTTTTCCAGAGGGAAGGAAGCTGTGGAATGAAGGGAGCTGATAGGAGGCCGCAAGGAGACGTAGCTAAGGCGCAACATCAGGAAATAAATTTTAGGAAAATAGTGGCCTGGGCTAAAGGCAGAGGATTCCCAAATGGCAAGAGGATGGAAACCTAGCACTGAGTACAGCAACTCAGCACGACAGTGAAACGAGTTGGGGCATGTCTACAAGGACGTGAAGGGCAACCTGTGAAAAGCGGCAACTCTCTCGCCCCCACACCCCATCATGCCTTTGTTTAAGATAACTTACACAGGAACTGCAGCTCTAACAACCTGCCTGGAAACGTGGGATGGGACAATTCAGTCTTATTCTGTCGACATTTACTATGTCACATTGGCAAACTGCAACTTACTGGCAAAGATCTGGAAGATGCCCGTAGCATAGAAGAGGCCGCCTCGCTCCATGGTGTAGAGTTGGCACATGAAGAGGATGAAGGAGAAACTGGAGAAGAGGATGGCCAGCACCATGAGGGCCTGCACGGCATGGAACCATTCTGCAGCAAAACACAGGGAGAGAGAGATCATGTGAGCCGGGAGAGACCGCAGGAAGAACGCACTGCACAGAAATGGTGAAAAAGAGTAAAGGTGTGTAAAACAAGGGATCGTGCTATGGGACGAGAAGGGGGTGGACTGAGGAGCAGGTCTAAGAAATATTTCTTTACAGACAGAATGGAAGGCACGGGGAACAGCCAGAAAACAGAGATGGAGCCAAGAATTGTATCATTTATCCTTGGACGGGCACAGAGGATCCTCGAGGGGGGGGGAGGGGGGGTAAAGCCTCGGATGGGCATAGATGATCCTCAGTGGTGGGAGAGTGAGGGGTAAAGCCTGGGATGGGCACAGAGGATCCTCAGTCGTGGGGAGTGAGGGGTAAAGCCTGGGATGGGTACAGAGGATCCTCAGTGGTGGGGGAGTGAGGGGTAAAACCTGGGATGGGTACAGAGGATCCTCAGTGGTGGGGGAGTGAGGGGTAAAGCCTGGGGTGGGCACAGAGGATCCTCAGTGGTGGGGGAGTGAGGGGTAAAGCCTGGGACGGGCACAGAGGATCCTCAGTCGTGGGGAGTGAGGGGTAAAGCCTGGGATGGGTACAGAGGATCCTCAGTGGTGGGGGAGTGAGGGGTAAAGCCTGGGATGGGCACAGAGGATCCTCAGTGGTGGGGGAGTGAGGGGTAAAGCCTGGGATGGGCACAGAGGATCCTCAGTGGTGGGGGAGTGAGGGGTAAAGCCTGGGATGGGCACAGAGGATCCTCAGTGGTGGGAGAGTGAGGGATAAAACCTGGGATGGGCACAGAGGATCCTCAGTGGTGGGGGAGTGAGGGGTAAAGCCTGGGATGGGCACAGAGGGTCCTCAGTGGTGGGGGAGTGAGGGGTAAAGCCTGGGATGGGCACAGAGGATCCTCAGTGGTGGGAGAGTGAGGGGTAAATCCTGCGATGAACACAGAGGATCCTCAGGCATGAGGGGTAAAGCCTGGGATGGACACAGAGGATCCTCAGTGGTGAGGGAGTGAGGGGTAAAGCCTGGGATGGACACAGAGGATCCTCAGTGGTGGGGGAGTAAGGGGTAAAGCCTGGGATGGGCACAGAAGATCCTCAGTGGTGGGGGAGTGAGGGGTAAAGCCTGGGATGGGCACAGAGGATTCTTGGAGGTGGAGGGGGGTGAGGGGTAAAGCCTGGGACAGACACAGAGGTGCTGGGAGTGAGGGGTATTGCCCAGGATGGGCACAGAGGATCCTTGGTGGAGTGAGTGGTAAAGCCTTGGATGGGTACAGAGGATTCTCGGAGGTGGTGGAATATGGGGTAAAGCATGGGGCAGGCAGAGAGGATCTTTAGCAGAGGGGGAGTGAGGGTTAAAGCCTGTGATGGGCACAGAGAATCCTCAATGGTGGGGGAGTGAGGGGTAAATCCTGGGATGGGCACAGAGGATTCTTGGAGGGGGATTTGTGGTAAAACATGGGGCAGACAGAAAGGATACTCAGCGGAGGGGGAGTGACGGGTAAAACCTGGGATAGGCATAGAGGATTCTTGGAGGTGGGTGGGGGGGAGGATGAGGTGTAAACTCCGGGATGGGCAAAGAGGATCTTCAGTGGTGGAGGAGTGAGGGGTAAAGCCTGGAAAAGGCACAGAGGGTCCTTCGAGGTGAGGAAGTGAGGGGTAAGTCTTGCAATGGGTACAGAGGATCCTCAGTGGTTGGGAGAGGTGAGGGTAAAGCCTGAGATGGGCATAGAGGATCCTGAGTAGTAGAGGGGTGAGGGGCACAGAGGGTCCTCAGTGGTTAGGGAGTAAGGGGTACTAGCCAGAGGTAAAATAATGTTTGCCATACTCCAGTAGCAATTAGAGTCATGGTGAGATTGTGGATCTGCCTTTTGTCATCTGTTTCTGTGCATAGCCCCTACATGACCAGCAGAGGGTGCAAAACCTCCACATTTCCCATACAGTCACTATTGTAAAAGGCGGGAGAAGGGAACGTAGAGGAGTCGCCGTCCCAATGTATGGTGTACCATAAGCAGAACCAGCGCATATCTGCAGAACTGATGTTTGCATTCCCCCAGTTAAAGACCTTAGAGGGCTACTGCAGAAATCCCCCTTCTGTCAATGATCTGGGACACTGTCTTTCTCTCCATCTTTACCTCTGTCTCCTTCCCTCTGCCTACCTTTCCCATATTTTCTCATTCTGTCCCCAGCCCCTCTTCCTCCTCTGTCTTTCAGTATAATCCAACTCTCTTTTGCTTGAAACTGAAATACCGCTCCCATGAAACCATGTCCCCCTACCACTAGCTCCCACTGAGAGAAAATAAGGGGGAGCCCCTAGGATCCCTTTTTTCTGGGATTTTACCATTGTCCGACACTGAGGAACACAGCCAGGCCTCCGTTCTGTTGTCGTAGAGACAGTCATACCAAAGGTTCACCGTCTCCTCATCTGGGAACACCCACCATGACTGCAAAGACATAATAACATAGAATACGTTGACAAATATAGACCAGTTGGCTTCCTGTCTGGTTCTGCATCACCATGGGTCAAGAGGATTGATTTAAACGGAGTTTCCCATCAATGGTACTTCACATATTTTTTACACAGTGCTACAGCTAGGAGTAGTCTAGTGTCTAGAGCAATGGCCAAAGAGACTAGGGTTTGAATCCCACTGCTGTACCTTGTGACCGTGGGGAAGTCACTTAGCCCCCCATTGCCTCGGTATAAACCTAAACTATAAACAAATACCACCACTAACACTTAAATCTCTACCTATCTAGAGTGTCATAAAATAACTGAATTATAGAGAGATCTTTTTTGTCGGAAGTTTTTGCCTTGAGGGGTTTACAGGATTAAAAGCGTGATTTGATTAAAAGGGAAGTTACGCTTCGAGAGGAGATTTCCCCTCAAGGCAAAAACTTCTGACAAAAAAGATCTCTCTATAATTCAGTTCTTTTATGACACTCTAGATAGGTAGAGATTTCGGTATAAACTTAGGCGGGGACAGTGCTAGAATTGGATCAAGGTGTTGGCATCTTAAACAAACCTTACGCATTAAGCTACCCCCCTCTCCCCCCGACTCTCAGACTCTATTTAGCTTTGAATGCCCTGCTTATTTCCACCCCTCATAAGCTGCCGTCCTAGGTGGGCGTAGTCTGTGGCCCTGGTTGATGCGAATTAAAGCACTTCGCTGCTGCCACTTTAACAAAACCCAAATACTCAGCGGTGTCTGCCGCTGAACTTCCAGGTTGCTGGCTCCCGTGGCAATATTCGGCTACCAAGTGCTTAAAGTTAGGACAGTCATTCACCCGCCCTAACTTTTAACCAGGGAAGCTGATAGCGGTGAAATAAATAGCCCCAGCCCACATTCCACCCCAGCTTTAAGCAGGTGTTTCCTTGGCCTCTGGGGATATTCGGCAGCACTAATCACTTTGTGCCACTGGATATCGGGCCTCCCATGTTTTATCTTGTTAACAGGTCCGCTAACCAGTTAAAATGCTTTGAATGTGCCCCCTCTCCCCAGATTGTAAGCCCTCCAGGGGACTGGCAAAATACCTACTGTACCTGATTTGTAAACCGCTCTGGTGTTATTATGGAGAGCGGTATATCAAGTTTTAAATAAACTAAACTATTGTAACTTGCCTTGAACTATTAGTGGAAAGGCATGGCCAAATACTACTAAATAGATACATACAGCCCCTTTTCCCCCTTGGAGATCCTCTGTGTTTGTCCCATGCCTTCTTGACTTTGGATACAGTCCTCGTCTCTCCTACCTCCACTGGGAGACTGTTCCACGCATCTACCACTCTTTCCATAAAGAAATATTTCCTTTCATATCTCCTGAGTCTATCCCCTTTCAACTTCATCCTAAGTCCCCTCATTGCAGAGCTTTCGTTCGCTTGAAAGAGGCTCTCCTCCTGTGCATTTATGCCACGGAGGTATTTAAACGTCTCTATCATTTCCCCCTCTCTCCCACCTTGTTAGATGATTTATGTTGAAAGGCAGAGAGAAGGTCTTGAAGGATGCCGTACTGTAGAGGGAATTCGTTAAGAATTTAAGGCGTTGACTCCCATGATTTTCTCCCACTGGGCAGCTTTGAGTGTGGGTTTCGTTGCAACTGGGTCCTGGATCTCTTCCTACTGCTTATATATGACACATTTTCCTTCTTAACCCAGGCAAGGAATTAAAATATTCCCCAAACGAGTCTTCTATGCCTAGAAACTTTACAAATGATAAGTAGTAGAAGCCTTAGCATGGTGGATATGGGAAGCTTTACGTCAAAGGTTACCAGATTTGTTTTCAGGGAAATCTGGGACAATTTAACAAAAGTGTGTGTATGGGGGGGAGGGGGGAGGAAGGGGTCACCTTAGTTCCAGATTTCAGCAAAAAGGCAGGGAAAAGAGAGGGAGGAGTCATTACCTTGCCCACCCCTCCCTCCCCATTACAGCAACAATATCACTTCCGAGCAGGCAAATTAACTGAGAAATATAATCAGGGCTGCATTTCCCCCTTACTGTGCAAAATATAAAGATCATGGATGTAAATTCTAAAAATTGGTATATTCAAATCACTTAATTGGAAATAAAATATTTTGTCTACCCCCTCCATCCCCGTTGCCTGAATTGGGGACGGGAGGCTGCCAAACTGGTGGGAATCGGGGACACTGCTCTAAAATCAGGCACAATTCCTTGAAATCGGGGACGTCTGGTAACCTTATTTGGTTTGCCTTACTTGGTCTAACTCCACCACCACACAAGCATAGAACAGTAATCCTGTCCAGCCTGTGTCTTTTCTGCCGTGAAACTGAAAGCCTAGGATGTTCCAGGAGGAAGAGCTGGCGTTTACTGGACAGCGTTGGGAAGATGGGAGTCATTTACATGAGGTGGAAAACTAATGCGTATGCGCATGTTGGAATGCTAGATGACACAATGTGTGCGAATGTGTCTGGGGTCATTTATTCCCTATCTTTATTTGGAAATTTGATATCCTCTTTTCAAAGGGATTTGGCAAAAGGTCTTGTTTACCATGTGTGAGATTTAATTGTAATGGTGCTATTTTTTTTTTTAAAAACAAGGGAGGATTTTATTGATAATTTAAAAAGTAGATTTAAAAATCCCTAATTTTTATCCGCCTGCTTTAGGTAGGTGAGCCTATAAATCCTCTCCCTCCGTCAAATATTTTACCTCAGCTCTCGGCCATACCCTAGTCTATAGCTGTCCCGCTTTTCCCTGCTGGCTTGCATAGGGGAGGTGGTAAAGGCCAGCAAGGAATCGGGAGAAGGATGGAGGAAAGCTTGAAATTAAGGGGAGTTGAGTGTGAAATCAGTGGATGAAGTCACTGTGACACTGGTAGCTAATCGCCTTAGGGATGGTTTGTTGCTTGTTGGGACCCCTTCCAAACTTGCATTTCTCTCTGCCCCAGGTAGACTCTTTCAAAATGATCACAGAACCTAGCAGTGAGCGTAATTCTTCACCCTGTCTCTGTACAAGGGCATCCATTCTGGCCTACCCTTGAACAACTACCATGAAGATGGTTCCCTTCTCAAGAGTTAAGTGGGTGCAGTGAAGGGAGGGGTGAAGAGCTATGCATTTCCTCAGTGCTGATGGGAAAGTTTCTGTTTACTGACCGGTACGCTTGTTATTACCTTGTCGAGCGTGGCTACGAAGAGAATCACGAGGATGATGATGTGAAAGGTGGTCACACCAAAGAGCAGGACACTCATTGTTCAGTATCTAAAAAGAGACCATAGCAAGGAGGCAGATCAAAATGAACTGGTCAAACGCTAACCAAGCAACAAATCGGTAAACTTAGCCGCTGGCAACAAAGCTTATTGTATCTTGAGCACCCAATCTCACACTCATCCAATCAGCAAAGCCAACACTGTGCACTGTTAACCCAACCACCTAAGCACCATATTGACTAACCCAACAACTAACTAATCACTGAGCCAAGCATTAGTCAACAGATCAGTTGTTTAACTAGTCTGTATCACCACCACCCTATTCTTCGGCCCACTACCTAGTCAATTCAGCAAACAGCCAACTAACCAACTGAATAAGTAGCTCACAAAACATTAAGCGATTCAACCAGTGCATCAGCCAGGCCTCGGCCTGCTGTTCTGTTCTCGGTACCTTCTCTACTTTTTGGACTCCCCATGAAGATCCCAACACGACCCATGTAGCTCTGGTATTGCCATCAGAGATGGCCAGGGGGTTCATTCTAGCACACGAGTAATCTTCTCTCTCTTCACCCACTCCTCTCTCTCACATACACACAGGCTTTAAGAGTAGAGTATTTTGTTGTTGTTTTTTTCCAAGTCCGACATCAGATGATGGCAGTACTATTTTGGCATGCCAAAAGTCCTGAAGTACAGCCAGAGTTTTTTCTCATTCTCTCTCTCTCTCGCCATCATTAAACCGCAGCCCCATAAATACAGGCTGTGCTCAGACTCCACACAAAAATGCCTGTGTCTCTTTGAGTTTTTAATAGGAACCAGATGAGGAGGTCATGTGATCGCTCATCCCTCTCCCTTTCTCACCACTTCCTCTATCTGTCACCCATACCTCCTTCTCCAAAGCCGTTTCATGTGAAGGCAAGTGGGGGAGAATAAAGGGAATGGAGAGAGGGCAGAATGGACCGGGCTGCTTGGGAAGATACCCCTCAAGACGTTGCCCTCAAGGAAGCCATTACTGCTGCTAGTGTCTGAAGAAACTGGCACTACTTACCCTTGCCAATGCTGTGCTCCACGCCCTGAGCATCCTCACTCATTCCTGGATCTCCCTTGGGGAAGAGGGACCACCCACAGTCACTGCATGCACCAAGCCCCTGGCTGGACTGACTGTCCTCCTCCCCCAGCAATCCCGAATGTCCTCACGCTTCACCAACCTTTCCCCTGGCCTATCTATCTCTCATCCATCTGTCCGCATGACTGTTGCTAAATTCTCTTCCTATCTGTAAGTGTGTGTGTGTGACTGTGACGGGGTGTGTATCTCTGCTTGACTGCCACACGTATTGCCTGTATCTATGTGGGGGGAGGCGTCTGTATGACCGACAAGTGCCCATGTTTTGATAGTGAGAGATTATGTGTGTGTGTGAGTGAAGAGCTGCCCGTATGACTGGGTTTCTGTGTGTGTGTGTTTGGCGGAGTGACTGATGGGTTGTGTGTGTTTACATCAGCATGATGTGATGGGGTATCTGTGCGATAAGTGTATGGATGTGTGGGTAGGTGTGTGCGTGTTTCATGGCGCATCTAGGTGTGGCAGTGGGGATGTGTCTCTGTGTGATACTGATGAAGGGGTGTGTGAGTCTGTGATGGCTGTGTGCTTGTTTGCATGAGATTGTGATGGAAATGTGTGGGTGTCACTGTGCGATGGATGGGTGTGTATGCAGAAACGTGACGGGGTAAGCGCATGTGGGGCGCTGTCGATGACGGATAGGGGCATGTGTTTATGTCTGTGTGATATGAGCGTCATTGTGTGTGTGTGACAGCAATAGATACGGAGTTTGGATTTTATTATCCAGCTTTCCAAATCTCATCTCAAGGCAAATTACAAATCCAGGTACAGTTGGTAGGTCCCTGTCGTAAGTGTGCCTGATGGATCTGGGTCTGTGTGACTGTGATGGGTGCTGAGGGGGGTCTATATGTGATGGGATGTGCGTCTGAGCTGATGCAGGCCTGTTACACATATCTCTCCGTCTAGCTCTCTGCATGTGCCTATATCCCTGAAGGACTTGGGGGAGGAGGGTGAATATGTGACCATGTATGTCTGTGCTCATGTGTGATCATGGTGCACTTTATAGGCGTGTGTAGGTGAGGGTGGGGCTCCACGTGTATCCAGATGTAACCGTGAGGAGTTGTCTGTCTGTGTGTGTGTGTGTGAGTGAGTGAAGAAGTGTGATGGGTGTGTATTGGATATGACTGTGATGTGTGCATCTGCGTGTCACTACTAGGGTACTTATGTGTCTACGTGTGACACCGGGAGGGATGAATCTGTCTATATAGGTCTGACAGGGGGTGTCTATATGATGGGTGCACAACTGCATTGAGAAAGTGTCTCTTTGTGATGGCGATAGTGCACGTCTCTACATCTGTAGGGAACTGTGACGGCCTTCATCTGTTTGTGACGGATAGTTATGTCTCTGACTGACTGCGATAGTTCTGTGTGTGTTTGTAGGCAAAATAGCAGGCCCAGGGAAACGCCTTCTGTAAAACCCTACCAACCCCCTCCCCCTCCCCAGTTTGCAGCATGTTGTGCACCCCAGAAAAGTCCGTCAGGTGGAGTAAGAAGGTGAGTGAGTTTGGTGGAAGGAGAAGGATATCTGGAGCAGTCCAAGCTCTAGAAACCACTTAACTGAGCTCCCCCAGCTCCTAGCCCGCTTTTTAAGTTCACACACCCCTTACACCCACTTCCAAACGAAGACTGCTGAAGTTTATGAAAAGTTTTGTCTTCTGAAAAACAGTTAGCATGTCTTTCCTCTGCAAATCTTGCCCCAGCCCTCCGGTTTATAATGCACAAAACGCCCCCCCCCCTCCCCCACCGCCGTCTTACTAGCAATGCAGAATAAATCACTCACTGTCAGGGTGGGGCCAGCATAGGGTGGCAGGGCTATAACCGGTGCCCCGTTCCTCCGTTCCTGTCCTCTCTCTCTTCGTCTGAGACTCTCTACTCTATGGAGGGCTGGTTGAAGTTCTGCCTCATATAGAAACCAGTCCAACCCCACCTTTTACTGCCATGTGATGGAAGGGGGTGGGGGCTCATTGGCAGCAAGCGGGTGCTCCTCCCTAGCCTCTAGAGGGTGGGGGTTGACTGTCAGTGTCCCAGCACCCCACCCACCCTAGGACATAGCTCAAAAAGCCAAGCAAGGGAACCTTACGTTACCTCTTTTCCCTCCCTTGCACCTCCGCTGTCCTGAAAAGTCTGAGACACTTCCCGTAGCTCTCTGTTTTCTCTCCTCCCCTCCACTTCTTTCTTTCTCTTCAGAGCACTGATTTGAAGTAAATATACTCTTTTTCTTAGTCTTCTTTGCCCCTTCCAGGAAGACAGATGTGCAGTGTTCTGCAGAAGAGCTGCTTGGCAATTGCAGTGGGCTGGGAGGAGACTGTCGCTGTCCACAGTAGGAGAGGAAAGGTGTTGGGGGCACCCTCCATGCAAGGAGGGAACCCCTGCCATGTGGTAGCGAGAGTGCCCGCCCTACAGATATGGGTGCAGGAGGGGAGAGGGTGCAGGGATGAAACCGGATCTCCCCCCCTTCCCCCGGGGTAGTCAGGAACTTGGCAGGATGGGGGAAAGTCATGTAGGAACAGCGCATGAGACTAGACTGCAGAGTGAGAGAAAAACCCCGCAGGGGCATTGGAGAGAAGACACTATTTCTGTTCTTTGCATGTTCTACTGTGCTGTTTTAAGGTGTGCATTAATAATATTGTATCATATTTCTGAAATTGAATGTTCTACCCTGCTGTTCTAAAGTGTACATAATGACATTGCTGTCCATTATTCCCAGGTTTATCTCACTGTTCTAATTGTCTATGATGTTGACATAGGGTCATTGTCCTATTGTTCTGCGACTATACTGTGTACATATCTATGTCAGGGAGACCTGTTTTACACTGCCTTGGGCAATTTCTACATAAAGGCAGTTAATTCTAATAAATTAATAAGAGGTGCTAAAGTTGGAAGTGACTCCAGCAGTGTGAGCTTCCCCACGGCAGTGCCCTGGGAGACTCCAGCAGTGACCTTGAGAGATTCCAGCAGTGTGACTGTCACTCCAGAAGTGCCCAGGAGGACTCCAGCAGTGTGAACTTCACTCCAGCAGTGCCTTGGGAGACTCCGGCAGTGTGATCTTCACTCCAGCAGTGCCTTGGGAGACTCCGGCAGTGTGATCTTCACTCCAGCAGTGCCTTGGGAGACTCCGGCAGTGTGATCTTCACTCCAGCAGTGCCCTAGGAGACTCCGGCAGTGTGATCTTCACTCCAGCAGTGCCTTGGGAGACTCCGGCAGTGTGATCTTCACTCCAGCAGTGCCCTAGGAGACTCCGGCAGTGTGATCTTCACTCCAGCAGTGCCCTAGGAGACTCCGGCAGTGTGATCTTCACTCCAGCAGTGCCCTAGGAGACTCCAGCAGTGTGATCTTCACTCCAGCAGTGCCTTGGGAGATTCCGGCAGTGTGAGCTTCCCTCCAGCAGTGCCCTGGGGAGACCGGCAGTGTGAGCTTCACTCCAGCAGTGCCCTTGGCAACTCCAGCAGTGTGAGCTACCCTGCAACAGTATCCTGGGATACCGACAGTGTGAGCGTCTCTCCAGGAGTGTCCTGGGAGAGACTGACAGTGTGAGCTTCCCCTGTAGCAGTGCCCTGGGGAGACCGTCAGTGTGATCTTCACTCCAGCAGTACACTGGGAGAATCCAGCAGTGTGAGCTTCCCTCCAGCAGTGCCCTGGGGAGACTGGCAGTGTGAGCTTCACTCCAGCAGTGCCCTTGGAGACTCCAGCAGTGTGAGCTACCCTGCAGCAGTATCTTAGGAGACCGGCAGTGTGAGCTACCCTGCAGCAGTATCTTGGGAGACTCCGGCATTGTGAGTTTCACTCCAGCAGTGCCCTTGGAGACTCCAGCAGTGTGAGCTACCATGCAGCAGTATCTTGGGAGACCGGCAGTGTGAGCTGCCCTGCAGCAGTATCTTAGGAGACCGGCAGTGTGAGCTACCCTACAGCAGTACCGGCAGTGTGAGCTTCTCTCCAGGAGTGTACTGGGAGACTCCGGCATTGTGAGCTTTACTCCAGCAGTGTCCTGGGAAACTCCAGCAGTGTGAGCTTCACTCCAGCAGTGTCCTGGGAGACTCTGCCAGTGTGAGCTTCATTCCAACAGTGCCCTGGGAGACTCCGGCAGTGTGAGCTACCCTGCAGCAGTGTCCTGGGAGATTCCGGCAGTGTGAGCGTCACTCCAGCAGTGCCCTGGGGAGACTGGCAGTGTGAGCTTCACTCCAGCAGTGTCCTGGGAGACTCCGGCGGTGTGAGATTCACTCCAGCAGTGCCCTGGGGAGACTCTGGCAGTGTGAGCTTCACTCCAGTAGTGTCCTTGGAGATTCCGGCAGTGTGAGCTTCACTCCAGCAGTGTCCTGGGAGACTCCGGCAGTGTGAGCTTCACTCCAGCAGTGTCCTGGGAGATTCCGGCAGTGTGAGCTTCACTCCAGCAGTGCCCTGGGGAGACTGGCAGTGTGAGCTTCACTCCAGCAGTGTTCTGGGAGACTCCGGCGGTGTGAGCTTCACTCCAGCAGTGCCCTGGGGGACTGGCAGTGTGAGCTTCACTCCAGCAGTGTCCTGGGAGACTCCGGCAGTGTGAGCTTCACTCTAGCAGTGCCCTGGGAGACTCCGGCAGTGTGAGCTACCCTGCAGCAGTATCTTGGGAGACTCCAGCAGTGTGATCTTCACTCCAGCAGTGCCCTGGGAAGACTGGCAGTGTGAGCATCACTCCAGCAGTGTCCTGGGAGACTCCGGCAGTGTGATCTTCACTCCAGCAGTGCCCTGGGGAGACTCTGGCAGTGTGATCTTCACTCCAGCGGTGCCATGGGAGACGCTGCCAGTGTGAGCTTCACTTCAGCGGTGCCCTTGGAGACTCCGGCAGTGTGATCTTCACTCCAGCAGTGTCCTGGGAGATTCTGGCAGTGTGAGCTTCACTCCAGCAGTGCCCTGGGGAGACTGGCAGTGTGAGCTTCACTCCAGCAGTGCCCAGGGGAGACTCTGGCAGTGTGATTTTCACTCCAGCAGTGCCCAGGGGAGACTCTGGCAGTGTGATTTTCACTCCAGCAGTGCCCTGGGGAGACTCTGGCAGTGTGAGCTTCACTCCAGCAGTGTCCTGGGAGACTCTGGCAGTGTGAGCTTCACTCCAGCAGTGTCCTGGGAGACTCTGGCAGTGTGAGCTTCACTCCAGCAGTGTCCTGGGAGACTCTGGCAGTGTGAGCTTCACTCCAGCAGTGTCCTGGGAGACTCCGGCAGTGTGAGCTTCATTCCAGCAGTGCCCTGGGAGACTCCGGCAATGTGAGCTACCCTGCAGCAGTATCTTGGGAGACTCTGACAGTGTGAGCTCCCCTAGCAGTACCCAGTCACGGTTTCATAAGTTGAAGGAGACATCGGTGGTGTGAACCTCCTTCCAGCAGTGCGCACTCAGTACCAGAGAAGGGGCTCCAGCAATGGCAGGTTGTTCCTGGTATAAGACCTTGGGTGCTGGGAGGAGGGAGGGGATTCCAGCAGTGTCCTCCTAGTGTTAGACGGAAGACTGTAATGACAGTTTTGACATGTTGCTTGTTTCTGCTGTAGTAGCTGTGCAGAGATGGTGTATCACGTCTTCCTTAGAGGAACTTAAACAGATGCAGTGCTGACATCTTAAGACTACATCCCTGTCAGAGAGTTGCTATGACTCTCAAGATGGTATCTCAGCATCTCAGTCTGTAGCACTGCAGTTGAAAAGCGATCATTTCATAGCACAGGGTCCCCTCCTGAATCTCTCTTAAGCCATCGCCTCCTGCAAGGGGGTGATCCTGAGTATTCATGCATGGACATGAATGTGGGTGCATCTCTGCTGTTCACTATCAGTAATTTTTCCTAGCCTCTGTTCTTTTATTTCATGCAGCGATATGAACGGCAAGCGTGTAGTCCTTCAGGCACCCCCCAGCCTGAGCAAAAAGCTGCAAACAGAAGCAATGGTGCAAATTTTTGTTTAATGGTTGAGAGAGGTCAGCGATCCTGAAGTCTGTTTCTCCTTTCCTAAGGAATGAGAAAAATCATTTATAATAAGGTTAGCAGACGTTCCTGATTTTTGTGGATTGTCCCCGATTTTAGAGCTGTGTCTCTGACTCCCATCTGTTTGATCCTGCCCCGATTTTTGCAATGGGGACAGAGGGGATCGAAATAACATTATTTTCAATTTAGTGATTTGAATATATCAGTTTTAGAATTTACCGCCATTATCTTTATATTTTGCACAATACAGGAGAAATGCATGTTGTTAAGTGCCGTTGAGTCAATGTCAACTCATGGTGACCCTCTGGATAGTTGACCTAAACTATATTTGGTCTTCAGTCAGGGTGGCACCCATAGCTGCTGTTATTGTATCAATCCATCTCATTGCTGGACTCCTCTTTTGCATTGACCTTCTACCTTGCCAAGCATAATGCCCTCATGGGCATCGCCAAAACCCAACTCTACCGTCTTCAACTATTACAAAATACAGCAGCTTGGATCATCTCCCACACCACTTGTCAGGACCACATCACTCCTATCCTCATTAAATGTCACTGGCTCCCTCTTGCCTACCGCATCGAATACGCAGTCCTCACTCTGACACACCATGTTCTATACTCCAACACTCCGCAATACCTGACCGATTTACTGAACTTTCGTACCCCTTCCCGTAGCCTCCACTCAGTTCATGTTAACCGCCTGGTGCTCCCATCCCCTTCCCGTGCTCACCTCCAGTCCACCTGCCATTCCACCTTCTTTTTTCTGGGTCCCTCCCTCTGGGAACTCCTTTCCCTTCGCACTACGCCAAGAACCATTCTTCCCTACATTCAAGACTCTCCTGAAAACCCACCTGCTTCAGGCCGCTTTTGATCTCCCCCATCATCTCCTGATCCCTCACTGCTCCCGCCCTCTACAGAAGCTTCCTAAGTTTCCCTTTACCCCCTTCTTTCTCCTTTCCTTTCTCTCTGTCCTATCTTATAATGGAGTTCCTTTTCTTTTCCTGCAGCCTACTGGCCATTTTCTTTTTTGTTTTGACAATTATGTAAACCACCCTGGTTCAATAAGGCATGGTATATCAAGAGTCTCAATAAACATAAACATGGTGTCTTTCTCTAACAATCTCTCTCTTCACATGATGTGTCCAAAGTATGAAAGCCAAAGTCTTGTCATCTTAGCTTTTAAAGAAAGCTTAGATCTCCTCTAGTACTGACTGGTTTGTTCTTCGAAGAACCCAGTCCAAAACATGGTAAAAAGAAAGACAATTTATTTTATTAAAATATAAACGGGATATAAGTCAAGGGGACCCAACTGTGTTTCGGTTATGCCTTCATCAGGGGTATTCTTGGCATACTCTATCGATTATAACCCCATATGCAGTCTTGCAAAGCTGCTACAACAATATTTTAAAAGATCTGCTTCTGAAAAATTCACGCTGTGCAATAGTAAGGCTGAAGTTCACAGCCTTGTTGAATACTTTTGCTGATTTTAAACTATTCTGTTTCTCCTTGTTCCATTCAAACTGTTGTTTCTTGATCTATGTAAAGGTAGTGCAAGAGAAATATCAGGTGTTCTGGTATACCATTGCTGTAGTCAATAAAACACATATAGATATCATTTTGGTATTCTTGTCTTTTCAAGGATCCATCTCACGTCTGCAATGATGTCTCTCGTTCCTCGCCCTTTCCTGAACCCTGCTTGCTCTTTAGGCAGTTCTCATTCCAGGTATGGTTGTAGTCTCTGCGGAATAATCTTGAGTAGAATCTTGCTGGCATGTGGGATCAGAGCAATTGTGCGATAATTTCCACAGTTAATTGGATCACCTTTCTTCAATATTGGTATAAACGCAGGTCTTTTCCAGTAAGTTGGCCATGATGTTGTCTTCCAAATTTCCTGGCAGAGCCTTGTAAGTATGGTAACAGCTGCATTCGATTGCTGTAATACTTTAATAGGAATGCCATCAATACCCGGTGCTTTGTTCTTTGATAAAGCTTTCAATGCTGCTTCAACTTCTTCTTTTATCACCAATGGTTCCTGATCATAAGGTACAAGTTGAAATGGCTGTTGCTTCACTTGATCTTTATGGTATAATGACTGTGTATATTCTTTACACCTTTTGTTGATCCTTGAGCATCTTGTAGCATTTTAATTTGAGGCTGGAATTTTTTCTTTAACTTTCATAGCTTTAGGAAAGCTGATCTTGTTCTTCCTCCTAATAGTTTCTGATTCTATTTCCTTGCATTAGTCATTGTAGTACTTCTCCTTGTCTTGTCTTGCTGCATGTTGGAAATCTCTGTTGAGTTCTGCAATTGCCTCTCTTTCTCCTCTGGCTTTAGCTTCTCTGCGTTTCTGGGCAGTTTTCAGAGTTTCTTCAGTCTTCCAGTTTGACTGTTTTCTGCTTTTTCACCTTTTATAGAGATTTTTCACTTTCTTCCAACACAGCCTTCTTGATGTCATCCCATAACTCTTCTGGAGCTCTGTCATTTGCATCTAAAGCAGCAAATCGATTTTGCAGGCAGTCTTTAAAGTCCAGTGGTATATTCTCAGGGACATATTTTGCTACATTCTTGAGTGGCTTGCTCTTATTTAACTTTAGCATGAGTTTGCATACTAGTAGTTGATGATCTGTACCGCAGTCAGCATCAGGTTTTCTCTTTGTTAACGTTATAGAACTTTTCCATTGTTGACGTTCACAGTTGTAGTCAATTTGATTTTTGTACAATCCATTGGGTGAAGTCCATGTATACAGTCAGCCCTTGTGTTGTTGGAAGAAGGTGTGTGCAGAATTCTATCAGTCTTTCTCCAGCTTCGTTTCTGCTGCCGAGTCCATATTTTCCAAGTATTTTGCCTCCTTCTTTGTTTGCGTTCCAGTCACCCATGACTATCAGCATATCCTGTTTGCATGTTCTGTCAATTTCAGCTTCTTCCTCTTCTGCAGCTGTTGTTGGGTATTCATCAGTGGGGGGAAATGCATTCTTGTTTTTTCTGTTTGGAAGTAATATCGCTACTGTCATGGGATGGATGAGGCAGGGGGCAGGGCAATGACTCCTCTTCCATCTCCTATGCTTTATTGCTTAAACCTGGAACTAAAGTGCTCCTTCCTCTGTCTCCCTCTCTCTCTCCCCAACACACAGTTCTGATAGGTGTCTGCAAAAACTCTGGTTACCGTATTTTATGATACTCCTGTAGCTGCTGCGTCTGCAGAGATGAGGGCTGAACCGGTCATATGTTTGTCCTGCCCCCATCTATGGATCCAGTTTCCTATCTTGCTTGCAGAATTTGGGAACTCCAGGTCTATGGATGCACTGAAGTAGAGGGATGTAAAACGTGGAATGGATCAGACCATCCACATTACAGGGAAGCCAGTTGATGGCCCTGCTCAAAATCTTAGGGGCCATTTTGGAAGCTCCATAAATAATCTGAAAGTATTTTGGTAACACTCTAGGCATGATGGGCTCTGGCCTGTCCTCTGGCTCTTAGGGTGCGATCATGGCCCAGACTCTAACATGGAGATTCCTGCCCTTTGCTATATTAATGGTTTTAACTATGAGTAATTATCCCTTTTAGAGTGCTGCTTGGTATATGCAGTGCTTTGCTATTACACAAACAGTCAGCCCCTTCTCCTTAGAGTTTATAACTGAATCAAGCCTAACATGCAGATCACAAGAGATACTAGAAAGCCATCTATTAAAAATGATTGAAACAACAAGGCTATGAGTGGGCAAATCAGGGTTAAGAATTAAAAACAACTTTGAAAAGGGTGTTTTTTTAGCCTGAACCCAGTTATTGAAGGAGCCTAAACACTAACTCAGAGTCAGGAAATCTGTTCCAAGCATCGTGTGCAGCAAGTTGGATAGCACGGAGTCCAGAGTGACTTTTGCAACATTGTGGAGTCATTTGCATTTTGGTTTGTGTAAATGGAAGTACGATAAGCCCCTCCCCTTTCGATTAGGTATCACAAGGAAGCATCTTCCAATGAATGAGACACTCGAGATGCAGGGTTGTAATTGGAAGCTGAAGGGATGGAGGCTCAGAGGAAATGTCATAAACCAGTTTTTGTTTTTTTTTTACTGAGGGGGGAGAACACCTGGACCAGATGTCTACTAGAGGTTCTATGAGCCAAAACAGTGGCAGAATGAAAACATGCCTGGGACAGACACAAAAGAACCTTATGGAGTAAAACCCCAGATTGAGGAAGACCTGTGAGGGCACACATGGGCATGCCGGGTGGGGAGAGCTTTCCTTATCTGTCCACGTCTTCCATATTTCTGTGGTGACAGACCTCTCACTGAGAACATCAGGGCTTGGAAACACCAATCCACTTCCAGTTTTGAAGCTGGGACGTAAGAAAGGAGAAGTGGGATGCAGGGAGGGGCTTTTGCCTGTTCATCTCCCACACTATCGCTGTAGGCATAAGAAGACTTCTGCATTGTTTGTTGACAAGCGGCGCCTTTTTTACTGACTGTAACTCACTAGTTCCAAATTGCAAAATAATTTATTTAGACAGTTTTGTATACCGCCTTATCCTTCAATCAAAGCGGTCACAACACAATTGGGGGTACATTTAACACGCGGGGATATGAGACACATACACTAATACTTACAGGGAACATGGGCTATGGAGGGTTAAGTGGCTTGCCCAAGACCACAAGGAGCATCTTCCGGCCCAAGGTTGCTGTCCTCTAGTGGGATTTGAACCCCCAACCTTCCGGCCTGAAGTACCTTGCCCCAACCACTAGGCTACTCCTCCCTACATTTCCCATGTGTGAGAACCCCACAGAACGTCAAGCAATTGTGGATGTTTCCATTCTGCTCCCCGATTAAACTAAATTCTTTTTTTTTGCTCTAAAGGATGAGGACCTCCTAAGGAATTTATCCTCAGAACATATACTGTCATAGACCTCAATGCTGCCCCCCCTCTTAGATATCTTTTCCTCAAGTCATTCATCCCCTAGACTTCAGTGGCGTAAAAAATCTCTTCCCTACATCATTCACCCTCATAGACTGCAAAGACCCTAGACTCTTTAATATTTTTTCCCCTATGTCTTTTACCCCATACATCTCAGTGACATCACCCTTTTAAAAATGTCTTCTCTACCTCATTCACCTCCATAGACTTCAATGACATCACCCTCTTAAACATCTCTTTCCCACATAATTCACCCTCATAGACTTCAATGGTATCACCCTCGTAAATTCTCTTCCCCATATCATTCACCCCCTTAGACTTCAATGACATCACCCTCTTAAATATCTTTTTTTAAAGTGCTCTCAAGTCAATGCTGACTCCTGGAGACCCAACAGCCCCTGAGTTTTCTTGGCAAGGTAGGACCGGAAATAAATTGTGACGCCTTTTAAATATCTTATCCTCGTGTTATTCACTGGTAGAGATTTGAGTGGTGTCACCATCTTCCCAGGGTCAGCCCTAGGGTTGGTTCAAGGTGTTGGTAGTCTAGGCGAACCTCAAGCTTTACACCCCCTCTTGCTATCAAAATCTATTATTTAGATTTGAATGTCCCACTTTTGCCACCCTCCAGAAGTTTCTGCCCTAGGTGACCGCCTAGTTTGCCTAGTGGTTGGGCCGACCCTACATCACTGGCCACAGAGTTAACCCAAGCAACCCAAGGGTTTCTGAGCCTTCTCCTGAATTCTGTGCAGAGAGAAATAAAGGCTTTGACCTGCAACTGACTCCTTTTTTTCGATTCCTTTCTATGTTTAGGTATTTCTATTTTTGGAAAGACGATCCATCCCATTTCATTTGTATTTTTAGCTGCCCCTCCGAACGCATCTTTGGACTCCTCGCTTCCCTCAGCTATATTTAGCAGCTTTGTTGAAAGGGTCCAGTCTTGCCCCCTCCTCAGGCCTTGGTAATTAAACAAATACAAGATAAACATGGATTCTTGTCCTCCTCCTGCGCCTCAGGTTTCTTTCAGAAACAATCATCTTTCAAGGCCAGGCATGCTATTGTGTCAGCAGGGAAACAAAAGCTCGGAAAAGGAGAACAGCCCTATTCCCAGGTTTAGCATCAGTATGTACAGGAGACCTGCCTCTTCCTCAGGGCTGGGATCAGTGTGGGCAGGGTGTAAAGGAGATCTGCCTCTCCATCAGGGCAGGGATCAATGTGTGTAAGATATAAAGGAGACCTGCCTCTCCCTCGGGGCTAGGATCAGTGTGCGCAGGGTGTAAAGGAGACCTGCCTCTTCCTCGGGGCTGGGATCAGTGTGTGCAGGATATAAAGGAGACCTGTCTGTCCCTTGGGGCTGGATCAGCGTGCGCAGGGCATAAAGGAAAACTGCTTATCCCCCGGGGCTGGGATCAGTGTGTGCAGGGTATAAAGGAGACCTGCTCATCCTTCGGGGCTGGAATCTATGTGTTCAGGGTGTAAAGGAGACCTGCTTATCTCCCGGGGCTGGAATCAGTGTGTGCAGGATATAAAGCAGGCCTGCCTCTTCCTGAGATCAGTGTGTGCAGGGTATAAAAGAGATCTGATTATCCCTCGGGGCTGGGATCAGTGTGTGCAGGTAATAAAGGAGACCTGCCTATCCCTCGGGGCTGGGATTAGAGTGTGTAGGGTATAAAGGAGACTTGCTTCTCCCTCAGGGCTGGGATCAGGGTGTGAAGGAGACCTGTGTTTCCTTGGTAAGGGTTCAGTGTGTTCAGTGTACAAGGGAGACCTGCAGTTTCCTCGGAGAGGGAGAGATTTGTGTGTGGGGTAAAAGAGACCTACCTCAGAACCAGGACAGGGTCTGTAAGTTCACAGACAACATGTGTAGCCTGCCAGACAGGAAGACTCCCCCCACCCCTTTTTCTTAGGATCATGTGGATCCTTCCCTTCCCTGTGTGACCTTGGATACAGGGGGAGGGGGTCTGTCTCATCGAGTTCATCCCCTTCCTGAAACTTGCACAATCAATGGTTCTCATTCTATCCTGATGGCTCTCCTATATTTATTTGGACTGTATGGATAAAAATAGTTGTTAGTTCATTCAGAAGGCAGACTTTGGATCGGAGGGGTCATGGGAAGGTGTTTAGATTGTTTAACAAGTAGTATGTGATATTTGCTTAATTTACCGTTTAAAATATCATCTCATATGAAAGTGCTTGAAATCTGTTTCCTTTCTCACTTCCAGAACTTGATGTAAGAGGCAGAGACAACCATATCTAGCTGGCTAATAGTCCAATTAAAGTACTAGCCTTGGCTACATTCTTTGGCAGCACCCTCTCAGTTTTCTTCAGTCTTGATTATGGGGTGCGGCGACAACCTAAATTGAGTCCAGAGCTGCCGGGTTACCTTGCTCCAGGAGGGATCCTTGTTGTCTTGTACTGAACTAAGAACATAAGAAATGCCATACTGGGTCAGACCAAGGTCCATCAAGCCCAGTATCCTGTTTCCAACAGTGGCCAATCCAGGTCACAAGTACTGGCAGGTTCCCAAAAAGGCACACAAGTTCCACAACGCTTGTCTCGGGGCAAGTGGTGGATTTCCCAGGTTCTCTTTAATAATGGTACATGCACCTTACCTCCAGGAACTTGTTCAAACCTTTTTTAAGCCCAGCTACACTAAGAGCTTTTACTACATCCTCCGGTAACAAATTCCAGAGTTTGATTATGTGTTGAGTGAAAAAATATTTTCTCTTATTAGTCTTAAATGGGTTACACTGTAGCGTCATTGTGTTTCTCCTAGTCCTTCTACTTTTTGATGGCGTAAGCAACCAATCTACGTTTACCCGTTCCACTCCATTCATTAATTTATAGACCTCTATCATATCCCCCCTCAGCAGTATCTTTTCCAAGTTGAACAGCCTTAACCTTTTAAGCCTTTTCTCATAAGGATATCCTTCCATCCCCTTTACCATTTAAGAACATAAGATATGCCATACTGGGTCAGACCGAGGTCCATCAAGCCCAGTATTCTGTTTCCAACAGTGGCCAATCTAGGTCATATGTACCTAGCAGTTTCCCCAAAAGACACAGGTTCCACAATGCTTGTATTGGTTCAAGCATTGATATCCTGGGTCCCTTCTTAATAATGGTTTATGGACCTTTCCTCCAGGAACTTGTCCAAACCTTTTTTAAACCCAGCTACACTAACAGCCTTTACTACATCCTCCGGTAACAAATTCCAGAGTTTGATTACACGTTGAGTGAAAAAATATTTTCTTTTATTAGTCTTAAATAGTTTACCCTGTAGCTTCATTGCATGTCCCCTAGTCTTTCTATATTCTGATAAGGTAAACAATCGATCTACGTTTACCCGTTCCACTCCGTTCATTAATTTATAGACTTCTATCATATCTCCCCTCAGCCGTCTCTTTTCCAGGTTAAAGAGCCCTAACCTTTTTTAGCCTTTCTTCATAGGAGTATCCTTCCATCCCCTTTACCATTTTGGTGGCTCTTCTCTGAACCTTTTCTAAAATCGCTATATCCTTTTTAAGATACGGCGACCAGAATTGCACACAATACTCAAGGTGCGGTCTCACCATGGAACGATATAGAGGCATTATAAAATCTTTTGTTTTATTTTCCATTCCTTTCCTTATCATACCTAGCATTCTATTTGCTCTCTTGGCCGCCGCTGCACACTGGGCCGAGGGTTTTAACATGTTATCCACAATGACGCCTAAATCTTTTTCCTGGGTGGTGGTTCCTAATGTGGAACCTTGCATCGTGTAACCATAGTTTGGGTTGTTCTTCCCTAGGTGCATAACCTTGCACTTGTCCACATTAAATTTCATCTGCCATTTTGATGCCCAGTCTTCCAATTTATCAAGATCCTCTTGCAATTTTCCACAATCCTCTTGGGTTTTAACAACTTTAAATAGTTTTGTGTCATCTGCAAATTTGATAACCTCTCTGCAAATTTGATAACCTCACTCGTTATTCCACTTTCCAGGTCATTTATGAATATGTCAAAAAGCAGCGGACCCAGCACAGATTCCTGGGGTACACCACTATTCACCTTTCTCCATTGGGAAAATTGGCCATTTAGCCCTACCCTCTGCTTTCTATCTTTTAACCAGTTCCTGATCCACAATAGTACACTGCCTCCTATCCCATGACTCTTTAGTTTTGCCAAAAGTCTCTGATGAGGGACCTTGTCAAAGGCTTTCTGAAAGTCCAGATACACAATATCAACCGACTCACCTTTGTCCACCTGTTTATTCACTCCTTCAAAAAAACATAACAGATTAGTAAGACAAGATCTTCCTTGTCTAAAGCCATGTTGGCTGTCTCCCATTAGGTTGTGACTATCTACATGCTGAGTAATTTTATTCTTTATGATGGTTTCTACCATTTTTCCCGGTACTGACGTCAGGCTCACCGGTCTGTAGTTTCCCGGATCACCCCTGGAACCCTTTTTAAAAATTGGTGTTACATTGGCGATCCTCCAGTCTTCAGGTATTAGAGATGATTTTAATGATAGTTCACAGATTACTGATAGCAGGTCTGCAATCTCATATTTCAGTTCTTTCAACACCCTTGGATGTATACCATCTGGCCCAGGTGATTTGCTACTCTTCAGTTTATCTAATAGTTGTAAGACATCTTCCCGATGTATCGATATTTCCTTCAATTCTTCCACACTTTTAAATACCACTTCAGTCATGGGTAACATCCCCTACATCTTCCTCAGTAAAGACCGAAGCAAAGAATTCATTCAGTCTCTCCGCTATTGCCTTGTCGCCTCTTAGTGCTCCTTTAACCCCTTTATCATCTAATGGACCAACTGACTCTTTCACAGGTTTTTTGCTACGAATGTACTTGAAAAGGTTTTTATTTCGCGTTTTTGCTTCTGCAGCAAGCTTCTTCTCAAATTCTCTCTTTGCCTGCCTTATCAATGCCTTGCATTTGACTTGCCAGTGCTTGTGATGTTTCCAGGTTTTGTCGTTTGGCTCTTTTTTCCATTTCCTGAAAGATGCTTTTTTGGCAACAACAGCCTCTCTGACCTCACCTTTAAACCATGCTGGCAGTTTTTTGGACTTCCTTCCACTTTTCTTAAAGCGTGGACTACAGCTGGTCTGGGCTTCCAAGATAGTATTTTTCAACAACACCCAAGCTTGATGTACGTCTTTAACCTTTGCAACTGCTCCTTTTAGTTTTTTCTTAACTGTTTTCCTCATTTTATCATAGTCTCCCTTTCGAAAGTTAAAAGGTAGTACTGTGGATTTCCTTTCTATCCCTCCTCCACTAATTAAATCAAAGGCGATCATGCTATGATCACTATTGCCAAGTGGCCCCAACACCCTTATCTCTTGCACTAGATCTGATGTTCCACTAAGGACTTGGTCTAATATGGCTTCCCCTCTGGTCGGTTCATGAACCAGCTGCTCCAAGAAGCAGTCATTTATTTCATCTAGGAACTTTATCTCCCTAGCATGTCCTGACGTGACACTGACCCAGTAATTGAAATCACCCATTATTATTACTGCGCTGTAACGTTTGTTAGCTTCCTTGATTTCATTGAGCATTTCATCATCCATTTGGTCATTCTGGCCAGGTGCTCGATAGTACACCCCCACTGCCATTGCCTTCCCCCTTTTATATGGAATTTCAATCCATATAGATTCTACAGCAGATTTTGTTTCCTGGAAAACTTTAATCCTTTCTGAGTCAATGCCCTCTCTAACATAGAGCGCAACCCCTCCACCAATTTGATCAGCTCTAACATTACGATATAGTTTGTACCCAGGTATCACAGTGTCCCACTGGTTGTCCTCCTTCCACCATGTCTCTGATATTCCATTCATATCTAGCCTTTCATTTAGTGCTATATATTCTAACTCTCCCATCTTATTCTTTAGACTTCTAGCATTTGCATACAAGCATTTTAGAGAATGTATTTTATTCATGTTAATTTGGCTATTGTTAGACATGGGTAAATTGGGATCTTTAAGCTCTGTCTGCTCCATACTTGAGGGCATTTGGGCTACTTTACTCTTTTGTGGAACCTCTCTGCTTTTGGTAGTATCCTTCAAGGATACATTCTTCCGAACCATCCGCTCTTGGGCGACTGTCGGCTTTCCCCTAATATCTAGTTTAAAAGCTGCTCTATCTCCTTTTTAAAGGTTAATGCCAGCAGCCTGGTTCCATCCCGGTTAAGGTGAAGCCCATCCCTTCGGAAGAGCCCCTCCTTTCCCCAGAATGTTCCCCAGTTCCTAACAAATCCAAAACCCTCATCTCTGCACCATTGTCTCATCCACGCATTGAGACTCCGGAGCTCTGCCTGCCTTTTGGGTCCTGCGCGTGGAACAGGAAGCATTTCGGAGAATGCTACCATGGAAGTTCTGGATTTCAACTTCCTACCTAAAAGCCTAAATTTTGCCTCCAGAACCTCCCTACCACATTTTCCTATCTCATTGGTACCGACATGTACCAAGACAGCAGACTCCTCCCCAGCACTATCTAAGACCTTATCTAGGTGGCGTGTGAGGTCCGCTACCTTCGCACCAGGCAGGCATGTTACCAGGCGATCCTCACGTCCACCAGCCACCCAGCTATCTACATGCCTAATGATCGAATCACCAACTATAATGGCTGTCCTAACCCTTCCCTCATGGGCACATGGCCCTGGAGAAACGTCCTCGGTGCGAGAGGGTTTTACATCACCTGGAGGACAGGTCCTAGTTACAGGATCACTTCCTGCCACACCAGGGTGATGCTCTCCTGTCACGTGACCTCTCTCCTCCATGGCAACAGGGGTGCTGCCAGACTGGAGGTGGGACTTTAGGACTATATCCCTGTAGGTCTCGTCTATGTACCTCTCTGTCTGTCTTATGTTTTCCAAGTCTGCTACTTTAGCCTCTAGAGAACGGAGTTGTTCCCTGAGAGCAAAGAGCTCCTTGCACCTAGTGCACACGTAAGACCTCTCACCAACTGGGAGAAAATCATACATGTGACACTCAATGCAAAAGACTGGAAAGCCCCCATCCCGCTGCTGGACTGCTGTCTGCATCTTAGTTTTAAGTTTGTGTCTAGATCTTTAAGTTCTTACTTACTAGGGGTTGCTATGGGTATTTATACCAATAAAACTGTACCTAATATGTTTAATATACCTTGTTCACCTGAAGCTTAATTAATCTCAGGTCCTTAGTGTATGACTGATTTGGGTAATGAGCTTCACCTGAAAGCACCTCCTGTCTTTTAAGATGTGTAAGTACCTATAAAGCTATGATTATCCTAGGGGTGGGTGGGTGTAGGGAGGGAGGGAGGGAAATAACACTTATTAAAAGAGGGCTGCTACACAGTACCCTGTCTTATGCTGCTGAGGTAAGCTAAATTCTGATTTGATTTAAATTATAGCTCTTAGCTGCTGCTAGGCTCTAACCTCTTATGAAATTTAAACTACAAGCTCTCTGCTGGGTTCTAAATTTAACCAGAAAGCTCTCTTCTGTGTTTTAAAACTAAAAGTACTTTTCTGATGCTAGGCCCTGAGTGACTATTAAATGTACACTACAAGCTCTCTGCTGGGTTCCAAATGTAACCAGAAAGCTCTCTTCTGTGTGTTAAATTTAAACTAAAAGTACTTTGCTGTTACTTGGCCCTGAGTGACTATTAAATTTAAACTACAAGCTCTCTGCTGGGTATGAAATGTAACCAGAAAGTTCTCCTCTGTGTTTTAAATTCAAACTTTAATTGCTGCTACTAGGCCCTAACTGATCCAACAAAAAACAGTGGGTTCACAGATTAAGTAGCTTTAATAGAAAGAATTCTTTTTAGAAAATTACCAGAAGTTTATACTCACAGTTGCAGATTTCTCTCCAGAAGTAACAGTCCCCCTTTCTAGTCCTTCAAGACCTAGTCCTCTTGAAGTTTTTCACAGTTCTCTTGTGTTCTAACAACTGAATAATTTTGTGTCATCTGCAAATTTGATCACCTCATTCATTATTCCTATTTCCAGATCATTTATGAATATATTAAAAGCAGCGGACCCAGCACAGATCCCTGGAGTACTCCACTATTCACCTTTATCCATTGAGAAAATAGGCCATTTAGTCCTACTCTCTGCCTTTTATCTTTTAACCAGTTCCTAATTCACAATAATACACTGTTTCCTATCCCATTAGTTTTTAATTTCGCCAAGAGTCTCTCATGAGGGACCTTGTCAAAGGCCTTTTGAAAATCCAGATACACTATATCAACCAGCTCACCTTTGTCTACCTGTTTATTCATACCTTAAAAAATATATAACTGATTAGTAAGACAAGACTTTCCTTGGCTAAATCTATGTTGGCTTTCTCCCATTAAACCATGACTACCTACATGTTCAGTAATTTTGTTCTTTATAATGGTTTCTACCATTTTTCCTGGTACTGACGTCAGGCTCACTGGCCTGTAGTTTCCTGGCTCACTCCTGGAACCCTTTTTAAAAACTGGCATTACGTTGGCCACCCTCCAATCTTCAGGAATTACAGATGATTTTAATGATAGTTCACAGATTACTAATAGCAGGTCTGCAATCTCATATTTTAGTTCTTTCAACACCCTTGTATGTATACCATCTAGCCCAGGTGATTTACTACTCTTCAGTTTATCAAATACTTGTAATACATCTTCCCGGTTTATCGATTTTTTTTTTCAATTCTTCCAGTACATCACCTTTAAATGCAATTTCAGGAATAGGTAGCGTCCAGTAAAGACAGAAGCAAAGAATTCATTCAATCTCTTCGCTGTGGCCTTGTCCCCTCCCAGCGCCCCTTTTACCCCTTTATTATCCAATGGTCCAACTGACTTTCTCACAGGTTTTTTGCTATGAATGTACTTGAAAAAGTTTGTATGTGTTTTTGCTTCCATGGCAAGCTTTCAAATTTTCTCTTTGCCTGCTTTATCAATGCCTTGCATCTAACTTGCCAGTGCTTATGTTCTTTCCTGTCTTCGTCATTTGGCTGCTTTTTCCATTTCCTGAAAGATGCTTTTTTTGTCTACAGCAGCCTCTTTGACCTCAACTTTAAACCATGCTGGCAGTTTTTTGGCCTTTCTTCCACTTTTCTGAAAGCGTGGAATACATTTGGTTTGGGCTTCCAAGATTGTTTAAAAATACTATGTCCATGCTCTTAGCTTTTTCTTAACTGTTTTCCTCATTTTAGCATAGTCTCCCTTTTGAAAGTTAAAAGGTAGTGCTGTGGATTTCCTTACCATTCCTCCTCCATTAATTAAATCAAACGTGATCATGCTATGATCACTTTTGCCAAGTGGCCCCAGCATCCTTATCTCTTGCACCAGATCTGGTGTTCCACTAAGGACTAAGTCCAAAATGGCTTCCCCTCTGATCGGTTCATGAACCAGCTGCTCCAAGAAGCAGTCATTTATTTCATCTAGAAACATTACCTTCCTAGCATGTTCTTCTGTGACACTGACCCAGTCGATACCGGGGTAATTGAAGTCACCCATTATTACTGTGTTGTAACTTTTGTTAGCTTCCCTGATTTCTTTGAGCATTTCATCTATCTCTTCATTTTGGCCAGGCCGTCAGTAGTACACCCCCATTGCCTTCCCCTTTTTACATGGAATTTTATCCATAGAGATTCTGCAATGTATTTTGTTTCATGCAAAACTTTAATCCTATGTGACTCAGTGCCCTCTCTAACATAGAAAGCAACCCTTCCAGCTAGGGTTGCCAACCGGCCGGTTTTCAGCCGGCCTGGCTGGTTTTTCCATGGCCAGGCCGGCTGCCGGCGCAGAGGTAAAACCGGCCCTTGAAAAGCCGGTTTTTTGCTCTGGCCGCAAGATCGGAAGCAGCCAGAGCAAAAAAACGGCTTTTCTTCCGATCCGAAGAAGTCCGCAGAGTTAAAAAAAACAGCCGGCACACCGGAAGGCTTCAGAGGGAGCTGGGGAAGCCCGCACGAGGCCCTGGCTCCCTCTGTACAACTGCCAGCGTGAAGATCCTTTTCCTTCACGCTGGCGGCTGTTTCTGTGAAGCCGCGATTGCTGGGAAAGGTTAAAGGCAAGATGAAATTAGTTCTTACCTGCTAATTGTCTTTCCTTGAGCTTTCTCCGGGCCAGTCCAGGGAAAGGTAGGGTTGTCAATCCCCTATAGCAACTGAGGACTGAAGACTCCAAGCTTTTCCTGTGATGTGAAGCCACTCCCCCTGAGGGTAATCCGGCAGTCTCCTTCTGACAAAGCAACTAAACAGAAAGAAAACTAAACAGAGCAGATTAACCCTTGAAAAACTGATAACGTTCTATAGTCCTTGAAAACATTATTAACAACGTTTTTTTTTTGGTTTTTTTTGTTTTGTTTTTTTTTCATTTAAACTAGAATAGCTTTGATTGTTCTGGAATGAATACTAGAAGCCCCAAGACGTCTCCTTCGAGAACATACGATGTAATTCTGTAGAGGCTTGGAAAGGCCAAATTAGTCGAGATAGCTAACAGGGTGGGACCCTGGACTGGCCCGGAGAAAGCTCAAGGAAAGACAATTAGCAGGTAAGAACTAATTTCATCTTCCTTATCGCTTCTCCGGGCCAGTCCAGGGAAAGGTAGGGCAGTACCAAAGCAGTACCTAAGAATGGGAGGGACCCGCTAGACCGGCGATAAGAGTTGCTGCTCCCACTTTTGCATCGTCTCTGGCTTGAACATCTAAGCGGTAATGCTTAGTGAACGAATGCAAGGAAGACCACGTCGCCGCTCTGCAGATATCTACCGGAGGAACAAAGGCAAACTCCGCCCAGGAAGTCGCTAGAGCTCGTGTCGAATGAGCTTTGAGACCCACAGGTGGCGAAACTCCCCGGGCATTGTAAGCTGCTCCAATAGCGGAGCGAACCCAGCGAGCGATAGTAGACTTTGACGCAGCTTGGCCCTTTCGTGGGCCTGTCCACTGGATAAAAAGCCTGTCCGTCTTCCGAAACGGTTGTGAGACCTTAAGGTACGTCCGTAACACTCGGCTAAGATCTAAATGCTTAAGAGCCCGGTCCATAGGTGAACCGTCGCGCTCAGAAAATGCGGGCAATGCCACTGATTGGTTAACATGAAAAACAGACAGCACCTTAGGTAAAAAAGAGGGAACAGGCCGTAGTAAAACTCGTTCGGGCAGAAATTGCAGATAAGGCTCCTGGCAAGATAAGGCCTGCAAATCAGAAATTCGTCTTGCCGAACATAAGGCCACGAGAAAGGCTGTTTTCCAAGAACACTCTCGGATCTGCTGAGCGCAGATGGAAGCTAAGGGCGACCGAGAAAGACCTTCTAATACAATATTCAAATCCCAAGGAGGAACGATGGGCCGCCGTGGAGGATGGATAATTTTTGCTGCCCGCAGAAAACGCCGAACATCCGGATGGACCGAAAGACAGCGATGCTGAATTAACCCCCGAAAACAAGTCAGCGCAGCTACATGCACTTTAAGGGTACTCAGAGCCAAGCCCTTATCCAAACCATGTTGCAGAAATAGGAGAAGATGAGGCACGGTAGAAGCCATGGGCGTCACATTGCGCTGAGAACACCAAGTCTCAAAAAGACGCCAGACTCGAACATATACTAAGGAAGTCCCTGGCCGCTTAGATTGTAGCAAAGTGGCCACCACGGAACTCGCATATCCTTTGCTTTTCAAGCGAGACCTTTCAAGAGCCAAGCCGTAAGCAAGAAGCGATCCACCCGTGGCATGAGGATCGGACCCTGATGCAACTGGTTGACGCGGACTGGAAGAGGCCACGGCGGAGCTACTAGGAGGCGAACGAGATCGGCATACCAAGGACGACGAGGCCAATCTGGAGCAATGAGAATTACTAGTCCCCGGTGCTGCGCTATGCGCTGGATAACTCAACTCAACATCGGCCAAGGCGGGAAAACGTACAGGAGAGCGTCGAGAGGCCAATGCTGAACTAGGGCATCGAGACCTTCTGACATGTGTTCCCTGCGCCTGCTGAAGAAACGGCTGGCTTTGGCATTGCTGCAGGAGGCCATGAGATCCATCACTGGCTGTCCCCAACGCAATGTTAACTGGTGAAATATCGCCACATTCAATTCCCATTCCCCTGGATCGAGGAGATGGTGGCTGAGATAGTCCGCCTGCACATTTTCCTTGCCAGCGACGTGCGCCGCCGATATTGCCACGAGATTGCTCTCCGCCCATTCCATCAATTGCTGACATTCGGAGAGGAGAGAAGGAATCTTTGTCCCGCCTTGACGATTGATATACGCCACTGTGACGGCATTGTCGGAGAAAATCTTGACCGCTGTCCCTTTGAGCAAAGATGCGAAGTGAAGCAGAGCTAACCGAGCCGCTCGAAGCTCTAGCCTGTTGATCGACCAAGCGCTCTCCTCTGGGGCCCAAGCACCCTGTGCAATGTGAGACTGACAATGGGCTCCCCAGCCCAAGAGACTGGCATCCGTGGTGACTAACACCCACGAGGGTTCCTGTAAGGGAATACCCGCCGTGAGGTGATCCCGAATCAACCACCACTGCAGACTGTGACGCACGAGCTCTGGATAGGGTAGAAGTTGAGAGAGCGGATGAAGCTGCGGTGACCAGCGGGAGAGCAATGCTGGCTGCAAGGGTCGCATGTGAGCCTTGGCCCACGGGATGAGATCCAGTGCCGCCGCCATGGATCCCAAAAGTTGTAAATACGTCCACGCCGACGGCGCTGTCAAGCTTAGAAACGCTTGGACTTGTTGTACCAGCTTCTCTACGCGAACTTCGGGCAAAAAGACTTTCCCCTGTGCGGTGTCGAAAAATGCTCCGAGTTAAGTCAGCTGTTGCAGCGGTTGTAAGTGACTCTTGGCTTGATTGAGCACCCAACCGAGTTGTTCGAGAAGCTGTACCACTCAAGCCGTCACCTGGATGGACGCTGCCCGCGATTCGGCTCTGATCAACCAATCGTCGAGATAAGGATGCACTCTGATACCTTCCTTTCGAAGCGCTGCCGCAACAGCCACCATCAGTTTTGTGAAAGTACGCGGAGCCGTAGCGAGACCGAATGGCAATGCTCGAAACTGGAAATGTCCCATGAGAAGAGCGAAACGTAAAAAACGCTGATGCGAGGGCCTGATGGGAATATGCAGATATGCTTCCGTGAGATCGATTGACGAGAGAAACTCTCCCGGCCGTATCGCTCGAATTACAGTACGCAGCGTTTCCATGCGAAAGTGAGGCACCCGCAAAGTACGGTTGACACCTTTGAGATCTAAGACGGGCCGAAAAGAATCTTCCTTTTTGGGAACCACAAAATAGATCGAGTACCGACCGCAACCGTATTGGTCTAGAGGTACGGGAACTATCGCTTTCAGCTGTAACAGGCGAAAGAGCGTGTCCAGAATGGCCTGTTTCTTCCGACCGGGAGCACAGGGAGACATTACAAAGGCGGGTAACAACGGGCAGGCGAAATCGAGTGCGTATCCCTTCCGAATGATCTCTAAAACCCATTTGTCGGAAGTAATGTTGGTCCAGGCCGCCAGAAAGTCCTGCAGGCGTCCTCCCACAGGAACTAGCGTCTGGACCAGCAGACCTTCATTGCGGTTTTTTAACCGAGGGCTGGGACACACTAAAGTAGGATTTGCCAAATCCTCTGGCCCCACGAAAGGAATGCCCTCGAAAGTTGGAACGGCCCCTGGAATAGGGCGCAAAGCGCGCACCGCGAAATCTACGGGAGTCTCGGCTGGAGCCTCGGAAACTAGGAACCGTTCGCGTAGGCTTGGGTTTGTCCTCAGGCAAACGCCCTCCTTTAGAGTCGCCCAAATCTTTAACAATTTTCTCTAAAGCCTCACCAAAAAGCAATTTTCCCTGATAGGGCAATTTACTGAGCCGCAACTTGGAGGAGACATCCGCCGACCAGTTGCGCAACCAAAGAAAACGCCTGGCAGCTACCAGAGAGGCCATGGTCTTAGCCGCAATCCGCAGCAAATCATAAAAAGCATCCGCCATATAAGCTGCGGCTGATTCTAATTTTGCCGTATCTGGAACTGCAGACGTAGCCTCAGATGAAGCGTCCCCTTGTAACCAACGAATGGATGCCCGAGATACATAAGCCCCACAAACAGCCGACTGTAGAGCCAAGGCACTAGAATCAAAAGCTTGTTTGAGCAGAACTTCCAATTTCCTATCCTGAAGGTCTTTAAGCGCCGCAGCACCCTCTACAGGGATAGTAGTCTTTTTGGTTACTGCTGAAATAATGGCATCCACCTTCGGCATGCGAAATAGGTCCTTTATCTCCTGAGGAAGGGGGTATAAGCGAGCCAATGCGCGGCTGCCACGCAGCGAAGCTTCTGGACACTCCCATTCCGAGTCAATCATCTGTTTGATAACTCGGTGCAAGGGAAAACACCTTTGCTCAGTTTTAAAGCCCTGCAGTAACGGATCTTCCAAAGGTTCCTGAGAAGTCGTCGGAAGAAGCAGGTGCAGCGCTGCTAAAGAATGGGAAATGAGAGCAGAGAGCTCCTCCTTACGGAAAACCCTGAAAATGTTAGGATCCTCTCTGGGCGCTATCTCCCCTTCCTCTAAGTCATCTGCTTCTAAATCCAAAGCTGGTTCTGTCAGAACCTCTGGATCCCCATGCCCCAGTAACAGAGAAGACTGAGACAACAAAGGATCCAAGGGGTCCCTAACCATCTCTTTAAAATGAGAAGATCCCTCTCCTGGATCATCAGACACTGGAATTGGAAGGGAAGCAGGCAGAGGACTAGGATCAGAAGGAAGCACATGAGGCTGAGCAGATCGCAGAAGAAATGCTTTGTGCATTGCCAGAATGAACTCTGGCGAAAAAAATGAAGCCATATCTTCCTGAGGCATAGCAGGGGAGTGAGAGGGCTTGTCCGGCGAAATCACATCTTTAGAGGACTTCGCCTTGCATTTATGCGGCTTTTGCTGCTCTGCTAGAGTACTGCCCGGCGCCGTCAAAATGGCCGCCTTTCCCGCCTTTTCGGCGTGTAAAGAAGGCTCGGGCAAGTTAATTAACGGCTTCTCTGCCATGGCAAAAGTAACCCCAACAACTGAAGAAACAGAACCACCAGAAGTCGATCAGAAAAAAACGCTAGGGAAAAGACGCTGGAGCCGCTACGGAGCCCGCGGTCCCGAGACAGGAACAAACAATAAAAATGAGGAGAACTCACCGGAGAAGAAAAGCTGAGCCGGCAAGGCTGTTTCGCTGCTAGCGGGACCCACCGACAAATCTGCAGCTTTTGAGACAGAGGAGAGAACTGGGGCCCCCAGTATCACTCTGTTGCCTGAGACGGAGACAGTGAGAGAGGCAGGCTCTACCTCACACTGTAAGGAGAAGGCACTCAACGTCTCTACACGCTCTTAAAGCTATAGTGTTCCCAGAAACAAAATTATAACAGGACTATAGAAAGATCAGCCCTGCTAGAGCTAATAAAATTATTCTTTAAAAACAAATAATAAAGATAAACAACTCGTAGGTGTATTGCTGAGGGAGAAGATAGATTCGATCCTCTATAGCTGCTGAGGACTGAAAGACTGCCGGATTACCCTCAGGGGGAGTGGCTTCACATCACAGGAAAAGCTTGGAGTCTTCAGTCCTCAGTTGCTATAGGTGATTGACAACCCTACCTTTCCCTGGACTGGCCCGGAGAAGCGATAAGGAATGCCCTTTAACCTTTCCCAGCATTCGCAGCATCACAGAAACAACCGCCAGCGTGAAGGAAAAGGATCTTCACGTTGGCAGTTGTACAGAGGGAGCTGGGGCCTCGTGCGGGCTTCTCCGGCTCCCTCTGAAGCCCCTCAGACAGCCACGGTGCTGGTCGGGGGGGGGGGGGGGAGAGGCCAAGGACTGCAAGGGCTGTGATGGGGGGGGGCTAGGACTACAAATGGGCTGGGGGGGAGACCTGGACTGGAAAAGGGCTATGGGGGGGGGGGGGACTTGGACTGGAAATATTGCTGTGATGAGTGGGGGGGGGGGGACCTTGACTGGTAATGGGCTATGAGGGGGGGAACTTGGACTGGAAATATTGCTGTGATGGGGAGGGGAAACCTGGACTGGAAATGGGCTGTGAGGAGGGGAACTTGGACTGGAAAAGGGCTATTGGGGGGGGGGGGACTTGGACTGGAAATGTTGTTGTGATGGGGGGGACCTGGACTGGAAATGGGCTATGGTGGAGGGAGGGGGAACTTGGACTGCAAATGGGCTGTGATTAGGGGGGCTAGGACTGCAAATGGGCTGTGATGGTGCGGGGGGGGGGGGGACTAGGACTGCAAATGGGCTGTGATGGGGGGGGGGACCTAGGACTGGAAATAGGCTGTGATGGGGGGGGCTAGGGCTAGAAAGAGGCTGTGATGGGGGACTTGGACTGGAAATGGGTTGTGATGTGGGGGGGCTAGGACTGGAAATGGCCTGTGATGTGAGGGCTAGCACTGGAAATGGGCTGATGAAGAGCTGGAATAGGACTGGAAATGGGCTGATGGGGGCTACAGTAGGACTGGAAATGGGCTGATGTGGGGCATGGGAGAATGGGACTAGAAGGGAGTGGATGCTGGGTGGGTCTAGAACTATAAGGGAACTGATTTTGGGGGAGGACTAGAATGGATGGGGAATGAGAATGGAAGGGGAAAAGATATTTTGTGTGGAAGTCTATGAGGGGCCGGGTATTGGGAGAGTAAGAGGGGCTTGAGAATGGAAGGGTGAAATTTAAATGGATGATAAAGGAATAAGGAAAGAATTGGGGGAAAGAGCAAAAGGGAAACAATCAGTATGTTAAAGCAGAAATAGAGAGAGAATGGAAAACATCTAAAAGAGAAGAAAGGACAAATGGATAGCTCGCAGAAGACACGAAGAAACCAGAAGAAAGTGACTGGAGCAATTGCAACTGAAAAATAAAATGCCCAAACAGAAGGTAGAAAAATACTTTTTATTTTGAATTTATTAACTGGAATATGTTTGGTCTGGGAAGTGTGTATTGCTAACATCTTTGCGTTTTTGTTTAGTGCAAGAGGAAATTACTTTATAGTTTTATTTCTCCAGTGTTGTACATTTCATGTTTGGTTTTTGGGGTTCCCAGTTTAATTATTATCTGACCAAGGAAGTTAGCCTACACGTATCCTCGGTAAGTTTTGTGGGTGGGGTTGGGGGTGGGGTGGGGCGGGGCGGGGCAGGGGTGGGACTAGGGGCAGAGAATGGGTGGAGCATGGCGAGCCACAGGTGTCGGGTTTTTCTTGGTGAAAAAGTTGGCAACCCTACTTCCAGCAAATTTATCTACGCTATCATTGAGATATAGTTTGTACCCAGGTATCAGTGTCTCATTGGTTGTCCTTCTTTCACCAGGTCTCTGAGATGCCAATCATATCTAACCTTTCATTTAGTGCTATATATTCTAGCTCTCTCATCTTATTTTTTAGACTTCTAGCATTTGCATACAGGCAGTTTAGACATTGTATTTTATTCATATTAATCTGATTATCAGTTGATAGGGGTAATTTGGAATCTTTCAGCTCTGTACTTAAAGGCATCTGGATTATTTTAATCTTTATTGGAACCTATCTATTAGGATGCCCTAAAGTCCTTCTTTTGCTAGTATCCTTCAAGGATACCGTCTTCCGAACAATGTGCTCCTGGGTGACTGTTGGCTTTCCCCTATTATCTACAGTAGTTTAAAAACTGCTCTACTTTTATTTTAGGTTAATGCCAGCAGCCTGGCTCCATCCGGGTTAAGGTGGAGCCCATCCCTGGTTTTGAACCTATACAACAGAGCAGTGTGGAATTTGTAGTCTCCAATTCTACCCATTGAAATCAGTGTCATAGGTCTTAAAATACAACAGGATGGGGATATTAAACAGAGCTGCCACGTTACCCAGATTTTTAAAATTTGCCTTGCAATGCAGTATGGTAGTTGTAGTCCTTGATTTTACCCATTGGAATCTGTGCTGCAGTTCCCATAAATGTATTAGGATGAGATTGTCAGAAATCACTCCTTGAACGAGTAGCTTGGCACCTCTGTTAGCAATGCAGGTCTGGATCAGTATATTCCCTCCCCCCTTTCCTGGATCTGGGTAACTTGCCACAGATAAATCAGAACAGACGGATCCAGTTATTAATTTAGCTTACAGTGCACACAGAAAGAAGGCATTGTTCGAGCTATTAAGTTATTTGTTTGCTAACTGGCTCCAAATTTGTCCAACACTGCTGATCCAGTCCAGGGCTTACCCCACTGCATGCAGGGACTTGTAGGAAATACAGTTGGACAATCAAAACTACAAGTCCCTGCATGCAATGTGGTACACCTATGACTGAATCACTCTGGGGAGAAAATTTGGAGTTGGTTGGCGACTCCGCTGATGCTTATCAGTGGAAAAATAAAACGTTAGTGGCATGGTTTAAAGTGGGGAAAAAAGAAATAACTGATTCCAAATCTGCTTTATAGCAGTTATAAAATAAATTAATTCGAATACAGAATTAAAAAAAGACAACACCCTGAACTTTTGTCTTTGTATTTTATCTTCTTTGGGTTCACTAAATGGAGAAATGACAAACTTGCACACATAAGAGACAAACACCACTGTACACCGTTGCCAGGGTAACTGGCCTCCCCGCCCTCCAAGGTGTGACGTCAGGACGCAGGCGCCCGGGAGCGTCGATACAGGAAGAGCAGTAGGAGGCAGAGCCGACAAAGCGAGCGAGCGAGCGGGCGGGCGGGCGGGCGAGCGAGAGTGGGGAGGAGCCATGAGAGCCGCAGGCATAGGGCGGGCAAGGGAAGGGGCGGAGTTCCAAGAGGGGGCGGAAGAGGGGAATGGAGGCGGGGCGGAAGAAGGGAGGGGGGGGGGGGATGCGTTGTGCACATGCGCAGTGAAAAGTAGCTAAAAATGAGTTACAGCCGGCCTTCCGCGGCTCCAAGGCGGTGAGGAGGAGGGTCAGAGGTTGCGGGCAGGATGAAGTTATAAGGGGGGTGCATGTCATAGGCAGAGGGTCAGCCAGCTGCAGGAGGTAGGAAGAGAGGAAGGGGGTCCAAGGCATAGAGGGCAGAGAGGAAGGGGAGATTGGGAGATAAAGGAGGGAAGGGACAAGTAGTGAAGAGATGAAGGTAAGGAGAAGAGACATTGAGCTACAGGAGAGAGGGGAGATGCTGAACAGGGTCAGAGAGGAAGTGGGGGTTGGTGGAGGAGAAGACTGAGGTACAGCTAAGGTGTAAGTGAGGAAATGGGGAAGGGGAGGGGCATTCTGAGGTACAGATGGGAGGGAGGGGACTCCTTGGGGAAAGAGGGAACTGAGGGACAGGATGGTAGAGGAGGGGATGCTGAGATGGAAGAAGGGGGACAGGAGAAAGGGAGGAGAGACAGATAACATTGGTATTGGAGGCAGAGGAGTGGGGACACTGAGGTACAGGAGGGAGGAGGACTGAGGGGGAGGCCATAGTGAGATACAGGAGGAAAGAAGAGGACATTGGGGTTCGGGAGGCAGAAATGGGGCGGGGATACTGATGTCTATGAGGGATGGAGGAATAGAAGAAGTGGGAACAGACATTGAGGGGAAAGGGCACAGGTACAGGAGGCAGAGAAGGAGAGGGGAGATTGAGATACAGCAGAAAGGTGGGGGGATGATGAGGTACAGAAGGGAGGGGTATTGGGGTCATGAGGCAGAGATGGGAAGAGATTTAGGTATTGAGACAGAGAGGGTGAGGAATCATTGAGAGATGGGAGGGGGAGAGGACACTTAGGTACAGGAAGCAGAGAGGGGGAAAGGAGGAGGCGCTGAGCTACAGCATAGATAGTGTGGAAGGAGGGTATTTGGGGTGAGGCATAGGCAGGAAGTCTGTTTGTGTGATGAGGAGAATGAGAGAAAGAGGCTATGTGGTTGAGTTTCAGAAAGGAAGGTGACTTCCTGGGGTCAGGATCAGGAGGGGAAGGGATAAGGGACAGGGAGGAGACAAGTGTCCATCCTGATTGCTTTGGTCCCCCTATCTACGCTGGTGTCTTGTTCCTTCTCCCTTGTTCCTGCTGGGTCCTGGTCTGTCCTGTCCTGATAGTCTGTGGATGTGCTGAACCAACGGCAGTTATCGCACTCTGTATGGACCGTGACCCTTCCCTAGCCTATGCAGCTCAATGCTCGAGCCCTTCACGCTTGATACTGATCATCTTAGTGAGGTATAGGGAAGTGGGAATTAATACTCTGCATCTTCACGGGGAGGTTTCTGCGTCGTGGGGCCACCTCTTATTTCCTCATTCCTGCTGCTAATTTTTATAACTTACCTGGGGAGTGCTCGGGACACATCAGGGGCCCTAAGCAAGTAGGGATGGGAAAGGAGACTGAGGAAAAACTTTTTAAAAAATTGGTTTTGACTCTGGGCTTTTTACAGATGTCTCCCCCTTCCATGTGATAGAGCTTTGTTTAGCGCACAAAATGTTTGGGACAGGTTGTCATGGGTTATAGGAAATACATGACCATTGCTTTGTAAGCCAAAGAAGAATAATCTTGAGTGGGAGGCCTCTCCTTTCTGTGATGACGAGGGAATCTCTTTATCTTGTGGAATGGCCCTTACCATAGTTCAGTGATATCTCATAGTTCATGAGCTGGGAATGCCAGAGCTTTGGAAAAGTCTTTGTGACTCTGTCAGGGACGCCTATGCTTGGATTGTTAACCAGCTCCAGATCGGCTGGAAGGGGCTGAGCCCTTACCACCAAGGAAAGCAGGAAACTATCTGGTGGTTAAGGGTAGGGGAATAAAACCAGGGTTGCTTTCAATCGATGTTGTTCAGTAACCAGGCAACCCCAGTCCTCAGTGAGGGGAGAGAGAGGCCTCTATTTCCTGGAGTTGGTTGCTAACAACTGCAGAGCTGTGAGCCCTGCTAGCAATTGGAGAGTGATGAGGGAAGGAAGCAGCTAGCCAGGGCTTGTATAGGCGTCTTGCACGTGAATCTTTCTTTCCACTTCAAGGTACTGTGTTTTTAGCCCAAACGGCTGCAAAGTTGTATCCCTTCCTGCATGGATCTCTACTAGTGTAGCAACAATGCTCCTGTTCCGAGGATTGTCCTTAGAGGTGGAATTATTCTCAAAGGAAGAGAGTTGCAAAGGTGTTTGTTTAGGATTGGGGTGGAAGGCGTTTATAAAGAAAAGGGTTTTTGTAACTGAGATTTCTGACATAGGAAGAGATGCCTTGGGCAGTGGCTTCATACCCACCCACACACACACTACCCAACCACTAGATAGGCACAGCACGGGCACAGAGTGCTGTCCTCACACTCCAATTTAAATTGAATTTGGTTTTCATTTTTGGTCCAGGGCGAAGATGCCTCACATGCGCTCCAGATCCAGCCTACACTCCGAAAGCAGCGAAATGGACTTTGACACCACAGGTATGTCATGACTGTTATAATCCCGATTCCCCACCCTCCCTGTTACAGAGGAGTGGCTGGGTCTGTTCATGCTGGCGGGATACCATCTCATGGTGGTACTTCCACACATTGGTGTACTTGCACCCTAATGTTTCACCGAGCACACCGCTTCTGTCTTTTCCTCGTCAGACCGTCATATGTGAGGAAGTGACAGTTCTTCCAAAAAAAGGGAGAACTGACCATAGGATTACAGATGACTTGTGTATAAAAAGCAGAATTGGCCAAGAATTCTGAATGTCCATGGAATCAAGGATGCTGTCACTTTAAGGTTCTATGGCCTTTTGCTCCCCCCCCCCCCCCACCATTTATGGTGCTTCCTCCAGCTTGGTTGGAACCAGAGCTTGGGATCTGCTGTCGTGAGCCTCCATTTCCAAATAGCAGGGGTCTGGTTATTGCAGTGATGGTCCTAATCTGGTAGGAAGCCTGCACCAGGCCGCCTTCTGGAGGATGGCAATGACGCCACCCTAAATCTGTTCACTGGATGTCTCCCTTAAACATCAATCGTCATTCCCTTTCCCCTGGGGGCCGTGAGTATTACTTCAATAGGGATCTCCAGCCCCAGCAAACCAGAAGATCCAACTTGGGGATCAAACTCATCTCTGCTGAAGGGTCCTTTTTTTTTTTCTTTCATGAAAGGTGTTTTTTGCTTTCCCGTGACTTTTATTTTTAACTTCCTGTAATGATTTTCCCCTGTGAAGACATCACGAGAAATCCTTGGGTGGCAGCCACCCTGTACGAGATACTGTGCAAGCATGCTAGATTTTAATTCTGTGATGGAAGGGGGAAGGTCTCATATTTTAGTGGCCTCCCCCTCTCCTTTTGTTTGCCAGCCTTGGCTGCATACTGCTGACAGGTGGGCTTTCCGTTCCCATTCTCCTCTGCCGGATTGGAGCTGGATTGTATATTTGCTGGCTAAAGAGGTTGCAAAGTGCCAATGTGTTTGCCCGCACCCTCCCTGCTCCTTCCCCCCACTCCCACTTACTTTATAAATCTTATGGTGGCACTTGGTGCATGAAGTATGTTAGTATGTTCAGCCTACGGCTACATATGTATATCCAAGATCTCTTGACCAGTCTCTGATTTAAGAGGTGTTGCTTTGCACTGAATGATCGAATGTGACTTTGGAGTTTGTAAAAATTAAAATTTTCACTTGATTTTCTGTTTTCCACCTTTCTCTTGCTGTCACATCAGAGAGCGACCTGGCAAAACTCCAATGTAAGTTCCGGCTGAAGGAAGGGGACCGGCAAGCGTACAGCACGGAGTCGCAAGACCTCATACGGAGACAGCTGTGCGTAAACCTCCTTCCTCTCTCTTGTCTTGTCCTTCGCCCCCTGCACTTTCCATTTGATCAGGCAGCATCTCGCGACCAAGCATCAAACCTTTTTTAATGCATCATCAGGAATCGCCTAGTAATTGAGAGATGACTATTTAATCTTCCCTCCATTATTTCTGTCTAGCTCAGCCATTACAGCAACAGCTCCTGGGCTAGCAGCCACAGACCACAGCTTCCTTCGAAAACTCAGCCAATGGGTTTCACCTTTCTCCCCCTTCCCTTTACCATTATTTTCTCTCCACGTGTGCAGGGGACTGTAAACTTCCAAAATGTTTAGAGCCCTTAAATCTCTTATGCATGAGCAAATTTAGACTCCCATTTCCTCTCTTAACCCCCAAGAAGTAGGTTGGAAGATTGCAGATAGGCAGGACCAGCTCAGCCTCCTGAGCTGGGCTAGTGGGTGATTTCTCTTCATGCTCCATCTCCCTGTGTATACTTCATAATTAATCCTAGCCATCTCTTTCCAGGATGGAGATCCAGGCACTGGAGAAGGAGCAGCGGGAACTGCAGGAGAACCTAGAAGTGGCAGAGAACCGGGGCAACCAGCTGCGAGACCGGGAGAGTCAGGATGCCCTGCGCGCCCTGCTCGAACAAAAGGACAGGGTGGAGGAGCAGCTCAGCCGGGAGATGAGGTTTATATCAGACCTGGAGAGAGAGGTGAGAAAACCCACTGCCCATCCAAATCTCTAAGCCACAGTAATAAAATGTCACAGTTGCCATCCCTTGAAGACCTGGGGACGGTATAGGCATGGAGGGGGAGGAGATTCTCAGTACTGGCCACATTGTTACTCTCCAGTGATGTAAATATTTAACCAATGTTAAATAAATAAGTACATACATAGTTACAAAGCACGCTTTAACCCCCTGATGCAGGCTTTGCCAAAACATGGCGTTGTCTGATTTTATTGTGTGGCTATTCTTTGTTTTTTATTTTAACTTTCATTCTTTCCATTGAAAATTTGTATTAAAACTTTTTCAGCACAAATTACAGCTGTCCCACAAACTTTATTATTATTATACATCTCAGATCATAGGATATTATGACTAATTCAAATGAAATTTTCCACCTTCTCCTATACCCCTGCCCCCTTCCCCCCCCCCCCCGCGCCAAGATTCCTTCCCAAATCATATTAGGTTATCCTTCTCATTTGGATTAACCTTCTTCCATTCATAAATGCCCCTAAACAACAGTACTTCAGTTCTGTTCATCTATTCATCAGGTATACATGATCCAGCTTTAGTTTTACCAAGCAAATCCCAGGCATCTCTACTTGGTTTCCAAGCACCTGCTTGTACCAATCTGGCCACTGTTCACCCCGCTGTCCACACTCCAGCCACCTCCCGAGGTAAGTCCTCTGGGACCACATTTAACAAGGTTAAAGCGGGCGTAATAGTGTATTTCACCTCCATTATATCATTTAATAAAAAGGCAACAGTTCCCCAGAAGGTCCAGACTTCAGCACATTCCCACCATTTATGGAAGAAGCTTCCCCTGATACTGCACTCTGGTCAGCATCGATCAGAGCTCCCTCCCATATTTATGCTGTAGCTTAGTGGGGGTAAGATACCATCAATACAGTATCGTATAGTTCTGTTCTTTAAGGTGACCGGCTACAACTCCCCTTTCCTTATTGTCCCTCCAGTCCAGTCCCGACCTTTGGGTAGTCAATCCCCAACAGCATCTTGGAGACTGAGCATGTTATCTTTTGATGACATCAGTGTACTTAGACAGCCGGCATCACCTCCAGCCCCAATAAGCTCAGTTTCCAAGCAGCTGGTGTAGGTGATCCCAGGACTTCACTGTTGGACAACTAAGGAACTTTTATTATTTTCTATTTTTTTTCCTTCCTTTGCTGGACAGCGACTGGGAGTCTTAGGTTCAGGGGAAAGGGGTTGCAGTAGGAGTTTGTTAGCCAATTAAGTTTTACCAAAAAAAAAAAAGGGGGCTCACTTTCCCCAGGAGGAAGAAGCTGGTTGGTCTCAAGACGTTAGCGGCTTCCGAACCCATCGTCGGGTGAGGAGCCGTGAGCAGTGCAGAAGCCTGTCAGTGGCCTGCAGTTCATGCGGGCTCCTGCCTCAATGCCAAATCCGGTAAGGGGGGGATGAGCGTGAGGCCTGGAGCAAAAGACAGCACATGTTTTTTGGCAGGTCTTTGGGGCGCATAGACAGGCAGCGGCAGCCAGAACTTTCATTTTCGCGGTTTAGGATAGCCGCCTGTAACTTGTCAGACGGGTGCCTGGGTGAGAATGTTCACAGTCTTGGCAAAGGCATATATTAATATGATTTGCAAGGGATTGTGGGAAATGTAGTCCATTCACACCAGACACAGCCGTTCACAATAATTAGTTGTGCTTGAGTGTAAAGCCAATAAGATATTTATTTATGGGGTTATTTCTCCCAACACAGATATGCTTGGTAGCACATAAAACAGGATACTTGCTTTCAGTGTTAAACTTAGAAAAACAAAATCAGGAAAACAACAGCTGAACTTGTCAGGCAATCAAAGCAAAAGAATAAAGACCTGGTTGGTAACAAACTGGTCTTTTCTGTAGGCTCTAGCTAATATTTTCTTAGCAGTGCTTTAATCAACAAACAAAACCCACAAAGTAGGGAAAAACTGTTCTTTTCAGGTTAACTTCTTATATCTTCACACATAGACTCAGAAGTGATTTCCTCAGAGCTCACAAGCAATTAGGTAAGGCTCAATTGCTAGCAGTTACCCAGCTGAAACCCCTTAGCTGGCTTGCTTTCTACTGCGTGACTCAAATCCTACTCAGGAGCTTTTCTGAGTAGATTAAAGAACAAGTTTGTATTTCTTTGTGATGGTTGTTGTACTTTGTAACAGTAAATTACCAAAGGAGTTTAGACAGAGAGCAATCCATGTATTCACAGCCTGTATCTACCACCTCTCCCCCTTCTTCAACAATCATGGGTTCAATATCATGGATTGGCACAGAGGAATTTCTCAATGGAGCACTCTCAGGAGAATACTTGTTTCCCTGCTGTCTTTCAAGGGTATAGCTAGGGCATAGATCAGTGTTCATACCTGAGCTTCCATTGCTATTAGAGTTCCTCTCTAAATAGCCTGGCCAGTATGTAGTCCAGGTCTTATGTCCAGCCTTCCAATCCAGATCCCTGGACATTGGATCTCTCTTCACATACCTTCTGGCACGGGTCCTAGGGTCCCTTCCAAGTGCAGCCGTCTCCCTCACAGGTACCGTCTGGAGATTCCTAGCTCTGCAGCACCACTCCTCTGGTTTTCCCCAGTCCAATGGTGTATGCTGGCCTTTTGAATGTCTCCCAGTATACGTACTGCTCTGGACTCTTTTAGACCTCCTAAATGCTTTTCTCTTCTTTCTTCCAAAGGGTTTCTTGCCCTCTCTGTCCGTCCGCTTCTGCTTCTGATGATCCTCCAGATGATGAAGCTGTCCAAGATCATCAAGATTCTGAGGATCCTTCTGAGTAGAATAAACTCTACCTTTATTCTGCTTAGATGAGTGCTCCACCTTAGCACAGCGCAGCTGTGCTGAATCAGGCCCTGCCCTTTGAGATGAGTGCTTGGGGATTACCTCATAGCCCTCTTGATTGAACACACGTTTCCCCACTTCAGCTCCTCTAATGACTGTTGGAAACCTGGTGCATTCTGGGACTGGTAGTCTTTTATGGAAAAATTCTGTTTTCTTATTTCTACCAGAACTGACAGGTTGCTTGTTCAGAGTCACTTCACCTTTACTATAGCTCCTTCCTGAGCTATGATAAGCTTCCTTATCACATACCCCCCTGCTTAAGTTATTACGGACTGGTGTAACTGTTGAAACTTCTTCTCTACAGTCCGTAATACCTACGAGAGTGTTATCTTTTTGAAGCTCACTTACTTCCTGACTGGCTTCAGAGTCATTGTTATTTACAGGCCTCTCCTTCCCAAGACTTAAGTACATTAATATGGTAGGTCTGCCTACGCCCTCTTGCATTTTCTACCATATAAGATACTGGGCTCACTTGTTTAACAACCTTCCATGGCCCTTTCCACTGTACTTCAAAGCTTGGGGCTGTACCTGCTACTTGAACCAAAACCTTTTCACCAATGCTTAATTGGCGGCTTTTGGCCTTCCTATCATACCACCCTTTCTGGCGTACTTGACTGTCCTGCAGGTTCCTCTCAGCAACCTGCGAGGTCCTTTTCAAACGTGCTCTCAAGTCACGTAGAAACTGTGGCACTTCCTGACTTCCTGGTTCAGGATCAATCCATTGTTCCCTCAAAATATCTAACAAACCACGTGGAGCCCTACCATACATCAATTCATATGGAGTTACACCTAGGGACACCTGAATTCTTTCCCTGCAGGCATATAAGGCAAAGGGCAATAACATATCCCATTCTTTTACCTCTCCTGCTAACCCCCTTCTCAACATTTGTTTGAGAGTTTGGTTGAATCTCTCCACCAAACCGTTTGATTGTGGATGGTAGGCTGAGGTTTTCACGTGATGAATGCCAAAGGCATCCCAGACTTGGGCCAAATATTTGGATACAAAATTGGACCCTCGGTCAGTCAACACCTCTCTTGGGAATCCCACTTCACAAAACAATTTTACTAGCTCTAAAGCTATTGTTTTTGCAGAAACATTCCTCAATGGTATGGCCCAGGGAAACCTTGTTGCCTGATCTACCATAACTAGGATGTACTGGAAACCTCGGGGCGTTTTGACTAATGGGCCTACAATATCCATGGCAATGCGACCAATTGGGTCTGTGATAATTGGCATGGGGATCAATGGCACCACCGGTGGGTGAGCTGCTGTAACTCGCTGACACGCTGGACACACAGCACAAAACTGGGCAGTTTCTTTGAAAATACCTGGCCAGTAAAAACGCATAAGTATTTGATCCAGCGTTCCTTGCATCCCTTTATGACCTCCCACTGGATGATCATGTGCTAGTCTAAGTACTAGCCCTTTGAAAGTTGTGGGTACCACCAATTGTTTAAGTATGGTCCCATTTCTGGGGTCCTGACTCTCTCTATATAATATGTCATTATCTAGTCTGAATCTGGGCAACTCCTCCCTGACCTCCTGAGCATACTTAAAAGCTCGGGTGAGAGCTTGATCAGCTCGCTGCTCTTGTGGAAAGTTAGGAAACTTTGCCACTAACTCAGCTGGCACCCAGGGTAAACTTTGACCCGCTAACATCTCAGCCCTACCCTGTGCTCTGCAAAGTCTCTCACGCCGCTTTTGTGCTTTCAACTTTCTTATTTTACCAGATGATGGGGTTATTAAATCATCATGAGAGGGTAAGTCTCCTAATAACTCTGCCTGCTCCCCCTCCTCCTTCTGCTGGCTCTCTATCTTAGCCTGTTGAGGATAGGAAGTTGGATATCTTGCTGGCGCATTAATTTCAAATACCTGTTTTATCTTTGCAGGCCTCAGTTTATGGGGCGTTTGTAGCCAAGACTTGCCTGCAGTGCGCTCGTGGCAATCTCGAGCCTAAGGAAGAGTCCTAGGACCCTGCGGCAGCAGTGGCCAGATTGGAGTCGGGGACTGCGTATCTGGCAGACGCTTTCTATGATCTTATCAGAGGTCTTTCGAAGAGCATGGCCTTGGTGGTGGCAGTGCACTGCTATCTCTGGCTTCGGAATTGGGTGGCAGATGTCTCCTCAAAATCCTAGTTAGTAAGTCACTGTTTAAGGGAAGAGCTGGAAATGTTGGTGAAGGACAGGGTAGTCCAAAGGTGATCGCCTGAAGCAGATGTGCTCCTCAGCACTGGCGCGGAGTCAGTTGCGGGATTTCAGATGATTCTGTGCTGAGCGGTTTGCACCTTACCAGAGGGGACATTTTACCCCTCAGAGGCAAGCTTTTCAGTGGTTTTGAGGAGCAGGGAGAGGCTTCTACTCCACCTCCTCTTCTCTGAACCGAAAAAGGAGCAATGAAACGCGGGGGACCCAGGTGGAGGTTCAGTCTGTGGGAGGTCGGCTGCAGAACTTTATTCTGCCTGGGTCCGGATCATATCTGACAAATGAGTTCTAGAGGTCATCTAGGAGGGTTATGCATTGGAGTTCACCAGGCCTCTTGCACCCTCCTTTGTGTGATCTCCATGCAAGGCACATGGCAAAACCAAGGCAATGCAGGATACTCTAAAGCAGCTCCTGGAGTTGTGTGCTGTGATGCGGGTGCCGCTGGACCAGTGTGGCTTAGGTCAGTACTCCATTTATTTTGTGCTACCCAAAAAGGAAGGCTCTTCTCGGCCCATGCTGGATCTCAAGCACGTAAACCGATGTTTGAGGATGCCCAGGTTTCACATGGAGATCCTCCAATCAGTCTTTATGGTTGTGCGAAAAGGAGAGTTACTGACATCACTCGATTTCACCGAGGCCTATTTGCACATTCCCATCCGACCAGAGCATCATTAGTTTCTCCACTTTATGGTGCCCATGGGCCACTTCCAGTTTTGAGGGATTCCCTTTGGCCTAGCGATGGCTCCCCTTACTTTCCCAAGGTAATGGTCATGGTGGCAGCGACACTCTGCCGGGAAGGAATCCTGGTGCATCCTTACCTCGACTGGCTCGTTCAGGTAAAATCCAGGAGAGAGAGCAAACAGGCCACAGTGCGAGGGTTGTCAAGTTTCTGCAAAGTCTTGGCCGGGTAATCAACTTTGGCCAAGAGTCTACTAGTGCCATTGCAAGACTTGGAGTACCTAGGAGCCCGCATTGACACTCGCAGCAGTGCTTTGTTTCTACCACGACAGCAGGCGGAATCCCTGCAACAGCTGGTGCGGCAGTTCCTCAGAATGAAGGTGCCAACAGTGTGGCATTATCCTCAGCTGTTAGGGACCATGGCGGCACAAATCGAGGTGGTCCCTTGGGCTCACATCCACATGTGGCCACTGCAGAGAGCACTGCTAATCAGATGGTTGCATCAACAGCGTTCCCTGATGCAGCCATTTCCCTGTCTGCAGGCGATTTGGACTGCGCTCAGGTGGTGGTTGCACCCTCAGAAGCTATCGGCGAGCTTCCCCTGGAGTCGCTGCAATAGATACCGCTAATGACAGACACTAGCCTCTCTGGCTGGGGCGCTTACTATGAGGAATGAATTTCTCAGGGTCAGTGGACCCCGGAGGAGAGCGGGTGGTCCATCAACAGGCTGGAAATGCGGACAGTCTTCTGGGCCCTACAGGACTTTTGCCCTTTTCTCCAGAGTCAGGCAGTCTGGGTCTTCTCAGACAACGCTCCCACGGTGGCTTACATCAATCGTCAAGGGGGCACAGGCAGCGTGCACCTAGAAAATTGGATTGGGCAGAGAGCCATCTACAAGCAATCTCGGCAGCACATGTAGCGGGAACCGAGAACATGACAGCCAACTTACCCAAGTTGTTTTCACTTAGACCCCAAGGAATGGGTGCTCAGCGACTCGGTCTTCTTACAGATAGTTCGTCAGTGTGGCACACGAATCATGAATTTATTGGCAACATTTGCAACAGCCAAAGCAAGCCTGTTCTTAAGCAGGAGGAGAGAAAGAGTGTCAGAAGGACTAGATGCCCTGGTACAGCGGTGGCCCATAGAAGGACTACTCTCTTTCCCCTGTGGCCACTCATAGACACATGGTCTAGTGGATTGAAGCACATTGGTCATTCTGATTGGCCGAGGTACCTGTGGTATGCGGACCAGCCATGGCAACTATCACTCCTACCCAACTTGTTGGCCCAGAGACTAGTCCTCATGCCTCAGGTGGATTGATTCTCGCTTACAGCATGGCTCTTGAGCGGGCTAGGTTGAGGAAATGGGGCTATTCAGCCCTGGTGATTTCCACTTTGTTGAAGACCCAAAAAAGATCCACCTCGCTGTCATACATCCGAGTGTGGTGGATTTTTGAGGCTTGGTGTGCTGAAAGGCAGTGCAGACCTCTGTTGGTATCAGTGCCCAAAGTGCTGGCTTTTCTGCAGTCCAGTTTGGAGAAGGGCCTGGCATGTAGCTCCTTGAGGGTGCAGATGGCAGCGATTACCCGTTACTGCGGCTGGATCCAAGGGTGTCGTTAGGGGCTCACCCAGACATGGTCTGTTTTCTAAGGGCAGTTAAGCAGCTCCGTCCCCCGTTGTGGTCACTGCTTCCTCCTTAAGACATCAATTTGGTGTTATCCATGTTAGCAGAAGAGCCTTTTGAGCTTCTTGGGTCCTGCACGCTGAAGGACTTGATGCTTAAGATGGTTTTCCTGGTTGTGATATGTTCTGCCAGGATAATATCATAACTCCAGACTCACTCATGTAGGGAGCCTTTTCTCGCCATCTCTAAGGAGAAGATAGTACTGAGTCCAGAGCCCTCGTTTTTGCCCTAAGTGTCTTTCATTTGAACCAGCTGGTCACCCTGCCAGTGTTCTCGGGGGTGCCTGGGAAGATTGCGGTTCCGCAACTGTGCTGCCTCTGTTTGGCACGCGCAGCGGTATTTGAAAAGGATGGCTACGTTTCCAAAATGGATCATTTGTTCTCTTTAGTGGTCCGTGCAAGGAGGAGGCAGCAGCTAAGGCCTCCATTTCTAAGTGGATTAAAGAGGCTATCGCGTCAGCGTATTCGTTGAGATGGAAACAGTACTTCGGAGCTGTGGAATCATTCAACCCGAGCTCAAGCAGCTTCATGGGTGGAGTATGGTCTAGTTCTGCCAGGAGACATTTCTAGGGCGGCCACATGATCGTCACTCCATACCTTTTGTGAGGCATCATCGCCTGGATGTGCAGGCGGAAGGGGACTCGAGATTCGGTGCGGCAGTAATTCATGCTGGACTCGCAGGCCCCTCCCATTGATAGTACTGCTATGATACATCCTAGAGGTTGGGTCTGGACTGCAGGGATGATAAGGAAGGTGAAATTAGGCCTTACCTGCTAATTGGCTTTCCTTGAGTACCTCCATTCCAGACCTGGATCCCTCCCTGATTTAGTTACAACAGCACTGTTAGTGACCCCTGGGCCTGAAAGAGGACAGCATTGCCTGTGACGTTCAGAGTTTTTTGGCAACAGTTCTGGTGTTGGCGATGGTGGTGTTCGATGGAAGTGCCTCATTCCTTTAGGTAACATAATATTAAAGATTATCAAGAGTTCACGTGTTTTGGTGAGCTAGTCTTATAGTTTCAAGTTCTGAATGGACAGGTAAGCTTCATCTTCTTGGGGGAGAAGGGCCCCTGGTAGAGTTGAGGGGCCTAGCAAATCACCTGGGCCAGATAGTATACATCCAAGGGTGTTGAAAGAACTGAAATATGAGATTGCAGACCTGCTATTAGTAATCTGTGAACTATCATTAAAATCATCTCTAATACCTGAAGATTGGAGGATCGCCAGTGTAACACCAATTTTTAAAAAGGGTTCCAGGGGTGATCCGGGAAACTACAGACCGGTGAGCCTCACATCAGTACCGGGAAAAATGGTAGAAACCATCATAAAGAATAAAATTACTCAGCATGTAGATAGTCATGGCCTAATGGGAGACAGCCAACATGGCTTTAGACGAGGAAGATCTTGTCTTACTAATCTGTTATGTTTTTTTGAAGGTGTGAATAAACGTGCACAAAGGTGAGTCGGTTGATATAGTGTATCTGGACTTTCAGAAAGCTTTTGATAAGGTCCCTCATCAGAGACTTTTGGCAAAACTGAAGGGTCATGGGATAGGAGGCAGTGTACTACTGTGGATCAGGAACTGGTTAAAAGATAGAAAGCAGAGAGTTGGGCTAAATGGCCAATTTTCCCAATGGAGAAAGGTGAATAGTGGTGTACCCCAGAGATCTGTGCTGGGTCAGCTGCTTTTTGACATATTCATAAATGACCTGGAAAGTGGAATAATGAATGAGGTTATCAAATTTGCATATGACACAAAACTATTTAAAGTTGTTAAAATCCAAGAGGATTGTGGAAAATTGCAAGAGGATCTTGATAAATTGGAAAACTGGGCATCAAAATGGCAGATGAAATTTAATGTGGACAAGTGCAAAGTTATGCACCTAGGGAAGAACAACCCAAACTATGGTTACACAATGCAAGGTTCCACATTAGGAATCACCACCCAGGAAAAAGATTTAGGCATCACTGTGGATAACATGTTAAAACCCTCGGCCCAGTGTGCAGTGGCGGCCAAGAGAGCAAATAGAATGCTAGGTATCATAAGGAAAGGAATGGAAAATAAAACAAAAGATATTATAATGCCTCTATATCGTTCCATGGTGAGACTGCACCTTGAATATTGTCTGCAATTCTGGTCGCCGTATCTTAAAAAGGATATAGCGTTATTAGAAAAGGTTCAGAGAAGAGCCACCAAAATGGTAAAAGGGATGGAAGGATACTCCTATGAAGAAAGGCTAAAAAGGTTAGGGCTCTTTAACCTGGAAAAGAGACGGCTGAGGGGAGATATGATAGAAGTCTATAAATTAATGAACGGAGTGGAACGGGTAAACGTAGATAGATTGTTTACCTTATCAGAATATAGAAAGACTAGGGGACATGCAATGAAGCTACAGGGTAAACTATTTAAGACTAATAAAAGAAAATATTTTTTCACTCAACGTGTAATCAAACTCTGGAATTTGTTACCGGAGGATGTAGTAAAGGCTGTTAGTGTAGCTGGGTTTAAAAAAGGTTTGGACAAGTTCCTGGAGGAAAGGTCCATAAACCATTATTAAGAAGGGACCCAGGATATCAATGCTTGACCCAGTACAAGCATTGCGGAACCTGTGTCTTTTGGGGAAACTGCTAGGTACGTATGACCTAGATTGGCCACTGTTGGAAACAGGATACTGGGCTTGATGGACCTTGGTCTGACCCAGTATGGCATATCTTATGTTTTTATGTTCTAGTTCTAGCAAGGTTGTTTAGAACCTATGTCTTTGCTTTAAATATTAACTTCTTATTTGTTGCTCCTGTGAGTCTGCTTTGTCAGTAGGTTATTGTAAGGGTATCTGTTCTTTCCTTTCCCAGCACTTACCCTTGGGACGTACCCTTACAGTTATTGGGGTTAGTAGGTGGTGCCAACTGCCTAAGTACACTAATGTTATCAAAAGATGACATGCTCAGTCTCCAAGCTGCTGTGGGGGTTGACTACCCAGAGGTCAGAACTGGACTAGAGGTACTCAAGGAAAGCCAATTAGCAGCTAAAACTAATTTCATCATAAAGACCTATAAACACTTGAAGGTGAAATGGGATGAACAACAATGGTCTCAAGTCCCATGTCCATTCCCTGTGATGTTCACAGTTTCTGAACTACAGTGGGTTGTCTTTTATTGACCCGAAACATGCATGTTTATTCACCGACACCAGCGATTACAAGAATGTTTGGACACTGCCGTTGATTAAGATAAATTTCTGATCACGAATATATTCAACCAAAGGGCTTTACAGACATTCGAGCAGAGCGGTTTTTTCCCCGCCCTTCTCCTATTTGTTTAACCCGACATTAAAAGGAAGCTCATTGATGGTAGTGCAGTGCTTTATCACAGATGACTTCTTTAATTGGTTGTATATATGAGTCATTTGATATATAGAGGTATTTTGTGGTGAGGCATCCCCTATGGTAAGCATTGCCTTCTTCATCTACAGCCTCCATTAGCCTATAAAATTTTGTGGTGGCCCCTTTTAGGCTATCATGCAAGACAAGTTATTCTACTGGTCTCTGCGCCGTCAAGTCAGTGCTGACTCCTGGCAACCCAGCTGCCTCTGGGTTTTCTTGGCAATGTTATCACCAGAAGTAGATTGACAGGCCTTTTCTTCCGAGGCAGTGGCGGGTAAAGTGACTTGCCGAAGGTCACAAGGAGTGCCAGTGGGAACTGAACCCTTGATCTTCTGGGTACTAGGCGGTTACTCTAACCACTAGGCTACTCCTCCACTTCATCAGTTCTAAATCCTCGAACACTTTTCTGCATATAATCCTTTAACTGGAGACAAGAGTAGAATTCCCTTGATTCCAACCCATAGTCTGCCTGTAATTTTTCAAACTGTACAATGCGGCCATCCTCTACCAATCGTCCTATCCTTTTCAGACCCTTAGCCTCCCATCTCTTAAAAGCTCCCCCTTATTCTCCTGGAGGGAAGTCCTTATTTACCATTATCGGAATCAAATGAGAGTATCCACATTTCCTCAACCATTTCCTCTTCCACTTCTGCCAAGTGAGCCTTACAAAGGGGTTTTCACTGTGGTTTCCCCCACCTTCCAAAGAGTATCTCCCAGAATACCCCGCTTTTCTCCAGCTTCTTCCAGAACTACCCATTCCCCTATTCCCAGGTAGCCACCACTCCAATATGGACTTCAATCTAGCTGCTTCAAAGTACTGTTCCATATACGGGATCCCCAAACCGCCCTTTGTTTTATTTCAAAACAAAATGTGTTGTGCTACTCTAGGTTTTTTATTGGCCCATATAAACCTCATAATACTAAGTTGAATATTCTGGAGGAAACTCTGTGGGAGCCCTATTGGCAGTGTTGTAAACAAATATAAAAATCTGGGCAAAAACCACCGTTTTTATCGTGGCTATACAACCTCACCACAAAAGCATTAGGCCCCACCATCTGTCTTGGCTCCCCCTAATTTTAGTCCACATCGGTGGATAGTTAGTCTCGAATAGTGATTCTCATTTGTCCTTGAGATGCACCCCTAAGTGTTTAATGCTGCTTTTGGCTTCACGGAAGGGAAATCTAGCTTTTACCTGATCTCACTGCTCCCCTCCCATAATAACATTAAGTCGCTCTGACATGGTCACATTCATCTTAAATCCAGCCATTTGACCATAGGCCTCTTAAGACCTTCATCAGCACCATTGGGGAGTTAGCAGGCTCCACCATTGTAAAGAGGAGGTCATCTGCAAAAGAAGAATTAGACCTTACCTGCTAATTAGCGTTCCTGAAGGAACTCCAGTCCAGTCCCTCTCCACTGGGTTGTGCCCCCCTTCCAGCAGCATGTAGACTGAGCACATCATCTTCTTGATGACCCTGGGGTATAAGTAGGCCTGGCACCTCCCACCAGCTCCAGTAACCTATTGGCAAAGCAGACTTTAACGGAGAGGCAAGTAAACAAATATAATACTGAACTCTAACTAAACTATAACTAACCAACGGCGCCTCCCTCCCCCAAGATAACTTCCCACCGTCCCCAGAGAAGAAGGGGCTTACCTGAAAAAAGACAGCCTGCTGTTGAGGAACCTGAACCATCCAACTCTCCTCACCATTGAGGACCTCAGCGGAGATTCCTCTGACCCTTATCTTTGCTTAGCACTTCGGGCAGGCAATGCCTGTAAAAAAGACAAACCTGGGCAGGATCAGGGACTGGACTGGAGTTCCTTCAGGAATGCTAATTAGCAGGTAAGGTCTAATTATTCTTTCCTTAGCGTCTGTCCAGTCCCGTCCCTCTCCACTGGGATGTACCAGAACAGTTCGAACTTGGGCGGGCCCAGCAGGGCTGGACCGAAGAACCGCTCCTCCAAACCTCGCTTCCTCCACGGCCTGGGCGTCCAACCGATAATGCTTAGCAAAGGTGTACAGGGGCAACCAGGCCGCCGCTCTGCAGATGTCCAACAGCGGAACCAGACTAAATTCCGCCCACGAGGCCGCCTGGGCCCGAGTAGAATGAGCCCGAAGCCCAACCGGAACTTGTCTTCCCTTCAAAATATAAGCAGAAGCAATGGCCTCTCTGATCCATCTGGGAATCGAAGCCTTAGCTGCCGCCTCACCTTTATGCGGCCCGCTGAAAAGAATAAATAATCGCTCCGACTTACGAAAAGGCTCCGTGCAATCCAGGTAAAGCTTCAGGGCTCTGCGCACATCTAAAAGATGTAGGCGTACATCGTCCCCCCTCCGAGGCCCAGAGAACGAAGGAAGGGAAACTGATTCACATGGAATGTCGAGTTTACCTTGGGCAAGAAAGACGGAACCGTGCGGAGAACCACCCTTTCTTTGGAAAATGCAAGAAATGGAGGATGGCAGGACAAGGCCTGCAACTCCGAGATACGCCTGGCCAAACAGATGGCCACCAGAAACACTATCTTAAGAATAAGGTCTTTGAGAGATGCCCGCTGCACTGGCTCAAAGGGCTCAGCAGTCAGGGAATCTAACACGAGGTTGAGGTCCCAAGGAGGAACCAGCGATCTCTGAGGCCGAAGCCGCCGTACCACCTTCATAAACCTTCCTATGTCTGCATGCTTGCCTAAGGACTTGCCCTGGATCTTGCCCCTATAACAGGAAATAGCCGCCAATTGAACCCTCAATGAGCTAGCTGCCAGGCCCTTGTCAAAACCTGACTGCAAGAAATCTAGAACCTGTAAGGGCCTTCTTCCTCTTCTCCACACACCAGCCTTCAAATATACGCCAGATCCTCACATAGGAAAAACAGGTCAAGCACTTGCGGGAACTTAGCAGGGTGGAAATCACTGCTCCCGAGTAACCTCGCTTTTGCAGCCGAGCCCTCTCAATAGCCAGGCCGTAAGCGAGAACCGACCCACCTGTGGCATGTGCACTGGACCCTGGACCAGGAGATCATCTCTCACTGGCAGACGCCAATGCCGATTGACTAGTAGGTGCATGAGGTTGGCATACCACGGACAGCGAGGCCAGTCCGTGGCAATAAGGACCACCAGCTCTGGGTGTGCCTCTATCCGTTGAATAATCCTGCCTATGAGCGCCCACGGAGGAAACACATACAAGAGACCGCTGGTCGGCCACCTTTGAACTAGGGCATCCAAGCCTTCCGACATCCTCTCCTTTCTTCAGTTGAAGAACCGGCCTGCCTTGACCGACTCCCAAGTCGCCATCAGATCCATGATGGGAGGTCCCCATCTGTGCACAATTCTCTGGTACACCTCCTGAGAGAGCTGCCACTCTCCGTGATCCACCCTGTGACGATTTAAGTAATCTGCCGTTACGTTTTCTACTCCTGCCACGTGTTGCGCCGACAGGGCCACTAGATAGGCTTTGGCCCATAGCATGAGCGCCTCCGCTTACTCTTCCAGGGAAGGGCTGTTCGTTCCGCCCTGACGATTGATGTATGCTACCGTAGTCATGTTGTTGGAAAGCACCCGGACCGCCCTCCGACCCATCCAGTTTCTGAACGCTCTGAGGGCAAGGACGACCGCCCTCAGCTCTAGTCTGTTGATAGACCACTGTGCCTCCTGCACATTCCAAAGTCTTTGGGCAGTCCGTCCTTCGCAGTGGGTCCCCCAACCAGAGAGACTGGCATCCGTTGTCAGTTACAACCAATCTGGTGGCTCGAGGGGCATACTGCGCTCCAGAGGACCTGGGCAGAGCCACCACTCTAAGGAATCCTTGACCGCCTCCGGACAAGGAAGCATCACTGACAAGGGCTGCCGTTGGTGGGACCAACGTCAAAGCAGGGATTTCTGGAGCGACCGCATGTGAGCCCAGGTCCATGGAACCAGTTCTATGGTCGCCGCCATGGTCCCCCAGCACCTGAAGATAGTGCCACGCTGAAGGCGCCTTCATGTCCAGGAACTGGCATAGCAGGTCCCAAAGCACCCCTGCCCTCCGATCCAGCAAGAATACTCTGCCTCTGCCCGTGTCGAACCGTGCCCCTAGATACTCGATCTCCAGAGAGGGAAGCAATTTGCTCTTTGTTACATTGATGACCCATCCTAGACTCTTCAGTAATTCGACCACCTTGAATGTGGTCTCTCGACTCTCCCATTCGGACTTCGCCTGAATCAGCCCATCGTCGAGATACGGATGGACCAAGATCCCTTCCTTGCGGAGAGCTGCTGCTACACCCACCATAACATTTGTGAAGGTGCGCGGCGCCGTTACAAAGCCGAACAGCATCGCCTGGAATTGGAAATGTCCCTGGGGAACAGCGAACCGCAGGAATTGTTGATGGGACTCGCGGATGGGAATATGCAAGTACGCCTCTGTGAGATCGAGGGAAGTCAAAAACTCCCCTTGCCTTACTGCTACCAGCACTGACCTCAGAGTTTCCATTCAAAAATGAGGGACCCGGAGACACCGGTTGACCCCCTTCAGATCAAGAATCAGACGGAAGGACCCCTCCTTTTTGGGTACCATAAAATAGATGGAGTATTGACCTTCTGCGCTGGCCAGAGGGAATGGGAACAACTGACCCCAGCACCCGCAGCATTTTGAGCGTTGCTTCTACCGCATCCAGCTGGGAAGGCGACCGGCACGGGGACTGAACGACGGAAGGAAAGATGGGTTTTGCGAATTCAGGAGCATAACCTTCTTGTATTACCTTCAAAACCCATTGGTCTGTCGTGGCCCAGGAAGTTCCCGAAGGCAGCCTCTAACCGGCAGGTCTCCTCCCTGGGCCCCGTGGCTTCATTGGGACTTCCTAGTGCCCGAGCCGGAGGAAGAGGCTCCAAAACCTTTTCCCGCACCTCAAAACCCCCGGAAGCCCTGTCCCCTAGAGGGGAATCGCCCTCTCTGAAAGGACGAAGACTGGTTCATCCGAAACCTCCAAACCTCAGGAGATTGAGTCCGCCCAGGAGTGGGGCCCCGATTCTTCTTCTGCCTATCTTCCGAGGGCCTACCTCCCTTAGACTCGCCCAGCTCCTTTACCAGCTTATCCAGGTCCTCCCCAACGAGCAGCTTATCCTTAAAGGGGAGCCTGCTGAGCCGGGCCATAGAAGAACTATCGTCCAACCAATTGCGGAGCCAGAGGTAACGACGGGCCGCCACCGCTGAAGCCATATTTTTTGCTAGATTTCTTATGAGGTCGTACTGGCTGTCAGCCAAGTACGCTGTGCCCGACTCAATTCTCGATGCCTCCTGCATGCCTTCACTAGGGGGATCCCCTGCCAGCTGGATCCGCTGGGACCAGCGCAAGCAAGCTCGGACCACCCACGCCCCACAGACCGAAGCCTGTAGTGCTAAGGCACTAACATCAAATGCCTGCTTCAACAGGGTGTCCAACTTTCTATCCTGGGAGTCCTTAACAGTGGCGCTGCCTTCGACCAGTATCATCATCGTGTTAGTGACTGCTGACACTGCAGCATCCACTCTAGGAGAGTGGAGCAACTCCTTCTCTTCCTTCAGTAAAGGATACAGCCTAGACATCGACTGTACTCCCCTCAAAGCGGATTCCGGCTGATCCCACTCCTCCTGGATCATCTGCTGCACCACTCGATGTACCGGGAAAACCCTTTGCGATCCACTCTTTTGAGCTGTTGGTATTCCCGATGCACAGAGTGATCAAACAGATGATTCAGGATGAATGGGATGTCCCAGAAGGACACGCGTACCATGGCCCAACTCTATCCTTTTTCGGAGCAGGAAAGAGAGATACTGCTCTCACTAAAAGTGGATGCGGCAGTGTCAGCATTCACTTAAAGACCACCATACTGGTGGAAGGGAACACCACACTCAAGGATGTGCAGGATAGAAAGTTAGAGACCTTACTGAAACAGGCCTTTGACATTAATGCCCTGCCCTTGCAGGCATCTATTGGGGAGCTTTTGTGGTTAGGACTTGTCTGTGCTGGACACAGGGCATATTGGAATGGACTTGTCAAGAGTAGGTGCCGGCCCCAGAAGCAACTAAGCTGGAATCTGGGGCCGCATACTTGGCGGGTGCCTTTTATGACCTCAGAAGTCTGGCGAAAAGTATGACTTCAGTAGTAGCCGCTAGACGGTACTTCTGGCTATGGAATTCGTCGGCAGATGTTTCCTCTAAGTCACGTTTGAGTAGGCTGCCTTTCAGAGGTAAACTCTTGTTTGGCGAGGCCTTGGACAAACTGGTCAACGACTTGGAAGAGACCAAAGGTGGCCGACTCCTGGAAGATAACTTGAAGCCGGTATGACATACAGGAACAGCAAGAGGTCAGCCGAGGGATTTCCAACGTTTTTGGACAGTACAGTTTGTACTCTATCAAAGGAGGTACTACCAGTCCAGGGGGGCAGGTCTTTTGAAGGTTTCGAGAAACAGGAAGGTGGTTTTACTTTACTCCCTTGTCTGCCCCCAAGAAGTCACAATGAGATAAGGGCGGCCCAGCCAGAGCTGCTTCCAGTGGGAAGTCGGCTGTGGGAATTCTACCCGGCCTGGTCTGAATTACTTCTGATCAGTGGGTTTTGGAGATCACCAGAGAGGGTTATGTGCTAGAGTTTGTTCGGCAGATGTCTGATGCGTTCGGCAGGTCTCCCTGTAAAGCAGGGGCAAAGCTTGCAGCAATGCAGGACACACTCCATCACCTGCTGCAGATGGGTTGGTAGTATAGGTGCCCCGCAATCAGTGTGGTTATGGTCCATACTCCATTTATTTTGTGGTTCCCAAAAAGGAAGGCTGTTTTTTGCCCATCTTTGACCTCAAGTGGGTAAATCGGTGTCTCCATGACCCCCCGCTTCTGCATGGAGACACTCAGATAAGTTATTGTGGCCATCAGAGAAGGCAAATTCCTAACCTCTGTAGATCTCACAGAAGCCTACTTGAACATTTCAGTTCATCCTGAGCATCAGTGGTATCTCTGCTTCACAGTTCCAGTGGGGCACTTCCAGTTCCAGGTGTTGCCTTTCGGCCTGGCATCTGCTCCTCAGACATTTACCGAGATAATGGTAGTGGTAGTGGTGACCCTCCAGTAGGAGGGCATTCTTCTGCATCCCTACTTAGACGATTGGCTCATAAGGGCAAAGTCCGCATAGGAAAGAGAGCAAGCTGAAGCATGAGTCTGAGGTTTTTCAGAAACTTGGCTGGGTGGTCAATTATGCCAAAAGCCGGCTCTAGGCCCTCCCAGGACCTGGTGTATCTGTGAGCCCATTTCCAGACCAATAAGGGCAGAGTATCCCTGCCTCTGGAGAGGGTGCAGGCCCTGCAGACACAGATCAGGCAATTCCTCAGGTTGAAGATACCCACAACTTGGCATTATCTCGAACTACTAGGATCCATGGTAGCAACTATCAAGTTGGTACTATGGACATGAGACCGCTACAAAGAGCCGTGTTGCTGTGCTGACCATCTGCACATCAGCTTCTAACGCATCCATTACCATGCCCAAGAGAGGCAGTAGCAGTGCTCCAGTGGTGACTGACACCGGAGAAGTTGTTGGGCGGTATGCCTCTAGAGCCGGGGTCTCAAACACGCGGGCCGCATAGAGAACTTTGTGTGGCCCGTACCGGAAAGGAAACTAAAAAAAACCCAAAACCCTGACTTATGCTGCTGCCACTGCCGCCGCTGCTGTGGCAGCGGCAGAATCAACTGTCCCGCAGCCCCTTCCCATCTGCCCGGCAGAGCCTCGTCAGCTCCATCAGCGGCAGCTTTCAGGGCCTCCCGCGAAGAGAAAGTTTCTCTCTCGCGGCTCTTTTAAGCCTGCCGGGGCTGATGGGAATTCCCATCAGCCCCGGCAGGCTTAACAAAGCCATGAGAGGGAAATACTCTCTCTCTCTTCGCAGCTTGAAAAGCCCGCCGCTGATGGAGCTAACGAGGCTCTGCCGGGCAGACGGGAAGGGGCCCCGGGACAGTTGATTCTGCTGCTGCCACGGCGGCGGCAGCAGAATGCTAGGGGTTGTGTTTTGTTTTTTTTAAAATTTACCTGGGCTGATGGGGGGGAGGGGGGTTAGGACTGGTAATGGGGGGGCTAAGACTGGAAATGAGCTGATGGGGGGTTAGGACTGTTAATGGGCTATGGGGGGCTAAGACTGAAAATGGGGTGATGGCAGGGTTAGGACTGGATATGGGCTGTTGGGGGGGTTTAGGACTGGTAATGGGCTATGGGGGGGCTAGAACTGGTAATGGATTGGGGGTTGCTAGGACTGGAAATGGGCTGAGTAGAAGGGGGGGCTTGAACTGCAAATAGCTGATGGGGAGGGGGGCTTGGAATGGAAATGGGCTGTGAGGGGAGGGAGCTAGGACTGGAAATGGGCTTAGTGGGGAGGGAGCTAGGACTGGAAACGGGCTTAGTGGGGGGGAGCTAGGACTGGAAATGGGCTGATGCGGGGACTAGAAGGGAGCGGATGCTGGGTGGGGCTGGAACTAGAAGGGAGCTGATGTTGGGGAGGATTAGAATGGGATGGGGCTGGGAGAAATGGAGAGGGGAAAAATCTTTTGTGTGGGAGGGAAGAAAAATCTACAATTGGCCTGGTATTGGGAGAGTAAGTGGGGATTGAGGATGGAGGGGTAAAATTTGAGTGGATGAAATAGGAATGAGGAAAGAGCAAAAGGAGAAAGATTAGTATGTTAAAGCAAATGTAGAGAGAGAATGGAAAAAAACTAGAAGAGAGAAGAAAGGACAAATGGACAACAGACGATGGAGAGTTAGCAGAAGACACGAAGAAACCAGAAGAAAGTAGCTGGAGCAATTGCAACTGAAAAAAAATGCACAAAAGGTAGAAAAATATCTATTTTGAATTTATTAACTGGAATATGTCAGCTCTGGAAAATGTGCATCATTAACGTCTGCGCTTTGTTTAGTATAAGAGGAAATTAATTTATAGTTTTATTTCTACAGTGTTGTACATTCCAAGTTTGGCTTTTGGGGTTCCCAGTTTAATTGTCTTCCTGTTTCTAAATTGTGATTACTTGTTTGGTGATGGTCTATGTTCTGCATATGTAACTGAGCTGAGGTATTCTGTTTATGTAATTCCTATTTGACATTGCCACTTGTTCTCTTTCCCCAGTAGGTCATGTATTGTTATTCTCTGAAATGTATTGGTTTAATATTTGCAGTGTTGCCTTTTGATAGGTGGGGTCTGGTGCTTTGTGAGTCCTGGTAGTGCTGTTAGGATACGGCAGGTTTGCTATGGGTTCTAAATGGGCAGTGTTTGTAGTAGTTCCTAATGTGCCTGTCGGTTGGCACTGGATTATAGTAATTTAGAAATCTTTTAGTCTTTCTTTATCCATACACTCATTAAGAGGCATGTTTACTTAAAGTTAGTGTATGGTAACATTATGCAAATGAGGCCCGTGTCTTATGCGCCCGCGGGTTACTTTACAAGTCCACATTTGGCCCTCAAATCAATTTGATCAATCAGTTCAGCTTCCTGCTCCCTGTCCAAGCCGATCAGGACGATCAGGACTCTGTGGGGGCTGTGGTGGCCATCTTCGTGCTCGATGGCCCTAGCGGTCAGTGCCTGAGCTTTCTCTCCCGTTAGGGGGGGGAGGTGGAGTTTTGGTTCGGTGGTCAGAAGTATAGTCTGTTTTTGACACACACAAAAAAGATTAAGGCATATTATTTGTTGCTCCTGTGAATCTGCTTTGTCAATGGTTTACTGGGGCTGGGGGGTGGTGCCAGCTACCTAAGAACACTGATGTCATCAGAGATGACATGCTCAGCCTCCAAGCTGTTGGTGAGAGCTGACAACCCAGATGTCTGGACTGCACTGGAGGTCTTCAAGGAAATCCAATTATCAGGTAAGGTCTAATTTCACCACCTTGTGCAGTGAGAGATGGTAGCTGTACTCCTCTTAAAAAATGCGGCCACATCTACCTCAGGGGCCTCCCTCTCCGGGGTATGAAGTACTTGGAAGAATTCTCTGAATCTTTCCTTTTTATTTGTGCCTCCCCTCTAATTTTCAATCTATAGGAATCCCTGATTTTTGTAGTATAATTCCTAGCTTGTTGCCCTCATAAATGGTATCATATATCGAGTTTAACGCTCCACTTTTTACCTATAGAGGTATATTTTTAATGGCAACCAGATCTCAGACTGTAGAAGAGCTAAATATCGAGTTTAAGATGAAATCCTGAACTCTTGCTCTTTAATTGCATCAACGATCTGTTATGTTGCCTGTTCTATTTGGCTTCTTTCCCTTTTCCTGTTGGTTTTTTAGCTGAGTATGTTTATTTAATCTCCCAGCATATCATCTACAAATAAATCGAGTGTTCTAGCGCTGTTCAGCCCAAACCAGATATCAAATGAGTCCACTATCGATTCACTTCAAATAGTGGTACTAGTGTACTTATCTGGTTCGGCTGTCTTTCCCCAACGCCAACCAATGCGCCGTTGCGTTTCACTGAAGTGTTTTATCAAGGGGTCACATTCCGCACTCAGTTCACACACCGATTTGCAAATTCAACCGTGGCTGTCGTCTTTCATTGCTTCCATTCAAAGTTTGTTACAAAGACGCCGGCATAAATGGCATGCCGATAGGTGGCTCGCTTTATTACCGTATTCAAAGTGATTTTGTTGCAGTCTTTCAAATTAAGCTTAACTTCACCCAACTGTATCTCCAATAGGTTCCTCCGGGTCTCTTGCAATTTCCCCCATTTATGGTCATGCTTCTGGTTCTACCAGCTGAGCCCTTAATTCCTTCTCTTTCAGAATCTTCAACATCTTCTGATGGGTCCCTATAGCAATAGGTTTCCCTCATGAAATGGACTTTAGGCAATCCCATACCACTCTTAAAGGACGACGACCATCATCATTCTGGTCTAAATAATCTCCAATAATTTTAACCACACACACCACTATTTCCGGGTCTTCTAATAGGGCCTCATTGAGTTTCCACCAATATCCTTTCCCCTTCCCCCTTGAATTTCCCCCCTCAGATAGGATATGGTCAGACCATACACCAATCTCCTATCTCCTATATGACAATGAGTCATTTTCTCGGCTAGGGTTTTGCTCACCCAAATCATATCCATGCATAAATAGGAGTCATGGACCGAAGAATAGTGAGTATAATCTTTATTCTGTCCATGTAGCTCCCTCCAGGCATCTAAGAACATAAGAACATAAGATATGCCATACTGGGTCAGACCAAGGTCCATCAAGCCCAGTATTCTGTTTCCAACAGTGGCCAATCTAGGTCATACGTACCTAGCAGTTTCCCCAAGGGACACAGGTTCCACAATGCTTGTATTGGTTCAAGCATTGATATCCTGGGTCCCTTCTTAATAATGGTTTATGGACCTTTCCTCCAGGAACTTGTCCAAACCTTTTTAAAACCCAGCTACACTAACAGCCTTTACTACATCCTCCGGTAACAAATTCCAGAGTTTGATTACACGTTGAGTGAAAAAATATTTTCTTTTATTAGTCTTAAATAGTTTACCCTGTAGCTTCATTGCATGTCCCCTAGTCTTTCTATATTCTGATAAGGTAAACAATCGATCTACGTTTACCCGTTCCACTCCGTTCATTAATTTATAGACTTCTATCATATCTCCCCTCAGCCGTCTCTTTTCCAGGTTAAAGAGCCCAACCTTTTTAGCCTTTCTTCATAGGAGTAGCCTTCCATCCCCTTTACCATTTTGGTGGCTCTTCTCTGAACCTTTTCTAAATCGCTATATCCTTTTTAAGATACGGCGACCAGAATTGCACACAATATTCAAGGTGCGGTCTCACCATGGAACGATATAGAGGCATTATAATATCTTTTGTTTTATTTTCCATTCCTTTCCTTATCATACCTAGCATTCTATTTGCTCTCTTGGCCGCCGCTGCACACTGGGCCGAGGGTTTTAACATGGTATCCACAAGGACGCCTAAATCTTTTTCTTGGGTGGTGGTTCCTAATGTGGAACCTTGCATCGTGTAACCATAGTTTGGGTTGTTCTTCCCTAGGTGCATAACCTTGCACTTCTCCACATTAAATTTCATCTGCCATTTTGATGCCCAGTCTTCCAATTTATCAAGATCCTCTTGCAATTTTCCACAATCCTCCTGGGTTTTAACAACTTTAAATAGTTTTGTGTCATCAGCAAATTTGATAACCTCTCACTCGTTATTCCACTTTCCAGGTCATTTATGAATATGTCAAAAAGCAGCGGACCCAGCACAGATCCCTGGGGTACACCACTATTCACCTTTCTCCATTGGGAAAATTGGCCATTTAGCCCTACCCTCTGCTTTCTATCTTTTAACCAGTTCCTGATCCACAGTAGTACACTGCCTCCTATCCCAGACTCTTTAGTTTTTGCCAAAAGTCTCTCATGAGGGACCTTGTCAAAGGCTTTCTGAAAGTCCAGATACACAATATCAACCGACTCACCTTTGTCCACCTGTTTATTCACTCCTTCAAAAAAACATAACAGATAGTAAGACAAGATCTTCCTTGTCTAAAGCCATGTTGGCTGTCTCCCATTAGGTCATGACTATCTATATGCTGAGTAATTTTATTCTTTATGATGGTTTCTACCATTTTTCCCGGTACTGATGTCGCTCACCGGTCTGTAGTTTCCCGGATCACCCCTCGACCCTTTTTAAAAATTGGTGTTACATTGGCGATCCTCCAATCCTCAGGTATTAGAGATGATTTTAATGGATAGTCCACAGATTACTGAATAGCAGGTCTGCAATCTCAAATTTCAGTTCTTTCAACACCCTTGGATGTATACCATCCGGCCCAGGTGATTTGCTACTCTTCAGTTTATCTAATAGTTGTAAGACATCTTCCCGATGTATCGATATTTCCTTCAATTCTTCCACACCTTTAAATACCACTTCAGTCCGTGGGTAACATCCCTACATCTTCCTCAGTAAAGACCGAAGCAAAGAATTCATTCAGTCTCTCCGCTATCGCCTTGTCGCCTCTTAGTGCTCCTTTAACCCCTTTATCATCTAATGGACCAACTGACTCTCTCATACGGGTTTTTGCTACGAATGTACTTGAAAAGGTCTTTATTTCGCGTTTTTTGCTTCCGCAGCAAGCTTCTTCTCAATTCTCTCTTTGCCTGCTTATCAATGCCTTGCATTTGACTTGCCAGTGCTTGTGCTGTTTCCAGGTTTCATCATTTGGCTCTTTTTTCCATTCTTGAAAGATGCTTTTTTGGCAACAACAGCCTCTCTGACTCAGCTTTAAACCATGCTGGCAATTTTTTAGACTTCCTTCCACTTTTCTTAAAGCGTGGAATACAGCTGGTCTGGGCTTCCAAGATAGTATTTTTCAACAACACCCAAGCTTGATGTACGTCTTTAACCTTTGCAACTGCTCCTTTTAGTTTTTTCTTAACTGTTTTCATCATTTTATAATAGTCTCCCTTTCGAAAGTTAAAAGGTATTACTGTGGATTTCATTACTATCCCTACTCCACTAATTAAAATCAAAGGAGATAATGCTATGATCACTATTGCCAAGAGGCTCCAACACACATATACTCTTGCACTACATCTGGTGTTCCACTAAGGACTAGTCTAATATTGCTTCCCCTCTGGTCGGTTCATGAACCAGCTGCTCCAAGAAGCAGTCATTTATTTCATCTAGGAACTTTATCTCCCTAGCATGTCCTGTTGTGACACTGACCCAGTCGATGCCGGGGTAATTGAAATCACCCCTTTATTATTACTGCACTGTAACTTTTGCTAGCTTCCTTGATTTCTTTGAGCATTTCATCATCCATTTGTTCATTCTGGCCAGGTGCGGACGATAGTACACCCCCACTGCCATCGCCTTCCCCTTTTTAACTGGAATTTCAATCCATAGAGATTCTACAGCAAATTTTGTTTCTTGCAAAACTTTAATCCTTTCTGATTCAATGCCCTCTCTAACATAGAGCGCAACCCCTCCACCAATTTGATCAGCTCTATCATTTCGATATAGTTTGTACCCAGGTATCACAGTGTCCCACTGGTTGTCCTCCTTCCACCATGTCTCTGATATTCCAATCATATCTAACCTCTCGTTTAGTGCTATATATTCTAACTCTCCCATCTTGTTTTGTAGACTTCTAGCATTTGCATACAAGCATTTTAGAGACTGTTTTTATTTCATATTAATTTGGCTATTGGTAGACATGGGTAATTTGGGATCTTTTAAGTTCTGTCCTGCTCCATACTCGAGGGCATTTGGGGCTACTTTTACTCTTTTTTGGAACCTCTCTGCTTTTTGTAGTATCCTTCAAGGATACATTCTTCCGAACCATGCGCTCTTGGCGACTGTCGGCTTTCCCCTATTATCTAGTTTTAAAAGCTGCTCTATCTCCTTTTTAAAGGTTAATGCCAGCAGCCTGGTTCCATCCCGGTTAAGGTGAAGCCCATCCCTTCGGAAGAGCCCCTCCTTTCCCCAGAATGTTCCCCAGTTCCTAACAAATCCGAACCCCTCATCTCTGCACCATTGTCTCATCCACGCATTGTCTCATCCATCTAGTGCTCTCATCAGGGCTTTTAACCGTTTCCAATGTCGTCCAGTGCCCAATTCTTCCTCTCTAGATCTAATCTTTGATTCATTACGAGATTAAAATCCCCACTCATTATTATATTCCCTTCTGCAAAGTCAAGAATGGGGTGCAATAAATTCTCATAGAAGATACCCTGTTTCTGATTAGGACTATACTCCTTTTATCAAAATGTACACCTGTTCCCGTCCCCCCCAGGAGGCCTTCACCATCAGATATCTGTCGTCTTTATCCTGTGGGACTCCCTTGGGCCTGCAGTCTTCCCGACAGTACAATAGCCACCACCCCCTCACCTTTCCCCCATCATTCTACTGGAGGCAAAAAATTGATGTGGGTATTTAGGGTGGGTCAATCGCCATTCATCTTTAACTAAAAGATGCATCTCTTGAACAAATCCCACATCACTATGTAACACCCCAGTTCTTTATAGAGAAATTGCTGCTTCATGTAGGAATTTAAACTCCCAACATTTAGGGTAGTAATCCAGAATTTAGCCATTGCAATCCAGCAGGTAATTCCATTCATAACCTTGGTCCTTCTACCCCCCCCTACTCTCTATTCCCCCTTTCTTCCCCCTTCTCATGTCTACCGCCCAATTTTCTCTCCCTTCTGGGTCCACAAGAGGCGTGACTCCATCCGTAGCCAGTTCTTTAAGATTACTCTTCATTCCGCCCATTGTTTACCTCCCTTCCCTGCAGTCCCTCCAGACATCACAACGGAATGATGTAATGCTGTAGTACATCAACACCTCAACCCTTTCTTATACCCCCCCCCTTACCCCATCAAGCATCCATCTGCACAGTCATTTCTAGTTGTAAATATACCCCATCCCGGAGTCCTTTATTCAACTAGTAGCCTCTCCACCCATCTTTTTCTGTTGCCGCAGTCGTTTCTGTCCCTCACCTGATATTTTGGTCCAACCGGCACCTGTTTATTGGCTCGTCTTGGTGGAACTCCAGTAGGGACAATAGCATTAGGTAAATTAGACCAACTGGCCTTCTGCATAGCTTTCACAGTGTCCTCTACAGTTTTAGCATGTGTTGTGATTCCAGACATAGTAAATTGTAGCCCAGTGGGAAATAACGATTTATATCTAGTTTGCTCCTCTGAGGTTTTTTGTTACTCCCCTGTACATTCAGAGTTTTTGCAGTATCAATTGAGAGAGGTCTCCAAACACCTCTACCTCTTATCTGTTCCATTTAATCTTGCCCATTTTGCTTGCTGCAGCATAAATAGCATCCTTTGTGGTGTATTCGTGCAGGCATGCCATGATGTTGTGCATCCGACCCTCGTGTTTCGGACCTAGGGCTCAATGCACCTCCTCCACCTTTAAAGCAGAGGTCAGCTTCTTTCATCCCAGCTTTGTTGGTTACTGCTCTACAAAATTGTTCCACCAGCTCACGGTAATTAATAGCCTCATCCGTCTCTGGGATTCCTCAGAGGTGCAGGTTCGAGCAAAGTGATCTATTCTCTAGATCTTCCAGTGTTGAAATTAAATCTTCCTATGTCTCTCTTATCGTTTTGGCCTCTGCTGCGACAATTTTATTTGTATATCATGTGTATCTCACTCTCTATCCCCCTTCATCTACTTTGTTGCCCCAGATCGCCAGTATCTCCTTGCAATTCAGTAATCCAGGTTTGTACATCAGTTTTAAATTTGGTAAGATCCTGTTTAAGTGCTGTGATGTCTTGCCATAGCATAGTAAACCAGTCTTTGATCTCCTGACACAACTGCTGCATATCTGCATTGCTCTGTCCTTCATTGTCACCAATACTTTTTCCGCTCTCAGGGCTGAAGCTGGCCACCATTTTCCCCTTGCCTAGAGGTGCAGATGATGTCGGCGTTTTGTACGCAAAAGATTTTGGGTCCGTTCCCAGCTTTTTCCCAGCCATATCTGTACCAGGAAGCGTTTTGTCCCTTCGAGATTTAAGCAGGTTTTCCAGAATGTTAGCAGTTATTTTGGGCAGGTTTTAATGGCCGTTACTGCAGAGCTGAGCTCTTATGCCACTCACCACATCAGTGATGTCACTTCCCCCTTTCTAGCAATTTTATAATATTTATGGCTTGACAATAATTTTATGCAAGCATTTGACACTGGCTGGAGATTTTCGGGACTGATATTGAGTTTGCAGCGGTCTGCATATTTCTGTTGTAAACACCAGCTGCCGTGGGTAAAATTAAACCAGTTCAGCAGATGTCGCCGGAAAGCGACGTAGGTTGATATCTGGTTTTAGTGGTGCCTGCCAGTGGCTATTTGGTCAGCCGCTATCCAGATAACCAGCCGCCTAACTTGATGTGGTTTGTTATCTGGTTAGTGGACTGAAAATTGCTGCTGACCACCCCAGCACTCTCCGGACAGTGCTGTAGCAGTTAGAGAAAATATCCAGCGGCTCTCTCCAGCAGTGCTGAACATCGCCAGGGTTTGTCAATGGTTTACTGGGGCTGGGGGGTGGTGCCAGCTACCTAAGAGCACTGATGTCATCAGGGATGATATGCTCAGTCTCCAAGCTGCTGGTGTTGCTATCTGGATAAGGGTTTTGAATATCGACCCTTTTATTTATTGATGTATCAGTTTACTGATGCTATTTTTTTTTAATGTGTCTGTGGACTCTCCAGGGACAATATTCACAATTCTTAGCTGGATAGCTTAGGCCACATGAAAAGCAGGTCTAAATTGCTATCTGAATAAGTGTCAGTTGAAAAGCATTGCTATCTTGATAAGGTCAGCCGTTACCTGGATAGCGCCACTCAGTCGGGACATTCAGCATCAGCTTATTATCCAAATACTGCCACTGAATATTCCGCCGGTATTTAAGTGTTGCGGCCGACTGCCGTGGTGCTCGAATCTTGACCATTTTGAAAATCAGGCCTTCTGTTTTTTTTGATGTCTTCTAGCACATCTTGTACTTTTGCCTTTTCCACCCCCACCCTTTTTTATCAGATCCGGATCTGGGAGAAGAAGGTAATAGAGCAGCAAAAGCAGTCTGGGGGGTCCAAGGTGCCCATACGCCAGAACACCCAAGTGCGGAAGAACATTGAGATCATGGAGAACAAGCTGGACCGGGTAAGACTCATGCCGCATGTACATGCGTTCCTTGGCCTGCATGTCTCGGCTGGGCAGAGCTTCATGCCACCCCCCCCAATGTATTCTTATGGACCCACCCTGTGTTTCCGGGCCCTCTTGTCTAATACTGGTTCTCCAGGACCAAGCAGGAAGGCAGTCCTCACTTATGGGTGACGTTGGCACCGACGGAGCCCGCACAGAGCAATTCCCCAGCTTTCAAAGAAAGCCTTTGGGATTGCTGCCACGCATGCATGGTCCTCTTCCTGCCCAAAGGTTCCATCTTGCTCAGTCTCCCTTTTTCCGCGGAGCCCTTCGGACACACGTCCTCGTCCCTCAGAAAATGTTTTTCGTGTTTGGCCTGCTGGCCTTCTATTTTCCGGTTGCTCCGGTCCTCTACCCGTCCTTCCCCTGCTCTACCTGTTAGGGGATAGTTTTCTTTGCCTTTTTTGCTAAAGGGCTTTGCGCCCTTTTCTTTACCTAACCGCTGGCCGCGTGGGTCTTCGACCTCGCGGGGGCCATTTTTGCCCCTATGGCCACCGGATTCAAAAAATGCGATAGATGCTCTAAGACTCACGGACTGTTGTCTGCGGTGCCTCGGCATTGATCATGATCCGGAACTGTTTTCGCTTTGGAAGAAAATGTCCTCTAAAGCCCTGCTCAGTCGTAAGCAGAATTCCGAAGACATTCTCAGAAAGGCCTTCTCGGAATCCCCGGTGGCGCCTTCGGTCATCTCTCCTCCGGTGGGATCCCCCACTTCGGCCCCACACTCTGGCGGCACTCTGACCAGGGGTCCCCTGAAGTGGAGCAGTGCAAGAAGAAGAAGAAGGCCTTGAAGTTGCTGTCGGGAGCTCCCCACAAACGCGAGTGTTCCCACGCTCGGTCGCTTAGCCCTCTTCGGCATTCCCGAGAGTCAGACAAGGAGCGGCCCCGCAAGGTACCCCACACATATACGGAGGCTTCCAGCAAAGGCACCTGGTCTCCTGAGGGGTATCCCGGTGAGGACCCCCTCTCCTCCTCAACGCTTGACCTGGTGACCCTGGGATCGGCGTCACAGAGCCCCATGCCCGCATGCTGGCGTTGGAATGCAGCGTTTCTGCGTTCATCGCTTCTCAGCAGGCGCTCATAGCCAGCTTTGCTGACTCACGCCCAGAGATCGTGGGTCCCTCGTGGGGGACACCGAAATCTGTCCAGGAAACCTCCGAGAGCCGTGGGCCTCGTGTGGGTCCTCAATGTAGGGCTCGCTCGCCCTCCTGTTCCTTGGGGGGTGAGGTCTTCCAGGTCCTCACCCCCCAAGGAAGGATGTTGTAGTGGGAGATCATTTTGCATCCAGTGATCACCAGATGTGTGGTTCAGTATTAGGACTAGGGCTGTTAGAATCCATTCCAAGGTGAGGATCTTAGACTTTAGGAAGACTAACTTTGCGAAGATGGGCCAATACCTCAGGGAGTCGTTAGTGGGATGGGAACAGCTGGGGGATGTAGAAAAACAGTGGGCAAAACTGAAAGGGGGTATTTTAAAGGCAACCAACCTTTTTGTTAAAATGGTAAATAAAGGCAAAAGGAACAGGAGACCGCTATGGTTTTCGAAGGAAGTAGCTGAAAAAGTGAAGAAAAAGAGGGAGGCCTTCATGAAATACAAGAGATCACAGAGAGAGGAAGACAGGCATCTGTATTTGGAAAAACTTAGAGAAGCTAGCAAAGTAGTCAAGAAGGCAAAGATTCAAAAGGAGGAGGAAATAGCCAATGCAATAAAATAGGGGGATAAGACATTTTTCAGATATATTAGTGAGAAGAGGAAGGGCAAAAGTGGTATTGTCAGACTCAAGGGTGCAGGGGGGGAATATGTAGAAGCTGATAAGGATAAAGCGGAATTGCTTAACAAATATTTTTGTTTTGTGTTCACAGATGAAGAACCAGGAGCAGGACCTCAGAAAACACCCACAAATAAGAACAGAAGCGAGGGACATCTTGAACAATTTTCAGAAGACTGTATTCATGAGAAACTAGCTCAACTAAAAGTAGACAAAGCGATGGGACCGGATGGGATACACCCTAGAATACTGAGGGAACTTGGGGACGTTCTAGCAACTCCACTGACTGACCTTTTCAATGCCTCGTTGGAGTCGGGAGTGGTGCCAAAGGACTGGAGAGAGGCTCATGTGGTGCCTTTACACAAAAGCGGAAGTAAGGATGTGGTTGAAAACTACAGGCTGGTTAGTTTAACTTCGGTGGTGAGTAAATTATTGGAAACGCTGCTGAAAGAGAAAATAGTGAGGTTTCTGGAGTCCAGCGGATTACAGGATCCGAGGCAGCATGGATTCACCCGAGGCAGGTCTTGTCAGACAAATCTGATTGATTTCTTTGACTGGGTGACCAGGGAGTTGGACCGAGGGAGAGCTCTAGATGTGGTGTATTTAGATTTCAGTAAAGCCTTTGACACTGTTCCTCACAGGCGACTTATAAACAAACTGAGCACCCTAGGGATGGACCCTAAAGTTACTGCTTGGGTTAGAAATTGGTTGGGTGGGAGGCGACAAAGAGTACAAGTAAATGGAGCTCACTCTGAGGAGAAGGATGTTACCAGTGGTGTGCCCCAGGGATCTGTCCTTGGTCCGATTCTTTTTAACATCTTTGTTAGTGATATAGCGGAAGGGCTGTCCGGTACGGTTTGCCTCTTTGCGGATGATACCAAAATCTGCAATAGAGTAGACACCCAGGAAGGTGTAGATAACTTGAGGAGGGATCTAGCTAAGCTTGAAGAATGGTCTAGAATTTGGCAGCTGGGATTTAATGTTAAAAAATGTAAGGTCATGCATTTGGGCTGCAGCAATCCAAGGGAGCAATACAGTATAGGAAGTGAAGTACATTTGTCCACTAAAGAAGAGCGGGACATAGGCGTGGTTGTGTCTGATGATCTTAAAGTAGCTAAATAGGTAGAAAAGGCGACGGCAAAAGCTAGAAGGATGCTTGGGTGCATACGGAGAGGAATGGCTAGCAGAAAAAAGGAGGTGATAATGCCTCTGTATAAGTCTTTGGTGCGACCTCATTTGGAGTATGGTGTGCAATTCTGGAGACCGCACCTTCAAAAGGATGTGAACAGGATGGAGTCGGTGCAGAGGGGTGCTACTAAAATGATTAATGGGCTTCATTTTAAAGCATACGAGGACAGACTTAAGGATCTTAATATGTACACCTTAGAGGAAAGGCGGGATAGAGGTGATATGATTGAGATGTTTAAATACCTCCGTGGCATAAATGTTCAAGGAGAGAGCCTCTTTCAATTGAAAGCAAGTTCTGCTACGAGGGGACATGGAATGAGGGTGAAGGGAGATAGATTCAGGAGTGATATGCGGAAATATTTCTTTACGGAAAGAGTGGTGGATCCATGGAATAGTCTCCCAGTGGAGGTGGTAGAGATGAGGACAGTAATTGAATTCAAAAAAGCATGGGACCAACACAGAGGATCTCTAAAGGTAAAAAGTGGACTGTTGTAGTTGTTGTTATGGAAGGACAGACTGGATAAGCCATGTGGTCTTTTTCTGTCATCATGTTTCTATGTTTCCAAGCGGGCCTCGGCCACTGGACAAGGCAACCTGCCCGACTCTGACTCCTCAACCGAGTTCTTCGACTGGGAATCCAATGGGGACACCTCCCCGGAGACCCGTACTCATTGGGATCTTCCGTCGGATCCCTCCCTTCCTGCGTTTCAGCAGCGCACGCTGCCCAAGGAACCTCCTTCCTGGTATTCGTCCGGGATATGGCGCGGGCTCTTAACCTGGCCACTCAGACCGAGGAGGACCCTCGAGCTGAAGAACTCGACATTCTTCAGTACGAGTCCCTGCCTAGGGAGTCTCTCACTGTTCCGGTCTGTCCCAGCTGCTGCTCCACATGTGGGAGGCACCCGCCTTGGGCCCTATCATGTGTAAGCGCCTCGACACTATGTACAAGGTTCAACATGGCCTTGGGTTCAGAAAGACCCAACTTCCCCACATTCCATGATGGTGGAGTCGGCCATGAGAAAACAGAAGAGCCTGAAATCGCACTCATCAGTTCCCCTGGGCCAGGAGTCAAAAGCCCTTGACGCCCTGGGCCGCAAGGCTTACTAAGGCTCCATGTTCTCTTGTCACATTCAAGCGCGACTTGGCCAAGGTGCTCAGTGGTTTCTCCACAGGCCTTGAGGGTGAGCCACTCAATAGCTTTAGTGCCCTGATGAAGTCCATCGCAGACTGCTCTAAATACCTCTCCTGAGCCGCCTACGATGGATTCTTGTCATTGGCTCGGGTGGCGACTGTGGGCATCGGAGCCTACCAGGCATGGCTCCAATCGTCAGATTTGGAGCAGTGGGTGCAGGAAAAACTCCTGGACGTCCAATGCCTCGGCAAGCTGATGGAAGATAAAGCCGCGGAGATAGAGATGCAGTTCGTCCCCAGAACCCATCTCTCGCGCAAGACCTACACCCTTCCCTGGAAAAAGCAACAGGCCAAAAAGCCTGCCTTTCCCAGGAAGGGCCTCCAGTACCGTGGTTACCACTGTACCCAGCCACCCCTACGCTGACCACGCCGGCGCAGGGTAAGTTCGGCCAGCGGCATCGCAAGCCGAAAGGGCACAAAGCCCAAACCCCGGCCCCACCACAACCCGCTCAGGAGTTTTGACGCCATTGGTATAGCCTATCACCCTCTGGTGACGCAGCAGCCAGTGGGGGGACGCCTGTCTTCTTTCGCCCCTCTGTGGGTTTCCATCACCTTGGACACCTGAGTTCTCCAGGTCGTCTATCGCCTTCACTTTGACAGACTTCCACCCCCCTTCTCCCGGCAGAGCCTCCTCGACACCCCATGCACCAGGTGTTCTGCAGTGGGAACTAGTCTCTCTCCTTGCCCAACGGGTGGTCAAGAAGTCCCTCTGCACCTTTGAGGTCGGGGCTTCTATTCCTGGTACTTCCTTGTCCCGAAGAAGACGGGGGGGTCTGGGGCCCATCCTCGACCTCTGAAAGTTAAACAAATTCTTGGTACGGGAGAAATTCAAGATGTTATCCCTTGGTGTTCTGCTGCCCTTCCTCCAGCAGGGCAATTGACTATGCTCCTTGGATCTAAAGGACGCTTATGCTCACATCTTAATCCACCCCCAGCACAGGCAGTACCTGCGCTTCAGAGTGCGGGGAGAGCACTTCCAGTACAAGGTGCTCCCCTTTGGCCTCTCATCCGCCCCACGGATCTTCACGAAATGCCTCTCCGCAGTTGCCACATGTCTCGGGCATCAGGGCATACCAGTCTTTCCTTACCTCGATGACTGGCTCGTTACGGGATCCTCTGTCGAGGAAACCCGGCAAGTGACATCGCGCACAGTCGTCCTGTTGGAAGGCCTGGGATTCTTGGTCAACTACCTAAAGTCCCACCTCAAGCCGGTGCAGGCCTTAGAGTTCATCGGGGCACACCTCGATACTCGGCGGGCGATCGCATTCTTACCTGCGGATCGCACGGACTGCCTCCAAGCTCTGGTGGCTCGGGTCCAAAGCCCCTGTCCCCCCCCCCCCGAGTTACAGCTGTGTCTATGCTACACCTCCTGGGCCACATGGCCTCTACAGGCCATGTGGTTCCCAATGCCCGGGTACACATGCAGACAGCTCAGTGGTGCCTCAGCACCCAGTGGAGCTCGTCTATCGATCACCTCAGGGACCCCGTCAGGGTCTTCCCCGACCTTCGTTTGTCCCTGAGTTGGTGGCAAAACCTCTGAAACCTCCTCTGAGGGTTGCTCTTCCAGCCCCCACAGCACAACGAGGTGCTGACAATGGATGCTTCCCTGTTAGGGGGGGGAGCCCACTGCGGTTTGTTGTGCACGCAGGGGCAGTGGTTCCCCCAAGGGGTCTAAAGCAGCAGATAAACTTGCTTGAACTCCGGGCGATTCGGTGGGCCCTGAGGGCCTTCGAAAGCCACCTCAAGGGGTGGTCGGTACTCATGCAGACCGACATCCGCGTGGCAATGTTCTATGTCAACAAGGAAGGGGGTACCGGATCGCGCTCCCTCAGCTGAGAAGCGGTCCTCCTCTGCTCCTTTGCCATCCATCAGAAGATGTTCCTCAGGGCGATCTACCTTCCGGGTCAGGAGAATATCCTGGCAGATAGGCTCAGCAGGATCCTTTGCCCTCACGAGTGGTGCCTGGACCAAGGAGTGGCAGGCTGGCTGTTTCTTCGTTGGGGGACGCTGGCAATAGACCTATTCGCCAATCCCCAGAACGCGCAGCTCCCCTGCTTTTGCGGGCTGGTACCGCACCCGGCAGGGAGAGTCCGGATGCATTCATTTTGAGCTGGTGCTCCGGCCTACTCTATGCATTCCCTCCCATCCTGCTCATTGCGAGAACCCTCCTCGAGGCTCAGCGGGGACTTGGCATCGATGATCCTCGTGGCCTCGGAAGCCTTGGTTCCCGCTTCTGCTCTGGCTATTGACAGAGCCCCCTGTTCCTCTGGGCTCTGCTCAGGGTCTACTAGCGCAGGAGGAGGGATGGTTGCAGCACCCGAACCTAGCCTCCTTATCCCTCACGGCCTGGCAGCTGTATGGGTCTCCCTAGCTTCGTTGGCCATCCTGGAGGAGGTGGAGGAGGTCCTCCTCGCGTCGAGGAAGGACTCCACAAGACGAGCTTACGCCTTCAAGTGGCGGCACGTCTCGGTTTGGTGCTCAGGGCTCCAGATCGACCCATTCTCGTGTCCCATTCGATGGGTCCTTCAGTACCTTCTCCATCTCTCGAAGGAAGGCCTGAAGTTGAACTCTGTCAGGATACACTTGAGCGCCATCTCGACGAACCACCTCCCAGTCGAGGGAAAGCCCCTCTTGGGGCAGCCGTTGGTCTCCCGCTTTATGTGGGGTCTTTGGCTATCCAAGCCGCCCATCTGACCTCCCCCGGCAGAATGAGATTGAATGTGGTGCTCATGCAGCTGATGCGTCCACCATTCGAGCCGATGGCAACGTGCTCGCTTCGGCACCTGTCCTGGAAGGTGGCCTTCCTGGTGGTGCTGACCTTGGCCTGCCGAGTCAGTGAGCTCCAGGCTCTTATGGCTGATGCCCCTTACACCAGGATCTATAGGAATAGGGTGGTCCTCTGTACCCACCCTAAATTCCTGCCCAAGGTTGTCTCGGATTTCCATCTCAACCAGGAGATAGTCCTGCCGACTTTCTTCCCGAGACCCTACGCTAACCAGGCTTCTGCAGCTCTGCATACCCTCGACTGCAGAAGGGCTCTTGCCTTCTCTTTGCAGCGCACCCAGGCTTATCGCAAGTCTGTCCGATTCTTTGTGATCTACGATCCCAGTCGTCCAGGGCAGGCAGTTACCAAACGCACCAACTCTATTTGGGTGGCGGACTGCATCACCTTCGCTCACACGAAGGTGGGTGCCCCGTTAGATCGTCGTCACTGCGCACAAGGTTCGGGCCAAAGCGGCTTCGGTTGCCTCGCTATGCTCCGTACTCCTGATGGACATCTGCCGGGGTGCAACCTGGTCTTCCATGAATACCTTCGCTGCACACTACTTCCTGGACAGCGCCTTCAGCCAGGCTGTACTCCGTAATCTGTTTGCGGTATAAGCAACTCCTGCCCTCTGACCCTTCTTCATGGCTACTGGGGCTTCGCCTTGAGGACCCGAGGACTCAGTCTCCTTCAGGCATCGGCTTCTGCTCACGATCTCACGGAGGCATTTTTCTTTTGGTTACAGGTTCGGTAGCCTGTAACTGGGGAGTAGTCCCATAAGTGAGGACTGACTTCCTGCTTGTTCCTGGAGAAAGCATAACAGATGTTCTCCAGGGACAGCAGAAACCAATCCTCACTACCCTCCCGCCTCCCCTGATGAATTGCTAGATTTTTGTCCTTCCCTTTCCATCTGCTTGGTAGGGCTCGAGCTAAGGGACCTGACTGAGCAAGATGGCACCCTTGGGCGGGAAGAGGACCACACATGCGTGGGAGCAATCCCAAAGGCTTTCTTTGAAAGCTGGGGAACTGCTCTGCACGGGCTCCGTCGGCGCCGACATCACCCATAAGTGAGGACTGATTCCTGCTGTCCCTGGAGAACACCTGTTACAGGTGAGTAACTATGCTTTTCTTCGGTTCCAGGCCTCAACCAAGTTCAACACCCATCTGATGAAGAACTCAAAACTACGCGGGGAGATTGACATTCTGAGGCTCGACCGTGCCCGTTTTGAGCAGTTGTACCGGAAGATGGAAAAGGTGAGAGAACAGGGCAGAGGAAGGAGGTGGCATCGAGGGTGGAGAAGGGTGAAGGAGGCGAGACAGGGGTATAACTAACATATATGGGAGAGGAGTCACAGAGGGCAAGATGCTTTTCTGCCCCAAATCAAGATACCTCGGCCAACCTCAAAGCCCATAGAAACGAGAGAGAGAAGGGGGCAGGGGTCCACCATTCACACAGGTTTTTTCCTTTTCTGTTTCAGGAGCTGCAGGAGACGCGGCGAGAGATAAGCGCTGTAATTGACGACTCCACTGCAGCTTACACCGCCAGGTATGGGAGAAGGCAGTGTTCTGAGCAAAGTGGAAAGCGTATAGTGCGAGGGTTGGGAGTGGGAGAGCTCTAACTCCTTAAAGATTCTAATTCTGATCCCAAAGCCTGCTGACTTTTACCTGTCCTGTGAGTATTTTTATCAAGGAAAAGAATGCCCTCAAATGCATTCTACATACGTTTATTTCCTTCTTTACCCCACCTAAAACACTTCTCTGGTAGCACCTCCTCTTATTGGACAGGGCGGTTTCTATGACTGAATCAGATGCATAAATTGGTATCTACTTAGGTCAATAGCTTTGAAAGTTGTGCATTGAAAGAACGTGATGGGTGGGATTTCCCATGGTAGAGGTCATCAGGAGGCGTCACGTTAAGGAAACACACGGGACATGAACTGTCCTGTCCAGGCAGTGTGAGTTACCACCTAGTATGAAACTTCCTTCTGGATTGGCTTCATAGGGGCCAGGACTGGGGAAGAGGGAGTACTAGCATGGGTAGGAAACTGTTTCTGAGGGGAGAGAGGGGAGGCATGCAGAGTGGGATTGGAAAATGGGAGCTAAGAAGGGGCAGTGGCAGTAATGGACTGGCTATAGAGATCCTAAGGGCTGAAGGCAGGCAGAAGACGCCCAGGCATGCATGACAAAGAAAGCTAAGGCGGAGTCTTGATGGCCAAGCTGACAAAGAGGGTGTACCATGGACAAGGAGAAGGTTGCCTGTATGAGTACCCCCTAGATGTGTGATGCATGGGAGACCAGCTAATGGCAGCAAGCAAGCTTTCCACAAAATCCATGGCCCAGAGCAGTGGTCACCTTTACAGAAGCATGATTTAGGACAAGATTTAGGGGTAGAATAAAAAAAAAAAAAATTAACCCCGTGAATCACTCTGCACAGTTTAGAGATGCCCAAAGGCTTTACTTCCATTCTGCCTGCACCCCTTCCTCTATGTCCAGGGTCGAGGCTCAGAACAAGATGCTTCAGCTGAAGGAGAAGGTGGAAAAAGATGTAGCCCAGTACAGCGCGGACGTCCGGGAGCTGCAGCGTGTCATCGACCACGAGCACAAGCTCAAACAGTTCTTGGGGATCAAGGTGCAGGAGCGTTCCATCAGCAAGGAGGCGCTGGAGGCACGGCGCAAGCGAGGTAATGATCAGCCCCCCTCCCCCCCCCCCCCCCCAATTTGAGTGCTCATCCAGGCTTCCTTGAGCAACCCTGTCATCTGTGGGAAAAGATACACGACGGAGGGAGTGGGAAAGGGGATTGTCCGCCACCATCCCCTGCCTAAGAATGAAGCGTCACCTGGAGGGAGGGGGATGCAGAGTCTTGCTGATTCCGAATTTCTTGGCCTTTGCACGTTTTGATGGAACCACAAATAGCCATTAGCTTTTGGCGATGTAACAGGATTTTGGCTACTGACCACAGCTGTCTTATTCTTTCGTATTCAATTCCTTGGTACAGTAATTGTAATAGAAAAGCAGAGAGTACCCATTAATTTCCTTTTCTCTTCCTTTTCTCGGGTGGGGGCCGGCAGAGAAAGAAGAGCTGGAAAAGAAAAAAAGAGACCCCAAAGAAGAGTCGATGGCAAACTACGAGGCCGCCTTCCGTCGCATCAAGAGCCTCACGGGCGAGGACAATCTAGACATTCTGGTGCAAAAGTTCATCGAAGGTGCAGCTGGGCTGGAGGCAGAAGGGACATCAATTATTACTGCGTTGTGTAATGAATCCGGGAGGGGGAGGGGAAGGGAAAGGGTAAAGCTGCAGATATGACCTTTTACTTTAGTCCACTCTGTCTGACACTGATTAGTGTCTCTGAATAACCCTACCCGCTTCTCTTTTGAAGTTAAGTGTGTAGCCATGTGCCTCCCCATTTTTCCCTGCTTAACCCAGAAGGCAATCTGGCTTCATTGGCTGATTTAAGAACATAAGAAGAATATAAGATCTGCCGTCCATCAAGTCCTCTATCTTGGCCAGTCAAGGTCACAAGTACCCGACAGGATCCCAGAAGGTAGACAGATTCCATGATGCTTATCCCAGGGATAAGTATGAGATTTCCCACAGTTCACTTCAATAATGCTTTATGGACTTTTCCTCCAGGAACTTGTCCAAACCTCTTAAACCCAGCTACACTAAAATCTGGGAGATGGAGTTAATCCCAAGACTCGGAGGGGAGTGGAGGCAAGAGGGAGGCTTGTCTTGGGAAGATGAACTGTCATAGGTCCAGCCTTTTGTAACCCACCCCGCATCTGTGTCTCCTTTTGTAGTGGAGGACCAGAACTTTGCCCTCTTCAATTACGTTAATGAACAAAATACTGAGACAGAGAGACTGCAAAGGCAGATCAAAGAGGTAAGAGGGAGGAACTTCGCTTATGAAAGAGGCGCTGGAGGCCTTTGATGCAAACATAGCCCTCACCCATAGGCATAGCGCTCCCCCCATCCCCCCAAATGTTGCAGGCATAATGGTGAACTGGTTCCCCTGTCCCCACTGCCAGTATGACGTCCTTAGCCTTTGCGCCCCCCCCCCCCAAAGTAAGAAGGCAAATTACTCCGATGCCCTCTTTCTCTACCGCCTGCACACACACTGCTCCACAACCGGAGGTGACAGGAGCCTCGGTGATCTGATCCCTTTGACTGTAGTAAGGGGGGGGGGGGGTGCAGAAGATGTGGCTGATAAATATTTGTGTTTTTCCAGATCAAAGGAAAAATTGAGGATTTCAAAATCCATGGGATGCGCCTGGATAACGAGCACAAAGCCACCCTCCATGAGATGGAGGCAAAGCAGGAGGAAGCCAGGAGATCGGCAGATAGCTATGAAGAGCACCTGAAAGGAATGCTGAAGATTATCGACCAGCTGAAATTAGGTACGGGGGAGGAAATGGCAAGACACCCAAAGGGAAGGGCATCCTGCTAGACCAGCCCCAACCAGCAGATGATGAGACAGAGAGAACTAGAAACAGGACTGTGACCTCATCACTAGCATCATACCAGGCACAGCTAGGGGCCCTCGTTGGTATTTCTCTGTCTTAGCAGATGGTGGTTGCTTCATTATAGCTCCACTGTTCCACTGCTGCTTCTGTCAGGAGGACGGATAGCAGTCCCTGGGGCATATAGGATCTGCCCCTCTAGCTGGACTGAATTTAGGGGGGAGGGGGGTGCAACTTCTGACAAGGAGGTTAAGCTTAGTTGCCATAGGAGTTTTATTTTTTTTGTATATTTCTTTTTATTGAATTTTATATATAAATACAACAAGAACAGCAACATTCCCCATTCATGATCCCACCCATTGTCTTGCAAGTCCGGAACATCAACATGCATATAAGCAATACACTACAAATACTTTCCCCCCCACCCCCCTGAATAGGGAATATAGAACACCCTTCAATCTCAACTAGGGATAGTTCTTCCAGCCCCCCCTTCCCCGGGCGACATAGGGTACTTTGCCCAAGTTTCACACCAAAATAGTCCAGGTGCTTTGAGATTCCCCTCTAGACACCCTAAGAAACCTTCAATCCCCCCTCTACTTGTTAATTTTATCTCTGCCAATCCCTCCAATCCCCCCTCAACCCCCCCTCCCTCCCACCTGAATCCCGAAGGCATTAGATGCTTAAATGTTCTAACAGTGGGAGCCATTGCTCCCTAAATTTCTCCCCCCTCCGGCGTCGAACAGCCGTCAATTGCTCCATCAGGGTAATGCGCCGAAGTCGACTCTTCCAGCTCTCCAACCCCGGAAGTTGGATCTGTTTCCACGCCCGGGCGATCTCACTACGTGCTGCTTGAATACATGCCCCAATGGGGCATTCAAATTTCTTACCAGTGTGCTCTGGCCAGAGCCCCAAGAGTCCCAGCCCCATGTCCACATTAAGGCACACCCCCACCAGATCCTGAATCTGCCCCGCTACCATGGCCCAATATCCCTGTACTGTAGGGCACTCCCACCAGATATGCAGAAATGTCCCCTCACTCCCACAGTCCCTCCAGCAACGATCCGACACTGCCGGAAACATCCTATGTAGCCGCTCTGGGGAGTAATACCAGCGATACAGCAGCTTATAGGAAGTCTCCCGAATTGCCACCGACAAGCACTGCCGAGCAATATTGGTGCGGACCCGTTGCCACCCCAGCTCCCCTAGCTCCCTTCCCAGATCACTGTCCCACGCTTTCTGATGAGGAAACTGCCCCTCCAGTCCTCCCCCCAATCCTTCATAGAGTTGAGTTATCAATCCCCTAGAGCCCTCCCAGCCCTGCCACAACACTACCCTTACATCCGGGCCCCCTTCCCAAGACTCCCTGACTTCCCTCTGGGTCAGGAAATGCTTTACTTGTAAGTATGGGAAAACATCACCCCCTCGCAATTGAAACCGCACCCTTAGGTCCGGAAATGGAATCAATTCCCCATCTTTGAAAAACCTCTCAAACGTATCCAATCCTGCTCTTTCCCATCTCTGGAATGTTCCCTTTCTCCCCGGCTCAAATTCTCTCAGCCCCCTCACTGGAGCCAAAAGCGAAAAGGTGGCCCCTGGTGCAAAGATCCTATTGGCCTTACGCCATTGCGCAGCTAAATGCCAAAGAAACGGATTATCCTGCCATCTCCCCCCAGGAAGTTTACCAAAGATCCAGAGCAAATACTTCAATTGAACCTCCCCCCCCCCCCCCCAGTACTGTTCAATTTCCCAAAATCTTTTCGCAACCCCACCACTATCCCTCCACTCAAAAACTTGCCGCAGTTGTGCAGCCGCATAATATCGAGCGACATCTGGCACCCCTAGTCCCCCCCCCTTTCCCTACTCGCATACATAACCCTCCTACTCACCTGGGAACGGCTCCCTCCCCACACAAAAGCAAACATCTGATTCTGTAATAGGCGTAACTCCCTACGTGGAACGGGGACCGGCAAAGTTTGGAACAAATACAGCATCCGTGGCAAAAGGTTCATCTTCAAGACTGCAATTCTACCCAACCAGGAAATCTCCGCACCCCGCCACCGAGACATATCCTCCCTTAGCCGTCTAAACGTCTGGGGATAATTTGCCCCATACAGTTCCAAGGGGTGAGCGGTGACCTGCACTCCCAAATATTTTATAGATCTGCTCGCCCAGCAAAATGGAAAGGAGCCCTTCAAACCTTCAATAACCTGCGGTTGCAATGATACTGACATGGCTTCTGTCTTATCCCAGTTAACTTTGAATCCCGAGAGGGCCCCATAGTCCCCAAGCTCCTTCGTCAACACTGGTAGCGAGACCAAAGGCTGCGTCAGGGCAAAAAGCACATCATCCGTAAACATTACCATCTTATGTTGTTTCTGCCCCACCTCTACACCCTTAATATCCGGCATCGACCGAATCCTGGCGGCCAGTGGTTCCATGACTAATGCAAAGAGCAACGGGGACAGTGGGCACCCCTGCCGAGTACCCCTACCCAATGGAAAAAAATCAAAATACCCGCCATTAACATTCACGGCAGCCACTGGGGAAGCATATAACGCCCGTAACCATGCTCGGAACCTAGGCCCCAAACCTATGTGTTTTAACACCGCTTGCAGAAACTAAAAATTGACCCTATCGAAGGCCTTCTCCGCATCAATGGAGAGAAACATAGCCTGTTGCCCTTCCTGTCTCGCCAGCCACCCCAATTGAATCACCCTCCTTATCCCATCTGCAGTTTGTCTGCCCATGATAAAGCCAGATTGATCTGGATGCACCAGCCCAGGCATAAGCGGGCCGAGTCTCAAAGCCAATACCTTTGCCAGAATCTTGACATCTACGTTCAGCAAAGATATAGGTCTGTACGACCCACACACCGCTGGATCTCTTCCCGGCTTGGGTATGACCACTATGGCCGCTTGACTCATAGAGGAAGGTAAAGGATCTCCCCTCAACACCGCATTAAACACTCTCACTAGGATCGGAGCCACCAACTCGGACATTTTTTTATAAAACAACCCCGTGAAGCCATCTAAGCCCGGTGCCTTGCCTGGGACCAAAGATTTAATTGCCTCCATCACCTCCTCCAACGCTACCCCCTCCATTTCCCCGAGCGTCGCACTCCCTCTGCCCCCATTCTGAAGATACTGCTCAGTGTCTTCCCCGTCCCCCTGGGGCTCAGCTGCATACAGCTGCTGATAGTAATCCCGAAACCTCTCCCGGATCTCCCCGCTTTTGTACAGTAATCTATCCTGGGGGCCTTTAAGTTTGGCAACTAACCTCCGTTGCCTCTGAGTCCTTAATTTATTACTCAGAAGCCGGCCCGCCTTGTTATCAAATTCATAGTATCGCTGTCCTACCCTCTCCAGTTGCCTAGAGATCTGTTCCAACTGGAGGCCCTTAAGCTGATTCCGAATATCCTCCATTTTCCCCCTCAGTTTAATCCCCCCCCCCTGCTGTTTATGGGCCTGCTCCAACTCCTCCAATTGGCTAGTGAGGCGACATACCTCCTCCTCCCGTTTCTTCTTCCTCCGGGCTCCCATCTGAATCAGATGACCCCGGACAACCGCCTTCAGCCCGTCCCAGAGACTTCCCATCTTCACTTCCCCATTGTCATTAAATGCCATATACTCTGTAATCACCGCTCTTAACTTCTGCTCCTCTTCCCCCCCCCCCCCCCTGCAACAAGTAGTCGTTTAGTCTCCAAAAGATTCGCCTACCCCCTTTCCATGGTGGACCAAACCGGACTCCCACTGGGGCATGGTCAGACCACGTGATCAGCCCTATTGAAGCCCTGTCCAAGGCCTCCAGTCAATACCAATCACCCAATAAATAGTCTATACGACTATAGAAGTCGTGGACCGCTGAATAAAATGAAAAGTCCACCCTGGGATTTGCCACCCTCCATAAATCCTCAAGCCCCAAATCCTTCAGCCATTTCAGGAATTCCCTAAGACCCCCCTCCTCCCTACCCCTCCGCCCTTGCCTTCCTTCCAGCTCTTTGTTGCAATCCCCCCCCACCAACACATTCCCGTGAATTTTCCCTACCAGCCAAACTCCCATGTCTTCCCAAAACCTCCGTTGGCCAGTATTAGGACCATATACAGAGATCAGTGTGACCTGCTCTCCCCCCAACAGTCCCCCCACCACCACCGCTCTCCCATCCGCTTTCCTATAAACCTGGCCTACCTCGAGGGGAACCCCCTGCCCCACCATTATAGCAACCCCCGCTCTCGTCTTCCCTCCCTCTTCCGCTGCAAAATACCCCTGATAGGTACTGGATCGCAGCAGAGATTCATCCTCCTGTTGCAGGTGTGTCTCCTGCAGGAAAGCCACTTGCCATTTCTGGTTCCTCAACTCCTTCCATATCAGCTTTCGCTTTTGTGGCAAATTCAGGCCCCTCACATTCAAACTCCCTACACTTAACCCCGACGCCATTCTGACTTTATATTATTTTATTTATTTATTTAACATGTTTTGTATCCCGCCTTTTCCTTCAATCAAAGCGGTTAATACAGCACAAAGTTAAACAAAGGTGAGGGAAACATACATTGCATTATCATTACATCACAACAAAACACTAGGAGTACAAACAGGGAACACAGTACATAACTTACATTACATTACCTTACATTAACTACAAACAGCATATCGCTGAACAGAATGAGCATATAGAATAAGCATATAGCAGCAGATAGTGGGTCCCGCACGGTCCACCGCCTAAGGGCCACGCCAAAGGGCCCTCTTGCGAGGCCCTCAGGCACGGGCCCGCAAGGCACGGGCGCGCCATTGCTGAAGGGATTCTAAATGATTTGAAAAGTGCTCAGATTGGCTGCAGTTTTCTCTCACACACAGTTCCCAACCAAGTAGGCACAGCTGATTCTCACTCACTGCTCACAGGATCGTTGAAGCCTTTGCTGAAGGGATTCTAAATGATTTGAAAAGTGCTCAGATTGGCTGCAGTTTTCTCTCACACACAGTTCCCAACCAAGTAGGCACAGCTGATTCTCACTCACTGCTCACAGGATCGTTGGAGCCTTTGCTGAAGGGATTCTAAATGATTTGAAAAGTGCTCAGATTGGCTGCAGTTTTCTCTCACACACAGTTCCCAACCAAGTAGGCACAGCTGATTCTCACTCACTGCTCACAGGATCGTTGGAGCCTTTGCTCATTACTCAACCTCAATGCCTTCCCCCTCCCCCACCCCCCCCAAAATACGGAACTTCACTCCGACCTCCATCAAGGATGTGACCCCCCTTGGACGCTGTCTCTCCCCTAACTCAATGACTTCGCCCCCCCTTAAACCCCCCATCCCCCTTACACCCCTCAGCTCAGTTCCCCCCCCCCTTTATTAACAGTGCGGATTCATCAAGGGAGGTCCCCCCCCCAGAGGCCCTTGTTCCCCGTTATACCCGCACCTCAGCCCTTACATTTCCTCCTCCACCCTCCCAGTAACACAATGCAAAGAAATCATCACATATCTCAATAGTCCACCACACAGTTCCGCTGGGCCGCCTCTCAGCTTTTCCTCGTGATCCGTCGTTCCAGCTTTCCTCCTCAGCCTCTGGCCCTTCACCGACACTCTCTCCCAGCCCGGGCGTCGCACTTTACTTCCCTTCTGGCTTGTGGTGGTATCTGGCTCTGGCAATCGGGGCGCTCCCTCCTGTCGCAGAATTCTCCAGGCCTCCTCCTCTGACCGCACTCTGAAGCCCCTTCCGTTAATGTCCATTAACAGCGCAAATGGGAAGAGCCACCGGTACCGCATTCTCTCAGTCTGCAGGTATTGCGTAACCGGTTTCATCTCCCTGCGCTGCTGTAGCGTGCTGGAGGATAGGTCATGGTACACCTCCACCTTGCAATTCTCCCACTGGAAACTCCTCCTGGCCACGGCCACTCTCATTACTCTCTCCTTTACCGCATACAGACAGGCCACAATATCACGCGGTTGACCTCCCCTAGCTGGGCCCAGCGCTCGGTGAGCTCTTTCCACCGCCACCTCCACTTCTCCCGCTGATGTCTCCTCACCCTGCAGCAAGAATCTGCAGACCTTTTGAACTACTGCCGTTGCGTCTACAAAGGCCGCTACCTCCGGCAGCCCCCTCACTCGCATATTGTTTCGCCGAGTGCGGTTCTCAAGGTCCTCTAGCTTATCTTTCAAAGCTAACTGTTCAGTTTGTAACCGCTGCAGATGGCCGTCCACTTCCGCGGCCCTCTCCACGTGGTGATCTGTCTGCTCCTCTAGCAGTTCCACTCTGTTCCCGAGCTCCTTTACATCATCCTTAATATTTGCTAAGGTCTCCTTCAACTCTCCTCGCATGGCACCGATATCTCTCCTTAGGGACCGCATCCAACCCCAGATATCGCCACGAGTGCAGGCATCATCCGCTCTCTCCAATTCCTCCTGAGTCCTCTCCGGAGGCCATGTGCTCTGACTCCTCTCGGGCACGTGGCTCCAAAGTTTCCACGTAGGGGGATTTAAACTTGGCCAGCTTCTTACGAACTGACATCCCTACTGACTCCCCTCTCCTCCGGCACCGATTAAACTGGCTGGGATGGGGTCAGTCTGCCAATTTCCTCCGTTATTTTAGCATCCCGATGGGAGCTTCAACACTAAGCTGCCATCTCCCAGGTGACGTCACTTCCTTCCGCCATAGGAGTTTTCTAAAGTGGTGTCTGGCTCGTAGCTCTACACTTTTGTTTTATTTTTCATTCAGAATTTCCAATTCATCCTGCTGACCAGTCCAGATAAGTAGGTGAACTCCCCCTGCCAGCAGATGTTGGAGACAGACAGATACCAGAAGCCTGATTGGTTGAGTCCTGGTAGCTATATGGCTGTACCTCTAGGAGTCGCCTCTAGAATTTCTCTGTCTCCAGCAGATGATGGTGGTTTTTCCTGTGAAGTTGCCGTGGAGCGGCTTACTCCTTTTTCCCCCTCCCACTGTGTCCTTGAGGCGGGGTTGGCCGTGTGGCAGCACGGCCCGGTGGACAGTCAACAAAACTGTGAGTACAGTTTACCTGCAGGCCATGGGAGACAAGGTGTCTGCTGCTGGTGCTTTCGGTGAGGAGTGTCGGGCCCCACCGTTTTAGCCTGTGGAACTTAGTGTGTGCTTGTGTGCCCGTCACGCTGGGCCAGCTCCCCCGATGTCTTGGCTGAAGCAAGTGGTGCCGGGTCTTGGTGGACCAGTTGTGCATTGCTTGTGCATCCAACCCCCGGACAATCATCAAAGGCTAGATTGGCCTCTCCTGCAGCGGGGGAGTGTTTGAGGAGCCGGCTGCAGTGACGATGACATCGATGCCTCTGGGCCTTCCGTGGGCCGCATGGTCAGAAAGCCTTTCAGAAGAGGGAGATTCCTCGTCGCCAGACCTATTCCCACAGGGGGTGCAGGACCCAGGGAGGCATGGGAACGTGGCCACAAATCAGCAGAAGTGGCTGAATTTGCCACTCTATTTAGGCAGACCTGGGCCCTATGAAAGGCAAGCCATAGGAATCTAAGCGCTTGAGGACAGACTGCTGCAGCGGGGGCTGCAGGCTTCCAGTCTCAGGGCTAAGCGGCAGTGCAAGGCCTTGGCCTGGGCCCTCAGGGAGATGGAGTCTCCAGAGGTAAAGGACCAGGTCAGTGAACTGTTCAGGCGTCGTCATCCAGTGCCTCCAGTTTGGAGGATGGAGAGTTTTCGCCCTCGGAGGAGGATAAAGAGTCTTGGGTAGTTCACCTATTTTGCCGGGAGGTGGTCACTCCACTCATCAGCCAGATAGCATTGGAGCTGTATATTTCCGAGGTGACCGCAGCAGCAAACCAGTCATCACCTGATCCGATACTCAGGGGGATAAGGGCACCCATCAGGGTCTTCCCTTTCCCACCTGATCTTCAGCAAATGGTGATGGAAGAGTGGGAAGCCACGGATTCCACCCTGCATTCAGCCCGGCAGCTGGGCAAGATTTACTCCTAGTCCCAGGAGGATCTACAGCATTGGCTGCACTATCCTAAGGTGTACTCCTTGGTCATGGCGGTGGCCAAGAGGACCACCATCTCTCAGGACAGGAGCGTGGAGGGTCTCCAAAAGACAGCGTTTTTGGCGTCTGCCTTGGCAGTGTAGACATCGGCATGGTGGGGCCTAGCAGCCTAGGCCCTGCTGCGTTGGATTCAACTTCTGCTGGAGGATTCCAGTGCAGCTCACCTGGAGTCCGTGGTGGCCTTTTTGGCCGATGCATTCTGCGATTTTCTACGTTTGGCTGCACGGGGAGTAGCAGCCTCTAATGTGGCCTGCCGCTGGCTCTGGCGAGGAACTAGTCGGCAGATGCAGCCTCAAGGCAAGTCTCCCCTTCAAGTGTAGCCGGCTCTTTGGGGAGGAAATGGAGAAACTGGTCAAGGATTTGGGTGTGGTGAAGCCTCAATGCCTGCCACAGGATAAGCCGAAGGCATCTTCCCAGCGTTCTACATCCTCCAGCTCCGTCACTTCTCACTTGGGGATTCACGATGTTATAGGCAGGGCTGACAATCATTCATTTATGCCAGCTCCAGAAACTGCAGCCAGTCCTTTTATGGACTTGGTGGTCCCAGGGATGATCCGGAGCCACAAGGAAATCCGTCTCCTCCTCCGCACAGACGAGGTTGGAGGGCGGTTCTGACTTTTTCACCAGGAATGGGCTCGCATAATGTCAGATTGCTGGGTGCTGGAGGTCATCAGGGCTATGTGTTGAATCTCGCCAAGCCCATTCAGGATGCCTTTATAGTCTCTCTGTGTGGGTCAGCTCTCAAGCATGAGGCTGTTTTGTCCACACTTCAAAGACTGCGGTGCCTCCAAGCCCAGCTACTGGTGCCACCCTCCGAGTGAGAAGAGTGGCAGTGCTCCATCTACTTTGTGGTCCCCAAAGAAGGACGGAGCCTTTCGACCGATTCTGGATCTATAAGGGGTCAGCCGCAGCTTGCAGGTTCCCTGATTTCACATGGAAACACTGAGGTCTGTAATTCATTCTGTACGACCATCGCAGAGTGCTCTAACCAGCATGTGATTCAGCTGTTGGGGCGGCTCAGCTGAGTGGTCAATCACAGCAAGAGTTGTCTGACTCCTTCCCAAGATCTGGAATTTCTGGGGACTCTGTTCGACACCCGCCAGATAGGATATTCCTCATGATGGCACGGTGGCACAAGTTCCGGCAGCAGCTTCATGGGTTCCTGAGATTCCTGATCTCCTGGACATGGGATTACCCGCAGCTCCTAGAGGTGATGGTGGCATCTGTGGTGGTCATCCCATGGGCTAGAGCACATATGCGCCCTCCGCAGAGGTCTCTGTTGAGCGGTTGATCCCCTTGCTTTCAAGACGTCTGGTGAGGTTACCTCTCCTCCCGAGTGTGCGGTGCAGTCTCCGGTGGTGTGTCTCACAGAGCAACATATTTCGGGGAGTACTGTTGGAACCACTGAGTGGGTAATGGTGACTACTTACGGCAGCTTGCCCGGATGGAGATCCCACTGTCTGGGCCAGTCCATGTAGAGCACATGGGTCGTGGGTGGAGGCCAAATGGGACATCAGTCAGCTGGAGACTTGGGCCATCTGACTTGTGGCAGTTCCAGGCTCTGCTCCCTGAGCAGGCGGTGCATGTACTGTCAGATAACGCTACGGCCGTGGCGTATGTGAATCGCCAGAGTGGCACCAAGTGTCTGAGGGTGGCATGCGAGATGCAGTTGCTCTTTCACTGGGTCAAGTGCCATCTCCAGGACCTTTCAGCTCAGCACACTGTGGGGGAGGATTATCTCAGCCATCACCTCCTCAACCTTAGAGTGGGAACTGGCATCATGGGCCTTTGATGGCATAGTAAACTGCTGGGTCTGATGGTGACTCCAGCTAACGTAAAGGTTCCCTCGTTCTTCAGTTTGTGGAAAACAACCGGGACCAAGGGGTGGATGCACTGGTGCAGCCGTGGCAGTCTGCCTCACTCTATGCCTCTCCCTGCTCCGTGGCCTCTGATCCCCAGGGTACTTTGGTGAATAGGTTCTTGTAGCACCGAATTGGCTCCAGTGTCCGTGGTACACGGATCTTGTGCATCTCCAAGTATATCTGCCCCTGGTGTTGGGGAAGCGGAGGTTGCTGATGCAGCAGGGCCCCATCTTTCTAGACAATCTGGCTTCCTTCTTGCTTACAGCCTGGCCTGGCTCTTGAAAGGCAGCAGATGATGCACAAAGGTTATTCCTCTGTGGTGGTGTCAATTGTTTTGCAGGCCCAGTGCCGATCTACATAGCTGGCTTATGTCCAGGCCTGATGGCTGTTTGAGTGTTGGTGATGGGAATGGATGATGTCCCCCTGGCGAGCTCGGGTTCCTTCAAATTTAGCCTTGCAACAGGATGGATTTCAGAAGAGCTTGGCCTGGAATTCCCTGCGAGTACAAGTGGTGGTGCTTGTCACCTTCCAGGGGCCCGTAGAAGGAAAATCGTTGGCCTATCATCAGTGCTGACCATTTTCTCAAGGGCATTCGTGCATTGCGGTTGGCCATGCCTCCTTGGGACCAGAGGGTGATCCTCCAGGTGCTTCTGCGGGAGTCCTTTGAGCCCCTGAAGCATGCAATTCTCAAGGACATGACCTTGAAGACTATTTTTCTCATGACCATGACCTCAACATGCTGAATCTCTGAGCTGCAGGCTCTCTCTTGTCAGGACCCATTTCTGTCCTTTTCCGCTAAGGGCATTTCCTTACAACTGGTGCTGTCCTTCCTGCCAAAGGTCTTGATTCCTTTCTATGTTAATCAGGTGCGCTCGTTGCCATTTTTTTTCCCTGGCATAATGTTCCGGGAAGGACAAGCATCCTATGGCAGTTGGATATTCACAGTGTTGCTTCAATATTTGGAGGCCACAAATTCCTTTCAGTTGTTGGACCATTTGTTTGTGCTCTTTGCTGGGCCTCGCAAAGGACGAGCAGTGTTCAAGGCCACGCTGGGCTGCTGGATTAGGGAAACCATTGCTTCTGCCTGTCTTTTTTGCGGGTAAGCTGGTGCTTTCTGAGTTGAAGGCTCAGGCTGCCTCCTGGGCGGAATTGTCCTCAGTGGCACCTCTGGATATCTGCAGGGCAGCGATGTGGTTCTCTGTATCCACGTTTGTCTGACATTATCACTTGAACATTCAAACGCGGTCGGTAACCCAGTTCGGCACCAAGGTGCTGTCTGCTGCACTGTCTGCCTGTCCGGCTGGGGAGTAGGATTAGTACTGCCCGCTGGTCTGGACTAGTCTAGCAGGATGATTAATTTCCTTTCCTGCAATCCTGCTAGACCAGTCCAGGTCCCACCTTGATGGTGCCACCTTGCCAGGCTTGCTGTACTTGACTGCCTGGTCTGTTTATCTGCCTCTCTGATCTCTGTATATACCGTATTTACTCGAATGTAATGTGCACCTTTTCTGGCCAAAAAGAGGCTCTAAACTCAGGGTGCGCATTACATTCGAGGGTGCCTTACATTCGGAGGCAAACGCTGCTAGACACCGGCCCGCCCTGATCCAGCCAACCTCCCGATCCAGCAGTCCGCGAACGCTGTCCGAAGGAAATCCACAGCCCCGGCTTACCCCAGCAGCGCTCAGCCCCGTGATGTCGCCGCCTGCCCCGCCCACTGTCCAGGGCAGCGTTCCAAAGCGTATTCCCTAAGTTGCCCTAAGTAAACCTTCAGTGTTATGCTCCTGCTCCCTACCCTCTTTAGGGCAGCTCAAGGCCTTACGTTCAGCCCTATAGTCCAGCATCTTCCATAAAGCCTCCCCCCGTCCATTAGTTTCTCATCCCTTCCCAGCATATTCCCTTTGGTTCCTACTGGAGCTGTGCTCTGGCTGTTGAATATTCCACTTAGCAGGCATTTACACGGTTTGCAAGTCTGTAAACAGTGTGAATGCTTTGGAATATCTGGCCCTATGTTTCTAAATTTAGCCCAGCCATTCATTTGCCTAGATTTATGAGCCTAATTTAAGTACCTAGTGCTGAAGCTTGGTGCTGACCTCTAACTTATTTTCTCCAATCTAAATCTTTTCTTATTGTCACCCAATTTCAAGGCTCCTAAATTTAGGAGTTCAGTGAAATTTTAAGAAAATATTTAGGCATGCAGCCTTAGTAAACTTTCTCAGAGACCAATTTAGGAGCATAACACACAATGTTAGGAGCATAAATCCTTTGAATTTTGGGCTCTATACATGTAGGAGACCGATGTTGGGGTTTCTACCTACAATGTTTATGTACAGTTGCGGTCAATATTATTGGCATCCTGAAGAGAGACTGCTGACGTCATAGGTGAAGATGGCCACTTGAGCTGGAAAGTAGAGCCTGATTTAGCCATCGTCCCAGAGACCTCGTCCCCTGACACGAGAATCCAGTGGTGAAAAACCCCGGGATGACTGCGAAAGGTACAAAAAACAGACTTAAAAGACTGTGTACTCGGGAACCGCGCGCACACAGAAGTGGCCCCTCAATAATATTACAGTTCTGGCCGCAAAAAGCAGAGAGCGGAAGCAGTAGCCTGAAGGAAGCTGGGAGCCACGCCGCAAGCAAGGTCAAAGAGTGAACATTCAGTACGGGTGGAAATTGGAGCTTGGTTTCAGGATTTGAAAAGCAACATATTGCAGGTTCAGGAGGAGGTGGTGGGCCAGATTGAAGGCCTGCATGCTGATCTGTACGAGCTGGGCAGAAAGATGGAGAAGGCGGAGGAACGCCCGGAGGAATAGAGTAAGGCCATGGGGTATTTGGACCAGATGTTGGGGTCGCTGGAACAGCTGCTGCAGGACCTAGAGGACAAGGTGGAGGACCTGGAAAATAGGTCCCGCCGAAATAATGTGTGGTTTTGGGAGATTCCAGAGGAAGAGTCCTTCAATTCCTAAAGTGATCCTGCAAGAGGCAGGTGGAATTGGACAGACAGGACTTTCGGATAGACCGAGCGCATCGAGTGGCAGGACCAGTGGGTCAGAGCAATAAGCCAAAGGATATAATAGCTTGTTTTCATGATCTTGAACATGAGATGGTGGTAGCAAAAACAAGGTCTGGCAGACCCTTCAGATGGGAAGGTGCAGCGTGGACATTTATGCAGATCTAGCTCAGGCCACATTACAGAAGCGACGGGCTTCGCGACGTGGAGATCAAACTGCATGCAGAAGGAGTCTGCTATGGATGGATATCTTCTTTCGGGCTGACCTTTATGCTGAAGGGGAAGAGGTGGCGGGTCTTGAGGAAGCAGTATGAGTCCTTCTGGGTGGTGGAATGGTGGACTCGGACCTAGCGCTGGTGCCCGCACCACAGAAGGAGTTCCTTAACTGGCAGCAAGTCGGTCATGGTCGGTGCAGACTCTAACGACACTTGGGAGGTTGAGAAGTAGGCTGAGCATACTTAAAGGGAGGATCTCGGAGAGAGGTGGCAGATGTTACTGGACACACTGGCACTCTGGGACTTAGGGGCTGTGGAGTAGCCAACTGAGGTGGATTGGACTCAAGTCTGGAGGAAACTGTGTTTTAAAGGTGATTGTGTTGTACTGTAGTGGGGCGAGGTGGATGGGGAGCAGGCTGTTTGAGTGGGATCTGGGGGAGTGTTTGTATTGGGAGTCGTTTCAATGGGGGACATACGAGGAGAGTGAGTAGGGAGGGTCATAATGGGGGGATAGTGAGGGGTGGAGGATGGTTAAGGGGGAGAGGGCAGTGATGGGGTAAATGAGCATGGCTGAGCCAGTTGGCGCTGATGGCGGTAGCCTCTTGACCCCCGGTGTTGAAGGAAAGGGGTGTGCGGGGATGGGGAGGGTAGGAGGGAGGGGAGAGCGAGTAGTGTGGGAGGGACGGGGAGGGCAGGGGGAGGGGAGTGCGAGTAGAAGAGGGGGGGCACTTTTGAGAAATGACACTTAAAATAGTTTCACTGAAGGTGAGAGGGTTCAACTCGCCCTTCAAACGACAAAAGTTGTACAGGGAAATGCTACGGCAAAGACCATCGATATTTTTTTGCAGGAAACTCATTTACAGAAGCCCATGAGAAGGGTTACAGCTCTATGAATTGAATATGGTAGAAGAAAGGGGGAGTTGCAGTATTTGTGGAGGCAGGCCTTAGAGTGGAAATGGGGGACGTGGTCCTTTACCGGGCAGGATGCTATTTGCTATATGATTGGGAACAGAGTAGTTTAAGCTGACTTGCATTTATGCCCTGACTGGGACGCAGAGGGACTCTTTCCCAGAACTGGGGAGGAAGCTGGATGGATTGGGTGAAGGGCTGCTATTGATAGGAGATTTCAATATGACTTGGGAACTAGGAGGGACAGCTCGGGGCGGCGGAAGGGGGATAAGAACTGATTCAAGCAGTTTATTAGTGATCAAGGGGTTATTGATGCTTGGCAATATTTACAGGCGCAAGACAATTCTCGTATTACCCCCAGGTTCATGGATTCTATTCCCATATAGATATGTTGTGGGTGAGGAAGGAGGGGGCCGGGCAGATTAGAGGTGCAGATTGATGCAATTACCTAGTCTGACCATGCACCCATAGAAGTGACTTTGGAAAGGGGATGGAAGGGGGGAGGCGGTTCTGGTGCCTTAAGAAATTCTTGCTGGAAGATGAACTGGTGGTGAGGGAGGTTGATGTCCTTATCGGGGAGTACTTTGTACTGAATGATAATAGGGAGGTAGGATGGGAAGCAATATGATATGGCTTCAAGGCTATACTATGGGACCTCTTTGTGAACTGGGTGGCGAGGACGAAGAGGAAAAAAGGGGTGTGGGGGCTGGAGCTGTATAACCAATTGCTACAGTTGCAGGAGGCAGAGACGAAGGATGGGACGGGGCGGTTTACGGGACAGATGTTGGCGGTATAGGTGTGGTGTAATGCCCTGGATGCAGATGAGATCTGATACCAGATGCAGCTAGTGTGCCAGGAATTTCTTTGAAGGAGGTGAGGTGCTTGCGTCAGCAAAGGCTGCGTTCTCAAATTCTAGCACTTAAGGGAATTCAGGGCAGGCCTACTAGACTAGATAGGCCATGTACTCTTTTTCTGTCATCATTTTTCTATGTTTCTACTAAGGGAGTGGAGGAGTGGCCTAGTGGTTGGGGCAAGGTACTTCAGGCCGGAAGGTCGGGGGTTCAAATCCCACGAGAGGACAGCAACCTTGGGCCGGAAGGACTAGGGTTTCTAGTCCCACAGGTGCTCCTTGTGGTCTTGGGGAAGCCACTTAACCCTCCATAGCCCATGTTCCCTGTAAAATAGTTATCTCCAAGTTATAATGCCCTGTTCAATGTAATTTCAGTTTGTTCAATGTAAACCGCACTGATGCAGAATAGCACGGTATATAAGAGAATGTAAATAAATAAATAAAATAAATAAATAAAAAGGGGGAGGTATTGATGAGCACCTTCCGTGATTTCTATAGACAGCTGTATAGAGCTCTGCCCGCACCATCGATGGAGGAGGCAGATATTTATCTTAACTCTGTTCCGCTGACTAAGCTGGACAAGGAGTTGCACGAGGGGTTGGAACTGGAGATAGTGGTGAACATAAGAACATAAGAACATAAGATATGCCATACTGGGTCAGACCAAGGTCCATCAAGCCTTGGAGGAGATACGGTTAGCCATTAAATTTCTCAAGGTAAACAAAGCGTCGGGACTCGATGGGCTGACAGTTTGGTTTTAACGAAAGTTCAGGGAAAAATTATTGAAACCACTGAAGCGAGTTTTCAGCACATACCTGGGGGGGGGGAAGGTTGGAGAGGATAATGGGTTGGGCAGGGATGACCCCTATACCTAAGGCAGGGAAGGATCTAGAGGCCTTTGGCTCATACTGGCCTATTTCCTTATTAAATCTGGACCCGAAACTGCTCGCCAAGATTCTGGCCACCTGCCTCAACAGGGTTTTCTTGGGTTGATACATGAGGACCAAGCAGGGTTCATGCCCATGAGACAGGAAAGTCCTGAAACTAATTTGGGTCACCCAGAGACATGGAGACCTGACGTTGTTGTTGACTCTCAAAGCTGAAAATGCAGACCATGTTTCTTGAGTGTTCCTAGTGCTGGAGAAAATGGGTTTGGAGAGGGATTTTGTAGATGGGCCTGGGCATTGTATGGCCATCCTAGCACGTGTGTCAAGGTGAATGGTGTGTATTTTGACTTTTTCCTGCTAGAGAGGGGAACGAGACAGGAGTGCCCTCTCTCACCCCTGCTGTGTGCCCTTGATGCTTGAGCTGCTTGTGGTACAAATTTGAATGAGCAGGGACCCTCCAGGGGATACGAGTAGGTGACAGGGAATATTGGATCAATCTCTTTGATGATGATATTCTGGTAGCGACGTGCCTGGAGATATCACTCCTTCTCATTATGTGGTTGCTGTGGGAATATGGATGCCTCTCAGGCTTCTGTTTAATTTTGGGGAAACTGGAGATTCTCAGCCTCACAGTCTCGTATGCACGCAAAATGCAATTGCAGAACAAATCTCCCTTTTCGGTGGGTGGAGAGGGGGATTAGATACCTGGGGGTGCATTTGGAGAGGCAGTTGCGTAGTCTCTATGCAATGAATTATCAACAATTGGTGGGGGAAGTGGATAGTCTGTTGTGCAGGTGGGGTCAGGGATGGATATCTCGGCTGTGCCACATTGCTGTGGTGAAAATTTATGCTGGTCCCACATTTCTTGTACTTATTCCAGACCTTACCGGTAGCTGTACTGATAGATGTCTTGAAGATGGTGCAAAGGAAGATTGATAACTTTGTTTGGAATGGTAGGGCTCCTCGGGTGGCCAGGAACGTCTTTCAGCGACCTAGGGGGGGAAGGAGGATTGGGGAAGAGCGCAGGCCCACGAGTCTGGCAGAGGTGGGAGGGACAGTGTCTGAGTTGGGTGCACCATTTGATTCATAAAGGGAAACTGTGGCCCTTTGAGATGCATACAGGTTGGAGGGATGGGATCATTTTCATTATTTCCAGGTGCACCACTTACTGCCCCATTGGGAAATCTGAGCAGACCTGGTGAAGGAAAGAACATGGTTTGAGGTGCTTTGCACCAAGGCCATGGGGAAGAAACGGGTGCTGTCCAAGTTGTTCAGGGGACTTAAGGGGAGGGACCCCTAAAATTGAAGCATATGCTTAACTGGGAGAGGGACCTGGGGCAGCATTGGACGGAGGACGAGTGGGAGAGGCAGATACAGGAGATCTCAAGGATCTCCATAGCTGCAAATCTTTTGGAAAATGGATATAAATTTCTGTACGGTTGGTACCTGATGACTGAGAGACTCCACAAAGCCGGCATGGTCTCGTCGGCAGAATGCTGGAGACAGTGTGGGGAGAGAGGGACTTAACTTTCACATGCGGTGGGAGTGCCGTGAGGTGCAGAAATACTGGGGTAAGATAATTGCCCTCATAGAGGAAATGGTGGGAGTTATGTTACCCAAGTGCCCAGAGGTCTTTCTGCTCCACAGGTGGGTGAATGCTGTACCAAGCAAGCTATAGAGTGTGGCACAGCATAGTATAGTAGTGGGGCACCGCGAGATTGCAACGCTCTGGAATAAGTCCCAGCTTCCAGAGGTGTCAGGTTGGGTGTGGAGGTTGGCATGCCTATATTTGATGCATAGACCTATGGCTTTGAAGAAAGGCCGTACTAAGGCACTGGCAGCTCAATGGGCAGGGGTATGGGCCTGGATGGGGAGAAGGGGAGGGAAGGAGCTGGGATGAGCGGTTGACTGGCATGCAGTGCCTGGAGAGTGGGGGGTAGGGATGAGTATCCTGCAGTGCTAGGTGAAATAAGAGGGGGGGAGAGGGTACGTGTTTGGGGTTGTATTTGGTTATTTTGTTTGTAAATGGTCCAATAAAGATTTAAAGTAAAAAAAAAAAAAAAACCATTGGCACCATTGCAGTTCAACTGCTTAATGTCTCCTAACAACACAGTATTTGACACACAAAAGAATCAAATACAACAAGATCAATTTAAAAAAGGAAATAGTATAAAAACTGGGACATTGCTGGGACATGCTTATCGGCACCCTTAGAAACAATTCAAATTATTTTGAACCGCATTCCCATTGCAGTAAAATTTAGATGTACCTCTGATCGATTGTCAATACTCGCATGACTTTAATCAGCCAATGAATGATGGCTCTAATGTTTAAAATGGCCACTTCCAGATCGGTCCAGACAAAAGGGTTAACTCCCCCAACCAGCAAATGTGAGACAGAGAAAAACCTAGAACAGTGCTGTTGACATCAGCAGCATCACCTTACCCAGCACAACCAGGGGCACTGTTCGGTATTTTCTCTGTCTCAGCAGATGTTGGATGACTTTTGGCACAGCTCTGTGTTTTGGAGGGTTGTGCACCAGTCACAAGGATTGGGGCAGTTCCAGACCCTGCAGATTGAGGTGGGTGTACGAGACACCCTCTAGTTGAGACTGTCCTAGCCTAACGGGGGAGAGTAACCTCTGACCAAATGGGTCAGGTTGGTTGTCTTCTTACTGGCTGAAAGAGCTTCCTAGTCTTAGCCACAGCGCCTCTCTTTTATTGTTTAAAAAAAAAAAAGTATTGGAGACTTGGAAAGAAAAGTGCAGTTTCTCCTGTTTACCGTTGCCTTCTTAAGACTGGGTACGCGCGGCTGCATCTCCTTCCTCGGAGCTCCGTCGGTTGTTGGCAGGCTGAGTGAATCCCCCCTCCCCACTATTCCCTGCAGGATCGAGGGCGGTGGATAGTGTGGCAGTGATCATCTGGGCCGTGAGTATCTCCCGGGTGCACCAGAGGTCTTGCGGCCTTCTCTAACAGTGTGGAGCCTTTTACTGCTGTTCCTGCCTCTGCTGCTTGCACACACATGCATGCCTCGTTCGCAGCCATGTCCATCAAAGCCCCGCACTGTCTCAGTTGTGGTAAACAGTGTCAGGGACTTTGCCGTTTGATCCCAGTCTTCTGGCTCTGGGGCTCCTTCTCATGCATGAGTTGATAAGGGGCTAGAATTGACTGCTGGTCCCACTCTTGCCAGCCCTTCTCCATCCTTGGTGACCTCGGAGGAACAGCGTCTTGAGGCCCTTTGCCTTTTGGTACAAGATAAACTTCATTCTCTCCCGAACTTTTTTCCCCAGGGACAAAATGATTCACGGGATTACACCACAGAGTCTTCCAGGGTTATCTTGGGGGCATCTGAATTGACAGATACATGTGGAAGGGCTCTCAGGATATGTGGAAGGGCTCCCAGGACTGTACCTCCACGAGTGATCCACACCAGTCTGAAGCCATCAGAAAGCGTAAAGTCACCCTACTTGCTTCCTTGAGCTCTAAGCGCCAGCATAAGCATTTGGCCTGGGCCCTCCGGGAACTAGACTCTCCTAACGATGCAGATCAGGATAGTGAGCTGTAATTCTCCTCTCCTACCGCTTCTCAGAGGATGACAGTGCCTACAGGGTGATCTATCTCTTCTGCAGGGAACAACTCATAGCCCTTATCAATCAGATAGTGGCAGAACTTCGGATTCCCTATGTGGTCAGCCCTCCGGTTCAGTCTACAGCTGATCCCATTCTGCGTGGGGTCAAGGCACCAACTTAGGCTTTCCCTTTCCTGCACAAACTCTGCCAGTTGGTCACTGATGAATGGGACAAGCCTGATGCTGCCCTACGTTGCCTAGGCCGTATCTATCCTTGGTCCCAAGATGATCTCCACCACTGGTTATGGTATCCATGGTCAGCTCCCATGTCACGGCCGTGACGAACGCTATGATCCCAGTGGAAGGGGGTGCGGCCCTCCCAGGATTCTCAGGCTCGTAAGGTGGAAACTTTGTTGCATGTCTGCGTGGATGGTGTCATCGAGAGCGTTTCAGTTTCCTGGACCATGGGAGGATGATCAAGCGCTGTAGAGCAGAGATGGTGCCCGTCTGTTCAAAAATGGTCGAAGTGCCTTCAGAGACAGACTGGCTAACCTACTGAAGAGGGCTTTAAATTAAATTCGTTGGGGATGGCTGAAGAGAGCCCCTAGGTAAGTGAAACATTAAATACCTCTGTAGAAATGGGTAATAGGGGAAATATCTGGAAAGCAGTGAGTATAAATGCCCATAGCATGGGAAATAAGATCTCAGATGTTTTTATTTTATTTATTTGGATAGTTTTCTATACCGCCCCTTCCAGAAATCAGGGGCAGTTTACATGGAACAACAAGTTACATAGAACAGAATTGAACTTGTATACATTGTAACTCAGAAGTAACTATGTACATAGAAACATGTTAAATTATATACATTGTAACTCAAATTGTAACATTGTTGCAGTTTCTTTAGAGATTGTTATATAGTTTACTGCCGAAAGTGTATCGCTACAATTGTCAGGTGCAAATTATGCTTTTTAGAGAGGTTATGAGGACTGCAGTTTATGCACTTGGAGAGATTATGCCTGATGAGGCTTTAATGGAAGAGGCTGACTTGGATTTAGTGGTGGTTACAGGGACATGGTTCATGAAAAACTATGACTGGGAGGTAATTATACTGGGCTATACTTTATTCAGGAGAGACAGGGTAGGAAGAAGGGGAGGTGGAGTGGCACTATATGTAAAAAAATAATATTAAAGCTATAGAATTGCAGGTCTTAAAAGGGAGAGAGGAGGCACTGTGGGTTAAACTAGAAAGAGGGAAAGGGAAATCTATTTGCATTGGAGTGATATACAGATCCCCCCTCTCCATCCACAGGGGGTAGAAGTGGATGGGGAATTAATAGAAGACATACATAGTATTGCCATGAAAGGAGAAGCACTGCTGATAAGTGATTTCAATATGCCGGATGTGGATTGGCAAATCCTTGCTGCGGTGTCATCTAGAAGTAAGGAGATCCTGGATTCTCTACAGGAAGAACTATTCAGGCAACTGCTAACAGAACCCACACGTGATGGGGATTAGTGCTTACCAATGGGAAAAGTGCTTCTGATGTTACAGTGGGAGATCATCTCGCATCCAGGTGTGGTTCAGTATTAGGACTACGGCTGATAAAGTCCATTCAAAAGCGAAGGTCTTAGACTTTAGAAAAATTAACTTTGCCAAGATGGGACAATACCTCAAAGAGTCGTTAGTGGGATGGGAACAGCTGGGGGATATAGAAAAACAGTGGACAAAACAGAAAGTAATATTTTAATGGCAACAAACCTTTTTGTTAGGTAAATAAATGTAAAAGGAAAAGGGGGCCGCTATGGTTCTCAAAAAATAGCTGAAAAAGTAAAGAAAAAGGGGATGGCTTACATGAAATACAAGAGATCACAGAGAGAGGAAGATAGGCATTTATATTTAGAAAAACTTAGAGAAGCTAGCAAAGTAGTCAGGGCCTCTCCAGCTCCCCAACAGGGCAAGCAGGCCAAGGGGCAGGGGCATGGGCCCCGTAGGCAGAAGACCCCCAAGCCTCCGGCTCCTGCGCAGCAGGGAGCGGGGTTTTGACTCCTACAGCATAGCCTCTTCTCCACAGCTGGCTCCACTTGCACAGGAGGTCGGCTGACCCTGTACGCCTACAGGTGGCCAGCCATCACAGGGGATACCTGGGTCCTCAGCAAAGTCCAACAGGGCTACATGCTCCACTTCCACCAGATACCCCCTCCTACTTTCCAGGGGAGCCTCCAAGACTCCCTCTGCACAGAAACCTCCTCCTGCAGGAGTTGGCAAGTCTTCTAAAGGATCTGGTGGTGGAACCGGTGCCTCACCAACTTAAAGGGCAAGGCTTCTACTCCAGGTACTTTCTGGTACCAAAAAGGACAGGAGGCCTCCGGCCTATCCTAGACTTGCAAAACCTAAACAGGTTTCTGGAGAGGGAAAAGTTCAAGATGCTTACCCTTGGGATACTGCTGCTCTTACCTCCAGCAGAGAGATTGGCTATGCTCCTTAGACCTAAAGGATGCTTATACTCACATCCTTATCCATCCAAACCACAGACAATATCTCAGATTTGTGGTGGGAGGAAACCATTTCCAGTACAGAGTACTTCCCTTTTGCCTAACTTCCGCCCCCAGGGTCTTCACCAAATGCCTGGCGGTGGTGGCGGCCTATCTCAGGAATCAGGGAATTTTTGTCTTCCCATACCTGGACGACTGGCTCATCAGAGGTCAGTCTCTCCAGGAGGCCAGACAAGCCACTCTTTGCACTGTCTCTCTTCTCCAGTGCCTGGGCTTCGTCTTAAACTTCGCAAAGTCCATTTTGCTCCCCTCACAGGACATAGAGTTTATAGGGGCAAGATTAGACACCCTGCAGGCAAGAGCTTACTTGCCCGTGGACAGGGCTCACAGATTGATGGACTTGGCCAACCAGTTCCAAAGCACTTTTCAGGTTTCCGCCAAGCAAGTCCTGCGGCTCCTGGGCCACATGGCAGCCACAGTACATGTGACTCCAAATGCCCGTCTGCACATGCGGGCTGCTCAGTGGTGCCTCAGGGCTCAGTGGACGCAGGCCACAGGCGACCTCCGAGACAGAGTGAGGATGTCCAAACCACTCTTGGACTCCTTGCAGTGGTGGCTACATCTCCCAAACCTTCTCAGGGGGGTACCCTTTCAGGCCCCAGCGCCCACCAGGGTGCTGACCACTGATGCTTCTTTAACGGGCTGGGGTGCACATTTATTTATTTATTTATTTATTTAACAGTATTTCTAGACCGTCTTATCATAAAAATCAAGGCGGTGTCACAACAAAACAATCAGAAGATGTGGAGGGGGTTCATGCAGTGATGGGGAAGTGAGGTGCGGGGGGGGGGGTTCATGCAGGGAGTGCAGGGGGGGTGGTGTGCGTGTGGGGGGTGTGTTCTAGATTAGGGGGGCTATGTACAGGGTGCGCTATGATACAGCATGTTCTATAATACTAGGTACTATTCAGATAGGTCATGGGATAAATCCTGTGCCGATATACAATCTTTCGTCAGGGGGGGGGTCTTTGTTGAACAGACCTTGTTGATTAAGTGACGTGTCCATAATGTTCTATGAACAGAGCTGTCTTCAGCTGTTTGCGGAAGTCCTTGAGGTCCGTTATCGCTCTCAGCTCGTCTGGGAGGGAGTTCCAAATGGTTGGGGCTGCCAGGGAGAGGGCTCTCTCTGTGGTGTCTTTTCGTGTTTTTCTGAAGTCAGGGCACGTGCACTCAAGGCCTCTGGTCTCCTCGGGAGGCCACACAGCAGATCAATCTTTTGGAGCTGCGAGCAATCCGCTTGGCTCTACAGACTTTTTCTCATGCCCTCTCTCACCAGTCTGTCTTAGTTCAGACAGACAATCAGGTAGCAATGTTCTATGTAAACAAGCAAGGGGGCACAGGGTCCAGACCCCTATGTCAGGAGGCGCAGGCCCTTTGCTCCTTTGCAGTCAAGCACGGCATGTTTCTCAAAGCAGTTTATCTACTGGGTCAGGAGAACCTTTTGGCAGACAAACTAAGCAGGATTCTCCAGCCTCACGAATGGCAGTTGAATCCACTGGTGGTTCAGCAGATCTTTCTACGATGGGGACTTCCATCCATCGATCTCTTTGCAAGTCCTCTGAACCATCAGCTGCCCAGGTTTTGCTCCAGACAGCCGCATCCCCTGAGAATGGCAGCAGATGCGTTTCTGATCTCTTGGTCTACGGGCCTCCTGTATTCGTTTCCTCCCATGCCCCTGGTGGCCCGAACTCTGTTCAGGATTCTATGGGACAAGGCCTTGGTGATTCTGGTGGCCCCCAGATGGCCGAGGCAACCGTGGTTTCCACTTCTGCTACAGTTGGCGGTGGAAACTCCATGCCCTCTGGGGTGGCAGCCCAATCTCCTGTCTCAGGATCAGAGCTCCCTTCTGCACCCCAATCTCAGATCCCTCAATCTGATGGCCTGGCTGCTGAAAGGATAGTGCTAGCTCCCTTACTTCTCCCTAGGGAAGTTGAGGAGGTGGTCTTGGCCTCTAGGAGGCAGTCCACCAGAAAGTCCTATGCACTCAAGTGGCGCAGGTTCTCAGTGTGGTGTGCTCAGCACAATGAAGATCCTTTCTCCTGCCTGGTGCCAGTAGTGCTACAATACCTGCTTCACCTGTCAGACCTAGGCCTTAAGTCCAACTCTGTTCGGGTCCACCTCAGTGTTCTTTCGGCACACCACTCACCGGTGGAGGGACAGGTGCTGTCGGCTCACCCCTTGGTGTCCCGCTTCCTCAGAGGCCTGCTTTTGCTCAAGCCTCCGATTCGTCCCCCTGCCACTGAGTGGCACTTGAACGTGGTCTTGCAACAACTTACTCGCCCACCGTTTGAGCCGATGGCTACTTGCCATTTACGCTTTCTTTCTTCCTGGTAGCTCTTACCTCGGCCAGACGTGTGAGTGAACTACAAGCTCTGGTTTCTGATAGACCGTACACAAGGTTCTACAGGAACAGGGTGGTCCTTTGGACTCATCCAAAGTTCCTTCCAAAAGTTGTCTCCTCTTTCCACCTCAGTCAGGAGGTGGTTCTCCCGACATTCTTTCCCAGGCCGCATACCAGCCGGGCTGAGACAGTCTTGCATACTCTGGACTGTAAGAGGGTGTTGACCTTTTACATAGAATGTACGAAGGGGCATCGAAGGGCTACTCAGCTCTTCGTATCCTTTGACCCTAATAAATTGGGGTTACCTGTCTCCAAGCATACGTTGTCCACTTGGGTAGCAGATTGTATCGCCTGGGCGTACAGGGCAGCCGGCCTCTCCTTGCAGGGTCGCCCACTGTGTCAGGGCGAAAACCGCGTCAGTAGCTCATCTCCGCTCTGTTCCGTTGGCAGACATCTGCTGGGCCACTACTTGGTCTTCAAGCCAGACCTTTGCAGTCCACTACTGCCTTGAGAGAGAGTCCCGAAGGGACAGTGCTTTCGGACAGGCGGTACTCCGTAATCTCTTTGAGGTTTAGGCAACTCCTACCCTCCGGCCCTTGTGTTGGACTACTGTACGGGGGCGTTCTCAGAGGATATTCTTATCACGGATGCTGAGGCTCTTGAGAGGGAGCCATTTTTTCAGCTTGGGGTTCCTGGTAGCCTAGAGCTGGGGAGTCCCATATGTGAGGATTGACTTCCTGCTTGGTCCTAGAGAAAGAGTAGTTACTCACCTGTAGCAGGTGTTCTCCAGGAGCAGCAGGAATCGGTCCTCACAACCTTCCCTCCTCCCCGGGAGTTGCAGTCATATACTTTATTTTGTTTTTTGCTGTCTTTTAGCTAAGTCATCAGACTGAGCAAGATGCCACCCTTGGGCGGGAAGGGGACCGCGCAGGCGCGCTGCATTCCCAAAGGCTTTCTTTGAAAGCTGGGGAAGTGCTCCGCACGGGGGCTCTGTCGGCGCTAACGTCACCCATATGTGAGGACTGATTCCTGCTGCTCCTGGAGAACACCTGTTACAGCTGAGTAACTACTCTTTATTGGAAAGGCTACTAAAAGAGAGAATAGTGAGGTTTCTGAAGTCCAATGGAGTGCATGATCTGAGGCAGCATGGATTCACCAGAGGCAGGTCTTGTCGGACAAATCTGATTGATTTCTTTGACTGGATGACCAGGGAGTTGGACCGAGGGAGAGCCCTAGATGTGGTGTATTTAGATTTCAGTAAAGCCTTTGACACTGTTCCTCACAGGCGACTCATAAACAAACTGAGCACCCTAGGGATGGATCCTAAAGTTACTGATTGGGTTAGAAATTGGTTTAGTGGGAGGTGACAAAGGGTACAGGTAAATAGAACTTATTCTGAGGAGGAGGTTACCAGTGGTGTGCCTCAGGGATCTGTCCTTGATCTGATTCTTTTTAACATCTTTGTTAGTGATATTGCAGAAGGGCTGTTGGGTAAGGTTTGCTTGTTTGCAGATAATACCAAAATCTGCAATAGCGTAGACGCCCAGGAAAGCGTAGGCAACATGAGGAGGGATCTAGCTAAGCTTGAAGAATGGTCTAGAATTTGGGAGCTATATCTGGTGCGACCTCATTTGGAGTATTGTGTGCAATTCTGGAGACCGCACCTTCAAAATGATATAAGCAGGTTGGAGTTGGTGCAGAAAATGGTTAGTGGTCTTCATTATGTAGCCTATGAGGATAGACTTAAAGATTTTAATATGTATACTTTAGAGGAAAGGCAGGATGGGGCGATATGATAGAGACATTTAAATACCTCCGTGGCATAAATGCACAGGAGGATCTCTTTCAATTGAAGGCAGGCTCTGCTATGAGGGGACGTAGCACAAGAATGAAAGGGGATAGACTCAGGAGTAATATGCGGAAATATTTTTTACGGAAAGAGTGATAGATGTGTGGAATAGTCTCCCAGTGGAGGTGGTGGACACAAGGACAGTATCTGAATTCAAAAAAGCATGGGACAAACAGAGGATCTCTAAAAGGTAAAAAGGGAACTATTGTAGCTAGGCCATGTGGTCTTTTTCTGCCATCATGTTTCTGTTAAAAACAGCCTTTTCCACTTCTTCACTGACTATTCATACCTTTTACATCTGGGGGCCTGTGTCCCGTGTTCTCCTGTGGTGGATTCAGCTTCTGCCAGAATGATTCCACTTCAGAGTGCCTGGAGGTGGTGGCCGCCTTTTTGGCGAATGGCTTTTATGACTTATTTTGTCTGGCTGCCTGGGCGGTGGCAGCCGCCGGTGTCGCCTGCTGCTGGCTTTGGCTCTGGAATTGGTCAGCAGATATCGCCTTGAAAGTGCACCTAGCCAGCCTAACCTTTAAAGGTGGCCTTTTGTTAGGAGAAGACCTGGAGAAGCTGGTCAAGAACTTGGGTGAAGTCAAGCCCCAGCACCTATTGGAGGATAAGCCAAAGTTGTCCTCCTGCCACTCAGCGTCTGGCAGGACGGGCTCCTCCCATTCTGGGTGCCGGGAGTCATGGCGGTACCGGTCGGTTAGGCCCTCCTCTTTGTATCAGTCATCTGGAAGCCATGGTCAGTCCTTTTGAGGAGCCTGGCAATCGTAGGGACCACCTGGAGAGTTAAAGTAATCCACTGGCCCTTTCTCCCGACCCTCTTGTTGATGACTCGGGGTTGCATTCCGAGGCGCCATGGGACAGAGGGCGGCTCTGCCTCTTTTACCAGGAATGGGCGCATCACCTCAGACACATGGGTGTTGGCTATTGTCTCTCATGGCTATGCCCTTGAACTCGCCCGGTCTGTTTGAGAAGCCTTCATATCATCTCCTTGCAGGTTCCAGCTCAAGTGCCAGGCTGTTTTACGACACTCTCCATCGCCTCCTGCTCCTGCAGGCCTTGGTATCCATCCCGAGCATGGGCAGGGATGCTATTCGATCTACTCTGCGGTTCCCAAGAAGGATGGCACCTTCAGACCGATTCTCAACCTCCAAGGGGTGAACTGCATCTTGCGTGTCCCCTGCTTTCGCATGGAGACACTGCGCTCGGTGATCCAGGCTGTTTGACCAGGGGAATTTCTAGCGACGCTGTACGTCATGGAGGTGTATCTTCATATTCCCATTCACGCAGACCATCAACCCTTCCTTCGATTTTGCCATACTCGGCTAGATCCTTCAGTTCCGTGCCCTTCCCTTCGGCCTGGCGACTGCCCCACAGACCTTCTCCAAAGCCATGGTAGTCGTGGCGGCTGCACTCCGTCACGAGAGCATCTTGACTACTGGTTCATTCGTGCTCGCACATGCTCCAAAGCGGATAGCGTGGTCTCTCTAGTGCTTCAGTGCCTGCAGCGTCTCGGCTTCGTCATCAATTACAGCAAGTGTTGGGACTAACTTTACCTTCTTGGGGCAATTGCAGCGACCTTGGATGTGGTGCGTGGGCCAGGGCGCAGATGCTTCCGTTGCAAGCAGCGCTCATGAGCTGCTGGTCTCCCCCTCCTCCTCCCCCCCCCCCCCCCCCCCCCCCCGTCTGAGAAGTACCATCTGCGGCTTCCAAATGTAAGTGTGTGTATTTACACATGGAAATCAAAAATAGCCCAGCATATAAGCAATGGGAGTTATCTTGGCCAAAGTCATGCCTAGATTTGACTCGCCCAGATGTATAAACTATGGGGGGGGGGGGGGGGCATAGTCAAAGCATTTTAACCAGTTAGCAGATCACCTAACAGGCTAAAATGCGGTGATCTCAATATTCAACGGCGCTATCCAGAAAGTGCCCCTGAATATTGCCACAAACCGTATAAAAGATGCTCGGATAAAACCAAGGCGGTCTTTGAGTGGATCAGGGATGGGTCCTGATCGCTATGCAGGCAACGATGAAATTCAGCCACTAACTGGAAAGCTAAACCAGTTAAAGTTCAGACTGGCCTACGGCTGTCCTAACTTTAACCGGTTCTCACTATCCATTTAGTGGCTGAATATTGCCGCTGACCAGATTGTGACTGACCTCTCCAGCGAAACCAGAGATTCAGCTCCGAATGCCGGAAATGTTCCAGCACAAGCAGGATATAATCGGCCACACAGATGGGTGATGACATCTCTGCCGGCACCAGGTCAGACCTGCTCTCCCAGAGCCCAGAAGAGTCTAGAAAACTCTTTGGGGCATGCACGAATGACTCCCTCCTGTGTATTTTCTGCCCCTCCTCCTCCTCAGTCATCTTCATCCATGGTGCCATGTGGACATTGTGGTTTAGTTTGAGCAAAGGTGATTAGGCTTTAAAGCTGCGAGATATTTTTGAAAAACTAATTAGCTGTTCAGCACCTGTCCCTGACGTTGAAGCGCTTTATAAATATCGGCGGACTAGTTCTCGAGCTGGATTTGGTACTGAGCATAGTGGAGAACTTCTTCTATTGGGGCTGGGTTCTGTTAGTCTAATATGATTTGAGCTCAGATTTTGGCATAGTGCATCTCTCCCCTCTACATGAAAGACGTGTGTCTTCAGGAATTAGGAATATGGTGCTCCAGCGTCTGACATCTTTTATGTTTTCCTGAGAGATCAGCAGCCGTTTCTGTTCAAGATATTGTTTTGACTCCTTCCAGAGGGTCATCATTGATTCCCTTGCTTTATAATATTTTATGTTGTATCCGTTGGAGCAACGTTGAGGTGATTTGCCTTGAAAGCATAGCAGTTCCTTGCCTTTAAGAGCTCGGGGGCTGCTTTTTTAAAAGAATAACTGTTGTGATGGGTAACAATGAGGTGTCCTTTCTTATGCCCTTTTCCTCTGATTTTCATTGCAATTTCTTGTTAAGAGTTTAGGAATCACAGAATTATTTTTTGGTTATTCGACTTGCTGCTTTTTTTAAGCTGTGGGTGGTGAAAAACCACCACTTCATTCTGGACCTTAACCCTCAGCAAAATGGTGATCTAAGCACTGCATCATGTTTGGATTCCTGGTCTCCTGCTCAGACTTGTCTGGGAGTTGTGGATTATTGAAAATAAAGTTGTGTGAATGAGGCTGGAGTCCAGGCATGTTTCTGCTTCTCTGCCCCGTCGCTGCCCGTATCCAATTTAAGAACCTAATTTTGGCTTTGTATATTTTATGAACTAACAGGACTGGAGGAGGTGCCTTATGGTTAGAGCACTGGGCCGAGAACAAAGGAAACCAGGGTTCAAATTCCACCGCTACTCCTTGTGGCGTTGGGCGAGTCACTTAACCCTCCATTGCCTCAGGTACAAATTTAAGATTGTAAGCCCTCTGGGGATAATAAAATACCTTCTATATCTGAAAGAATTTCAAGGACAATTATAATCTACAAGATAATGATTTTCCTTCCTCTCTAATCTTCATTCCAGTCCAGGAGCTTTTTTTTGTCCATTCCTGCTAGAAAGATTGGGAAGGAAGCTAGAATTGGGGTGAGCTGCGTTTTGGTTATGGCCCTTACTCCCTGGAATAAGCTTGCAGATGAGTTTAGGCATTGATTGTGATTACTCAAAATTGCAAGCCCGCTGTTTTAATGTCCTGTGTTTTTAGACGCGTTTCCTTTTGGCATTGCACCTTTTGTCAAGGGTTCAGGTGGCCAGGCAAACGTCCGTATGCATGTTTGCACAAAGAAAGATGCAGGTGCTAGCTACATGTGCACACATGCAGTCCCCAATGCCCCATGACCTTCCCATGACATCCACGTATACATGCACATGCTCTGCAACAGATAGTATGCATCCCTGAAACTCCCCATGACATGCACACACACAGCACCCAACACAGCCTATGATATGCACATTCACACACCTTGACACACACACGTACACGGCCCTTGACATGCACTCGCCCTCCAACAAATATAAATGCACAAACACAGCTACTCATACACACAAACCCGCCCCCCCCCCCACCCAGTACTTCTATCACAGACGTATATCAACCCCCCAACTTGTCTGGTACTGCAATTGGGGAAAACACACACTTTTCAGCTTGTTTGGTTTGATTTTGTAATATTTTATCCTTTTTATTATTTTTTGTGGCCTTTGCTAACTTTTTTATACGTATGTGGTGAGGTATGCATTTTTTAAGATACACATCAACTAGGGAAATCTCTTGTAGAAGGGGAAGATGTTTTAGGAATCCTTAAATAAATAGTGATGTGTTCAAAAAAGACATATTTCCCACATCTCACTCTACCCAATTAACTTTCTAGCACGTTTCACTAGTGATATGTGCTTGCGTGTTGGGTGCACCTATGTATGGCGCCTGCACATTTGTGCGATGCATGGATAGTACTCTAGGTGTGTGCTGGGATGGTTCTTTGCCCTTCCATGTGTAGATGCCGCTGATGCATTTTCCATGCAGGCACGCGCTGTTTATGTAGACCTGCAACTAACAGAGGGGGAGTGACCAGCGGCAGGTACAACCACTCTAGTCACCTTACTGGGCAAACTAGATGGACAGCACCGGTATTTATCTGCTGTCATATACTATCTTACTATGTAGTCGCATGTTCTGATTATCCATGTTCCTATTTCCCTGCTCCTTTCCCAGGTATTGACTCTACATTTCGGAAGCTACACTGTGACCAGGGTGCGTTGGATGAAATGTTGGGTGCAGGCACCATACGTGACACCAGCATACTACAGTACCTGGGACTCGTCGAGTACAAGACCAACGAACTCCTCTCAGCCAGGGCCTTTCTCGACTCCAAGGTAACTGTTCGAGGGATGCGCTGAGAGAGGAGAGAGAAAGGTGGGACAAGGATCGAAAGCAAAGAAACTGAGAGCTTGAGAGAGAGAACTTTTAACCATGCTAAATAATATGTTGGTAGCTCATGCCTGAAACCTGTCATGCATCTGAATCTGAGAGATGATGAAGTTATAAGTAGTAAATACACGTAAAAGCTTCCCCTCCTCTTTCCCTCAAAAATTTAAAACGCATCTCGTTCTGCTTCTCTCCCCCATTCTCCTGCAGAACTTCGACAAGCCATATAATTCTGAGCAGACAGCCCTTCTCCTGCTGGGACAGCTGAGTGACTTATCTAGATCGTCCTCAGAGGTGCAGTTACCGTCCACGGGGTGAGGAGGAACCGGCCGCTGGTATCAAGGGGAGAACAGACGGTTGCCAACCCGCTTACCATCATAAACTCTTTCTGCATGTCTCCGAGGGTGGCTGTGTCTTTTAGGGTCCTCTGTTTCCCCTTTAAGGAGGGGAGTCGGCCTTGAGGTGTTACCCTTCATTTTTGTAGTGGTTTCAAGGTGAGGGGTGGGAATGTCATTAAGGCCAGCCTTAGCCCTGGTGGTGCCCAGTGCAAGCAAAGGGGAATGCTGTGCTTGGTACTGGTGATTATGGGGGTGGAGGGAAGTGGTCATTTCCACAAGACTGCACATAGCACCCTGTGTGGTCGCACCAGTCACATGGGTTTGAAGAGAAGTCCTGGGGATCCCTCCCATTTTTGGTTTGATTTTCCCATGTTGGATTGAATACAACAGGATTTGGGTGCGACACCCCAACTTCTGAGGCTTGTTTCATGGGGAATAAGAGAGGCCTTCTGGCCAGAGACCTCAGTTATATACATATACAAACATCCCTTCCCACCCCCACAAGTACATGCAGACACCCAGGTTACTGGGATGTTTTAACATGGGCTATTACAGCGAACTGCAGGTCTTCCATCTACCCACTCACAGGGAGGAGGGCGACAGTGATTCCGATTTCCTGTCAGTGGAGAAGGAGGAGAGACCCCTAACGCGGTCGGAGGTCCGGGAGTGGATCCTTAAAGGGGTAAGTACAGGTCCCAGAGAGGATTCTATACACACTTCACCACTGACATCACTCTTGTGATGTCAAAAGCAGCTGGACAAAGGGGTTTATCTCTGTCACAGTACCATCGGACAGAATGAGGGTGGCAGGGCCTTAGGCTAAGATGCATAGGTATGATTAGGAAGTGCGATTTGAGCTCGGATCATAAATTACCCCCCGCCCCCCTCCCCCCCATGCTGTATACTTTCTTTGGAGCAGGGCGGGCGGGATGAGAGGGTGGGGGGCTATATGTAAGCAAGCTAACTTTGTTCTGAAGCTCCGTGTGTGACCTTAACGGGCAATCGCTTTTATTTCATTGCGCCTCAGCTCTAATCCCTAGACTTTTCACTCCAGAGGTGGCTGCACGCTTTTTCTGGAACACGTTGAAAGATGCTGCATGAACCCCCCAAATAGTTTAGCAAAAATTCCTACTTTCTGCCCTACTTGCGTCCCCCGCTGTTCTGTAGATGCTGAAGAAGAAGGAGGTGAAGGATGGGGCGGAGTCCAAGCACACGGTCAGTACTGACATGACTCTGGTGAAAAGCACAGGGATCTCGCCGCAGAAGAAGCGCCTGCAGGAAGCCTGATGGGTGGAGAGGAAGATATGGGGTGAATCCCCCTCGCCCCAAAACTTTACAGGTACGTGTAAAGGAAAGATAGGGGCCAGTTCTCCTCCTGGTGTTGGCTTCCACGATTATTGACTGAGATGGTAGGATCTAGCTTCTGCCCCCTATGTCAAGCATTCAGAAGGCTGATAGCAAAATCCTTTTCCTGAGCGGTCCTCCAGTTTAGTCCTCCACATCCGGGTAGTGCACCTCCTCCTGCAGCACGGAGACTGGACCAATCAGAATCTTTTTCTCATGACGTATCCTGCTGGAGCTTCCCTCAGCCCCCCAGTGTGTCCAGTCTCCGTGCAGCAGGAGGACTTGTGAGCCTAGTGCTGGGCTCACTTAGTGCTTTTGGGCAACCCTAGTTAGAGTTTAGGGGGTTTCTATTTTATTTTTTCTGAGGTATAACTTTTCTTTATTTTGTTAGCTGTCCCTTTAAATTGCCACATTCAGTGCCTGCGGGGGGGCCGATTGAGGAGCCAAGCCTGCACGTTCCTTCTCCCGTCCGTCTGTGCGGGGGCTGAAGGCAGCGACTTTTGTTGATCTCCCTCCTGGACTGTACGGAGGTGAGATTTTGTTTTGGCAGCCCCATTTCTGACTATTCACGCTGGCTGTACTCTGCTCACAGCTCTAGCGTGCTGCCGCTTCAAATTTGCTTTCTTCCCGCGGCTCGGGGCTGTCCCGCATTGCTCCCTTCACTCGGCGGTTTCGTCGCCGATCGGCCCTCCGGTGTCAAGGGGTGAGTTTTTAAAGCTGTATTTATTTCTTTTTACTTTCGCGGGGTTGCTGATCGCGCGGTTCCCCTTGTTATTTTCCCGCCGTTTTCTTTCTTCACACTGCAGTGCCGGCGGCCATTTTTTTTTTTTTTCCCCGCTGTTTTTCTCGTGGTCCTGGGATTTCCTAGTTAGGGGTTTCAGTAGGGGCCGACTTGGTCCTTGTTCCTGTACCTTTAATTATTGAAGCTGGTGGTGCCATAAAAAGAAATAAAATAAAAAAAACAAAAAAAAAACCCGAAACCCTTTTCACAGGTCTTTGCCCCGTTTTCTTTGTTGGGTTGGCTTTTTGTTCCTATTGGGGCCTCGTGACTCCTTGTCTCCATGTTTTCAAGGCCGCAATGCTTAGTCTGTGGGTCCCGCAGAGGGGCTCTGTCGGATTCAGGAGTTTGTAAAAGTTGCGCGTCAGTCTCCTGACCTTGATCCGCAAATGGAAGGCAAGTCTCTGCTGGGGCCTGATACTCCTGCCCAGCAGATTGGCACGGAGGCGTCCCCGTGCCCTCCGGCCCCCCTTTCCCCGGTGGCGTCCAGGGGGCAGGGGGCGCCCTTGTCCGAGACTATCTCGGCTTCTTCCTCGTTTGATTTTTTCACCTGATTTTGTCCTTTTGATGCATCAGGCGTTTCGCTTGGGCCGTCTGAGCAAGCTGCCAGAAGCTGGGCCTTCTCAGTTGTCCCTGCTCTCCTGTTTGGGTGAGGAGGGCCAGCGGACGGTCCCGAAACCTGCTAAACGATCTCGACTCTCCTTTGAGAGAGGACGTCGGCTGGCCAGACCCGGAGCTCGCGGTAGGTACCGAAGACATTGGGGACGAGTTGGAAGAGGGGGAAATCCCCGATCCCGAGGATCAGGCCCGGATCATTCGCGTGTTTGGCAGAGAGGAGTTAGTTCTGTTGATTACGGAGTCTCTGCAGGCACTCAATCTTGCCTCAGTTTCTTCGGCGGAGGAAGAAGGTCTAGAGGATCCTCTCATACAAGCCGTCCGTGATTCTCAGGTAGTTTTTCCTGTACATCGCGTAGTAGCGCAAATGATTCAAACTGAATGGGATCAGCCCGAGGCCGGTTTGAAGGGCATTCGTACGATGAACCGGTTGTATCCTTTAGCGGACAAGGATAAGGATAGGTTTAAATCGCCGCGCGTTGATGCGTTAGTATCCGCGGTTACCAAGAAGACTACGATTCCAGTCGAAGGTAGTGCGGCTTTGAAGGATGCTCAGGATAAAAAAGTGGATGGCTTGTTAAAGCAGTCCTTTGAAACTAATGCCTTGGCTCTGCAGGCGTCTATTTGTGGAGCCTGGGTGGCTAGAGCGTGTTTACGATGGGCTCAGCATTTAGGGCATGTTCCCGGCTTAGACCAGGGTAAGTTGTTGGAGGTGACCCGTTTGGAATCTGGATCGGCGTACTTAGCGGATGTTCATTATGATTTGATTAGAACATTGGCTAATAGTATGGCTTCCTTGGTTGCGGCACGCAGGTAGATTTGGTTGAGAAATTGGGCCGCTGACGTTTCCTCTAAGTTCCGCCTCAGTAAGTTGCCCTTTAAGGGAAAGTTGTTGTTTGGCGAGGATCTGGATAAGTTGGTGAAAGATCTGGGGGACTCGAAAGGTGGTCGCCTTCCAGAAGACAAGCCTAAGCTTGGTCGGTTTTCGTCGGTCCCTCGAGGTCCGTCTCGGGACTTTCGGAGGTTTCGATCTTCCCGTTTGTGGAGTTCCCAGCGTGGTAGATTTGGGTACCGCTCTCAGGGGTTTCGCGGCTTCCGGGGAGCGGGCAGAGGGTTTGCCTCTGCCGCCTCTTCGCCTTCTTCCTCTTTTTCCCGAAAGCCGCAATGACGCCAAGCGGGTTCCCGAGGCCTGTCCAGTTATCGGCGGTCGGCTCTGAGATTTTCTACCTGCCTGGGCTCGGATAACTTCAGATCGGTGGGTGTTGGAGGTAGTCCGGGAATGCTATGCCCTGGAGTTTGCTCGCCCCCTTCGGGATTCCTTCATTCTGTCTCCCAGCAGAGGTCAGCTCAAGGAGACGGCGATTCGATTGACTTTGGATCGTCTTCTCGCCTTGGGGGCGGTGGTTCCCGTTCCGGCGGCAGAGCGCGGGCTGGGGCGCTATTCCATTTATTTCATGGTGCCAAAGAAAGATGGCTCCCTCCGCCCCATTCTCGATCTCAAGGGCGTCAATCGTTGTCTCCGCGTGCCTCATTTCCGCATGGAAACCCTGCGGTCCGTCATCGTCGTGGTACGTCAGGGGGAGTTCCTGACTTCTCTGGATCTGTCCGAGGTTTATTTGCACATCCCTATTCGGTCGGGGCATCAGCGTTTCCTGCGGTTCGCGTTCCCATGGGGGCACTTTCAATTTCAAGCTCTGCCCTTCGGTTTAGCGACGGCTCCGCGTACTTTCACCAAGATCATGGTGGTGGTGGCCGCGGCCTTGCGGAAGGAAGGCGTTCTAGTCCACCCCTATCTAGACGATTGGTTAATTCGAGCGAAGTCCGAGGAGGAGAGCTTGCTGGCTACAAGGAGAGTAGTGACTCTTCTGCAGTCTCTCGGCTGGGTGGTCAATGCGAAGAAAAGGGATGGGCTTCACCTTAACCGGGATGGAACCAGGCTGCTGGAATTAACCTTTAAAAAGGAGATAGAGCAGCTTTTAAACTAGATAATAGGGGAAAGCCGACAGTCGCCCAAGAGCGCATGGTTCGGAAGAATGTATCCTTGAAGGATACTACAAAAAGCAGAGAGGTTCCAAAAAAGAGTAAAGTAGCCCAAATGCCCTCGAGTATGGAGCAGACAGAACTTAAAGATCCCAAATTACCCATGTCTACCAATAGCCAAATTAATATGAATAAAATACAGTCTCTAAAATGCTTGTATGCAAATGCTAGAAGTCTACAAAACAAGATGGGAGAGTTAGAATATATAGCACTAAACGAGAGGTTAGATATGATTGGAATATCAGAGACATGGTGGAAGGAGGACAACCAGTGGGACACTGTGATACCTGGGTACAAACTATATCGAAATGATAGAGCTGATCAAATTGGTGGAGGGGTTGCGCTCTATGTTAGAGAGGGCATTGAGTCAGAAAGGATTAAAGTTTTGCAAGAAACAAAATTTGCTGTAGAATCTCTATGGATTGAAATTCCATGTAAAAAGGGGAAGGCGATGGCAGTGGGGGTGTACTATCGTCCGCCTGGCCAGAATGAACAAATGGATGATGAAATGCTCAAAGAAATCAAGGAAGCTAGCAAAAGTTACAGTGCAGTAATAATAATGGGTGATTTCAATTACCCCGGCATCGACTGGGTCAGTGTCACAACAGGACATGCTAGGGAGATAAAGTTCCTAGATGAAATAAATGACTGCTTCTTGGAGCAGCTGGTTCATGAACCGACCAGAGGGGAAGCAATATTAGACCTAGTCCTTAGTGGAACACCAGATGTAGTGCAAGAGATAAGGGTGTTGGGGCCACTTGGCAATAGTGATCATAGCATGATCGCCTTTGATTTAATTAGTGGAGGAGGGATAGTAAGGAAATCCACAGTACTACCCTTTAACTTTCGAAAGGGAGACTATGATAGAATGAGGAAAACAGTTAAGAAAAAACTAAAAGGAGCAGTTGCCTAGGTTAAAGACGTACATCAAGCTTGGGTGTTGTTGAAAAATACTATCTTGGAAGCCCAGACCAGCTGTATTCCACGCTTTAAGAAAAGTGGAAGGAAGTCCAAAAAATTGCCAGCATGGTTTAAAGCTGAGGTCAGAGAGGCTGTTGTTGCCAAAAAAGCATCTTTCAAGAAATGGAAAAAAGAGCCAAATGATGAAACCTGGAAACAGCACAAGCACTGGCAAGTCAAATGCAAGGCATTGATAAGGCAGGCAAAGAGAGAATTTGAGAAGAAGCTTGCTGCGGAAGCAAAAACGCGAAATAAAGACCTTTTCAAGTACATTCGTAGCAAAAAACCCGTGAGAGAGTCAGTTGGTCCATTAGATGATAAAGGGGTTAAAGGAGCACTAAGAGGCGACAAGGCGATAGCGGAGAGACTGAATGAATTCTTTGCTTCGGTCTTTACTGAGGAAGATGTAGGGATGTTACCCACGACTGAAGTGGTATTTAAAGGTGTGGAAGAATTGAAGGAAATATCGATACATCGGGAAGATGTCTTACAACTATTAGATAAACTGAAGAGTAGCAAATCACCTGGGCCGGATAGTATACATCCAAGGGTGTTGAAAGAACTGAAATTTGAGATTGCAGACCTGCTATCAGTAATCTGTGAACTATCATTAAAATCATCTCTAATACCTGAGGATTGGAGGATCGCCAATGTAACACCAATTTTTAAAAAGGGTTCGAGGGGTGATCCGGGAAACTACAGACCGGTGAGCCTGACATCATTACCGGGAAAAATGGTAGAAACCATCATAAAGAATAAAATTACTCAGCATATAGATAGTCATGACCTAATGGGAGACAGCCAACATGGCTTTAGACAAGGAAGATCTTGTCTTACTAATCTGTTATGTTTTTTTGAAGGAGTGAATAAACAGGTGGACAAAGGTGAGTCGGTTGATATTGTGTATCTGGACTTTCAGAAAGCCTTTGACAAGGTCCCTCATGAGAGACTTTTGGCAAAACTAAAGAGTCATGGGATAGGAGGCAGTGTACTACTGTGGATCAGGAACTGGTTAAAAGATAGAAAGCAGAGGGTAGGGCTAAATGGCCAATTTTCCCAATGGAGAAAGGTGAATAGTGGTGTACCCCAGGGATCTGTGCTGGGTCCGCTGCTTTTTGACATATTCATAAATGACCTGGAAAGTGGAATAACGAGTGAGGTTATCAAATTTGCTGATGACACAAAACTATTTAAAGTTGTTAAAACCCAGGAGGATTGTGGAAAATTGCAAGAGGATCTTGATAAATTGGAAGACTGGGCATCAAAATGGCAGATGAAATTTAATGTGGAGAAGTGCAAGGTTATGCACCTAGGGAAGAACAACCCAAACTATGGTTACACGATGCAAGGTTCCACATTATGAACCACCACCCAAGAAAAAGATTTAGGCGTCCTTGTGGATACCATGTTAAAACCCTCGGCCCAGTGTGCAGCGGCGGCCAAGAGAGCAAATAGAATGCTAGGTATGATAAGGAAAGGAATGGAAAATAAAACAAAAGATATTATAATGCCTCTATATCGTTCCATGGTGAGACCGCACCTTGAATATTGTGTGCAATTCTGGTCGCCGTATCTTAAAAAGGATATAGCGATTTTAGAAAAGGTTCAGAGAAGAGCCACCAAAATGGTAAAGGGGATGGAAGGCTACTCCTATGAAGAAAGGCTAAAAAGGTTGGGGCTCTTTAACCTGGAAAAGAGACGGCTGAGGGGAGATATGATAGAAGTCTATAAATTAATGAACGGAGTGGAACGGGTAAACGTAGATCGATTGTTTACCTTATCAGAATATAGAAAGACTAGGGGACATGCAATGAAGCTACAGGGTAAACTATTTAAGACTAATAAAAGAAAATATTTTTTCACTCAACGTGTAATCAAACTCTGGAATTTGTTACCGGAGGATGTAGTAAAGGCTGTTAGTGTAGCTGGGTTTAAAAAAGGTTTGGACAAGTTCCTGGAGGAAAGGTCCATAAACCATTATTAAGAAGGGACCCAGGATATCAATGCTTGAACCAATACAAGCATTGTGGAACCTGTGTCCCTTGGGGAAACTGCTAGGTACGTATGACCTAGATTGGCCACTGTTGGAAACAGAATACTGGGCTTGATGGACCTTGGTCTGACCCAGTATGGCATATCTTATGTTCTTATGTTCTTAGTGCCGACGCAGTGTCTCGAATATCTCGGAATTTAGTTCGACACCGCGAGAGGGTTGGTTTGCTTACCACCCCGGCGTGTCCAGGTCTTGCTCAGTCTCGTGCGCTCTTTCCTCGGAATGCCCGCTCCTTCGGCTTGGTGGTACCTGCGCCTGTTGGGGACGATGGCGGCTACTCTAGAGGTTGTTCCCTGGGCCAGATTTCACATGCGTCCACTCCAGCGAGCCCTATTGCGTCGTTGGTCAAACCAGATGGAGTCGCTCAACAAGCGGTTGCCTTGTCCGATCCGTGTTCGTCAGGCGCTACAGTGGTGGAGGTGCCCCCGAACATTGCAGGCGGGTCTCCCCCTGGAGCAGCCTCAGTGGGTTCCGGTGATAACGGATGCCAGTCTGCTCGGCTGGGGGGCCCACTGCGAGGGTTGTTTTGCGCAGGGGACATGGTCAACCCAGGAAGCCTCCTGGTCAATCAACCGGCTCGAGCTTCGGGCGGTGAGGAGAGCGCTGGAAGCCTTTGAGACGACTCTGCAGGGTCGAGCGGTCCGGGTACTCTCGGACAATTCGGCGACGGTAGCGTACATCAACCGGCAGGGCGGAACAGGCAGTATGGCATTAGAGGACGAGGCCGAAGTGTTATTCCAGTGGGTCGAGCTTCGTCTGTCGGCGATTTCGGCGGCGCATATCGCGGGAAAGGACAATGTCATGGCAGATTTTCTCAGCAGGGTGCAGGTGGATCCCGGAGAGTGGGAGCTGCACCCACAGATTTATGCGCAGATAGTTCGCCGGTGGGGTCCTCCACTAATGGACCTAATGGCAACGTTTCAGACGGCAAAGACGGGACGGTTCTTCAGCAGGCACAGAGAACACATGTCCGAGGGGTTAGACGCCCTCATTCAACTGTGGCCGACGGACGGGCTTCTCTACATTTTCCCGCCATGGGCATTGATCGGCAGGGTGATTCACCGCATCGAGGCGCATTGCGGTCTGGTGTTCCTCATGGCTCCGGATTGGCCCAGGCGTCCCTGGTATGCGGATCTGGTTCGCTTGCTCGACGGGCTTCCCTGGAGGCTTCCAGTCCTGCCGGATCTGCTGATTCAGGGACCCCTGCGGATGCCTCACGTGGGTCGATTCTCGCTTACGGTTTGGCCATTGAGAGGGCTCGTTTGAGGAAGAAGGGATATTCTTCAGCGGTTCTCTCTACTTTGCTGCGGGCTCGCAAATCGTCCACTTCCCTAACGTATGTGCGCGTGTGGCGCGTTTTTGAGGACTGGTGTTCGCCGTAGGATTCGGGCGGCGATGGCTTCTATTTCCATGATTCTCAGTTTCTTGCAAGACGGTTTTGATAAAGGGTTGGCCGCCAGTTCCTTGAAGGTTCAGCTGGCGGCTCTCACGTGCTACAGAGGTAAGGTACTCGGAGTTTCTCTGGGGATGCACGCTAACGTCCAATGATTTCTGAAAGCCGTTTTCCGCCTTCGACCATCGCGAAGAGTTGTTATTCCTCCTTGGGATCTCAATCTGGTTCTGCAAGCTTTGGCTCGTCCGCCCTTTGAACCGCTGCGGCAGGCGTCGGTCAAGGATCTGACCCTAAAAACTGTCTTTCTCGTGGCCATTTGTTCGGCAAGGCGCATTTCGGAGCTGCAGGCGCTTTCCTGTAGGGAACCATTCTTGTCTTTTTCTAGAGATCGAGTAGTGTTGAGACCTGTTCCGTCCTTTCTTCCGAAAGTGGTGTTTCGCTCTGACTCAGCAGGGGCTTCGAAAGCGGGACTGCATCGCTTAGATGTTCGATGGGTTTTGCGTAGTTATTTGAAGGTTTCGGAGCCTTTCCGCAAGTTGGATCGATTGTTTGTCCTTTTTGGCGGGCCCCGGAAAGGAGAAGCAGCGGCTAAGTCATCTATTTCTCGTTGGATTAAAGAGGCAATTTCCTCCGCTTATGTGGTACAAGGACATGCGGTTCCTTTGGGTTTGCGGGCTCACTCTACCAGAGCGCAAGCGACGTCGTGGGCTGAACATTCTCTGGTTCCTCCGGTTGAGATTTGCAAGGCGGCTACTTGGTCCTCTCTCCATGCTTTCAGCAAGCACTACCGCTTGGACGTGTTGGCCGCTCGGGGTTCTTGCTTTGGGTCGGCGGTTTTGCGCGCCGGTTTGCAGGGTCCCGCCCATTCCTAACTGCTCTGATACATCCCGGATGTGGCGGACTAAACTGGAGGACCGCTCAGGAAATGAAAATTACACTTACCTGGTAATTGTAGTTCCTGGAGGGTCCAGTTTAGTCCTCCTTCCCTCCCTCCCTTTTCTTTCTTACTGCCTTTTCTTCCGGCGCGCTCTCGTAAGGGCGACGGTGAGTCCTCTATGTCTTTTTAGAGGAATCCTTCCGGTGAGGGGTTTGAGGGCTTCTCCGTATTACTATGTATCGTCGGTTCCTTCTATTTGGTCGACTGCTTGCTGCTGTCTCTGGTGGCCGGCAGAAGCAATTTGCAGGGTATTGGCTTCCTCGTTTGGGGAGGGGGTCATTGTATCTGTCGGGGAATTTAGTTATGATAAGGTTTACTTTATAAAATATTTATACTTCTTTAAGTCTGCTTTGTTACTAGTTCACTGGGGGGGCTGAGGGAAGCTCCAGCAGGATACGTCATGAGAAAAAGATTCTGATTGGTCCAGTCTCCGTGCTGCAGGAGGAAGTGCACTACCCGGATGTGGAGGACTAAACTGGACCCTCCAGGAACTACAATTACCAGGTAAGTGTAATTTTCATTTCCTTGCCATCTCTCCTCTGCTTCCAGAAACCACCAGTGTATGTAGGTGATCATGCAGAGATTTTGCTTGGACCACCAGATGGCAGAGTAACACCAGGCACTGGGAAAAGGGAAACCTTTCCTGCCTTTATGAAGGCAAGTTTCCCTCCTCAGAGCCAGTTTACAATTTGGGTGTGGCTTCTCCTAGCCAGTTTCCAGTTCCATGTAGGCTGCCTATGGTAGAGAGTGCCTGCCCCCTTATCCTGTCCCAGAAGCTGGGAGGAAAGGGTAGGAGGCAATTTCCCTTCCCCACTGCTACCCCATGATTGTTGGGGGGGGGGGGGGGGCAAGGCAAGGTTTTTTTGAGTACCCCCTGGATGTCACAGCACCAGAGTTGCCAAGTTACCTCGTTCCAGGAGTGAGAATCTAAACCAATCCTGGATTTCTGACCCTATTATCCTGATGCATTATGGGAACAATAGCACTGATTCCATTGTGTAAAATCAGGGACTACAACTGCCATACTGCATTGTAATGCAAATTTAAAACGTGAACTGGCAAAAAAATCTCACTCGCGGAACCGGGTAACTTGGCAACGCTGTAGCACGTGCATGCCAGCTCGCGTGAGAGTCGCAATGCCTGCGGGCTCCATGTCCCAAAGATAGTCCCATCACTGATGGGTGTTAGTGGAACGAGGGACAGGCATGTCACGCTCAGGATCTGATTGGCCAAGATGGACTGTGACATCATACAGGTACTGTGAGCTGATTGGCGTCTGCCCAGTGTGATATCATAGTGACTGTACCCCTCATGGTTCATCTTCCCTTTACAGTTCAGTCTTGTAGAACTAGGTTGTCTTACAAATCTCAGAACTACGAATCTCCAGTGCACCTCTAGTGTGGGAAGGGAGGAGGGGCTGGTAAAACCAGGACTGGCACCATCCGCTAATCATGCAGATTTCCCCAGACCTGCCGGGTTGTGGGGGTTCTTTGTCCCCTCTGTTGTCTGCACACAGTGTCCTAGGATGCATCCAGATCACCCAGCAAGCCGCTGCAGAGACTGCTCCATAGAAAGAGAGAGCCTCTGGCAGAGAGGAACCCCACCCAAGCTCCTAGAGCTGTCCAAAAACACAAAGGAGGAAAAACATGGGACCTGCAGGCATCCCGGCCCTTACATCTGCTGCTGCGCTCCAGCCTCGGTCAGCTTCCTGCAGCTTTCGCTCTGTGCTGCCGTATTCCCCCTTCCAGCCTTTCCCCAGCGCAGGCCACTCTGTACCTTCACCCAATCTGAGAGGCAGCTGCGTAGACATAGAGACATAGCAGAGGCGCAGTCTCAGTGAAGGGAAGTAGTACTGGACGACGTCAGCTATGTTCATCTTTCTTTTGGTTGAGAATTACCTCAGTGGTTACCTCCATCAGTCACCTCAGTGCCTCGGGTTTCATTGGCTTTATATCGTGTGGTTGTAAATGTTGAACCTTCAGAGCTCTACAGTAGAGCTTTTCGGTATTACCATGAACAAATTCCCCTTTTCTTAGCCCTCATTTGCATACCACTCACCATTAGACTGTGATGCACGTATTTAGTTCACAGGCCACTGCCTCTCTGAGGAATATAGTTCCTGCCATTTAGCCCTGGCAACACAGCCTGCAGGGATTTTCACAGCTCAAGAGAAGCTTAGCTGTTTTCTCATGCGCTTTAGTAATCTGAGTAAATGGCTGATCAGAGGGCGATCACAATTTTATCTCTTACATTCCAGCTTATGTACTAGTTTGCGCCATACACAAGAGGCATCTTTATTGGATTGCTGTGCCTCATGCGGCAGCTGTAATCTCTTGTGCTTTAAAAATAAAAAATTAAAAAAAGCTCCATTCTTACATCTTATTGTCACATTTTTGTTTTCTAGGGCCACTCTCAGCCAGCTGTTCTGTATACCCCCGCAACTCGTAATCCAGAGAAGAAACTCTGCTCGGAAAAGGTCTGGCACACAAAATTGTCTTGTGTAAGTGGCTAGCGGCCACCCCTCTCACAGGAAGCAAGCTGGGATTTGAACCTGTGTGTCCAAGTCTCCCTCCTCTTTCACCTAACTCCTCCTTTGCCTCATCCCCGCCGCACTGTGCCAGTCCGTGTTTGATCAGAGAGGCACATAACATCGCCAATAAGAACATGAAATGGACCAAACTGCAGCAGAAGCGAGTGATAACAGTGGGGCCACAACCCCACTCCCCCTCCCCCCAATCCCAGTCTGGTGGTCTCCAGTTCTCCTCTGCTTCTTTGTATGGTGACTGGTGAAGGATTGTCCATTTTAGGGCATTCTCCATGATACAGTCCCATTGACTGCCCATTCCCTGTTCCCATATGTGGCAAACGCTCTCTGGTCCTAGAGGGTTTCAGCCGGAGGAGTCCCACACACTCATATAATCCTTCCCTACTTCCCATGTCCAACTAGGAATAGGGATGCCTGTCCTCTGGGAATGTATTGCCTTACTGAAGGAGTGCAGTTCTCAAAGTGCAGGTTGATGTGCCTGCCTTTTGAAAACCGTATCTTTTTTAGTACTCTATAAGAGCAGAGACTGCAAGGGGAGCTTTCTCCCTATCTGTCCTTCTCTAAGAGTGGAAACGTCTCCTATGGGTAGGATCCTACAGACTTCCCCTCCACCGTTCCCTCAATGGTAGGGTTGTCCTGGGAGGTTGACTTTGGCCCACTGCTGGAGGCCCAAGACAATCTTGCTCCCTACTTCTCATAGCATCCTGTGCAATGACAAGCTTAAACTGTTTGTGTTTTTTTTGTTTTTTTTTTTTTTAAATAAATAAAGTTTATAAATTAGTGAGAGTGATTGAAGGCTGTGGGAGTGTTAAAGGGCACAGCTCGGGGGAGTATGTGCTGGTGCTTCTCTGCTGGTCAACCCAAATTTAGATGGAAGCTGGACGTGAGGGTGAGATGTAGTTATTTGTACTCGGGAGAGGTTGAAAGAAATCAGGATATTCAAAATCGTCCTGCTAGACCAGTCCAGACTAGCGGGTTGTGTCCCCCTGCCAGCAGATGGTGAGACAGAGAAATCGCAGAAGCTTTGTGACATCATCCTTAGTATATATCCCTGCACCTCTAGGGGTCAGCTTCAGTAATTTCTCTGTCTCAGCAGATGGTGCACTCCAAAGAATTCTCTGTCAGTGCAGCTTTCCTGTCAAAATTTGACTTTGGCACACTATGGTGCCTGTTGCTCCTTCTCAGGGATTCTCACCTTATCCAGGGATTCCAGAGGTGCTCCTGGTTAGGAGAATCAGTGGAGCACCTCTGAAGGGGGAGGTGCTTCTGTTCATGAGGAGCAGTGCATCCTTCCAGGTCAGCTCTCCCCTACACTGATCTGCACATTTGCTTCAGTTCAGTTTGAGCATAGCCTACCAGATCCCCTTTTGTTTTGTTGGCACAAAGTTTTCAATTACGAGAAAAAAAAGAACAAAGTTGAACGACTTCAGGCTCCGGCGTCTAGGATCTGCAGGCTGTCAGCAGGCAAAAACAACTCTCTATTCTCTGCTGACCTCAACAATACATCGGAGCTGCAGATCAATGAGTTAATTTCCTCCACGCTACTTCGGGCCTTCTTGCTGCTGCCGCCACTGCATTGCTCGTTGCTCTGATGCCCCTCTCCCCCCTCCTCCTTTGGGGCCACATTTTCTCTGCCTCTGCGATGGCTCCAGCTCCTCCCAGAGGACCCAGCCTTGCTGTGCCTGGACTTGGTCACCACCTTTTTTTTTTTTTTTTTTTTAACTTAATATTTATTAAATTTTTATAAATAGAATCATACAGACAAACCAGGAGTGTCCCCCAACCAGAACAAAACTCGCACACAATATATCGAAACACAGTATACAATTAACTCCCATATATCCCTCATGCTCCAGGGAACTATACTTATAAAACAGACACAAGAAAGTTGCTACCCGGATACTACACAAGTAACCAGGGAAAACCTCCCCATAGCTTAACACAAAGAGCCTGCGCAGAAAGAACTCCCTCATCAACAATCCCCAAACTGCGAAGGCCAATAGTCCTATCCTCCGTGCTAAGGCCCCCTCCTAGCCCCCCCCTCACTCCCCCTGCCCCCCCAAGTCCCACGCTCCCCTACCCATGCGATAGTCAAACCCCCAAACCCTACCCAAAAACCGCCCCCTCCCACCCCCCAGACCATCTCCCTAATCCCCACTCCCACCCCCCTATCCCTCCCTCCCCACACCTCCTCAAACTTCCCACCCCGCTGCTGCCTAGCGGCCGTAAGCCTCTCCATCAGCACCAGCTCCCGAAGCCTGAGTTCATAATGCTCAAGCGAGGGCAGCGCTTTTTGCTTCCACGCCTTCGCCACCTCACACCTTGCAGCACTTAAACACCCCAGCACCAGTCTAACCCCCCCCTGTACCTGTCCCTCCCCCCACCAGGACAATAAGCAAATAGAGGGTTCCAGAGCCACCACCAGCACTACCTTCCCCCTCATCCACTCCAGTATCCCCTGCCAATACCCCTGCACATGTATACAACTCCACCAAATATGCCAAAAAGTCCCCACCTCCCCACACCCCCGCCAACATAGGGGTGACACTCCAGGAAACATCCGACTTAATCTCTCCGGGGTATAATACCAGCGCATCAGTACTTTATAGCAATTTTCCCTAATTCTACTCGCCCGGGGCCCCCTTTTGATCTGATCCCAAACCCTCTTCCACTCTTTCCCCATCCAAGACACCCCCAGTTCCCGCTCGCACTCCTCCATATACCTAAATTTCCCTTTCCCCTCACCACGAACCCCTTTATATAACCCCGAAATCAACCCCCTCGATCCACTCTTCCCATACCAGATAGCCTCCAAATGTGAGGCCCCCCCTTCCAAGCCCACCCTCCCCAGCATCTTTCGTAGAAAGGAGCGCACCTGGACATACGCATACCGATCACCCTCCTCCAGCTTGAACTCCTCCTTAACCACGTCAAAGCTTTTAATCTCCCCCTCATCCAACAGTTGAAGACTACATCTCAACCCCTTTCCCCGCCATACATCAAACCTACCCCCCTCCCACCCTGGTTTAAAGGCTTTCCACCCCCTCCAGGGAGTCATTACCGAAAATCCCGTCCCGCGCCCTACTATCTCAGGTTCCCGCACCTTATCCCACACCTTCACTGCTTGTCTCATCGCCGGCGGTCCCCCCCCCCCCAGTTCCACCCGCTCTCCCTTCGGGGCCCATGCCCAAGCGTCTAAGTGGCCTCCCCGAACCCGCAGTTTCTCCAAACTAACCCAGGGCTTCTCCTCCCCTTCCCCCCGCCATCCTAACACATGTGTCAATTGTGCTGCCTGATAATAGTCCCTCAGATTAGGTACCCCTAACCCCCCTTCCTCCCTAGGCGCATACAACACCTCCCGTGCAATCCGCGGTGGCTTCCTCTTCCAAATATAGCCGAACACCCTCCTTTGCAACATCCGCATCACTCCGTCCGGCACTTCTACCGGGAGCACCTGAAATAAGTACAACAACCGCGGCAGGACATTCATCTTAAGCGCCGCGATCCGTCCCACCCAAGAAATCTCCAATCTCATCCAACCTTCCAGGTCTTTGGTCACCACCTTTATTGCAGATGCCTTGTATGATCTGCACCTCTCCGTGCGCTCAGTAGAAGCAGGTATGGTGGCGTGCCATTGGCTTTAGCTCTGGCTTTGGAATGCTGATGCAGCTTCTAAATCACGCCTCACTAACTTCCTTTTAAAGGGAGACCTCTTTTCGGTAAGAATTTGGGGGAGGTCAAGCCTCGGCGCCTGCCAGAGGACCAACCGAGATCCAGTTCTTGATGCCCTGCAGCTTCATCTTCTTTGTCCTCTGCTTACAGGGCCCACTTCAGGGACATATGACGCTATCACCCCAGCAAACCAGTGCCTTCCTCAAACATGTCTGGTTCTAGGCAGCAGTCCTTTTGGGGCCTCCATTGCAACAGGGATAATTACTCTGTGACCAACAAGTTTTCCAGTCTCTCCCGTTGATGGGCTGGGGGCCATTTCCAGGGTGCTACCTGTGGGAGGCCGGCTGCTGCTTTCTTCTCGCGAACGGGTCCAAATAACCTCGGACAAATGGGTGCTCCAGGTGGTTTCAAGATGCTATGCTCTCGACTTGGCTATGTCTGTTCCTGCAACCTTTCTTGTTTCCCCATGCGGCTCATCAGCCAAGAAGGCGGCCGTTCTTGGGACGCTTTGGTCCCTGCTCATACTCTGTGCTATTCATCCGGTCCCTCTTTCTCAAAGAAGGTCTGGACACTAGTGCCCACAAAGGATGGTTCCTTCTGCTCCAACTTGGACCTCAAGGGATTCAATCGTTGCCTTCATGTGCCGCACTTCCGAATGGAGATACTCATATTAGTCATCCAGGCAGCCTGCCTAGGGGAATTCCTCACCTCCCTGGACCTGGCGGAAGCATATTTTCACATTCCTATTTGCTTGGAGCACCAGCTGTACTTGCAGTTTTTGGTGCTGGGCCAGCATTATCAATTTCAAGCCCTACCTTTTGGTTTCACTATGGCTCCCCGGACCTTCTCCAAGGTCATGGTGGTGGTAGCATGACACCAAGGCATTTGGGTCCGTCCTTACCTGGACCGACTGGCTTTTCCGGGCCAAGTCTTATCAAGAGGCCCAGTCCGCAATATCTCAGGTAGTCTATTTCCTCAGTCATCTCAGCTAGGTAATAAACCATGCCAAGAGCCATATTCTGCCATCGCAGTCGCTTGACTTCTTGGGAGCTCGTTTTGACACCGCGGAGGGCCGCGTTTCCAGATCGGTGCGGGAAGCTCTGCTCTCAGTCTCTAGCAGTAGGAGCTGGTAAATGCTTGGAAGGCGTGAAGCTATCTTCAAGTTCTCAGCATCATGACAGCCACCCTCAACATGGTTCCTTGGGCCCGAGTGCACATGCACCCATGGCAGCGTGCCCTGCTGTCCCGCTGGTCCCCCCGTCCATCTAGAATTATCAGGTTTGTCTGCCCCTTCAGCTTTCGGTCTGTTGCAGCCTCAAATGGTGGTTTTGTCCTTTGGAACCTACTGAAGGGGATTCCCTTGGACACCCTGCATTGGGTAATTCTGACTACTGATGCCAGTCTGGTGGGCTGGGGAGTGCAGAGCCGGGGACACACAGCACAGGGCTCTTGGTCAGCCCGTGAGTCCACTTGGACAATCAATTGACTTGAGGCACAGGCTGTCTGTCTGGCTCTACACTCCTTTCACTTTCTCCTTCAAGACCGAGCAGTACAGGTCCTCTCGGACAACTCGACCACAGTGGCTTATCTCAACCGATTAGGGTGGAACCAAGTTCCGGGGGTGGCCTGGGATATGAGTCGTCTTTTCCCCTGGGTGGAGCATTCTCTCCTGGCCTCTCATCCCAGCATATAGTGGTGAAGGAGAACATTCAGGCCAATTTCCTCAGTCGTCACATGCTGAATCCCAGTGTGTGGGAACTCGCACTTTGGGCCTTCGCAACCATTGTGCACCAGTGGGGTCACCCAGCTTTGGACCTCATGGCAACCTCTTCCAACACTAAGACATCATCCTTCAGTCAATGGAAGGAGCTGAAACTCAGGCTGGATGCCCTGGTTTAATCCTGGCTCCTGTCCAACCTTCTGTACATTTTTCCTCCTTGGCCGCTGATTGGATGTATCCTTGCAGAGTAGTCCTAGTGGTGCCGGATTGGCCGTGGCACCCCTGGTATGCTGGCCTGATTCGCCTGCTCTGGGAGTTGCCCCTGCCACTCAGCTCAAGGCAGGGACTTCTGCATCAGAGGCCCTTTTTCATGGATGACCCCGCTCCTTACTCTCTTATGGCTTGGCTCTTGATGGTGTTGACTAGAAAGTAAAGGTTATTCATCACAGGTCATCTCCACATTACTTATGGTATGACAGCCCTCATCTTCTCTGGCTACGCTCAAGTTTGGCATCTCTTCTCTTCCTGGTGTTCCTGGCAATCCATCTTCCTGTGGAAAGTGGACATACTGGTTATTCTATCCTTCCTCTAGGATGGGTTTGATCGGAGCCTAGCCCTTAGTTCATTGAAAGTGCATGTAGCTGCCTTGATGTGCTTTCAGGGTCCACCTTGAGGGCACTCCCAAGCCTCTCATGTGGACATCTCCTGTTTTCAGCTTCTGCCAACTCGGCCTGTGGTTCCAGGCTGGGATCTTTCTTTGGTGCTCTGACGCTCACACCTTTTCAAGCCACTACACACTTCTTCCTTAAAGATTTGACTCTCAAGGTGTTTTTTTCTCCAGGACCAAACAGGAAGTCAGTCCTCACATATGGATGACATCGACGTTGATGGAGCCCCTGTGGAGCATTTCCCCAGCTTTCTATGAAAGCCTTTGGGAATACTGCACGCATGCGCGGTCCCCTTCCCGCCTAAAGGTGCCATCTTGCTCAGTCTCTCTTTTTCCGTGGAGCCCGTCGGACGTCTGTCCTAGTTCACCCGGAAAACAGTTAGATTTTTCTTGCTATTTCCTGTGATTCCATCGTGGGTTTTTGCCCGGTTCAATGCCGGTTCCCCTTCCCGCCTGGTTCGGTACACCGGTATCGAGCCCGTTCTCATTTTTCGTTTTTTGCCCTTCGTGGCTGGCGTTCGCACCCTTTTTTTCTTTTTCCCTGGAAGGCCGGTCCTTTGACCTCGCGGGGGCTCTTTTTTCCCCAATGGCTTCCAGTGGTTTTAAAAAGTGTGATCGGTGCAAGAAACTAATGTCTCTCACCGGCACATACGACTGCTGCCTTCGGTGCCTTGGTCCTGATCATGATCCTAAGATCTGTGTACCATGTGGCAAAATGTCCACTAAGGCACTTCGAAGTCACCAGCATCAAAAGGAAAGGCTTTTCTCTGATTCGGCCTCCGGCCGGGCCCGGACCTCATCTGAGGCCTCGACGTCTAGGGAGTCTGACCCCGAGCATCGTCGGGGTTCCTCGGACAGGGGGTCCCCCAAGCGGGAGTGAAAGAGGAAGAAGCGGCTCACGAGGGTGGGGTCTGAGGAGGTCCCTGGCCCCTCAAGAGCCAGGTCTCGGACCCCCGACCGCCGTCCCGGGCCAGTGGAACAGGAGAAGCCGTCAAAAGTGCCTCGTATGGAGCCGGAGTCTGCTGGACACGTAAGTCCTGTTGGCCTCGAGGACTCTCCTCCCAGGGAGCCGACGTTGGGCCCGGCACCGCCGGGGCCCGAGTCGGTGGCTGCTGAGTCTCCTGAGCTGGGTCTCAGGCTGACAGCCTTGGAGTGCAGACTGTCTGCCTTCATGGATCAGCAGCGGGTGCTGATGGCCAGCATTGCGCATCTGCCCCGACCACCGGGACGTCGAAGTCGACCCCGGAGACTGAGCCAATAATCGAGACCATGAAGGCTCGAGGACCAAGGGCATCGACACCGGTGCCTTCGGCGTTGGGGCAGGTGCTGCCGGGCCCCGCGTGGTCGGAGCCCAACTCCTCTTCGGACGAGTCCGCCTGGGAGACGGAGGACGAGGAGTCCCCTGATACCTTCAAGACTCGGTGCGTCCCGTCGGACTCACCGCAGTCTGAGCCCCGGAGTAGATCCCCTCCGGAGGATACCCGGTTCTCGGAGTTCATTCGGGATATGGCCACTGCTTTGGCAATCCCCGCGGACCCTGAGGAGGAGCCTCGAGCCGAAGAGCTCGGCCCTCCAGTATGACTCTCCTCCAAAGGAGGCCTTTACTGTGCCGGTTTCTCCGATGCTGGAACGGCTCCTCTTCCGGATGTGGGAGGCACCGGTCTCGGCGCCGGTTCTGAGCAAGCGGGTCGATTCCATTTATCAACTCCGTAAGAGCCCTGGTTTTCAAAAGGCGCAGCTACCACAACATTCCATGGTGGTGGAATCGGCCATGCATCGTCTGAAAAGTCAGAAGATGCACTCCGCGGTGCCCCCTGGCAGGGAGGCCCGGAACCTGGATGTGTTTGGTAGAAAGTGCTTCCAGGGCTCGATTGCTTGCTTGCCGTGTCCAGTCTTGTCATGGGCATGTATTTGCGGGACTTGGCGAAGGAGATTGCCGGGTTCTCTGCTGGCCTCTCCGGGGAACCTTTGCAGAGGTTCAAGTCCTTGTCCTCGGGGATCCGGGAATGCTCTAAGTTCATGTCCCGTGCAGCCTACGATGGCTTCGAGGCCTCGGCCCGTGTTGCGGCAGCCGGCATCGCTGCTCGACGCCAGGCATGGCTGCAGTCATCGGATCTCGAGCCATGGGTTCAAGACAAGTTGGTCGATGTCCCTTGCCGAGGTGAGAACCTTTTTGGCAAGCCCATGGCCAAGAAGGCTGCACAGCTCGAGACCGAGCACCTCACGAGGACAAGGCTGTCTCGAAAGACTTCTGCTCCTTCTCATAAAAAGAAGGGCTCAGGTAAGAAGTCCTTTTACCCAAGGAAGGTGACTGCCTACAAACAGTTCCCACCTTACCAGGCCTCCCCAGCTCCCCCACAGGGTCAGCAGGCCAAGGGGCAGGGACATGGGCCCCGTAGGCAGAAGGCCCCCAAGCCTCAGGCTCCTGCTCCCACTCCACAGGGTGGGGTTTTTTGACTCCCAAGGCATAGCCTCTCCGTCTCTGCTGTCCCATCCCTGCACAGGAGGTCGACTAACCCTGTTTGCCCACAGGTGGCCACACATTACAGGAGACCGTTGGGTCTTAAGCATAGTCCACTCAGGCTATATGCTTCATTTCCATCAGCTGCCTCCTCCTTACTTCCCTGGAGAGCCTCCAAGGCCTCCTCTCCACACAGACCTCCTCCTTCAAGAGCTTCAGGGTCTGTTGCGAGACAAGGCGGTGGAACCTGTGCCTCCCCACCTCCAAGGTCACGGTTTCTACTCCAGGTACTTCCTCGTACCAAAGAGAACCGGAGGCCTCAGGCCTATTCTCGACCTCAGAAATCTCAACAAGTTCCTAGAGAAAGAAAAGTTCAAGATTTTTACTCTTGGAACACTTCTGCCCTACCTCCAGCCGGGAGATTGGCTATGCTCCTTAGATCTAAAGGATGCGTACACTCACATCCTCATTCATCCAGACCACAGAAAGTACCTCAGGTTCATTGTGGGAGGAAACCATTATCAGTACAGAGTGCTGCCTTTCGGCCTCACCTCCACCCCCAGGGTCTTTACCAAATGTCTGGCGGTGGTGGTGGCCTACCTGAGAAATCAGGGTATCTTTGTCTTCCCCTATCTGGACGACTGACTCATCAGGCGTCAGACGTGCCAGGAGGCCAGGCAAGCCACCCTCTGAACTATTTCTCTTCTTCAACACCTGGGGTTTGTCATAAACTTCGCAAAGTCCACTTTGCTTCCCTCCCAGAACTTGGAGTTCATAGGAGCAAGGCTGGACTCTCTGCAGGCAAAGGCTTTCTTGCCAGAAGACAGAGCCCAAAGACTGATAGACTTGGCAAACCAGTTTCTCCACAGGCCACTGGTTTTCGCCAGACTCTGTCTGAGGCTCTTGAGCCACATGGCATGGACAGTGCATGTGACTCCAAATGCCTGGCTCCGTAGGAGGCCTGCACAGTGGTGCCTCAGGACTCAGTGGACACAGTCCACAGGTCGCCTCAGAGACAGAGTAAGGGTGTCCAGACCATTCCTGAACTCCCTATGCTGGTGGCTGCCCCCCCCCCCCCCCAATCTACTGCAAGGGGTGCCTTTTCAGATTCCTGGGTTCACAGTGGTGTTGACCACCGATGCCTCTCTGCAGGGCTGGGGAGCACATTGTCTGGGCAAGTGCACCCAGGGCCTGTGGTCTCCCGGGGAGGCCACGCAACAGATCAACCTACTGAAACTCCGGGCTATTCGCTTAGCCCTCAAGACTTTCTCTCAAAACCTGGCTCACCAGTCTGTCTTAGTACAGATGGACAACCAAGTAGCCATGTTTTATGTGAACCAGCAGGGCGGCACTGGGTCCAGGCTCCTTTGTCAGGAGGCACAGGACCTTTGCTTGTTTGCGCTCAAGCACAACATGTTTCTCAAAGCTGTTTACCTCCCTGGCCAGGAGAACTGCCTGGCAGACCGGTTGAGCAGAGTTCTGCAGCCCCACGAATGGCAACTCCACCCATTAGTGGTTCAGAAGATTTTCCTGAAATGGGGACTTCCATCCATAGATCTCTTTGCCAGTCCCCTGAACAAGCAACTGCCCAGGTTCTGCTCCAGGCACCCGCATCCCATGAGGTGGGCAGCGGATGCTTTTCTGGTCTCAGGGCCTCCTATATGCGTTTCCTCCCATGCCTCTGGTGGCCTGAACCCTGTTCAAGGTTCTAAAGGACAAGGCCTCGGTACTACTAGTAGCTCCTAGGTGGCCGAGGCAACCTGGGTTTCCACTTCTGCTTCAACTGGCAGTGGACCCCCCCCACTGCCTCTAGGGTTGCAGCCCGACCTTCTCTCTCAGGATCAAGGTTCTCTTCTGCACCCAAATCTCAAATCTCTCAATTTGATGGCCTGGAGGCTGCAAGGGTAGTTTTGGCTCCTTGGGACCTACCTCCAGAAGTTGAAGAGGTCGTCCTGGCCTCTAGGAAGCAGTCCACTAGGAAAACCTATGCCCTGAAATGGAAAAGATTTTCTGTGTGGTGTCAGCTGTGTACGGAAGATCCTTTCTCCTGTGCTGTACCAGTAATGCTTCAGTACCTGCTGCACTTGTCCAATCAGGGCCTTAAGTCCAATTCTGTTCGGGTCCACCTCTCAGCTCTGGCAGCTCACCAATTTCTGGTGGAAGGACACTCTCTGTCGGTTCACTCCTTGGTGTCCCGGTTCCTCAGGGGTTTGCTCTTGCTCAAACCTCCTGTCCGTCCTCCAGCCCCTGAGTGGGAGTTGAATGTGGTCTTGCAACAACTCAACAACTGACTTGCCCACCTTTTGAGCCGATGGCTACTTGTTCTCTCCACTTCCTTTCCTGGAAGACACTCTTCCTGGTAGCCTTAACCTCGGCCAGATGAGTGAGTGAGCTTCAGGCCCTGGTCTGTGACAGGCCTTACACCTGATTCTATAGGAACAGGGTAGTCCTTAGGACTCATCCAAAGTTCCTCCCAAAAGTTGTCTCCTCTTTCCACCTCAAAGGTGGTTCTTCCAACATTCTTCCCTAGGCCTCATGCAAGCCAGGCTGAAGCGGTCCTGCATACCCTGGACTGTAGGAGGGCCTTATCCTCTTTTCTTTTTCTCCTCTCCTTTTCTCACAATTGATGGCGTTCTTTTCTTTTCTGCAGCCAAGTGCTTGTTTTAATTAACTCGCCTTATTTTATTTATTGTAAACCGCTCAGGTGCCCACGGTATTGAGCGGTATAACAAGTTTTAAATAAACAAATAAATATAAACATCCTTCTACCTTGACCGTACGCAGGGACATAGAAGGGCTACTCAGCTCTTCATCTCTTTTGACCCTAATACTTTGGGGTTAGCTGTGTCCAAGCGTACCTTGTCCATATGGGTGGCTGACTGTATCACCTGGGCTTACAGGGCGGCTGACCTTCCCTTGCAGGGTTGGGTCACGGCCCACTGTGTAAGGGCTATGGCTGCCGCAGTAGCTCATCTCCGCTCTGTACCGTTGGCAGACATCTGCAGGGCTGCAACTTGGTCCTCAAGCCATACATGTTGTATTGTTTCAATGTAAACCGCACTGATGATAAATAGCGTGGTATATAAGAAAATTAAATAAATAAATAAATACTTTTGCGGCCCATTACTGCCTGGAGAGGGAGTCCTGTAGGGACAGTGCTTTTGGCCAGGCAGTACTCCGGAATCTCTTTGAGGTTTAAGCAACTCCTGCCCTCCGTTGTGCTACCGGTGGAGGTTCTTTCCGTGCAAAGCCTTTCTTTGATGCTGGGACTAGAGGGAGTTCTCTTGTTCAGCCTGGGTTCCTTGTAGCCCAGAGCTAGGGAGTCACCCATATGTGAGGACTGACTTCCTGCTTGGTCCTGGAGAAAACGGGGTTACTTACCTGTAACAGGAGTTCTCCGTGGACAGCAGGATAAGTCAGCCACACCTGGTGATGTCATCCGACGGCGCCATGACGGAAGTGCTCTCTAGAGCTCAGAGTTTCTGAGCATGTGCGAGTGGCCCCACCTCCCCAGCCCGCCCCTAGCCAGGCCAGTGAGTGCTTAGCTTTGCCGTGAGGCGTACTGGCTAGGGAGCAGGCCTGCCTCATACAGGGGAAGGTGGGTGGGAGCGTGTGGCTGACTTATCCTGCTGTCCACGGAGATCTCCTGTTACAGGTAAGTAACCCCGTTTTCTCCTTGGACAAGCAGGATGTGTCAGCCACACCTGGTGCCTCCCAAGCTGTAGAAGACTAGCTGTGGTGGATGAGGGAGGCATGCGTTCGAAAAGATGCACACTTGCACGGGTAGTCTAGATTTTATTGGGTGAAGATAGTGAGCAACAGTGAAACTACAGTGCAAATTCATCATGTGCAAAAAAACAAGAGCGCAGGCTGACACGCGTGCCAACTGCGAAAGGTGAGCAAACATAGTGCAAAACCAAGTTAGTGCAAACAACAACAACAATGCAGCAACAACATAATTCATGAACAGGCATGTGCAAAAACTCAACAGGGCAGTTGCAGGTCATGTGCTAAGGGCAATATGAGTAAGAAACAAGGCGTCCCCGGTGACATACGTCTAGGTTGAGTCTGAGAGCAACGCGGCCCTGACTCCGGTAATTGACCTTGAGGTGGCCGCTGTTAGGACCGTCTGGCCGAATGAACTATCGGTCTCAGCCTAGAGGTCAAGGCAGTAGTGTTTCTGGAAGGTGAGCCGTGAGGACCAAGTTGCGGCTTTGCAGATGTCGCCCACTGGAACTTCGTGCAGGCTGGCAAGTGAGGTAGCTAGAGCGCGGAGTTGGTGAGCGCCGGCCTTGCTGCCTGGAGGCGCGCCTGCCTTTTGGAGGCAGTAGGCGACACATCCCGATATCCAATGGGAGAGTGTGCGCTTGGTGACGGGCCACCCGGGCCTGTTGGGGTCAAATGACATGAAGAGCTGGGCCCCTTGCCTGATGGCGGATGTCCTGTCGATGTAGGTGCGCAGTGCTCTGACCAAATCCAGCGAGTGAAGGTGCTGCTCCTCCGGGGAGTTGTGTGGAGCCGAAAAAAAGGTGGGCAGCTCGACCGTTTGGTTCACGTGAAAAGCCGATGCGACCTTCGGCAGGAACTTGGGATGAGTTCGGAGAGAGGCATGGTTATGGTGGAGCTGCGTGTAAGGTGGGTGTGCCACGAGCGCTTGCAGCTTGCTGATACATCTGGCCGAGGTGATGGCAATGAGGAAGTGTGTCTTCCATGACATGAACTTGTAGTCCGCCGATTGGAGCGGTTCGAAAGGCTCCTGAGTGAGCTGGAGTACAAGGTTGAGGTCCCACGTGGGTACAGGCTTGTGTACCGGAGGCTCGCAAGGCCTTTCATGAACTGGGCTACAATGGGCAATGCTGCGAGAGATCCCGTGTCTGCGCCGCTCCCGTGTTCGTGCAGGGATGCAATTGCTGCGAGGTGAACTCTAATGGACTGTGGTTTCAACCCAAGGTCGAAGAGGGAGGTGAGGTACTGCAGGATTTGGGGTACGGGACACGAGACCGGGCTGATCCCTTGGTCTGCGCACCAAAAACTGAAGCGTTTCCACTTAAGGCTGTAAGACTTTCGAGTGGAGGGTCTTTTAGCGGCCAAAACTATCCGCTGCACCTCCGAGGGCAGATGGAGGGCTGTGAGATTCACCCTTTCAATCTCCAAGCTGTCAAGGCTAGGACCTGTAGGTTGGGATGCAGCGTGTTGCCGTCGTTCTGGGAGAGTAGATCCAGCCTCGCTGGCAACCGAATCGGAGGCTCCTGTGCCAGGCGAAGCAGCATGGTGAACCACATCTGCCGTGGCCAGTAGGGTGTGATTAGTATGACATGGGCCGAGTCTGTGATGACCCACTGTATCGTCATGGGGATCAGTGGGGTTGGGGGAAATGTGTACTCCAGGGTCCAGTCGCCCCAGGGCACTACGAATGCGTCCGAGGCGAGGCTCCTGTCTGATGGATGTTTGGAGCAGAATACTGGGCACTTCATGTTGAGTTCTGTCGCGAAGAGGTCGATCTGGGGAGTTCCCCAGTGAAGGAAGATGCTGTCCGCAACTCCTGAGTGAAGAGTCCATTCATGGGGTTGCAGCTGTTTGCTTAGTCTGTCCGCTAAGGCGTTTTGCTCCCCGGGAAGGTAAGTCACCTGTAGGACACAGTTGTTGGATAGCGCCAGGGACCATGTTGCCAGGGCCTCCCTGCAGAGGACTCGGGACCCTGTGCCTCCTTGCTTGTTGATGTAGAACATTGTCACTTGGTTGTCTGTCTGGACAAGGACGGACTTCCCCGCAAGTTGGGGCTGGAAGGTTTGCAGCGCGTATCTGACAGCCCGTAGTTCGAGCAGGTTGATGTGGAGGGACTGTTCCGACCTGGCCCAGGCTCCTTGAGTGTTGAGGTGGGCCCCCCAGCCCGTGGTAGAGGCATCTGTGGTGAGGACAACCTGATGGCTGTGCAGTTGGAGATCCCTGCCTGTGGATAGGTTGTCCGGGTTCGTCCACCAACGGAGATCCTTTTTGATCCGTGCGTTGATGTGGATATTGGTATTCAGGGGTTGGAAGAGCTGCTTCCATTTGGTCCGGAGGTGCCACTGCAGAAGGCGCATATGTAGCCTCGCCAGAGGAAGGACCGAGGTAGTAGCTGCCATGTGCCCCAGAAGGCGCAAGATGCAGCGCGCAGTGGTCTGTCCGGTCTTGGAGACTTTCCCGGTCCGGGACACGATGGCTCTTATCCTCTGGTCCGGCAGGTACGCTTTGGAGGTGCGGGTGTCGATGATCACTCCTATGAATTCTATTCTCTGAGTCGGGTCAGGCGAGACTTCTCTTTGTTGAGGATTAACCCCATTCTGGCTAGCATGCCTGTAGTTGTATGCACCGCCTTTCGGAGTTCGGAAGGTGAGGGGGCGGAGAGGAGCCAGTCGTCCAGGTAAGGAAAAATGGCGACGCCTAGTTTGCGAAGCTGTGCCGTGACCACTGCTACGCACTTCATGAAGATTCTGGGTGCTGGGGACAGGCCGAATGGCAGCATCCGGTACTGGTAGTGGCAACCCATCACTATGAAGCGCAGAAATTTCCTGTGTGCTCTGTGAACTGGAATGTGGGAGTACGCATCTTGAAGGTCCAGGGTAGCCATCCAGTCCCATTTTGATGAGGGGTAGGATGGAGTTGAGGGAATACATTCTGAATTTCTCCTTTGTAAGGGCAAAGTTCAGCTTGCGGAGGTCCAGGATTGGACGTAGGCCACCGGACTTCTTGGGAATAAGGAAGTATCGGGAGTAGAATCCAGTGTTGATCTGTTCCGTAGGCACCTGCTCTATCATCTGGGAAGTGAGGAGGTGTTGTAGGAGCTCCGACATTGCAGGGGCGTATCGCTGACAGGTTGTTTGGATTGCCATGGCGGGGAGGCGAAGTTCAGGCGGTAACCCGATTCGATGATCCGGATCACCCACTTGTCCGTTGTGATGGCCCGCCAGGCAGGTAGGAAAAAGGTGAGACGGCCGCCCACAGGCAGTGCGTCTCGGCCCACAGGAGATGCACCCCACAGCGTCTCGGCCCACAGGAGATGCACCCCACAGCGTCTGATTGTCAGGAGGAGGCCGCATTCTTGCCGGCCTTCTGTGTGGTTTGCTTTCTCTGTTTGCGTTCCCGCTGCTGCTGCCTCGGAAAGGACGAGGAGTAGTAGGGCTGTTTGTACTTAGGGGCCTGCCATTTCCTGCTGGCACCATACCTCTTATAGGAGTAGTATGGTTTGCGGTAGTTACTCCCTCTTTGGGAAGCAGAGTGGCGTTTGAGTCCATCCGCCGCCAGCATCTGTAGGGTGGTGCAATGTTCTTTCATGTCGTTCATGGCATCCGTGACCTTGTCCCCAAAGAGGGAATCACCCGTACAGGGAGCGTCTGCGATCTTGTCATGTGTGTCTTCCCTGAGACCAGAAGCACGGAGCCACGCCCAGTGCCGGGCCGCTATGGCTGTGCCTGCGGTCCTGATACCTGTGTCAAATGCATCAAAAGCTGTGCTCATCAAATGTTTGCTGCATTCGGCCAGGTCCTGTAGTGTGATGGAGGCTGCTTGTTGGTTTTCCTTGGGAAGCGCTGACAAGTGGTCCTTGAGGTTGGCCAGCAGGGAGCCAATGGAGGGTAAGTGGGAGGAGCTTCCTTGGGCCACGATGCCGGCGCCATCTTGCCCAGTAGCTGGGGGCTCAGCCATGCTGGAAACGCTCGCGTGTGCGGGAGGACTCACCCGAAGCACCGCGGGGGCCGTGGGAGCCGGCGAGGAGCTGGAAAATTGCTCAGAACGGCCGGGGATGGAGGCCCTGCAGGGCGCATCCCGTGCCGGAGCAGAAGAGGGGTCTGACGGTCTCTTCTTTTCAGATCTGGAATCAGAGTTCTTTTTGGAGTCCTTTGAATTGGAACCAGAGCCTCCTGGAGCAGATGCGAGGAATTCCTTCAGAGCATGTCCTCTGTGCTTTCTCGCCCCGGGGGACATCCTGGAGCAGGCAGAGCAGTCCTCTACATCGTGGGATGCCCCGAGACAGCGAATGCAGCAGCAGTGAGTATCCGTAGAGTTCATCTTCTGGCTGCATTGTGGGCATTTTTTAAAACCCGGCATTCTGTTGTAAGTTCTTTTAGTCTTGAAAATCAATTCTGGTGTAAGTTCTTCTGAGAGAGCTGAGAATCCGTCTTGTGGCAAGGCGGAAGAAAAAAGACTGGCCTGGCTAGGGGCGGGCTAGGGAGGTGGGGCCACTCGCACATATTCAGAAACTCTGAGCTCTAGAGAGCACTTCCGTCATAGCGCCGTCGGATGACGTCACCGGGTGTGGCAGACACATCCTGCTTGTCCAAGGAGAAAGAGTAGTTATTCACCTGTAACAGGTGTTCTCCAGGAGCAGCAGGAATCAGTCCTCACAACCCTCCCTCCTCCCCTGGGAGTTGCAGTTGTACATAGTTTATTCTTACATTTTTGTGTGCTGTTTTTTAGCTATGTCATGTGACTGAGCAAGATGGCACCTTTAGGCAGGAAGGGGACCGCGCATGTGTGCAGTATTCCCAAAGGCTTTCATAGAAAGCTGGGGAAATGCTCTCCAGGGGCTCCATTGACGTCGATGTCATCCATATGTGAGGACTGATTCCTGCTGCTCCTGGAGAACACCTGTTACAGGTGAGTAACTACTCTTTCTGGTGCAGTTACATTGGCCTGACAGAGATCCCAGCCCTATTTGGCTGGGATCCCTTTCTGTCCTTTTCATCGGAAGAGGTTACCATTCGAACAGTACCAGCCTTTTTGCCAAAGGTCCTCTCTAACTTTCATCTTAATCAGGCTATTTCCCTTCCTGCCTTCTTACAGGATCAGGGTTGAGGTTCCAAGTAAGCCTTACATCTTCTGGATGTCAGCAGGATCTTGTGCTGATATCTCAAGTTTGCTAATCCCTTTTGCCTTTCCAACTATCTCTTTGTCTTGTTCTCTGATCTTCGGAAGGGGGTGGCCGCTTCCAAGGCGATGATTGCATGCTGGATTAAACAGCCATTGATTCAACCTATATCCTTCAAAATAAGCTGGTTCCTGTTGGGCTTTGGGTGCCTTCTGCTCGAGCTCAGGCTACCTCTTGGGCCAAAAGATTGTGGGCGCACCTGCTCAATATTTGTATGGCAGCTATGTGGTTGTCCCTGTCTACATTTGCTCGTCATTACCACTTGGATCGCCAAGACAGGGAAGCAGCTTGTTTTGGAGTCACTGTTGTGACTGCAGCTGTCTCTTCCCGCCCTACAGAGGTGTAGCTTTGGTACTCCCACTAGTTTGGATTGGTCTAACAAGATGATTTGGAAGGTGAAATTTTACTTGCCGTTTAATTTCCTCTCCTGGAATCCTGCCAGACCAGTCCAGGACACACACTGGGTTGTTCTGGTTATTGCTTCCAAGAGTTTGTAGACAATATGGCAGCGCCATCCAATTCTAGTGTATACATACTCTTTAGTTTTGGTGTCATCGATACGCTCTGTTTTGTGCATACTCCGTGACTGGGAGTCTCAGTTGATCGGTTTCTTTTCATATTTAGTTCAATTTTCATTCTGGTCGGCCTAGTTCTCGTTCTATGGTCTGAAGTCCTGTTGCTTGTCAGTGTTTTACTGAAGCTGACCCCTAGGGGTGCAGGACTATATACCAAAGGTGGTGTCAAAAAGCTTCTGTGATTTCTGTTTCACCATCTGCTGGCAGGGGGACACAACCTGCTAGTCTGGACTGCTCTAGCAGGATTCTAGGAAAAGAAATTAACGGTAAGTAAAATTTCACTATGCTTTTTCCCTCCTTAACCCCGGTGCCTGTAACATAGCTTTATAGAAACATCACTCTAACTAGGTTGACTGGAATTATCAGGAAGATTCTTCTCTGGAATCCTGAAATGCTGCCTTGGGGTCTTTCCGAGGGTCTTTCCATTGTGGGGTTGGGCTGACACGATTCCCCTTTTTAGGTTCTTCAAAAATAAATGATTTAAAATAGAACTCTGTCTAACTGGAGGAGAGAGAGAGAGGGGCTAGACATGACTTTTGGATGCCTGGGGCCTTGTGTGGCATGTGAGGATCTGTAGAAGTGCCTGTTAATTGATGTATTTAAGAGCCATGACAAGCAAAACCTCTGCTGCTCTCATGGGCTGATTCTCTCTCGTTCACCCTGCGTCTGCCCTCGCTGACACCCTAATGCAGTGTTGCCAAATTACCTGTTTCTAGAAGCAAGATCTTTTGGCCCGTCCCGCGATTAAGCTTGCATGCCAGTGTTGTGTGGGATTTATAGTCCCTGATTGTACCCGTCTGAAATCGGTGCCACGGATACCATAATGCAACAGGCTAGGGTTGTCAGATATTCAGAGCTGGCCAAAAACTTCCCCTCTGGAACTAGAGAGCTTGGCAGCTTTGACTGTATTACAGAAATCAGAACAGGGCGCATGAGGATTTAACAGTGAAATGATCCCCAAGTCCCTCCTCAGTGACTAGGGCAGCGAGTAAAGGCTGAGCATGTCCTGAAATGTAACCTCTCAGTAATGCTATAGGACAGCTCCTGCTAATGACCCAGAGAGGGCAAGCAGAGGCTTAACCATTAGGCAAGCTAGGTGGGTGCCTATGGTGGAGGTTTCTGAGGGACTGTAGCAGCAGAGCGCAGACAAACCAATGATACCAGGAGTCTGTTCAGAAGGTCCAAATCATTTATTTGTGCACAAGTCTCAAGCAAAGTCAATTTCAAAATGGCTGAGCAAAGTTCTCTGGCAATACAACAACCTTTATAGACTTTTACTCCATTCTAGGTATAGAAAAACATTTCATTGGTCCCGGTAACTTCCCGTACCTCCCGTACCCCTTCTATTGGTGCCGGTACTGATATGATTATCCAATTATGTTCCTTCAGTGGGCTCAGCACCTGCTTACCCCCCTTCTAGTCCCAATTACAATGGTCAGTTCATCAACTTGTTACTTTCATACTTTCAAGGCTATTGGGCTAGTTGTTACGTGCAGTGAAGCAGGGCTCTAGAACTTTTCTGTCAGCAGTTTTAAACATGAATTTCTGTATTTTTCCATCTGTTCTGCTTATCTAAGCTAATTCAATACTTTTACTGAGTTCTATCCTACAATAGCAGCATGTTGGGGGATGTGTGATTCCTATGAGCCTCTTCACAGGCTTCATTTACAGGTCAAGCTAGTTAGGCCTGCCTGCTTATGTCAGACACTGTGGATCACAGGCCTGCACCTGCCACATTCCCCCCTTTGATTAATCTCACCCTATTACTTAATAAGGTGTGAGAATTAAATCACCTTTTGAAGAATCACATCATGATAGAAGGATTTCGACTAGGACTGGCTTTATATAATGCCATTATTTTAGTTGCGGTCTTCCGCTCTACTGTACTATCAATAGCAGTATGAATAGAACGCATACAACTTGGGATTAAACATGGTAATAAGAAAATAACAGCAACAAGGATTAGTACTAAGACAATGAAAGTCTTAAATCCTCCCAGCCAGGAGAAAAGGTTAGCAAACCAGTTAGGGAATTTCAATAAGTGCCAAGTTTGTACTGGCACATAAGCATGTCTTTGCATATCTTTGGCAATTTCTTCAACTACTTGACCCTTATCATCTATTTTCAAACAACAATTAGTTAAATTCAGTTTACCACATACTCCTCCTTCAGCTGCTAACAAATAATCAAGTGCTAAGCGATTCTGATATATGGCAGTGCGCATCTGAGTGTCTAGCTAAAAGTGTAAGAGCTTGACTAGTTTCATTGGTTATTATTTCAACTACTGCCTGTAAGCGAATAATACGATTAATCATATAAATTGGAGTTCGATAATCATACATACCATCATCATTCCAAGTGGCAGGCCCATAATACTCAATGATTCTTTCTGGTGGCCAATCATCCCCCTTCCACTTCTCCCACTTGCCTACCTGGAGGGGTGATCTCTTCTGTCTCAAGGCTCGTTTGTGTTGGTGGGTAGTGTATACTGGGTATCCTAATTGTTCTCCATGTTCAGTGTTTAAAAGAAAGAAAGAAGGTCTGATGGTTCCTAAGACACATGCTCCTCCCCATAGTGGTGGAAGTTGTGCATATGCTCGGTTTCCGCAGATCCAATATAGGCCAGGTGGGGCTTGCCAGGCATGGGCTTTGGCAAGATTAGTCCATACATCAGCAAGTTCAGGAAATCTGGCTAATGGGTTAGGAGGTTCAGGGTGTTTGATTCCTGACCACCATGACGTCTTTTTGGTCGTGGCATTATAGAATTTCTGGCTAAGACAGACCAGCTGTCCTACCTGTTGGGTGAACTGGGGTCCAGTTCTGGCATAGCAAAGACGTCCAACGATTGAGTGCGCTAACACCCATTCACTGGTGTTGTTGTTGTTAAGTGCCGTCGAGTCGGAGTCGACTCATGGCGACCCTCTGGATAGCTATCCTAAATTGTGTTCGGTCTTCAGTCAGGTGGCTCATTGATGACAGACTGGTACCCATAGCTGCTGTTATTGTAGCGATCCATCTCATTGCTGGCCTTCCTCTTTTGCGTTGACCTTCTATCTTGCCAAGCATGATGTCTTTCTCTAATGATCTCTCTCTTCGCATGATGTGTCCGAAGTATGAAAGTCGAAGTCTTGTCATCTGAGCTTCTAAAGAAAGCTTAGGTTTGATCTCCTCTAGTACCGACTGGTTTGTTCTTCGGGCAGTCCATGGTATACACAGTATTCGCCGCCAGCACCATAATTCAAAGGCATCAATTTTCTTCCTGTCTGTCTTTTTCACTGTCCAGCTTTCACATCCATATGATGTTATTGAAAATACCATGGCTTGAACAAGTCGAATCTTTGTATGGAGAGACACATCTCTGCTCTTGAGAATCTTATCTAGGTCTTTCATAGCCATTCTGCCAAGAGCAATGCGTCGTCTGATTTCTTGACTGCTTGTTGCTTCTTTATTGATAGTTGATCCAAGTAGGTTAAAGTTGTTCACAATTTCAATTTCTTCTCCTTCAACGATGAACCTGTTGATTATGCCAGTTGTCATGATCTTTGTCTTCTTTACATTAAGGTGCAGGCCCATTTTGAGACTATGTTCTTTGATTGTGAGAAGCAAATGTTTCAGATCATCTTCGCTTTCAGCCAGTAATGTGGTATCATCAGCATAGCGAAGGTTGTTGATGAGTCTTCCACCAATCTTCACACCTCTGTTGTCTTCATACAGTCCTGCTTCTCTGATGATTTGTTCTGCATATAAATTAAACAGGTAGGGGGAAAGTATGCAGCCTTGTCTTACACCTTTGCTTATTTTAAACCATTCTGTTTCTCCTTGTTCCGTTCGAACTGTTGCTTCTTGATCAATGTACAGATTACGCAAGAGAACGATCAGGTGTTCTGGTATACCCATGCTTCTTAATGTGGCCCAGAGTTTCTCATGGTTTACACAGTCAAAAGCCTTGCTATAGTCGATAAAGCACAAATAGATATCCTTTTGGTATTCTTTAGTCTTTTCAAGGATCCATCTCACATCCGCAATGATGTCTCTCGTTCCTCGCCCTTTCCTGAACCCTGCTTGCACTTCAGGTAGTTCTTGTTCTAGGTATGGCTGTAGTCTCTTTTGAATAATCTTCAGTAGAATCTTGCTGGCATGTGGGATCAGAGCGATTGTGCGATAATTTCCACAGTCAGTTGGATCACCTTTCTTTAGTATTGGTATAAACACAGATCTTTTCCAGTCAGTTGGCCATGATGTTGTCTTCCATATTTCTTGGCAGAGCCTTGTAAGTACGGTAACAGCTGCATCAGATTGCTGCAATACTTCTATGGGAATGCTATCAATGCCTGGTGCTTTGTTCTTTGATAAGGCTTTCAATGCTGCTTCAACTTCTTCTTTCATCACCAATGGTTCCTGATCATAAGGTATAGGTTGGAACGGCTGTTGGTCCACTTGATCTTTATCATATAAAAGCTCTGTATATTCCTTCCACCTTTTCTTGATCTTCTCAGCATCATTCAACATAGAACCTTGAGCATCTTGTAACATTCCAATTCGAGGCTGGAACTTTTTCTTTAACTCTCGCAGCTTTAGGAAAGCCGATCTTGTTCTTCCTCTAATAGTTTCTGCTTCTATTTCCTTGCAAGTGTCATTGTAGTACTTTTCCTTGTCCTGTCTTGCTGCACGTTGGAAATCTCTGTTGAGTTCTGCGATTGTCTTTCTTTCTCCTCTGGCTTTAGCTTCTCTGCGTTTCTGGGCAATTTTCAGAGTTTCTTCCGTCATCCATTTTGGCCGTTTTTGCTTTTTAACCTTTTGTAGAGACTTCTCGCTTTCTTCCAGCACAACCTTCTTGATGTCATTCCATAACTCTTCCGGAGCTCTGTCATTTGTATCTAAAGCAGCAAATCGATTTTGCAGGCAGTCTTTAAATTCCAGTGGTATATTCTCAAGGTCATATTTTGGTGCATTCATGAGTGGTTTGCTCTTTTTCAACTTTAGCTTGAGTTTGCATACTAGTAGTTGATGATCTGTACCACAGTCAGCTCCAGGTTTTGTCTTTGTTGATGTTACAGAGCTTTTCCATCGTTGACTTCCACAGATGTAGTCAATTTGATTTTTATACAATCCATTGGGTGAAGTCCATGTGTACAGTCGTCGCTTGTGTTGCTGGAAGAAGGTGTTTGAGATGAATAGATCATTGGTCTTGCAGAATTCTATCAATCTTTCACCAGCTTCATTTCTGTTGCCAAGTCCATATTTTCCAACTACTTTGCCTTCTTCTTTGTTGCCAACTTTTGCGTTCCAGTCACCCATGACTATCAGGATATCCTGTTTGCATGTTCTGTCAATTTCAGCTTGTACTTGTTCATAGAACTCTTCAATTTCATTCTCTTCTGCAGCTGTTGTTGGGGCATATACTTGAATTATAGTTGTGTTGATAGGCAATCCTCGTAGACGAATAGAGATTAAGCGTTCGCTGACTGCATTGTATTTCATTACAGTTCTTGCAAGTTTCTTCTTTATTATAAATGCAACACCATTTCTTCTTTGTCTTTCATTTCCAGCATAGTAGACCATGTGATCATCTGATGCAAAGTGCCCGATGCCAGTCCATTTCAGTTCGCTGACACCCAACAGATCAAGTTGTACACGTTCCATTTCATTCTTGACCACCTCCAACTTCCCTTGGTTCATGCTTCGTACGTTCCATGTTCCAATGTGTAAGACATCTTTACCGCTTCTGACTCTCATTTCATGCGCAGCTACATCAGCAGTCAGACTTCCCGAGGGCTTTGATCCAACCACATCATAAATGCTGGCTTTACTCTGAAAAGTCTTCAGCTCTTCCCCAGTAGCTAGTTGAGTGCCTTCCGACCTGGGAGTCTCATCTTCCAGCACCATAGCACAATTTGTTTTGTTGTAACTATCCATTGGGTTTTCATGGCAAGATACAGAAGTAGATTGCCGGGCCTTCCTTCCGCGCAGTTTAAGTTTGGTGTTGTTGCCGTTGTCACAGAAATGTGATCCTCCGCCGTCAACACTATCCCATTCTGCTGCTGCCCAGATGGGTGGTTTGTCTTCGTCTGGCACCTCAGCTGAGACCTGTCCATCTTGGGAGACCCTGCCAGTAGTTAAACTACCGATAGTTTAGCTCTCAGCATCACTGATGCACGCAAGCCCTCACAGCACGACAAGCTGCAAACCAAGTGCATTCACTGGTAGTCTTGTGTAATTCAGTCTGATTGTAGACCAAAGAATAATTCAATTCTTGAGCTTCCCATGGCCACTGGTCTCCCATCTGGGTTCCACCACAGAAATAACAATCTGAAATTTTAAGACTAGATACTACTGCTCCGGCTAATTCTAGAAATAAATTCTGAGAGGGATGAGGGATTTCAAACTTATTTACATGCATGGCCTCATAAAAGGTGTTATGGATATGATATTTAGATGACTTGTGGGCTTGGGTATTCAATCTGATATATACAATGGTCCCAGGATCTATTGCTCCACCAGCAATACGTAAACCAAACTTGTATCCCTGTTTCCATGCACTGGGATTGTGTATGCGTAAGTGTAAGGGGTTACAAGCATCTTTCTGACATTTATCATTTGTCGTTGACTTGGTTAAGGTGGCCATGCGTTTATCTATCTTTTCGTCAACTATACCATTATTCCATGTAGCATAAAACACACATTCTCAATCCGGGCAATAGTAATCTGCTGCGGGGGCAGTACTATAACCTGGTTCCTTTTTATCTGTACACTTTTTCCATCCTGTGGCACCTTCCGGACACATATACTTATGGTCATTTCGATACGCTTTCTCCCAAGTACCACAGGTAGAATAACTATCTCTGTTTATGACATTACATGCATCAAAATTCAAAACAGCAGGTTTAGTAATGTCCTTAAGTGGTGGCGTAGCAGCTATTATAGGTCCATCTGCATCCTTCCATCGTATTTCCAACGTGTAATAGGATGGATTCTGATGCGGATTATAGCATGCTCTAATTTTGCCATAAGTGCAAACATTTAGTTCAGTGGTGTTATAAATACACCGAGTCACTTTTCCCTTGCAGGTATAGTAAGAATGGTAAATCAAAGTCTGAGTTACTTTCAGTCCAGTTCGAGTAGAAGTAATGCAAGCAGTGCATGGAGGTAAAGCATAAGTCAGTTCAAAACCTCCAAAGAAGGCAACCAAGGCAAAGCAAAGACAAAGATACATGTTGATTGGAGTTCTTCTGAATCCTCAGCTTGCAGATCTTGACCACGACGTTCTTTTCTTCGTCCCGTGCACTAATGAAGCAATTCAACGGGAGCTGAGTGTTGATTGAAGATCCTTAAGTTGTCCATCACACCTCAACCAACTTAGCAATTTCAGTTGGTTTTTGAAGTATGGTTCAATATAGTATCAAAGTAGTGTGCAAAATCGCATGTAAATTGGGTTCATTGAAACAAAACTGTTGCTGCATGGAAAACAGCAATTCTCTTCGAAAGACTTGGCTACTGCAAGGCACTGTGATGAAGTGTCTAAGTTGCTGGTTGCCGTCTCAAAGTAACTCGCAAGGGTGCATCAAGATGCTGTTCTGCTGTCCACTGCTCAGGTTCAGGATCAGCGGCGGGCTTGACTCTGCTGTGGTGGATCCAGGCGTCGATCTCTGCCACCTTTACTGCAGTTGGGGTAGACAGGATGACGGTGTACGGTCCCTTCCCATGGGGTTCCAACGGTGTCTTCTTCCAATCTTTGATCCACACCGAGGTACCAGGCTGATAGGGATGCAGAGGTTCCGTCAAGTTGATAGGCAACTGGTCTCGGATCCACGCATGGAGAGTCTGCAGAACAAAACTAAGAGCTAGGAGTTCTTGCCTGGTTACTTCTGAACCAATTTGGGCTAAACTTCCTTTGATTCCCTGCACTATTGGTGGGGGTTTACCATACAGGACTTCAAAAGGGGAAAAACCTGTTGACTTTACAGGAGCTGAGCGTATTCTGAGTAAAGCTATCGGGAGCACTTGGGGCCACTTCACGTGTGTCTCCTGACAAAGCTTGGACATCTGGGCTTTTAGAGTACGATTCATTCGCTCAACTTTCCCTGAACTCTGGGGTCTGTATGCAGTGTGGAGTTTCCATTGTATCTGTAAAGCTTTAGCTAACTCTTGAGTAACTTGGGAGACAAATGAGGGTCCATTGTCTGACCCTATTACTGCTGGAATTCCAAACCTAGGGACAATCTCTCTCATTAAAACTTTGGTAACTTCTCGGGCTTTCTCAGTTCTGGTTGGGAAGGCTTCTACCCACCCAGAGAAAGTACAGACTAATACTAATAGGTAATGGTATCCATTGGCTTTTGGCATTTCGGTGAAATCAATTTGGAGGTTATGCATGGGGGTTACACCTCCTGACTGAACTCGGGGTGCCGTGATAAGGCCTTGCTTGGCATTATTTTTGGCACAAGTTAGACATTGACGTGCTACTGAGGCTGATATGGTTGTCAATAGAGGGATGTAAAAATGTGGTCTGAGTGCTTTTTCCATAGCACTCTTCCCATAGTGGGTGGCTTCGTGAAAGGCTTTGACAAAGGATGGTCCTAATAGTTCAGGAATTACTATTCGTCCAGGGGGTTGACTGTCCTCTGCTGGTGGCAGCTCAATCCATCCATCTTTCAGTACTCCATCTTCCTTGTTACAGTAGTAATCTAATTCTTTGGTGGTATATCGTGGTGTCCATAAATTCAGAGGTACTGGAAACAATGCTGCTTGCATTGGCATAGCTTGTGGTGTGATCTGTCCTGTCATAGCTGCTTGTCGTGCTGAGGCATCTGCAAATCAATTTCCTCGGGCAACTTCTCCTTTTCCTGCTTGATGTCCTCTGCAATGCATGACAGCTACACGTGTTGGGGCCCAAACTGCATCAAGTAACATCAATATCTCGGGACCATACTTGACTGACTTTCCTCCGGACGTGATGAGCCCTCGTTCTTTATAGAGAGCTCCATGGGCATGTAGAGTAGTGAAGGCATATTTGGAATCTGTATATACATTTAGCACAAGTTTTGCTCCTAATACTAATGCTCTGGTGAGTGCTATCAATTCGGCTTTCTGGGCTGATGTGCCTGAGGCTAGAGCTGATGATTCAACTACTTCGTGTTGAGTGACGACTGCATATCCGGCACAGCGTCGTCCATCGAGGATGAGACTGCTCCCATCAACATAATAGATTTGGTCAGGATTGTCTATGGGCACATCTGTCAAGTCAGGTCGACTGGAGAACACAGTTTCCATGACTTCGATACAGTCATGTTCTGGGAGTTCTTCACTAATGGGTATCAAGGTGGCTGGATTCAAGGCATGACTCACTTCTAGTTGTATCTGTGGGTTTTCACATAACATGCTCTGGTATTTCAACATTCGGGAATTGGTGAGCCAATAATTAGCTTTTTGTTCCATGAGGGCAAGGACTGCATGTGGCACAGAGACTCGTATGTTCTGTCCTAATGTGAGCTTGTCTGCTTCACTCACTAATAATGCTGTAGCTGCAACTGCTCTCAGGCATGGTGGCCATCCTTTGGCCACAGTGTCCAATTGTTTCGATAGATATGCTACTGGTCGCTCCCAATTTCCCAATTTCTGAGTCAACATGCCTAAGGCATTTCCCTGTGCTTCATGTACAAACAAGTGGAAAGGCTTGTGAACATCTGGTAGTCCAAGTGCTGGTGATGACATCAATTCTTCCTTTAACTTCTTGAAGGCTGTATCCTGCTCAAGTCCCCACTCCAGTGGCGACTTCTCTTCTCCTTTTGTGGCTTCATACAGTGGCTTGGCAATTTGGGCAAAGTTGGGTATCCATATTCGGCAATATCCTGCCGCTCCCAGAAAGGCTCTGACTTGCTTTCTGGTTGTTGGGGTTGGTATTCTGCATACTGCTTCTTTTCTTTCTCTGCCTAATCTTCGGCTTCCTTGGGTTATACGAAAACCCAAGTATTTCACTTCTTTTTGGCATAGTTGTGCTTTTGCTATGGAAACTTTATATCCAGCTTCATTTAGTAACTGCAAGAGGTCTTTGGTAGCTTGTATACATTCACTTTCTGATATGGCAGCTATCAGCAGATCGTCCACGTATTGGAGAAGCACTCTCTTCCCCGGGGCCACTGGATAGCTTGAAAGGTCTTGATTCAGTGCAGCACTAAAGATGGTAGGCGAATTCTTGAATCCTTGGGGTAATCGTGTCCAGGTGAGTTGGCCCCCTCTTCCAGAGATGGGGTCCTGCCATTCAAATGCAAACAATATTTGACTTACAGGGGCTAATCTTATACAGAAGAACGCATCTTTTAGATCTAGTACAGTGAAATGGGTAGTTTCAGCAGGTATCAGTCCTAGAAGAGTATAAGGATTGGGTACAACTGGATGTATAGTTTCAACTGCATCATTCACTCTCCTTAGGTCTTGCACTGGGCGATAATCATCTGTCCCGGGTTTCTTTACTGGTAAAAGTGGAGTGTTCCATGGGGATTGACATACTTTTAGTAGGCCATGTTCAAGCAATCTTTGCAAGTGGCGATGAATGCCTTCAATTGCGGCTCTTGGGAGAGGGTACTGTTTGACGTGTACTGGTGTAGCACTAGGCTTAAGGGTTACAATTACTGGAGCTATATGCTTGGCTAGGCCTGGAGGACTACCTTCTGCCCATACTCCAGGTGGTGCATGAATGTTCTTTAAAGTTTGTTCGAAATAGGTGTCTTGGATAGAGTCATCAATGTAATACCTCCATTCTTCTTCTCGGGGAACTGTCAGCAGCATTATTCCTGCTGGTTTGGCTTGGGGATTTACTGTCATTTGCATTTCTCCTTTTTCAGAGAAAGATATTTGTGCTTGAAGCTTGGCTAACATATCTCGTCCCAGTAGTGGCACTGGACATTCGGGCATGTAAAGGAATTGATGAGTTATTTGCTGTCCTCCTAGACTGCATATACGATTCTGAAGAAAAGATTTTGTAGCTTTGGCACCAGTTGCTCCTATGATGGTGACTGCTTTTGTAGAAAATGGGGCTATTTTTCTGTCGATTACTGAATGTTCTGCGCCAGTATCAACCATAAAGTTCATAATTTGGTCTCCTATTTGTATTCCGACCATAGGCTCCTGGAGACCTAAAGCAAACTCGGAGCCCGGTCTGTCCTAGTCCACGTCATTTTCATCATGGATTGTCGTAGCCACTGCTTGGATGGCTCCTCTTTCTCGCTGGAAATGTTCTCGATTGGCTCCTCCGCGGTTTCGGGGACGGCCTCGTCTTTCTTCTCGCCACTGATGATTGTTTTCGTCATCTTGCTGGGCGTCTTCGAGTTGCGGGTACGCATCTCTCCAATGTCCTTCTTCTCTGCAATAGGCGCATTGGTTCACGCCTAGCTGCTGGGACCGGCCTCCACCTCGGCCCCGCCCCCTTCCTCTGCTCCGTCGATTAGGGACACCTCCCCTTTTCTGTTCCACTATGGCCGCAGCCAAAAAATCAGCTTTCTTCTTCATCTTTTTATCACATTCTCTCTGCCTTTCATTATCACGATTCACATACACTTTATGAGCGACTTCCAGTAACTGTGTTGTATTCATGCCCACAAACCCTTCTAACTTCTGCAATTTACGTCTAATGTCTGGTTGAGACTGGTTTACAAAAGCAGAATTCACCATACATAAACTTCCTGGTGCCTCGGGATCATAGGGAGTATACATTCTGTATGCTTCAATTAATCTTTCATGAAATTCTGCAGGGCTCTCTTCTATACCTTGAATGACTCCTGCAACTTTGGAAAGGTTCATAGCCTTTTGGCCCCCCCTTCTCAGACCTTGTAAAAAGCCTTGGCGAAAACGGGCTAGGGCTGTGGATCCTTGCTCTGTATTTGGATCCCAATGGGGGTCTTCATTCGGGAATTCTCTCTGGGCCGCTTCTCGAGGGTCTATTCTATCCACCCCCTGTCCCGGAGCTACAGGGTTATCCGCCAGCCAATCTATAGCTGCTTTTCTAATTTGTGCTCGCTCCTCTGTCGTGAATAGGGTAGTCAGGAGCTGGCGGCAATCTGCCCAAGTGGGTTGGTGGGTTTCCATAATGGTATTCACTAATTCTGTAAGCTCTAAGGGTTTATTGGTATAGGAGGCATAATGCGACCTCCAATTTAACAAATCAGTTGTAGAGAAAGGGATATACACATAACTCAGGGGTCCCGCTACCACCTCATCATTTTCATTCTTTATGGCCACTCCCGGGACTTGCCGCAAGGGCATCATCTTGGCGGTAGATACCTTTTTGGATCTAAGGGATATTTTTGTAACTGTCCTATCAGGGGTCACTTTCTTCTTCTCTACATGTTTCACTTTAGATGTGCATTTTGCTGGCAGGCTAGTGCTGGCAACCACTTTTACACTGTCAACATCGCTTAGGGAATTTTCAGTTTCTAATTGCTCTGCTTCTGTATCTGACTCTCCTTTCTCTGTCTCAGACGATTCACCTTCCTGTATAGAGGATTCATCTTCCTGCTCTTCGGGTGATGGCTCTGGGGTTGGGTCCCGTCTCGGCTGTCTCGGGGTCTCTGGGGCGGGACGCCGGGCAACCCATACTGGACCTGGGGTTCGAGGCTGTCGGGGAATTATTTCTGGGGAATCAGGATCTACCAGGATGGGCTTCTTCCTGGACTTCTTATCCTGCCCCTTCATTCTAGACTGTTCTGTTTTCTGACTATAATCTGTCTTAGCTAACATTATTCTGCACTGTTCTTCATAACAGCGCTGCGCCCAAAGGGGCGGATCTTCACAAATACTTAACCAAGAATCTATATAGGGGTACTGATCGGGGTGCGCTATCCGCACTCTTCGGTGTACTAACTGGGCAATTTCTACATTAAAAGTTCCCTCTCGGGGCCAGGTGGGGTCTAGATCGGGCCACTCCCTAGTACACAAAATCTGTAAACGTGCTGCTGTCATTTTAATACCATAATCTCCAGAATATCCCTCTTTAAAATGTGCGATCATACATTCTAATGGAGTGTTTCTAGTAGACCCCGCCCCTCCCATTTCGATGTGTGCGCGCTACAACAGACAAAAGGGAAAAGGAGGGCGGACCTGGGTAAGGGGTCCACACGGCCCTAGAAACGTATAAGGGAAACAAATAACAAGACAAGACGACAATCGCTTCCCCCTTTTCGCGACCTGAACGCGGTCGCCCGGTCAGGAAATGCGCTACTCAGGGGTCCGCCGTCACTTGGTCCGTGCTGCCAGACCTCTCATCCACACTTCATTCACACAATCATGCTAGCAACATATCCCAGAATGCATTCGTTTCTATCTATTCTGACTAGTCTTATTCAATTCCCAAAATACAAAAAGATGGGGGTTTCGCCCTGCGAATACTCATGCGGGGTTACTAGGCCCGTCTTTGAGAGGTGATCAGGCTCTCTTACCAATTACCAATTTCTCGAGATTACAAATTCCAAGTTCCAAGTTCCAATGGCAGTACTGCTCTTGCAGGCGCATGAGTTGGACCTCGGACTCCCCTCACTCGGGTTCGAGGCGTTGGCTCCAGCCGGGCCCGGCACCCGCCGAGGTCTGACCAGCTCCCTCCGATACAAGGGACCGGTGGCGCCAGGGAGCAGCCCTCGTCGGAAGGGCGCGATACCGGCAGGACCAAGCCTATAGAGGCGGAAAGTCGTGGTATATTGCCCTATATACACTCTGATTCCACAACTTCCCGGCCAACGCACCAAGAATATGTAGCAGCAGAGCGCAGACAAACCAATGATACCAGGAGTCTGTTCAGAAGGTCCAAATCATTTATTTGTGCACAAGTCTCAAGGAAAGTCAATTTCAAAATGGCTGAGCAAAGTTCTCTGGCAATACAACAACTTTTATAAACTTTTACTCCATTCTAGGTATAGAAAAACATTTCATTGGTCCCGGTAACTTCCCGTACCTCCCGTACCCCTTCTATTGGTGCCGGTACTGATATGATTATCCAATTATGTTCCTTCAGTGGGCTCAGCACCTGCTTACCCCCCTTCTAGTCCCAATTACAATGGTCAGTTCATCAACTTGTTACTTTCATACTTTCAAGGCTATTGGGCTAGTTGTTACGTGCAGTGAAGCAGGGCTCTAGAACTTTTCTGTCAGCAGTTTTAAACATGAATTTCTGTATTTTTCCATCTGTTCTGCTTATCTAAGCTAATTCAATACTTTTACTGAGTTCTATCCTACAATAGCAGCATGCTGGGGGATGTGTGATTCCTATGAGCCTCTTCACAGGCTTCATTTACAGGTCAAGCTAGTTAGGCCTGCCTGCTTATGTCAGATACTGTGGATCACAGGCCTGCACCTGCCACAGGACAACAAAGAGTAGCTGCAGTCAAAGCAAAACAATAGCAGTTGATAGCCAGACAAAGCCATCAGCACATTCTTTTACCTACAGGAAAGGTGGATACAAATATAGAAAGCAGAGTTTATTATTTAAAAGTAGAGGGCCCAATATTCTTCTGGGCAGGCTATGTGCTGTGTCGGCGCATAGCCATGCCTGCTGTCCCTCAAACCTGAATATTTACTGCCAAGGTCACATGGGGCCCCGGCAGTGACTATGTGGGGATCGCCGCACAACCCGGAAGCTGCCAAAGTTAACCGGGCAGCTGCGATATTGCATGCTGCTCGGTTAGCACCTGTGCCGTAAAGGTAGGTGAGGGTTTTCCTTGCCTATCTTATCAGCACGGAGCACTAAGCGGGCAGCCTGCACTATCGCTGCCGCTCGGTTATCACGTGCCCCTGCCCGCAGTTTGCCCCGGAATGTGCTCCGCTGCTAGTCGGATAGCAGTGGGGCGCGTAGGCGACATGGATGGGGATGTTCAATGTCACTACCAGTGTATGTGCTGTTGAATGTTCCCATCTAAGGCATTTACATGGTTTACTAGGCTGCAAATCGTGTAAATGCCTTTTGAATATCAGGCCCCCTACTGTCCAATTATGCATTTTTATGGGATTTTAGTGTGGGGGAGGGGGATACGGAGACGACCATGACTGTTAAGTTTAATTGTTACAATCTTGCGTGGGGGGGAGTCATGACAACCTGGATGTTAATTGAGGGACGACACGGATAAAGGTTTGTGAAGGACTTAATAAATGTGTACCAGGCCTGGGTAATGTCCAGTGCTGACTGAATCTGCCTCAGCTCTTGCTAATCCGGTGTCCTCGACCCTCTATCAGATTAGTGTGAGTCATCCAGCTGCCTGAGCGAAGGGAGAGGACAGGAAATGAAACAGCAGGCACGGGGCAGCCTGGTGATCTCACTCTGAAAAACAGACATGCTGGAAGCCATGGATACGAAAAACACCACCCTAAACATGGTTTCTACCCCCAAACACGGCTTTTAAGCCAAACAGTCTGTGGTTCCCACCCCTAAACATGGTTTCTGTGTCAAACAGATTCTGTGGTTTATGCCCCCAACACGGCTTCCACTTCAAAACAACTTCTGTGGTTCCTGCTCCAAACACAACTTCCACCTCAAAACAGCTTCTTTGGCTCTTGTCACAAACAGCTTCCACTGCAAAACCGCTTCTGTGGTTCCCTCTCCAAGCACAGCCTCCATCGCAAAACTGCTTCTGTGGTTCCTGCTTCATGCACAGCTTCCACCGCAAAACTGCTTCTGTGGTTCCTTCTCCAAGCACAGCCTCCATCGCAAAACCGCTTCTGTGGTTCCCTCTCCAAGCACAGCCTCCATCGCAAAACTGCTTCTGTGGTTCCCTCTCCAAGCACAGCTTCCATCGCAAAACCGCTTCCGTGGTTCCCCCTCCAAGCACAGCCTCCATTGCAAAACCGCTTCTGTAGTTCCCTCTCCATACACAGCCTCCATCTCAAAACCGCTTCTGTGGTTCCCCCTCCAAGCACAGCCTCCATCACAAAACCGCTTCTGTGGTTCCCTCTCCAAGCACAGCTTCCATCGCAAAACCGCTTCTGTGGTTCCCTCTCCAAGCACAGCTTCCAACGCAAAACCGCTTCTGTGGTTCCCTCTCCAAGCACAGCCTCCATCGCAAAACCGCTTCTGTGGTTCCCTCTCCAAGCACAGCCTCCATTGCAAAACCGCTTCTGTGGTTCCCTCTCCACGCACAGCCTCCATCGCAAAACCGCTTCTGTGGTTCCCTCTCCACGCACAGCCTCCATCGCAAAACTGCTTCTGTGGTTCCCTCTCCACGCACAGCCTCGATCGCAAAACCGCTTCTGTGGTTCCCTCTCCACGCACAGCTTCCACCGCAAAACTGCTTCTGTGGTTCCTGCTCCAAGCACAACTTCCACCACAAAACTGCTTCTGTGGTTCCTGCTCCAAGCACAACTTCCACCTCAAAACAACTTTTATTGTTCCTGCCATGAACACAGCTTCCACTACAAATGCAAGTTCTGTGTCCCCCATTCCAAACTCAGCTTTCATAGCTCCTGCCCCTAACATAACTTACCCCACCCAAATGGGGATTCTGCCTCTGATACAGCTCCCACCTCCGAATGCAGCATCACAGCTTTAACTCCAGTCTGAACTCTGACCCCAACCATGGCTTCTGTGTCATTCATCCCTGGAAAGAGTGGTAGATGCGTGGAACAGTCTCCCAGTGGAGGTAGTATAGATCAGGACTATATCTGAATTAAAGAAAGCATGGGATAAACACAGAAGATCTCTAAAGGAAAAAAGGGGACTATAGTAGTTGGTATTGAAGGGCAGACGGAATAGGCCACATGATCTTTTTTTGCTATCATGTTTCTATGTAAACATCTATGGCCCTCACCCTAATAAGAAATCCACACAACCGTAGCATAAACCGAGAGGAGTATTATTGCAGGACATCTACCATGGCAAGGAAACACATGGTGAAATTAGGCCTTATCTGTTCATTATCTTTCCTTGAGTTCCTCCAGTCCAGTCCTGTTACCTGTGGGCTGTCACCTCTCACCAGCAGCTTGGAGACTGAGCATGTCACACTTGCTGCCATCACCCTAGATAGGTCGCTGGCACCTTCCACCAGTTCCAGTATCCTCCAGATAAAGCAGATTCATGGGAGCAACACTTAAGAAACATGTCTCTTGACAAACTACCCCAAAAAACATCTAACGCGAACAGGCAGATAAACTCACTCCCCCAAATAAGAATTGTGAAACGTGAAAAAAAGAAACACAGAATTATGTCCTCTTCAGATAAACTTCCCTGGAAAGGAATTGGTCGCACACACTGATGGCCTCCTGATCAACCTCTGGACCAATACAACCAAATGGATTTCTTCAGGCCCGGGAACGCCACCATGTCAAAAATAATCAGTATACAGGGAGGGTCTGGGACTGCACTGGAGGAACTCAAGGAAAGACAATTAGGTAAGGCCTAATTTCAACTTCCTTATTGTCCTTCCAGTCCAGTCCCATTACCTGTGGGATGTACCATAGCAGTACTAACATAGGGAGGGACCCGTGAGCCCGGCCTGAAGCACCAAAATGTGTGCTCTCTGCTGCCTGCACACCCAAGCAACAATGCTTTACAAATCTGTGCAAGGACATTCATGTCACCGCTCTGCAAATGTCTGCTGGTGGCACCATGCTGGATTCTGCCCATGAGGCCACATGCGTGCGGGTTGATTGTGCTCTCAACCCCTTGGGCAGCTCCCTGCGCCACAACATGTAAGCTAAGGAGATAGCTTCCTTGACCCAATGCGTGATGGCCATTTTTGAAGCCCCTTGCACGGCCCTCCAAATAGAACAAAAAGACAATCCGATCCGCAAAACTATTGTGTCCGCTTCAAGTACCATTGCAGAACATGCCAGTCATCCAGAAGCTACAAAAGAGGATCCTCTGCCCCCCAAAAAACTCAGAATGTCACCAGTTGATTGAGATGAAAAGCAGACAGCACCTTTGAGAGAAACCGGCTGCAGCACAACCTTTTCCCTGGAAAGGCACAGAAATGGAGAGAGACACGATAATGCCTGCAGTTCTGAAATTCACCTGGCTGAACAAGTAGCCACTAGAAAGCACATTTTTAACATCAAATCCTTCAGTGCAAGGCTCAAAAGGCTCCTTTGTCAGCAGCGATAACACCAGGTTGAGGTCCCAGAGCAGAACCATTGACCGAACTGGAGGGCGAACCTGCTTCACCACCCGCAGGAAACGAGCCACTACTGGATGCGATGCTACGAACATGCCCTGGATCCTCCTGTGATAACAGGTGATAGCTGCCACCTGCATGCAAAGTGAGTTTCAAGCCTAACCTTTATCCAACCCCGCCTGCAAGAAGGCGATATCTGGCACTGAGGCTAAAAGTGGGCGGCACTGCTGCTGCGTGCACCAGTCCTTGAAGACCCTCAATAAACAGACATAGGCCGAGGAAGTGGAGCATTTAAGGGCCTTCAACAAGATTGAGATCACTGAGGCTGAATAGCCCCGTCTTCTCAACCAAGCCTGTTCAAGAGTCAGGCTGTAAGCGAGAATCGAGCCACCTGAGGCATTAGGATGGGACCCTCCATCAACAGATTGTCCCGGCCTGGCAGACACTATGGAAGATCGACTGCCAGCCTGACCCAATTGGCATACCATGGCTGCTGCGGCCAATCAGCAGCTATTAGTATGACCAAATCCCGATGTGCTGCGATCCGTTGTATGACGTGCCCTATCAGCACCCACGGAGGGAAGACATAGAGCAGGTCTTCCGTTGACTACCTTTGCACCAGCGCATCAAGGCCCTGACATGTGCTCACATCTCCAGCTATAAAAATGCTCCACCTTGGCCAACTTGAAGGTTGCCATCAGGTCCATGATTGGCTGACCCCAGCGGCACACCAACTGTGCAAAGACTGCCTTGTTGAATGTCCATTTTGCTGGGATCCATCCAGTCCCGACTGAGCTAATCCGCCATCACATTTTGCTGGCCACCCACATGTGCTGCTGCCTATTGCAATAAGGGGCCAACCTCCTCTTCTAACTGCATGCTGCTTGTGCCCCCTTGCCAGTTGATATAAGCCACTATGGTAGCATTGTCTGAGAACACTCTCACTACCTTCCCCTGGTGGAAGGGCTGGAATCTCTGCAGCGCCATGTACACTGCTTTCAACGCCAACCGATTGCTATGCCATGCGCTCTCCTGTGGGGACCAGAAACCCTGGGCTAGCTTGGATTCACAATGTGCCGCTCATCCTGACAAACTGTTGTTAAAAGGATCCAATGCAGGGTCTCTAGAGGCTTTTCCCCCCCCCCCCCCCCCCCAAGATCTTGCCTGGGTGCAGCCACCATCGAAAGGCTGCCTGAACTGACCCCAGATAGGGCAACCAAAGAGAAAGCTGGTGGTGTTGAGCTGACCACCTCTGCAACAGTGCTTTCTGCAAAGGTCATGTGGGCGCACGCCCAAGGCACCAACTCGATCGATGCGGCCATCAAACTGAGCACCTGCAAATAATGCAACGCCATCGGCACTTTCATGTGGAGGAACTGACAGACCTGGTTCTGCAGAGTGACCATCCTGTCCAGCAGCAGAGACACTCTGCCCAAATCTGTCTGAAACTGGGCTCCCAGGTACACCAATTCCTGAGACGGCTCTTTGTAAAATTGATGACCCAGCCAAGACTCTGGAGATAAGCGATGACTCGTTCCGTAATCCATGTGCTCTCTTCCTGTGACTGCCTGGATAAGCCAATCATCCAGGTAGGGGTATATTGGAATTCCCTCCTGCCAGAGAGCCACCATCACTACCATCACTTTGGCGAAAGTGTGAAGGGCAGTTGCCAATCCGAAAGGCAGGGGACAAAACTGGAAGTGCCCCATTAGCACCGCAAAGCACAGGAACTGCTGGTCTGGCCAGATGGGGATGTGTAAGTAGGCCTCTGTGAGATCGAGTGAGATCAGGAATTCTCCTTCCCTAACCTCTACAATGACTGAGCGAAGGGTTTTCATGCAGAATCGTAGACACTGATTTATGTGCTTGTGATCCATTATAGGCCAGAAGACCCTTCTTTCTTGAGGACCACAAAGTATATGGAGTATCGACCACATCCGTTTTGGTCTTTCGGCACCTCCACTACTGCCTGTAAGTCGAGCAGGCATTGCAGAATATCTTGCAAGGCCTCGAGCTTTCATGGCGTCTTGCAAGGGGAACCAATAAAGGCATCCCAGAGAGGCCGGGTAAATTCCAAAGCATAGCCCTCTTTGATTTCCAGAACCCACTGTTTGGAAGTAATCCTGGCCCAGGTAGGGTAAAACTGCCGTAGCGAACCTCCCATGGGAACTAGCTCCTCCTGAGCATTCCTGGCATCACTGTGATTTCTTGATGGTTGAGGACATGGAGGAATAGAAACCTCTGCCTGTTCCTTGAAACACCCGAAAGGATTGTCTGTGGGAGGGAAACTTCCTGTCTTCTAGGGCACAAAACAAATTTCTTGGAAACGCCGGAAATCCTGCAGCTGACCTCTTGCCTATGCCATGAAACGTACCGGCTTCTGCTTGTCTTTAGGGAGCTACCCCCTTTAGAGTCCTTGAGCTCCTTCACCAACTTACCCAGATCTTCACCAAAGAGAAGCTTCCCCCTAAAGGGCAGCTTGCTCAGTTGCGTCTCTGAGGCTACATCTGCCAACCAATTGTACAACCACAGGTAGTGATGAGGGGCTCCTATCGAGGTCATACACTTGGACAGACCTCAAATAAGATTGTAAAAGGCGCCTGACAAGTATGCTGCTCCAGATTCCAACATTTATTTATTTAGACAGTTTTGTATACCGCCTTATCCTTCAATCAAAGCGGTCACAACACAATTGGGGATACATTTAACACGCAGGGATATGAGACACATACACTAATACTTACGGGGAACATGGGCAATGGAGGGTTAAGTGGCTTGCCCAAACCACAACATGGCTGCTTCTGGAGGAAGTGGGCATGAGTCTCCTGAACTGTCCAATACAGCTTGTGCCCAGCCGTAAACACGAACGGGCCACAAAGGTCCCGCAGACCGACACTTGCAAAGTCAAGGCATTAATATTAAATACTTGCTTTAGCAGAGTCTCCAACTTCTTATCTTCTTTATCCAACTCCGCCCGAACTTAGCACCTGCCTAGCTCTAAGGGCCAATGCTCCCTCGACCAAAATAGTGGTCTTAGTAACTGTTGAAACCACTGAATCCACCTTTGGGGAGCGGAACAGCTCCCTATCCTGATGTGGTAGGGGATATAGACAGGTCATTGCACGTGTACCCTTTAGACCTGCCTCGGGCACGTCCCATTCATCTTGAATCATTTGTCTGACTACCTGAAGCAGAGGGAAAACGGACTGTGTCTTTTGAATGGTTTTGGACAAAGGATCCTCCAGAGGCTCTTCCTCGGCTGGGCCACACGTCCCCATATTTAGGGCTTTAGCGGAATATGCAATCAGCGCCCCTGATCCTTCCTCTGTGAGACTCTTCCCCTTGAGCAATTTCGCCTTCCTTAAGCTCCATGTCAGGTTCTTCTAGCTCCTCCGATGGAGCAACCCCAGGAGCTCCCAGGGTCTGCCTCCTGATACCATTTGCTAAGGCTGGACTCCCCCTCTACCCTTGCCCTGGAGAAGGACTCTGGGAAACCTCTTCCAAGCACACTCCTGGAAGCCAACTGCCTGGTCCTCCCCACACTGCCTCATACAAAAGGCCTTGTGCATCAAGAGAACAAACTCGGGCAGAATCCACCAGAAGGTGGTGCAGCTGACAAATCTTTAGATGTGGAGGGCTTGAGAGATCCTGGAGCCTTAGCCCTAGATCGTAGTGCTGGAAGGGCCAAACTATCCTTGTTCCCCTGAACTGACCTGGCCACACCATCGGCCGCAGGAGAAAAAGGGGGATCCTCCTGAGAGTGTCCGACCTCTAATCCTCCCAATGTCCGGTCCACTCTTTCATTCTGCAAACGCTTTCAGCTGACCAGGATTCTGCCTCACAGCTGTGGCAAAAGTCAGGCTGAGACAGTGCCCCTGCGAGAGCCACAAATTAAACAGGAAGGCTTAATGGGCATACTACAAAGAAAAGCTTACTGTGCCGCCTTGCAGACCTAGCCGTTCAGTTCATTCTGTTTTTTGTTTTGTTTTTTAATTTAGGCAGTGCCTCTATAAAAACAATGTTAACCGCTAAGCTCCATCCAGACCTGCAGCAAAAACCAAAGTGGGAAATTCACCTAAAAATGAAAATAATAAATTGCGAGGGAGAACTTGCAGCGTCTGGCCTCCCAAGAGTCTCCCTTGCACAGGTGGCTGAAGCGGCAAGTGAAATGGCAGCGGGAGAATGCTGCACTTAGCTACATGGTGTCCAATGCCTGTCGCAGCCATCCCACCCTGCCAAAACCCAGACAGCATTGCTCACCAAAGGGTTCAGGAGCTGCTGCTGCACTCAGCCAAAACAGCCCCAGACACCATCGCAAAGGGATTTTAGCTGCCTACCGCTCTGAACAAATTGGGCCCTGTCTTCTGTAATCTCTGTTAATTTTTTTTGGAAAGAGGCTTTATTGAGGTTAACGAACCAAATTAAGGGCCAGCTCTCCCTAAACCAACTTTGTTATTCCCCCCAATCACCCAAGGTCTTAGTTGTCCCTCGGGATCCCATCTCCAGCTGCTTGGAGACTGGTGCCTGTGACCTATCTAAGATGATGTCAGAAAGTATGATATGCTCAGTCTCCAAGCTGCTGGTGAAAGGTGACAACCTACGGGACTGGACTGGAGGAACGATAAGGAATGCTGACCTTCTTAGACTGGTGAGGTGCCCCTGGGTGAAAGCTCCTACCATTGTCCCAAACATGAGTGGGCTATCAACATGGTATTGAACCCATGCAATGAGGTAATTCTGGGCTGGATCTTCTGTTAGGCATGCTCTAGAGCACCTGCATCTGCACCATGCAAGGCACTGTGGGTAAGAAAAATGTAAAAACATATGAGCAATATAATTTGGAGGGGGGGTAGGGAGGCCCCCATTTTAACTTCACACTGGTGTGGTCCTCTCCTTCCACCTTCCCACCAGTGAAGGGGGAGTCATTAAAGATCTTGTGCCTATAGATATGGCCCTAGCAGTACTTTCACAAATCTCAGATAAAAGTCAAAATTAGGTTCTGAAGAAAGAGACAGGAAATAAGAGACTTCCTTAGTAGCAGATGTACGGGGAGGGAGATTTCCGAATCACCTGATCTTGTGCTCACCTTGTTTTGCTGTAGGGCTAATCTAATCTAACATCATCTTGTATACTGAAACGACACCGAACAAAAAAGTGGTTTTGTGCGGTTCACAGCAAAAGATTGACATAAAAAGAAAAGGTTTTAGAGTAAGATTAGTTAGGGCATAACAACCATGTTTGTAAGTTTTTGCAAAACTGAAAAAGCAAGGAAGACATTTTTTTAATGCCATTGGTAATTTAGCTGAATAATTAGCAGCCAAATATGGGATAGTATGCGTGACACGTAGACTGGAATAAATACCCTTAGAGGGAAGATACAACAGCATACTAGCGGATTGTAAAAGTTTAGATTTAATGACTTAAAGGGGGAATAATGAGAAGTGTTCAGAAACAAAATCATTAAGAACTTATACAGGAGAGTAACTAACTTAAAACAAATCCTGTTGGAAACCTTCAGCCAATGTAATTTGTAAAACAGAAAAGATACTGTTGCATATCGCGGCAAACCAAAAATAAGATGGGCGGCAGTATTTTAACACAAATGTAATCTCTTGATTTGAAGTTGAGAGCAATTCACGAACAACAAGTTTCCATAATCTTAAGTAAGCTAAGATAAAACTCTGGACAAGAAGTCGAAAATGATCGCTCGGAAAGTACACCTTAATTCTGCTAACTGGAGTAGCTTAAAAATATTTTTGGAAATGACCGAACTAACATGGGCCTTGAAGGTTATGAGTAGCATCTATCAGAATTCCTAGAACTCTGAGGAATGGATCTGCGTGGAGATTTAACTGAGTCGCTGCTTGTAAGAGAGGTTCTGGCAAAGATTTTGAATTAAAACCTAGAACTTTTGTTTTTGAGGTATTAACTTGTAAGCTCATCATCGCCGCCCAATCTTCCAATTGCACTATGACCCTTGCTCATCACTGAAAAAAATCTCTAGATGATGGAGGAAAAGTTAACAAAACTGAAATATCAGCAACATATGTGTATAGTTTAAGGTATATTAAAAAGAACTGGAGATGGCGTGGATCCTTGTGGGACCCCACAACCAGCCTCCCACACAACTGCACTATCCTGCCGTAACTGTACCTGATACGTCCCGTTTCTTAGAAAGCCATAAAACCAACTCTATACAGCTCCCGTCATCCCATATAATCTAATAAAATCATTAAAATGTCATGATCTGGTAAGTCACAAATGGGAAACAAACAGGGTGACCGGCTTGGGTGCCAATGTGGTGGGGGGGGGGGGGGTCCTTCGGCCCTTTTGAGTTAGTTTGCAGGTGCATGAAGCTAGAACAGAAGAGGGGTGCTGAAGGCATAATTTTTATCTAGTAACTGTGGAGAGGAAGGATATTCTGTCTTCCCACCACACGATATGATCCTTGATGGCCCTCTCCCCCTAGGACTGACCTAACCTCACATCCTCTGCAAAGCAGCCCCTGAAATTGTGAACTACAAGTCTATGCATGCAATAGGGAGAAGGGAGGGGGGGGATAAAACCAGGCCTGGAGTATCATGGACCCACCTTTCCCATCCTCTTGCTTTTTGTCATGACGCTTCAGGAACTACAGTTCCCTGTATGCAATGGGGTAAAAGACGGCCTAGATCAGTCCATTCCTGGCAACCTTACAAAGCTGCCAAGCGACCCAGTTCCAGGAGAGAGACGTTTTGGCCAGTCCTGGTTTTGAACCGACATCCCAAAGCAGTGTGGGACTTGTAGTCCCTGATTCTGCCTGGAAATGCAGAGCTTATCTGACAGCTTCCTCCTGGAACCTGGTAGCTCTGACCTCACTCCTGCTTCTCCCGATGAGGTAATGGTGCAAAGCTTTGCAAATCATAAGAGGGCAGCTGTAGAGTGGGAGGGAACTCGCCCACTCTGCATAACTCTAAACTAGCTACAGTGGTTCTCAACCCAGTCCCCTGGGATCCCCCAGGCCAGTCAGGTTTTCAGGATATCCACAATGAATATGCATGAGATAAATCTGCATACAATCTAGCTCATGCATATTCATTATAGATATCCTGAAACCTGACTGGCCGGGGGGGTCCCAGAGGAGTGGGTTGAGAACCACTGAGCTAGGCCAAAGTTTTAGAAAACCGATACAGAATGGGAAATTATAGGAACCTGGAAACCATTTGAAAAGAAAAAAAATGCATTTTTGCTCGCCTCCAGTTTGTCTTTCATCCCCCGTCTAGACCTGTTTTTTCAATTTTCGCAGTCTGTGGAGAGCAGACTCCCCTCCCCACCCCTGGGCTTTGGTTTCTAGTGCTCCAGAGGGCAGTAGTGGTGTGGGCAGATGGGGTGGAAGGGGTTGCTCTTCACCGAGGAAAGAGGCGCAGGCAGGTAGGTAAGAGACGGCGCAAGACGTTCCTCTGTGGGGAATCTCAGAGGCTGTGAGAGGCTTGCTTGTATTTTCCTGGACTGCTCTTGCCAAGGAGGAATGGAAAGCAGTGGTTTTCTCTTGATGATTCAGAGAAGTCTGAGATCAGCGATTTATTGCATTTTCCTTGGCCTAAACTATTTTGGTATTTTTTTCATGCTTTTTTTGGAGAATAAAAGGTGCACACTTTTTACTCTTTCCAGCCCAAATGATGTTGGAAAGAAATGGTTCAGGAGGGGTGGAGACCGTTTTTATGTTTGTGGGGCAAAATACTCTCTGAAAGTGTAATAGAATAAAACCAAATTTGGTGTGGGAGAAAAAACAGTCGAACTGGGCCAGATCAGGTCAGTGGTTCCAGAGAAATAAAGTCCCTATCCCCCCCCCCCCCCAAAAAAAAAAGATCAACACATTTTTAAGGGAAAAGCATACGATCTTTGATATACTGAAACATGGAAGTTAGGGACCCCACACACTTCTCCCCCCCCCCCCCAAAACACATAGACACTTCCACCTCTACACTGTCTTCATTTTCTGAATCCCACTGTTCAGCTGTCTGTGCTGTATTCATGCTTTATGTGTATTGATATGATGCCTTCCTGGGACTCTGATGATCTGCTTTTCAGCTGTCTGTGCTGTTTTCATATTTTACATATATCAATTTGATGCCTGCATAGGGCTCTGATGAAGATCTACCACTGTTAAGTTGTCTGTGTTGTATTCATGGTTTACGTGTCTCAGTGGGATGCCTGCATGAGGCTCTGATGATCTGCTATTCAGTTGTCTGTGCTGTACTCCTACTTTACGTATATCAATTTGATGCCTGCATGGGGCTCTGATGATCTGCTGTTCAGTTGTCCGTGCTGTATTCACATTTTGGGGTTGATTTTACAAGGAGCTGTGCAAAGTTGCGCATGTAAATCACACTCTTTTACACAAGTACTTTAGCTGGTTGCTAGTCCGTAAGTAAGCATCTACGCCCAATGGCCAGTGCTTTCACCGTGGGCGTGCACGCGGGCTGTGCAGAGTTTGGGTAGAGTATAAGACATAAATTATAAAATATTCTTCACAAGCTAGACGTGGGCTTTTATGCCAGCCACGGGGCTGGTGTAAGTGATCACACTTAGATTTAAAGCCATTTATGACCCCTTATGCCACTGTTAACTGGTTCTTTGTTATGTTAATGTTACCTGTAAACCGCCTTGATCATTGGAAATGTGGTATATAAGCCTTTCACATAATAAATACATCTTTTTTATAACAAACTATGGTGCACTTTATTTTCTAAACCAGGCATGAAATATGAACAGAACAACGCATGTTAACTATGCGGGACTTTATAAAATCACTGTGATACCTTTATGGGGCTCTGATGAAGAGCTACGCCCCAGCTGCCTGTGCTGTGTTCATGGTTTACGTGTATCAGTGACGCCTGCGTGGACTCTAAACAAGATCCACTCTTCAACCGTCTGTGCTGTGTTCATGGTCTACTTGTAGCAGAATCCTTGTCCCCGCTATTTCCACACTCTCGTCTCATAAATCAGAGTTGGGTTAGCTCTGGCTACTCCCAGTTCCTGTTGAAGAAACGAATTTTACCAGGATCCCTAGAGTCTAGGCTGCCTCTGACGGTGCCACACCCTCGTTTGCTCTGTCTGCCTGCAGGAGAAAGACAGCCTCTCACTTTGTGCTGTGTGCAGCCCGGCTGAGACAGATTTGCAACTTTCCAGAGCCAGGTATCACCTACTGTCTGCTTCTTTCTCAAAGAGGGTGGGTGCAGGTTTCCATTAGACATGTATCAGAAGTTGTTTTCTGCATCTATCTGCTACAAAAATGGGCCCAGGTCTCCCCACCGCAAGGAGACTATGCTGGGGGCTATGGGGGTAGCGGTACATGTTTGTATGGGTGGATGAGGGGCAGAAGCAGGCAGGATAATTTCACTCGCTGGTTAGAGGGGATCGAGTAAGACCGGGAGGGGAGTGGTTACTGGAGTCTTATATAGAAATTGCAAAGCAAGAGGCTGGGAGGGGACCTCAGGAGATCATCTGGAATCAGAGAGAGATGAAGCTGGGAGGGGACCTCAGGGGATCATCTGGAATCAGAGAAAGAGGGGGGGGGGGTCTGGGAGGGGACCCCAGGAGATCATCTGGAATCAGAGAGAGATGAAGCTGGGAGGGGACCTCAGGAGATCATCTGGAATTGGAGAAAGATGAGACTGGGAGGGGACCTCAGGATGTCATCTGGAATCAGAGAGAGAGATGGAGCTGTGAGGGAAACTCAGAGGATCATCTGGAATCAGAGAGAGATGAAGTTGGGAGGGGATCTCAGGGGATCATCAGGAATCAGAGAAAGATGGAGCTGGGAGGGGACCTCAGTTGATCATCTGGAATCTGAGAGAGATGGGGGCTGGGAGGATAACTCAGGGGATCATTTGGAGTGGAGGAGTGGCCTAGTGGTTGGGGCAAGGTACTTCAGGCCGGAAGGTCAGGGGTTCAAATCCCACTAGAGGACAGCAACCTTGGGCTGGAAGGACTGGGGTTTCTAATCCCACAGGTGCTCCTTGTGGTCTTGGGCAAGCCACTTAACCCTCCATAGCCCATGTTCCCTGTAAAATAGTTATCTCCAAGTTATAATGCCCTGTTCAATGTAATTTCAGTTTGTTCAATGTAAACCGCACTGATGCAGAATAGCACGGTATATAAGAGAATGTAAATAAATTTGGAATCAGAGAGAGATGGGGGCTGGGAGGGGGCATCAGGGGGTCATCTGGAATCAGAGAAAGATGGAGTTGGGAGGGGACCTCAGGATGTCATCTGGAATCAGAGAGAGCTGGGGAGCTGGGAGGGGACCTCAGGGGATCACCTGGAATCAGAGAAAGATGTGGGGCTGGGAGGGACTTTCTGGCAGGGGGGGTGACATTTCATGCCTCCCCTTCATCTTGGCACATTCCCATATACTTAAATCCTTGCAGTGATAGAGATCCTGCCACCTCCCTGGCTATCCGTGTTAGGTGCTACAACCCACAGGCTTCTTGTAAGGTTCTTGATGGCTAAATGGCCAATTTTCCCATTGGAGAAAAGTGAATAGTGGTGTACCCCAGGGATCTGTGCTGGGTCCGCTGCTTTTTGACATATTCATAAATGACCTGGAAAGTGGAATAATGAGTGAGGTTATCAAATTTGCAGATGACACAAAACTATTTAAAGTTGTTAAAACCCAAGAGGATTGTGGAAAATTGCAAGAGGATCTTGATAAATTGGAAGACTGGGCATCAAAATGGCAGATGAAATTTAATGTGGACAAGTGCAAAGTTATGCACCTAGGGAAGAACAACCCAAACTATGGTTACACGATACAAGGTTCCACATTAGGAACCACCACCCAGGAAAAAGATTTAGGCGTCATTGTGGATAACATGTTGAAACCCTCCGCCCAGTGTGCAGCAGCAGCCAAGAGAGCAAATAGAATGCTAGGTATCATAAGGAAAGGAATAGAAAATAAAACAAAAGATATTATAATGCCTCTATACCGTTCCATGGTGAGACTGCACCTTGACTATTGTGTGCAATTCTGGTCGCCGTATCTTAAAAAGAATATAGCGTTATTAGAAAAGGTTCAGAGAAGAGCCACCAAAATGGTAAAGGGGATGGAAGGATACTCCTATGAAGAAAGGCTAAAAAGGTTAGGGCTCTTTAACCTGGAAAAGAGACGGCTGAGGGGAGATATGATAGAAGTCTATAAATTAATGAACGGAGTGGAACGGGTAAACATAGATCGATTGTTTACGTTATCAGAATATAGAAAGACTAGGGGACATGCAATGAAGCTACAGGGTAAACTATTTAAAACTAATAAAAGAAAATATTTCTTCACTCAACGTGTAATCAAACTCTGGAATTTGTTACCGGAGGATGTAGTAAAGGCTGTTAGTGTAGCTGGGTTTAAAAAAGTTTTGGACAAGTTCCTGGAGGAAAGGTCCATAAACCATTATTAAGAAGGGACCCAGGATATCAATGCTTGACCCAGTACAAGCATTGTGAAACTTGTGTCTCTTGGGGAAACTGCTAGGTACATATGACCTAGATTGGCCACTGTTGGAAACAGAATACTGGGCTTGATGGACCTTGGTCTGACCCAGTATGGCATATCTTATGTTCTTATGATGAAGTCTGATATAAGAAGTCAAGTTGTATTCTCTGGTTTGCTACCCTCTAATGCTCTGGTTGCTTCAATTTGTTTGAATTTTGCAGAATGGGTGGAGAAAACCTTTCAACGTCACCACCTTTTTGTTTTAGCAAAAGTTGTGTCAGGCTTTTACTTTGAATTTCCTGGCTATTTTCTCCCCCACTCAAATTGTAAGTAACAGTCCTCTTTAATCTCAGTTCTGCTTAAACTCCTGACTCACAATCTCTCCCCCTCTCCCCTCCCTGCTCTCTACATGCAGCTTGAATGAAGTGAACCTCAAGCACGTAGCACATGCTAAGGTCGTGTGAGCCTGCAGCCCCTTCAGTACATCCCCTGGGGAGCCCTAGAATATACAGTCAGGATGGGGGGGGGGGGGCGCGCGCTGGGGCTTCTGCAGCCCTGAACCATTTCCAGGAATCTGACTGATAATCTGACCAGGGAGGTCTCTCTTCCTTTCCAGGGCTGAGGGACCCCTCAGATGTGCCCCAGCCTCCTTCCAGTGTCCAGAGACGTGGCACTACCCCACAGCATCGTGTCAATTCACTCTCTTCCATTTTCTGCCCTTTCTGGGCCATGAATACAAGGGAGGGTCCATAAATGCCAAGAGTGTTTACTCTTTTATTGCCTTTCCGAAATTCGTCTTACTTAGAGCCTCCCTCTTGTATGTTATTCTGTTTCCGTGGTATTTGTGGTCTTTTTTTTTTGTGCTTAGGTTCTCTTAAAAGGTCACCTAGTTATGTTTTAAAAGGTCTTCTCTGAATCTTATTTTTCAGCTATCCGTGCTGTATTCTTGCCTTACGTGTATCAGGTTGATGATGCCTGCATGAGGCTCTGATGATCTGTTCTTCAGCTGTCCGTGCTGTATTCATGCTTTCTGTGTATCGGTATGATGCTGTTCAGCTGTCCGTGCTGTCTTCCCGCTTTCTGTGCATCAGGCTGATGCCTGCATAGGGCTGTGATGAAGATCTGCTCTCCAGCTGTCCAAGCTGTATTAGTGCAATGTCTGAGTGGGGGGGGGGGGGGGGTTCTGTTATGAAAAACAACACAGCAGGACCTTCCCTAATTTACTCAGATTCATAAAGAAGGAGAGAGGTAAAGCCTTGGCAGAAGTCAACAGAGTATAACATTTTTTCAGTCATAGAATGCAGAAGTCGGATGTGAATGGAAAAAACAGGAACTGCTAAATTTTTTTAGGAAACTTTTCATATCTGTAAATCGGAGCTGAACTGCGGATCCCAATTCGCTGAGCTCTCCTATCATCCCTACTACCAAGTCCTGGGCTTACCAGGCCTGTTCTCCACTGCAGTGTTCCCCTCTGCCGTTCCCTAATTTAAGATATTCAGTGGCCGCCTATGATCGCTGCTTTCCACCCAGGTGAGACAGTGTTACTGTACCCAGAGTGAGGAGAGCCTTGCACCCACCCAAGGGGGCTGTGCTGGAACCCTCTGTGCCCAAGGGTCACCTTGGATGTTCAATGATCTACATTGGACATGTCTCTGTTGAGAAAGCTGCCTGCAGTCTGTCCCTTGAGCCCCCAGTCACTGGGCAGGGTTTGGAGGGGAAACAGCGGGCGATACCCTTCCTTCCATCAGATGAGTTTGAAGCTAGATAATGAACTATTCCCAAGCCCTATTTAATGTGCAAGTGACTGTGGGCAGATTCATTATCCAGTTTCCCTGGCCCTCTTGCACTGTGTTTGAAACAAATTAATAAATTTACTTGTGGTCCTCTCGTGCAGCTCCTAAAACCGATTTGAAGCTGGATAATGAACTAACTTGGTCCAGGCCCTCTTGCACTGTGCCTGAAACCCGTTTGAAACTCTCTTGGCCCATCGCTGGAGACGGGCCCTGTATGACTCATGGCTAACCTTCTCTGGAAAGAGCTTTTTTTTTTTTTCATTTCAAGGGCCTGTGACAAGCGAGCATCTTTTCGTGTCGTATAAGGACTTGGGTGCTAATCCTGCCCGCCCCTCCCTTTCCTTTATAAGGGCTGCTCTATTCCAACTCTGTTTTGCTGCCTTTCGCTTCCTAATGGAAATCTGGCTTCTTTCCCAGGGACACACAGTCCGTTTCTAGTCTTCTCTCTGTCCATCCAGTCAACATCTGGCTAGGCATCCGCTCCCCCCTTCTCTCCCCCCTCCCCCCACCCCGCCCTGCAGACGGCTGGCCAAGCCTTCCTCCCTTCTCCAGCTGTGATGTAGGCAGTCAGAGGTCTGCTCCTTTACACGCTCTCAAGGCTTTGCTGGGGGGAGGAGCTCACACTGCTGGAATCCCATTCCAATCGCCAGCCCCCCAGCACTGCTGAAGGGAAGCTCACCCCCTGTGCATTGTAGGGTCTGTCTGGAGAATATCATCTAGTCCCATTCCCCTCTCTGCCTTCCAGAGTTTAGACCCTCCAAATCTCCAGTTTCTTTCTGCTCATCTCTCTAACCCCCCTGCCCCCACACCCTTCTTAAATTTCAAACCGCCTCCCCTCCCCCTCATCTCCTCCGCCCCTTGCACAGCTGGGGGAAAAAGGGTCTTAGGAAATGAGCACACCACCCCCGGCTGCCCCTAGATCCATGTACCCCCTTTCCTACCCGCAGACCCCAGCATCCTCCTGCCAAGATTTGCCCCCTTAGCTCTGGAATTTGCCCCTTCGTTTGGCAGCTGCTGAGTCTTCCCCAGTCCTGTCTTTCCTAACATAAATTTTTCCAGCTTGCTGGGACGCTTTCAAGCTGTTTTCGATTTACCTGGAAGATGGCCAGGGGTGAGTAGCTTAGAGAAGGAAAGGGGGAGGGGGGCAGTTGCCTGGGGAGTGTTAGGAGGCCCTAGCTGAGGCAAGCGTAGACCGCAACAGAGGGGCCTTTTCCATGCAGGGCTGCATCAAGTTCTCAGCCTGTGGAAAGAAGCTTTAGTGAATACGGGAAACAGACTGGGAGGCAGAGGGAAACTTCCAGAGTCAACCAGTCCCTACCGTTCTCCCTTCCTGCTGCAAACTCACAAACGCAGTCTAATCTCTCACTCTCCCACCCACTGGCCCATCTACTAGGTAGCCGCCTAGGGCGGCCGGCCTGGGTGGGCAGCAGCGGCACACATGGGCAGCCACAGCCCCCCACCCCCACCCCCAGCTGCTGCTGATTCCGTTTGGGGGGGGGGGTAGACAGAGGCATTATTACGAAAAGTGGCGTCAAAAAGCCACCGCTTTTGGAAATACTGCCGCTGCCCTCCTCCCCCTCCCAAGATGGAATCAGCAGCAGCAGGGGGTGGCGATGGCAGCTGGGGGAGGGGTGGTGAGGTCGGGGTTTCTGCCTAGGGTAGCAAAACCCCTTGGGCTGGTTCTGCTCCCATCACTGAGGATCCTTTGTGCGCTTTACACCTCACTCCTCTACCGCTGAAGATCCTCTGAGCTCCATCTCAGGCTTTACTGCTCACTCCCCCACCATTGAGGATCCTCTGTGCCCATCCCAGGCTTTAACCTTCACTCCCCACCACTGAGGATCCTCTGTGCCCATCCCAGGCTTTACCCCTCACTCACCCACCACTGAGGATCCTCTGTGCCCATCCCAGGCTTTACCTCCCACTCCCCCACCACTGAGGATCCTCTGTGCCCATCCCAGGCTTTACCCCTCACTCCCCCACCACTGAGAATCCTCTGTGCCCATCCCAGGCTTTACCCCTCACTCCCCACCACTGAGGATCCTCTGTGCCCATCCCAGGCTTTATCCCTCACTCCCCCACCACTGAGGATCCTCTGTGCCCGTCCCAGGCTTTACCCCTCACTCCCCCACGACTGAGGATCCTCTGTGCCCATCCCAGGCTTTACCCCTCACTCCCCCACCACTGAGGATCCTCTGTGCCCATCCCAGGCTTTACTCCATCACTCCCCACCTCTGAGGATCCTCTGTGCCCATCGCAGGCTTTACCCCCTCACTCCCCACCACTGAGGATCCTCTGTGCCCATCGCAGGCTTTACCCCCTCACTCCCCACCACTGAGGATCCTCTGTGCCCATGCCAGGCTTTATCCCTCATTCCCCCACAGCTGAGGATCCTCTGTGCCCATCCCAGGCTTTACCCCTCACTCCCCACCACTGAGGATCCTCTGTGCCCATCCCAGGCTTTACCCCTCACTCCCCACCTCTGAGGATCCTCTGTGCCCATCCCAGGCGTCACCCCTCACTCCCCCACCACTGAGGATCCTCTGTGCCCATCCCAGGCTTTACTCCATCACTCCCCCACCACTGAGGATCCTCTGTGCCCATCCCAAGCTTTATCCCTCACTCCCCACAACTGAGGATCCTCTGTGCCCGTCCCAGGCTTTACCCCTCACTCCCCCACCTCTGAGGATCCTCTGTGCCCATCCCAGGCTTTACCCCTCACTCCCCACCACTGAGGATCCTCTGTGCCCATCCCAGGCTTTATCCCTCATTCCCCACCACTGAGGATCCTCTGTGCCCATCCCAGGCTTTTCTCCATCACTCCCCCACCGCTGAGGATCCTCTGTGCCCATCCCAGGCTTTATCCCTCACTCCCCACCACTGAGGATCCTCTGTGCCCATCCCAGGCTTTATCCCTCATTCCCCACTACTGAGGATCCTCTGTGCCCATCCCAGGCTTTACTCCTCACTCCCCACCACTGAGGATCCTCTGTGCCCGTCCCAGGCTTTACTCCTCACTCCCCACCTCTGAGGATCCTCTGTGCCCATCCCAGGCTTTATCCCTCATTCCCCACCACTGAGGATCCTCTGTGCCCATCCCAGGCTTTACTCCTCACTCCCCACCACTGTGCCCATCCCAGGCTTTACCCCTCACTCCCCCACCACTGAGGATCCTCTGTGCCCATCCTAGGCTTTACCCCTCACTCCCCCACCACTGAGAATCCTCTGTGCCCATCCCAGGCTTTACCCCTCAGTCCCCCACCACTGAGGATCCTCTGTGCCCCTCCCAGGCTTTATCCCTCACTCCCCACCGCTGAGGATCCTCTTTGCCTATCCCAGGCTTTACCCCTCACTCCTCCACCACTGAAGATCCTCTGTGCCCATCCCAGGCTTTACTCCATCACTCCCCCACCACTGAGGATCCTCTGTGCCCATCCCAGGCTTTACACCTCACTCCCCCACCACTGAGGATCCTCTGTGCCCATCCCAGGCTTTACCCCTCACTCCCCCACAACTGAGGATCCTCTGTGCCCATCCCAGGCTTTACCCCTCACTCCCCCACCACTGAGGATCCTCTGTGCCCATCCCAGGCTTTACCCCTCACTCCCCCACCACTGAGGATCCTCTGTGCCCATCCCAAGCTTTATCCCTCATTCCCCACCACTGAGGATCCTCTGTGCCCATCCCAGGCTTTACTCCTCACTCCCCACCACTGTGCCCATCCCAGGCTTTACCCCTCACTCCCCCACCACTGAGGATCCTCTGTGCCCATCCTAGGCTTTACCCCTCACTCCCCCACCACTGAGAATCCTCTGTGCCCATCCCAGGCTTTACCCCTCAGTCCCCCACCACTGAGGATCCTCTGTGCCCCTCCCAGGCTTTATCCCTCACTCCCCACCGCTGAGGATCCTCTGTGCCTATCCCAGGCTTTACCCCTCACTCCTCCACCACTGAAGATCCTCTGTGCCCATCCCAGGCTTTACTCCATCACTCCCCCACCACTGAGGATCCTCTGTGCCCATCCCAGGCTTTACCCCTCACTCCCCCACCACTGAGGATCCTCTGTGCCCATCCCAGGCTTTACACCTCACTCCCCCACCACTGAGGATCCTCTGTGCCCATCCCAGGCTTTACCCCTCACTCCCCACCACTGAGGATCCTCTGTGCCCATCCCAGGCTTTATCCCTCACTCCCCCACCACTGAGGATCCTCTGTGCCCGTCCCAGGCTTTACCCCTCACTCCTCCACCTCTGAGGATCCTCTGTGCCCATCCCAGGCTTTACCCCTCACTCCCCCACCACTGAGGATCCTCTGTGCCCATCCCAGGCTTTACCCCTCACTCCCCCACCACTTAGGATCCTCTGTGCCCATGCCAGGCTTTATCCCTCATTCCCCCACCGCTGAGGATCCTCTGTGCCCATCCCAGGCTTTACCCCTCACTCCCCACCTCTGAGGATCCTCTGTGCCCATCCCAGGCGTCACCCCTCACTCCCCCACCACTGAGGATCCTCTGTGCCCATCCCAGGCGTCACCCCTCACTCCCCCACCACTGAGGATCCTCTGTGCCCATCCCAGGCTTTATCCCTCACTCCCCACGACTGAGGATCCTCTGTGCCCGTCCCAGGCTTTACCCCTCACTCCCCCACCTCTGAGGATCCTCTGTGCCCATCCCAGGCTTTATCCCTCATTCCCCACCACTGAGGATCCTCTGTGCCCATCCCAGGCTTTACTCCTCACTCCCCACCACTGAGGATCCTCTGTGCCCATCCCAGGCTTTACCCCTCACTCCCCCACCACTGAGGATCCTCTGTGCCCATCCCAGGCTTTACCCCTCACTCCCCACCACTGAGGATCCTCTGTGCCCGTCCCAGGCTTTACCCCTCACTCCTCCACCTCTGAGGATCCTCTGTGCCCATCCCAGGCTTTACCCCTCACTCCCCCACCACTGAGGATCCTCTGTGCCCATCCCAGGCTTTACCCCTCACTCCCCCACCACTTAGGATCCTCTGTGCCCATGCCAGGCTTTATCCCTCATTCCCCCACCGCTGAGGATCCTCTGTGCCCATCCCAGGCTTTACCCCTCACTCCCCACCGCTGAGGATCCTCTGTGCCCATCCCAGGCTTTACCCCTCACTCCCCACCTCTGAGGATCCTCTGTGCCCATCCCAGGCTTTAACCCTCACTCCCCCACCACTGAGGATCCTCTGTGCCCATCCCAGGCTTTATCCCTCACTCCCCACGACTGAGGATCCTCTGTGCCCGTCCCAGGCTTTACCCCTCACTCCCCCACCTCTGAGGATCCTCTGTGCCCATCCCAGGCTTTATCCCTCATTCCCCACCACTGAGGATCCTCTGTGCCCATCCCAGGCTTTACTCCTCACTCCCCACCACTGAGGATCCTCTGTGCCCATCCCAGGCTTTACCCCTCACTCCCCCACCACTGAGGATCCTCTGTGCCCATCCCAGGCTTTACCCCTCACTCCCCACCACTGAGGATCCTCTGTGCCCATCCCAGGCTTTACCCCTCACTCCCCACCACTGAGGATCCTCTGTGCCCATCCCAGGCTTTATCCCTCATTCCCCACCGCTGAGGATCCTCTGTGCCCATCCCAGGCTTTACTCCATCACTCCCCCACCGCTGAGGATCCTCTGTGCCCATCCCAGGCTTTACCCCTCACTCCCCCACCACTGAGGATCCTCTGTGCCCATCCCAGGCTTTACCCCTCACTCCCCCACCACTGAGGATCCTCTGTGCCCATCCCAGGCTTTACCCCTCACTCCCCTACCACTGAGGATCCTCTGTACCCATCCCAGGCTTTACTCCTCACTCCCCACCACTGAGGATCCTCTGTGCCCATCCCAGGCTTTACCCCTCACTCCCCCACCACTGAGGATCCTCTGTGCCCATCCCAGGCTTTACCCCTCACTCCCCCACCACTGAGGATCCCAGAGCTGCCAAGTTACCCAGTCCCAGGAGTGAAGCTTTTTGGCAGTTTTGGTTTTAATTTGCATTGCAATGCAGTATGGTAGTTGTAGTCCCTGATATTACCCAGTGGTGCTGGTCCCACAGGTACACTAAAAAATTTTTTTTTTAAACTGTCTCTAATGTTTCGATTGATTTTTACGTTTTTTGGTGCGCTGAATCCAAATCTGGTAACCAATTTGCTCCATCACGTACAGATTTTTTGCTACATTGGGTTAGCAGTTTGAGGTGAACGTTTCAGATTGAGTGCGATCGAGATAAAAGTTTCTTGGATGAATTCTTTATACTAATTGTTTAGTAGTTATTCAAATAAGAATAAAGAAAATTGTAACAAGGCAGCACATAAGAATAATGTCAACAAAACACACTGTGATGGTAGCAAAATTGTCTGCACTTAAAACAGCCACATACATGTGCACAAACATTGAGCATATAAGAGCGAGGTTAGACACAAAGCAAAGCAAAGAAATGTGCAAAAAATGTTGTACAGGTATGTATGTAAGAATAGAAAACGCAAACCGCACCATTGCAGTACATGAAGACAAACACCCGATGGTGTGAAAATAAATTCTAATAAATGAGATCCGACACTGTGGTAATAACTAGCAAATTTTTATTTCAAAGTTTAGTAAAAACATGATATTTGTCAACACAGTTTAGATTTTAAAGTCATTCTTGGGTCAATCAATCTCCTGGTGGGCCCGTTTCTTCTTCCCCCGAATGCTTCTCTTGGTGCGCTGCTTGGCGTATTTTTCATCTGGGGTTTCCCGCAGCAGCAACCAGCAGAAATCAGCCATCATAGTGGTGTTCCATCTTCCTTGGTACCTTCTCTCTGCGTCCTTGATGTCCTGGTGAAACCTTTCACCTTGTTCTTCACTGTACGCCCCCAAGTTTTCGGGAAAGTAGTTCACATGGGAGTGCAAGAAATGGACTTTCAGGCTCATGTTACAGCCTTGTTCTTTGAAGGCATTGAGCATCCTGGCAACAATATCCTTATAGTTCTCATCCCGCCTGTTCCCCAAGAATTTGAGAACAACATCCTTGAAGGAATCCCAGGCTTCTTTTTCCTTCTCAGACATCGTTTCAGCGAATGCTCCATCTGAAATGAGTTTCCTTATATCAGGGCCAACAAACACTCCTTCCTTTAGCTTTGCTTCAGAAAGTCGGGGGAATTTTGAGCAAAGGTACCGAAAGCACTCACCATCTTTTGGAAGGGACTTGATGAATTGCTTAATGAGAGCCAACTTAATGTGGAGAGGTGGTAATAGAATTTTATCACGAGGTACCAAGCTCTCATGAAGAACATTTTTCTCACCGGGTCTCAAATACTCCCGAATTGGCCAGTCTTTTTTCCCCCAGTGTAGGTCGCGGGCCCGGCTATCCCACAAGCAAAGGAAGCAGGGATATTTGGTGAAACCGGATTGCTGCCCTAATAGCATGGATAGAATTTTAAAGTCTACACAAATCATCCACTTATGCTCATCATAACGAATCTTCTGAAGAATCAGGGCCAAATTCTCGTATTTTTCTTGGAGAATAACAGAGTGAGCAATAGGAACTGAAGCGAATGTGTTGCCATTATGAAGAAGAACACCTTTTATGCTGTCTTTTGACGAATCAATGAACAGCCGCCATTCAGCAGGATCATACTTGAGTTTAAACTTTTCCATCACTCCGTTTATATCGTTGCAAAATACCAAATCTTCCTCTTTGCTGAAATACTTCAAAAATTGTGTCTCGCAGTTGTGGTACCAATAAAAAGTTGTTCCTGGCGACAATAGATTTTTCTGTTTAAGCCGAGAACCTAGCAGTTGGGCAGCATCTTTTGGGAGTCCTAAATCCCGGACTAAATCATTCAATTCAGCTTGAGAGAAAAGTTCAGGTTTCGGATCTGGTTCAGTTTCAAACTCGGAAGTACTGGACTCATCGGGAAAAGCCATCTGATGAGTCTCATCATGATCAGAACCGTCCACACAAATATGATCCAAAGATTTTGGTGGTTCAGGCACAGGTACTTCGTTGCTATGAGGCATAGGCCTAATTGCTGAGGGAAGGTTGGAGTAACTTATTACGTTCTTATTTTTTAAGTTGTATCCCTTCACAATGCAAGAGCAAAAATAGCAGTCACTGCTGTGGTCTCTTTGTTCACGCCACATCATAGGTATTCCGAAACGAAATGCTTGTTTTTTACCTGTCATCCATAAGCGTAGATCTTCCTCACATGTCTTGCACACTTTGTGAGGAGCCCACGGTTTGTCTTGATCGCCTAACTTCAAACCGAAATAGGCGAAATATACTTTTTTAATAAATGCAGAAATGTTCCTCTGCCGCTTTTTCACGGTATATTCCCCACAAATAAAACAAAAACTGTCCGGAGAGTTGACGCAACCTCTGGCTCTGTGAGCCATCACAAATACACAGCACTGCAAACTACAACTGTAGTGAACCACTTTGGAATAAAGCTGGATTACGACTGAGCAAACAAAAGGTAATAATGAACTTGCAAGAAACTGAAATTTGACAGGAACGTTCATGTCGCAACCACCGTGTTTGAGCGAGCGAACGAGGCGAGGCGAACAGGAAAGAACATGCGCCAGCGCGAGTACTGGATTTAGTCCCCCGCCTCCCAATTGTCCTGTTAATGTATAAAATGAATACAAAACACTCTAAAATATCATGAGGGAGTGTTTCTACTTAGTTAACCATTACAACCTCTATTTTGGGACAAGAAAATAAACTGCAGTCGGCTAAAAAGAAATTATGTGAACATTCTTTATATGGGTAAGAAATCTAATTTTGCAAGAAAACGTGACATGATGGAACATTTTGGCTATTTTTCCTGGATTCAGCACCCCAAAATCTATAGGAATCAGTTGCAAAACTGGAGGCAGTTTTTTGGTAGTGTACCTGTTCATCAGGATGAGATTGTCATAAATCCAGGACTGGCTTAAAATCACACTCATGGAACTGGGTAAGTTGGCAACTATGGGATCCTCTGTGCTCATCCCATGCTTTCATGGACTCTGGTTTTATAAGTACTGCGTTAACCTCACCTCCACTCACATTTACATAAAGAAATATTTGTAAGGTTGTTCTTACATCTGCCCCATCAGAACTTCTCCCTGTAATCTCTCGTGCCTGATATTTACCTTGGAAGTATTTGTCTCATTCAGCACCCTGTCCACCTTGCCTCTCCTTTGCATATCCAGTGCCTTAAGTCTCCTCTCATGGCTCTGGTGTAGACCCCACTCAGAGTACATCTTTCTGGAGGTTTGGTCTCCAGAACTGGACACATTACATCAGCTGAGATCTTGCCTACGGCCAGCCCAGCAGCCGAATCGAACCCCCTTCCCTACTGTTTATGTCTCTCTTCCTTAAATAAAAGATTGGTTACACGATGCAAGGCACTACCTTAGAAACCACCACCCAGGAAAAAGATTTAGGCGTCATCGTGGATAATATGTTGAAACCCTCCATCCAGTATGCAGCGTCGGACAAGAGAGCAAATAGAATGCTAGGAATCATAAGGAAAGGAATGGAGAATAAAACCAAGGATATTATAATGCCTCTGTATCGTTCCATGGTGAGACCGCACCTTGAATATTGTGTGCAATTCTGGTCACCATATCTTAAAAAGGATATAGCGTTATTAGAAAAGGTACAGAGAAGAGCCACCAAAATGGTAATGGGGATGGAAGGATACTCCTATGAAGAGAGGCTTAAAAGATTAGGGATCTTCAACTTGGAAAAGAGACAGCTGAGGGGGGGATATGATAGAGGTCTATAAATTAATGAATGGAGTGGAACGGGTAAACGTAGATCGATGTTTACGCCATTATAAAGTAGAAAGACTAGGGCACATGCAATGAACCTACAGTGTAACCCAGTATGGTATTTCTTATGTTCACATGATAAATAATTTCACCCCCATTTTCTCTTTCTCTCCACCCCTCTAGGTCGTGCCATCATGCCTGTCCAGCGTACCACCGTGACGGTGACCAACACCAGCGCCCTGACAGGTCCTGTGGGTATTGTCCGCCTCCTGGCTGTGCTCTTCACCTGCGTGGCCTTCAGCTTGGTGGCACACAAGAATGCCTGGGGAGGCCGCGCAGGGGACTGGTGTATGTTTTCTTGGTGTTTCTGTTTCGCCGTCACCATCTTGATCCTGGGAGTGGAGTTTGCCGGGCTGCAGACTCGCATGCCAGTCTCCTGGAAGAACTTTCCCATCACCTTTGCCATGTATGCCGTGCTGATGTGCCTGTCAGCGTCCGTCATCTACCCGCTCTACTTCATGGTCAAGGAGCGGAGTGAGCTGCGGGATTATCAGATTGCAGCCATCACCTTCTCCTGCCTGGCCACGTTGGCCTACATCTGTGAGGTCTCCATGACCCGTGCCAGGCCCGGTGAGGTGACCGGCTACATGGCCACCGTGCCGGGCCTGCTGAAGGTGGTGGAGACCTTCGTGGCCTGCATAATCTTTGTGTTTATCAGCGACCCACCTTCCTATGACAGACACGATGCCCTGAAGTACTGCCTATCTGTATATTGTATCTGTTTCATCCTTTCTGTGGTGGTGATCATCCTCTGTGTGGGAGAGTGCACAGGGTGGCTGCCCTGTGCCTTCAACAAATTCCTCAGTGCCTATGCCCTGCTGGCAGTGTTACTCTACGCCTCCGCTATGATCATCTGGCCGATATTCCAGTTTGACCGCAAAAATGGCGGCAACCCCAACAGACCTTCCAGCTGTGGCAGGAGCTACCACGTGTGTGACTGGGACAAACTGTTGGCCATCGCCATCTTGACGGCCATCAACCTGATCGCTTACCTTATGGATCTGGTTTACTCTGCCAGGCTTATCTTCATTCAGGCATAGAGAAGATGGTTGCCAGAAGGGAAAGTGGGTCACCAAATTCCAGGACCTGTTGTCCTATAGTGTTACTGCCTGGCTATGTCTCTCTCCTCTGTCTTCTTTCTCACACTGCTTGGCTCGCTTCCCCACTCCCCTCCTTGTTTCCTTCTCTATACCTCTAGGGGCTTGTAGAATGAGACCTGTTCGGCTCCAATTAGCAGTGACTGAGGTGTCCGGCATGGGTGAATGTTGTAATGCTCCGCAAAAGCCTGTTCTGCTTCGCATTTTCTTCCCTTCCTTACCTTTTCAAACCCTCTGTCCTCAGACATCTCCCAAATGCCATCCATCCATATCGAATGGATTCCAGTATTTTGTCAGTGTTGATGCCAAAAAGCTTTTCCAAGGTGGACATATTGGGTTTAGGGTAGGGTTGGAGAAAAAAAAAGAGGCAGCACAGGGGAGGGGGTGTTATATTTTCAGTAAGCTAACACGATTCCGTTGGGGCGGTTCTGGTGTCCCTGTGGGACTGTACTGCTTATCCCTCCCAACATGTTCTGAGCCCAGCTGTCAGGGTTATCGATGGAAATGTGAGATGTGATGGGATCAACGGTATTGGACTAGGAGTTAGGGATTCGCAGGCCTGGAGTGAAATTTCAAAGCTCTGTGGTGCTAAGATTGCTACTACCCCCTCTCCACTTTTAATCCAAAGAATTCCAGCAGATCCCTGAAATTAATAAGAATGGATGGTATCGTCACCCTTTCCTTTAAGGAGTGAATTAACTTGTGCTGATGATGAAAAATAAATCTTGCCAATGCCAGCCACAAATCAACAAAGCAGGTCAGCAGCTTGGTGTCAAGAACCACATGGGAAATTGCTAGGGGTACTTGTCAGTATTTATCTGGAGGTCAAAAATTCCTGCCATGTTTTTTAAAGGTAATGCTTGAACTCAGAATTTATTTTGTCCATTTCTGATGTTTAGTGTTAACTGCTTTCACTGTCAATATATATATATAATATATAAATATATACATTTTTTACTTTGATGCCTTATTCCAAAAACCTTTGCAAATTTATAGCTTGTCACTTTTGAAAAATGTATAAAAGTCTTTTTTTTAATATGAAAATGGAAGTGATTTTGTATATTCTTGTACTTTTTTTTGCTGACATGTTTGTAATGTGATAATTTGCCTTTTCGGACACAGTAAAAGTTAAATACAGTCATTGCACATTAAGTGTCTCTTTGGCTAATTGAAGGACTACGGAACTGCTGGATTCATACACTGTGATACCTGCTTCCTAGCGGTATCATATGCCACAACTGTAGTTACAATTGTCTCTCTGGAGGCCGATGAGGGAGAAGTGAGGTGGGGTGGAGTGGGTTCCTGGAGGCTGCTACTGGGAGATGGGTGGCAGGGTGCGGCAGTGGGGAGAGGAGGTACTTTTTAAGGGATAGGGGGTTAGCAGACACAGTCCATCATTGCTCCGGATGTGGACTTTCCAGGGTTTACAGCTACAGAGCCCAGGGCCTCTGCTGTAAGGATTGGTAGTGGAGGAGCCGGCGCTGGCTTGGAAACCAAGAGACCAGGGTTCAGTTCCCACTGGCACTTGTGGCCTTGGGCAAGTCACTTAACCCTCCATTACCTCGGAAAAAACACCTGACAATTTACTTCCGGTTGCACTGGCAAAATAACCCAGGAATCAGCATTGACTTGAAGGCATACATTGCATTGCATTGTAAGGATGGGAGTGGGGGTGGAAGAGGAGGCAGAAAGAGAGCTGGATTGTCGCTGGAGATCCATTAAGGAGGTTTTTGGAGATCTCATGGGCCTCATCTGTACAGGGAAAGAGAAATGGAAGAACCCGGCTGCTTTTCAGGTCAGTGGACATACCCCCACCCTCCGCAAGTGGTATACCGAGGTGCAGGAGCAGGGAACCAGTTTAACCCTTCTGCAGTGCCACATAAAGGATAGCCCCTGCTCCGTGGAGCTTATAGTGCAATCAAGATGCACGGACAAAACAAATAACAGCTGTTGGGTTAACATGTAAAAAGAGAATGAAGTAGAGCTTAGGAAATAAATGGATCGTGGAGTTCTAGGATGGGGTCCAGGGAACATTCTGCATCCTCGATGGCTGGTAAAGGGCAAACCGGCCGCAGGCATACCAAGCCCCTGAGTCATGCATAGAAGGGGAGTCTGGGCTTTCTCGGGCCTGAGGGAAAACACAAAGGCACACTGGGCTCCGTTCCCAGAGTAATAGGAGCCTGTGTCAGGAAATATGAAGGCGGCCCCTCTCTAACCTCAATCTCGCCCCTTTTTCTTCACTTCCTCCCTTGTTCCCTCTCTGTCTCATCCCTCCCTCTCGTCTTCTCCTTCCTTGTTTTCATCCCCTCCTCTTCCTCAGTCTCTCCCCTCTCACCATCTTCTCTCTCTCCCCTCAGCATGACCCCCATTTCATCATCCCCTCATGCTATCACTCTCCCGGCTTCTTTTCTCCCCATTTTTCTCCATTTTCCTTTGGCTCTCATCTCCTTCCCTTTGGGGTGTGATTCTCTGTTTCCTTTCTGTCTCCGTTCCATTCATAGAAACATAGAAATATGATGACAGAAAAAGACCACATGGCCTATCTAGTCTGTCCTTCCATATCAACAACTACAACATTCCCCTTTTTACCTTTAGAGATCCTCTATGTTGGTCCCATGCTTTTTTGAATTCAGTTACTGTCCTCATCTCTACCACGTCCACTGGGAGACTATTCCACGGATCCACTACTCTTTCCGTAAAGAAATATTTCCGCATATCACTCCTGAATCTATCTCCCTTCACCCTCATCCCATGTCCCCTCGTAGCAGAACTTGCTTTCAATTGAAAGAGGCTCTCTCCCTGAACATTTATGCCACGGAGGTATTTAAACATCTCAATCATATCACCTCTATCCCGCCTTTCCTCTAAGGTGTACATATTAAGATCCTTAAGTCTGTCCTCATATGCTTTATAATGAAGACCACTAATCATTTTAGTAGCCACCCTCTGCACCGACTCCATCCTGTTCACATCTTTTTGAAGGTGCGGTCTCCAGAATTGCACACCATACTCCAAATGAGGTCGCACCAAAGACTTATACAGAGGCAGTATCACCTCCTTTTTTCTGCTAGCCATTCCTCTCCGTATGTACCCAAGCATCCTTCTAGCTTTTGCCGTCGCCTTTTCTACCTGTTTTGCTACTTTAAGATCATCAGACACAATCACGCCTAGGTCCCGCTCTTCTTTAGTGGACAAAAGTACTTCACCCCTATACTATATTGCTCCCTTGGATTGCTGCAGCCCAAATGCATGACCTTCCATTTTTTAACATTAAATCCCAGCTGCCAAATTCTAGACCATTCTTCAAGCTTAGCTAGATCCCTCCTCATGTTATCTACACCTTCCTGGGTGTCTACTCTATTGCAGATTTTGGTATCATCCGCAAAGAGGCAAACCTTACCCGACAGCCCTTCCGCTATATCACTAACAAAGATGTTAAAAAGAATCGGACCAAGGACAGATCCCTGGGGCACACCACTGGTAACATCCTTCTCCATGGACAAGCAGGATTGCGTCAGCCACACCTGGTGTCGTCCTCCGGGCGGCGCCAAACTACGGAAGTGCTCTCTAGAGCTCAGAAAGATGAACTTTCTGAGCCCGCCCAGGTAGCCCACCCTACCGCTCCGCCCCCTAGCCACCAGTATTCTTCCTTCCGCCTTGCCAGCAAGACGGACACTGCTCTCTCTCCCACACTTTGTTATTTTATCAGTATCAGATATGACTAAACCGGGATTTAAAAAATGCCTGCTCTGCAAAGGAAAAATGAGCATCACAGACACGCATGGCAACTGCCTGCGCTGCCTGGGGCCGGATCATAACACCGAGGACTGTGAGCCATGCGGGAGGATGTCCCCGAGAACCCGCAAGATCCGTGGACACAACCTGAAGGAGCTTTTCTCTGAAAACGCAAGTACTACCCACCCGGTACCTGCTTCTGCTGCAAAAAATCCGCTGAATGCCCCGGCTCTGGATGCGCCCGGTGCGGCCTCCATCCATGACCGCGGTGCTGAAATAGCCTCATCGGACCCCCCACCGCCATGCCTGTCGCCCGCGGTGGTCTTGACAGGGGGGAAAAAGCCTGCAACCCCTCTCTCTTCCAGTCTAGCCGGTGAGAGCCATGCCGGTGAGAGCCACGCGGGGGCTAAAAATGGCGCCGGACTCAGGTCCTCCACGGCAGGGAAGCAGTCCTCCAGCTCCGCCCCCTCCTATGGCAAGCCTGCAGGCCCTGTTGCTAACACTGCAAATGACGAAAATTATGCCTGTCGACGCAGATCCCCAAGCTCCGCCCACGAGCCTCGATGTCGTTCGGCGTCGGAGGGGAGTCATGGAAACACTCCTCTCCTCGGAGCCGAGCCCCCCGCACACCGAAGCAGATCTCACCGCGGGGGAAAGGACAAGCACAAGGAAAGATCTTCCAGCAGCAGCAGCAGCAGCAACGCTAGCAAAAAACGCTCAAACAATCGCAAACAGGGCCGGAAACACAAAGGCAAACGCCATTGCAGCCCCAGCTCCAGCAGCAGCAGCAGCAGCAGCTCACCCCGTCAGCGTCGAAGCAAGCACAGAGGCTCCCATCGCTCCAGACGCAGGAAACATCGGCATCAGAGGCGGAGGAGGAGCCCTTCTACCTCATCCAGCCCCAGCCAAAGCCATAGAAGCAGGTCCACATCCAGCTCCATGGTACGCCTGCTGTCCCAGCTTTTAAGGCACTCAGCCATGCCGGCTCCTGCACAACTGCCTCAGCAAACCCCGCTACCAGCAGACTCTCAACCAACCCCAGGAGAGACAGATCCACCTGCAAGGGAACACCGGGCACCCTCACCATGCAACGGATCCCTGGGTGACCCCCCCTTGAAGCCGAAGGGGACGAACCTGGGAGGCAAGTTGTGGGGTCTAACGCCCGCGAAAGCGAAATTGCGACCCCCGACAGGTCAGTCTCCCCGGAGCCAGAGGAGGCTCCCCCTCCGGAGGATCTCACCTATCCCAAGTTCCTCCTCAAACTTGCGTCCACCCTGTCCTTACAAGGCCGGGACGACAAGAAGGAACCGGTACCGGAGGTGCTGAAGTACCTAGCCACCCCGAAGGCCACATTCTCCTTGCCTATTCACCAAACGCTACAGGACAGTCACCTGAGGATCTGGCAGACCCCGGCTTCTGGCCGTCCCTTTCCCAGAAGGCTGGAAACAAAATACCAGGTGCACCCTGTTCCAGGATTTGCAGCCTCACAACTGCCACATCAATCCATTATAGTGTCATCAGCCCTCAAGCGAGTCAAGTCTTCACGCACGCATGCCAACAGCCCGCCCGGACGGGATCACAAGCTCCTTGACGACATCGGGAAAAAGGTGTATCAAGGAGCCATGCTAAGCGCAAAGATTGCGGCCCATCAATTTCAGCAAGTCCTCTTCCAGGATGCATGCATGGCTAACCTAAAGGCCACCCTGTCCTGTCTCCCAAAGGAATCTCAGAGCCTGGCATCAACGGCAATAGCGGACATGGCTGAAGGCAGCAAGCATCTCGCGAGTGCAACCTTTGATTCCTTTGATACAGCGCTGAGAACCGCCGGAACAGCCATTTCTGCAAGGCGATGGGCATGGCTGAGGGCGTCCGGCCTGCGGGACGACACGCATGACAAGATCGCCGACACGCCCTGCTCTGGCGAGTCTCTCTTCGGCGACAAGGTGAAAGACGCGGTCAATGATATGAAAGATCACTGTACCACGCTTCAGACCTTGGCAGAGGACGGCTTCGAGCGCCACAGCAGCGCCCAGAGGAACAAGTTTCAAAGGAAGCCTTACTACTCCTCTAACAAGAGATACCTCTCCAACAACAAATGGCAAAACAACAGATACAAGAGCAACTCCTACCAAGGACTGTCCCAACAGCGAAACTCACAGAGGGACCGCAAACAGAAGAAGACGAGCACGCCCACTAACAAAAGCGGCCCGTCCTTTTGACGCCAGATCACGGCGTACCCTGCGAACCGGGGGGCGCCTGACCCATTTTTTACCAGAGTGGCAGCGAATATCCTCCGACTCCTGGGTCTTGCGAGTTATCAGAGAAGGCTACCGCATACGCTTCGTAGCCCCTCCGCACCAGAACTCTCCACCAGTCAGCGACACCCCTCAGCACCTGCATCTGGCAATGGCCACGGAATTGTTGCGACTACTGCACTCTCGGGCCATAGAGGAGGTTCCTCCTCCCGAGAAGGGCTCTGGGTTTTACTCCAGATACTTTCTCATTACCAAACGGACTGGCGGCTTCCGCCCCATCCTAGATCTCCGCAGGCTCAACAAATTCATCATCAAAGAGAAATTCAGGATGTATTCCCTGAACACCATCCTTCCCCTGATCCAGACCGGCGACTGGATGGCATCCATGGACCTGCAGGACGCATACACCCATATCCGCATTCACAGGTCGCACAGGAAGTACCTACGTTTTCAAGTGCTGGACCAACACTACCAGTACAGGGTCCTCCCCTTCGGACTGTCCCCCGCTCCACGGGTCTTCACAAAATGTGTGGCAGTAGCAGCTGCCCACCTCCGCAGGCGAAGCATAGCGGTTTTCCCTTATCTCGACGATTGGCTCCTCACGGCCCCATCAGCCCAAGAGCTGCGGAAGGCGATGCAGACCTCCATGAGACTGCTGTCCTCCCTGGGATTCGTCATCAACCTCAGCAAGTCACACCTCTCGCCATCCCAGAGACTAGAGTTCATAGGAGCCGTGATAGACACCAGGGCTTCGAAGGCCTACCTACCAGAACGCCGACTACGGTCCATCACAGCTCTAGCGCACAAGGCGATCAAGGCAGAGACCTCGTCGGCGAAAGACATCCTGTGCCTTCTGGGACATATGTCGGCCGCCACCTCCGTCCTTCCCACGGCGAGGCTACGGATGCGCCCACTCCAATGGCACTTACGCACTCATTGGAACCAGAGTCGTCAACCTCTCTCCACCTCAATCGGACTGACTCCACAAATCCATACCCAGCTTTGCTGGTGGACAGAACAAGCCAACCTATCGGTGGGGAAGGACATACACCCCCGCGACCATCAAGTTGTTCTAACCACAGATGCATCGAACACTGGCTGGGGCGCCCACATACCATCCCTAAGCACCCAAGGGGAGTGGTCCAAACACGAAAGGCGTCTGCACATCAATCTCCTCGAACTGAGGGCTATGAGATACGCCCTGATAGCGTTTCTCCCGCAATTGCGCGGAAAGTCTATCCTCATTCAGACGGACAACCAGGTGGCCATGTTCTATGTCAACAAGCAAGGAGGCACCGGCTCACGCCCCCTCTGCAAGGAGGCCACACTGATATGGACCCTGGCCTTGAGAAACGGTTGCCACCTTCGGGCGTCATACCTCCCCGGGGACCAGAACACTCTGGCAGACAGGCTGAGCAGACAGCTCCAGCCTCACGAATGGACCCTGCACCAGACAGTCTCCAACAATCTCTTCCAGCTCTGGGGGCACCCGGACATCGACCTCTTTGCCACAGAGTGGAATGCCAAATGTCCCCTGTTCTGCTCCAGACACCCGTCAGCCAGGAGGCTGGCGGCGGATGCATTCGACGTGTGTTGGGGGGAGTGGTCACTGGTGTATGCGTTCCCCCCAACACCCCTCATCGCAGCAACCTTACAAAGGATTGTTCAGGACAAAGCGGAAGCCATCCTGGTAGCTCCCCATTGGCCACGCCAGATGTGGTTTGCCCTGCTACTACGCCTGGCACAGGGAGCCCCGAGGCGACTACCCCTCAGACCGGACCTACTGACCCAGGACATGGGCACAATACAGCACCCCAACCTGGGAGCCCTGTCTCTCACTGCTTGGAGGTTGAGCGGATAGGCCTGTCCAATCTCCAGCTGCCCACCGAAGTGCAAGAAGTGGTACTAGCGGCCAGGAGACCCTCCACCAGGAAATCCTATGGCCTTAAGTGGAGAAGGTTCAGCATCTGGTGCGCGAACCAAGGCCTGGAACCCACCACATGCCCGCTTCCCCACGTCCTGCATTACCTCAAGACCCTGTCCAACCTGGGCCTGCAGACTCAATCCATCCGAGTCCATCTCTCGGCGATAGCTGCTTTCCATTCTCCACCAGAAGGGGCCACTTCCATCGCAGCACTGCCCCTCACGTCACGCTTTATGAAGGGCCTGTCGAACCTGAAGCCCCCAATCAGGCGACCGGTGCCACCTTGGGATCTCAACACGGTCCTGCAACGCCTGACGCAAGAACCATTTGAACCCCTTCAGTCTGCTGACATGAAGTTCACCTCGTGGAAGACCCTTTTTCTTGTGGCCATCACTTCCGCAAGGAGGATTAGCGAGTTGCACGCACTGGTCTCGCATCCTCCCTACACACAGCTGCACCACAGCCATGCTTCTTTGAGAACAAATCCCAAATTCGTGCCCAAAGTGTCTTCGGCCTTCCATGTCAACCAATCCATAGAGCTTCCATCGTTTTTTCCGGAACCTCACTCTTCTGACGAGGAGCGACGCCTGCACACCCTCGACTGCCTTAGGGCTCTCCGGATCTACCTGCAAAGAACGCAAGCCATCCGGCAGGGCGAGCAACTCTTCGTCTCTTTTGATCCAAACAGACCCGGAAGACCAGTTAACAAAAGGACACTGTCCCACTGGGTCTCCGCCTGTGTCGCCTATTGCCTTGACCCATCAGGTGGAGGACACCCAAGAGTGGGCCCCCACCATCTCAGGGCACTGGCTTTGTCAATTGCCAATCTCCGCGCAGTACCACTAACCGATGTCTGCAGAGCAGCCACCTGGTCCTCACCGCACACCTTTCAAAGGCACTATTGCCTTGATCTCCGCTCCCAGGAGGATTGTGCGCTCGGAGCGGCCGTCCTTGCCACGGCCTTGGACCGCAGATGACATTACTATTGCATTGTTTACACTGCCTAGTTCATAATTGCACTGTTGCACCTTTATTACTGTTACTATTGCACTGAGTACACTGCCTCTAGTTGCTGTTTGCACTGTTGCTCCTATTGTTGCACTGTTTTGCACTGTTATGCTTATTGTTGCACTGCTTTGCACTGTATGGTTATTGTTGCATATTCACCATGCTTAATAAACTTGTGTTGTGTTAACATGAACCGAGCACCTATCCATTCAGGTCCATGCATGGGCCTCCTCCCCCCAGCATACCAGCTAGGGAGACACCAGGTGTGGCTGACGCAATCCTGCTTGTCCATGGAGAAAACGGGGTTACTTACCTGTAACTGGAGTTCTCCGTGGACAGCAGGATAAGCCAGCCACACAATCCCACCCGCCTCCCCTGGAGGAGGCCACCTAAGAGACTGCTCCTTAGCCGCTAAACTTGCTTGGAACATACTAGTGGCTAGGGGGCGGAGCGGTAGGGTGGGCTACCTGGGCTACCTGGGCGGGCTCAGAAAGTTCATCTTTCTGAGCTCTAGAGAGCACTTCCGTAGTTTGGCGCCGCCCGGAGGACGACACCAGGTGTGGCTGACTTATCCTGCTGTCCACGGAGAACTCCAGTTACAGGTAAGTAACCCCGTTTTCTCCTCAGAGTGAGCTCCATTTACTTGTACTCTTTGTCGCCTCCCACCCAACCAATTTCTAACCCAAGCAGTAACTTTAGGGTCCATCCCTAGAGTGCTCAGTTTGTTTATAAGTCGCCTGTGAGGAACAGTGTCAAAGGCTTTACTGAAATCTAAATAACACCACATCTAGGGCTCTCCCTCGGTCCAACTCCCATTCACTCTTTCTTTCTTTAGCTCTCCCTATCTCTTCCTGTTTCTCATCTCTTGTTCTTCGTTTCCTCTTTTTCCCTCCCCCACCTCTCTGCCTCTTCTCTCTCCTTCGATCTTTCCCACTCTCTCTCTCTTAAATTTAGGAAACTTTCTTGGCCAGATAAGTTGTGTAGATGCCGTCGAATTAATACAAAAAAATGGTGAAAATAAGAGGAAGACGATATGGAATATACACTGTCATAAAATAAACCAACAAAACCCCAAAACGGACACACACACTCTACTTATCCACAAAAGGACAGTTCGCCTGTTCTCAGGGCTGGAGGCAGAAATTGCACTAGAGCTCGACATTGTGGGCAGCGGGCCATGTGCTTTGGTATACCGACAGAAGCCTGTCACCCTAAGCGCCCGCCTAGCAGACGGGCCGGCCCTGGGAGCAACTAAAATATCATTATTTTGCATGTGATTAGCACGCCTTCTGCGCTATGCTTTAGTGCAGTAGCTTTGCTCACAGCTTTTCTTTGCTAGCTTGCTTTGTGCATCGGGGAACAAACCTGGTGCAGGAAAATCTCTAGCAAAACGCAGCGTTAAAGCACTTTGCTGCAATGGGCCGATTGGGGCTCTGCTTATTATTTCTCCTCTTTCCCCCAGGATCAAATGCAGCTTTTTCTGTTTTTTTGTTTTTTTTGAGAGAGACTCTCTTTGGATTCATTTCTTGAGCTTTGCTGCCATCTGCTGGTACAAAACTGTAGCAAAATTGTTAACCTGCTCCAATTAGTTAGTAACTTTCTAAATGTTTGTACTGAAATCAAGGTCCGTTAATACAGGAGGCAGAGTTGCCAAGTGACCCAGTTCCAGGAGTGAGATGTGTTCCCAGTTCTGGTTTTAGATTTCCTTTACAGTGCAGTATGGTATTTGTAGTCCCTGATTTTACACATGGACATCAGTGCTGCAAATCCCACAATGCATCAGCTGGCGTTGTCAGAAATCAGGGCTGGTCTAAAATCTCCCTCCTGGAACTAGAGTTGCCAACTGGCTCCAGATGCGCCTGACAGGCTTGATCCAGTCCTGGGTTTACCCCATTGCATGCAGTGACTTGTAGTTTTCCTTTTCTTATGGAGTGCAATGGAGAAATCAGAACTACATATCCCTGCATGCACTGAGGTAAACTCAGGACTGGATCGGACCTGTCAGGCGCAACTGGAGCCAGTTGGCAACCCGATCTGAATCTGGATCACCTGGCAGCTCTGATATTACCAGATTCTCCCCATTGAATTAGTGTTGCAGGTCGCATAATGCAAAAGAATGGGGAAGCTAAATATCCAGGACTGGTCTCAAAATCTCCCTCCTGGAATTGGGTAATTTGGTAGCTCTGCCATTATCCTGATCTCTGTTTCCATCTTGGATCCATTCCGGGTTTTCAAAGTTGCCCTGGAGACCGGGACTCATAAAATGGCGTCCAAAGGCTTGGACGGAATGGGAGATGCAACTACAGGTGGTAATCCTGGCAAGGTAAAGATGGATTATACTGCCGCCGTCTTGGGCCTCTCAGAAGAGAGAGGAATCTGCTTTCCCTAGTCTTTCCTGCCATTTTGAGGTTGTGGTTGTCATTTATAATATAAAATTACTGAAAGGTTAAAATAAATTACAGTTGCATAAGATTCCCCAGGTTCCAGCTGCTTGCTGAGAGGTAGTAAGGTAGAGATCAGCATAAAATGTGAGAACAATTAACCCTTCACACGTCCTCTTTCAGGGGCCTTAGAGATACACTGTCTGTCATGAAGGCTTCTGTCCTTTAGATAACTCTGGTAACGCTTTAGAAAGGATTAGTAACTGTCGTTTTACTTTATTTGAACGTGCAGAAATATATTTACGTTTAACATAAATCCCAGATAATGCACTGCAAGCGCGATTCCAAATATTGACCACACGAGGGCACTATTGATTTAGGAATCATTCTATTTACTAGCAGAGGCTCAGTGCTTCCTTCCTGTGGTCATTATCAAGAATACAAGTTAAATTATTCCCACCTGTTCTGAGTGAAAACATGTAGCTGGATGGAGCTCGTCTCTCTTTTAAAAATAAAACATCTCTGGCATTTATTTGTATATATGTTTTAGCATTACTGGAGGTATACAGTGCAGTACAATGTTGATAAATATTCAGGCATCCCATCCCCTTAGAGTTTTTGTTTTGTTTCTTTCACTGGTTTTATACACTGCCTTTCGACACGTCAAGGCGGTTTACATAGAACAGTAACTTAACGTGAGGTACATAAAATGGTTTACATGGAACAGTAATAGCATTGATTGTTACTCTCTGTTTAAATCTGGTACAGCATTTTTTCCCCTGTACTCCAAGTAAGATTATCTGTTCAATGTAATTTCTAAAAGTTGCAATATTCTATATAAACCACTTTGAATGTAAGTAAGGCGGTATATAAAACTTCTTAAGTTACTTGTTTTGTTTTATTTAACAACTATATACATGAGCATAGCATAGTAATAACGAGTACATGCATGAGATGCCTCAGGAACTTGTTTAGCTTGTAAGCTGCATGGACTGATAGCAAGGAAAGATGAGGTGACTCATTCGAGGTCACAGGACTGGCAGTGGTTGGTGGTGCAGAGATCTGTTGGTGAAAAGAGTTGTGGTAATTAAGCCATTAGAGAGAGACTCCACAGGCATACCCCAAGTGCCTTTGATGGCCAATGAGTCTCAAATGACCATGCATGTGCCACTCAGCCCAGGTCAATGACTGTGGGCTAATCTAGTCCTGATATTTGTCTCATTACATGCAAGAACATGTAGTTCTGAATGGCCCATTACTTTCTTCTAAGAAAATCAATTGAGATTTAAACGATATCCTCTAAGTAACCCAGTGCTATAGGTCTTGGCATGCTATTGGCAAAAAACTAGCACTGGATCAACCTGTTTGAATGACTCGGAGAGAGACGGAGACTGAATATTCTTGTGTTTCTACTGCATTTCACCTGGGTCTCACAGGACATCACCATCATCTGAGCTAATGGGGGAAAAGCTTTCATGGGATGGGGTGGTGGAGAGCAGCACCAGAATGTTGCACTACATTTTCGGGGATGTGGGTGTCCGAGGCCAGAGCAGGGAACATTCAAAGAGGGGGTGGGAATGTTCACCCAGCACATTGGCTCCAAACGTTTGGAGTGGAATGTTTGAATATTTCTAACTTGTAAACTGAACTGTTCTTCCCGGAGATTAGAAAATTACTTTTAGACCACGTATTTCATAGACTAGAGAGACAATGTTGGGAACTGTGATTGCCACACAATCGCACGAGGAGATGAGTTGCACATAGAAGGTAGACCAAATGACAAAAGCAGAAAAAAACAAACTAAAAATTCTGAATACCTTTTTAATAATAGCAAGGCTTTTGACTGTGTAAACCATGAGAAACTCTGGATCACATTAAGAAGCATGGGTATACCAGAACAACTGATTGTTCTCTTGCACAACCTTTACATTCATCAAAAAGCAACAGTTCATACGGAACAAGGAGAAATAGAATAGTTTAAAATCAGCAAAGGTGTACGACAAGCCCGTATACTCTCCCCTGTTTAATTTATACGCTGAGCAAATCATCAGAGACGCTGGATTGTATGAAGACAACAGAAGTGTGAAGATTGGTGGAAGACTCATCAACAACCTTCGCTCTGCTGATGATACCACATTACTGGCTGAAAGTGAAGACGATCTGAAACATTTGCTTCTCGCAATCAAGAAACATAGTCTTAAAATGGTCTGCACCTTAATGTAAAGGTGACAAAGATCATGACAACTGGCAAAATCAATAAGTTCATCGTTGATAGAGAAGAAATTGAAATAGCGGACAACTTTAACCTACTTGGATCAACTATCGATAAAGAAGCAACAAGCAGTCAAGAAATCCGACGACGCATTGCTCTTGGCAGAATGGCTATGAAACACCTAGATAAGATTCTCAAGAGCAGAAATATCTCTCTCCATACAAAGATTTGACTTGTTCAAGCCATGGTATTTTCAATAACATCATATGGATGCAAAAGCTGGATAGGTGAGAAAGAGAGAAAGAAAATCAATGCCTTTGAATTATGGTGCTAGCAAAGAATACTGTGTATACTATGGACTGCCCGAAGAACAAACCAGTCAGTACTAAGCTTTCTTTAGAAGTTCAGATGATGAGACTTCGACTTTCATACTTTGGACACATCATGCGTAGGGAGAGATTACTGGAGAAAGACATAATGCTTGGCAAAGTTGAAGGTCAACGCAAAAGAGGAAGGCCAGCAATGAGATGGATCGATACAATAACAGTAGATATGGGTGTCACTCTGTCAACAATGAGTCGCCTGACTGAAGACCGAACACAGAGGGTTGCCATGAGTTGACACCGAATCGATGGCTCTTGAGGACGAGGACAACAACAACAGTAATAAACACCATGGTAATGTTGCAGCTCCTGCTTGCATCAGTGCTCCATCATTAATACCTCTAAGGCTGGTTAACCCCTTCCTCTACTGAGGTAGCACAGAGGTTCTTTCTATCTGTGTAGAATAGGCATTGATTAGCTCAAGAATGTTATCAGAGCCTGACCTGTTCCCGTTAGCAGTGATAATCATTAATGAGGGACTGTGTACAGGGAGAGGTCTTTGGGCTGGGTACTTCTAGATAAAATAATTTCACAGAATATCTGGGGTGGAGAGTGGGAGGGCACATGCATCCTCCCCTTTCTTCCTCACCCCAGCTCACCCCTAATCTTGCAGATGTGTGAATTGGCCACTTTATATCTCTAAAAGCTTCATATTTAAGGCATAAGATCAGACTTTTTTTTTCAAGTACATTTGTAGCAAAAAACCTGTGAGAGAGTCAGTTGGACCATTAGATGATAGAGGGGTAAAAGGGGCACTAAGAGGGGACAAGACCATAGTGGAGAGACTGCTTCGGCCTTTACTGAAGAAGATGTAGAAAGTTACCCATGATTGAAATGGTATTTAAAGGTGATGCAATGAAAGAATTGAAAGAAATATTGATAAACCGGGAAGATACATTACAACTATTTGATAAACTAAACAGTAGCAAATCACCTGGACCAGATGGTATACATCAGAGGGTGTTGAAAGAACTGAAATATGAGATTGCAGACCTACGATTATTATTCTGTGAACTATCATTAAAATCATCTGTAGTACCTGAAGATTGGCAAATAGCCAATGTAATGCCAATTTTTTAAAAGGGTTCCGAGGTGATCCGGGAAACTACAGGCCAGTGAGCCTGACATCAGTACTGGGCAAAATGGTAGAAACTATTATAAAAAAACAAAATTACTTTAGATAGTCATGGCTTAATGGGAGAAAGCCAACATGGCTTTAGCCAAGGAAGGTCTTGTCTTACTAATCTGTTGTTTTTTTGAAGGTGTGAATAAACAGGTAGACAAAGGTGAGCCGGTCGATTACAGTGTATCTGGATTTTCAGAAAGCCTTTGATAAGGTCCCTCATGAGAGACTCTCGGCAAAGCTAAAAAGTCATGGGATAGGAGGCAGGGTGCTATTGTGGATAAGGAACTGGTTAAAAGCTCATTGACTGCAAGCTGCACTGTTTCAATGTAAGTTTTATTTCAGTTTCATGTAAACCGCCTTGGCCTGGAGAAAGGCGGTAAATACAGCTAAATAAATAAATAAAATAAGATAGAAAGCAGAGGGTAGGCTAAATGGCCAATTTTCCCAATGGAGAAAGGTGAATAGTGTGATACCTCAAGGATCTGTGCTGGGTCTGCTGCTTTTTAACCTATTCATATTATTCAAAGTTGTTAAAACCCAAAAGGATTGTGAAAAAATTGCTAGAGGACCTTGATAAATTTTAAGACTGGATGTTCAAATGGCAGATGAAATTTAATGTGGGCAAGTGGAAAGTTATACACCTAGGAAAGAACAACCCAAACTATGGTTACACGATGCAAGGTTCCACATTAGGAACCACCACCCAGGAAAAAGATTTAGGCGTCATTGTGGATAACATGTTGAAACCCTCCACCTAGTGTGCAGTGGCGGCAAAGAAGGCAAATAAAATGCTAGGTATCATAAGGAAAGGAATGGAAAATAAAACAAAGGATATTATAATGCCTGTATATTGTTCCATGGTGAGACCGCACCTTGAATATTGTGTGCAATTCTGGTTGCCGTATCTTAAAAGGGATATAGTGTTATTAGAAAAGGTTCAGAGAAGAGCCACCAAAATGGTAAAGGGGATGGAAGGATACCCCTATGAGGAGAAGCTTAAAAGGTTAGGGCTTTTCAATCTGGAAAAAAGACAGCTGAGGGGAGATATAATAGAGGTCTATAAATTTAATGAAGGGAGTGGAATGGGTAAACGTAGATCGATTTCTTTATGCCTTTAAAAAGTAGAAAGACTAGGGGACATGCAATGAAACTACAGTGTAATTCATTTAAGATTAATAAGAGAAAATACTTTTTCACTCAACGTGCAATCAAACTCTGGAATTCATTACCAGAGGATGTAGTAAAAGCTGTTAGTGTAGCTGGGCTTAAAAAAGAATCAGACAAGTTCCTGGAGGAAAGGTCCATAAGCCATTATTAAAGAGGACTCGGGTAATCCACTGCTTGCCCCAAAACAAGCATTATGGAACCCGCGTGTCTTTTGGGGAAACTGTTAGGTACTTGTGACTTGGTTTGGCCACTGCTGGAAATGGGATACTGGACTTGATGGACCTTGGTCTGACCCAGTATGGCATTTCTTATGTTCTTAACTATTAAACCAAGACTTGGTACCACTGGTGTCTGAGCTAACACCTTCATAATCAAACTTAGACTGTATAGCCTCCGAAGAATAGGAAAAATACCTACTTTACCTGAAGGTAATTCACTTTGAGCTACTACTGGACGGGCGGGGGGAAATATGTTCAGCTGGGAGGGAACCTTTAGGAGACCATCTAAAATGAGAGGAAGAGGGAGTTGGGAGGGATTTCATGTGTTTATCTAGTACATTCCATTGCCTCCCTGTACCTTTTCTTTCCCAGACAGATACTTGCCTACCCTGCTGTTAAAAAGCCCTTTCATGGGGGTAAGATTATTGCATGCCACTCTCCTCTAGATTCTCTACTTTTCCTCCATTGCCTTAGGCAGATGGGGAGTTGATGCTGGGCCCTAGTTCTCCCTCTAGGAGCTGAGCAGGTGAATGACTGTGAGTGCTTTGCTAAAGCCCCATTAAATATTTAATTTTAGGGCTTTTCTAAGGTGTGACGACAGTAATAGCCATGTCCTTTTCCCATGGGCGAGGGGGGGCCTCTATCACAGGGTTCTCATTATGATCTTTAGTCCAAGTTTAATTACAAAATAAGGAAATCAGAAATGATTTAATATTTTTATTTTAAATACAATGTACAATCTTTAAGAACTGAGCGGTAGTATAGACGTCCGACAAGTGTCATCTGCCTGCGTTTTATTTTTTAATGCCAGCCCGCATCCTTGAACCTCCAGGGAATGGATCCTCGCTGCGGTACCTGGGACAAACAGAAGTTGCCATATGGAATTTCTCTGTCCATCCAGGACCATCTACAGTATCTCTTGGGGCAGATGTCGAATGGTTAGAAGAGGCAAGACTAGAGACAGAAAACCAGCCCCTGTGATTCAGCTTCTATTCTCTAGCTGCGCCTCTACCTTGCTGTATGTGACTCTGGAGGGAGCCACTTTACCTCCTCGTGCCTCAGCTCGAATCCCCGGCTCTGTCACTGACTCTCTGTGTCTGACCCTGGGTAAGTAACTTTATTTCCTCGTGCCTTAGTTCCAATTCCCAGTTCTGTTGCAGACATTTTGCGTGTGTGACCTGGGAGCAAGTCACCCGATTGCCCTCTATTTCAGCCCTAATTCTCAACTCTATCACTGACTCTCTGTGCCTAATTCTGAGGGGAGCAATTATCTGGGCTGGGTCCTTCATCAAACAGTCAGACAGAAGTCATGGGAAATCCAACTGGTAGGATATTAATGGGGGAGGGTCGGGGTAGCAGCTGTGACCATCTACATGTCCCCCATCCCCGCCAATATCCAGCGTCCGAGAATTTTTTAGAATTGCCTATGTACAGCTGAGTATATAGACGATGAAGACGGTGGTGGAGATGAGGGTTTAGATCTCCCTCACCAGCACCCCAACCCTCTTGTCGGCATCTCATCTCAGCAGGGTGGGATCTCCGATACCACCTTCTTGGGGAACAGAGTGTACTGCAACCAGGTCGGTTCTGTAAAAAGACAGAAGCAGCTTATGAGGAAGATCTCACACATTCTCATCTTGTTTACTGGTACAAAGTCTCTCTCGCCCTCTTCTAGACTCCTATTTACACCCTGAGATCCACTTCCCTTCTCTCGTCCCCTTTCTTTTTATTTTCATGCATTTGTTTTATACTCTTGCTTTCTTTTCTGATTCTCAACAGATTTTTCACTCTCTGCCATTGCTCATCTCTTAGTGTATTTTCAATTTAGTTTTTCTCTAGCCTGTTTTTCATCCAACCTAGGAAATGCATCACCCATCACATGGACCCTCAACAGTGTATGGCGGTGGTCATTCCCCTGACCGCCACAGGTGGGCGCTCATACTTCCCTCAGAAACAAATCGGGGTTCACGCCTTCCACAGCGCTGTACCTACAGTTGCATGATGTAAGGTTCCACATTAGGAATCACCACCTAGGAAAAGGTTTTAGGTGTCACTGTGGCTAATATGTTGAAACCCTCTGCCCAGTGTGCAGCAGCAGCCAAGAAAGCAAATAGAATGCTAAGAATCATAAGGAAAGGAATGGAGAGTAAAACCAAGGAGATTATAATGCCTCTGTATCACTCTATGGTGTGAACTCACCTCTAATATTCTCGCCATATCTTAAAAAGGACAGATCAGAATTAAGCTCTGGAATTTGTTACAAGAGGATGTAGTAAAAGCTGTTAGTGTAGCTGTGATTAAAAGAGATTTGGACAAGTTCCTGGAGGAAAAGTCCATGAACCACTATTAAAGTGGACTTTGGAAAATCCACTGCTTGTCCCGAGATAAGCAACATGGAATCTGTCTACCTTTTGGGAACCTGACAGGTACTTGTGATCTGGATTGGCTGCTGTTAACAGGATACTGAGCTTGATGGACCTTAACACTGCACCCAGAGATCACATCTGCCACAATACTCCACTAGAGCAGTCGCACCTCCCTCAGCATCGCCCTAGGACAGTCAATCCTCCTTCAGTGTGGTATAGTTGCGACCCCTATCCATTGCCGCTTCCCTAGGGTTGAATGTAGGGTGATTTACCATTGTAGCAGTCGGGCAAAGATAACTGTCCATCGAAGCAGCGAGAGACGACCTGGTAGGTACAGGTCTGGTTATGGCTACGACAGAAGAAAGCGACCTCGTCCAGGTGGTGCACTTCTCCTCCGGGAACCTCCCCGACCCACAGCTTCTTCCCTTGGTACACAATTCGGCTACGCTGGACTGGAATCTTACATCGGGCTACCAGGGAACAGCCAGAAAAAAACCAAGAAGAGAATGAATAATTAGGATGGGAACAGTCCTGTTCTTCTCTGAATGGACAGATTCTTAATTCCACGACATGTACTGTGAGACTGCTGCAAATCTATGACGCTTGGGGGTATGTCCAGGACTGGCCCTACCATTAGACAGACTAGGCGGTCACTTAGGGTGACAGCTTCTGAGGGGTGGAAACGGCAGCAGCAGTCAAATTAAAATGATAAATCCTGACTTCCAGACAAACTAAGAAGCATCAGCACATTCGAGCGACACACACACACACACACCCCAAAGTTTAACATGTACAAATGTTATGTTCAGTTATGTATTTTTACAGGATTGTTGCAGGAGGGGAGTTTAGTTGTCAAAATCTAAACAAGGTGAGAAGGGGGCACACAGCACGGCTGAAGGTCCAATAGTCTTGTACCGGCTCTGGATATGTCCAGATGTGTGCCCAGGGACATGAGGAGATCTTAGCAGTAATCCTGTCCATTTGTCTGTCTGCTGTCTCCTTTGCTTTTGGGGATGACAGTCTGTCAGTCTCTCTTTCGTTTCCTGTCTCTGTATAAGCTCAAAGCTTCCCTGAGGTATAATCAGCCAAGTCTGTGGTCAACTTATTGCCCAACCTCCCCTGCCCCTCTTCACCTCGGCAGGCTGGCATCTCCGACCAGCTGCCGTTCCTCTGGCACGTCACCCTGTTGGTCCCATCCAGGTAGAAGGTCCTCTTACAGAGGTAATAGATAACTTCCGAGACCCGGTACTGACTTTTCTCTACTGCCACCAGATGGCCGTTCTCAATCTCCGCTGGAGGGGGACAGAAGACCTCTGGAGAGAAAATGAAATGGACATATTGCTCACAGTGATAATCTTGACCACCAGCCCCCAGTTTCTAACCTAAAAACCCCATCCCCTACCACCATTGCTAATACCTCTGGCCAATCTCTGTCTCCACTCCCTAAACTTTTAACCCAAGTTTTCATAACACCAAAGCTAAACCCAACCGTAACTATATCTCTTGACCCCAACTCTAAGCTCGAATCCCACGCTCAACTCTAGATCCTTCACTTCACCCTCTCTCCCCGTCCCCAAGCCTCTAATTCTACATTCATCCTAATCCAAGGCTGACTCTGCCACAAATCCAGGTCATCTGTCACTTTTTGATTCTTACTCAAGCCAAGTTAATGGAAAGATACCCCCCCCCCCCACCTCCTGTATTATGAGTCCATTTGGTGAAAGGCAAACATTCAGGTGGACCCTCCTGTGTTTTGCAGTGCACTATAAAAAAATATCCATTCACTGTTACACATTCGGTTGTGGCAATGGACCACAAAGCTCAGGATGTGTTTTAAACCAAGGGTGACTTACCCCGGCATGCTGGTGCAGCGTTAGACCACTGAAGGTTCTCCTGACATGAGTTCATTGATTCTCCCTCCAACTCATACCTGTGGAAACCAGACAGAGGGAGAAACGCATTTAGGCAGGAATGAGAAGCATCGGCAGAGGAAGGTGTGTGGGAAGGGTCTCGGTAATGGAATAACAGGGTGCGGTATGGTGTAGAGCAGGAATGAGGTGTTTTGGTAGATTACAGCTGCTTTTGTGGTCTGTGCTGGGTGCTGCTTGGACATACACACCTTGGCCCACAGATATACTGCACAGAGCTCCCAGGCTTCCAAGAGAAACCCACGTGAAATCCATTTTTGGGCACGGGTGGAGGGCCACACGAATTCTCAGCATCTTGCTTAGCTGATGGAAGGAATGAATGAACTTAGGATAAGTGACACCACAGGAATGAAATAGGTTCTCCCTCCCCACCCCGCTTTCTTCTATTTTTCTTAGGTAGACATGCCCCCCCCCCTTCCAGTTTCCAGATCTCAGAAACTCCCCCCTCCCTTTCCCTTAGCAGATCCGCTTCTCACATGCTAATACGTATCCATAAGCCCAGTTGCAGAGATCGTGGGGTGAACCAAACTCTATTGAAAGCACCTCTGGGGTCTGGGTTCAGGAGTCAGGGCTCTAAGTGCAAATGTAAGCTTTTCCTCGCCCCATCTTACCTTGGCAAGGAGGCGTTGGACTCCACTTTCTATCGCCCTGGCAGCGACTCGTCGCCTCCTCCTGGCCATCAGACATTATGAACCCAGAGTGGCAGGTCACCTCCATTCGCTGTCCAAAGTGGTGGGATTCACCCTCGAGTCTAGCATCAGCATGTTCCAACTGAATGGGCCAGGGGCAGGTGCGGCCTTACAGAAATCAAAGGGGGGGGGAATGAGGGCTGTTGTTAAATTTCTCATTGCTATAATGAATTTCACAGATTATCGAATGCTTTCAAAATGTCTACTCTTCCCCTTTCCCCCGACCCCACTTCCCCATTAGTATCAACCAGAACCAGGTTTTATACCCAGTGCATCTACATGACCGGTCATTTTCCTGCTTCAGCTTAGAGAAATTGGAGAGGGGTCTGACCCAGACCCTGCTGAATCGGCCCCATCTCTGTCTTTTAAGATGGGAATGTTTCAAGAGATGTACAACCACTAAGAATTGATTAGGCAGCTTTCCCATACAAACAGTATTCATAGTAACATAGAGAGACCCCCCAGCACCATCCTTCCAAATCATATACACCCCCCCCTCCCAAATCAAGAGCAGGTGCACTTCTGCCTGACCCCGAGAAATGAGAAGTCACCCAAACCCAAAGCTCAAATCTACACTTTCCTTGTACTTTTTTGTGAAATGCAAATCTTGCCACTTTGTTTATTCTCTATTCTCCTATATTTTTTTTGGCAATGTTGACATTCCCTCTTCTCTCCTGCCTACCTAGCCTACGATCTCACAGCATCAGCAGGCTGCTGAGAACACATTCTGTGCTTCCTGCTCTATTTCCCCCTCTCCGAGCATTGGGCAAGAAACAGTGGCCTAAATTAAAATGTTGAAGTAAAGTTAATCTGTTTGGTGGGGAGAGGTGGGTGTTTACATAGCAGAGATACACCCACCCAAGAAATCATTCTGAGACACTGACTCTCATCACTGGAAAAGGACCATATGGGACACAGCCTGACCTCATTCTGTCATTGCCACTCTGCAGTAACTGGGTGAAAGGAAAACTAAGGCAGGCATGTAGCAAGGATCACAAAGGAAGAGAGCCACACACATGCACAGACATTATTCAAAGAGATCATTACCTAGGAAAATGATTTTAATGCTAGTTCGGGATGTGACAATTGTCTTTTCCATTGCCATTCTGCAGGGACCAAATTAAAGAACAGATGCTTTTAACCAGGGAGGGATGATTTTCACAGATTTTTTTAAAAATCAGTCTTACCCGGCGTGATGCAGCTCATCCCGCAGTTCCCATCACAGAGGCAGCGCTTCTTTCCCGAGCAGTCTCGATCCCGCAGACAGGGCATCTGGCATGTCTGGCCCATCGCCTCTGCCAAGCCCTCTCTTGCCTGCAGGCAGGGTGTGTTCACATCATCTAGGAACAAAAACATAGGTCTGTATTAATATACATATGGTACAATATCTATTTCTTAAACACTTTTTTCCAGCTTTAGCTTTAGCTGATTTACAACATATGTTTAGATAAGTCCCTTTCCAAAATAGTCTACAGTCTAAGTGGATACCTGGGGTGTACAAGAGTGCATCTTGTACCTTGTTCCTTCCCTTCCTTCTTAGTCATTGCTGCTGTTTGCTAGTAACATGACACGTCTATGCAGAATTTTTCATGAAATTCTGTCTCCTTGGAGCTGGTGATGGGGTTACATTTAACCCCCCCCCCCTTAAATCACTGATGTCCTTGTCCTGCAAACTAATGCAATGTACATAACATGAAGTTTCCAAAAAGACAAAATAAGTAAAGGAAAATGGCAACGGGCAAAATAAGATAAAAAAGAAAATTCTAGGACCCATCCCCCCTTCCACTAGAGAAGAATGCAAGGCAAATGTGTGGGGAAAGTGATACATCGGTAACAACGGTTTACTGAGCTCGAACACAGCCTAAGCTTCACTATCCACTGCCACTAAGCAGTAACAGCATATATAAACAGATTGATAAAACGAAGAGAGATGGTGATATGTTCTTGTGTGTTGCTCTGCATCCTTTCTGTGAGGGTTTGGGAAGGGGCCAACCCTCTGTGCCATTCCTGCCAGCCCCAGTTTTGGTCAAGCAAGGGGCTGGTTGCTACTACCGAAGAAAAGTCCCTCCCCTCTAGCCTGCACTGCACCAATAGCCACCCTGGCCTTTCAGGCAATTTTACAATGAATATGAATGAGATAGATTTGCATAGTTGTGTGCGGTGGGGAGGGTATTTTCCTTTTTGACTATCTGGAAATCCTGAAACCCCGACTGGCTGCGGGAATCCCCAGAGCGGGGTTGGGAAACCCTCTGAGCCCTCACTTGCCTCCTGAAGGCAGGGACAGAATGAATGCCCACCCCACCCCTGCATAAAGGCATTTTAGATAATACCATGAAAATGAGCCCAGATGTGGGCTGCTGCGCTGAAGGGCGAGGAGGATTACCACAGTCCAGAGCACGGGGTGGGTGCAATGTCCCAACCTAACGCAGAGATGCAGCGGGGTGAGAGGATGAGACAAAAAGGAAGGGGGAAGGGGAGAACGGCAAAGTAGAGGAGGGAGAGAGAGCCACAGTCAAATTCAGAGGAACTGACCATTAAAATCTAAGGTCACTTACCTAGGCCTGGGAGATTTCTGACTCGATGGGGCAAGCTCCCCAACTTTGAGACAAAGAGAGAACCAGATGGAGCAGAGGAATATAGGATGAAGGAGAGAGAAAAAGAGGCGTCTTATTTCCTTAAGAGGGTTCCCCAGTCCAGCTCACCTTGCCTTGGACTCGTGGCTGTGATCGCAAGGAGGAAAGGTGTCAGGGCAAGAAAGAGCTGCTTCTCTGTACCCATGGCTTGCGGCTTTTGATGCTTGCCCTGTGTACACAGGATTAGCCCAGTCTATTTCTCCCCCCCCCCCCTCGTATGTTTATACTGAAGGGCTGTAACTGATTAACTGGTTATGAACACCCTGCTGGCAGGGAGCCGCCCTGAGCTTTGACCCAGCCACGGTTCTTGGGTGTTGCGTGTTCAGGGTCCCCCGGGGGAGTGAAAACGTGCCAGAGCCAGGCCTACACTACAGGAACTGAACTGTGTTGCTGTGTACATACTGGTGACGTTTGTACTGCTGACCTTCATAATCAGGACATGCAGAGCTGCTGACTTACCCAGTTCCAGGAAGACCATTGAACGCCAGTCCTGGCTTTGAAGTTACCTTCCAAGGTTGTAGTCCCTGAAATCAGACCTCGGCAGCCCAAAATGTTTTAGAATAGAGATTGGCAGAATCCCAGGACTTTCTGTAAATATCCCTACCCAGTTCCAGTAGGGATTGGGGGGGGGGGGGGGGACAGTGAACTGTTGAAGATGCTGTCCTTAAAGGTGGTGTGTTGTTCCTCAGCACCCCAGCGTGGCGTTGAGGAGGAATAGGGGGGCATGTAGGGTGCTGGAAGGCACACTCCGTACCCTAACATGGTTTTAGGGGGGCACAATGTTGTCCTTGGCACATTCCATTCCCTATCTTCCCATCATGGTGGTGTGGGTTAGGGGAGTGCTGGGCTGCTGGAGTTACCGACCTGCACATGCAAGAGAGGGTCCTTTGTTATCGTGTGTCATGCGCCCTCTTTCCTCGACAAAGGATAAGGCGACATACAGAAGCTTCTCTGTGAATTCACCATGTCGGGGGACGTCTCTGCTGTTCCCAGGCATCATCTTGCCTTCCCCTTTAAGAGCAGCTCTCCTGCACCCACCCCAGCAGAGAGCAGACCCCTCCTCCGATTTAAGAGCTGCTCTCTCCTCCTCCTACTTCCTCGCCCCTCTCCATCAACCTTTCCGTTTCTCTCTCAGCTGCTCTGTCTGCGATTCCTGCACCCAGAGCTCCCATCTGTGCTACCCAGCGAGGTTGGCATTGCCAAGGAAGTGTCTCTCCCGCATCCCTGACGCGTCTGCATCCCTCCTTCCATCCCCATCCCCATCTCTCTCTCTCTTCTCGCTCCCCATTACCCTCACTCCCTCTGCCCCTTCTCTTGTTCACTGTAGTCTGTGGCCAGTGGAGCCAGGTGCCACCTTCCCTCAATTTTGATATCCTCTTCTTTGAAGGCAAGCCACTCCTTTTTTCTTTTTCGCTTGGTGTGCTGCGGGGTCGCGGAGGCAAGCTGGCGGACACGGAGTACCCAGCGCGGGATCTGGTCAGGATGTCGCAGGTGTGCAGGAGCTTGGAGGGCGAGCTGCCGCTCCCGAAGCCGCTCTTCTGCCGGAAGGGGGCCCTACGGCAGAAGCTAATCCACGAGGTGAAGAGTCATAGATTCACGGCGCGCTTCTTCAAACAACCCACCTTCTGCAGCCACTGCACAGATTTCATCTGGTGAGTAGGGGCACATAGGTGACAGACTGGGTCAGCCACGGACCCCAACACAGCATCGGCGGCTACAGAGCTAGGGAGCAGGGTTGGACATTCATTTGTTTGGCCCCACCAACCAAAAAGATGTTCCGCTGCCCCTGCGGGCACGGGGCACTGCCAGCTCCCCGCTGCGCAATGCTGCCCCACTGCAGGGGAGATGCCTTTTAAACCTCAGACCTGCTCTGTATTTATTCTGGGTTTTTACAGTTCCTGATGCCTTGAACACTCACGGCACTTTAACAGTTGGACATGTGCAGCCAGCTCAGGGGTGGAAGGCTGTGCATGTTTGTTGGCTTTGAAGTTGAAGATGGCCACTTTTATGACGAGTTTTAATGGAAGCATTCTGGAGAGCATTTTTGAATCCCTGGCTCTGTCGCTGATGGTGTGGGTGACCCTGGGGTGAGTCGGTTATCTCCCTGTGTCTCAGCTCTAATCCCCGGCCTCTGTCGTCGACTCTCTGCGTGTGACCTGGGGTAAAGTGTCTCGCTCAGTCTCTCTGGGCTTGACTTCTAACCCCCAGCTCTGTTACCTTACTCGCTGTGTGTGACCTGATGGTGAGTCACTTTATCAATCCCTCGGGAAGTTTCCATGCAGTTGGACTTTGCAGACATGCCAGCGGGCTGCACCCTTGAGATGGCTGCGCGTCTGTCGCAGGGCACCAAGAGAACATTGTCCTGTTTCTGTGTACTACAGGAGCCTTCCTCAATACTCCACAGCGCTACCAGAACCCCCAACCTAAGCTAACCCTTCACCTCCCCTCTCTCCCTCCCACCCACCAGCTATTTCTCTCCTGAATTCGCTATCTGGGTCAGAGAAGGGGTGAATGAATTATGGTATGTTCAGTCTATTTCGGTCTTTAGCTGTTTCTAGAAAGTGTTTCCTGGGCCTGCGGGTGGAGCAGGTGCTGGGGGACAGCAGATGTTCTAGACTTTCCTAGTGTCGCTTATTTGAATTTTCCACTGATTTTGAAGCTGTCGGGTACTATACCACTGCTTGTTCTCCAGTGTCTCTGGGTTACACGGGATGGATTGCGTCGGTTCTGGATCCAGTTCCCCTTAGGAATGTCAGAATGTTGCACCAGGGATGTCGGGAAGGGATGGGGTTGAGGGGCAAAACTCAGATTGGTCTGGCCTCTTGGTTTCTGCTAGGTTTTTAATGTCCACATGTAAAATGCTTTATTTCCCATTTGTCTTGTTTAAAAATATCACTTTTTTTTTCTTTTAGGGGTATTGGAAAACAGGGATTTCAGTGTCAAGGTAAGACCTGGTGCTGATTGAGTTCTGCCTGCCATCTGTCTGTCTGTCTGCTACCTGGTAACTGGGATCCAGTAGGGGGACTTCAGGTCAATCCCAAACTTTCCGACAATCCCCCTACCCCCAGCTCTACCACCTCCAGCATCCTCCTGGAACCCAATGTATCTTGTTTCAAGAGAAAGGCACTGGATCTACAAGTCCCATGATGCTCTGGAGTGGGGGGGGGGGGGGTTGGCTTCCTGCATCCCTCTGAAATAGGGTCACAGGGCTGCTAAAAGGGTGAGGGTTATCTCTCGGAGTCCTGTGGTCCCAGTGTTTTCAGGGAGTCTTCCTGGCGGTTAATTTTTGGCTTAAGGTGACATGCAAAACACACTGTGCGTCTTCGAGTCAATGCTGACTCTAGGCGACCCAGCAGCATCTGGGGGTTTTTATTGGCAGTGTGGCCGGAAGTAGATTGCTAGGGCTTTCTTCTGTGGCAATGGAGAGTTAAGTGTGTTGCCCAAGGCGTGCTAGTTGGAACCAAATAGGGTTACCAACTGACGACTCCAGATGTGCCCGACAGGCTTGATCCAATGCTGGGTTTACCCCATTGCATGGAGGGACTTGTAGCCTTGCTTTTCTTATGGAGTGCAATGGAGAAATCAGAACTACATGTCTCTGCATGCAATGGAGTAAACCCAGGACTGGATCAAGCCTGTCGGGCGCATCTGGAGCCAGTTGGCAACCCTAGAACCAAACCCTGGTCTTTTGGTTTCCATACTGCAGCAGTCTGGTGTCCTTGAGTGAGGGTGCTTGTCTCCATAGCTGATGGTGGAGCAGTCTGGTATTAGTGGGTGAAGGCACAGTTCCCTCTAGTAACTGCAGATGAGGGCAGTGTAGTCTAGTAACCGTGGGTGAGGGTGCACTGGTGTCTCTGGGTGAAGGTGAAGTGTTATTTTAACTCTGATTCACTCCATCTCTCAGCAATAAAGACGTGTGTTTACAGTGCACTTGAAGTGTTAATACAGAGGGGTTAAAAGCCATATGTTAGCACAGAATATCTGGGTAAGTTCAATATCTTGGTCTTTGTACACTAAGGAGATTGCCCAGAAAACGTTAGGGCAGGAGGAGGGGCCTGGAAGAGACGCAACATCTGCAGTAGCCGCCTCTAGCCTCAGGCTTGTGGTGTCTAAAAGACAGTGCCTATGAGACTTTGATGGTTGGAGTTAGTGAACCTCATTCCTGCCCTGCAGCACCTCCTGCTATTCCATTACAGAGACCCTCACACACAGCTCTGCCAATGCACCTCACTCCTGCCCTGCAGCACCTCCTGCTATTCCAGTACTGAGACCCTCACACACAGCTCTGCCAATGCACCTCACTCCTGCCCTGCAGCACCTCCTGCTATTCCAGTACTGAGACCCTCACACACAGCTCTGCCAATGCACCTCACTCCTGCCCTGCAGCACCTCCTGCTATTCCAGTACAGAGACCCTCACACACAGCTCTGCCAATGCACCTCACTCCCACCCTGCAGCACCTCCTGCTATTCCAGCACTGAGACCCTCACACACAGCTCTGCCAATGCACCTCACTCCCACCCTGCAGCACCTCCTGCTATTCCAATAGTGAGACCCTCAAACACAGCCCTGCCAATGCACCTCACTCCTGCCCTGCAGCACCTCCTGCTATTCCAGTACAGAGACCCTCACACACAGCTCTGCCAATGCACCTCATTCCTGCCCTGCAGCACCTCCTGCTATTCCAATAGTGAGACCCTCACACACAGCTCTGCCGATGCACCTCATTCCTGCCCAGCAGCACCTCCTGCTATTCCAGTACAGAGACCCTCACACACAGCTCTGCCAATGCACCTCACTCCTGCCCTGCAGCACCTCCTGCTATTCCAGTACAGAGACCCTCACACACAGCTCAGCCAATGCACCTCATTCCTGTCCTGCAGCACCTCCTGCTATTCCAGTACAGAAACCCTCACACACAGCTCAGCCAATGCACCTCACTCCTGCTCCACAGCACCTCCTGCTATTCCAGTACTGAGACCCTCACACACAGCTCTGCCAATGCACTTCACTCCTGCCCTGCAGCACCTCCTGCTATTCCAGTACAGAGACCCTCACACACAGCTCTGCCAATGCACCTCACTCCTGCCCCACAGCACCTCCTGCTATTTCAATAGTGAGACCCTCAAACACAGCTCTGCCAATGCACCTCACTCCCGCCCTGCAGCACCTCCTGCTATTCCAGTACAGAGACCCTCACACACAGCTCAGCCAATGCACCTCACTCCTGCTCCACAGCACCTCCTGCTATTCCAGTACAGAGACCCTCACACACAGCTCTGCCAATGCACCTCATTCCTGCCCTGCAGCACCTCCTGCTATTCCAGTACTGAGACCCTCACACACAACTCTGCCAATGCACCTCACTCCTGTCCTGCAGCACCTCCTGCTATTCTAGTACAGAGACCCTCACACCCAGCTCTGCCAATGCACCTCACTCCTGCCCAGCAGCACCTCCTGCTATTCCAGTACAGAGACCCTCACACACAGCTCTGCCAATGCACCTCAGTCCTGCTCCGCAGCTCCCCCTGCTCTTCCAGTCCTGAGCCCCCCTCTCAGCTCACTGCAGAGAGGATGGAGGGGTGCTGAGCGAGGTGGTATTAATATGGCACTCTATAGCCCCCGCAAGCCTTCACTGATTCCAGGAATGCTGAAGCGATGTTCAAAGCCGCAGAGGATTTCTATGGTGAATCCGTTGCTATGGTAACGGACAGCGGATTCGGGAAAGTGATGAGGAAGATTCTCCCTCTCCCCCCCCCCCCCCCCGCTCTGTCAGCAGTCTCCTTTCTGCTCTGTATCTGTCCGTATGCCTCTCTCTTGCCATCTGACACCCTTCCCTCTCTTTCTCTGACTAACCCACTTTCTACCCTCTCTCCCTCACCTCCTCTTTTCTGTCTGCACCCCACTTTTTTTTTGTCCCCCTTATGCTTGCCCTGTCTCTTCTCCTCTCCATGTCCCCCCCCCCTCTGTCTTTGTCCTTTTCTCTCGTGTATTATCCCCCCCCCCATATCCTTTTGGGGGTGAGAGCTTAAAATAAGAAGCAGGAATGAGCTCATTCCCCTCCAACCTGCTTGTTGGCGAGCTTGTTATTCTGGGAATTGGGGTATTGGGGTGGGAGGAAGGGATGAAGAGCCCAATCGAGCCAGACCCTCAGACGTTGGGATCCTAGCCAGCGATGAGTCAGAAAGGCCTCGTTAAGCAAATTAGCTGAAGCAGTATGGGGTGCATACTAGATGAAAGATGTTTCAGCGGGGCGCCTGGCTTGAGGCTGGCATGCTGCCCGAAGGGGTGTGCGGCACTAGGTATGTAGTGCTACCCAATCGCAGGAGGAGAGAGTCTGTTACAGGCACATTTCCACAATCAAAGTGCTGTCTGTCCTTCTGTGCACATTATCAGGGGACAGACATGCGGAGGCCTCTCTTTGGGTACAGATTAGGCTGAAATTGGGAAGGAGACTTTCTCACTTGAAGCATGAAAGCTCTTTTCCATTTCAAGCCTGATCTGTCCCAAGCAGGGGAGCCAGAACTGCCTCCCTGGATAGATATAGTGTGTAATGAAATAAATTCCCCTTCCCCCCCCCCCCCCCTCCAATACATCCTCCAGGCCAGCAGAGCCTCTAAGGGATAGGAGGTTTGTGACAGAGCTGCAGTCTATAGGCCCAGGCGCTCGGGAGGGGAGGGATGGATGGGACAGGCTGCAAAATTCTGTTGCAAGCAGGGCTGGGCAGCTGTGGTGCTGGGTCCTGCCACCCCCCTCATGTTGATTCCAAGAGACCTTTGATTTCTGCGGGGGTGGGCACCCTGCAGAGGTCTCTCCTGTCACAGATAACTCTAAGCTTATGTACGCCTTGAACTCTGCGGGGTTAATATTCACGTCTACTATAATTCAGGTCCTCAAGAGTCACCTGCACCTGTCACTTGGATTCTTAAGGATGGCTGCAGCATGGAGGGGGGAAGGGGTTGCTCTTTGTCTATAGGCACAGCCCACCCCCTCCCTGATTATCATTATATAGGATCTGTGCAGGTCTTTATGGACCCTGTACAGACGGGGCCCACCCCACCCACCTTTCCTTTCTATCGCTAGACAGCCCCTCCACCTGCCTTCATTGTCCAGATGTGTGCGAGGACCACACCTTTCACACCCTGTCCTGTGGTCTTTGGTGCCCAGGCTCCTTCATGACCCAGTCTGACTCGGCCCTGTGTTTGAATGGGCACTTCCCACCCTTAGTGGTACCAAAGGTTGCCTTTTAGGGGTGGGATTAGGGTAAGGGGATCAAACCTCTTTTGTTTTTCTCTTTTCCTTAAAATAATTTGGGCTGGTGTGCTGTCCCCAACCCCCCGCCTCCCCCCCCCCCCCGCCCTCCGACTCTTATGCATGGAGTTCTGATGAATATCCTCTCTTCAGCTGTTTGTGCTGTTTTCACAATTTAGGAGTATCAGTGTGCCTCTTCCTTCTCTCTCCTGAAACTCAGCCAGGATATCTCTCCTTCCCGCTCTCTTTTTCCTGTTCTCTCCCTCCCATTTTCCATGCCTTCCCTCTGTCTCTCATTTCTGGTTCTTTCTCCAGTCATTGTAGAAGCAGCAGCGGTGGGATATTTTGGTTATTAACCTCACCTCATTTTCTCATTTTGAACAGTGTGCAGTTTTGTGGTTCACAAGAGATGCCATGAATTTGTCACCTTTGAATGTCCAGGGGCGGGCAAAGGACCCCAGACAGATGTAAGTAAAATTTACTCTCACAAGAAAAATTCTTGGGGGGAAAAGGATTAACACCTGTCACAGGCTCAGGGAGGGGCAATGTCCTTATAATGGAGAGGGGAGGTCCTTATAATCTGGATATTGGAGCTGGGGAATGTCCTTACAATAGGATCCAGGGAAGGGGAAATGATCTTAAAACAGAAGCCCCTAGTAAAAGATTTATCAAGATCCCTCGCCCTTCCCACGCGGGCATCTTCTAAGCATCTCTGATAGAGCTCTGATCCTGGGTCCATCTTCCACCTTCTTGTGCCCTGAAGTTACTGCTGTTTATTTATATAGCACAAGGCATACGCAGTGCTGTACAGACATGTAAGAGACAGTCATAACAACTCATAAGAGCTTACAATCTAGTCAAGACAGACAACACAACAGCTGGGGACTAGGATGGTGGTAAGGAAATACATAGGAGGTGAACAAGGGATTTATTTCTCCGAAATTCTAGGAAAACAAATGAAAGCATGCAGACTGACTTCTCCTCCCTCCCCTCCAATCTGTCTCTTGTATTTGGAGGCCCTGAAATCCATTTTATGTCATGAATAAGTTCGCAACCTACAACCCTTCACAAGTTACCAGCTTCACAGATTTAACCCCATTGCATTATGGAAAACTTGGGAAAATGTCTCCAAGCCAGTGATGTCACAGTGCTGACATTGTGATGTCACAGCTGTCTTCCCTACTGGCCTAGCGCTGATGCCACAATTGCATTGTTTTGCTATGTTTAATATGGTGAAAAGGAGCCGGGTGGATGACTGTGTCCACTTCACAAAGAGCTGACAGGTAAAGTTTGAGGACATCACTGAGGCCCTGGACAGTGGAAGGAATTGGAATTCGAGCCCGCTAAAGTCCTAGGCCTGGAAAATATGTTGGGTCCTACTCATGTGAACTGCCAGCTTTGTATATATTCCAGTCACTTTATTTAACATTGTTTGCAGTCCTATTTATTTATTTATTACAGTTGCTTATATACCGCACTATTCGGTATCAGCGCGGTTTACAATATAACAAAACGACCAAGACAACAATCTGTTTGGTTTTACAAGGAACAGGAGTACCAACTTGGCTAACAGGGTTGAACTATATACACGAGATAATAATTACAACAACAGGGTTGAAATATATACATGAGATAATAAATAATAAAGGCTGGGAATATAAGAACACTAGGGATGGGTGTTTTCTTAGGTGGGGTTACTTAGATTCGGTTGCTGGCTGGGTAGAATTGGAGGAAGAGGTGAAATTTGATTGCTTTCCTGAATTGAGATAGGTCTACAATAGCTCGAATGTCTGGTGGTAGTGCGTTCCAGCATTTGGGGATGTAAAAACTGAAAGCCCTATTTGCCGTTGTGCTGTTGCATTTAGTCAAGGACTTTGGTGTTATCAGTAGATTTAGGGTTGTTGACCTTCTGGATCTGTTGGGGGGCACTGTGTGGATAAGCTCAGTAAGTGCCGTAGAGGATATGTCTACAGTTTGTTTACAAAAGAATTTGTTTACATTTCAGGTTCATTTTGATATAAACATTTCCATCCCTTTGTTTACAGGCAATTTTGTTGGCATTTCAAATACTTATTTTGAACACTCCCAACTCTTTTGGGGGGAAAAGTTTTTTTGCTTGATTTTCATTCATTTCCATTAATATCTCTGTTCTCCACACCGGGATCTTTTTATTCACTTTATTTAAGCATCTCCCATCGTGCTTATATCTCTGATGTGGTCAGTTGGGTTCTTTTTGTTTTTAAATTTGAAATTGCTTCCCCCCCCCCCCTTCTCGTAAGCAGGTAGGAATTTCAGAGCCCACATCACAGAACTGAGATGGTTGCTTTAAATATTTGAAGGGGGTGGGGGAGGATCTTGTTAAGGGATCTTGAGTAAGACGCAGCCAGCTCCAGCATGTGGTATGTTCTTCCATGGTGGGATTTGACCCCCAAACCTTTGCGTTCGTTTTCATACTAGCAGCTCTTGAGGGCTTCCCTTTTGCATTCTCTGGGTTCAGATCTTGCCAATAGGAAGAGGCTTTGCCTTTTCTCACCCTGTGAAAAAAAGAAAAGGTGGCTAGCAAATCTGAGGAATCTATTTTCAATATACTTTAGGCATATATACATATGTATAATGCAAATATCCCTTCCTGTAAAAGACATAGGATTATTAGCCATGGGGACGAGGCAAAACCCTTGTAAAATGCCATGGCTGTCCCAGGACTTAAAATTCTTAGATGAAATAAATGACTGCTTCATGGAGAAGAAGCTAGTTTAGACTCGGTCCTTTGTGGAACACAGGATTTGGTGCAAGAGCTACTTGTGTTTGGACCACATAGCACTAGTGATCGTAATGATGAAATTTGACTTAATAACTGGAGCAAATGTAGAAAGTAAATCAACTGTGTTAGCATTTAATTTTCAAAAGGGAGACTACAATAAAATGAGGAGAATGGTTAGGGAAAAAAAACTAAAAGGAGCAGCTGCAGAAGTCAAGAGGTTACAATCTGGAAGCCCAGACCAGATGTATGCCACACATTAAGAAAGGCAGAAGGAAGGCTAAATGTCATCCAATATGGTTAAAAGGTGAGATGGAAAAGACTATTAGAGCCAAAAAACACCTTTCAAAAATAGAAAAAGGAATCAAAGAAAATAGGAAACAGCATAAACACTGGCAAGTTAAATGCAAAGCATTGATAAGGAAGACTAAAAGAGAGTTTGAAAAGAAGCTTGCAATTAGAGACAAAAAACTCATCATAATAAGACCTTCTTGTGCATTTGAAGCACAAAGCCAGGGAAAGAGTCAATTAGACCACTAGATGATTATGGGGTTAAAAGGGCATTGAAGGATGATAAGGTCATAGCTGAGAAACTAAATAAATTCTTTGCTTTGGTCTTTTCTGAGGAAGGTGTGAGGAAGCTACCCATGCCAGAAAAGGTTTTTAAAGATGGTGAGTCAGAAGAGCTGAATCAAATCTCAGCAAACCTCTAAGATGTAGTGGAACAAATTGATAAAGAGCAGCAAATCGCCTGGACTGGATGGTATACACCCCAGAGTTCTGAGGGAACTCAAAGATGAAATTGAACAGATACTATTAATAATTTTTAACCTATCCTTAAAATCATCTATGGTACCAGAAGATTGGAGGGTGGCCAAGTAACTCCTATTTTTAGAAAGGGTTCCGGGGGGTGATCCAGGAAACCACAGACCAGTGAGCCTAACACTGGTGCTGGGTAAAGTGGTGGAAACCATTACAAAAGAACAAAATTACTGAGCATATAGCCAGACATAGTTTTAATGAGACAAAGTCAACGTGGACTTAGCCAAGGGAAGTCTCGACTTGACAATCTGCTGTATTTTTTTGAAAGAGGGAGCCAGTGATGTAGTGTATTTAGACTTTCAGAAAACATTTGACAAAGTCTCACATCAGAGACTCTTAAGGCAATTAAACAGTGACGGCACAGAAGGTAGTGTGCTATTGTGGGTTGGGACTGATTAACAGATTAAAAAGAAACCAGAGAGTAGGGCTAAATGGTCAAATTTTTAAATGGAGGAACGTGAACAGTGGAGTACCCTAGGGATTGGTGCTTTTTAACATATTTATTAATGATCTGGCATTAGGAACAACAGGCGAAGTGATTAAATTTGCAGATGACACCAAATTATTCAAAGATGTTAGTTACATCACAAGTGGATTGTGAGAAATTCCAGGAGGACCTTGGGAAACTCGGCATCCAAATGGCAGATGAAATTTAATGTGGAAAAGTGCAAAGTTATGCAGTTAGGAAAGAACAACCCCAACTATGGTTACACGATGCAAGGTTCCACATTAAGAACCACCACCCAGGAAAAGAATTTAGGTGTCCTCGTGGATAATACATTGAAACCTTCTCCCCAGTGTGTAGCGGCAGCCAAGAAAGCAAATAGAATGCTCGGAATCATAAGGAAAGGAATGGAGAGAATAAAATAAAGGATATTATGATGCCTCTGTATCGTTCCATGGTGCGACCGCACATTGAGTGAGCCGGTGCCCGCCCCTCCCCCTTAGACATCAACCATGGCTAAGATCTGCTGCTTGATGACAAAAACCACAATTGTTTATTTGTTAATGTTTTTTTATTTTGGAAAATAGCAGTGGAGCCTGTCAAAAAAACCGAGGGAGCATGAACCCAGCGCAGGCAGCTACTTCCATGGATTTTAGGAAAAATTACTCCTTCCTTCTCCCTTTCCAAAGGACAACCCCTCGCCCTTCTCGGCAAACTGCTCTGTGAAGGTTGATTCTTGTCCTTTTCTGACCTGTTTCACCAGTGTAGCGTCCACATGATCCTTAGATGCCGAACGTCTCTGCTAAGTGGGTGACCACAAGTCCTGTGATAGTGGGATTTCCTGCAACATTTTCTTCTCTCCGAGTTCGAAGCTTGCTTCCCACTGGTTGACACGCGTATTTAAGTAATTGCTGGAAGACTAGAGGGGCAGGGGAATATTGGCTGTCAGGACCTTTGGGATATATTTGAGTTTGTCTGGTTTGGGGGTGTATATTACTACAAAGAGCACCCGCACCGTGGTTTTCCTTTCCCTGTGGGTCTGTACATTCCCCCCCTCCCTTTTATGTTTAATGTCCCATCCACAATAAATTTTCATGGATCCAAAAAGATATTGACAGCGATAGTTATGTTTGGTTCCATGTTAAAACATGGAGGCTTATATGTGAACCTTAGGCTGCTCTTTGTAGAAGTGTTTGGCCTGCTCTGGGCCGCCCAATTTCAGTCTTATAACTTTGACACTCTGGGGTCCATTCATTGGGACGTCCATCCCCGCAATTCCGCCCCCCTTCCATTCCCGGCAAAAGCCTCCCCGTACGAACAAGGAGTTTGCATGGGGAGGCTTAGTCGGGAGCGGGAGGAGGGCATTGCGGAGGAGGAGTGAGGGCGGGCAATAAGCGGTCTGAGGCCCCGGATGTACAGGGCCGATTTTGAAGTCTGCCTTGTACGTCCGGGGTCTCAGATCTAGATGGGGGATGGCAGACCCAGGCAGCGGCAGAGAGGTGAGGGGTGCATGGGGTTCCCCGCAGCCCGACCCTGGCCATGGAAGGCCAGATCGTGGGTCGGGCTGCGGGAAATGAAGATTGTAGTCAGCGGCCGGAGGTTCGCAGCTCCTGAATGGAACTATGGTGTCATGGCAATGAGACGCCATGGCACCGCGGCTCCGTTCAGGAACCTGACTGAGTTAGCTGGGCAAGGGTCTGTATGTGTAGGCCAATCAGAATCGTGTCCCGGCCTGCATGTACAGGTCCAGTCCCGATTCTGATCCCGCAGGGCACGTCTAGCCCTAGCGGGATCAGAATAGGGTCTGCCTGTCTGCGTCCCGATTCCAATCAGGCGCACAGGGGCCTGGACGCACACATTAGACTGTGCCTCCACGCGTTTTCCAGGCCAGGATTTTAAAAGAAATTATGCGGCCAGCACCTAATACTAGCACGTAAGGGCTCTTGAGTATTGAACCACTTGTGACTGGATTTAAGGAGCGGAAAGTGGGGCTTTGAAAGCAGTTCTATCCAGATATTATATAACTGTCCATCAGTGCACATGAATTTAGCTCTTTCAATGGAGTAAGTCTCTCTTCTTGATCTGGTTAAAGGATGGATGGCGTTAATAATTGTAAAACAGTTTGACATTTTGGCTTTATTTTTCCTGTTTTGCAGCAAGGGATAAGAGAATCCTTAACACTGCTTTTATCTAGGGCCTACAGTGGCTGATCTGAGAAGACAACTTTCTGAGAGAAATGTTTCCCCATTTCCAGGCTTTCAGGCAAACTAACTGCCACAATACAAACTTCAAGCAAACTCACTCCGAAAGGAAAAATAGCACAAAACCTTGAAATAACCGGCTGTACACTATGTTCATATGGACCCTAGTAGTCTTTATCTGCCGTTATATATTCTCAGGGCTGGCCCAAGGGTTTCTGTCGCCTAGACAGAAACCACGGCCTTGCAACCCCTCTCCCCTTCTGCTGCCGCCTCCCTGCCTCCCCCCTCCCCCCCAGCTGCTGTCAATCCAGTCTTGGGAGGGGGAGGCGGCGAGGCAGCAGCAGTATTTCCAAAAGTGCTGGCTTTTTACTGCCACCTTTGGAAATACCGTCGATGCCCGCCTCCCCCTTCCAAGCGGAATCGGCGGCAACTGGGGAGAGCGGCGCAGCTGCCTAACTCATCTAGTGGACGGGCCGGCCCTGTATACTATGTATGCATATTATTTATTTCTTAGCATTTAGCTCATGCCTTTCCACTGGTAATTCAAGCAAGGCATTTCCCTGTCCCTAGGGGGCTCACAATCTAAGTTTGTACCTGAGGCAGTGGGGGTTAAGTGGCTTGTCCAAGGTCACAGGGAGCAGCAGTGGAGCTCAAACCGAGGGGGGAGGAGGGGGCTTTAGTCCCTTGCATCCGTACAGGAGGCTTTTTACAAAACCCATCCTGGCAGACCAAGCCACATTGACTGCCCCCTGCCTTCCAACTACTGCCCTGCTAGGTTGAGCGTGAGAATCATCAATGCCCCCCATCTTGGAATGACCAATTCAGAACGAGGGGGCGTGGAATATAGCCACCAATCTCAGCCAGCCCTGCTCGAGGGCTCTAACAAGGGAACAGCCGAGGGGTGCAGAACATACCGGGAGGTTTCGCTAGTCAAGGCCTTACCTACGGTTGTGACGGCAGTGGAGCCGCACAGGGCGCGGGTACAGAAGGGGCGCCAGTATCATCACTGCGCTTCCAGGAAGCTCAAAAACAGCGAGCTACTGAATGTGGCTGGGTGGAAGGGGGGCACCAGATTCGTTAGTCGCACAGAGCGCATTAATAGTGCGGCATGGGCCTGGCATCGGTGAGACACTTCAGAGGGTAAGGGCACTAGTAAACACGCCATAGAGAAGAGCAAGGGGTGCCACTGCTGAGGGGAGAGGACACTGTATCGATGAACCTAAAATCAGGATATGGGGAAGGGATGTTTCGAACCATCTAGGAACATGAGAATTTTTGAAATCAAATTTGGCGAACATTTCGAAAGAAATGGAGAAAGATTTAATGTGGGGATCTCCATGCAGCTGTAAACTCTCTCTGATTCACACCCGCAGTTTTTCCACCCCTCTTGTGATGCTTCACCCCCCCCCTCCTCCCTCCCCCCCCCCCCTTCTCCCTGGTCCTTTAATTGTAAAACTCTTTAGGGTTCCCGGAACAAAAGTCTTGCCAACAAATGTCCATTGGCCTATCATTTCTGCAACGTAAAAGAGTGGAAAGGGGCGGGGGTCGCGGGGAGGGGGGGGGGGAGATGGATTTGTAGATATTTCTGCTTCTGTCCAAAGGCAACATGCATGGGGAGGGGGCAGGGGATGCCGAAATCCCTGGAGGGTTTAGGCTACAGGTGAATGTGTGTTGGGGGAATAGAGAATTGTAGTTGCCGTGTTAACCCACCTGGACATGTGGAATTAAGAGTCAGCAAACGAGTTATAGGCGAGACCCTCTTATTGGACTAACTCAATGCATCCAGAGTTCTCCTCTTTTAATCAGGGAATAGAAATTTCTGTCGTAAGAATCTGACTCAAACTTCAAAATAAGCTGCAGGCAGAGAGCAAAATGTTCTTCTTTTAAATACCAGTGTAGGCCTCCTCTAGCGTGAGCATCAAGACACTCCGATGAAAAATCAGTGGAATTACACAGAACAGTCTCTCTGAGCAGCTGGAGAGGGGGAGACGTTGCGCAGTGGTTTCTTTCTTATGTAACCAGCCAACATGTTATAGAGGGAAGGCAGCACCCCTCCTTCAGCTGAGAGCCTTAATGCTGAGGTCGTCCTTCCCCCTCCCCAGAATGGCCCCTGTGCTGGGGATACCCAGGAGCGGTGGGGGGCTCAGCACTGTCAGTCCCTCACACCTCCCAGTGCTCCCTCTTCCCATAAACCCGGGGCTCTCTAGAAAAGTAGAGACACATATAGCTGCAACGCTTTGAATATGTCTAGATTTTCTTGTTCCAGAGATTCTCAACTTGTCTAAATCCCTCTTGCCCTCCCCCCTCCGTCTCCCTCCCTCTCTCCCAATCTGTCTAAGCATCCGGAGGTGGGCGACTAGATCTGGTGCAGAAAGGCGAGTGTGCGCTTGTCGTTCGGAGTGGGTATTTCCCTGCGCACAGACTGGAGAGGGGGTGCAGAAAGACAGGGTGGGTGGTGAGTCTTGACAGCAGAATGCGGGGGCAGGACTGGGGCTGACAGACGGGGGATGGTTAGGAGGGAGGCGGAGAGGCAGTAGTGGGGTGTTAAGGATCTCTTACAACACACAAATAAACATATCAGTCATCTGCTGGAATAGGGAGTGAGGGAGCACTCTTTCTGTCCACAGATATTGCATTCCCACTCACCCCTGAGATATCCTTATTTTGTTTTCATGTCTGGCCCTGTAGAAAACAATGCCTTTAGGTAATGCCCAACCAACACCGGAGGTTGCTCCTATTCTCTTGTCTGCCTCTCTTTACAGCTTACTGCAGAGTGGCAATGGAGAGGAAAGCTCAGGATGTGTTCTATGAAATTCTCTTCCTTCTCCCCCCTCGACGGTAGTAAGAGCTAGAATTTATGAAAGATGACCACAGGTGCTGTCGGATCAGGTTTAACTCTGTTTAAGAATTAAAAAAAAAAATTCTCCTTGTTTTTTTTGGAAAGGTGTGGTCTACTGGTTAGAGAGATCAACCGTGTACCAGAGTTTAAATTCCACTTCCCCCGACTCTTCTTGTGACTTACTAGGCTAGCAAGCTCATTGGGCTAAGGACCTCATGTATCTAATATTAATCAAGTTGTAAGCTCTCTTGACCATACCTTATAAAAATGTAAATTGCTGTTCAGCGCTAGGCTACTGCAGAGGGGAACTGGCTTTCAAAGCATGAGATGTGAACTTTCTTCAGCTGTGGTCCTTCTGTGGCGAGTCAGATTTTTCACTTTTCCAATTTTATTCCTAAAGAAATTTGATCCCACGAAGGGACCCTCCCCTTTTGTTTTACTAATTTTAAAATATGTTTGTCTCTCGCTGTCTCCCTAGGATCCTCGGAACAGACATAAGTTTAAGATTCACAGTTACAGTAGTCCCACCTTCTGTGATCACTGCGGCTCCCTCCTGTATGGGCTTGTTCACCAGGGGATGAAATGCACCTGTGAGTGGCAGGGGTGGGGGACAGCGGGGAGGGTTTGAGGGGGGGACACTGTGATGGGGTAAAAGACACTGGTCACAGAAACACAAATGGGTTCCACGCTTCTTGTAAAAATACCTGTTCTGCGTTTCGACCCAAAGACCTCTATCAAGCAGGAACTGTGCTGTTTAATGTTCATTTTTGTGGTTTTTTGGGGGTTTTCTGGTCAACAGGATGCGAAAACCAAATTACAGAGAGAGAGAGATTTTAGAATTGTTTTTAAAAAGAGATTTGATTCCTGACTTTGAAGGCAGATCCTCCATAGACTGTGAATCCTTCTATCAGGCTGATGTAAGTCGTATCTAGAGAAGGTCTGAGACCCCTCCACCTCTGCCTCTCTTGCAACCATTGCAAATCAGTCAAATTCAGGGTTTCTCAATCCAGTCCTCGGGACACACCTAGCCAGTCAGCTTTTCAGATAATCACAATGAATATGCATGAGAGAGATCTGTGTGCACTGCCCCTATTGTATGCAAATCTTCTCTCATGCATATTTATCGTGGTTATCCCGAAAACCTGACTGGCTAGGTATTTACCAAGAATTGGGTTGAGAACCCCTGGTCTAATTTTAAAATTGCATTGCTGGACCCCCTATGCTTTTCTCCAGGGGAATATGACGTGCACCCTGGGTTTTGTGAAGTCGGGAGTAAAGAGGGTGTTGAGGATCTCTGTCTTTTTCCTACAACACCTCCTCTGGCCAACTCACTTTTTTTCTCTTCTTACCTCTTTCCCCCACTGCGCCATTCTCCCAAACCCATTCAGGTTGCGAGATGAACGTCCACAAGCGATGTGTCCAAAACGTTCCCAGCCTGTGCGGTGTTGATCATACAGAGCGACGTGGGCGACTGCAGATCAAGGCCGAGTCACTAAGCCCGGAGGACATTCAGATAACAGGTGAGCCAGGGAGGATGTTGGAGGAGGGCCGCGGGAGGTGAACCAGGCCAAAAAAATATGAAGGAAGAAAAAGGGGTGAGCTTGATGTCCTGCAGTTTCTTTGTAGACAGAGAAAAGTGGCCTAAGGATGCGAGTTCAGATCCTGCTCTCCCACACTGTGACCTTGTAGGCAGGGGGGCTTTAGTTCCCTGTGCTTCAGCTGCAATATTGCACTGGGAGAGCTCCTGGGTTTCCCCTGTTTAATAAGGGTTATGTCTTTTGCTTAAAATAAACCTTTTCAAAATCTTTGGGGAAATCCCGCAGTGGTAGTCTCTCCTGTGGGGACACAGCTCCCTCTGGTGGAGAAATCGTGTTCTCTTATTTTGTTTGTAGCATGGAAAGATTGGCTACAGGGGGAGGCAGTGAGCTGCCTCGAAGCTTAGTTTACCAGGAAAGTAGTACCTAGTAATTAGGGACATATCTGCTGTACCCGAGTATATCTCGCCTTGGTCTTTCCTGGGGAGATGAAGAGAGAGGTTCAGGTAGGGTGTTGTGTCATCAGTCACATCGCAGATCCCATGCGGGAAACACTGAATGTAATCCATAGCCCTTGGACTTACACTCCACAATTTCATGAAGGCTTGGAATTTGAAAAAAGTAAAATGAATTAATGGGTCACGTTGAGCCAGAAGAACATGAATAGTGGAATCTCTGTGAATCGGTGTCGGATTTAGACACTTTCCCTTACCAACCCAGCACAAGATAGTGTGGTACTGCAACTATCTGTGTAAAACAGGTGATTCTGACTGGCCTGGTGGCCGCCCATAGGCACTCGCCTACTTCTGCCTCTAGGGGCAAAAGGGCAACTTTTCACTGGTGATACCCCCAGAATTCCTAAAATGTTACCCATGCGAGCTGCCAGGAAGGTGAGGCAGATTCCCTGACTCCTCGGTCACCTGCTGTGTGCCAGGCCTGTCGGGCTATCTCGACAGAGAAAATGATGGGGTGGGTGCCTGCCAGGGCTTGAAACGGAGAGAGGCAAGGTGACAGGGTCAGTGTGTGTGATGATGTGCGTGAGCGTGTGAGGGGAGCTTGCGATAAGGGCAGCTGCTGCCTGTGCTGTGTGTGGTCCCTCCTACCTCCTTGCTGCGTGGGTGAAGTGGGAGTTGTTGGCAGTATCCTGCCTTTCACTGTGTGTTTGTTTTAGAGAAACATTCTTCTTTTTAAGTGCAAAGACAAACAACAGCAATCCTTCAGTCCTCCCACAAGAGTGATTGTGAAGGAGGCAAGGGGTCTAGTCCAGTGGGTTGGAATATCTAAGGCAGCCAGGTTTTCCCATGGGCAGATTGGGTAACCAGGGAATTAGATTAATGGCACAGGCTGGGCTTTAACTGAACTCGGCAAAGCTTTGGATACGGGCCTGCGTAGGAGGTCCTAAGATGAGGGACAGGATCAGACACCCATTGGCTGATACATGGTCGTGGTGAGCGGGATTCACTCTGAGGAGAGAGTGGCGATGAGTGGAGCGCCTCAAGGATTGGTTCTGGGGTCTGTTCTCCTCAATATCGTTGTGAGTGGAAGAGGCAGAAGGGCTCATGGTATCAGGCTCCTTCTGGAGGGTAATTTTAGAACAGGTCGCCTAGTTCTGGAGGAGGAGAAGGTGCCTATTTTTAGTCTGTGTGCCCTTAAAGAATACTAGCACAAATCCTTCAGAAATAGCGCTTAGATTGTCGGCGTTGACACACTTGTCTGCTTGCATCGTGCTTACTTTTAGGCATGACCTAATTTTATAAGAGGCATTCTACACGCACAAAAGATTAATAAAACGACTGCAACATTTATATCCTAAGACAGAGATTTCAGTTCTTTGAGGCATGAATCGAGTACAGGACGTGAACCTTCAGAGGAAAGAGTTCTTTGGAACAAGAATTCATGACATGTGATTTCAAGGGTGGTGGGCGTAGGCAGGGCCGGTGAAATGATATCAAGTGTCCTAGCCGAAATTTCCTTCTGGCACTTTCCCCCACTGCTTCTGCCACACAAAACGTCCTTCTTGTAGTTTCATCCGCTGCTGCTTCGTACCTACCTAACGGTCACAGCTCAATGTCAATTTCCCAGTGACCGGCAGGCATGGGAAAAGGCGCTTAAGAACACTTCAGATCCTTCTGCGGCATAGGGTCAATCTGACTAGGTGATCTGTGAGAATGACCCCATGCCACAGACATGCTCTTAAGCCCCCTTTTTCATGCTGGCCGCGGTGTTGGGGGCTGAGCTGCTGACCATTCGCGCCCCCCCCAGAATATTGGAGGCGAGAGAGAGAGACCGGTGGAGGCAGGAAGGGAAAGAGAGATACAGAGGACTAGTAGGACAGGCTTGGCGCTGAGGGGGTGGGACTGGGATGAACTTGGGGTTCTTGAACTTTTGGGAAGTTAATAAGGGATCCACACAACCACAAAAGTTGGGAACGTCTGCTCTATAATCATCTTCTCCTTTTCTTAGACTCTGCCTCCGTCTTTTCCCACGATTCTGCCCGTCTCTCCCACTCCCTAGTTTTGATTTCTCTTTTCTGTTCTGCCCACCCACGTGGAGGGCGGAAGAGAAGCAAACCTTTCATTAGCAGGTGCTGCAACCACAGAGATGGGGAAGGGGAGGACTACTGTCATGGGGGAGATAAGACAGGGGGGCTCTCCATCACCCTTTCTCCATCTCATTACCAATCAAGTAGGGTAAGCACTGTCCAAGTGCAGAGTTTAGGCATGATTAATAAAGGTATTTCTACAGCTCCGCCTGTGTATTTTTGTAAAACAGTAAAATAGCGCCTGCATGTGGGACAGAGTCCAGACTTTCCCCCGCCCATCCACCAAGGTGGTGTTGGTTTTGGTGTTCATTCCCTCTATTCCCAGGACCTGTTTCTTTTGCCAAATTATGAAGCTGTGTCTCTGTCCATCTCTAGAAACACTGACTACTTTTTCTTCTCTTACTTGAATGCCGTGACAGTGGGAGAGGCGCGTAATCTGATCCCCATGGATCCGAACGGACTCTCCGATCCCTATGTAAAGTTGAAGCTGATACCAGATCCGAAGAACCTGAGCAAGCAGAAGACAAGAACCGTCAGGTCCACCCTCAACCCCATCTGGAATGAAGCTTTCATATTGTAAGAGAGAGCATCATGTTAGGGGGCCACTCTCCCTCTGATCCAGTGTCCCAGTATGGTATTAAGGGACACTCTCCCCTCTAAGCCAGTACAAACCCAGTGTCTCAGTATGGTGTTAGGGGCCACTCTCCCCTCTGAGCCAGCACTGACCCCGTGTCCCAGTATGGTGTTAGGGGACATACCCACTCTGAGCCAGTACTGACCCAGTATGCTGTTAGGGGCCACTCTCCCCTCTGATCCAGTGTCCCAGTATGGTATTAAGGGACACTCTCCCCTCTAAGCCAGTACTAATCCAATGTCCCAGTATGGTATTAAGGGACACTCTCCCCTCTAAGCCAGCACTAATCCAGTGTCCCAGTATGGTGTTAGGGGACATACCCACTCTGAGCCAGTACTGACCCAGTATCCCAGTATAGTGTTAGGGGACACACTCTCCTCTAAACCAGTACTGACCCAGTGCCCCAGTATGGTGATAGGGGACATTCTCCCCTCTGAGTCAGTACTGACCCAGTGTCCCAGTATGGTGTTTTTATTGATTTATTTTAATGCTTTTATATACCATGCTCTTTGAATTCAGTGCGGTTTACAAATAACAGTTTTGTGCGGAACAGGAGTGTTAGGGAACACTCTTCCCTCTGAGCCAGTACTGACCCAGTGTCCCAGTATGGTGTTAGGGGACACTCTCTCCTCTGAGCCAGTACTGACCCAGTGTCCCAGTATGGTGTTAGGGGACACTCTCCCCTCTGAGCCAGTACTGACCCAGTGTCCCAGTATGGTGTTAGGGGACATACCCACTCTGAGCCAGTACTGACCCAGTGTCCCAGTATGGTGTTAGGGGACACTCTCCCCTCTGAGCCAGTACTGACCCAGTGTCCCAGTATGATGTTAGGGGACACTCTCTCCTCTGAGCCAGTACTGACCCAGTGTCCCAGTATGGTGATAGGGGACACTCTTCCCTCTGAGCCAGTACTGACCCAGTGTCCCAGTATGGTGTTAGGGGACACTCTCTCCTCTGAGCCAGTACTGACCCAATGCCCCAGTATGGTGTTAGGGGACACTCTCCCCTCTGAGCCAGTACTGACCCAGTGTCCCAGTATGGTGTTAGGGGACACTCTCCCCTCTGAGCCAGTACTGACCCAGTGTCCCAGTATGATGTTAGGGGACACTCTCTCCTCTGAGCCAGTACTGACCCAGTGTCCCAGTATGGTGATAGGGGACACTCTTCCCTCTGAGCCAGTACTGACCCAGTGTCCCAGTATGGTGTTAGGGGACACTCTCTCCTCTGAGCCAGTACTGACCCAATGCCCCAGTATGGTGTTAGGGGACACTCTCCCCTCTGAGCCAGTACTGACCCAGTGTCCCAGTATGGTGATAGGGGACACTCTCCCCTCTGAGCCAGTACTGACCCAGTCCCAGTATAGCGTTAGGGGACACTCTCTCCTCTGAGCCAGTACTGACCCAGTCCCAGTATAGTGTTAGGGGACACTCTCCCCTCTGAGCCAGTACTGACCCAGTCCCAGTATAGTGTTAGGGGACACTCTTTCCTCTGAGCCAGTACTGACCCAGTGTCCCAGTATGGTGTTAGGGGACACTCTCTCCTCTGAGCCAGTACTGACCCAGTGTCCCAGTATGGTGTTAGGGGACACTCTCCCCTCTGAGCCAGTACTGACCCAGTCCCAGTATAGTGTTAGGGGACACTCTTCCCTCTGAGCCAGTACTGACCCAGTGTCCCAGTATGGTGTCAGGGGCTGCTCTCCCCTCTGAACTAGTACCGACCCAGTGTCCGAGCGTGGTGTTAGACACTCTCCCCTCTAATCCAGTGTCCCAGCACAGAATTTGTGAGGATTTTGCTTGTTTAGATTGGGTTCAGTAGTTTTGTTGCTACTATGACTAGTACTGCTATTGATCGTTTGTATAGCCTGAGATGACCTATGCAGTACTGTACAGGTACATGTCAAAGACGGTCCCTGCTCATCAGAGCTTACAATCTAGTTAAGACAGACAATAGCTGAGGACAAGAATATATTTAGGGCATGCATACTCGGAAGCAAGCACACAGGGTCTTCCTCTCTTGAGCCCCCCAGGCACTGGCCAATACTCACTCCTCACCCCAGGCTTTGCCAATACTGATGTCCTTCAGCACAGGGGACATTACCCCGATGTCCCTGCCCCATGGATGAGATGCGGCAACCCCAGTGAGGTGCACCCCGCTTCTACCTCTGTTTCTGTGCTCTCCGCGCTTTTCACCTGGCCTCCATTCAGCGCTCTTCTGGCATTTTCTACCACTCGTTTCACTCTCCAGATCAAAATTGCCTCTGAAAGTCTGTCATCATGAGTGCTGATTTGTACAGCGCTGCAAACTACCTGGTGATCTTTCTCTTAGTACAGGGATCTCCATCCCCAGTTCTGGAGGACCGCAAACCAGCCAAGTTTTCAGGATGTTCCTAATGAATATGCATATATTCAAATTTATCTCATACATATTCATTAGGGACATCCTGAAAACCTGTGGTTTGCTGCTCTCCAGGACTGGAGTTGGAGACTACTGACCTGGTATATATCTTCTCATTTGGGGGATAGCCACCAATTCTTCCTGAACTTCTTTAGCATGAGCTCTCAATCCAGCCACCAGGTGTCGCAATTGCACAATAAATAAAACACACCCCGATTCCCTCCAGGGGGCAGTGAAGCTTCATCAGCTGCATCTCAAACCCCATTCCCAGCATGGAAAGAGAGCAAAAGGCCAAGCTGGCAATCAAACCCTGCTATCTATCCATGGCTGTGCACAGCGCTGTCAGTGAATCACCAGTCCAGCTCTATTACTCTCCCTTAAAGGGAGGTGTGCACAAAACAATGCGGAGGAGATAAAACACTCATTAAGGGCATGTTGGAGTAGAGCTGATTTTTAGCAACATCTTTCCTGAAACATTTTCAAGCCCTTTCATTGGTTTGTTTTGAAGCTCTCTGAAGCCAGGAGACCTGGACCGCCGGCTATCCGTGGAAGTATGGGACTGGGACCGCACCTCCCGCAACGATTTCATGGGCTCCATGTCCTTTGGGGTCTCTGAGCTCCTGAAGAACGGCGTCGATGGCTGGTAAGAGGTCTCTCTCTCTTTCTACCCTGTGTTTTTCCTTTTTTACCATTTCCACTTGGGCTCAGTCTACTCTTCTCCCTAATTCTCCTCACACCGCAGCACGTCTGCCTCTACTAGGGAGCTCATATTGAACCAACATCATGTGCTAACAAGGATTCTTAACCTCGCTCTCTTTCTTTCTCTATCTTCTCTGTCTGTTTGGTGTATTTTTTCCTCTCTGTCTCCCTGTTTTAAATGTTTGTTTTTTATTCTGTGCCTGGTATTTCATCTCCTGCATTTCTCATTTTCCCCCCTTTCACCTCTTGCTCTCTCTCTTTCTTCTATTGGCTCTTCTCGCTTCTGCTTTCCAATCTTCCATCTCCTGTCAATCTTTCTGTTTTATTCCCTTGGTCTCGTTGGATGCCCCCCACCTGTCTCGTCTCTCCCTCCGTTGTCCTTCGTCCCGTTGTCTCGATCCTCAGGTATAAGTTACTAAACCAGGAGGAAGGTGAATATTACAATGTCCCAGTTCCCGATGACGCTGAGGACTTTGGACTCCGGCAAAAGTTTGAGGTACAGGATGGGGACGAGGGTGTGGAACTGTTCTCACCCCTTCCAAATTCGGTTCCCCCAGCTCCTAACCCCACCCTTTTATTGTTGGCCTTGCTTGCTGGGGGGGCATCTAGGAGGAACAGTTATGGTTAATCTCCTGTACAAATGTTGATGCAGGAGGCCTGCGGAGGAGGGGGAGAGCGAAAACAATCTCATGTCTATCATGGGAGGGTCACAGTGCCATAAAGATCTCCTTACCCTCAAGGGGGCTCAGTTGCATCCTGGTTTGGGAAGTTTGGGGGAGGGAACTGACTGTACCTCAAGCTCACAATTTTCACAGTCATCCTCATTGACCCAACTTCTTGAGCCAGTTGGTAGATCTGTAGTTGTCCAGTTGACCAGATGTTGAGGTGGGTAGTAGGGGAAACAAGAGGATATCTCATAACACGAGATTTCAGATGGTGATCTCCAGCGAACGTCGGTATATGATTTTTCTTTAAAGTTCAACTTCCTCTTTTCTGTTTGGCCTTTTTTAAAAATCTCTTCTCAACCTCTCCTTTTGCCATCTCTGTATCCTCCCATCTTGTGTCTTGGCATCCATTGAAACTCTTTATTTTTTTTGCTCTCTCCTTTAGGCCTGCAACTTCCCCATGGAATTTTATGAGGTAATTACAGGCAGTTATGACTTTAATTCTTAATCCATCAGCGTTTCTGTGATTCACAATATGGCTCAAAACCTATGTGACATTCTTCTGTAAACAAGGAAGAGAAATTTTGATTCCGCCCCTCTGTGCTTACAGGCCCTCTAGTTACTCTGTATCCATAGACTTACCAATGCATTTCCCAAGAGGACTGTGACATTATTTCATGTATCCTCCATTCTTTTGGTGAAGAAATATTTGCCCCTTATAATGTGCCCTCTCGATCTAGAACTTGTTTTCTGCTGAAAAATGCTAGCTTAAGAGAAAATTCTGTGACTGGATGGGGTTAGCTCGGCTGCACTCTCAGTTGCTGTGAGGCCAACAGAAGAACCCTTGAGGGGGGATACATGTAACCCTCCTGACCCCTCTGTTGACTAGCATAGGACTGGCCCCGAATCACTCTTACCTGAAACCATTTTTAAAAGTGTTTCTCCTTTAGGAAAAAGTGCTGAACACACTGTGAGATCTAACTTGACCTCAATGACTGGCTGTTTTTATGAGTGCTTTTTGTCTGTACATAAAATGACAGCAGTAGTGGGGGGTCATTAAAATAATACTGCTGTCTTCGTCCAGCAGAGGGCAGCATTGCAGTACTTAGGAAAAGGCCTCCAAAGGAACGCCGTATTAACCAGGAGAGCTTTACCATTAAGTATGTTATCCTCTCGTAAAATATAGTCACTTATTTGCTTGTGTGCCTGTAAGTGAGTAAAGCACCATCCTCCAATCCTTCCCACACCTGGCTCAAATAATGTGATCTACTTCTCTATTAAGGTCACCAGATGGCGCTGTTGTGGCATGAGAGAAGCTGGTCTGGTACTGGTGTTTAACGCAGGGGGCTGGAAACCTCTTGCTCACTGTTTATAGAAACAAAATCTGCAACCCCACAGCATCTCTGGACCTGTGATTTTAATTACAAATCTCAGAGGTGCCATGAGAGTAAAATCAGGCCCATCTCCTGGGGGTCTGCAGTTAGCCTAGATCAGAGATGCATTCCAGGGGACTGTTCTGGGCTGTTTGGAAACTGTGCAGACTCTTACATACTCTCTACCTCTTGCAGAAGGTGAGGCGGGGTCCCTCCCCCAGCCCCAGTCCTACTGACGCCAAACGTATCAGCTTCTTTGGCACTAGCCGCTTCCATATCTCTGACTTCAACTTTTTGATGGTCCTTGGGAAGGGCAGCTTCGGAAAGGTGAGTTCTGCCACCAGGTGCATCTTTTAGGGGCATGACTGTGTTTGATCTGTAGGGGGGGGGGGATTCATAGGTTCACAAGTTATTCAGTTAGAAGGTGCTGGACGCACTTGTAACCTGCGAGTTAAACATTTATCCAACAAATATGCACAACTGGCAATTTTATAAAAGGTGCCACTGTTGCATGTAGATGGAAGCTTGCATGATTTTGAAATGGAAGTATGTAATCTGGAGTTCAAATGTTTTCTAATGGCGATCCAAGGATATCTCGGCTTTCTCACTTGCTCAGAATCATGCATCATCTAAAAACTAAGTTGCCCTTCAAGACCCGGGATGCGGAAATTTGTTGATTCTCTGCTCCGACCAGCATATCCACCTTCCTCGAGACTAAGTTTGCTTTTCTGATGAGAGCTCCGTTCTCTCCTGCAGATTGACAAAATTCACCTCACGCATGCTTAAGTGTCGCTGTATCATGTAGATATTCCTGCATGTCATTAACTCATGGTATACATGGGGACGTAGACACGAATGTCCCAGAAATTAAAACTACCTATTAATTATACTTTGCACCACAAGATTTTGTATTTTGTGCCAATGCTGAGCCTTTTGCAAAATATTTGCCTGCCTTTTGTACCCCTTTATAAAATTTCTCTCAGAATCAGGGATGCCTGGGAGAATCACAGGTAAGCTCTGAGGATGATGAATAGGGTCGTTCTCCATTTCTGCTGAGAAAACACGGGAGATACCGTCATGGTGTTAAATCATAGCAGGAGACATTTTGATGAGGGACAAGTTACTCAGATGTGATCATCGCTGAAGGGTTGAAAGTTTAGACACATAAGTCAGGGGAAATGGAATTTGGATTTAGCTTAGCCATTTTAAGTAATAGCTCAAGGTGAGTAACATTCAGGTACTGGGGGGGGGGGGGTATTTCCCTACTCCTGGAGGGCTTACAGTCTAAGTTTGTACCTGAGGCAAGGGAGGCTTAAGTGACTTGCTCAAGGAGAGCAGTGGGGTTTGAACTCCGACTTCCCTGGTCCTCAAGCCTACTGTTCTGACCAGTAGGCTGCTTATCTAGATCCTGCTTTCGGATGGCCTACATGATCTTTTGAGGACCCCACCAGCATTGTCTTTCTCTAGTTCTAATTAGAAGATCCCCCGAGTCCCTTCCAGCCCCATCTGTCTCTGATTCCAGATGATCTCCCGAGGTTCACTCCCAGCCCCATCTGTCTCTGATTCCACTGGTCAACATTGAAATCGTTACTGACTTTAAAAGGCCCTAATCTGTAGTATCTTGGTGAGCTGAACACGAATATAACATTAAAAAATTTTATTGGCTCTCGTTTTGAAGATATTGCATGTAGTTCATTTTTGACGTTTCACTGTGTAAATTTATCCAGTAGGACATCAACAACATCCTAAATAAGCCTTGAATGATGTAATATTGCATCACATTGCATAATACCAGCATGCACACATCATCCAGAGTTGATTGCATCATTTTCTGATGCAATGCAATACTACTGCCAGACGGCTGCTGAAGCCATCTGACGTCAGCAGTGTACTATACGCAGTTGGAAAGGCTAAGCATTTAAAATATTTCAGACTGTGTGCGAGACAGTTTAAGCTACTGTTACATGTAACTTTTATTAATCATATAATTTTAGCCATTTAGGTACAATACAGAACAGTAATGTCGCGAAAGTGCGTTAATACCGTTGACAATTTCTTCTGCTTGGCAAATGTCACTTCCCCACAAATGTAGCAGAAAAGTATCACTTCTCAACTGAAGAAGGCATATCATCTTTACTTCGGATGCAAGATTGGTGACCAAGACAAGTCTTGGGCCCCGCATATATACTGCACTACATGTACAACACAGCTTTTACAGTGGTTGAATTGCAAAAGACCATCAATGCCGTTTGCAGTCCCCATGGTGTGGAGAGAGCCAAGCAACCACATAAATGACTGTTACTTCTGCTTGGTTTCTCCTCTTTCCAGCAGAATAACGAAGCAAAAGAAGTCGAGCATAGTCTACCCAAACATTCCATCTGCATTGAGACCAGTTCCACATGGTGAGGGACTTCCTATTCCAGAACCTCCATCAGAATATTCTCTTGATTCATTTGATGAGGACAAGGGTGAGCCGGCCTGTTCTTCTCCTGGTCCGTCAGCATGCATTGACCCAGATTTTCAATGGGATGCCTATGAACTCCACACAGAATAACACAGGAAGAACTAAATGACCTGGTTCGTGATTTAGACTTAGCCAAAAATAAGGCAGAATTGTTAGGATCAAGACTCCAACAATGGAATCTTCTAGAAGAAGATGTCAACATTACTTCATATCGAAAGCGCCACCAGCAGTTGGAGCCTTTCTTCAGAAAGGAAAGTAATCTGGTATTCTGTTCCGATATTGAAAGCCTCATGAATGCCTTAAAAATCACTCATGACCCACAAGACTGGAGACTATTTATAGACTCTTCGAAATGGAGTCTGAAGGCTGTGCTTTTGAACAATGGAAACCGTCTTCCATCTATTCCAGTAGCGCAGGCCGTCCACATGAAAGAGACATACGATAACTTAAAGCATCTACTGACTTCCATTAACTATAACAAGTACAGCTGGCACCTCTGTGGTGACTTGAAGGTAGTTGCCCTTTTAATGGGACTGCAGCAGGGATATATAAAATACATGTGTTTCTTATGTGAGTGGGATAGCCGAGCAAGGGATTGGCACTACTTGCGGAAGGAATGGAATCGCAGACAAAATGTAACAGTTGGAGAGAAGACTATCCAGCACCCAGCTCTGGTTGAGGCTTACAAAATCCTGCTACCACCCCTTCACATCAAACTAGGTTTGATGAAAAATTTTGTGAAAGCCATGAACCGCACTTCGCCAGCTTTCCGATACCTACATGAAAAATTCCCTTGACTCAGCGAAGCAAAAATTGAAGAGGGAGTTTTTGTGGGTCCTCAGATTCGAGAGCTCCTCAAAGATGACCGGTTCAACAACTTGCTGCAGGGTGATGCGAAACAAGCATGGAATGCTTTTCGCCTAGTGTCAACAAACTTTCTTGGGAATGTTAGGGCAGAAAACTACAAGGAACTAGTAGAAGACACACTGCTGCAGTATCAGAAACCTGGCTGCAATATGTCTCTACAGATCCATTTCCTTGATTCCCATCTTGATTTCTTTCCTGACAACTGTGGTATGGTTAGTGATGAACAGGGCGAACGTTTTCACCAGGATATCGCAACGATGGAGCAAAGATACCAGGGAAAATGGTCCACTACAATGCTGGCTGACTACTGCTGGACACTCCCCAGAAAAGCTCCCGAACAGCTGTACAAGAGACAGGCGAAAAAATCTAAGAAGTAGTCTATGACTTGGTTTTTTAGAGGTATTAACCAAAGGCTTATTATATTTACTATTGACATGCATTTCGTGATGTAAACATTAATTCTTGTAGATTACAAAAAAACTAGAGCCAACTTTGCAATTTCACTGTCATATTTGTGTTCAGCATATAAAAATTGATAAGAAATGACTTTTTATTTCAGTAACATGACTTTTGTAAAAATATGTTGACCAGTGTTCTAGATGATCTCCTGAGGTCCCTCCCAGCCCTGATTATAGATGATCTCCTGAGGACCCTTCCAGCCCCATCTTCTCCAATTTAAAGGACCTCTTGCAGGATTAAAGAGGAGCCATAATATAGTGGGATACAGCGCTAAGCTATGAGTTTTCTCCATCCTTTTTTTGCTTGTGTTTTTTTTTGTACGGTTCTGCTTGGTGCTGTGAGATGTCAACCCTGGCAACACTGCGCACCCCTTTCATTCTCCCCCTCATCCCGCCACCAAATCCCACCTGCCTTAATTTCTAGTATTCCAGTCACAGACCTATAATTCTTATGTTAAATTACAGACACCCCCCCCCCCCCCCCCACACACACACACACACCCTGGCGCTCTTCCACTTCTGTCATCAGGTTTTTCAGTATTTTCTCTCTGTGCCCCTGGTTAATATTCAAGATTATTCTAAATTATTCTCTCTCCGGGTTCTGCCAGCTGATCTGGACCCAGTAGCTTTTAATATGACAGTGCAAGAGTTCACCCAAAAGCATAGATTCACACAGTGCAAGTATATTACAAAAATTGTTTGGGTACAGTATATCATTATAAAAATCAATGATTCTTTTTCTTGTGAGCTGATGTTTAAGAGGGGACTCATCTAGAAATATATGGCAATTAATTTTAAGTTGCCGATGGGGTGAGAGCCAAGAAGGAACCTATTTGGGAGTTTTATTATAAAAGCAACATAGGAGCCTATGCATCTTTTATAAAATAGCCACAAAAAAGTTGCAAAGGTTGCAGGTAAAATGCGCCCTGTCGATTTACATCATTTTGGGAGTTGATGTAGATATGCGTACTGTCAGACGGCTGCCTGGATGAGAATGCTCACAGTCTTGGCAAGTGCATATGTCAATATGATTTGCAAGGGATTGTGGGCAATGCAGTTCATTCACACCCAACACAGCTGCTCACAATAATTTAGTTGTGCTCAAGTGTAAAGCCAATAAGATATTTATTTATGGGGTTATTTCTCCCAACACAGATATGCTTGGTAGCACATAAATCAAGTTACTTGCTTTCAGTGTTAAACTTGGAAAAACAAAATCAGGAAAACCAACATTTGAACTTGTCAGGCAATCAAAGCAAAAGAAATAAGACCTGGTTGGTAACAAACTGGTCTTTTCTGTAGGCTTTAGCTAATATTTTCTTAGCAGTGTATCAAACAACAAACAATATCCACAAAGAAGAGAAAAACTGTTCTTTTCAGGTTAACTTCTTATATCTTCCCACATAGATTCAGAAGTGATTCCCTCAGAGCTCACAAGCAATTAGGTAAGGCTCAACTGCTAGCAGTTACCCAGCTGAAACCCCTTAGCTGGCTTGCTTTTTACTGCGTGGCTAAAAATCCTACTCAGGAGCTTTTCTGAGTAGATTAAAGAACAAGTTTGTATTTCTTTGTGATGGTTGCTGTACTTTGCAACAGAAAATTACCAAAGGAGTTTAGACAGAGAGCAATACATGTAAACACATCCTTCATCTGCAATCACTCCCCCTTCTTCAACAATCATGGATTCAATATCCTGGATTGGCACAGATGAATTTCTCAATGGAGCACTTTCAGGAGAATACTTGTTTCCCTGCTGTCTTTCAAGGTTATAGCTAGGGCATAGATCAGTGTTCATACCTGAGCTCCCATTGCTGTTAGAGTTCCTCTCTATATAGCCTGGCCAGTATGTAGTCCAGTTCTTATGTCCAGCCTTCCAATCCAGATCCCTGGACACTGGATCTCTCTTCACATACCTTCTGGCACAGGTCTTAGGGTCCCTTCCACGTGCAGCCGTCTCCCTCACAGGTACCGTCTGGAGATTCCTAGCTCTGCAGCACCATTCCTCTGGCTTTCCCCAGTCCAATGGTGTATGCTGGCCCTTGGAATGCCTCCTAGTATACGTACTGCTCCAGACTCCTCTAGACCTCCCAAAGGCTTTTCTCTTCCTTCTTCCAAAGGGTTTCTTGCCCTCTCTGTCCGTCCGGTTTGGCTTCTGCTTCTGATGATCCTCCAGATGAAACTGAGAATATCCAAGCTGATCATGAAGATGATGAGGATGATGATTCTCTGTAGAATAAACTCTACCTTTATTCTGCTTAGATGAGTGCTCCTCCCTAACACAGCGCAGCTGTGCTGAATCAGGCCCTGCCCTTTGAGATGAGTGCTTGGGGATTACCTCATAGCCCTCCTGATTGAACACACGTTTCCCCACTTCAGCTCCTCTAATGGCTGTTGGAAACCTGGTGCATTCTGGGACTGGTAGTCTTTTATGGGAAAATTCTGTTTTCTTATTTCTACCAGAGCTGACAGGTTGCTTGTTCAGAGTCACTTCACCTTTTCTATAGCTCCTTCCTGAGCTATGATAAGCTTCCTTATCACAGTACATATTTTATCAACTCTAAACGCTCATACAAACATATGCGAGTGTAAAGCAAATGCACAGCCCATCCCGAATGTCATTTTATAGAAGTCTTTTTTCTGTGGATAAAAAGAGGTTTAATGTGTTTTAGCTATTACCTGATAAGTATGAGAGATCATGAGGGTCTGGTAAGGTTGACAGGGTTTTACATTACTAGTGCACTCCATGATAATGGGGAGCCAATGAAGGAGTGAATACAGGCACCACCAACTCCTTCGCTAGGGTGAAGACAATCTAACTCTGGGTCACAATGACTAAGGACCTGATTCTGCGCATCCGGTTTGTCTTTCTCCTTTTTCCAGAAAAAAAGAGAGAGTGAGTGGGACAAGAGGGTGTGAGTCTGGGGAGGGAGAGGATGTAATATATGACTGCAAGGCTGGAGGAGGTAAGGAAGATCAATAGAGAAGATGAAATGAGGGGGAGCAGAGGGAGATCCATTAGAAGTGGGGGGGTAACATGTAAATATCACAGTGGTGATGCCTCGGAATGATGCAGTGACCAGACAGCAGAGAGAGGGGGGGGCGGGCAAAGAGTGTAGGAGAGTTAAATGAGGGACCGGGCTCGAGGGTTTGGTGAGAAGTGTCACAGGAAGGGGAGAGACGTCTTCCGGAGGAACTTGGCCTCTATAAATGTAAAATTCTGCATCTCTGAATAATTTTCTTTGTATGCCATGTACTTTAAAACAATTTGTACTAGACAGGTCTTGTTTTGACTAAGAAAGCTTGCAGAATTCTCCATTATTATTGGAAAATTCCCCCAGGAGTAACGTAGGTGGGAGACGTTTTGGCTAGGTGTGCGGAGCTTCGCAGAATTTCTCCATTTCTCTCCGTTGTACCTGTTAGGTGGGTAAGACACTTCCAATTGGGCAGCTGAGAGAATTGATTTATAGTTTTACGCTAAATAGAAGTCTGTCCAAAGCATGATGGACGCCCTTCTAGAACCATAGAAACATGACGGCAGTCTGCCCTTCCATATCAACTACTAAAGTCTCCTTTTTCCTTTAGATATCTATGTTTGTCTCATGCTTTCTTGAAGTCAGATACTGTCCTTGTCTCTACCACCTCCACTGGGAGTCTATTCCACGGATCCACCACTCTTTCCGTAAAGAAAGATTTCCACATATTACTCCTGACTCTATCCCCTTTCACTCTCATCCCATGTCCCCTCGTAGCAGAGCTTGCTTTCAGTCGAAAGAGGCTCTCCCCCTGTACTTCGCCCCCTACACTATACCACTCCCTTGGATTTTTTGCAGCCCAAATGCATGACCCTACATTTTTAAACATTAATTCCAGAGCGCTGCTGCTAGACCAGTCCAGACTAATGGGTTAAGTCCCCCAACCAGCAGATGTGAGACAGAGGAAAAACCAAATCAGTGCGGTGACATCTTCACTGTCGCCTTACCCAGCACCACTAGGGGTCACTCTCCAGTATTTTCTCTGACTCAGCAGATGTTGGTTGCCTTTTGCACAGCTCTTCAGGATTTGGCTGTTACCCTGGTCTTCTGGAGGACTGTGGTTGCTCAAGGGGCACTGCAGGACAGGGGAATCCCTCTCTTCTGGTTCACCTCTGCAGGGGGAGAGCAACTTCTGACCAAGAGGTTCAGATTAGTTGCTGTTGAGTGTTAAGGGGATGCCTGGCCTACAACTCACTGGTCCTTAGCCTTTATTGTTTTACAAAAAAGAAAAGAATGAATCAAACTTCTACATAGAGATAGACTTCTCCATTTAGGACCAGACAACTGTGCTACAGCTCTGGGCCAGAGCATTGGGTTCCTGTTACCCCCACCCCCCAGTACTCCCCCCGTGGGCTGGAAGCTGGGGTATTAGTGTAGTCTGCCTGGTGTGCCTGGAAGATCTGGCCGACGCTCATGAATACCTCACAGTGGCAGTCGGTCCTTGCGGTGCCTGTAGGCCTCTTCCCGCCTTTCTCCTAACCGCCGCATCTGTCTTCGCTGCACCTCTCCACTTCCCATGAAGGCAAGCGGCCAGGGTGAAGGTTTGGGTGGCGTGTGCAACCAGGCCGCAGAACAAGGGAGGCCCACTTCATTGGAGGGTCTGCCATTGTGGATGTTTATCTCCCTGATCAGACTGCTGGGTGCTTCAATCTCAGCCAGTTCCTGCCCTTCCCAGCGTGCACACACTTGGCCGTGCATGGGTAATCTCATGGCAGTCAAGGCCCCTTGCTGTGTCGCATGCGGCAAGTGCCGCAGGGGCCTGGTGGAACAATTGTGTGCAGCCTGTGCCGCCAATCTGGGACAGTCATTGGGGACCTCTAATATTCGCCCTAGTCTGCCGCCGACCATGCCAAGGCCGACCGGCTCTGCACCGGATGCTCAGGTAGTGAAGCCTATCCCAGTACTCGGGGTAGGTGACAGACACCGACTCTTCTCCCTCAAGGGCAGGATAGCTTGGAGCCAGGCCTATCCCCAATGGATTCCTCTGAGTTTGCTGCGCTTTTCAGGCAGGCGTGGGAGATTTGGAAATGGGAATGTTCAGGGGCGATGGCTGGACCCTCCCGATCTCCGGTTTCCGTGGGACAGCCTGTGGCTTCCAAAAAAACAGAAAGCCGCCAAGGCAGAGTGGACCACCAGAAAACAGCAGCGAAAAGCCCTCGCCTGGGCACTCGATTCCTCTGGAGAGGCGGGTAGATACAGTGATCGCGATGGTTCCTCCTCTGCCTCCAGCTTGGAGGACGGGGAATTTTCTCAGTCCAAAGAAGAAGGCTGCTCTCGGATCATTCGTCTCTTCCGGTGTGAGGAATTTACTGCACTCATTAGCCAGGTAGCTGCTGAGCTGCGTATCCCGGAGGCTACTGCCCCATCGGAACAGTCTGTGTCTGATCCCATCCTCAAGGACGTCAGAGCGCCGGCTAAAGCCTTCTCGTTTCTCCTGGAGCTCCAGAGCTCATCATGGAGGGATGCTTCACTGCGTGCGGGCCGTCGGCTTTATCCCTGGGGGCAGAACCTCCAGCGCTGGTTCCGGTACCCCAAGGTGCACTCCCTTGTCACGGCGGTGACTAATATTCCCATTGAGGGCAGGCAGAATGGCCCTCAAGGATCCACAGGGATCATAAGGTCAAATCTTCTCAAAACAGCCTTCTCCGCTTCTTTGCTAGCGGTTCAGACCTCCACCTGTAGGGTCTGGTGGAACGCACCCTCCTCTGCTGGATTCAGCTCCTCCCGGAAGGAGCCGAGTCAACACGCTTTGAGTCCGTGGCTACCTTTTCTGGCGGACGGGTCCTAGTATCGGCTCCTCCTGGCTGCCAGAGCGGAGGTGGCAGTGACCATTACACACCGCTGACTCTGGCTAGCCCAAATGTACGACCCTGCATTTTTTAACATTAAATCCCAGCTGCCAAATTCTAGATCATTCTTCAAGCTTAGCTAGATCCCTCCTCATGTTATCTACACCTTCCTGGGTATCTACTCTATTGCAGATTTTGATATCATCCACAAAGAGGCAAACCTTACCCGACAGCCCTTCCACTATATCACTAACAAAGATGTTAAAAAGAATCGGACCAAGGACAGATCCCTGGGGCACACCACTGGTAACATCCTTCTCCTCAGAGTGAGCTCCATTTACTTGTACTCTTTGTCGCCTCCCACCCAACCAATTTCTAACCCAAGCAGTAACTTTAGGGTCCGTCCCTAGGGTGATCAGTTTGTTTATAAGTCGCCTGTGATGAACGGTGTCAAAGGTTTTACTGAAATCTAAATACACCACATCTAGGGCTCTCCCTCGGTCCAACTCCCTGGTCACCCAGTCAAAGAAATCAATCAGATTTGTCTGACAAGACCTGCCTCTGGTGAATCCATGCTGCCTCCGATCCTGTAATCCACTGGACCCCAAAAACCTCACTATCCTCCCTTTTAGCAGCGCTTCCAATAGTTTAACTTCAGTGGTGAGTAAATTAACTCGCCTGTAGTTTTTGAACCTCATTTTTACTTCCACTTTTGTGTAAAGGCACCGTATATGCCTTTATCCAGTTCTCTGGGACCACTCCCAACTCCAAAGACGCATTGAAAAGGTCAGTCCGTGGAGTCCAAGTTCTAGTGTGACTGGAGTGGTGGGGGGTGGGGGGGACGCTCTGTGCTTTCTCTAGTGAATGTTTTTCCCACTGATGCAGTGAAATACATTTCATATTTTAATGTCTTTCCAGGCTTTGATACTTGGTTTCTTTCTTCTTAACTGGTCCAGTATAAGACTTATCCCTAATTTCCATCACTGCAGACCACACACACAGGTTCCCTGCTCGCAATGGTCTGCGCGGCCTCAATGGCTCTTATCCAACATCCTTGGAGGTGAATTTCCTGGTGGGTCCACCCAGAACCGATGTCGGCTCCAGAACTCTTTAGATTATTATCTTAACAGTAAATTCATAGGACAATCGAGCAGTAATATGCTGGTCAATATTCAAAACTACTGCTATGTAAACAGCATGGCGGTTAGTCCTGGCACTTAACTATCGGTGGGGTATTCTGTGGCGGCGTCGGGATAGCAACTGCCGAATATCTAGGCTCAGCGGCTTTAACTGGTTAAGCGCCGGCACTTCCCTGGTCAGCGTGATATTCCGCAGGCCCTTGTCTGGCTTGCAGCTTAGGCCAGCTTTTCATGTAGTTTAAGTTGTCTGGACAAGGGGCCGCTGGAAATCACACTCATCGGGTAAGTGCCTGTCTCCGCAGCTCTTCTTGACAAGATACCATGTCTGTCTCTCACTGCATCTATGTCTCTTCCCCCTCCCCCCCCCCCCCGCCGCCTATTTCACCAGGTGATGCTCGCAGAGCGTCGAGGCACGGACGAACTTTTTGCCATCAAGATCCTGAAGAAAGATGTTATCATCCAGGACGATGACGTGGAATGTACCATGGTAGAGAAACGGGCGCTGGCACTTCCCGACCGCCCTCACTTCCTGACCCAGCTCCACTCCACCTTCCAGACAGCGGTACGGTAACCCGCAGTATGCGTTCTTATCCCTCTCCCTCTCCAGCTCCCCTACCCATGCCTAGCTGGAAAACATCTGGGGGGGGGGGGGAGAGGAGCAGCAGCTCGGCTATGACCTTTGACCCCTGCTGCTCTCTCACTTAGGACCGGTTGTATTTCGTAATGGAGTACGTGAATGGAGGAGACCTGATGTATCACATCCAGCAGGTTGGAAAGTTTAAGGAGCCCCACGCCGTGTGAGTAGGAGTGCTTCTTACCCCCTGTGATGGAAGAGAAGGGTTATGTGACGCAATTCCCTCTCCTCCTTACCAATCTGCCCCATCGGCCTCCTTTCTCTAATCTACCTCGCCTCTCACCTCTTCCCCCATCTCTCATTCTCTCCAGGTTCTATGCAGCGGAAATCGCAATCGGCCTGTTCTTTCTTCACAACAAAGGCATCATCTATAGGTGAGAAGATCTTTGATTCTGTCTTGCGCCATCCTCCCCCCCCCCCCCCCACCTATTAGTGACCTCCATTACAGTCGGGCCCCACCACTTCCTCCGCCTCCTGATAAATCATTTATTCATGTGTCTCTCCTGCTTAAAATACCGCCAGTGGTAATCGTTTCTAGAGATGTGCCCAGGCAGGGAACACATTTTCGGTTCATTTGCCCTTTTTTTCATGGCTTTTGGATTTTTTTTATGGTTCCTCTCATGTATTCGTTTTAATAAAAGCTTTTTAATGCACGCAACTCAACTTAACATGTGTTACATTGATTTAGCAAGCAGTAAATGTTTTAAAAACTTCTTAAAGTTTTTTTAAGAGCTTTTTAATGCACACTATGCGACTTAACATGCGCTAAATTGATTTAGCAGGCAATACATTTTGTTTCAGAGCCTGTGAAGAAACCAAATAGCCCCCGACTGCCACCGCTGACACTGTCCATTTTAATTTATCAGGCCTAAACTAAACGTAGAAATGTTTTTTATAGTAGCTGAATATTTCCGTTTTCACCCTCCTCCTGCACTTTCACTAAACGGAACATGCCAAGGCGATTCGACATATTTTCACGCCAATATGATTTTAATCACAGCTGAAAATCTACGGCTAAGGATGCCATGGGCCCGATAAAGCTGCGCGCCTAAATATAGGCTCTTAAGTTTGTGCACTATTCTCAACCAAACTTAAGAGCCCAAGTTTTTTTTTTTCAGCTGAAAATTCATGGTAATTTGTAAGATGTCGTGCTTAGAAATTTAGGCCTGCTGTTTATTTGGCTAGAGTTATGAGCCCAGAGCCGAAAATCAGCGCTAAGCTTCTAATGTCTTTTCTCCACCCTAAATCTGCCCCCAGTTGCCACTCACTTTTTAGGCTCCTAAATTTAGACGCTTTTCCTAAATTTAAAGTCAAAATTTAAACTTTCAGCCCTAGTACTTTTTTTTTTCTATGTTTTTTATGTATGAAATTTTTATTGATCCAAAAGGGAGCAGTACTGTGCCAAGCAAGATAATAGAATCAATCATGAATAGGCAGTTTGGTTACACACAAACTTACATCCAAACTCTCAAAAAGACAAGTTGTACAGAAACCGTTTCAACATCAATCTGAAGCTCCCCCGTCCCCCACTGGATCCAAAACACAACCCCCCACCCCCACTCTCCTTCTCTCCCTTCCCCCTTTATTTAAACACCCCACTTTTATTAGGGAGAGACAAGGAAAACAGGACGCAGGGAAGAACTGGGAGCCGTGACCCAAGAGGACCCAATACTAAGAGACAAATTAGCTCCAACAGTTTCCTCTGTACCTCGTCTTGTACCCAAAAGTAGGCTTTCTGCTAAAACCCCTTACTTCCCGGCCTCCACCCTCCCACCTCTACCCAAAGCAGCGCCAAACAGAGGCAGCAGGTCCTGACAGCTACAAGCACATCTTACGGGTATCTGCAGAATTCCCCGTCTAGAAACCGAGCCCGGCAGCCCGCACTTTACCGGCCACCTCCGGTTTCCCTCGCAGTTCAGCAGTAAGCGTCTCCATTCTATAGATATCCCACACCTTGACGCGCCATTCTGCACAGAAGGGGGATTCAGAGCAAATATTTATTTATTTTATTTAACAATGATTTATATACCACATCTTCCATAGTTCAGTTGCGGTTCACAATAAACAACAGGTAACAAATCGGAGTTTGTTTTACATAAAACATCATATGATCAAGTAACAATAAGATAAACAACTAGTGTTAATACAGAACAGTATAGAACAGTGTAAACTATATACATTATGTACAAATACACATTATGTGGGGCTTAAGTGTTATTCAAAGTACAGTATCAGCTATGAAGAATTGTATGTGTAGGTCATTTGGAATTTGTTAGATAAAAACTGGTTAGCCATTATCTAATACTCTCCAGGCTGCTAGTAGCAAGCAGTTCAAAAGACGCCAAAGGTCTGCGTCCGCAAAATCCAGCGGCAAGTGGCCCAGCATGCAGGATGCAGGTGAGAATGGGATAGGCAGCCCCAGGGCTTTGGAAATATGTCGCTGGACCTCCGACCAAAAACATTGCAGCTTGGGGCCAATGTCACCACATTTGCTCTAGATCACCAACCCCCCCCCTGCAGTTTTGCCAACACAAAGCATCATACACTGTACCCCCGCGGAGGAAGTCAGCTGGGTGACAGACATATGCAGCATTTATTTGGTTAGTTAGTTAGTTAGTTTTTTGTACAGCACCTTATCCTTCAATCAAAGTGGTTAACAGGACAACAAAAGGATTTACATTGGGCATGGAGGACAGAGAGACAAGACGTTGTAATAAATTACAGTACATCATATTAATTTACAATAAATTACAGTACATTGTAATAGTATATAAAGATAAACTATAATATTATACTATAACATAACAAAATTGAATAGAAACAGTTAGTAAAGTATCTTGAACTTTTATGTGATAGGTTGTTTGCCATAAGCCTCGATGAATAGATATGTCTTAAGGGACTTGCGGAAGTTATGTGTTGACCAGGAACAGGGAAATCGAGCAAAAGTGGATATATTGGCTGACTGTATCCCAAACGTCCTCTGGTTGATCCCCAATTGCAGCTCCCCACTTCCTCTTGTACAGCAGCCCCCGATCCGGGGAAGGTTTCTCGGACAAAAGGGTCCGGTAGAATTTAGCAATGAAAGACTTGAGTCTGGTGGACTCCAACAGGACTCGCTCCCACACTCTTGTGGGGCGCAAGGTTGAGGGTTCAGATGGAATAGATCCAACGAAGTGCCGCAGTTGAAAGTATTGAAAAAAATTCAGGGAGAAGCCACAGACCTCTTCCACACTATCTTTACAAGCAAAAGCGGTACTGTCGAAAAGGGAAGAGACCTTAGGGGCCCTTCGCGAGTCTGACTTCTCCAACCCCATAGCTTGCGCAACAGCAAAAGCCGAAACGGGTATATAAGAAGAGAGCCACACTGTTTGTTATTTTATGCCGTTTACACAGTGAGCACCATAGTTTCCACAGAAGTCCTACAAACAGGTGCAATGATACTATGAACGTCGGCCGGCTCCTTAAAAAAAAAAAAAAAAAAAAAGAACAGCTCTCAGCAGAGTCGGGGCCATCCAGACCTCTTCCATACAAATTCAGTCCGAGCATGACTTGGTAACCCAATCGTGAACTGCTCAGAGACATGAGCATCAGTAATACCTTTCAAGGTCCGGAAGCCCCAGTCCTTCACGTTCTTTGTGCACCACCAGTATGGTCCACCCTACACAGGACGTTTTCCCCTGCCACATAAATGACGAAAGTGCGTTTTTCACCACTTAAAAAAAAACTCCTTGGCGCTTGGATACGCAGGCTGCATGAACAAGAACAAAATTGGATGTTCGGCGAGGAGGAAAGCCATGGCTGATTAGAACTCCCGATTCAGGCCTCTTCTTTTGCTAATAAATCAGTGCTTTACCACCCCAAACACCTTGAAACAACTGCTGGGGAAGCAAGCAGGCAGCGGCGCGCTGAGAGAGATGCTAGTACGGATCACCGCAGGCAGCGTATACCAAAGAAGCTGCCGCATGCTTGGAAGCCACCAATCCAGGGCCCAGTGCACAAAATGGCTGCCGATCGTTAGCAGGCCAGCCTGGTAAAGACTGGGGAGCTGGCTGCAGAGATCTCGGAGGTGGTCTCCACAGCACTTGAGGATCACATCAACATTTCAGTCCACGGCGGATGACGTCTGGGAGAGATTTGAGGTGCAGCTGCAGAGGGTCATGGCACAAGAATCATTGGCTGACAGTATGGTGGAACAGGTCACACAAGCGGTAAGAGGTAGCAACAGTTCCTTGACAGTCTAGAGGAGCAGGAAAATCACACTCGCCGCAACAATCTCTGGGTAGTGCGTCTTGGCAAATCTCCGCCTGGGGGGGGTGGCTGTACAACGTTTTTAAAGTTTGGCATCCGACAGCCCTGGCACTGCGAGAGGGTCCGCCGCGTGCGACTGCAGGGGGGGAGCCTGGTGCCCAACCGTGGACGACCATTGGCCACCACCTCATCTGGACAGATAAGGAGAGGATTCTGTGGGCATACCGATAACACAAGACCCTGGAGTATGAAAACAGGAAGATGTTAAATAATAACGATTCTCCAACAGGGTGGTAATGAAACATAGGGAATTTTGGTCTCGTATGCACCATGTTCCATTGGCGGGGCATCGTTTGCTCTTTTGTTCACTCATAAGCTGCAGGGGCAAGCCGGTACTTTAACAGCATAGACAAAGGCTGCAGGATCCTGGAGCGTTGTGGCAGCCTGGTCTGGGGAGAGGAACGGTGATCTGAGGGAGCGCAGATCCCATTTGTACACGTTTGGGACTACCTTGTTGTGCGGCCAGCACAGTAGCTGTCGTGCAGATCAGGGTGCATTGGACTCGGCGGCAGCCTGGATCGAGTTGAGGAATAGTGGACTGTGGGAGCCTAGGCCCCATTTGTACCAACTGGAGTGTGTGCATCGCTGCCTAGGAGGGCTTCTGGGAGGGGTGATCTTGTACATAGCCGAAGGTGGCTCCATTGGTGGGCTTTTACAACCTGTATAAGAGTGACTGCCGACTGTACTGAGATAGCTGCCCCTTGGGGATTGGACTGTGTTGCGGCCCTTAGACGCTGGCAGTGTGGACCTCCTTCTGGAGATAGGCGTAGAAGCATGCAACTGCGCAGGCAGCGGTGCCCCACCTCTGTGAGACCGTTTTTATTCTTGTTGCACTGCCATGTTCATCTATGTTTTCATGTGGGTCTGGTATGGGGATCGGGGCAGGGGAGTCCAGGATTGTGCAGCCTGGGGGTGGTGAGGGTTGGTGATCCTGTGGAAGGACCCGAGGGTGTTGGCGACAGAGTGGGGAACTGGGGGTGGGTAGTGGATGTGTGGTGTTGCTGGTGTGGTTTGGATGGGGCTGTTTGGGAGGCAGCACCAAAGGGCAGGAGGGTGGGGCAGGCTGGACGGGGCAAGGGGGGTAGATGGGGGCTAGGGAAGTTGTCTAATGTTTCCAGGATGCCGTCGATGGGAGGGCATCCTATGGAGCTCAGCTGGGAGGCTCCAGGGGTTGTTTACATTACAGCTTAGCGGCTCTGTGCACTTTGGAGAGTTACCCACTGAGCTTTGTAACCTGAATGTGGGCAGCTTTCTGCGGCTTTCTTTCCCCAGTTAAGTGGGAAAAAGGTTTTACCTACCTCTGCCGGCTGGGTGCAGATGTAGCCCTGTCTCAAGAAACTCATCTCACAGAACGGGAACACGTTAAGCTTAAAAGGGGCTGAGTGAGGGAAGTTCATTTCTCTGCATACAACTCCCAGCAGAGAGGGGTGGCTATCATCATTGGGAAACGGGTGGCTTTTAAGACCCATAAAGTGGTGTGGGATGAAGAGGGCAGGTATGTGCTGGGCTGGGGACTACTGCAGGGCAGGAAGGTGGTGGTGTGTGGCATCTATGCACCGAACATGTATAGGCTCTCATTCTTTGTAGAGCTGGTGGCGAAGCTGGCAGGCCAAACTGAGTATTCCTTGGTGATGGGTGAGGACTATAACATGATGGCCAGCCCAACTATTGACAGTCAACCCCTGTTCCTGACCCCCCAGGGCCAGGAGGCACGGGTGGTTAACTTCCTGTGCCAGGAGCTAGAGTTCATTGATAGCTGGCTCACCCTACATCCTTTGGACCGAGAATACACTCACTATTCAGTGCCCCACAAGTCCCATACATGAATAGACTACATCCTTTTATCGAAACATCTCTTTGGGAAATTAGTGAAGGGGGTGCTTCATGCCGCAGTGCAGGTGGACCTGTTGAGCAGGGGAACTGGTTGTGGTGGTTGCACCCTGGATGGAGCCAGGACCCTGAATTCTGTCAATTCCTGTGTAAGTGCTGGAAAATCGGGTGGAGGACGTCGGACCCATAATGCATTGGGAAGCAGCGAAAGCCATGTGTCGGGGCTACAACATAGGCTTCATGCGCAGCAAGCGGCAACAGCAGAATCAGTGACTTTTGTTGGAACTTTGTGAGCTGCAGCGCTGCCATGACCGGTGCGGGGCCACGAGGGCAGCGGAGCACCAGCAGCAGCTCCAGACGCAGCGCAGCAAGGTAAATGCACTGTCGTAGCAGCGGGCTCTTCAGAGCATGCGGGTCTATAAGTATAAACCGCATCAGTGGGGGGATAAGTTGTGAAAACTGTTGGTGAATCTAATCAAGTCCTTTAGGGTGACGCGCACAATCACTCGGCTTTGAAACAATGACAGCACGTTGGTGATCAGTACCCAAGACACAGCAAATAAATTCCTAACCTTCTTCCAGTCCTTGTACCTGGAAGGCTCCAAGACCTGCCGCTGCCCCACCTTGCCGCTGAGGAGCGGGCCTACCTGGAGCATCCACTCATGGCCGCGGAGATTCTAGCATATATCAAAGGTTTACAGCTGGTGAAGACGCCTGGTCTGGATGGCCTCTGTCCTGAATTTTACAAAATCTTAGAGGCGACTGTTGTACCGTCGCTTCGCAACATGGGGGAGGCAGCGTGTGAAAGGGCGTGCATAGATCTGCAAGGAAACCGCGCATTGGTAGTCGTGTTGCCAAAATCAGGTAAAGACCCGGAGCGGGTGGAAACTTTCTGACTCATCTCTTTATTGAATCAGGACCTTAAAATCTTGGCAGGGGTTCTGGTGTGGTGCCTGGGCACGGTGGTGCTTAGCCTAGTGCATCCAGACCAAGTGGGCTTTGTGAAGGGGCGTAGCACTGTAAGCCAACTGATGTGTGTGCTGACGATGTTCTGCCAGCGCAGGGCCGTGGGCAAGAGGCAGTGAGCCTAGACACCAAGAAGGCCTTTGACAAGGTGGCGTGGGACTACCTGTCTTGGGTCCTACCAAAGTTCAGACTCTGAGATTACTTCATAGGGTGGGGGACAGGCCATCGTCATTCCATCAGTGGGTAAATCAAATGCATAATTTGGCCCAAGCGGAGGAGTATATTTATCGAACTTCCAAGACGCCTCTTTGGGCTGTATATAAATGGTTCTGGAACCAGTTTAGGATAAAATTCCCTAGGAGGTAGGCTAGGTAAGGTGGGAGCTGGGCGTTACTGAGAGGGGGTGAGCCCAGGCATACACAGTGGCTTCATGTTGGTATGTTGATGTGTTTACTCTTGCAACGGTATAAGCTGTCATTCTCTGTGGAGCTGCAGACCAAACTGAGTATTCCGGCTTAAGACCACGGACAGTGTGGCGCACCCCCTCCAGTGTGAAGGTGCGTTCAGTTATGCCATGCACGTCTAGAGGCAAACGAGGGAGGTCCGCCGCTGCAACCCACTCCCAAATCTCTCTATCACTAGACGGGTAGGCAAAGGACTCTGCATCTCAGAGGAGCGATAAAGCGGTGACCTATTTTCTGCTTTAAGCAGACGGACCTCTTTCCTTTCCCACTGCCTCTTCATCTGCCAGAGGAGCAGGCGGCTCACTTTGTTCCCATGCTCATAAAAGCATCATTTCGTGTGAAGTGCAGTGATAACGATAGGTTCCCCCTGTTTAGTCACCAGCTGCTAACCATACTCGGTCCCCTACTCAACTATCTCCCTTTTGCAGTTTGTCCTTTAGCTCCAACTTTGACTTCCGGAACCAACTGGAAAAGGACATAAGTTGGCCCCTAAGGCATAAATGCCGAACTGTCGGCAGAGTCATTAAAGCTAAATACTCCTGCCAACCCTTCAGTAACAGTTGCATAAACTCCTTATTCTTAAGGAGACCTCTATGCAGGGCCCATGTCCATGGGGGCACCTCCATTTCCTTTTCCTGAAGTACAGTGGTAAAGATGGCGTGGTCCAACACCCCATGGTTCCAACAGCTGCAACACTGAGAATCGAGTGAAGCCCCTGTGAAATAAGCCAAAAATCAATCCTACTCTTGTGTGCAGATGAGAAACGTGTGTGGTTCTCCAGGCACCGAACAATTCCAGCTGCTTCATCAAGGAGCGAAGTCTATTTGTTCCCGTAGAAGGAGTCCCAATATATCCACCCAATCTATCAAGGCCAGACAACACACAGGTGAAATCTCCACCCATCATCACTCCCCCCTTCTGGTGAGATTGTACTGCATCCAACACAGCATCTAGGGCCGATCCAACCTGTGCGGAAGGGATGTAGACATTGACAGTAGTGAGTGTGACCCCATTCAGTGTCCCATTCAAAATCAGAAACCTCCCCTCCGGGTCTCCGACTTGGGTCTGCATTTGGAAGGGGCAGGGGCGGAACCTGAGGAGAAAAGTTAGATGTATAAACTTGCGGGAGCCACTTGGACTTGAGTCACAGGTGATCCTGCCCCTTGAGGTGTGTTTTCTGCAGGAGAGCAATATCTACCCTCTCCCTCCGCAATTGCTCCAACACCCTCTTGCGCTTGATGGGACTATGGAGGTCCCAAGAAACTAACTTAACCACGACAACTGCCCAACCCAGCAACAATGAACATTCCTTCCGCCAGATGCAGTACTATCATGTTCCATCCATGACCAAATCCCTCCATCAAATTAACCCCTTGTCCCGCCACTCACCCCACTCATCCCTCCCTCTCCCCCCCCCCCCCCATAAAGCAGTGGCCAAATCTCGATAGACCAGAAAAGAGAAGAAAAAAAATGGTCACCACGCATAAAGTTCTGGAGCATTGATATCTCCAGACCAGGAGCCCTCTCTCCCAGCTCTCCCACCTCCAAATGGATAAGTAAATACTCCCCACAGGCCTCCCTGAAGGGAAGAAACACAGAAATAAAGGGAGTGACAATCTATGCCCCCATCCCATCCACCCCCACCTCGAGCAGCCAACCAGCTAATACAAAAAAGCCCCCAAAACACCACAGGGGGTTCATTGTCTTCAGCGGGCAGCCCTGTCACACCACCCTCCAAGGACAAACCCCCTTCTCCCCCCCCCCCCATCCCCTCTCCCCAGCCCCGCACCCAAGGGGTCCCTACGTGTCCTAGCCCCAAAGCAGAAACTGAAGAACCCCCCCTCCCGTACAGATGATAAAACCCAGTTCAAGACCAAATATGAGAAAAAATCAGGACAGCAGACAGAAAGCAGAAATAGACAAAAGTATAACACAGTCCTTCACGGAGGCTTCATACTGTTTATCTTCCGCTCCTGCTGGGCACCAGGGTCCTTACATCGCCTGGAGGTATAGGTCTGCCAGTCTCGATGATCCACCCACCCTGCTGCAAGATTTCAACCATATCCAGACAGTCCTCGAGCTCCACAACCTTATGCTAGGTGTCTTCCCGTTCAAAGATCGGTGAGAACAGGAATCCCCAGCGGTATTTAATGACCTTTTTCTTGGAGTAGCTGAGTTAAAAGTTTGAAGCTTTTCCTGCGTTCCAGCGTATATTGAGAGAGGTGCTGATAGATCTGAATCTCCTGGCCATGTAAGGAGATAGACCGCTTTCCCCACACACTTCGCAACAGACGTACTTTCTCCTCAAATGAGTGGAAGTACACGATGAGAAAGCGCTTGTGGGAGCCAGGCCCAGCCCTAGGACCATCTCCTCTATGTGCTGTCTACATTTTCCGTGGCCCCGGGAACCCAGCAGAAGAGCTGCTGAACCAGGCCTCCAGTGTCTTCCCTGTCTGAACATTGTTCCGACGCTGACGGTTTTGTAGGTCATTGTGCCGCTCGTGCAGGTTCTTGGTAAGTGATTCCAGCTTGTGGACTTTGGATTGAAATAGTGCGGTTGTGTCGATTTGTTCAGCGATATTGATCTCAGTTTGCATGACCCTGTCGTCTAGGGCAGGGGTCTCCAAACCAGTCCTGGAGGGCCGCCATCCTACCAGGTTTTCAGGATATCCCTAATGAATGTGCATGAGATAACGTCAGATACAATGGGGGCAGTGCATGCAAATATTCATGCATATTCATTAGGGATATCCTGAAAACCTGACTGGTCTACAGCCTTGATTTCAGCTTTAAAGTCACTCACTGCTTTGGTGATGTCCACCCAGAAAAGTTTGTTCCTGTAAGATCTCCAACAAATCCGCCTTGGTGGCAGGGGAAGACATGGTAGCAGGATCTCCGGAGCTTGGCGCACTTGCCTCTTCACAGGTAGACTTTGCATTGCGGGAATGGGAGGGCGGAGGGTGGCTGCCAGGTTCACGGGCAGGAAGACGTCTGCATTCTCAGATCTCATTCCTTGGGCATGCCGGTCGGAACAGGAAAAAGTGTGCAAGTCCTGCGCTGGTCAGGCCCCGCTCCCTGTAACAGCTGCCATACTTTGTTATCATCGCTCGGGGGCTCGGAGCTGTCCAGCGGCACGAGTGAGCATTTACCAACCCTCAAGGTCACATTAGACGGCAGGAACGCGGCCGAAACCGCGATGACAGGCTGTGGAAGAGAGGAGCTCTGTTCTTAGGTAGCCATTTTAGTTTGGGCTCACCTGCGCCCCCCAGCCCTAGTACATTTTCAGAGGGGTCAATTTTGGAGCCGAACTCTCAAAGACAGGAGCATAAACCCTTTGGATATCAGGCCCTGTGTGTCTACCAGCCACTGGGAAACATAGAACTTCCTCTGAAAATCTGGTTTACGTCCAGATACCTAGAATGAGGAATTTATATAGAGAAAATGATCATTGCCCCCTCCTCCAGTACATCCATAAATTCATTTGAATAAATGCAGAGATGTGCAGGTCTTATGTTTTTTTTAAATTTTGTAATAGCTCGCTGGTTCGGAAGGGGGGAAGTGGCTTTATAACAAACATTTTAGCTTTATCAGTGCTCCTTTCTTCTGCGTGGGCCAGAGAGGGAGGGGGGCCTGCACTGCCTGCAGCCATATTTCGGTATGCCCTCACCACCCCCATTAACACTCTGCCCCCTCTTCTCCTACCTTCTGTACTTGAGCCTCTGCGCCCAGTGAACAAAGGCCTCCTGCCGCTCTTTTCCCACCACTAACCCCCCCCCCCCCTCCTAACTCAGCTCTCCTCCAATATCCTGCCTGCTCTGGCCTCTGGCCCCTTCACTTCTCCCCTTGTTCTCGCTCCTATATCCTCTCCCCTCTCGCTTCATCCCTTTCCCCCTCCTTCTCTCTTCTCCATAATGAGCATTGTGGAACCTGTGTCTTTTGGGGAAACTGCTAGGTACGTATGACCTAGATTGGCCACTGTTGGAAACAGGATACTGGGCTTGATGGACCTTGGTCTGACCCAGTATGGCATATCTTATGTTCTTATGATGCCCCGTCACTCTGCCCCACCTTCTCTAGTGAAGTCCCTTCTCCTCCATCCCTCCCCCTCTTTATTTTGCGTCCCCATTCCTGAAACTCTACCCCCTATCTCCCAGATCCTTGCACCTTCTCCCTCTGTCCCCCTCCCCCCATAGGTGCCTCCTTCCTTCTCTCTCAAGGCACATAATCAGACTTTCAGTGGCAATGCCAACGTGACCATCGCCAAGCACTGCCCCACCCCGTAACTGTGCCCCCTCACTCTTCTGTGTGGCAGATGACTGGGAGAGGTGAAAGGTATAATAAAACAAAATAAATAATAAACAAATAAAATGATAAAGGAAAGATTCAGACCCATGGTCAAGGAAGACCCCCTTGGAACTGTCTCTGTGATGGGTAGTGCCTGTTAAGGGGCGAAGAAGGGTTAAGAAAGAATCATCCGTCTTTAGTCATCCATAATAATGCTTTCCCTACCCCCATCCACTTTCAATTTGTTTCAACCCAGAGGTAGCCACTTGCTGTCTCTCTCTCATATGCAGGGATCTGAAGTTGGACAATGTGATGTTGGATGCAGAAGGACACATCAAGATCACGGATTTCGGCATGTGCAAAGAGAATATATTTAGCGGGGCCACTACTCGGACTTTCTGTGGCACCCCTGACTACATCGCCCCCGAGGTATGTGCGCCGTGATCTCTTTGCCCTCTCGTAACCCAAAGAGAGTAATTTCCCTAGAGGAGATAAGAGAAGATGTGATATTGCATGCTTCTACTTATTTGATCTCAGAATAAGATGTTCAGAGACAAGGGGTCAGCACAGAAGGCTGAAGGCAGGGAGAAAACATCAGAGAGAAACAGTGGTTCAGCTTCTCATCCAATTTTTAATTTTTCCTCCAGTTCCCAGACTGGCTAGCTTGCATACCAGTCCTCTGTGTCAAAGGCTTCACTGAAATCCAGACAGATCACGTCTGTTGTCCCCTACTGCTTTGGTCGCTTGAACAAAAAAGTCAGTTAGGTTTGTTTGGCAAGACTTTCCTCTTGTGAAGCCACGTGATTCCTTAGCCCACCCGTCTTCAAGGTGTTGCACTACTCTGCGCTTTGGAAGTGCTTCCATTATCGTACCCATCTCTGAAGTTAAACTAAACAGGTCTGGGGTTTCCACGTCCTCCTCATTCTCTTCCTAGTGGAGCGGTGATCCATCTGCTCCTCTTCTGTGCCAAGTGCTATGCTGACCAAAGCTTTGAGGGTTACGGCCAATACCTCCTTTGGCTGCTTCAGTGTGCTGGATTGTGCCCCGTCAGGTCCCGGAGTCCTCTCTACCTTCTTTTGTGCCAGTATTAGATTGCCAGCTCTTCAAACAATGGAAACATGTTCATCCCGCAGTCTTTATGTTTTCGTCTTTTGTGGACATGGCCTGGGTTAACTTTGGCTGTTTCCGACTGAGGGAGGGGGAAACAGCTCTCTGGTGACACAGTTTCTTTCCACTGCAGATTATTGCCTATCAACCCTATGGGAAGTCGGTGGACTGGTGGTCTTTTGGTGTCCTACTCTACGAAATGCTGGCAGGACAGGTAAGTGGCATCTGTCTTAGCTGGGGAAAGAGCTACAGATCCTCCCCCAAAGTGGTTTAGCAGTAGGATTTTTATGAATTCTCTGGATGGGGCCAGTGTCCAGAATTTTCCTGTTCTATGTAGGAATCTTCCATAGCTGTTGGCCAGATATACATGTCTTCCAGCCTATCTTCAAGGACCCAGGATGGGGAATGGGGGAACTGCCTGATTCATGTGTGTGGTGGTATAAGTTATCTGATATTTTGCTTTGTCCTCTATTTTTTGGGAAATGCAACTGGGCACAGCCTCCGTTTGACGGTGAAGATGAGGATGAGCTTTTCCAGTCCATCATGGAGCAGACAGTGACTTACCCCAAATCTCTCTCCAGGGAGGCTGTCTCCATCTGTAAAGGGGTAATTCATGCTCTTCAGGGCTGGATAGGGGAAGCGTTGGTTGGGCAGCACCATGTGGCTGTAACCTGCAGCCCCGTAATGTATGGCTATTGTGTGGGGCAAGACTCAATGGCCGGGCAGTTTTCACAAGCTTGGTAATATCTACGAAGCCATCAGCCTGTGTCCTTGCTCCTGCCCACCTGGTTCTCATCAGAGCAGCATCAATCATGGTATTCTCCCCTTTCACGCCTTCCATTAATTACTCAAATTTACTGTTTTCTTTGCTTCTATGACTCTGCCCTTCCTTTTAGATGGGGCCTATCACAAATGGGCCCCGGTTCTCATCATGGAGACAGGATGCATGACTTCCATTCATGCCCCTTGCCATCTTCAGATTTTGGGCTTGGGCTTTTGACAGCACAGAGGCCTCGGAGCTCTGTAGGAGGGTTGGTGTCAACGAGTCTTCTAAGTACGAGTCTTGCCTTTGCTCGGCCTGACCTTTTTACCTCTGTCTCCTAGCTCCTCACCAAACACCCACTGAAGCGCCTGGGCTCGGGCTGTGATGGCGAGCGGGATATCCGAGAGCACTCCTTTTTCCGCTGGATTGATTGGGAACGTCTGGAACACCTGGAGATTCAGCCTCCCTTCAAGCCCCGCCCAGTAAGTTCCCACCCTTGCTAAGTACCCAGCTCTCGTTGGCTGGGCATGGTACTCTACAGCGTTTGGGGATTTGGAAAAAAAGATCATGGTAAGGGAGATGATCTGTGCCCTCCACCCTTCCTTCAATCGAGTTTCATGAAGAAGAACTTGTGTTAAGGTGCTGGATAGAGCAGATGGTCCCAGGCAACTATTATGAAGCTTGGGCTACCATGGACTCTCTCCTTTCCAAAAACCACAGACAACATTAACGGTGACTGGATCCTCTGACAGGCTCAGGTTGTTTTTTACTGAACCGATGTAAGAATTATCTGAAAATCGGTGTGGGAAGGCTTGAAAGCGGTTATTAGGGGGAGGTTTATAATGTGGGGGGCGAGGAAGAAGCGGGAAAGAAGGCAGCAGGAGGAGGGGCTGATGAAGGAGTTAAAAGAAGCGGAAGAGAGACTTCGAAGGTCTGGGGCACAGAGCGATAGGGGGAAGGTGGTGAGAGTGAAGGAGGAGTTGTATGCCCTGCAGGTGGATCGGGTGGCCAATGCACTACAGAGGGTAAAACAGGTGTTACGAGTTTGGAGATAAAGCGGGTCAGTTGCTGGCGGGGTGGCTATGGAAGCAAATTGTGGCATCAATGATATATCAGATTAAGGGGGTAGATGGGAAAATATGTAGGGGGGATGAGATAAGAGATTTAAGGAATTTTATCAGGACTTGTATACGGGGGTGGATGGGGTGGGGGGGGGGGGAAGAGATCTTAGACTATCTTGATGGGATAACGCTAGATGAATTGCCTGAGGGGGCTCAAGCAGATTTAGAGGCTAGGATCACGGAGGAAGAAATCGGGAGGGTGGTGAAGGGGATGGCGGGAGGGAGGGCCCCTGGATTAGACGGGTTGAAGGGAGTTTTTATAAGGTCTTCTTGGGGGATATAGGGGGCATTTTGGGGTACTGGATCCGGGAGGGGGGCTGCCACGGGAAATGTTAACCACGGGGATTACGGTCCTTTTAAAGCCAGGGAAGGATCCCTTAAGTTGTGGGTTATATAGACCTATTTCTCTCCTTAATGTGGACGTAAAAATTTTGGCTAAGATCTTAGCGGATAGACTGAGTGGGTGGCTACCAGGGATAATTAAGGGGGATCAGGCGGGGTTTATTGTAGGACAGCAAGCAGCAGATAATATAAAGAGGGCGGTAGGGGTGGTATGGGAAGCGAGGCAGGAGCAGGAGCAGGAGCAGGAGCAGGAGCAGGAGGACTTCCTGTTGATGTCAATCGATGCCGAGAAGGCGTTCAATAGAGTTCATTGGGGTTTCTTAATGAGGGTGCTGGAAAAAGTGGGGTGTGGGCTGAATTTTTTGAAATGGGTGAAGGGTCTATACAGGGGGCCAAGGGCTAGGGTTAAGGTCAACGGGCGATACTCCCAGGATTTTGAGCTGGGGAGGGGGACAAGGCAAGGGTGCCCTTTATCCCCGCTGTTATTTGCACTGGTAGTGGAACCGCTGGCGGAAAGGATTAGAGCGAATGAGATGGATGGAGAGGCAGAAGAGAGGTTGAGGAGGTTATACCCTCTACACTGGGTCAGTAATTCCTTGGGCTACCTTGGAGTGAATATTACACCTAGATATGGGGATCTATATAAGGCTAATTACCCGAGGCTATTTGGGGAAATAGGAAAGGATTTAGAGGGGTGGATGAGGCTAAAGATTTCCTGGCTAGGAAGGATGTTAATATGTTTTGACTTTTTGGTATTGATATGGCTAGGAAGGATAGCTGCCATCAAAATGAATATCCTACCCCGTCTGCTGTATATGTTCCAGGCTCTCCCGGTTGAGATACCGGAGGGGGCAATGAGGGCCTTGCAAAGACGGGTATTTAGGTATATCTGGAAACGGAAACCTCCGAGACTTGCTAGGAGAGTTATGTATGCTGCAAAGGAGGAGGGGGGGCTGGGGGTGCCAAATTTGTTGGATTATTATAGGGCGGCACAGCTAACACACCTAATGGACTGGAGAGAGGGAGGGAAGTGAAACCATAGGTGTGTTTGGAGAGAATGAGGGTGTTGCGGGGGGAGGTTGGATGTGTGGTTATGGGCCCCAAAGGAGGAGAGGGGGGAATTAGGGGGGGGGCACACCTGCTATGAGGCAGGTGGCGTGGCTATGGGATAAGGTTAGAGGTCCGGAGGTGAAGAGTAGAGAGAGCGGGTTCTCAGTAATGACCCCATGGAGAGGGTGGAGAGCTTTCAAGTCCGGTTGGGAGGGAGGGCGGGTTGATAGTTGGAGGGGTAAAGGGCTATGCTGTGGATTTCAGTTGTTGGAGGAGGGGGAATTAAAGAGCTTTGCAGTAGTGAAGGAGGAGTTTGGACTGGAGGAGGGGGATAGGTTTGCTTATTTGCAGGTGAACTCCTTTCTGCGAAGAGAGCTAGGGAGGAAAGGGATGGAGAGGGAGTTTTCGGGGTTGGAGGTGACATGGTATGGGAGGAGAGGGTCGAGGGGTATGATTTTGGGATTATATAAAGAGGTGAAAGAACAAGGGGGAGGGAAATTTAAGTATATGCTAGATTGAGAGGGGGACTTGGGGCAGATGCTGTCTTCCAAAGACTGGACGAGAGTGTGGGACCAGATAAAGCGTGGTCCTCGCTCAAGTAAGATTAAAGAGAACAGCTATAAAGTGTTGATGCGTTGGTATTATACGCCAGAGAGACTACATCAGATGTACCCTGACGTGTCTCCCCTTTGCTGGCGGGAGTGTGGGGAGGTGGGGAGTTTCTGGCACATTTAGTGGGGGTGGAGGAAGGTTCAGGGGTACTGGGGTAGGATCCTGGAGTGGATTTGGCTGAAATTAGGAGTGGTGGTGGATTTATCACCGAGTCTTTTTTTTTGCTTCCTTGAGGGGGGGAAGGGAAAGTAGACTGTGGGGGTAGGATGGGGTTGGCCTGCTTAAGTGCGGTCCGATGTGAGGTAGCAGCGGCTTGGAGGGCGAAGGAGATGCCTTCGGTGGGACAGTATGAGAGGGGGCTTAGGAATGTGGTCTTAATGGAGAGGTTAACGGCGGCAAGGCAGCTGAGGGTGGTGTGGTTTGAAGAGGTATGGGGTAAGCTGTGGAAGGTATTAGGTGGGGAATAGAGAGGGGGAGGGTTGGGGGGATAGGTGGGGAATAGAGAGGGGGAGGGTTGGGGGGATAGGTGGGGAATAGAGAGGGGGAGGGTTGGGGGTTGGGGGGATGGGGGGTGGAAGGAGGTGGGGGGAAGAAAACAAAGGTAGGGGTGTGGATTAGAGGGTGGGATTATCATAGAACAAACTGTTGGGGGGGTGTAAGGGAATAACAGAACATGAGCAATTGTTTGGGGGGGGAGAGTAGTAGTGCATACTCATCTGTTTGTTAGTAATTAATGGTATTGATGGGGCTGTGGATTGTTATTTGTATTTGCTGGAGTTTTTCATATAGGGATAATAAACATTTTAAATTCAAGAATTATCTGAAAATGCTGGTAGATATGCAGAAATTTTCAAGGCCCTGCATTGGCAAAGTCTAGTGGTCTCCAGGGTTCTGGGACACCGCCATATTGTAGAAGTTTATATATCGGGTCCACTGGGGAGGGGGAGGTAACCCCAGCTCAGAAAAGACATAGGAACTTCATATGATGTGTATCATCCAAGCCCAGTGATCGACATTCAGGCAGAAGCCACAGTGTCCCATAATACTACCACACTCTTTGAACCGGGGCATCCACATAAAGAGTCCTAAATCAAAATCGAAGTGCACCAGCGTTGGGACCGATGTAATAAAACACATTTAACATGTATGCAAAACCTCTTCTTAATGTGAGTGCAAAGAGTTGCCACGTCAGGACATTAAATTTTGGCCACACTAGAATTAGTGGTTTGTAGGGTAACTCCCAAACCACTAGTGGGCGCACTCTTCAGTCTCAGAAATCCCACTGTCAACCAACCTGAAGTGAAGAGGCCTTTGTCTGCAACAATCACCTGCCACCAGGACACATTGTCTTCTCTCCCCTCAAGTCAAAAGCCTGTCCCCTTCCCTGAGCCCTTCTGCACCCTCTAGAAGGCAAACATATGCGTCCAGAAGTTCTTGTGTCTTCATGGTAAGAGTGAAGGGAAAGCCCTGTGGAGGGAAGGAAGGATGGGGTCTCTTTTAGCAGCTGTCAGAAGTGAGAGGGAGGCCCTGGTGCAGCTGATACCCAGGAGGGAGAGAGCGAACAAGGAAAAGCTAATTGCTAAATGGTGTATTCACTTTGGCCCTCTTAGAATTGGGGGTTTCAGGCCCTCAGGTCTAACTAGGACTTAATCAGTGGCTGTTTACCTAGCGCTTGGTAAATAGTGTGGAGGGTGCGCGTAAAAAATTATTACCAAGCACTGGTTTCTTTCATTTGCACAGGTGCGTTCACAATTTTTTTTTCTTGCTTACTCTGTCTTCTTGAACAACTTTAACAGCTTTAGTAAGACCTTCCTGCATTGTGCATTATTTTTAGCATGACAGGAAGATCTTAATGTGCATAGTAAAGAATAAGGCAAAGGTCTTAGTGTGTGAGAACATTCTTACGTATCACCATAGAACTGCCAAAGTTTGGACATGTCTTTAACCCAAGCTCTGAAGAGGTCTGTTTTATTTCAGAAGCTCTCCTCTGCATCAGTCTAGCTTGCTTGTCTAGTCTTCATCCCACCAGAACCCATATGCCTGACATTCAACATTCTCATGCAGAGTTGGCTGTCCATGCGATGCGTCTCACATAAAGGTTCTGCATGTCACAAGGTCATGAGAGGTGGTAGCTAATCACTGTATTTCTTTATTTTTCAGTGTGGAAAGAGTGGGGAAAACTTTGACAAATTCTTCACTGGGGTTGCCCCAGCCCTGACCCCGCCAGATCAACTAGTGCTGGCCGGCATTGACCAGAGCGAATTCCGTGGTTTCACCTACGTCAACCCAGAGTTCCAACAGCCTAGCCTGCACTCCGTCCCACACAGCCCTGTGCCAGTTTCTGTGGTGTGATGACCCCCCCCCAAACATTACTACCCCCTTGCCCCTCCTTGCCCACATTCCAGTGCTCCTACGGCACAGGCAGCAAATGATAGGCATTCTTCTGTACCTCCATCCAGCAACCTTGGCCAGTGTTGGTCAGCCATGGCTTCCTGAGTGATGCAGTGCCTTGTCCAAGCCGCATTCTCACCCATCCAGTGAATATGTCATGTGTGATGGTCTTGTACAAGGGAAGAGGGAAGGCAGTGTTGTTCAAAGATCCCTTCCTGCTGGACTTGTCAAGAAGTTTAGCATGGTTCTTCGCTTTTGTAACGGTGAAAATCGATTTAAAAAACCTACATAACCAACAAGCATCACCAAACATGGAAACTGGAACCAAAGGACTGGTGATTTTCAGGATTGGCTCGTTGTGGGAGAAGAACTGGATTTTTGTGATAGCCTGGAATGGACTTGGGGCAAGCCCAGCGGGAAGACCCGCTTTGAACTGAATTTGGTCACCCACGTGGGTTGGACTCCGTCTTCCGCTTACCTCTTCCCTACCCTCCTATCCAAACCCAAAATTGCGACCTTCCATCCTGCCTCCCTTACCTGCATGGCTGTAAATGCTCCTCTTTTCCTTTTGGCTGGCATGGTAGATAAAGCGTACTACAAATGCCTAAAGTAGTCTTCAGTGCCAGGACCTCCTTCACCTGTCAGTTGAACTTTCAGGATCTTCACCAATCTCATGCGTAGTCATTGTGGACATCCTGAACTGCAATGAGGTCCCCAGGACAGGTTTGGGAGGCCCAGGCTTTAGTGGCTGTCCATCCCTCTTTGTGCAATGAACTGTCTTGAATCACTGCTTCAGTGAATACTGCTTCTCTGAACCTCAGCTGTGGTATATTGGTTGAAAACTCAACAACATTTTGTCTTTGGATTGATTTGCTTCTAGACCTTTCCTAACAGAGTTTTTGAATGGTTACCAATGAGGTGGGTGGGGTTGTTCTCCATTAGAGTACAAGGAAGTAGGCTCTCCTTTATGTTCACGAACACCAAGAACTTTGACCTTCTACAGATTCTCAACTTAGGCTTTCCTCCTGCTGTAGATGTGTTTAACTAGAAATTCATGTCGACTGGGGGATTCTCATACTTCCACAACCAGCTATTCGCAGCTGACCTTCTCTGAGCCTATGTTCATTATCACACTAACAAAATGGTGGTGATGAGCGAGGATCCAGTATCAAAACAGCCAGGGCAAAAAATATCCCCCAGATTTTATCAGCTCTTACCTGATGGATTCTCCCAGCATGCCCAGGCATAAGCCATAGATTGTGCAGGAACTTTCTGGAAAAGAACCCTCACCTTCAAAAGATCAGGCGGCTTATGAGCTGGCAGTGGGCTGGAACCAGCCCAATGATGATATCCCACAACATGGGCAAAATCAGTAGGAGATCCAAGTGGTTCTGGAGCTGTCTTATGTGTCAAACTGTCTTGAAAGCTGACATTCTGAGCCAGGTCAGCAAAGCAGAGTTGGTGCTGGCACGATGACATCACAACTGTAATGCTTTCTCCAAAATGGCTGCCTGCAGCAGTAGGGTCTCCTTCCAGGTCTTTCCAATTTTGGAACTGTTTGGGTCTTAGAACTTGGCACCCACCAAGATAGGCACACAGCTACTGGATGTGAGGCCTACTTGCCCTTTGAGCAGGAAAACTCTCCATCAAACATGGTGGAGCCAATTTTCAAAATGGCCGATATTCAAACACCATCGCAGTTAGCCGTGGTGCTTAAATATTGGCAGGATATTCAGCGGCAGTATTCAGAAAGAGATTCCGCTGAATATCCGGGCTGAGCTGCACTAACCAGACAAATGATGATGTTATCTGGTCCGTGGTGATTTTCACCTGTCAATTATCCAGCTTCCAAATTTGGAGAGCTTTTCAAGTGGCCTAAGCTGGCTGGAGAGGTGGCAACTGAAAATCCCACAAACTGGATGGAGTTGCCGTTGGTCTGGTTAATGCCGATACTGCTTTCGCCCTGCCCATGGATCACCAGATAGCACCGGGGCGCAACTAAGATCTTTGAATATCAGTCCCATCCTCTCTAGCAGCTTGCTTGCAGAAACGCTGGTGCGGAGATCCAGTTTCACCCCCATATCAAAGTAAGTTATTTTCACCATGGGTTGAACAATAAAGTCCCTGGGGAACCTGAGACAATGGCTCTAACAAACCTGAGTGACCTTCTGGTCTCTTGCTGTAGCTGTAGTCCTGTGTCTGCCAAAACTTTTGGGCTGGTCCCTGACTGGTGTAATTCATCCTGAAGATGTGAAATTTCATGAATGAGGACAGGCTCATTCGAGGTGGTGAAGGCAAGTGAGTTGGGAGAGATGGGACAAAGAGGGCTAGTGAGAAGGTGGTGACGTCCTGAAATGAAGCTGGGTGGGACTGGGAAGGGGGTGTCACTAAGAGATGAGGGTAGATTTAGAAATGGGGAGGGGTTATGCTTTTTAGGGTTTTTATGCTTACTTTCTGGGTACAGACTGCATAGAGCACCTGCACGGTCTGCACCAAGTTCTTCTCCATCACCAAAACGAAGAAGACACAAAGTTAAGGAAGTTTCTTGACTTTCTTCTGCAAACATATTTGTCTTTATTCTTGGGACATAGCCTGTATCTGTTCAGCCACAGTTTATAGTCCATGCTCTCTTATTCTGGGTCCCTTCCCCTGGTTCTTGAAGTCTACCTGTCTTTTTCTTTCCCTCCCCTTTCTTCTTCCTGTCTCAAGCTCTTTTCTAATCACCCTCTGGCTCCAGTAGCCATGAGGATCTTGTGAACATAAAGCCCTTCTGGGTCAGGCCTCCGGTCCATTAAGCCCAGTACCATGTCTCTGTCTGGGTCATTTGGGAGTCCTGGGTCAATCCTGAGGGGGAGATCTGTTCCCTATCATTTGCTTCCAGAAGGAAGAGGGGGTGACACCCCCCCCCCCCCAGGTCTGCCTGGATAATAAGTGTTAATGGATTTGTCCTCCAGAAATGTGTCCAAATCTTTTCAAACCTCGTCCACATCCCCTGACAACAAACTCCACAGATTAATAGTGTGTTGAGTGCAACAAATGCTTTCTTAATGTTTGGTTTAAATTGGCTACCAATTGGTTTTGGGGAGTGTCTTTCTAGTTCTCATAAAATTTGAGCATTCTGGAGGTTTCTGACACCTTTTCAGATGTAACCAGGCACAGAATCAGAACCTTTGGGTCACTCACAGGCTGAGGAGTGGCTACCTCGCTACTGGTTGGCCTACATAGGGTGCTTCATCCTTGGTTTTACCCTCCACGGCATGCAAAGACTCATTTTCCCTTGAGACAGGAAGATTGGAAGGGAAGAGGGACAGGACGCGGAGCTTGTCTGGGACAATTCATGATCTTGAGTTTGTATAGTGTTCATCAGATCTACACAGCCCTGTCTAGAGACAAAACATGAAGGGTCCCTTTCCTCTTGAGCTTACAACCAGTCAGGAGGGACTGACAAGGACTACAGCCAAAACACAAATTTGGAAGCTTTATGTTTCAACACTAAAGCCATGATGGGGAAGGCCCGAGGCTTCTTCGGAGTCTATACGAGAGCGGAACCATTGGGCTGGGTGGGTTGCCAGAAAGATAGATCAAGTGATGTTGAGGGCAGGCATTGCTTAATCTACTGGATTAAAGATTAGAAGTCACAAAGAAACAGTAAAATAACGGCAGATAAAGACCATACGGCCTATTCAGTCTTCCCAGGCATACCAACTACGGCAGTCCACAATTCCCTCTGTGCCCTTAAGAATGCTCTTGTGTCCGTCCCATGCTTTCTTGAACTCAGATACGGTTCTCGTCTCTGTCAACTTCCTTGAAGGCTGTTTCACCACTGTTTCCGTAAAGAACGATTTCCTCAGATTACTCTTGAGACATACCGAGGGCACTGTTCCCTCTAAGCTGTGCGTGTGTGCGTGCGCACACACCTCACCGAGTGAGCGCACATACATTACAACAGAGCGCACAAAAATTACAGCTCTGATTCTGATAGAAAACAACACAGACGTCTTAAAATTTAAAAGTTATGATTGTTAATTACTAGAAATTTCCCACTTCATTTAGTAATCGTCTATTTTCATTGAATTTGATTAAAATCAATGTGGTGTACATACTGTATTCTGTATATAACTCCGAGTGTCGTTATGTGGTGCACAAAAATTTAGCCTTCCTTCAAAAGCTGCACACAGCTGATATTTTATGCGCACACAGTCTACAGAAAATTGGAGGGAACATTGACCGAGGGACTATCCCCTTCTTCCTGCTGGCCATTCCTCTCCCTTTGCACCCAAGCATCCTTCTGGCTTTCGCTGTCGCCTTTTCTACCTGTTTAGCTACCTTAAGATCATCAGAAACAATCACACCCAGGTCCTGCTCTTTTGTGGACAGAAGTACTTCACCCCCTATACTCCACTGCTCCTTTGAGGTTTTGCAACCCAAATATATGACACATGAATTTGCTTCTCCCAGACGCCCCTCCAATGGAATGGAAGTAGCCTATCAAGTCTTCTTGACCCTCTCCCACCCTCCCTCTCTCCACAGTGGCAGCAGGAACTGTGCTCAATAGCATACCTGCTTCCTACGCCATGCAAAACCAGTATCCTTTGTAAATATGGGGTACTCTTTCCCCCTCTTGCTCCTCAGTCCCAAAACTCCGTGATGCTATCTTTTCTCCAAATGCCCCAGATTTGCCCTCCATAAACCTGGTCACCTTAACTCTATTGTGGATTTTGGTATCATCTGCAAAGAGGCAAACCTTACCTGACAGCCCTTCCGCAATATTACTAACAAAGATGTTAAGAAGAATTATTTATTTTATTTATTTATTTATTGCTTTTATATATCGCGCTATTTAAAATCAGTGCGGTTTACATATAACAGATTTGTGCATAACAGTCGCCTGCTGTGCATTTACAGTAAAACGGGACGATACAACTTGGACTTCAACTGGGGAAACTATCTACATCTATCTACATTTATCTGCAATATTTACATGAGGTGATTGGGACTTACTGATTCCTGGCAAGGTGTGTGGTGGGTGTGGCTGAGATACTGGGTTTGGAGTAATGTGCGAGAAAGAGGTGGTGTTTTAGTGCTTTTCTAAACTGAGCAAGGTCTGTGATTGCTTGGATGGTAGTTGGGAGTGTGTTCCAGACGCTGGGAGCGTAGAACTTGAAGGCTCGGTTCTTTGTTGCCTGGTTGTATTTTGTTATCTCATTGGGGACCTGTAGAGTATTAGAGGCGAATGCTCTCCTTGCCCTGTTTGCTGGGGTAGGGTGGGGGAGGCCTGTTAGTGCAGTAGGGGATATTTTCTTGATGGCTTTGAAGGTCATCAGGACTACTTTATATATGATACGGCAATAGATTGGTAGCCAGTGTAAGTCTTTTAATATTGGGGTGATGTGGTCCCTCCTGGAGGCTCCGTGTATGAAACGGGTGGCTGTGTTCATTGCAAGCTGTAGTGGGTTTAATGTGTTTTTGGGTAGGCCTTGTAGGATCACATTAGCATAATCAAAATAGACGAAGGACAGATCTCTGCAGCACACCACTGGTAACCTCCTCCTCAGAGTGGTCTCCATTTACCTGTACTGTTTGTTGTCTCCCACTAAACTAAATTCTAGCTATGGTTGCCAGCCGGCTCCAGATGCACCCAACAGGCTTGCTCCAGTCCTGGGTTTACCCCATTGCATGCAGTTACTTGCAGTTTTCTTGTCTTATGAAAGCAATAGAGAAATCAGAACTACATATCCCTGCATGCAATGAGATAAACCCAGGACTGGATTAAACCTGCTGTGTGCATCTGGAGCCATTTGGCAAGCCTAATTTCTAGCCCGGTCAGTCACTTTTGGGTCCAGGCCTAGTGCACTTAATTTATTTAGAAGTTGCCGGTGCTGAACAGCATCAAAGGCTTTATTGAAATTAAGTACACCTATGTCTCCCCCTCAGGGGTGTTGGTATGGCTGGATTCTGATTCTGGTAACTGAGATCACAAGTCCCCAGCTGTTCTTTAGGTGGCTGGGGCCTGCGGGGAGAGTTGCTCCAGTCATTGTCCTTTCTGTTTCCCTTCATTCACCTTCCTCTGATTTCTCGACTCTGTGTTCAGCCTTAATCTTCACCTCTTTATTTAGCTAGGCTTTTTTGTAAGCCAAAACATATATATATATATATATATATATATATAGATATATATATATATATATATATTTCCTTTGTCCCTGAAAGCTTACAATCTGTTTTTTGTACCTGAGACAATGGAGGGTTAAGTGGCTTGCCCAAGGTCACAAGGAGCATCTGTGGGACTAGAAACCCCAGTCCTTCTGGCCTAAGGTTGCTGTCATCAAGCAAGATTATGAACCACTTGGCTTTCCTGTTTAAGGTAACTTGCCCTAACCACTAGACCACTCCTCCCTCTGCTCGGAGGCAGCAAAGAGATGGTCACCATGTTCACCCGCAGCATTCAAGAGTGTAAATTGACTGGGGGGGAGGAGGTGGTCTCTTTCCTAATACCCCCTGAGCTGTGAAACTGGGGGGGGGGGGGGGGGGGGTGGGTGTCTTCTGCAGCCGTCATTAATGTTGCCCTTTTCTCTACCTTCTGTTCTTAATTGGCTCTCAGAGGCGCAAAGACAGGAAAATGCTTTCTGATATTGTACCATGGGGGTGGACAGGGGGAAAAATGTTTTCTCTTTTTCAGCGACAGCCAGCAAGCGGTGGATAAGCAGGGCCAGACTGGTCCAGGGTTGGGCTGTGTTTTCTGGACTTGTGGTTCTAATTCCTGTGAGACCACAGGTGTACTGGAGTAAACTGGGACCCCTTCCTGTGTAGCTGGAGCTTGGCTCTAATCCTTGGCACCAAAGGAAGGTAATACAAGGGGCAGTCACTAAATAAAGTGAATTTAAATTATTTGGGTGCTACACTTAACATTTCCTGTTAACTCAGGGGCCGTTCCCGGAAGTTTCCAAAGTTGTGGTTTTGTTCAGGGCTTCAGTTACTAGAAAAGCAGAGGATGCTGAGGGTCGTGACCGTGCACAGGAATAAGACAGGTCCACCTGGGGTTAAAATTCCTACCAGCCTGGAAAGGTGATAGAGTGAGGCCCAGTTAATAACCAGCTTTTCCTGAGTGGGATCACAGTACCCAGGAGGTTTTTCAGTAAGACCAATCAGAACAACTAAAGACTTTGATAAATCCTCACGATCCACAAAAATCTGACAGTACCAGAACAGATAAATATTATTTATTACAGGCTCTTATATACTGCACTATTTAGCAAAGATCACAAATAACCATTTGAAAGGAAACCACAGGTTGGTCTTGAACTTGCCACCTTGGGATGACTCAGTATCTTGCTCTTAGCCCCAAGCTACTGCAGCTCCTGACAGGAAGGCTTTGCCCAGTGGGTCTTCACTATCCTAGAGGTCTGTGGGCCTAGCGATGGAGAAAGAGACGGTCGGAAGCATTCATCATGTGAAATCCTCCTTGGCTTAATGGTTCGGTGCTGGGTTAGTAATCCTAAGCCTGTGGGTTCAAATCCCAGATGGTCTAGATATGAACCTTGTCCAAGATGTGGTGTTACTGCCCCATGTGACAGAGGAAAGGTAGTTTTAGAACATTTTTTTGGCTATTTTTCATAGGAAAAAGCAGCATAACCCTGGCTGATGGTGGCTCTCCTCAGCTATTAGGGTTTTCCCCCAATATACTTGATATGCAGGTCTATCTGACCCCCTCCTCCCCATCCACCCACACCACTTACCTGCTCTGGCCCCACCTAGCTTCTGGCTAAGCTAGACTCGAACCCACAACCTCCTATATTGGAGTAAAGCACCTTTAGCCGCTGAGCCACCAGTCAGCCAGTTCCTAGTCTGTTACTTTTTCTTCCCCTTATACCTCTCATCCCTTGATTTGGCTCTAAAACATAGGCAGCATCTCCTCACACCATGGGACTCGAACCCACAACCTCTTAGGTTAGAGTAAAGCACCTTTAGCTGCTGAGCTACCAGTCAGCCAGTTCCTAGTCTTTTACTTTTTCTTCCCCTTATACCTCTCATCCCTTGATTTGGCTCTAAAACATAGACATCATCTCCTCTCATCATGGGACTTGAACCCACAACCTCTTATATTGGAGTAAAGCACCTTTAGCCACTGAGCCACCAGCCAGCCAGTCCCTAGCACTTTGCTTTTTCTTCCCCTTATACCTCTCATCCCTGGATTTGGCTCTAAAACACAGGCAGCATCTCCTCTCACCATGGGACTCGAACCCACAACCTCCTAGAGTGGAGTAAAGCCTTCATAGGCGCTGAGCCACCGGTCAGCCACTCCCTTGTCAGTTGCTTTTTCTTCCCCTTATACCTCTTATCGCTGGATTCAACTTTAAAACTAGATTCCTTAAAATCAGGATTGGAACTCACAGCTTTTCATTAGTGGACAAGAGAACTTACCACCGACCCACCATTCAGCTGACAAGTGCTGGACTTATCTTCTCCTCTTCTGGTAAGAGATTTGGGTTCACAGTCCCTTGTTACGGAGTAGGGGCTTATACCACTGCATCAGCAGATGCCCACAAGGCTTTCACCCACCTGCTTTTATTCCCTCTTGTAACTCTAATCCCCCCTCCCAATTTGGCTTTAAAGCAAATACATAATCTTTAAAGAGGGTTGTTGAACAGGTTAGAAGACAAGAAGCCCAGTCCGCTCTTGCATCTCGCCAGTTGGCATTTTGGGATCAGCCTAAAGGATACGCAGGAGACAGCTTTGCATATAATGGGTCTTGGCTAAGTGCAAATTCATCTCAAGCCTATTCATTGCAGGAATCCTGAGAACCCCGCCAGTAAGGTGCATCTACAAAAGCGGGTTGAGAAACACTGTCATAATGCAACCTTTCTCTGGTTCCCTGGAGGTCGTCCCTCTTCTGCCTGACTCAGGGTGTGAAGCAGGATCCGAGAGCTGCCACATTACCCAGTTTCAGGGGTGAAATTTTAAGCCAGTCCTCGATTTTGGACAGTGGCATCCCGTTGCATTATGGGACCTGCAGCACTGATTCCGCTGGATAAAACCAGAGACTGCAATGCACGTTTACTACAACTAATCACTGGTATAGCACCAGAATTTAAAGCCAGAACTGGCAGAAAATCTCACAACTAGGGGTGCCAACTGGCTCCAGATGCGCCTGACAGGATTGATCCGGTCCTGTGTCTACCCCATTGCCTGCAGGGACTTATAGTCTTGCTTTTCTTATGGAGTGCAATGGGGAAATGAGAACTACGTGTCTCTGCATGCAATGGAGTAAACCCAGGACTGGATCAAGCCTGTCGGGCACATCTGGAGCCAGTTGGCAACCCTACTCACAACTGGGAACTGGCAACTCTATGTAGACTCTACACAAACTTCATCTGAAACAGATTACACATACAAACAAAACATTGATGTTCAAACTTTTTGTTTGTTTTTCGCTCTCCAGAAGCTTTTTTGAGGCCTTTGTTTGGACTCCTTCACCAGTAGACTGCAGACCAGGGGTTCTCAACCCAGTCCTTGGGACACGTGTAGCCAGTCAGGTTTTCAGAATAACCACAGTAAATATGCATGAGAGAGATTTACCTATAATGGAGGCAGGGCATGGAAATCTCTCTCATGCATATTCATGGAGAGATGCTGTAAACATGGCCAGTTGGTGGACTTCAAGGGCTAGCAGACAAGACCAAGACTCTATGGCTAAAACCTAACGCTGGGCGGCAGCTCACTCCTTTTTCAGATACCTGGAGTCTCCCCTCACTCTGCAGCTCTCTCCTTGGGTGGACTCCCCAAATCTCTCCTCAGGTAGCTGTAGGGTGATAAGTTATCTGCAAACACACAACCACCCTTAGACACTGACCAGAAGCCAGCTGTAACTCCGAGCCATTCAGCTTTAAAGGGGAATTAGTGACCCTGTTGCACATGAACATTTCAGCGCCTCCCTACCAACACGTTCGGACTTTCTTCAGCACAATCATCTCTGAGTAAGATGACGAGTTGAATCCTCCTCTGCCTTGTTCATTGCCTTTGACTTGTGGTTTCCCTTCTGTCTAGATTCTTCTCTCCCCCCCCCCCCCCTTCCTTTATTCACACTGCTTTGGGATGTAAGTTCAAAATCAGGCATGGCCAAAATCCTCCCTCCTGGAAATGGGTAACATGGCAGCTCACAAAATGCCTTTATATATATCTATAATGTTATGACACAAAAACAAATTATTGAGATGCCAGTGGCTGGAGAAGCTATTTTGAGGCCTGTTCCTATGAACTCTGGGATTTGTAGTCCCTACTGCTTCTATGAGCTCCCCCCACCTTGAATTTCTGGCAACTACTGCAGAGCTGCCAAGTTACTCTGTTCCAAGAGAGAGATTTTAGGCTAGTCATGGATTTTTGATAACCCCATCCTGCTGTATAATAGGATCTGCAGCACTGAATTTGAATCAAGGACTACAAATCCCAAACTACTTTAGGATGCAAGTTCAAAACCAGAACTGGCCAAAACATCTCCCGCCCGGAGCTAGGTCACTTGACAGCTCCACTAATGTGGGCGCTGTAATTATCAGACTTCTTTTTTTTGTAAATCATTCATATAAATGCAAACGCAGAGGACAGAAATAATGGTCAGTAGCACAATAAAAAAAAAATAAGATGCTGCATTTCTATTGGACTAAATAAATTTCTGGACTCGCTTTCAGGAGTCTATCCATCAGGGGCGGCCCAAGGGGGGGATGCGGGACCATGTGCGGAGACTCATTGCGGGCCTCATTTGGATAAGGAGCCTCATTTGCATAAATATTTGCATAACGTTAACATGTGCTAACTTTTAGCAAACATACCTCTTAATGAGTATATGGATAAAGAAAGACTACCAGCTACATTACTATAATCTAGTGCCAACCGCCAGGTACATTAGGAAGTACTATAAACACTGCCCATTTAGAACCCATAGCAAACCCGCCATATCGTAACAGCACTACCAGGACTCACAAAGCACCAAACCCTACCTATCAAAAGGCAACACTGCAAATATTAAACCAATACATTTCAGAGAATAACAATACATCTCCTACTGGGGAAAGAGAACAAGTGGCACTGTCAAATAGAAACTACATAAACAGAATACCTCAGCTCAGTTACACATGCAGAACATAGACCATCACCAAACAAAGAACAAGGGATCACAATTTAGAAATAGGAAGACAATAATTAAACTGGGAACCCCAAAAGCCAAACTTGGAATGTACAACAACACTAGGAATAAAACTATAAATTAATTCCCTCTTATTTATTATTATATTTATTATTTTTATTTACTTCTCTTATATACCGCGCTATTAAAATCAGTGTGGTTTACAATTGAACAAAAAACATACTGCAATGTCACACGACAATTGAGTTTTTACATTGAACATGGACGAGATAACCTGGAGGTAACAGGGGTAACTAATTACAGAGTAATTATTCATGGAGTATGGTGAAAAATTATACATATAGTATGGTGAGAAATTATACATATAGTATAGCTTGGTTTCAACATATTTATAAGAGGTTTAATCAATAAGATGTGTGATCAGTACCAATAATAAATAAGAGAGGGGATATGGCGGTAGAGCTAGTCATTTTCTTTATGGTGTTGGATTTTGGGTGGGGTGGAGTAGGGTGTAGGATGTGAGGATGGGTGACCTAAACAAACACAAAAACATTAGCGATACACATTTCTACCTTTTGTTGTTTGGGCATTTTATTTTTCAGTTGCAATTGCTCCAGATACGTCTGTCCTCAGCTAACTCTCCATTGTCTACTGTCTATTTGTCCTTTCTTCTCTCTTCTATTTTTCCCCATTCTCTCTCTACATCTGCTTTAACATACTGATCTTTCCCCTTTTGCTCTTTACTCCAGTTCTTTCTTTATTCCTTTATTTATTTATTTTATTTATTTAGCAAGCATTTGTAGCCCGCTCCTTCCAGCGATCAGAAGCGGGTAGGATTACTATTGTGAAACTGCCGAATCAAGGCAGGTACAAATTTTGTTTACATACAGATTGTCAGAAAAGCACATCATACAGAGTTAACACTTCTTAGCTATCCATTCATATTTTACCCCTCCATCCTCATTCCCCACTTACTCTCCCAATACCTGGCCAATTGTAGATTTTTCTTCCCTCCCACACAAAATATTTTTTACCCTCTCCATCCTCACTCCCATCTCCTTCTAGTCCTCCCCCAACATCATCTCCCTTCTAGTTCCAGCCCCAACCAGCATCCGCTCCCTTCTAGTTCCATTCTCCCATACCCCCGCATTATCCCATGTCCAGTCCTAGTTCCCCCAATCAGCTAATTTCCAGTCCTATTCCAGCCTCACATCAGCCCATTTCCAGTCCAAGCTCTCCCCATCAGTCCATTTCCAATCCTAGCCCCCCCCCAAAGCCCATTTCCAGTCTTAGCCCTCCCCATCAGCTCATTTGCAGCCCTAGCCCCTCCCCAAACAGCTCATTTGCAGTCCAAGCTCCCCCATCAGCCCATTTCCAGTCCTAACCCCCCCTCCACTCAGCCCATTTCGAGTCCTAGCCCCCCATCAGTCTTTTCCAGTCCTATCCTAGCCCCCCATCAGCCCATTTCCAATCCTAGCCCCCTCCTACTCAGCCCATTTTGAGCTCTAGCTCCCCCCCTCCCCAAAGAGCCCCGCAGCTGGCTTTAGACCCAAGCTCACCTTTCTACAGTGGCTACCGGCAGGCTCAGAAACAGCTCCCTATGGCCACCAAAGTGAAGAGCGCTGTTTTTCTTCACTTAGGCAGCTGCGTTGTAATGTAGGTCGCTGGTGCGCCGGAGGTCAAAGGACATTTCCTGTATCAGTGCACCAGGAATGTACATTACAACGCAGCTGCCTAAGTGAAGAAAAACAGCGCTCTTCGCTTCGGCGGCCCTAGGGAGGTGTTTCTGAGTCTCCTGGGAGCCACTATAGAGAGGTGAGCTGGGAGCTGAACAGTATGTGCAAGATGTTGTTGTCGCGGGGCCCCCTGAAGCGCGGGGCCTTGTGCGAACAACATTCTCACACAATGGACGGGCCGGCCCTGCTATCCATGATGTAAACCGTAGACTAAAAGAGAAAATACAGAGCAGTCAGGATTCCCTCCTTGTCCCACATAGGCAGGCAACACTTATTTCTTTATCCAGGCAAATCAAAGCAGTGTACATTCAGGTAGTGTATATATATTTCCCTTGTTCCCACAATCTGTGTTTTTGTACCTGAGGCTATGGAGGGTTAAGTGGCTTGCCCAAGGCCACAAGGAGCATCTGTGGGACTAGAAACCCCAGTCCTTCTGGCCCAAGGTTGCTGTCCTCTAGCAAGATTTGAGCCCCTGGCCCTCCTGCGTGAGGTAACTTGCCCCAACCACTAGGTCACTCCTCCATCCACTTGGCCTGCAATTCACATGTGAAGCAGTGCAGGCAGCTGGGGGAGCCCTTCTATTGGTCTATGGGAGGGAGCACAGGACACTGCATAAGCTCTTCTAGAAGTACGTGGGAGGGAGCCCAGGCAGCTGGGAAAGCTTTTGTGTAGATGAGCTTTTCCTTTTCCTCCTTCAAAGTCCACTCCATCCTCCTTTTTAATCCCTTACCTCTCCGGATAGCTGCTATCTATAGACCACCTGCCAAGTCCACCTCTACCTTTCTCTCTGACTTTGATTCTTGGCTTTCCTTATTTCTCGATTCTTCTTCCCCTTCTCTTATTCTTGGTGACTTAAACATTCATGTTGATAACCCCTCTGACCCTTATGCTTTAAAGTTCCTTTCCCTTACCTCCTCATTCAACCTCCAGCTTTGCTCTACTCCCCCATTCATCAGCATGGCCACTGCCTCAACATTAGTTTCTCTAATTGCTTAACCTCAAACCTCTGTACCTCAGTTCTTTCCTTATCTGACCATCACCTGCTAAGCTTCACTCTTCATCACCCCCTGCCTCAACCTTGCCCAGTCTTCTCCAACCTCTTTAGAAATCGTCATGCTGTTGACCCATCGTCTCTCTCCACTACGTCATCTGAGTCTGCTGATGAGGTAGTAGCTTCCTATAACACTTCACTCTCCTCTCCTCTCCTCTGGATGCTCTTGCTACGCCCATACCACGTCCTGTGAGGTCTATTGTATCTCAGCCCTGGCTGTCTTTGACTACCCGCTGTCTACAATCCTGTGCCCGCTCAGCTGAGTGCTTTTGGCTCAAATCCCGCACCCTGGTGGACTTTCTACATTTCAAATTCATGCTCGCCTCTTTCCAGTCAGCCATAGCACTCGCCAAACAAGATTATTATGTCCACCTGACAAACTCTCTTACCTCTGACCCTTGCCGTCTCTTTACAACTCTCTTTAAGGTGCCTCCGCCTCCGACCCCTCCTTCCCTTTCTGCCCAAACTTTGATTGATTATTTCCATGACAAAGTTCACAAGATTATACTTCAATTCCCCACGAGGTCAGCTCCATCCTCCCCCTTTTCACTCCCAACTCTTCCTCTCAACCTCTGCCACCTTTTCCTTTTCTAAGATCTCTGAGCAGGAAGCCACACATCTTCTTTCCTCCTTGAAACTCACTTCCTGCTCCTCTGATCCTATCCCCACCTGTCTCCTAAGCTCTATCTCCTCCACTGTCATCCCTTCCATCTCTCATATTTTCAGTCTATTGCTCTCCGCTGCAACTCTCCCTGCATCCTTCAAGCACGCTGTGGTCACGCCTTTCCTCAAGAAATCTTCACTAAACCCTACCTGTCCTTATCAGCCCATCTCCCTCCTCCTCTTCATTTTTAAACTGCTTGAACATGCGATTCACCACCGTTGCCTTGACTTTCTCTCCTCTCAAGCTCTTCTGGATCCATTGCAATCTGACTTTTGACCTTTACATTCTACTGAAATGGCTCTTACCAAAGTCTCCAGCGACCTGCTCCTCACAAAATCCAAGGGCCTTTATTCAATCCTCATCCTTCTTGACCTTTCTGCTGCTTTTGACACTGTTGACCACCACCTTCTCCTCGATACCTAGTCCATGCTTGGTTTTAAGGGCTCTGTGCTATCTTGGCTCTCTTCTTATCTCTCCCACTGCTCTTTCAGTATTTGTGCTGGTGGATCCTTCTCTACTGCTATCCCACTCTCAGTTGATGTACCCCAAGGGTCTGCCTTGGGCCCACTCCTTTTCTCTCTCTCCCAGTCTCTTGTTACACTCATCTCCTCCCATGGCTTTCAGTACCATCTTTATGCTGATGACTCTCACATCAATCTCTCTGCACCTGAATTCTCTCCGGCAATCCAGTCCCGGATCTCTGCCTGCCTATCTAACATTGCTGGATGTCTCACTGTCGTTTGAAATTGAACATGGCCAAAACTGAGCTTCTTATTTTCCCCCCATAACCCATAAACCATTTCCCCCTCTCCTCCTTTCTCAATCTCTGTGGATAACACTCTACTACTGTTTCCTCGGCTTGCAACCTTGGGGGCGTCTTTGACTCCTCCCTCTCCTCCACATACATGGAACTGATAGCTAAAACATGTCGTTTCTTTCTTTATAACATCAGCAAAATTCGCCCCTTCCTTTCTGAACACACTACTAAGACACTTATCCACTCTTTAGTCACCTCCCGTCTAGACTATTGCAACCTCCTCCTTGTTGGTCTCCCTCTGAATCATCTCTCTCCGCTTCAATCTGTTCAAAACTCAGCTGCGTGGTAATCTTCTGCCAACCTTGATATGCTCATATTACCCTTCTTCTCAAGTCACTTCATTGGCTTCCTATCCGTTTCCGTATCCAGCTCAAACTTCTCCTATTGATTTATCAGTGAGCTCATTCTTCAGCGCCTTCACTACCTTTCCTCTCTAATCTCTCCCACGCCCCTCCTCGGGAACTCCGCTCCTCTGGCAGATCCCTTCAATCTGTGCTCTTCTCTTCTACTGCCAACCCCAGACTTCGACCCGTTCACCTGACTGCTCCTAATGCCTGGAACAAACTACCTGAGTCTCTACGTCGGGCTTCGATGTGGAAGGACAGACTAGATAGGCCATGTGGTCTTTTTCTGTCATAAGAACATAAGAACATAAGATATGCCATACTGGGTCAGACCAAGGTCCATCAAGCCCAGTATTCTGTTTCCAACAGTGGCCAATCTAGGTCATACGTACCTAGCAGTTTCCCCAAGGGACACAGGTTCCACAATGCTTGTATTGGTTCAAGCATTGATATCCTGGGTCCCTTCTTAATAATGGTTTATGGACCTTTCCTCCAGGAACTTGTCCAAACCTTTTTTAAACCCAGCTACACTAACAGCCTTTACTACATCCTCCGGTAACAAATTCCAGAGTTTGATTACACGTTGAGTGAAAAAATATTTTCTTTTATTAGTCTTAAATAGTTTACCCTGTAGCTTCATTGCATGTCCCCTAGTCTTTTTATATTCTGATAAGGTAAACAATCGATCTACGTTTACCCGTTCCACTCCGTTCATTAATTTATAGACTTCTATCATATCTCCCCTCAGCCGTCTCTTTTCCAGGTTAAAGAGCCCCAACCTTTTTAGCCTTTCTTCATAGGAGTAGCCTTCCATCCCCTTTACCATTTTGGTGGCTCTTCTCTGAACCTTTTCTAAAATCGCTATATCCTTTTTAAGATACGGCGACCAGAATTGCACACAATATTCAAGGTGCGGTCTCACCATGGAACGATATAGAGGCATTATAATATCTTTTGTTTTATTTTCCATTCCTTTCCTTATCATACCTAGCATTCTATTTGCTCTCTTGGCCGCCGCTGCACACTGGGCCGAGGGTTTTAACATGGTATCCACAAGGACGCCTAAATCTTTTTCTTGGGTGGTGGTTCCTAATGTGGAACCTTGCATCGTGTAACCATAGTTTGGGTTGTTCTTCCCTAGGTGCATAACCTTGCACTTCTCCACATTAAATTTCATCTGCCATTTTGATGCCCAGTCTTCCAATTTATCAAGATCCTCTTGCAATTTTCCACAATCCTCCTGGGTTTTAACAACTTTAAATAGTTTTGTGTCATCAGCAAATTTGATAACCTCACTCGTTATTCCACTTTCCAGGTCATTTATGAATATGTCAAAAAGCAGCGGACCCAGCACAGATCCCTGGGGTACATATCCCTGTCGTCATATTTCTATGTTTCGTCTTGGGCCCTGTTCAAATCCAGGCTGAAAATTTGCCTCTTCGAGGCCGTTCTTGGATCCTGATCCCTTAGTCTCCTGTGTACTTCCTTACCAATCCCCTAGATCTACTCAGCTGTGGTGTTGTCTGCCTTGACTAGATTGTAAGCTCTGAGAAGCAGGGGCTGTCTTTTACATGTGTCCGCACCTTGTAGCGCTATGCAAATGATCAGTAGAAGTAGTAATCCAAGTTGAGATTGTCTCCTAGTGAGAAAGGAATATGTGACACCTCACTGCCCTCCACCTCCAAACCAAAAGAAGGCAACGAGACTGTTCCCAGAGGTATTTGACCTGCACCTCAAAGATCAGAGTTCAGAATGAAGAGCGATAAGCATTGCAGAGGTCCAGGAACCCGTATGGTCCTGGAGTCACAAAGCAGACTTAGCCCCCTCCTCAGATCTGTGAGTAAAATATAGTATTAGTCTGCAGATTAAGGCAGAGGGTTGCTTTAGTGAAGCAGTTCTGGTCCAGCATTGCTGGTGAGTGATGCGCTCAGGCAGATTAATGGGGGCTGGGAATAGAATATCAGAGAAGAGACCTATAAACGGCGATGAACTAGGCAGACTTAGGGGCACCCCCTCTTATTCAGGGAGCGAGGAACAGGGAACGGGATTTCCCCACCATCATTGACCGCGTATTTCTAAGCAACCCAGACTGGCCACCATCGGAGCCAGTATGCTGGGCACGCTGGATCATCGGTCTGACGCAGCGCGGTACGTCTTATGTTTTTGTGAGGATGGTGGCAGGAGCGCAGCTGTGTCGGTGATATGGGGAGGGGGAGAGGAAGCGCGAGAGGCAGGAGGAAGGAAGCGGTGGCGGGCCAATTTCCATCAAGTTTCCTTTGTGTGCTTCACACGGCTGAGCCTGGAAAATACTCCCCCACATATAATAACCCCGCGTTTCGCTGACAAAGAGGTGTGTGTGCATACAGGGAGCTGGGGGGGGGGGGGGTAGGGAAATGCTTAACCAATTATGCTGCCAGTCGCAGGAGAAGAAAAGGACTCGGGAAAGCTGGAACAATAGAGGTGGTGCTTCGCAATCAAAAGATGATTTCTGCAGCCCCCCCCCCCCCCACAGCCTCCCTAAAAAATGCTCTCACGAGTTATATTCACGCAGCTGCTACTGATCCTACTTCAGCGGGAAGCGACCGTGTCAGCTTGTGGCTGAAGCCCCCTCCCCTGTTTTTACCTGCTAATGAAGCTCTGAGGAAGCAAAAGAATAGGGGAGGGGTGTGCACAGGGGGGGGGGGGCTTCTTATTGCTTCTTCAAAACTGTTTTAAAACTAAGTGTTCTATAGCTTGACAAGATGCTGCAATTTGGCTGCGCACACTGATCCCAGCTCTGAGGAAGATGCAGGTCTCCTTTCCACCCTACACACACTGGATCCCAGCCTGAGGGAGAGGTAGATCTCCTTTATACCCTGCACACACTGATCCCAGCCTGAGGGAGAGGCAGGTCTCCTTTACACCCTGCACACACTGATCCCAGCCCCGAGGGAGAGGCAGGTCTCCTTTATACCCTACACACACTGATCCCAGCCCCGAGGGAGAGGCAGGTCTCCTTTACACCCTGAACACACTGATCCCAGCCCCGAGGGAGAGGCAGGTCTCCTTTCCACCCTACACACACTGGATCCCAGCCTGAGGGAGAGGTAGGTCTCCTTTATACCCTGCACACACTGATCCCAGCCCCAAGAGAGAGGCAGGTCTTCTTTCCACCCTACACACACTGATCCCAGCCCCAAGGGAGAGGCAGGTCTCCTTTACACCCTGCACACACTGATCCCAGCCCCGAGGGAGAGGCAGGTCTCCTTTACATCCTGCACACATTGATCTCAGCCTGAGGGAGAGGCAGGTCTCCTTTATACCCTACACACACTGATCCCAGCCCCAAGGGAGAGGCAGGTCTCCTTTATACCCTACACACACTGATCCCAGCCCCGAGGGAGAGGCAGGTCTCCTTTACATCCTGCACACATTGATCTCAGCCTGAGGGAGAGGCAGGTCTCCTTTATACCCTACACACACTGATCCCAGCCCCAAGGGAGAGGCAGGTCTCCTTTACACCCTGCACACACTGATCCCAGCCCCGAGGGAGAGGCAGGTCTCCTTTACATCCTGCACACATTGATCTCAGCCTGAGGGAGAGGCAGGTCTCCTTTACATCCTGAACACACTGATCCCAGCCCCAAGGGAGAGGCAGGTCTCCTTTACACCCTGCACACACTGATCCCAGCCCCGAGGGAGAGGCAGGTCTCCTTTACACCCTGCACACACGGATCTCAGCCTGAGGGAGAGGCAGGTCTCCTTTACACCCTGCATACACTGATCCCAGCCCCGAGGGAGAGGCAGGTCTCCTTTATACCCTGCACACACTGATCCCAGCCCCGAGGGAGAGGCAGGTCTCCTTTACACCCTGCGCACACTGATCCCAGCCCCGAGGGAGAGGCAGGTCTCCTTTATACCCTGAACACATTGATCCCTGCCCCGAGGGAGAGGCAGGTCTCCTTTACATCCTGCACACATTGATCTCAGCCTGAGGGAGAGGCAGGTCTCCTTTACATCCTGAACACACTGATCCCAGCCCCGAGGGAGAGGCAGGTCTCCTTTACATCCTGCACACATGGATCTCAGCCTGAGGGAGAGGCAGGTCTCCTTTATACCCTGAACACACTGATCCCAGCCCCGAGGGAGAGGCAGGTCTCCTTTACACCCTGCACACACTGATCCCAGCCCCAAGAGAGAGGCAGGTCTCCTTTACATCCTGCACACACTGATCCCAGCCCAGAGGAAGAGGCAGGTCTCCTTTACATCCTGCACACATTGATCTCAGCCTGAGGGAGAGGCAGGTCTCCTTTATACCCTACACACACGGATCTCAGCCTGAGGGAGAGGCAGGTCTCCTTTATACCCTGAACACACTGATCCCAGCCCCGAGGGAGAGGCAGGTCTCCTTTACATCCTGCACACACGGATCTCAGCCTGAGGGAGAGGCAGGTCTCCTTTATACCCTACACACACTGTTACAGCTTTGCATTTTGGGATTGTTATGCTCCTCCTCCCCTCCCCCACATGTTTCTTTGTTATTATTTTGACTGTGTCATATTTGTTTTTGCAGTTCCTTGCTTCAAGAAGTTGGTTTTGTCTGTAAACCTGTGTAGCAAATCTTTGCAAATAAATAAATAAATAAAACCCCAGGTCTGTGCACACTTCACACAATGATCCTAGCTGTGAGGAAGAGGTAGAGCCGGCCCGTCCACTAGGTGAGGTAGGTGGCTGCCTAGGGCGGCTGATCTGGGTGGGCGGTTTGTGCCGCTGCCGCTTTGTTGCCCACAGCAGGTCATGTGCTTTCGCAGACATGACCTGCCGCTTCTGATCCCCCTGTGACAGAACTTACTCTTGGAGGGGGGTCAGAAGTGGCAGACCATGTGTGCTGAAGCACATGGCCTGCTGCAGGCAACAAAGTGGCAGCACAAAGCCGTCGCTTTTAACATATTGCCGCCACTGCCGCTCCCCCAGACGGAATTGGTGGCAGAGCAGCGTGGCGCAGGGGGGTGGCGTGGCCAGTTTTTCTGTCTGGAATGGCAGAAATCCTTGTGCTGGCCCTGGGAAGAGGCAGGTCTCCTTTATACTCTGCGCACACCAATCCTAGCCCTGAGGGACATGCAGGTCTCCTTTATACTCTGCGCACACCGATCCTAGCCCTGAGGGAGAGGCAGGTCTCCTTTATACTCTGCGCATACCGATCCTAGCCCTGAGGGAGAGGCAGGTCTCCTTTATATTCTGTGCACACTGATCCCAGCCCTGAGGAACAGGCAGGTCTCCTTTACACCCTGCACGCACTGATCCCAGCCCTGAAAAAGAGGAAGGTCTCCTTTACACCCTGCACGCACTGATCCCAGCCCTGAAAAAGAGGCAGGTCTCCTTTACACTCTGCGCACACTGATCCCAGACCCGAGGGAGAGGCAATTCTTCTTTCTTTATTTCTTCATTTGATTGTGATTTATTAATCACCTCTACCCACTTATTTGCATACAATTAAAATCCAAAGATAACACAATAACATGTTTCTCCCATCCCACTACCCTTCCTCTTCACAGTACCGAAACACCGTTTTTCCGTCTATACAACACTTCATTGCCATGTCTCAGAAGCTGCCCACCACAGTCATGTCTTCACTCCCTTACAGAAGCGAAGATCATTTGCCTCTTTGCGCTGTTCATCAACCAGTTTATACCACCAAAATGGACTCGCAGCTGAGCGCGTCCACTTTCGGATCCACTGCAAATGAAAGGCACCTGCAAGAAATCCTCACAGGCCGAGTGCAAATCGCACCCACAAGTGGCTACGAATTAAGCCCATCACTCAAATAAGAGGACGCTAAATCCTGCCTCGCTTTGAGAACCCTCCTCAAATCCTTAAAGATCCCACAATCTTCTACCGGCAACCAATGGAAATTGCGCAGTCACGGAACTGCATGATCCCTTAACCCAAGTCACCCCAACGCTCAAGCCGCGATATACTGCAGTTGTGGCAATGTCAGGGGAGAAGGCAGCTTCTTTAGTAGTCCTTACCAAGAGGGTATTTCCAAGGACCAGTCTCAACATAATGCATGGACCACCCTCTGCAATGGATCCCTACTCAACAGTAAAGGCCGAGGCAGGTGGTGCCATATGGACAACTACTACTGACCATTTGTATAGCGCTACAAGGTGTACGCAGCGCTGCAGAGACATATGCAAAAGACGGTCCCTGCTCATCAGAGCTTACAATCTAGTCAAGACAGACAACACAATAGCTGTAGACTTGGGCAATATCTAGAGGGAATGGTAAGGAAACACAAAGGAGATGCGATTTGTCAGAAAAGCTGAGTTCCTGAGGAGGGGGTGTAGGGAGAGATAAGAGAGGAAAGGTAGGGAGGAGCCGCAGAGTGAATGCACTTATAGGTCAGCAGGAGAAGTTTGAACTCGATGCGGAAACGGACAGGGAGCCAATGAAGTGACTTGAGAAGAGGAGTAATGTGAGCATGACGAGGCTGGCGGAAGATTAGCCGCGCAGCAGATTATTGAACAGATTGAAGGGGAGAAAGTTGATTCAGAGGGATACCAACAAGGAGTAGACGGGAGGTGACTAAGGAGTGGATAAGTGTCTTAGTAGTGTGTACAGAAAGGAATGGGCGAATTTTGTTGACTAACCCTTTGAAGCATAAGTTTCCAAGAATGAAAGTTCACTTTGTGAGATGCACAAAGTCATCGTCATCTTCTAAAACTCATCAAGATGAAAAAGGTCATATTTGAATGATCTCTTAACCTGGTACCATTCGTGCATCTCACAAACTGGAATCTTGCCCTCAAAAGCTCAACTGGATTAACTGGTACCACCATAAGGGGCCTCCACTCCTCCCCGTATGTGCAACAGCAGGGTGTCCCACAGGGCTCTTCACTTTTCTCACTCCTATTCAACATCTTTCTTCGATCTGTCTGCAAAATCATACAATCACATAATGCGCTTTACCACATATATGTAGATGATGTCATGTTATACATGCCATTCTCTACCAAAAAAACTGGTTTAACCAAATGTTTTAACAAAGTCACACACTGGCTAGCAGCATAGAATCTACGAGTCAACCATGAGAAAAGCGAGGCCCTCGTCATCCACACAGACCTAAACTACACCCCGCCACCAGCCATAATAGTTGCAGGAACGGATCTCAAAGTCAAATCTGAAGTAAAATACCTCGGCGTAACCACAGAACAACACCTATCGCTGCAACTGCACATCAGCAATATCACCGCAGTCGTCTACCACAAGATCAAAACAGTACATCACATGCACATATTACTGGACTTTGTGAGAGCCAGAGGGGAAAGGGTTAACACAATAATACAAGAAAAATCATTGAAATGTCTGAATGTTCGAATCGTGCTGAGGTGCGTACGTGCAGCTTTGAGAGGTACGTGACATCATATGGAAAAGTATGTGAAAACACACTTATCAGTAAGTGGTGGACAGAGAGAGTAAAAGGCAATCATGAGATATAAACATGCCAGCTTAGCATGAAGAAGAACATATGACCCCCCAGTATAGTTGTCAGAACATGGGGAGTTGGACAGATATATTTCTTGGGAACTGAGAGGTGAGAGAGAACCAAACAAGAGAACCAAGCAAGAAAACCAGGTAAAGAATTGAGAGGGGGGCAGAGGTCCGATAACAATATAAATCTGACAAGGCCCAGACTGATAATTGCAGATATGGGCCCAAGAAAAGGTCAACGGAGAAGGGTACAGACATGAGTAGAACAACATCACACAAGTGGGGCCCCAGACAGCTGGAACAAGAATGATCTAATTAGAGAAGACTACCCCGATAGTAAGAATCGTCCTGAGCTAGGGTATATAATAAAAAGATATTTGGGAAGAAAAATCTGTGAGATAGTTATTACCATGTCCGAGTGTGTTGTCCTGTATAAGGAGAGATTTTGTTGCGAATTGTAGGTCCTCTCTGTGATGTTTCTTTTGTTGGGAAGTGATATATCCTCCCTGAGTGCTTTCCCTTCTGGACGGAGGAAGGTGTCAGCTTGGGAACTGTCTGGCCAACAGTCCAGCTGACCCTTGGTTCCGTACAACTTCCAGGTCTATCGCACTGTCTTCCAAACCCTGGTCCTACCCCACTTCGATTACTGCAACATTCTCTTCCAAGGTCTCCCAAAATACGCTATCCACCCTCTGCATCTTGCACAAAACAAGGCTGCCTGCATCTTATCCGGCTCCACGCGAACTGAGCACATCACACCGGTGCTGAAACAGCTGCAATGGTTACCTATCAAAACGAGAGCAAAATACGAAACCATACTGACAACTTTCAAATGAATCCAAGGCATCTCCTCAGCTCACCTTCAATCACTAATACAGAGGACACCCAATAACAGGAACAGACGGACACTCCTACAAAATACACTCAAAATATCATCCATAATCTCAAAAAGTAACAGAGCCACGGCCAACAGGGCTTTCTCCCTATATGCCCCAATGTATGGAACTCTCTACCGGATTACCTAAGGGCAATAACTGACCTGATGGACTTCAGGAAGGATAAAAAACCCCACATCTTTTCCAAGAACACATCAGAAATGAAAGCTAAATAACTGTTCACACTCCACCCCGGATCCCCCCTCTCAACCCACAGCCAGCCTGCAAATCCCCCCATACCTGTCACAGTCTAGGGGTGAATACCCGTTATCTCCACTGTCCATCACTGCAAAGCCCACACCCTAAGACATTATATGTATAATTATTTCATAACCCTTCCTCAATGGATACTTAAATTAATTCAATGTATTATTAATATTGTTTTTGATTTCATCCTAAGTTAAGTTTTATTTTATTAATTACGTTAATTTAATTTATTTAGCTGCTCATGTTGTTAACTATTCCACTCTAAGTTTATTTTTCTAGTTAAATTGAGTTACTTCACATCCTGATTATCTTCCATGGAGAAGTTATGTTTGTGATACTCTGTAAACCACTTTGACTTTAAGACTAGGCGGTATATAAGAAAATAAATAAAAACTCATTCCTCAATAACTGAGTTGGTTTGTCTTCTTCTTCTTTAATCCTTAGCTGATGTTTGGGGAGCAGGTAGTCCTCTCAACCAATACACTGCTGTAGGTGCCACTGGATTCCGTGTGTTGTTCACAATACGTTTCCAACCTTGGCGATCGGTGGCGATATTTCTGGCCTCATCAATATTCAGTTGTTGGTTCCTTAGGTCTTCCTCGATGTGTGAGCCAAGTTTTCTTTGGTGCTGCTTGTTGAACTCTTCAGTGGACAGGTCGCTCTTGCCAGAGGAGTTTGTATGGCAGCCGACTGGTGTTCATTCTGCAAACGTGGCCAAACCATCGCAGTCTGCGGTTTGGGATTTGTTCTTCGACTGATGGTTGCACCTTGTATGAATTGTCTCGTTTCAATGGTGATCACGAAGAGAGACACCCAAAATCTGTCTCAGGGATTGCATTTGAAAGATCTCAAGCTTGTTCATGTCAGGTTTGAGCAGAGTCCATGTTTCTGATCTGAACAGGAGAAGTAGCAGGATCAGTGTTTGGAAGAGGCAAATTTTGGTCTTGGTGGAGATGTTGGCCTTCTTCCAGAGGCACCATTTGAGCGAGGTGAATGCTACTGTTGTCTGTCCAATCCTGCTGTGGACTTCGGTGGTGGATGCCACCTTCTTCTCCTGCATCAGCGACCCCAGGTGTTGGAATTCTTGGACCTGCTCGATTTGGATTCCATTGAGGTGAACATTGGCCTGTGATCCATCCGTGGTCATAAAGTTGGTCTTGTCCGCATTGATTCATAGGCTGTAAGATTGGGCAATGTGGTAAAGGATGTCGGTGGCCTCAGCATATATGGCACTGTCGTCTGAGAACATCAAGTTGGTCATGAAATTGTTCACGTCGTACTGGACTCTGCATCTGTCCTTGAATGCTTTCCTCATAATGGTGTCGATCATGATATTGAACAGCAGGGGTGAGGTGACATCTCCAGTTTGGATAGGAAATTCCTTGGAGAGTTCATTTCGGATCCGCACCCTGCTGGTTGAGCCACTGTGTTATGCCTGGAGAAGTTGGATGATCTTCAGCAACAAGTGCTCATTCTTCAATGCTCTCCACAGCGCAGGTCAGTGAACACAGTCAAATGCGGATTTGAAGTCAATGAAGATGATGATGGTTCGCTTTCCGTACCTGATCCTTTCCTTGACAAATGGTGAATATTTTATTGGTGCAGCCAATTGACAAATGGTGAATATTTGATTGGTGCAGCCCTTATGTGACCTAAATTGTAAACCGCTCTGATGCTTTGGCTTGAACGGTATATCAAATGTAATAAACATAAACATAAACATAAATCCTGCTTGCTCTTCTCGGCTGGTCTGTTCACAATGTTTCTGCAGCCTTGATTGTATGATCTTCATGAACACCTTTGCCAACGATTGAAAAGAGGCTGATGTTGCAGTAGCTCTTGCATTCCCAGCTATCGCCATTCTTCAGGGTTGGCACAATGGTGACTTTCTTCCATGCTGATGGAACTCGTTCCATGTGCCAGACGAGTGTTAGGAGGACGTGAAGCCGTTACAGCAGGATGTCTCCCCTAGCTTTGATCGTTTTGGCAGTGATTTGGTCCACTCCGGATGCCTTTCCATTCTTCAATGATCTTATGGTACTCTTCACTTCATCGACTGCTGGCTCACCATCGAGGAATGGATTCTCTGACAGGTTGATGGGTGGTGGTCTCTGGAGCGGATTGTGGTTGTATAGCTGTTGGAAGAATTCTTTCCACCGCTGTAAGCATTCACCAGGGGAGCTCATGAAGGTGAGTTGGTTTGTAAGATGCCATTCATCTCTGCCATTATTGCTACTCCAATCATAACCTCTCCCCCCCCTTCTGAAAGTTTTCTGCTCAACTAAAGACTCAGTTGGTGAACCAACCAGAACTGATAAAACAAAGATTTAAACCAACTGGGAAATCTGTGATATCCAAGGTCAAATCTGTGTCTAATCAACACCCAGGTTAGGTACCACCAACGTAACAGGGACTGAGGCTCCACCCACGCACACATGTTGACATGTTTATCGATTGCCCTTTTACCCAACCACAAAATCTCCAATTAATTAACCTTCAGCATCAAGCTCTTTGCTCTTAACCAACTGACTGTAGGCCCCAAACCTGAAATAATCCCATCCAAATCCTTCTGCCACAAATATCTGGATATTGTCTTCATACAGATGATAAACAAAATTCTTTACACACTGATCCCAGGCCTGAGGACGCGGCAGGTCTCCTTTACACCCTGCACACACTGATCCCAGCTCTGACGGAAAGGCAGGTCTCCTTTACACCTTGCAGACACTGATCTTAGCTCTAAGAGAGAGGCAGGTCTCCATTACACCCTGCACACACTGATCCCAGTCCTGAGGGAGAGGCAGGTCTCCTTTACACCCTGCACACACCGATCTTAGCTCTGAGAGAGAGGCAGGTCTCCTTTACACCCTGCACACACTGATCCTAGCCCTGAGGGAGAGGCAGGTCTCCTTTACATCCTGCACATACTGATCCAAGCTCTGAGGGAGAGGCCGGTCTCCTTTACACCCTGCACACACTGATCCTAGCTCTGAGGAAGAGGCAGGTCTCCTTTACACCCTGCACATACTGATCCAAGCTCTGAGGGAGAGGCCCGTCTCCTTTACACCCTGCACACACTGATCCAAGCTCTGAGGGAGAGGCAGGTCTCCTTTACACCCTGCACCAGTACTAACAATAAATTCTTATCACACCGTGGCAGTTATCCCTGGCCCCAACGGCAGAAAAGTGGTGACCTCCAGCAAGATGGTAAGCCGCACCCTCTGAACCCATGTTTATCGCATGCGCCGGTACCTCAGCTTTTAAATCGCACGTGCAGCAGGCATGCCTGTGCCTCAGGGCCTCAGGAAAGGTCCTTTAGGCGTGGCCCTTAGAGTGGCCTAAAGCTACATTAAAGTACTCCCACCAATATTACCCAAAAGAGATCTGTTGTGCCGCAAATTCTGTACGGTATCACTCGGAAGAGAAGCAACCAGCGGTGAGTCTCTCCCTTCTGCCCCACCCGGATATTCCAAAATATCCTCCTTGTGGTATCCTCATAATGTTGAGCCAAAGTACCCTAACAGGAGGAGGTAGAACCCCCAGCTGCATAGCTTTCTACTAGCCCAGTGCCCTCTATCAAACTCCTTTGCTGTTGAAGTGAGCTTACAAATCAGTGGCGACTCCACACAAAGGCACCTCACCTCTTTTACCCTCACTAGACTAAATAATATCCATAAGAAACATGCTCCAGCATCCTGTGCCTGGACACAGCTTACAAACAGCTGAAACACGCCCACCCTCCAGTCCCTCTTCCACATCAGATCTCATGCCTTACTGAAACCTCCAGCTACATCTCTTTTATCCATGGATATGGCATTCGGGGATCAAGATGTCCCCCTCCAAGGATAAGAAGCAAAGCCTAATCCCCCCTTATCCACATCTCTCTCATTGACTCAACCTTCCCGGAACAACTAACTAAAACTGCAAATAACGCCGATCCCCTGAAATGCATTCTTATTAATGCACGCTCTTCCAGAACCAAGATCCAAATCTTATCTGACTATGTAACAGCCTATAATTTGGACATCATAGGGTCTATTCTGTCCCACGAATAGCCCCCATGCCAGCCCTGTCTAAAGCCTCCCTGTATGAACAAGGAGTTTGTACAGGGAGGCTTAGACGAGGGCAGGAAGGGGTGTTGCAGAGGCGGAGTTAGAGCAGGCAGTGAGCGGTCCACAGCCCTGGACGTACAGCGCTGATTCTGAGGTCGGCCCTGTATGTCCGGGGTTGGCAGACTGGACGGGGTACTTATTCCACCTCGGAGGTGGAATAAGTCCCCCTAGATGTCAGGGGACGGGAGGCCTGGCCAGCATCAAACAGGTGAAGGCATGCAGGAGATTCCCTGAAGTCAGACCCTGGCCATGGGAGGCCAGATCGGTGGTCGGGCTGCGGGAAAAGGACAGATTGGTCCGTGGCCATGGCACCGCAGCTCCATTCAGGAGCCTGACTGAGGTAGCCAGGCTTGGCTCAGTACGCACAGGCCGATCGGAATAGGGACCGGCCTGCACGTAGAGACCCTAGACCCGATTCTGATCCCGTGGGGCATGTCTAGCCCCTGCGCGATCAGTTCAGATCTGCCTCTGTGCGTCCCGTTCTGACTGAGCCAACTAAAAAATTCAAACTATGACATGTTCAACTGCCCTAGAGTCGGCCGTTGGGAGGCGGCATATTCATACTTGCAAAAAGAGCTTACTGTTTAACATAGCACTCACAACCAGCAGAAATGGAATGGATAACATCACCATCATCAATCAGTAGATGTCTTTATGCCTCACGTACCGATCTCCCACGGCAAATACCGATGAACTTGCAATATTCCTTGAATTAGTCTGTACACTCGTAAATCCAAATTGCCCATTGACTCTCTTGGGTGACCTAAACTTATCCTCTGTTCCACAGAAGCAAGCCCAAAGCCTTTACTGATGCTATGGGATATTTAAATTTCACTCAAAGAGTCCTCAGTCCTACACGCAATAATGGTAAGACCCTTGATCTCATCGTCATCCCACCCCCAACTCCTTGAAGGAGTTACCCTTCCTGCACCTCCCTCCGACTGTACTTGTGCCCACCATCAAAATCATAAGGTCTGGTACCTAAGGATCTTAAAAAGCTCAATGCAAACTCAGCAAAGTCAAGCGCAAATGGAGACACACTCACGACGAACAAGTCAAAAATGATTACTTATACATCTTACATTTGTATGGAATTGAGACTAACAAGGCAAAAAGAGAACACCATACTAAGATAATAATGAAATCAATAAACAAACCTAGGGAACTGTGTGATATTGTTAGGTCATTGGTAAAAGAGAATAAACAAGTAGTGTCCCTGACCATTCCTGGACCACAAGCCCTTGCTGACTACTTCCAATCCAAACAACTCAATCCTCCTTCTAGCACCCCTAAAGATTGCAACAAGGCTTTTACTGGCAACCTGCTACAAACATTCAACCCCATTCCCCCTGAAAACCTAGAAAGCATTATTCGTAACCTCAGCACCACAACATCCCCCCTGGACCCCTGCCCAGTTAAGAGGATTAACTACAGTTAAGTGATTCTCCGTGGACAAGCAGGATGAGTCAGCCACACATGGGTGACGTCATCCGACAGCGCCATGGTGTGTGGCTGACTTATCCTGCTGTCCACGGAGAACCCCTGTTACAGGTAAGTAACCTCGCTAATTCTGCAGATAAAGAGGAGATAATGTACTGCTATTTTTATGCTACAAGCCTTGTATTTAAACGAGTAAAACCGTATCCTGGCTTAGACGTGAGGTTACCCATTTGGACAAACGACCCCTGCTCAGTACATTGGTTTAAAATGGCAAGATCTGAGTTAGCCCCAGGCCTCTGCAAGATGGTACAGATATCATTCTCTCAAGGATATATACCTTTCAGACTAAAGACTGCGTCCTTCCGCCCAATACTTAAAAATCCCAAGCTGGATTTATCAGAACCAAGTTCATACAGGCCAATCTTAAGCCTGCCCTTTTTGGCAAAAATAATGGAAAAGATCGTCCAACTTCAATTGCAGGATCACATCAACTGCACCCCTTGACCCACAATAATATGGTTTCCGACCTGGCTATGGAGTAGAAACCCTGTTAATCTCTCTTACTGACAGACTGATGAAGGACATAGAGAAACCTAAGCAGGGATTTGTCCTTATATTCCTAGATATCGCTGCGGCGTTCGACGCAACATGCCATATCACCCTATTACGACAATTTCAATGCATCAGCATCCAGACCTAGCTCTAAACTGGCTTCTCTCCTATCTATCTGGCCGTCGGCAATTTGCTCAATCAAGGCCCAACAGCTCTGACTCAAGGAGTACCCCAAGGCTCAGCGCTAACAGCCATGTTATTTATCATTTATATCCAGCCAGTCTGCGACCTCATACGTTCCCATAAAATCTTCTTTCACCTTTATGTGGATGACACCATGATTTATGCTCCCTCCTCTACCACTAAGACAAACCTTGCACCAATAACAAACTGCTTCAACGCAGTTACCCATTGGCTCTCTGAACACCCTCCCACCATTAATTATAACAAAAGAGAAATGCTGTTCATAACCAGAAACCAGTCATTCTCCCCACCAACATCACTGAAGGTTGATAATGCACGATCTGCTAGTCAAACATGAAGTCTGATAGCTTGGAATAACCATTGATCAACACTTCACCCTACAATCTCACATAAACAAAGCAACAAAAAACATTTACAATAAAATTAGAACTCTCCAACAACTACGGCTACTCCTTGTGCCTCATGAGTTCCGATCTGTCTTCCAGGCTATGATACCCCCCATCTTGACTTCTGTAATGCAATCCTTCATGGGATACCCAAAAGCTCTCTACACCCACTTCAACTTGCTCAGTGTGCAGCTGTGAGAATCCTCATTTAAACCACCTTGATCTTTGGAAATGCGGTATATAAGCCTTTCACATAAATAAATAAAATAAATCTTGATTTGTATAGCAGAGACCTGCTATAGGCAGATGCTGTACAGTGACAATCCCTGTTCCACAGAGTTTCCCATCCAGTCGGGACATACAGGGCCGGCCCGTCCACTAGGCAAGCTAGGCAGCTGCCTAGGATGGCCGGCCCGGATGGGCAGTGGCAGCGGCAGGGTGGGCGGCAGTGGCATCGGCACATAGGGGCAGCAGCCACCCCCCTCCCATCTGCCCCGATTCCATTTGGAGGGGAAGCGGACAGCGGCGGCAAAATATTGCCCCTGCCGCTGCCTGCCTCCCCCTCCCTAGATGGAATTGGCAGCAGTTAGGGGGTGGCGGTGGCGAAGACATCAGCTGGAGGGGGAGCAGCAGCAGTGGAGGGGAGGTGGCGAGGCCAGAATTTCTGCCTAGGGCAGCAGAAACCCTTGGACCAGCCCTGAGGATACAACCAAAGCAAGTAAAAGACTTTGAAGAGAGCAAGGTCATGGGTAAAGAGATTTAAAGTAGGTGGGATGAAACTGGGTGAGTGGGAGCACCTTTAACTTAGTATCCTCAGACAGAATCTGATGTTTGGGATCTGGATGTTGGGGAGGCAGATGGTTTAAGATTACAGCTCACATGTGGTCAGATCCTCGGACTTTAAAGAAGTCTTGGGCCCAGAGCTTGTTTCTTATTTTAAACTCTACCCAGTTTTCTCTCTCTTTCTCTCTGTCTCTCCATCTCGCTGTCTGAGATTCAGGAAACTTCCCTCACCCGACAGTTTCTCCCCCCTAAAAAGGGGCTGAAATATAAAGAGAGAAAAATGCCCCATATAATATTAATAATCGGTGAAATAAACTGACGCAGTGCGGAAAGGACTATAAGAGGAACAGTTTCCAGGTTCTGGTGTTGGTCCGGATTGTCCCGTTTCTGGCCCGGGGGCAGGACACCACCTATTCTGCGGCTCCGGCTGCTCTCTCTCCTCTTTCCCCCAGGATCAGACGCAGTTTTCCCTGCTCTTTCTTTGCTGGTTAGTCTTTGGTTCTCTCCCTTTGGTGTTTTGCTCAGTACAGGAGGAAATGCCTTTCTGCTTCTCTTTCTCAGCTCTTGCACCGACATGGCAGGTTTTCCTGCTCAGTCTGTGTCCGCACATTGCTATTTCTAATTTGTGATCCCTTATCGTATATGTTTGCTGAGAGTCTGTCAGCATTCGACATGGGTTCTCCGTCCTTTTCCCTTTCACGCTCTTTTCACCTGCCTCTTCCATCTGCACCTGTCCTCTTTGTCTCTTCGTTTCTTCTCCCATCCCTCCTTCCGGATCACACGCTGTCTTCTGCTCCTTTCCCTGTTAACACAGGCCCCTCTCCCCTGCCTTGCACAGTTTTCTGCAATCCTTTACGTCGGTGGGAGCGATTCAGGTTTCTGCATGAATAAATATAGAGGGAAGCAAATCCTCTGATAGAGAGTCTACTACAAAATATCCCAGTGATGTGGTCCCAGCCTGTCCTGCATCTTGTCCATTACCTGTATGTCTTTGTTTTCGTACCCTACGTTGATGGTTATTAACCTTCAGTGGGTACAAAAAGCACCCATGAAATTTATATAGATAAAAATATACGGCTATTTTTTTTTTCTTTTTCTTCTCTCGCATGCCCTGACACGTTTAGAAATCACTGGATAAATTATCCTTTGCAAATGCGATTTTTAGACCTGTGACAATGACGTAGGTGTCAGCATCTGACTCAAATGTTTCCACAAGTTCTAACACAGAACTGAGGTTCTCAACACATCTATGAGGTGGACAACAGGAGGGGGGGGGCTCTCTGCCAAGGGGGCTATTCTTCCATTGTCAACACTTCGGGGCAGGAGGAGAACTCAGACCCTCCCTCTCCTAGGGAGGCGCTGTGCCTTCCTGTCAGTACTACTTTTGAGCGTCTAGATAAGAACATTCCAGATCTACTCAACGAGCGGTCACGTCTTCAGGCACGTGAGGTCGGGATGTCCCTTCCCCACCAAGCCTCTGGCGTCCTCTGTTTCCCTCCTAAGGTCAACCCTAAATGTCAACAGTCAAGCAACCAGAAGTCAAGTCAACCTTTTAAGGCTAAACAAGAAAGCACAGGGTAAGCCCGGGAATCCCTACTGGTTAGAAAGGAAATTGCCAATAGGCAACATATCAAATAAACGGAAACTTGAAGTGAGGCAAATTCCAGAGATCAATCGTGATCCATGGCACTGCACCATGAGTGAAACTGGGCACACTCAATGGGCCGTATGGTCTTTATTTGCCATCATGCTCCATGTTTCTATGATGAGAAAATGCTTAACATAGAAACATAGACCGTATGGTTTTATCTGCTTTCATGTTTCTGTCCAGTCTGCCAATCCACACCAACTGTTCAACTCTACAGTCCTTCCCTCTCTTTCAGAGATCCTCTGTGCTTGTCCCATGCTTTTTTCTGAATTCGGATACAGTCCTTATCTCCCCCGTCACCACTGGGTAACTGATCCAAGCATCCACTAAATTTTCTGCAAAGAAATATTTCCACAGATTACTCCTGAGTCTTGTACACAATACTTCAAATGGAGGTCTCGCCAGAGACTAATACAGAGCCACTATCACCGCCTTCTTCCTACTGGCCTTTCCTCTCCCTATGTACCCAAGCATCCTTCTGGCTTTCGCTGTAGCCTTTTCTACCTGTTTGGCCTTCTTAAGATCACTAGATATGATCACCCCCAGGTCCCGGTCTGTTTTCGTGCTTTGAAGCACTTCATCTCTTATACTGTACCGCTCCTTTGGGTTTTTGTGGTCCAAATGTTTGACTCTGCATTTTTTAGCGTTAAATCTCAGCTGCCAAATTCTAGACCATTTTTCAAGCTTCGCTAGAGCCCTCTTCATTTTACTCACACCTGCCATAGGCCTTTCAAGCAGGGAATCCAAGAGCCCTGATTACTTCATTTCTTTTCATGAACACGGTGGCTCAGAGAAGCGGGAAAGAGTTGTGAATGCGACAAGAGGAAGATGATGGATTAAGGCATTCCCCTTCGGTCACTTTTTCTTCCCTCCATTCCTTGCTTTATTCTTTGGGCAATTTCTCTGTAGGTTCAGTATTTTTATCTCGCCCACCCATCCCTTTCTCCCCTCTTTCCTCTTCCCCCTCCCATTCTGTAAATAGCGCTAACCTTGACTGGCTACAAAAATGTTCTTGTGCAGTGTCGGCTCACCAAGCAGATTCTAACCCTGTGGTCTAGATGTCTTGAATTTCACTCCTTCAGTGCTTTTCTGTCTTCTGACATGGAAATAGGTATCGATCCGCATGATCTCACGTGTCTAGCATCACGTCCAACCCCCCCCCCCCCCCATCGCAACACCACGCAGGTCTTCATCAGAAGCAAACCCACATTATGGTTAAGGCCTTTTCAAGAGCTGAAAGAGCATTCATCTTTTCTATCTTTAACTCCCGTATAATAAAACAAAGATTAGTCGGTATCTCTCTAGCTCAGTGTTCAAATTTGCCTCCGGTCTTTCTGTGCAAATTGATCATGGCAACTGCAGTGCATCATGGGTATAGAAGGCCTTTGGAAAATAAGATGGGCTCATCATTTGCATTGCTCGATACAGTTCATACTGTATTTGGGGGGAGGGGGGTTTGACAAAAAGATGTATCATGGAACAGATCGCTAAAGGGATGGAAAGAGGGCCTGGGATTTTAAGTGTGGGAGATGTGAGGTGCCCTAACCCCTTACTAAGTGCCTGTGTTTGGCCACAGAGCAGCGTAAGGGTCATAAGTTTTGGATTAAAAACTGGCAGGACGCTCCCCTCTGGGAATGTTGAAATCCAGGAGTATATTCAGAGGCATAGCTACAAAAGAAAACCAAGGTGAGCTCCTGCTTCCCTTACGGTTGCAGCATCCTTAAGGGTGAGACCCCAAGGGGACGCTGCTCACCTCTTTAGGGACTGGTGCCTCCAGAGCAAGGCAGCAGTTTGTATCCAGGGGGTAGGAAGGAAGGATCATGTCTGGGGTTCCAGGTGAAGTCCAAAGAAGGAAGGGACCTCGTCGAGGAGTCTGGTGTAAGTGCCTCTAGCCGCCCTTCCTTACTGTCTTTCAGGTTCTACTCGAAGAAGAGGAAAGGGGAGAAGCTGCCCCCCTCAGCGTGATCCCAGAATCCAGGAGGACAGGAGATGAAGGGAGGAATTTTGAGAGTCAGGCTTGGGAGGTTCAGATTCCAAAAGGGGTCTTTGGGGTCCAGGAAGCCCAGAGAGTGGAAGGGAATCGAAAAGGTCCATAGGAAGGAAAGGAGCGTTGCCTTAGGGGTAGAAGAGTATAAGGATTTCTCTCCTGATCTGATTTTTTTGATGGATACATGTTTTAGAGCTGTGAAATGACTGACTGTGTCTTGACAAAGATCTACTCAATAAAGATTTATTTTTTTGAATGCCATTGTCATGTCTGCGGTAGCTTTTAGCTGGAATTAATACGCCTCAGGATTCAGAGTCCATCAACTTCCCCCAGCCCCTGTCTGAGAAGCACACCTGCTTTCCCCAGAAGCTAGCAGGTACCTCTCTGGGCTACCCAGGTAATGAAGGTCTCCTACCCCAGGGTTAATTTACCAAAGGACCCCACACTTCACCAATAACACTAAAAAGGAGCCTGAAAGGTGAGAGGCAATGTGGGAGGGGGCCACTGAGTGCAACGTTAACTTTATTTAGCTTCATGAACTTTCAGAGGGAGACTCTCTCCTTGCATGGAACATGCAGAAACCAGTCCCTTCCCCAAATTGCCCTTAACATTCACCCCCCCCCCGCCAATTTCATTTCTTTCCCCTCCCCCACCCATATACCCCCGAGGGTAATTACCACAACAGGGGGGATTTGGTTACGCCAATTCTGCACTATGCGAGCTGCCTGGGAGTGAGGCAGCGGCAATAGGAAACCAAATGCTTTCGAAATACGAAGACTGGGAGGGGGCAAGGTTGGGGGGAGGGGGTCACAGAGGATGGGTCATCCAGTCTTGCTATCGATTTCTTTGTGTAGTGCAAACTGTAGTTATTACCGATCTTGGGCCGTGTGAGGGGGTGGGGGGGGGCTGTTGACCCTCCTTTCCCTGTATCCCTCCCCATGTCATCCCACCATCATGCCGCCATCCCTGCCTCTCCAAAATCAAGGCAGGGGACAGAAAAATCAGGAGGAAGGAGGGGGCAGAGAGGACAAGATGATGAGAAGGAGGATGGGGGGGGGAGGGTGAAGGAGAGGACAGGAGTGTGGAGGTAGGGAAAGAGGAGGAAAAGGACGAGAACAGGAGAGTGAAGGGGAGGGAGGGAGGGAGGAAAGAAGGAGGATGATGAGGAAGGAAGAGGAGGGGAGTGTGAGGAATAGCAGAAGAGTGTGGCGGAGAGAGGAAGGGAAGAGAAAGAGGAGAGGACTGTAGGCGAGGGAGGGAAGGAAGAGGACAGAGGTAGGAGAAAGAGAGAATGTAAAGATAGGATTGGGGGTGGGTGGATGGAGGGAGGGAGGGAGGACAAATGAGACAGGTTTTGGGGAGGAGGGTGGGAGAAAGAGAGCGGCCGTCCAGTCCTTGCTCAGCCCAGTGGGGGAAGGAAGATGAAGGATGTTTGGGGAGAAGGGGGGAAGCCCTGGAAGATCTCCCCCATCCCTGTCCTCCACCCCCCCTCCATGACAGGGAAGCACCGCAGAGCTGTAGGCATGAACCAGAGAGATTAGTCTCAAATCCCACTCTGAAGACACCTAACTACACACAGTATAAACCCCCCCCCCAGGACCCCCTATCACCCCCACCAACACCCCTCCCCACACACAGCCATCCCTAGTGGCAATCAATAATATCCAGAGAGACTCTGAGGACATCTCGTATCTATGGTATAACCCCCCCCCACCCCCGGACCCCCTCCTCCAGTGTTAAATAACAGCAGTGAAATTCAGTGTGCCAAAACCTACTGTCACATATCTAATCCCCCCTTCAGGATCCCCCCTCCCCCAGGCAAACAGCAACTGGACAAGATCAGAGAAGGGTTTCAAATCACAGTCTACAAACACTTACCTATAATATATACAAGACACTTTCCCTCCCCCCCCCAGATCCCTCCATCCACCCCACCCCAATACACACATGGAGATGCCCAAGGGACCCCCCCCCCCCCCGCCATCAAACCAGCAGCTGAACAATATTCAGAAAGAGTGAAGTGGTCTAATCCCAGTCTGCAGAGACCCGCCTCCAATAGATGTACAATACAGCCCCTGGGGAAACCCACCCCCCACCCTTCTGTTCTGGGTCTTCAGAATTTCAAAGCCGCTGGCAAAGAAAGGGTTAAATACAAGCCGCATCTGTAGATTGGATCACTACCTACAGAACTCATTTTTCCTGATCTAGAATATACACCATGTCCATATCTATAATATCCATATCCCCCGCCGCCGCCGGCCCCCCCCCCCACTCCGCACACACACACACACGTGCCCTAATATTAATTTCAGCTCTAATATCTGTACACGGAGAGCTGGGGCCTTATTAAATTCGGAGCAGCCCAGCAATCAATGCTGCTAGCTCATTGCCATTCTGGTTCCATTGGTTGGGAGACTGGTGTGGGGGGAGGGCTGATTCTGCAGACCTTTCCCTTTTTCTTTTTCTCTTCTGTGCACTCATGCATATATTTTTTTTTATCCCTTCTCTCCCTCTGATTGTGTCTCAGAGCCCCCCCCCCTCCCCTTCTCTCCACCACACACACACACACCACCTCCTCCTCCCCTCTGTGTGTCCTGGTCTGCCAGAGACTGGGATTTACCAGTATCTGCCGAGGAGGGGGAGCAAGAAAGAGACAGAGAAAAAAAGAGACTAGAGGGACAGAAATTTCTGAATCTGACAGAGGGAGAGAGAGGGGAGACAGACTGGGAGAACCGAGCAGGACCCCCTTCTCTTTGCTACCAACCCATTCCCCCTCGATCCTGCCGAGTGAAAAGGGCACTGGGCATCCCCCTTTTACGCCTCGTCTCTTTGTCATTTTCTCTTCGAGGCCCCCCCCCCATCCCATTTTTCCTCTGGTCATCGTGGGTTGCGTTGAGGAGGGAGGGTGGAAAACGAGTGCGGGTTTTTGATTTCACTAGGAGGGAGAGGGGAGGAGTGGTGGAGGGGGGGGGGGGAGAGGTGAGGCGGACATCCTGCCGCAGCGCGGTATCCCGACGAAGGAGCTGAAATGGTGTGGGCACCGGCGGACGTGGTAAGCAGGTACGGCTGCGGCGGCGGCAGATGTGTGGGGGGGAGAGGGGCGGCAGTGGCGGGATAGTGCGGAGAGACCCTGTGCCTGAGGAATGCGTGCTAAAGGGAGGCAGGCAATTATTCTCGTGCTTGATAGAACACATAGCGGATGTACATACGTTGTGCTGTTCAGGGACCTATAATGGATGGTCCCTGCGCCACAGAGCTTACTATCCAGCCAAGATGGGCTTCTCTGATAGTTATTTAAAGGGTAAAAAGTGGGGAGATGCTGCTTGCAGGTTGCTATGTGGCACTTGTCCGATGGGCTAGAAGCAGGGGAGGAGGGCAGCGGGCTGGTTTTATCCATATCCTCTCCCCCCCCCCTCCCTGTGATTTCCTTAGGAAAGGGGATAGGGGTGGGCAATGGCTTCTCCGGAGATTGTATTTAAAGACCACCCCCCCCCCCATTCCAAGGGAAAAAGTCCCCTGTCCTGTGCGGCAGTGCTTTTGCCAGGGAAGGGAGGGGGCAATGTTCTTTGGCGGAGTGGGACATGAGTTTTCACAGCCGAGGATGTGATTGTGGTGCAGGGGCCAACGCGGGCTGCAGGCTGGTTCTGCCATTGTCACAGCTCGACTCTTAAATCAAACCTCTGGCTTTCTTTTTGACGGAGGGGTGTCTGCTGGGGCGGTGAAAGGCGAAGATCATAGGCTCTGCTGGAGGTGGGGAACCCTGTGTGTGATGACAGGGGAGCACGTGTGACTGTGTGTGTATGTCCAGCCCCCTTTCCCTTCCATATTGGTATGTGAGGGGGGGGGGGTCTGTGTGAGTGTGTGTGTGTGTGTTGGGGGTTTGTTTTCAGACCCCTCAGCGTTGGGGGAACTCCCATGCACAGTTACCCTCTTCTGCTTCATGCATGTGTGAGTATACATGAATATATGTGGTTATGTGGGGGGGGGGGGGGCTATGCAGATAGACCCTTGCGGGTTCCACACACACTGCCATCACGTGCCAAAGGGTGATAGCACCAAGCACAAAAGCCTACCTTGTACATTATTTTTTTTGCAAAGACTAGTATTGCATTCTCGCACATGGCCGACACGAGCAGGGAAGGGGAGCAGTTTGCAGGCTTCGTTGCGGGCTCTGACTCTAATGCGCTTTTGTCCCTTGTACGGTAGTTCTTTACAGCAGTCTCAAAGAAAATATTGAACCAGGCCCTTCCCCTGCATAAGTGAAAAAGCAATCTCCTTGGGGAGCTTGTGGAGGGAGGGATGGGGGGGGGTCAATGGACCCCCAGAAGCTTTAGTAGACCATGTCTTCTCACTGGTTCTGCATGCTCTAAGATGGACTCTCCATTGAGGTAGAGAGGGAGGTGGAGGTAGACATACATACATATCTCTCCTCAAGTAGAGCAATAATAATAATAGTCACTAGAGCTTTCACTGCCTACACCATCAGCCCAGGCAAGACCCTGTTTACCTGAGCACATGACCTTGGATGAAGCAAGGGGACATGTCAAAAGGGGAGGTCATGCTCCTGTCCTGTTGTGGAGCTATTATTCTGGGTCAGAACAAAAGATCCCTGTCATCCAGCTTACTGAGTGTACAAGAAGGTCAAGTGTAGGCTCGTCCATTTACTGTCCAGTAGTCATGGCTTATCAGGCCCTCAAGGTTCCATTCCTGAGTCATATGATCCCATTTAGTCACTCAATTGACTTCTCTCGCTTTCCACCCTTCTGGTCTAAGAATTCACCACTGGACCTCTCTCATTCTCCTCTTTTCTCTCTTCAGGTAATCGGGCCTTGTCTTCAATTGGGCTCACCTCCTCCCTACCCCTTAGGATGAGTAACTGCAGCAGTCGTGCGTTGACCTTACTCAGCAGTGTCTTCGGTGCATGTGGTCTCCTTCTCGTGGGCATCGCCGTAAGCACAGACTACTGGCTTTATATGGAAGAGGGCATCATCCTGCAGCAGAACCAGACCACGGAAATCAAGATGGCACTCCACGCTGGGCTCTGGAGGGTATGCTTTGTCGCTGGTGAGAAATTAGCCTCTTTGCCTTACATACCACGATTCAATGCATTATGTCCATGCTCTGTAGACCATATCCTGGGCCCGTTGACTAGTCCACATTGGATGGTCCTACTTCCACTGACAATAACCCGGTTCCGTTGACTAAATATGGATGCTAGATTCTGTTGTCTGGAATATGGATATGTCATCTGTATCCCGTTTCCCTTCAGGTCCCTTCCTAGTGTTTCAGTTTGCCACTCCCATTCATACGTTGTCTTGTATAAATCTTCACACCCTCAGGCATGTTTCATCCTGTTGTCCAAGAAATACTACTAAAACCACTGTAAAGTAGGAGTTCGACTCACCGATCATAACATACTCTAGACGTTCAACAGGAAAGAAGAACTATTAGAGAAATATTTCAAAAGCAATTAAGAATAAGAAACCCAAAAGTTTTGATTGCATAAGGCTTCACACCTCTTGACTCAATAATCTGCAGCAGTAACAGCTAGGAGCTGTTGAGGATAAGTCTTAGTCTACCAACTTTGCACAGCAGGGCAATGTAGCTTTTGCCCATTCTCCTTGGCAGAATCAGGCTTTGTCAGGTTGGCTGGGGCTCAGCTGTTGACTGCCGTCTTCAAGTCTTGCCACTGATTTTCTATTGAATTCAGGTCTGGACCATTCGAGGACAATCACTGTCTTCTTCCTGCTGGGTCATTCCAGGGTTGCTTTGTTTAGTGCTTAGGATCATTGTCCTATTGAAAGGTGAATCTTCTAGAGCAGATGGGAACAGGTTTTTCTCCAGGATCTCTGCTACTTTGGACCATCCATCTCTCCCTAAGTCTTCTCACGCCTCCCTGCGTCATAATGCTACCACCATCATGCTTTTATGTGGGGATGGTAATAACGGCATAATGGGCTGTATTTGTCTTCTGAGGTGCATGTTGCTTAGTAGTGAAAATGAAAAGTCTCACTTTCATCAGATCAGACCACTTCTCCCACATGTGTGTAGTGTGTCCTCTAAATGTTGTTGTTTTTTGTTTGTAAATACTGTGCAATCCATTATATGCAGGACCGTGCATGGATATGAGGTTTCCTAGGCAAACCTCATTCCCATTGCCCCCCTGCCCCAGCTGCTGCCCCTCTCTGGGACCTGCAGCAGGGGCAATTACTTTGAAATGGCAACATAGCGCTCACCATAAGCTCCAACTCCGTGTTGCAGTTCCCTCTTCTGCCCTTGATGCAGACTTCCTGTCTGCATGGGGGTGGAAGTGGCTGGATCGGAGGTTATGGTAAGTGCTGCATCGCTATTTAAAAGTAATTGCTGCCTCTGCAAGTCCCAGAAAGAGCAGCAGCAGAGGCAATGGGCCACCCCCTCACCACTGGTGCTCTAGGCAACTGCCTACTTTGCCAAATGGAAGCACCGGCCCTCATTATGGCTTTCCTTTACATAAGAACATAAGATATGCCATACTGGGTCAGACCAAGGTCCATCAAGCCCAGTATTCTGTTTCCAACAGTGGCCAATCTAGGTCATATGTACCTAGCAGTTTCCCCAAGAGACACAAGTTCCACAATGCTTGTACTGGGTCAAGCATTGATATCTTCGGTCACTTCTTAATAATGGTTTATGGACCTTTCCTCCAGGAACTTGTCCAAACCTTTTTTAAACCCAGCTGCACTAACAGCCTTTACTACATCCTCCGGTAACAAATTCCAGAGTTTGATTACACGTTGAGTGAAAAAATATTTTCTTTTATTAGTCTTAAATAGTTTACCCTGTAGCTTCATTGCATGTCCCCTAGTCTTTCTATATTCTGATAACGTAAACAATCGATCTACGTTTACCCGTTCCACTCCGTTCATTAATTTATAGACTTCTATCATATCTCCCCTCAGCCGTCTCTTTTCCAGTTTAAAGAGCCCTAACCTTTTTAGCCTTTCTTCATAGGAGTATCCTTCCATCCCCTTTACCATTTTGGTGGCTCTTCTCTGAACCTTTTCTAAAATCGCTATATCCTTTTTAAGATACGGCGACCAGAATTGCACACAATATTCAAGGTGCGGTCTCACCATGAAACGATATAGAGGCATTATAATATCTTTTGTTTTATTTTCCATTCCTTTCCTTATCATACCTAGCATTCTATTTGCTCTCTTGGCCGCCGCTGCACACTGGGCCGAGGGTTTTAACATGGTATCCACAATGACGCCTAAATCTTTTTCCTGGGTGGTGGTTCCTAATGTGGAACCTTGCATCGTGTAACCATAGTTTGGGTTGTTCTTCCCTAGGTGCATAACCTTGCACTTGTCCACATTAAATTTCATCTGCCATTTTGATGCCCAGTCTTCCAATTTATCAAGATCCTCTTGCAATTTTTCACAATCCTCTTGGGTTTTAACAACTTTAAATAGTTTTGTGTCGTCTGCAAATTTGATAACCTCACTCGTTATTCCACTTTCCAGGTCAATTGTGAATATGTCAAAAAGCAGCGGACCCAGCACAGATCCCTGGGGTACACCACTATTCACCTTTCTCCATTGGGAACATTGGCCATTTAGCCCTACCCTCTGCTTTCTATCTTTTAACCAGTTCCTGATCCACAATAGTATACTGCCTCCTATCCCATGACTCTTTAGTTTTGCCAAAAGTCTCTGATGAGGGACCTTGTCAAAGGCTTTCTGAAAGTCCAGATACACAATATCAACCGACTCACCTTTGTCCACCTGTTTATTCACTCCTTCAAAAAAACATAACAGATTAGTAAGACAAGATCTTCCTTGTCTAAAGCCATGTTGGCTGTCTCCCATTAGGTTGTGACTATCTACATGCTGAGTAATTTTATTCTTTATGATGGTTTCTACCATTTTTCCCGGTACTGACGTCAGGCTCACCGGTCTGTAGTTTCCCGGATCACCCCTGGAACCCTTTTTAAAAATTGGTGTTACATTGGCGATCCTCCAATCTTCAGGTATTAGAGATGATTTTAATGATAGTTCACAGATTACTGATAGCAGGTCTGCAATCTCATATTTCAGTTCTTTCAACACCCTTGGATGTATACCATCCGGCCCAGGTGATTTGCTACTCTTCAGTTTATCTAATAGTTGTAAGACATCTTCCCGATGTATCGATATTTCCTTCAATTCTTCTGCACCTTTAAATACCACTTCAGTCATGGGTAACATCCCTACATCTTTCTCAGTTTTTGCCATACAGGCCATGTTTGTGGAGCAGTCTTCGAATTTTTGAACAAACATAACTTTCTCTAGTTTCAACCAGAGACCACCGTAGTCCTTTTAAAGTAATCTTATGATTTACAGTGACCTTCTTCAGATGTTTCCTTAACCCACAGCTACCGACTTTGGAGGGATGGCTTGATCGCGGCAGTGTCTTTGTGGTGCCAAACTGTCTCCGTTTTACAATGCTGGATATGAGTGTCCCAAGTGACATTCAAACCCATTGAAATGCTCTTATAGTGCTCCCCAGCTTGTATCTTTGAATAACGTTATCCCAGAGTTCTTTCAGCAGCTCCACACTCAGCATGTTTAGACCTTTGCTTCAAACTTACGTAAGTATAAAGGAAACAGCTTGGTTCTTCATCCAGGAGTACTTGAATCAGCTCAACTGCTGTGACTGAACACAGGTGGCTCTATTTAACTTATTTTGGGCCTTGTTAAAACAGCTTTTGTTAATTTGGATTTGCTATGAGAAAGGGTGTGAAGACATGCAATCAAGACTTTTTGATTTCTTATTCTTAATGATTTTTTGAATATTTCTGTAATTGTTCTTTCATGTTGAAAGTGTAGAGTATGTTGTGTAGGACAGCGAAACAAACTCCTCCACTATGCATTTCAAACTGTATGGTTTAGACAGCAAAAGGTGAAAACTGTACAGGAGTGTGAAGACTTTTGCAAGATACTGAAGATTTCAAAGTAAATTTCACTTGTCCACACATCTGAACTGTTTTCTGGGGTGGCTTTACCTCTCCTCATCCCATTGTCCTGTTTTTTTCCCCAAGCTTTAGAAGTTCATCATATGAATATGTTAAACCTTTTATCAGAAAATAACTAATAAATCCCCCCCCCCCACCCAACTGACCCACGAGGGAAAACACATTTTAAGTTGTGTGTCCCTTTCAGTAAAGCCATGGAGTGTGTGGTTCAGCTCCTTTCTGATTTGTGGGTCACATCAGCCTCATTGTACTTATGAGGAAACTGCCCCCCCCCCCCGACACACATTTTACTTGCAGCTACTATAGGAGGACAACAGATTCCAGAGTGTAGGATGTCAACAGGGCAAAACACAAACAAATATTTCATTTTAAGAGCAGTCAGTGCCATACGTCACTTCCCTTCTGCAATAACTATAACAATTAATTGAGGACACCATCTAAATCTGTGAAAAAATAAATAAATCTCATTTGAAATGAAGGCATCAACGAGAGATATCAACTTTGAGCAAAGGCATGAGTGAGGTCATTAGTGAACAATTCAGTCAATGATTTCATCACTGAGTGATGTCATTGAATCTTGCATCATTGACATGAACACTGAGTGATGCCATTGAACATTGCTCCCATTAAGGTCAACACCGAAAGATGCTGTTGAACACTGCTGCCATTAAGACCATCAGTGAGTGATGTCATTGAGTCTCGATGTCATTGGAGGTTGTCTTTAGATCATTGCTGAGCCCTCATTGAGCAATGCTGTTTCCAAGACCATCATTGAATGATATCATTTTGTGAGACTATTACAGATGTCCTTCTTGTGCATATCCATCACTGAGAGACATTGTCATGGCGATAATTATCATGTGATGCCATCATATAGCAGTGCTGTGATTGAGGTTATTGCATGATGTCATGGAGTATCATCATTGTGCAATGTTGTCATAGAGTGAGGCAGTCATTGGGGACCATCGCCACTGAGGTCTTCGTTGAACAATGGCATCATTTTGCATTGGTGTCATCAAGGTTGTTATTGACTGAAACTGTCATTCAGAAATGTTGTCATCGAGGTTGCTATTGATTGATGCCATCATTGTTTATTTATTTACATTCTCTTATATACCGCGCTATTCTGCATCAGTGCGGTTTACATTGAACAAACTGAAATTACATTGAACAGGGCATTATAGCTTGGAGATAACTATTTTACAGGGAACATGGGCTATGGAGGGTTAAGTGGCTTGCCCAAGACCACAAGGAGCACCTGTGGGACTAGAAACCTCAGTCCTTCCGGCCCAAGGTTGCTGTCCTCTAGTGGGATTTGAACCCCCGACCTTCCGGCCTGAAGTACCTTGCCCCAACCACTAGGCCACTCCTCCACTCATCAAGACTGTCATTGAGTGAATCCATTGTGTTACATTCATCAAGACTGTCATTGAGTGAATCCATTTACAAACTCTCAGGACTCAGAGAGGAAATACGTTTTGTTGTTTTGCAGGTAAAGAGAAAGGCAGATGCGTGGCATCCGAATTCTTCCATGGACCGGACACGGACATTGTGACAGAAAACACAGCAAATATACTCAGTAAGTCAAAGGCATTCCATGTCTCTTAAACAAACACGTTGGTCCTGCAACAACCCCATCTTGTGTGAAAAAATACCTCCTATTCCTAAATAAAAGCCTTGCAACAGAAGTGTCCCCATCTTGTCTCAGTTTACAAAGCATCCAGGAGGCCTCCAGCCAATTAGATCATGAGGCTGGTTGACTCCAACACAAAGCCCTGGTGGCTGGATGTGACGTCTCTTATGGTGTGAAATGTCGCTTTGGCCTGGCTGAATCTCTGGCTGTACAACATAACTCAGCAAATTGTATGGGCCAGGTGGGTATTTTGGGGTCATTACCTGGAACATTTTACATGATTTGACAGCCAGTGATTGCATGTCAACATTCATTCATGTTCTTCTACTGCTGGAGATCATCCAGAAATGTTATTTCCAACTCATCCTGCTAGACCAGTCCAGACTAGTGGGTTGTGTCCCTCTGCCAGCAGATGTTGGAGACAGAGACAATACCAGAAGGTTCAGTGAGCCAGTCCTGGCATATATAGCAGTTCCCCTAGAGTTCACCTTCAGTATTTCTATGTTTTCAACAGATGTAGATGTCGTCTCTTTCTGCCTCTAAGTTTTTTAATTTTGAAAAACGAAACAGGAGAAAAAAGGAGATGAGAAAAGACTCCTGCCTTCCATTCTGTTTATGAGATAAGTTAATGTATAATCTTCTTCCCCGGCTTCCTTCCCATAACATTCAATCCACCAACCCACCCTCTTGTACACTTTGCTCTCTTGTTTTGTGTAGAGACCATCCGCAGCGCCACGCCCTTCCCCATGGTTAGTCTCTTCCTGGTGTTCACAGCCTTTGTCATCAGTAACATCGGCCACATCCGACCCCAGCGGACCATCCTTGCCTTTGTCTCGGGCATCTTCTTCATCCTCTCTGGTGAGCCTGGCAAAAAGACTGGGGAGGAGTGAGGGTGGATGGGCAGAGAGCAACAGAGTTGGGTTTTAGACCGAGTCCTCTTCTTCTGACCCTTTTGGGATACAATCTTGTTGAGCTCCAGGGACTATGCTGTTGTTCTCTTGATCATATCCCGATTCTGTTGACATAATCCCGCTCTGTTGACCATACCCTCTTTGACTAACTTAGTTCTGCTAGTGAAATATCCTAGTCTTACTGACTAAACTACCTCTTGGTTCCCATGACTATGTTCCAGTGATGCTGGCTATATAACATTTCCTTCCATTACATCTCTTTTGTGTAGATGGTCCCTGTTCTCTTGCCTAGATCTAATTCTAATTGACTAAACCCATGTTCCTTTGACCATATCTTGATTCTTTTGACTATGTTCTTGTTCTGCTGATTTTATTTTCGATCTATTGACTAGATTACATTTGGGGCTTGGTTTCTTTTCTTTTACAGGTCTCTCCCTGGTGGTGGGGTTGGTGCTTTACATCTCGAGCATCAACGATGAAGTCATGAACCGACCCAGCAGTTCTGAGTTGTACTTCCACTACCGCTACGGCTGGTCCTTTGCCTTCGCAGCCTCTTCTTTCCTCCTCAAAGAGGTTTGAGACCTTTCCTGTTTGATGCTGATAGCTTGTAAAAAGATCTTTGAAATTTGGCTATCCAAAATATCTTACTATTAAGATAGCTTCCATCCAATCATTATTAACTTTCATATTGCTCAGATTTAACTACAGCTAATCAGGGCCGGCCCAACCATTAGGCAAACTAGGAGGCTGTCTATGATAGCAACCTCTGGGGGTGGCAAAGAGCAGGGAATTCAAAGTTTAACAATTGATTTTGACAGCCGAGGGAGTGTAAAGTTAAGGTCTGCTTAGGGCGCCAACACCTTGAGCCAAGTCTGGGGCTGGCCCTGCAGATTCTTGATTTCCATGATGCCACATTGCAGTGACTAACTGGGGTAAAATGACCCCAAATTGCAGCATGACAAGGACTAGCTTTTCCTTATCTTTCTTTCCCTCCCTTCAATAGGTCATCATTTTCCCTTAGCCTTCCTGTTTCTTCTCTCTCTCCTTCCCCTCCCTGAAGCTAAACATGGAGATAAAACCACAAGTGGCACCGGTGGGAAATCTAATCTGAGTAATCAGGTCTAAAATCGAGAACTAGATGATGAAGGGATGGGAAGAGGGGGACGAGAAGCTTCTTAAAGGAGTATTCATGGGATTATCCAAGGACAACCACTAGGTGGCCTGCTTACATGTGGAAATTCTGTCTGCTTCATAGAACAATCAATTCTGATAACCAGATCCTTCCCCCATTAAGTTCACGTTTAACAAATGGAAGCCTTGAACACCAGATAAATCCATTTTAGATACACAGTATTATGGCTTCTAGACCCTTAATGCTCTGACTGTCCCCTTGCAGCAGTAGCCTCTGAAGGTGGAGGATTTTCTGGTGCCTATCCTTACAAAGCTTCTTTACGGGGGACATAAGGCATAGTATTGCAGTTAGGGTTGCCAACTGGCTCCAAATGCGCCTGACATGCTTGATCCAGTCCTGGGTTTACTCAATTGCATGCAGGGACATGTAGTTCTGATTTCTCCATTGCACTCCATAAGAAAAGCAAGACTACAAGTCCCTGCATGCAATGGGGTAAACACAGGACTGGAACAAGCCTGTTGGGCGCATCTGGAGCCAGTTGGCAACCCTAATTGCAGTCCTCCCTGTCCCTGAGGGCAAGTGGGTCTCCCTCACTCACCTCCTTTTCTTTTCCCCTCAGGGCGCAGGGGTGATGTCCGTGTACCTATTCACCAAGCGTTACACTGAAGAGGAGGCATACCGTCCACACCCGGCTTTTTACCGTCCTCGGCTCAGCGACTGCTCAGACTACTCTGGCCAGTTCCTCCACCCGGAGGTGTGGCACCGTGGACGCAGCCCCTCCGACATCTCCAGCGACGCCTCCATCCAGATGACCCAAAGCTATCCTCTGGCTATCAAGTGCCCCGATCACATCCACATATCAACCTCACCCTGCTAAAGAAAGAGAAAAAAACGACATTACTTAATAAACAGTAGAGGACATGGGGAAAACGAGCTTGATTCCTGCCCCCTCCCCATAAAAACTACTTTCAGAGTCTCACAGCACTATCTAAATGATTGATTTAAGCAGCTCCTGTAAAATGGAGAACTCCAAGGGATTCCCATGGCCTTGACCTTCTCACACTCTGGATTTGCCCCATGATCTCCCATTCCATTTTACCATCTCTAGACCTATGTTTTAAAAGGGGGCAGGGCCTCCTCGATGACATCACAGAATCAAAAAGCCATCACACGACTAGCTGAGGCAAGGGAGCCGCCTTCTTGGAAACTGAGCATTGTTTTCAAGTACTGGAATGCTTTCTTCAGGACGCAGAACAGATTTTATTGCCCACTTGCTCCTTAGACAAGGACTAATCAGAAATAACTCCATATCCACAGGCTTGAAAGAAGGTTTTCAAATGGCCATTGCTTAGGAGGAGGAAAGGTGGAAATAATTCCCACTCCCCCTCCCCTCAGTTTTCAAGGAAGACCTGCATTTTCTTGGCTAGTCTTTCTCAGTGTTCAAAAAAGAAAAATAGTTCTATTGAATCAATGGGGTCATTTGTGCTCTGCCCTTTCAAGAGAAATTGAATGAGATGGGTCAGGTTGAGCCCATCCCCCATCACCTGCAGCTTGCTGGTAATCTTATCAACTTTAGATTCACAGCTGAAGAGGATCTCATCAAACAAAAATGGCATCCAATCCAGCAATATCTTTGCTAACAAAGCCTCTCAAATTCACTTAGGGTATCACTGCTTTTTTTTCAGTTCCCATTTCCATGTTAATTTTTTCCAACTTCAGAAGCTCCCTGGAGACTGCGTGTGAAGGAAGAAGGAAACCCTAAATTACCCAATGGTTCTAGAGTGAGGTGGCTGCAGCGTGAAGGGCGAGAAAGGCCCAGCACAGTAGGCAAGAAGAAATAGGCAGATTGGGTGGAGCATGTGGACCTTCCCTGCCAACAAAGACCTGGAAAAAGCAGCAGCTGACAGCAAACTCTAGGACCATCAGGGAACTGGTCTAAGTTGACGGACTCCCCTCTTTCTCTAAGCCTTCTGTTTTGAGGCTGAGAGATGGGATGTGGCAAACCAAGAGCAGCTCCGGCCATCTTTGATGGCTTGAAGTTATCCAGCAGTAATCTATTCTGTGACCCACAGGCATTGCCAGCACCCCTGTTTCCCAGCTAGCCTGGTTCAGTAAATCCAGGTGAGTCTCCAGCAACATCACCAGGAGATCGCCCAAGAAAATCTCTTCGAGTTTCAACAGAACCACGAAGGCCCTTGGAAAAACATGTGTGTAAGAGTCAGAGGAAGAAGGATCAATTATTTACAATTGAAAGAGCCATTTCTAAGAAAGCCATAGGCAATGTTTCCTGAATTCCAAGGATGATGATCAGATACAAGAGAAGACAACCAATTTCTGGGATGGAGAGTCCCAGCAGGTACACCTTTTACAATTTCCTTTATACAGAAGTCTCTTATAACCTCATACACATGGACCAAGAGTTAGGATCACGGTTCATGGTCGGTTTCCCTCTCCGAGTGGTAATGGGGTTAAGAATTCAGAGGTTTAAAGAGCAGCAGGTGAAACTTAGGAAGACCCTGCTAACTGTGAGGTGGGTCAGATACCAAAATGAGGATGTCAGATAACCACACTAGACAGTTCTAAGAGCTTGTCCTTGACCATCACCATTTGTCCCTCCCTGTTCCCCCTTCTCGGCCCGGGGACGCCCCTCAAAAATCAAAACTAGTCCTCAGTGAACAGACAGCCAAGCCACTGAAGACCTGGCCTCTGCGGCCAGATTCATGTGGTAGTCAGCCACCCAAATGGACATGAAAGACAAGGATGGTAGATGGCCTGCATGCTGAAAGGGATTTAGGCCAGGACTATCTATTGGAAATACCTGCATGCTGAGTATTTTCTCTCCTCGGTATCCAACCATTTTTCCCACTGGAGGGATAACATATCAGACATGGCAAAATAAATTCTTACCTCACTTCCTTACAGCCATGGAAATAACTACACTTCTGAGAATAACCCTCAGATACTGAATAGACATTTGTCCTAGAAGGTGGCTGGTCTATCTATTCCCTTGCACCAAGAATATGATGAAAACATGAAAAAGAAAGAACTCAACAGTATTAGAAGCAGATGAATTATCTGTAGGTCATAGTAACCTTAGTCTGCTCAACCTCTTCAGTCCCTGGTAATGGCCAATGTGGAGAGCTCCTACGTCCGATTAGTTGGTAAACCACCGCAAAACCAGCCAGTGCACTAGGGAGGACCCAGAAGCTGTTTGTTTATTTATTTATTTTTAACATCTAAAGCCAGTAAAATCTTTCAGGCACAGTCAGTCTCCAAAGTGGTGCCTACGGCAAATGAGCTGCACCAATGTCCAACAGAGGCAGAAAGATCCAAGAGACCTTCTACTTTCTGTTCAATACTGTGCATCTTTGGAGATCATCTCATAGCATGACTTCTCATCTCATCTCCCCACATTGAAACCATCTGCCTCAGACCTTCTATTGACTCTACTAGCCTACAGGACACGACAGCCTAAAGACTACTCATTCCATCTATCCCTTTCCAAGAGATCAGAGTCTTCAAAAGCTCCCTTACACCAACATCCCTAGAAAATTCTCCCAGTTGGCAACATCCTCCTGGAAGAGGGGGAAAGACTTAAGGAAAGAGCTGGGGAGGGTGGGAAGATGGAAAATAAAACCAGAAACACTATTCCCACCCCTTCACCCTCCTCCCCAACTCAACAGAAAAGTTGCAAAGATCTTATGAACGTAAGAACTAGAAGCACAACCATCGACTGCCTCTCTTCTCGAAAAGAAGGTGGGGAAGAGATTCTGTAAGTCGACATCTGTAGCATTAATAAAAAGACTGCTGGGGGCCTCTAGAGCACCTTCAGGTATCCTACCCGGAAATAATTATTTTATTTATACAATAAAATATTACTTATAATCATAGTAATGCTAATAAGAACGATAATATTGTTATTAACAGTAAAAGAAAAACAAGATTATATTGTATTGCTTGAAAAATTATTTCTCCCCTGTCTTAACCACCCAGAGCCAAAGCTAGGATGAAAGTGATCTAGTGAGAACCGGTGGGCTGCCGGCAAACACCATGGATGTTCTGGAGTCTTAAAAAAAGGGACATTGTGATGGTGGTGGTGGTGATGGTTAAGTGGGCGTGAAGGGTGAGGAACCAGCACTGGGCATTTATCCATTCTTCTCCAGAATTTATATAAGCCGATGTCCCCTTGTTCTGGTAGTACTGGGTGGCCAACAAACCACGAAGCAACCCACACCTGCTTTTAAACCCCCTTCTCTCCTTCCCACCCACCCACCCACCCAATGTAACTATGGCTTTATTGTTTACAATTAGCTAAGAAAAGAAAGGCAAGAGAGCAAATGGAGATGGAAGTAGGACTACTTTTCTGTAGCTACCTTAACATGCTCCATTTGCCTCTTAATCCTTGAGCATCTACCATAGGGTTGCCAATGTTGGCCACTCCCTGTTGGGAGATGCAGTTGAGTCCCTGCTTGCAAAGACATGGAGAGAGGGAGGGGTGAGAAAGCATGTCAGTCTACCCCCTTATACTACTGAATACCTGCCAACCCTCCTCTTGTTCGGATGTTGCATTTCTGTTTCAGTTACCGGCCAGCTCATCTAAGGTATTGGCGAATAAGGAGGACTTTATCCAGGCCCTCAGCCTATCTATGCTCTCTTGGTCACAGCTTAATCCTCTAAAGTGTTTGTAATCTTTAATGGAGGTGCGATGACTTCAGGGGGGTCATGGCTGTATCATCATTCTGCTAAACTGCTGGGGGGGGGGGAGGAATGGTGATGGTGATGGTTTATTTCAACTTGACATACCGCTCTTAATATACAATCAGAGTAGGATTGTCAACTGGCTCCAGATGTGCCCGACAGACTTGAACCAGTCCTGGGTTTACCCCATTGCATGCAGGGACATGTAGTTCTGATTTCTCCATTGCACTACAGAAGAAAAGCAAGACTACAAATCCCTGCATGCAATGGGGTAAACCCCGGACTGGATCAAGCCTGGTCGGGCGCATCTGGAGTCAGTTGGAAACCCTAAATCAGAGCAGTTTACAAAATAAACTTAGATCAGACATGGATTAGAACAGACATAAAAGAAAGAGGAAAAGATGGCACAGGATACATAATAGTGACAACGAGGATAAATCTGAGCTTATTTCGCTATGGATGCTCTAAAACAACTCAAGACAAGAAAACGTGGTTTGCCCTAATGTTGGAAGCATGGAAAGGTTTTCCTTATCTGTCTCCACCTCATCCCCTATTTCTGCTCTCTCTCTATATACAGAGAAAAATATTTAGACTGGCCTAATGACAGACACTTTCCAGCACATTATATGCAGGGATAGGGAGTCCCTGCTCGAGAGAGCTTACCGACTAGTGGATACCTGAGACCAGAGGAAGGGCAAGAAACTTATCCGAGGCCAGTTGGCAGAGCTGAATCTGAAACTTCCTGCGTCCCAGTTGATCCATCTCGCTCTCTCTCTGTAACTCTCCAAAGCATATTTTATGATAATGTTTACATGATGGTTTGATGCCAAAATGCTGTTCTTCCCTGGCGCTGATAAAGATCTCTTTAGCTGTCCGTGCTGTATTCACATTTGTGTTCATCAGTGACCGCTCCATGAGGAATTGCTCTTCAGCTGTCCGTGCTGTATTCACATTTCCATCTATCATTGTGACTGTATTTGGCTCTGATGACAATCTGCTCTTCAGCTGTCCGTGCTGTATTCATATTTGCATCTAAGAGTGTGACAATTCATGAGGCTCTGAGCAAGGATCTGTTCTTCAGCTGAACTCACATTTGCATCTGTGAGTGTGACAACTGCATGGGGCTCTGATGAGGATCTGCTCTTCAGCTGTCCGGGCTATATTCACATTTGCATTTATCAGTGTGATCGCATGAGGATCTGCTCTTCAGTTATCTGTGCTGTATTCACTCTTTGCAACCCTGCGGGTACTCTTGTGACCCTGGATGACTCACTTTATCTCCCTTTACCTCAGATATCCACCTAGATGGTAAGCTCTTTGGGGAAGGGATTTAGTACCATTGTATGACGCTGCATACATCCAGTAGCACTAGAAAACGATAATTGTAATAATGGTAGCACCATGAGAAGGCCAGACCTTCCAGCATTACCTTTCGCCTCCAGGATCAAAGTTTGCATAGTCTAAAGAGTCAATTTGGGCAGCCACCTTTTCCAAACCCACTCACCTTCATATCAGGAAAGGGTCCCATGCGGATTAACGAACAGCTCATGATGACCAGCAGCATCGCAATTCTTTTTGGATGAAATTCTGTGTGGAGCCAGGCAAGGAGATCATTTCCCCCCAGTAGAATGTGGTCTTGGTCCCTGTACTTCGAAGGGGAAATGCATCTGTGTGTGTGTAATGAAGCTTGTAGGGGGGGGGGGGAGGCAGCAAAACCAGAAGTGGATTTGCTTGTCCTTGATGGCCTGGAACCACTGGGGGGGGGGGGGGGTCATCCTGGTTTCAACTATGCTCAAATAGGAGGAAGGGTCGCTATCTTATCCAGGTTAACCTAACAAGTTGATCTGGTCCTGGCTTTGCACCAGTTACATGTTGGAACTTGTAGTTCAACTTTTCTGAGGAGAAATTCAGGACTACAAATCCCAGCATGCAATAGAAGTAAAACCATGACTGTATTGGAGGGTTTACTCATAAAAATTCCTTTTCCCACACTCCTCCCAAAAATAGTATTGGCTGGAGGGGGAAAAGAATTTGAATGTCTTTTCTTTTTTCCTTCAGTCAGCTTCCTTCCTCAGATCTTCCACACCTCAGCCTGCGAGAAACATCAAAGCCCTCTCTGGATTTTTTAAATCCTCATTTCATGCGTTGTGGGCCTTAATCCCTCCTAAAACCATTGCAGCCCCCTTCCCCCCAGCACAGATAAGGGCCTGGCGTAAGTGGAGCAGTGTGGGCAACCCTCTATTTTTATAGGGGAGAGCGGGCTGGGAGAAGAATATAGAAGTAAAGCTTGCGATCTTCACTCAGTGGCCTCAATTCATTTTCTGACCTCGGATCACTTAAACTGAAAAACAAAAGGACCTTTTGTAAAAGTCACGCAATCTTTGTGTGCTGTAATGGGTTGTTAGACGGGTAATCATGTCCCTTGGTGGTTAGCCCTACAAAATCTGTCCATCGGTAGTATTTCTGTGCTAGTCATTTCATATCATAGTCTTAGAGTTTCATTCCCAACTCCTCCTCAGTGGATGCTGGAAGGTGTAGTCCCTGCACTTTTTTTTTTTGGAAGACAGGAACTACAACTCCCAGCATGCAATGGCCAGAAACAGGGATGTTGGAAAACCAGGATTTCTAAAGAGGCCTAAAAATATCATTTTGTATATAGTACATCAGATTGACAGGAGTGTGCGGGGACGTATACGAAGGGAAGATGTGAGGGAGAATCTTCACTGGTTCCCAAACTTGTCCTGGGGGAGTCCCAGCCACTCGGGCTTTCAGGATAGTCATAATGAATATGCATAAGAGAAATTTGCATGCAATGAATGCACAGCATAAAAATCTCACTCTTGAATATTCACTAGTGTGGACATCTTAAAAACCTGATGGGGATCCCCCAGGACAGCATGGGAACTACTGATCTAGATTACTGGAATCTACAGCCCTGACAACAGTGCGATCGTGAGGCCTTTCAGGTGTAGACTTCCCAAGCTGCCCACTTAGAGGAGCGAGATGTTTAGCCAGTTCTGGTTGTAAATTTGCAGTAAAGTGCAGTATGGTAGTTGTAGTCCCTGATTTTACCCATTGGGATCAGTGCTGCAGGTCCCAAAATGCATCAGAATGAGACGGTCAGAAATCTAGGACTGGCTTAAAATCTCACTCCTGGAACTGGGTAACTTGGCAACTCTGCAAGTGTCCCTGATTGACTGTTCCTGTACATTTATAAGCCATCTCCTTCTACCTCTTTCCACTCCTGGCAGATCACGCCATCACATCGTGATGTGTGCTACTACAGTCACGCTCACTGAAGATTTATCATTGTTGCGACCCCTCTCCCTTTTTATTAACCCTGACATGACTGCTTGATACAGCAACATTTCCAGAGAGAGAGAGAGAGACCCCTTCAAGCCTGGAAGAACAACCCCTTGCACACAGACCAAGAGTTAGGATCGGGGTTCATAGCCCATCTCCCGCTCCTGATGGTGTTGGGGGAAGAACTCGAGGCTTAAAGAGCAGCAGGTGAAAATTAGGAAGACCCGCATTATGAGGATGTTAAGTATCTATCACTGGAGGGTTCTAGAGCAGATTGAACAAACAAGTATCTGTCTGGGAGGTCTTAAGTACAGGGGGATCCTGCCTGGAGCCAGGGGATGAACTAGAATTAGATGACCCTGCAAGGTTCTTCCAGCCCCATCTCTCTCTGATTCTAGATGATCCCCTGAGGTCCCTCACAGCCTCATCTTTCTCTGATTCTTGATGATCCCCTGAAGTCCCCTTCCAGCCCCCATCTGATTCCAGATGATCCTTGGAGGTCCCCTCCCAGTCCCCCATCTCTCTCTGATTCCAGATGACCCCCTGAGGTCCCCTCCCAGCCCCCATCTCTCTCTGATTCTAGATGATCCCCCTGAGTTCCCCTTCCAGCCCCCATCTGACTCCAGATGATCCCCGGAGGTCCCCTTCCAGCCCCCATCTGATTTCAAATGATCCCCAGAGGTCCCCTCCCAGTCCCCCATCTCTCTCTGATTCCAGATGATCCCCTGAGTTCTCCTCCGAGCCCCCCATCTCTCTTTGATTCCAGATGATCCCCCTGAGTTCCCCTTCCAGACCCCCATCTCTCTCTGATTCCAGATAATCCCCTGAGGTCTCCTCCCAGCCTCCCATCTGTCCGATTCCAGATGATCCCCCGAGGTCCTTCCAAGCCCCATCTTTCTCCAATTTCAGGTGATCCCCTGAGGTCTCCTCCAAGCCCCCATCTGATTCGAGATGATCCCCTGAGTTCCCCTCCCAGCCCCATCTCTCTCTGATTCCAGATAATCCCCTGAGGTCTCCTCCCAGCCTCCCATCTGTCCGATTCCAGATGATCCCCCGAGGTCCTTCCAAGCCCCATCTTTCTCCAATTTCAGGTGATCCCCTGAGGTCTCCTCCAAGCCCCCATCTGATTCGAGATGATCCCCTGAGTTCCCCTCCCAGCCCCATCTCTCTCTCTTATTCCAGATGATCCCCTGAGGTGCCCTCCTAGCCCCCCCCCCTCCATCTTTTTCCGATTCCAGGTGATCCCCTGAGGTCCTCTCCCAATCCCATTTCTCTCTCTCTCTCTTAATCTAGGTGACCTCTAGGATTCCCGTGTGTCTGTCTATTCATTCTTTACATGATGAGGGTGTCCATTCAGTCATCTATGGTAGCCTAAGAGATGGGGGACACCATATTACGTACAGGAACATGTTTGTTTGTTTTTTTTGTTAAGAAATACAAAAATTCCCTCTAGGATGGCATTATCCTTGGGAAGAAGCTGCGATGTTGCACAGGCGCTGGGTGCTGAGTGCATTCCAGGTTGCCATGGAAACGCAGCAAGGAGCACGGCCTGCAATGGAAAGACGCATATATTATCGAGAGTATAAGAGAAGGTGGGGGGGGAGAGACAAAGACAAGGAGGGACAGAGACAGAAAGAGATGGATGGGGGGGGGAGAGAGATAGAGGGAACGATGGAGAGAAGGAGAGAGGGAGTTAGCATAAGGAACAGACAGGCAGATGGGGGGTGGGGGAGAGACATCAATTTGCAAGTTAAACAGGAACCATTTCATTGAAGAGAAAGCCAGGCTGGACAGTGGCAAGGGGGACTGTCAACTGGATCCCTTTCAGCTGTCTGAAAGATCCAGTCCTGGTGTTCCATGCCCATGGCATGCAAGGACTTGTAGTTCTGGTGCCCCATCCTCCATCCTAGCACTTATGGGTTGGGTAAAACCAGGACTGGATTGACCCAAGCCAAGCAGATGAGGAAAGGGCCCACCTAATCCACCACACCAAACATGGGGGCGAGGGTCAGGATCTCCTTGCCTCATGAAGACCTCACATGCAGGCACCCCGGGGGCTGTGGGTAAGATATTTAGCCTTTGAGAGTGGGAGGGGGGTACATAAAAAGTCTTGAGGGTCTCATCTCCCGCTCAACCAACACTAGGTCATTTGGAGGTGGACGGTGACCTCCTGCTGGCCTTGGCCTTTCCCTGGAGTGATTTCCTACCTACTGGACCTTCGCTCTCTCAGTCCCTTCATGTCTCCTTTTATCAATGCTAACATTTTTTTTAGCATTCTTCAATGAACTGCGATGTCTTCTTTAAGTCTAAAATTGTGTTTTGTCCCTCTTGCTTTCTCCTTCCCTTGACTACCATCTCTGATTTATCTCCTCTTTCCCCCCTTTCCCCATCTACCACCCCCATTCTCACCTTTCCCTAGCCCACCTCCCCCACTCCAATGCCTTGGCTGGGAGAATTTTGCCCTTCTATCTCCTACTCATTCACTCTCCCTCCTGCCTCCTTTCCCTCCCTCCCTCCCATACTCCCCCCTCTCCTATGCATACACCCTGCCTCTCCCTCTCTCTCCCTCCCTCTCCATCTCTGGTAGGTATATTATTTGAGCCGTGGTTTCTCCCAGTGACACAACACTCCGAATCAAACGGTCTTCCTCCTCTCTTCCGCTCCCCTATCCGCCCCCCCTCCAGCCCCTTCTCCGGGGTCTCGCCATCAAGCACCGTATCGCTCTCCCCATCCTACCAGGACACGAAGGGGAGGAGGGGGGGAGGGTGGACAGTGGGGATTTTTGGCGTTTTCTTTTCTTAAAGTGTCTAAAATTCTCCATCAGATTTGAGGGTGGGGGCGGCAGAGGGGGACCCGAAGAAAAAGAAATTGAATTTTTTTTTCCCCGACAGAACTCGTCTGCAGGGCGGGGGAGTGAGCTTGCTGGGACGAAGCCCTACAATAGGTAAGAGAATTTAAAATATTCTGAAATTTCTGTCTGCTTGTACTGAGAAAACGGGGAGGTGGTTGGACTCGGGGAGGTGATATGAAATGTAAGATCTGCCTTGCATTAAATGATGATTTTTCTCTACATATATGTTCAGTCAGTCACCTCATAAGATCTTATCATGCTTCTACATTTTAACTATCTTGAATGGGATTTCATTGCTCTTAAACCAAGACAGTCATGGAGAAATAGGCAAAAGATATTCTGTCGTCTTCATATGACATGATGAAATCTATGATACCTTACGAGAGAGAGGATAAGGGGTGGAGGGGAAGAGAGAGGAGACAGCCGGATGCAATTTTAAAAAACAAAATTTTGGTTCTTCATTGCGGGTTTTCTCACCTTTAATCCCACCTCCCTCCCCCCCCCCTCCCAAAAGCAGGAACCTTCTCCAGGCAACTTCCTGCATCCATAGAGGCAGGCATATCCTAAAATTCTATCCAATGGATCTTATATGTGCATCTTGTTTTCTTTAGGCGAAAAAGAAACGTGGGTGTTGGGTGTGAGTGGGGGGAGGAGAGAAGATTAAAGAATGACCCATTTCACCCTCCCACCACCCACCTCACCCCTGGCCCTTCAATCTTTTAATGTGCCGCCTTGGCCAAGCAGGCAGGTGGATGTGGCTCTTGGAATAATCCAAGCTCACGCAACCTCTGGATTCATCTTCCTCTCTCTCTTTCTAATATCATTTTTTAATCCGACGGTGTGGGCTGTGGCGAAGGTGAAAGTGTGGGGGAGGGGAGGGGAGGGGGAGGGAGATGCAGTAATGCATTTGGTTGCTTTTTCTCTGAACCTTCATGGCCAAACCCCCGCCACCCGCTGTAATTATCTTGTTCCAAAACCGGCCACTCGGACGCGACTGCTCCATCGTGGCTGCTCGGTCCCAGATGTTGCAGGCCGCTGTCTCGCGATGGGATGCAGGTGTGTCTGAAGGAAGAGCTAGGGGGAGGGGAGACCAGCTCTGCACAGCCCTACACCATCCCCTCCACCCCCCCCCCTCCATGCATGCCCTATTCATGGCATTTTAAGAGAACCCCTGGAGATCACATTTCAGAAATATAATCCCCATATTTATCTAAGTATCGAAATGCACCCACATATGGGTCTTGAGGACTCATCCTACACAGAGCAAGAATCATCAAACATTTAATGGTAAACCCAAAGGTGACAAAACCTTTTTGCATTCACCTGACCATTGAACCGCTGGAGAACACATTTGGATTCAGGCGGCCATGCATGGGCGGATGGACAGACAGACTGACCCCTCTGAGGGTTCCAGGTGAAACGCTCTACTTGGGAATAGAACGGAAAAGATGGAGCGACCCGACTCCAGCAGGGCGGGGGGAGGAAGGGAAGAAAATGGAGAGGAAAGGGTGAAACTCAACAGCATTTAAGGGGGGAGGTGATGAGCCTCAGCTCCACAGTGACCACTTGCGGGCACCGTTTGGGTGAATGAGTTTACCTCTCCACTAGCCCTATAGACTGACTCGACATCTTAGTGCAGAACAAAGACCAAAGGCAGATAACATAAGCGATGGACATATTCTAGATTATAGAGACGTTTTTGAAAGTAGATTTAATTAACCCACTGTCTTCAAGTGAAAGGAAGACAAACCTGCTTGATAATATGTATACTGTGTGCGTGTACATCGGATACATCTTGCAATGTGTATTATTAAGCCGGGGGCAAGTTGGACACCACTCCAGCAAACTGCAAGAGCGTGGGGCTGAAAAAAAAAAAAGAGAGGGAGACTCCCAGCAAAATACATAGAGCGCAGGGACTGGAAATACCAGAGGCAGGGTTGGTGCGCGGATATGAGGTACCATAAGTGAGATTATTCCTCACACCACCCTGCTCCGCTTCCCGCCTCTGGCACCTGCAGCAGCCGCAATTGCTTCAAACATCCCCAAAGCGCTTACCGAAATCTCCGGCGCTTTGGGGCCGTTTGTGCTTCCACCCCCTCTGACGTGCAAGGCAGACTTCCTTTTGCATGGGGGCGGAAGCGGCTGGTCCGCTAGCATTGTGGATTGGAGGGGGCGGAAGCTCAAACAGCCCCACAGCGCCAGAGGTCTCGGGAAGCACTTTGGGGTCTGTTTTAAGTAATTGGCAACAATGGTAATGGGCCCTCATCTGACCATCGATGCTCTAGGCGACCGCCAGGAAAATGCAGAGAGCACAGTCAGCTGAGACGACCAGAGCAAGACAAGAAAGGTTTCGCTTGTGTTTGGCTTTGTACTTTTGTCTCCCATACATAGGCTTGACCTGGTAAATTCAGTGAAAGCAGCAGTGTTAGGTAACTGTGTGTGTGATTGCAAGGATGGGACTTCCTGTTCAACACCAGAAGAGCACCAGGAGCTTATAAGAACATAAGATAGGCCATACTGACCAGACCTAGGTCCATCAAGCCCAGTATCCTGTTTCCAACAGTGGCCAATCCAGGTCACAAGTACCTAGCAGTTTCCCCAGAAGACACTGGTTCCACAATGCTTGTCCCGGAGCAAGCAGTGGATTTCCCGGGTTCCCTTTAATAATGGTTGATGGACCTTTCCTCCAGGAACTTGTCCAAACCTTTTTTAAGCCCAAAGTCACAATAGAGGTGGGGGTGGGGGCTTTCCTTTACCTCATGGGACAGATGTGCGCTGTGCTGGTATCTATCTTTGGCTGTGCCCCCCCCCCCTCCCTCAGCACACCTTGGGGGGAGGGGTGGTCTCCCTGATGTCTATGGCCAGAGGCACCGAGGCCTCCATTTCATCCTGCGGGGCTGTGCCCCAACTCCAGGGCTCAAGCGGGTCAGTCTCCATGTCAGGGACCACCATGGAATCGGGAGAGGCGCAGAAGCTTTGTAGAGTCAAAATGAAATGAGTAGCACCTCTGTGAGAGACTTTACAGAACAGGCGATGACGGTGGTGCTGGTGGTGGGGATGGAAGTTCTCTCCCATTCGCCACAGAGGTTCTAGTGGATCTAAAACAGATGGATAAAGGTGTTTGGGTCAAAGGCATTGTTCAGGCCCTACTTCTGCACTCAGTTCCCCATCCCCCCCCCCCCCCCCCAGCATATTTCAGTCCATCTTTCTATCTGACTTTAGCTCATGGCACTTTACTGGTAGCTCATCGCCCATTACGTTCGGATACAGAAGCCTTTCAATAGGTCACCCACTCCCCAATTCCAGTTCCCCCGTCTCCCCTCACCTCTCAAGAACACTCCTGAAAAGCTGCGTGCACATCAGGAACCCTTTCCGGCCAACACCTCAGCGCCAAATCCTTTATCTCTTGGTCTTATTCCGCAGTTGCCTTGCCTTTCTTTTTAAATTTAATTCTCCGAAGTATGTTTGATGTTAGATTTTACACGTGTTTTGGACAAATATGGTGCATACCTTCTATAGATCAATACAAAAAACTGTCACCACTTCCTGCCTTCTAACAATTTCTCACTGGTAACCAGTGAGCAGAAAGCACTGGCTACCAGTGAGAAATTCAGTTCTACTGAGATGCCTTCTATAGATGCTAAAAAGCTGTCTCTCCAATGGCTCTGATGAAGATCTGCTCTTCAGCTATCTGTGCTGTATTCATACTTTATATTTATCAGTGCCACACCTACATTGGGGTCTGCTGAAGATCTGCTCTTCAGTTGTCCGTGCTGTATTCATGCTCTATCATTATCAGAGAGGCGCAGAAAGAAAGGGCTCTCGCTGAACTTGTCTATTGTAACTTCTGATCGATGATACAGTTACAATAAGCCAAAAATTGAACAAAATTTGTTGGCTTATGAGGCTTTTGGCTGCTTTTTTGGGGTCTGTGTTAACTTTGAAAGCTTTGCGTTCCCCGTTTGGCTTCAAATCACACTCCTGCGCAATGTGGAGGGAGTGTGGATGGAAGGGTTCGCTCTCTTTCTGGATCAACTACAGAATCATTTCTAACTTACTGCTGGCACAAGGGTGGGTGGGGGTGGGGAACGGGGGTCCTGAGTAAAACAGATGCCCCTTAGCATCCCAGAGAAGCTCGATGAGGTTTTTTAGAACTACTCCTGGACACATGCGTTTAAAAATTTGAAGAGGCAAGCTGGAGAAAAACACCCACCTACATTTTAACGCCTTCCCAGTCGACACGCAAGTTTGGATCAGAAGGACATGGCCAAGTCTAGAGATTCAAAAAGGTGTGGACAAGATTCTAGAGGACAGATCGTGAACTCTTATTAGCCAGGTAGACATGGGGGGGGGGGGGGGTCATCCGTCTTATTTTTGGAAGCAAGGAACACAGAATAGATCTCTCCATTATGATTGTCTGGGTATGTCCAGGTGACCTGGACTGGCTACTTTCAGAGACAGTATGCTGGACTATTGGTCTGACCCAGCATGGCATATTTTAAATTCTTCGGGATAGTTAAAAACAAATACAAATTTACGCATTTCGGTCTCAGGCCATTCTTAGGGTAAAGGGCTTTCCTGTGATATGGAACGCGAGAAAAATGTTTAAAACTATGCCGAAGAACTTAGAAGATGCCATGCTGGGTCAGACCAATGGTCCACTACCTCCCCTCATCCCTAGTTCGACTTTCTGAATGCCAAGTTGCCCATTCTCTCACACCAAATCTGACAATTAGGAGGCTGAATGTCAGACATACCTTTTCCATGTTGTGCTATTTAATTCGGGTAATTATTTTTCAAATTAATACCTTCTTCTTTTCCGCAGATCTCCACAGCCTGGCTTGCCACCCACTGAGAGATCGGTAGAGAAGCTAGGTCAGGATCGTGGTGCAGGGACAATATCAGACCCGAGAGGTGAGATCGTTGTCCTGACAGCCTGCTGCTTGGCTACTGCATCCCGAGACAAGTCATCTGGGCGGAGGAAGTGCCAACAGGGAGCGAGTTAGTGAGGAAGACCCTTCCTTAATACATTTCTCCCAGTCACCCGTCACCCTCGGCTGAGGTCTGCCACGCTGGAGTCCTGGAAAAAGTGGAGTGAGGGGAGGATGGTGTGGTGCGAGAAGGGTGTCCAAATCCTTCTTACCACGGTGGGTGCCTTTGCGGCCTTCGGCCTCATGACAATTGCCATTGGCACGGATTACTGGCTCTATGCACGAGCCTTCATCTGCAACACCACTAACATCTCCAGCGAAGAGGCGCTCCACAAGGACAAGAAAGATCCTGGTGGTCTCACCCATTCCGGCCTCTGGAGGATCTGCTGTCTCGAGGGTCAGTGGCTGTCTGACCTGGGCCAGTGGAGGGATGGTGGTAGTCCAAGGGAAAGAGGTGGAAGTGGCCTAGGAGTGGCCTAGTGGTTGGGGCAAGGTACTTCAGGCCAGAAGGTCGGGGGGTTCAAATCCCACTAGAGTACAGCAACCTTGGGCCGGAAGGAGTGGGGGTCGCTAGTCCCACAGGTGCTCCTTGTGGTCTTGGGCAAGCCACTTAACCCTCCATAGCCCATGTTCCCTATAAAATAGTTATCTCCAAGTTATAATGCCCTGTTCAATGTAATTTCAGTTTGTTCAATGTAAACTGCACTGATGCAGAATAGCACAGTATACAAGAGAATGTAAATAAATAAGTTGTTAGTCTTTACAACCTCACTCCGGGTCTATTGGACAAGTTAATCCCGTTCTGTTCATAGTGTGATTTTCCCCATGGATTTCTCCTAAGAAAAATCACAACTCCAGCTCTTTGGGGTAAAGCCAGGACTGGATTCATCTGCTCCTTATGAGATGGAGCCAGGTGGCTAAGTGAGATGAGTCAGCCGTGAGTCTTCCTTCCTGCAGGGGTGCACACACCAGAAAATCTGCCTTAAAGCATAGCCTGAGAGATTCCTGCTCCATCCCATAGGGCACTGTTGGGGGAAGCTCACACACTGGGCTTCATTAATCTTCTGAAATGTTAACACAAGCTGAACTGTTCTTTCCAAAAACTCAATAGTCCTTTGTCATATTGTTTGGTTCTCTTAGGTCTGAAGAGGGGCGTGTGCGTGAAGATAAACCACTTTCCCGAAGACACAGATTATGATCACGACAGCGCGGAATATCTCTTACGTACGTAATGATTATATTATCAGCCCCGACATGGACCGATTCACCAATTACCAGAGACCAGTGTCCTTGAGGAGCCATCCTGCTGTGTGCCTCACCATTTTCACATCATCAATTGCGCCACTGTGCCATCTTGGGGGGGGGGGGGGGTTAGCTATCAACAAGCTTAAGGGATCTGGGAACATAAAACACAGCTGCTGGTCTTGATAATACAAGACAACATGAATGGATCTCAGCTCCGAGGGGAGTGGAGAGCGAGGCCCTGGATCACTGCGATACACCCACATAGGTGGGTCTCAGCCTTGGAGGGTCCCTGCAATACATCCAGATAATTCAGGCAAATCAGGACTGGGACAAACATTAGGCAAACTAGGTGGTCACCAAGGTGTGGCAGCTTTGGGGAGTGTGGGAGCAAAGAGCAGGATTTTAAAAGGTAAATAATAGATTCTGACAGCCAGGGGAGGGGGCATAAGGCTTAAGGTTTGCCTAGGATGCAAACACCTTGACCAATTCTGGGGCCGGCCCGGGATCTTCGGGTCGCTGCAATACAACCCCGGTAATTCAGGTGAGACCCAGTGCTGGGAGGATTTGCCCGAGGGTCACTGTGATAGTGCCTAAATAATGTGGTTGGGTATCATTCCTGAGGGAGAGGGTCCCTGGGTTAGTGTGATACAACTAGATTACACAGGTGGGTATCGGCACGGGATTGGTTTCTGGGTCACTGTGATACAGTCCATTTCCTGAATCACCCCAGTAACTTGGCCAGGTCTCAGCCCCAGAAGAGGTTAAGGGTCCCCCCCATCCCTTATAACTTGAAATGAAAATTAGCAGCCGCTCCCCAGGTTCATGCCATTCATTAAACGGACCTACATTCCCACCTTCCAGCCCCCCCCCTCTTTCCCAATATAAACAGAAAATTCAGGGTTTAGACATCAAGGAAAATTGCATATGGATCCCATCAACACCACTTGCAACCCAGACAGACACTTTCTCTCTCTTCTCTCTAGGGGTGGTACGTGCCTCCAGCATCTTTCCTATCCTCAGCGCCATCCTCCTTCTCCTCGGTGGCCTCTGCGTGGCTGCGAGTCGTGTCTACAAGTCTAGACGAAATGTCATCCTAGGGGCCGGGATCCTCTTTGTCGCCGCAGGTGGGTGGAGATGGATGCTGACAATCATGGGCTGGAAAGGCGGGGGAAGGCTAAGCTGGTGTTCCCTTCCCACTCTCTTGATGCCACCTGTGTTGGAAAGGGATGTGCTTCTAACTTCAGGGAATTTAGGCCAGTGTTAAACCAAATGCTTGCCCAACGCTATGGACCTGATTTTTTACCCAACTGCCACCCCCCCCCTAAACATAGAGGCAGACTGACCAGATGGCTCCATAGCTTGTAGGATGAGTTGATCCAGACCCTGGTTCTTTCCACCACGGACACTCTATCCCAACTCCACGCTAGGACATATAATTCCTGAGCTCTTACCTGAAGTTAGGGGATTAACGAAGCCCCAGAATACCATTGGGGAGCAAAAACCCTAGGGCACGATCAATCAATTCGGATGAACATAGAGACCACTGTAGACCCATTTAAAAGAAAGAGTTAGACAGCCAGGACCAGCCTCCTCCCTCATTCTGGGCTCAGAGGTGGGTTGGATCCCCTTTCCCATTCCCTCAGACAACCTTAAAACATCTTGCATAAGGCTTATGTATTGTTGCTTTGGAGGGGAGGGGAGGGGGAGAGGAAATGTTTGGCCACCTGATCTGGTTCCAGCTCCATGAAGACAGCTTCCCTCTCAATCCCAGTGTTACTTTGCCTTGGGTAGGACGCACAAGACTATTTAGTACTCATCTGCTCACCCTGAGGCCTCAGGGCCTTTATACGTCCCCACAAGGCCTCTTCTGTGGTACCCTGTAAGAACAGGGAACAAAACCACAGACTTTAGAGGATCTCTAACGGGTCTTAAGATAGTCAAATGTCATGTCTTCTTCTCGGTCTCTGTCTTTCACAGGCCTCAGCAACATAATTGGCGTGATTGTCTACATCTCGGCAAACACGGGGGACCCAGGTGCCCGTCGGGACGATGAGAAGAAAAGCTATTATTCCTACGGATGGTCTTTCTACTTTGGAGGTCTTTCCTTCATCCTGGCAGAAATGATCGGTGTGCTGGCCGTTAACATCTACATTGAGAAGAACCGGGAAGCTCATTGCAAGTCACGTACAGACCTCATCAAGAACCCTTCTGCCATCTTGCGCCTACCCAGCTACCGTTTCCGTTACCGCCGGCGGTCTCGCTCCAGCTCCCGCTCCACTGAGCCCTCCCAGTCCCGAGACGCCTCCCCGCTTGGCATCAAGGGAGCGCCTTCCACTGACATCTCCATGTACACCCTATCCCGGGATCCATCCAAGGCCAATGTCGGTGGCCTCTACAACACAGAGCCTCGGAGAAGCAGCAGCGGGGGAGGTGTGGTTGGAAGCGGCGGGGGCGCTGGGGGAGACCACAGCTTCCTACAGCCCCATAACTGCTTCCCCAAGGAGCCCGGAGTCACAGTGACTGTGACGGGACCTGGCTCCAACACAGGGACCCTAGGAAAAGATAGTTCCAATACCAACACGTTGAACAGGAAAACCACGCCCGTGTAGTGCGGACAGGTGCGAGCGTGGGGGGAGCTATGATCTGTTGTGCCAATGCATAGTAGGCAACCAGATGACTCCAGGAAGATGGCTGGGGACAGGATGAGCTCAGCCTGTCCCCGATGGACTCATCTGGTGCCTCTTAAAAAGCCACATATGCAGGAGGGTCTCAGTGTCTGTGGGTCTACAGGGTGCGGAGATGCGGCCCAGGAAATGCAGGTGGGCCTCAGGATCTTACGCAGAGTCTAATCCACCGACACACATCCCCGTAATTTCCCCACAGTGGGGGGGGAGGGATAGCAGACAGCCTGAGTGACGAGCGAACCTGCAAATATTCTGAAACCCCAAGAGAGGTAGAGAGTCTCCGCGAAGGAGCTCCAGAGATGGATGAGAAACATTTACAAAGCACAGTGGGATACCGCTCCAGAATGGATGTTCCTTCCTCTACACGCTTACCAAGAGTCCTCAGATTCCTGCTGTACAGGGAGAGAGGGCTGGCTTCCACATAAGCTGTGACCACAAGGCGACCATTTCTTCACTAAGCATCAGAGGGGCTCTGAAAGCTCCCTACCACATCCCACAACACGCACACGCACACGCACACACACACACGTACTGTCAGTACAGCCAGGCAAATGAACATCTCCACAAACAGAGAGACAAGGGGCTAGGCCAGGCCACCCAAAAACACTACACGCTGAGCTCTGACTTTTCTCTCACATCTGCCCCAGGAATGGCTGCCGGAAATCAAAGCTCAGGGAGATAGACATCCCATAATAACACAGCAGTATAGTTAGACCCAGACCATTCCCATGGGAATACCGGACTATCGTATACCAGCCCCCAGAGCGTTCCCACAGGAATACCACACTAGACCAGAAAGGATTGGATTGCTCCCTCACCCCTCTTACATGTCTCCTGCTTGGGTTTTTCTACTTGTGGGGAATAATTTAAACCATCTTTGCAAAACTACCGATTGGAAATGGCCATTTTTATGGGTGCCTCCGTACTGTTTTTCATCCAGGGAGGGAAACTGCTTATTTTGCTGTCCAGTTGTGAATACAGGATAGACAACTATGCAGGGATCTCAGGGGAAGAGGGAGCAGCACCTTGGACACCCAAAATATGGATCCCACATGACTAGTTGCAGAGAGAGACTCAGAGAAGGAAAGAACAGCACCCTGAGACTCCCAAAATGCGAATATCACACATAGGGCGGGAGTGAGATCTTGGGTGGGGAGATTATTAACCCAAAATGTGAAGACAGCATGGACAGCTGATAAGAGTTATTTTCTAAATCTTCTAGAAATTCTTTATTACAATACAAAAGAGAGAGAGAGAGTGGGCTAGACTAAGCGAAGGGGAGAGAGAAGGAGGGCAAAGGAAAGATTTACAGAGAGAGGGTGCAAGAGAAAAAGCGGGTAGGAGGGAGAAGAGACATAATTTAAGGAACCATCTCTGTGCACGTGAAAATGTTTATGTAAGGCTCAAGGTTTACTTTAACCCTCCCAGTGCGGAGCTGTTTGAGTCATTTCAGGTTTTACCTTAAGCCCTGTGGGGCATCTGCCTCTACTGTCCCTCCCAAATTTTCTCGATTTGCTATTTGGTTACTTGCGTCTCCTAGGAAAAAAAAATAAGTAGAGGGTAAATCTCTTTTAGCCCCTCAGGCACTTGCAAACTTCAGGGCAAAAATGAAAACCTCACTAAAGGTTCAAGCCTGCTCCACGCTGGGAATCTTAAATTACCCCAGGCAGTCACAGGTGAAGGGGAAATAGCTGCAGTCCGGAAAAGTATGGGTTAAGAAAGGGCTATGGAGTGATGACTGTGAAATTCAACAGCACTGAGAATGCGTGGGCATGGGCGTTCACACACTGGCAGGACACAAGACAGACTGGGGGACTTCATCCCAACTTGAGAGGTCAAAAGAGAATTGGTTCCAATAGGGGCTGGTGAATCTTGACAGGTGGCTATCAATTTGGGTCCTACTTCTTCCCCCTCCTCTGGGGTGCACTGGGCCAAGCATGCCACACAAGACATCTTATAGAGGGGTGATGGGCACTGTGGCTCTTTCTCAGGCTATAGGTTGAGTAAATGGAGGCACAAGAAGATAAAGTGACTCACCCCAGGGTCATGCACAGAGTCAGCGACAGACCTGCTGTAGGGTAAAGCAACAGGATCGTCTGAGGCTTCCCAGTACTGTTAACTAATTTTTCCATGATGCTCCCTGGCACGTGATTTCACACTCCTAAATCTTACCCCAGGGCATTACTACTTGGGTGTGACATCACAGAGGCCAACTTACATCTGCCAATCCCTTGGAGGATCTAAGGCACTTGCACAAGGGCAATGGTGCCTTTGTCAATTTCAAGATGGCCGCCAACCTCAGAGGACCCCCTCAGATTCTCCCATGGCGCCCAAGGGAAGCTATCCTAGACCCATCCCAGCTGTCACATCTTTCTCCTCATCCTTCCCGAAGAGTGGGACGCATCTGCGTCAAGTCAACTGTTGGTCTTCAGCTCGCCAAGACTGAAGCGGACTGCCCAATGCCTAACAGGAGGGTGGGAAGGGAGGAAGAGTCGTGACTTGGGTTCATGTTTTAAGCACAAGTCCTTCGCATTTCCTCTCATGCTCTCTCTCCCTCCTCACCCTCCGAAAGCAAGGCTATGTTTTTAGGAAGTGGGGAAGCCATTGCAAGTGGCCATTCACCCTGTTCCCTGAACCTTTTTGCTGTAGGTTAAACTGTCTTTTTTTAAAGCTAATGTTTTATTCCGAGGTCGAGGGGGTGTTTTAAGCCACTGTTTGTTTCTGGGGCAGGGATGAATTTGTTTCTTCCTAAGGGAAGGGGGAATGAAAGAAATGTGGTAACATTTCTCCCATCCTGTCCCAGTTTCCTTGTGCGAGGTTGGTGTCTTGTATACACACACACACCCTCCACACACACCTGTTGTGCTATCGTCACATAAATTTACCAAACTAGAATCAGACCGACCAACCATGATAATGCATGACATTTTTACTGGACTTCTTTAAATAAAATCCAAAATGGACTTTTGAAGCCGCGTGTGGTTTGTTTGGTTTTTTTTAATCCCCTTTTCCTCCTTTCTACCAAATAGCAAAGTCAAAATTAAGGGGAATAAAGATTTTTTTACATTAGATTAGGGTTGCCAGATACCTTTGGTCCAAAATCAGGACATTTTTTCTAAAAATAACAGTTTAAAAAAATGTTTTATTAGGCAACAAACACAATAAAACATTATTTACATGTATTTACTGTTTGACGATAGTTGATTTAGCAGATTTGTCAACCAAAATCTTTTTGTACATATCACCACAAGATAATGAATAGTTTATTTTAACTTGAAGCAAGCATTTTACAGTTTAATATCCAATCGATTTTGATCATCCGTCCATTGCTTCTTGCACACCAAAAATACTTGTTCCACATTATACATTATACATAATTGCAAATTAATTTATATTAGTAACATTAGTATGATGACAAAAATTGAAACATTTTAACAAACGATAAACTATGATCAAGACTGTGCATCCAGAAAATTTTTATATTGTCCCCTTCTTTACATACGTCTTAAATTCGTTATATTTTGTATGTACAATGGAGCCCAAACTTTCCCATTTTTGGGAAAGAGCCCAAAATGTTTCCCCGTTTTCAAACAAAAGCTAAAAGGAATGTTTTTGGGCAAAAACACTGAGTCGCACTCACACGTTGAAAAATAAAAACTTATAATTAATGTTTCATTTCTCAATTTTATGTACAATAAGCGAATAAAAATAACTTCATTTGTATTATAATGTTCATCTTAATCCTTTGTCAAAATTTCACAGAAATTCAGGACAATGTCAGGACATCTTTCAAATCAGGACATGCTTCCAAAAATCAGGATATCTGGCAACCCTACATTAGATCCAGAGTCCCGCCTGCCATATTGAATAGACTGAACAGTTTACAGGGGAGAGCTGTATCTGCGTCCAACTCCCTCTAGTGGAATCTCTGTGCTATTTCCCGCCTCAGTTCCTGGGTACTCAGTGTGACTTCAGATTCACTCCCTCTCCTCCTCCCTCTCACTAACTCATAACCTCTTGGTGATATTTCTGAACTCCCTTCTTCTGCCACCATCTCCCCAGTTGCCAAAGACAAGACCAACCACCAGGTTCTCCCAGCCTCGACCCCATGTGCAGGCCTGTATCAAGCTAGAAATGCCCCTTGTGTGTCTCACGAACCTGGCATCCCTCCCCCAGCCCCCCCCAGCCACATGCAGGTACTCACAGTTTTTGAGTTTTGGAAACCCTGTGATGATATTGGTTCCCCCTTCTATACTTGCGCTCTCTGTGGCCACACTGCTTGCAGAGCCCTTGGTACAGCACTGCCCATGCGTGCCGCCCTGGAAACCAGGATTAGCTACTTCTTGCAAAGTAGGCTGAGAAACATGATTGGAAAGTCTATGTGAAAGGATAATTTAGAAAATATGTTACTTGTATTGATGTATTGAAAAAGTGCAGACGTCCTCTTTTCTACCTTCCTATGTCTCTTTCTTGCATGATCTTCCCTTGCGCTAGCAAGATGGTGGGATCCCTGCCAGAATTCTACGAGCAAGTTTGACATATCTGACTGAGAGAGTTTAATTACAGATGATCTCCTGGAGGTTCCTCCCAGCCCCATCTTTCTCCGATTCTAGATGATCTCCTGGAGGTCCCCTCCCAGCCCCATCTTTCTCTGATTCTAGATGATCTCCTGAGGTTCCTCCAGCTCATCTTTTAGATTATCTCCTGAGGTTCCTCCCGGCCCTATCTCTCTCCGATTCTACATGATCTCCTGAGGTTCCTCCCAGCTCCATCTTTCTCTGATTCTACATGATCTCCTGAGGTTCCTCCCAGCCCCATCTTTCTCCGATTCTACATGATCTCCTGAGGTTCCTCCCAGCCCCATCTCTCTCCGATTCTACATGATCTCCTGAGGTTCCTCCCAGCCCCATCTCTCTCCGATTCTACATGATCTCCTGAGGTTCCTCCCAGCCCCATCTTTCTCCGATTCTACATGATCTCCTGAGGTTCCTCCCAGCTCCATCTTTCTCTGATTCTACATGATCTCCTGAGGTTCCTCCCAGCCCCATCTTTCTCTGATTCTACATGATCTCCTGAGGTCCCCTCCCAGCCCCATCTTTCTCTGATTCTACATGATCTCCTGGAGGTCCCCCTCCCAGCCCCATCTTTCTCTGATTCTACATGATCTCCTGAGGTTCCTCCCAGCTCCATCTTTCTCTGATTCTAGATGATCTCCTGAGGTTCCTCCAGCTCATCTTTTAGATTATCTCCTGAGGTTCCTCCCAGCCCCATCTTTCTCCGATTCTAGATGATCTCCTGAGGTTCCTCCAGCTCATCTTTTAGATTATCTCCTGAGGTTCCTCCCAGCCCTATCTTTTTCTGATTCTAGATGACCTCTTGAGGCCTCTTCCAGTTGGTTCCTCATCCGCTTTATGAAGTAACTTGTCAGCAAGCTCTGCTAATGAAGGATATAGTGCTTTGAGAAGATGGTTGAGATGGAAAGAGGCCTAGTTAGGTGGATGGCTAGCAGGGGAAGCAATCCATGACGCTGCCCTTTTTTTCCTGATGTTACTCTATGGCAGACTCAAAGTAGTCTCTCTTTCAACATATGTCTTAGAGCTACAAAAGCACTTTGTTTGTCGGCTCAGGTAGCCTATAAAACTGCTGGATAGCATGCCAAAACATTTTGACCTATACTCCCTCAAGAAATCCGCTCTCCCCTTTCCCATAGCTTGCGTTCTTCCCCAGTACCACTGCTTGGCTTCCTGTCCAACTGCACCAACGTTTCAGATGACAACCATGCTACCTTGGTTCACGATGATTGTGATGTCATATACCACCCCCTCGTGCTGGAATCTGCTTTGTTTCTCTTTGTCTGTGGAACCCGTCTCTCCAGCTGTCAGATTACTTATCCTGCCTCCACTATCCTCCCATCTCCCGCTTACTGTTTTCTCCTTTCCCTATCTTTTCTCTCATCTACCTTACTTTCATTCTCTCTCTTTCCTGTCCTCTAAGTTAATGGTGTTCCTTTTCCTTTCTTCATTATATCTGCAATCCTTTGTATTGCCCACCGCTTTTATGCTTCGGCCTAAACGGTCTATCAAGAAATTGAATAAAGATAAAGATCCTCAGTTGCAAAAGGAAGGCTGGACATCAACTGGGGCAATGCGGCAGACCCAATGGGTCTCACTGGCGTTGTATGGCCCATGTCTCTCTGTCTTCCATGGGGATTGCTACATTCTCTTTCAAGATCATGCTCTTTTTTTCCAGGTACAGATATATATCTAAAATCTCTACGTAGCTTTCCATGCATGCATTTCAAGAATTTCTCATTGTCCATGTATCCTTGAAAATATGGATGGTTTAAGATAAGGTAACACTCTCCTCTCCTATGCATCCATGATTCTATAAAGTCAACCCCCAATCCTGGTGGTGTAAAGTAAAGTAATTCTCTTTTCCCGGTTTATTCATGCTTCCACGGATGCATCTATATTAAACTCTTCTCCCTTCTTCTGTAGGTCACTCTGAAGACAGACATTTTTCTTTCCGAATTGGTTTCTCTTTGTGGATGTATTTATAGGACTGATCTATCCATGCAGAAGACCATATCTCTATAGTATATACTTCTTATCACACATCTAGAGGCTTTGCTATCTACAGGACCTCTCCGGACTAGGGTCTCTTTTTCCTCCTATTTAGAAAAATACTTCCTGTCCAACCCCTCTCATTGCATTCACAAGAGAGGAACAAGATCCCATCTTGTACTCTTCTCCATTTGCTATATCTATGTTGTGGGAAATCGAGCATACCATTACAAGCTCTGGCAGGGGTGGGTCAGAGGGAGGTTGGGGAGGGGAAGAGTCACTGCCAGGTTGAGTTCATGGAGGCCAGGAAATCCACGGGTTCTGGCCTACAACATCTTTGGGGACAGTTGAAAAAATTTCTTCCCATCTCACAGAACGCAAGGGTGGTACTGAGCATTGGCAGGCATATGGGGAAGGGGGAGAATTATTTTCTTGTTCATTGAGAGGATGCCTCTTGGGGTTGGGTAGATTGGGGGAACGGCCAAAGTAAGATTTCTGCTACCAAGGTGTGATGAAAGCACACGGTAAACACACACACACACAGCAAGTGACGATGGGGACTGCCATTTCAGCCAGGTCAGCGTGGAGAGGATGTCCACTCCTGATGTTGCCCCATCGCATGCATGAAAATATTGTCCCGATTCTCCCTAAGAAAAGCAGGGACTACATTTCCCTACATGCAATGAGGACACCACCCACTAGGACTGGGGGGTTGACATGAGGTGAGGAGCCACCATGAGGTGGACATAACTTCAAGGCGACAGGCCGAGCAAAGCTACCACCCCAAAGAGGCATGGGGGAGACAGAAATTCATTCCCTCCAGCTCCCTCCCAGGACTCTCTCTCTGGAGGGTAGCTGAGCGTCTTTAAAGCAGGCTTTTAAAATAACCCTATCACCATGGAGACGTATGAGGACTGGGAACAGGTGCAAGGGTTTAATTCTAGGCCGTGCGTGTGAGCATGTGTGTGTGTGTGTGTGTGTGCGTGTGTGTGCATCTATGAGAGGCGGACACTTATGGCAAAGCATTCCTTCATATCGCTGGCGTGTGTGTGTCAACGAGCGTCTCCCTCATCAAAACTTACAGACAAGGAGGTCTGTCAGGCCTAAGTACTACAGACCGAGAGCGAAGGACGCAGTGGAGGGGGAAGGGGGCGCCGAGGGAGAAAGCAAAGGGATTTTCTGCGTTGCTTTACATCCGCCTCGTCTTTCGGGGAGGGGACGTGCCCCAGCTCAAGGATTTCAGCTTCCCGACTTGCTAAACACAAAACCAAACCATGTGGCCAAATTTCTTCTTGCAAGAGCAGGATGCACGCTTCAGAGCAGGCAGGGGGCAGCGGGACAAAGGCCTCAGCGATGCCCAGGAGGGCAAAATCAAGCTAGCCTTCTTTGTGGCCATCGTGGGGGTGACGCTGACTGTGCTGGCCGTGGGCACTGAGTTCTGGGTGGAGCTGAATGCCTACAAACAGAACCACAGCTTGACCTGTGAGGCAGCCCACTTTGGCCTCTGGAAGTACTGCCACAAGAAAGTGTGGACAGAGAACGTCGACGAAGACCGGGAGACCTGTGGACCTGCCGAACTCCCTGGAGGTAGGAAATCTCTCCGTTTTCTCCCGTCTTTCTCCTCCCTGCTTCCCACATGCACCCTGCAGAGATCTCCTTTCCCTTCAAAACAAGCCCAGTCTGTTCCATTATCCCTTCCACGTGCCACGGAAAGCAGGATTCGCGGCATTGCTTTGGAAGTCGCCACTGTGGGCCCTCAGTTCCAGCTGTCATTCTCTGCCGGCACACCACCTCCATCCCCGGTCCCTTTCCCAGGAATGAGCTCAACGCATATGACGTCGAGGGAGAACGCGAGACCATGTTGAGTCCCCTTCGCTTTGGAGCTTGTGTCTAAAGTGGAGCAGATGGAGGCTGAGGCAGGGAAACTGTTATGGGTTGCAAAAACTGGGGGACAAAATGTTCATGCCGAGCTGGGATCTTCCTGGCTTTTCCTTCCAGCGCCAGTTGAAGAGCCTCCAAGACAGTGTTCAGAGTTGGTTCAAGGCACTGGCGCCCTAGACAAATCGTAAGCCTTATGCCCCCCCCCCCGGCTGTCAGGATCTATTGTTTAGCTTTAAATGGCCTGTTCTTTGCTGACCCCCACAGAAGACCACCTAGTATGCCTAATGATTGGGCTGGTCCTGCCCTCAGCTGCCCATCGATAGCCCAGCGTGGGCACCTTTCATAGTCTTAGAGGCCACCCTTGTCGAGGAGGTATTTCCTCCCAAAACTGCTGCTTTCTCTCACTAGTTTAATTGTGCCCCACTGCATGCTGGGACTTGTAGTTCTGTGTTTTGTGTAAGATGAAAATGGCACTACAACTCCCTGCTTGCAACGGGACAATACCAGGGTCTGGCTCGGCCTTTCCCAATGACCTGGGGCGAGGTGGCAGTGTTAGGGTTAATCAGGGCTAGTCCACCGCCGTCAGCGCATGCTGCTGGGGTATCAAAAGCCACGCGCAAAAACCCTTGAACCAAGATGAAACGCAAACAGCAGCACCGGGCTACGAATCACTGCCCTGGATGCAACAGGGGGAAATTTGCTCGCCTCCCCCTCCACGCAGGGGATCCATTGCTAAATCGGTTTAAGTGCTCTTTATTCCAAAGGGTCTCACGGGGAATATAATTCACAGCTTGGTCCTCAGGGCTGGTACTGCCTCACCAGCAGGTTAAGGTGACTTGTGCTGGATCTCTATCATATGCCAATACCTCTCGTGCATGTTCTGAAAACCCAGCAGGCCAGGCGATTGCCAAGGACCAGCCGGAGAATCACCAGACTATGGAATGTATAGATTCGATTTCGCTAAGGTAGGAGACCACAAGCCCAGGGTTGGCTCGGCCCATCAGTGAGGGGACCCATAGTTAGATGCCCTCATTTTGCATCAGTAGAATGACAGGGTCCACCTGATATACACAGAAATGCAAATATGCGTGCCTGTTTGGCACTAATTCAGATCAACTTACAAAAAAGCACTTTAGCACCTGCCTGCACTGTAAGAAATGCCTTCCTGCATTTCCTATTTCCATCTCAACATGAGAAAAATGTCACGTCTGCCTCCAAGTTGCTTCATTTTCCTGGGCCAGGCTTGTTCCCTTTCTTCCTCGCTCACCTCCTGCAGAGTTGATCTGGCTGAGGAAGCAGTTGCTGTGTTCTCTCAGTAATCTGGCTATAGAGGCCCATTTGGGAGACAGGGGTTAGCGAAAGGGTGAAAGCTTTGGAGCACATGAAAGCAATAGCATTGAGGCCTGTTGAACTGTACTGGACTAGGTGAGTTTTTCAGCTGGGCAAATGCAATGCAATGTGTGCCTTTGAGTCAGTCCTGACTCCTGGTGACCCAAAAGCCCTTGGGTTTTCTTGGCAGTGTCACCGGAAGTAGATTGCCAGGCCTTTCTTCTGAGGCAATGGAGGGTTAAGTGACTTGCCCAAGGCCACAAGGAGTGCTAGTGGGAATCGAACCCTGGTTGCTTGATTACCAAGCCAGTGTTCTAACCACTAGGCTACTCCTCCACTCCACTTTCAGCTGGGCAGGGCAGAAGAAATAGCCAAGGGTTTGTTCCGTCACTACCAGATCATCAGAGGAAAACAAATCCTTAGTATTGGCATCACTCTGGACTGCAAAGAATAGGCCAAAACTCAGATGGAGGAAGAAATTAGAGGGCGCTCAGTCACCCACTGCCTGACCCCTGCACAATGTCCCGCAGGGTTAATTTACTAATGTGTACACCCTCCTGAAGAAGGGACAGCATGGTCTCCAAAAGTCATGCATAACGTTTTTGCACTGGTCCAATTAAAAAAGAAAAAAAACCCTCCCAGAAAATGGTATCACAGCCCGTGAAGATTTCAGACCTCTGTGCACGCAGTAAAATGCTCTGGGCTTGCTTATTATGGCCCTCCACAGCCGGGGGGGGGGGGGGGGCAGGAAGAGCAGGAAGGACCCAGCAGGGGGTCAGTGAAGGGGAGATGAAATGCTTTCAAGGGCTATTTTAACTCCCCCCCCCCACTCCTCCTCATACACAATAAGCTGACTCCAGGCCATTGGGCAACTAAAAAAGACCCCTCCAGATTAATCTAAGAACCTGCAAGCCAGGACAAACCCAAAAAGATCTCCAGGGCCCAGGCTCCTCAGTTCTGATAGCAGGGCTGGCTGAACCACTGGGCAAACTAGGCAGTTGCCTATGGCGGCATCAAGTAGCTGCAGCCCAAGCAAAATAGTAAGACCCCACAGCCACAATGCAAGGAGGGTGAAGGGTAAAAGAGTTTTGGAAACTGGTCTCCTTATGCATGTATGTACCTATTATATATACACCCATATACATATCTGCAAAGCACAATTTAATACTGAAGAATATAAGGTTCAGTTATGTATAATTCTAAGATCATTCTGGGGAGAATGATATTGGACCATGATGACTGCTCTAGGTGTATTAAAGTAATTCAGGGAGGGAGAGGGCACAAACTTAGGGCCAGGGGGAACATGTGAAAGGCGCCCATCTCCTGCCAGTCCCTCCTAGCATCCAGCAGTCTCTGCCTGATCTGTTGTCCAGATAATTGTTTGAGTCCATTATGACCCCCAGTGACAGTGTTTGATAACTGCACTGTCTTGTGCCAGCGAGTTATTTCCTCCCTCCCTCCTGAGGTCTAGGTCTTTCTTCATTGGAAGCATCCATCTTCCTGCCCACCCATCCCATTGCATGGCTGCGACAATATGGGAATACTTCAGGGCTTTTCCGGCAGGAGAGGGTTGAGATGGGTGGATTGTAACAGCTAGAGGGGGAGAGCGATTCTCCATCCTTTGCTGGGTCCAGCAAAGGGGCGAGTCCCCCATGACGGTGCAGTGGGACGCATTGGCCAAATGGTCGGCACAGACAGACAAGTTGCCCATGACGGCAGCGGCACCTCTTTCGTCTGCCCGGAGACCTTACAAGCGTAGTCATTGTAGGGTCATCTTTGGCCAGGCCAGTGGACGGATGGGAAATAGGCAGACTGCCACAAGGTGTGAAATACCAGCTGGCTCAAATTGTAGACTTGCTTTGCTGTGATGACGTAGCCGGCGATGTGCTTCTAGCCACCATGGTTAATGGTGTCAAAGAGTAAGGTCCATGGGTCTCTCTGATGGAACACAGAGGATTGGGTGAAGGAAAGGCAGGCGGCGAAAAGTCACCATTTCATCCATCTTGTATGGTCTAATGCTGAAGGGTCATTTTAGGGCATGCCAGCGAGTTGGTTTGTAGAGGGAATCGTGTATTAGCGCACGTCACGATACGCAGGTAGTGAATAAAACCGTAGTTAGCTGAACCTACTACCTGCTCATCGAATTTGAGTTATTTAGACAGGAAGTAGCACTGGTACACTCTCTTCCAGGTCAGGATTATTCTGGAGGGGGACTCCCCTCACCCCTAACCCCCCCCCCCCCATATATTTCATGAGCTAAACTCCAAACAACAAAAGCCTTCCTGAGTAAATCCTCCATTGTGCCTTAGCTGCAATAATAATCAAAGCCTACATGTAGAGCGCCCTTCAATAGGCCCCGTCTCCCGCCCCCTCCCAATATCGCTGCCAACCCCCAGTTTCTCAAAGAAGGAGCAAAATGCAGCACAAAATTGATTCTGTCAGGGCAACCTAGGAATGGAGTCATCCGAGGTGGTGGGAAAAATAATCCCCTGGATCTGACATACGCTAGCCAAAGAGGGGGCATGGGGGCTGGCGGCGTTCACCTCTGTGGGCCCTCCTCCCTCCCTCACCTTGTTATGTTGTCACAGAGTTTTGTGACATAATGTGGGCTCCCCTCCGGGCCTGGCACTGTCCCTCCACCTTGGCTCATGACCCTGGGGAGTGAAAAAGCCTCCAGCCTCTTCCTTCTACACTCACAACGCGCCACTGGGCCCCCCAGGGGTCTCCTGCCTTGACTGTTCATTTGTTTCAGAATAACGCAACAGAGAGAGAAAGACAAAGTGAGCTGTGGGCACTGTGGCTCCTGACTCATGATTGCTGCTATCACGGAAGGGGGTTGAGGGAGTAGGCACCCCCCTTTCCCCTAACCCAGAGGTACTCAAATCCAGTCCTGGAGGGCCACAAACCAGTCAGGTTTTCGGGATATCCCTAATGAATATGCATGAGATACATTCAAATACAATGGAGGCAGTGCATGCAAATATATCTCATGCATATTCATTAGAGATATCCCAAAAACCTGACTGGTTTGTGGCCCTCCAGGACTGGATTCAAGTACCCCTGCCCTAACCCCTGTCTCAAATTCAGGAAAATGAAATTCCATGGCCCCAATACATTAGCTAATCTTTCTAAAAATATGGTTTTAAAAGAAATTCAATCCTTGCTTCGCTGCGGTAAGATTGCGATCATCAGAGGCTTCGTCTCTGGTGGCACAGACAGCCTGCGAGAGGAAAGGAGAAGTGAGGCATTCCACTGCTTCAGTAGCTGAGTAGGGAGAGGAATCACTGATCTCAAAGCCCCCACCGACAACAACTCTGCTGGATGCGTCCCCCCCTCTTCTGAAATAAACTGGGCCTTTAAACAGATCTGCTTTTTAGCGTGCAGTATGGCATATCCCTAATGCTAACCTGTTTATTAAAAAAATATGTTTTACTCCCGAGGTCGGACTTCAGCTGTTCGTGCTGTATTCAAACTATACATGTATCAGTGTGATATCTGCATGGGGCTTTGATGAAGACCCACTCTTCAGCTGTCCGTGCTGTATTCATTCTTTACCGGGATCATTTTAAGAAACATTTTCTGCATGTAAAGATATCTCAGCCCGGGTCATCTGAAGAGGGCAGAGCTTGAACCAGTTCAGGTTTTTCCCCACTGGATGCATGGTCCTTCAGAAGACGGGTGTCAAACTCCAGTCCTACAGAGCTGCAAGCCAGTCAGGCTTTCAGGATATTCAGGATAACCCTCATGAATATACATGAGATATTTATGCATGCACAATTTGTTTTGTTGTAACTATCCACTGGGTTTTCATGGTAAGATACAGAAGTAGATTGCCGGGCCTTTCTTCCGCGCAGTTTAAGTTTGGTGTTGTTGCCATTGTCACAGAAATGTGATCCTCCGCCGTCAACACTATCCCATTCTGCTGCTGCCCAGATGGTGTTGGCAAGTTGTGCTATAGTGCTGGAAGATGAGACCCCCAGGTTGGAAGGCACTCAACTAGCTACTGGGGAAGAGCTGAAGACTTTTCAGAGTAAAGTCAGCATTTATGATGTGGTTGGATCAAAGCCCTCGGGAGTCTGACTGCTGATGTAACTGCGCATGAAATGAGAGTCAGAAGCTGCAAAGATGTCTTACGCATTGGAACATGGAACGTACGAAGCATGAACCAAGGGAAGTTGGAGGTGGTCAAGAATGAAATGGAACGTGTACAACTTGATCTGTTGGGTGTCAGCGAACTGAAATGGACTGGCATCGGGCACTTTGCATCAGATGATCACATGGTCTACTATGCTGGAAATGAAAGACAAAGAAGAAATGGTGTTGCATTTATAATAAAGAAGAAACTTGCAAGAACTGTAATGAAATACAATGCAGTCAGCGAACGCTTAATCTCTATTCGTCTACGAGGAATGCCTATCAACACAACTATAATTCAAGTATATGCCCCAACAGCAGCTGCAGAAGAGAATGAAATTGAAGAGTTCTATGAACAAGTACAAGCTGAAATTGACAGAACATGCAAACAGGATATCCTGATAGTCATGGGTGACTGGAATGCAAAAGTTGGCAACAAAGAAGAAGGCAAAGTAGTTGGAAAATATGGACTTGGCAACAGAAATGAAGCTGGAGAAAGACTGATAGAATTCTGCAAGACCAACGATCTATTCATCTCAAACACCTTCTTCCATCAACACAAGCGGCGACTGTACACATGGACGTCACCCAATGGATTGTATAAAAATCAAATTGACTACATCTGTGGAAGTCAACGATGGAAAAGTTCTATAACATCAACATAGACAAAACCTGGAGCTGACTGTGGTACAGATCAACTACTAGTATGCAAACTCAAGCTAAAGTTGAAAAAGAGCAAACCACTCATGAATGCAGCAAAATATGACCTTGAGAATATACCACTGGAATTTAAAGACTGCCTGCAAAATCGATTTGCTGCTTTAGATACAAATGACAGAGCTCCGGAAGAGTTATGGAATGACATCAAGAAGGTTGTGTTGGAAGAAAGCGAAAAGTCTCTACAAAAGGTGAAAAAGCAAAAACAGCCAAAATGGATGACGGAAGAAACTCTGAAAATTGCCCAGAAACGCAGAGAAGCTAAAGCCAGAGGAGAAAGAAAGACAATAACAGAACTCAGAGATTTCCAACGTGCAGCAAGACAGGACAAGGAAAAGTACTACGACGACGCATGCAAGGAAATAGAAGCAGAAACTATTAGAGGAAGAACAAGATCGGCTTTCCTAAAGCTACGAGAGTTAAAGAAAAAGTTCCAGCCTTGAATTGGAATGTTACAAGATATTCAAGGTTCTATGTTGAATAATGCTGTGAAGATCAAGAAAAGGTGGAAGGAATATACAGAGTTTTTATATGATAAAGATCAAGTGGATCAACAGCCGTTTCAACCTGTACCTTATGATCGGGAACCATTGGTGATGAAAGAAGAAGTTGAAGTAGCATTGAAAGCCTTATCAAAGAACAAAGCACCAGGCATTGATGGCATTCCCATAGAAGTATTACAGCAATCTGATGCAGCTGTTACCATACTTACAAGGCTCTGCCAAGAAATATGGAAGACAACATCATGGCCAACTGACTGGAAAAGATCTGTGTTTATACCAATACTAAAGAAAGGTGATCCAACTGACTGTGGAAATTATTGCACAATCGCTCTGATCCCACATGCCAGTAAGATTCTACTGAAGATTATTCAAAAGAGACTACAACCATACCTGGAACAAGAACTACCTGAAGTGCAAGCAAGGTTCAGGAAAGGGCGAGGAACGAGAGACATCATTGCTGATGTGAGATGGATCCTTGAAAAGACTAAAGAATACCAAAAGGATATCTATTTGTGCTTTATCGACTATAGCAAGGCTTTTGACTGTGTAAACCATGAGAAATTCTGGGCCACATTAAGAAGCATGGGTATTGTATGAAGACAACAGAGGTGTGAAGATCGGTGGAAGACTCATCAACAACCTTCACTATGCTGATGATACCACATTACTGACTGAAAGTGAAGATGATCTGAAACATTTGCTTCTCACAATCAAAGAACATAGTCTCAAAATGGGCCTGCAACTTAATGTAAAGAAGACAAAGATCATGACAACTGGCATAAATCAACAGGTTCATCCTTGAAGGAGAAGAAATTGAAATCGTGAACAACTTTAACCTACTTGGATCAACTATCAATAAAGAAGCAACATGCAGTCAAGAAATCAGACGACGCATTGATCTTGGCAGAATGGCTATGAAAGACCTAGACAAGATTCTCAAGAGCAGAGATGTTTCTCTCCATACAAACATTTGACTTGTTCAAGCCATGGTATTTTCAATAACATCATATGGATGTGAAAGCTGGACAGTGAAAAAGATAGACCGGAAGAAAATTGATGCCTTTGAATTATGGTGCTGGCGGCAAATACTGTGTATACCATGGAATGCCCGAAGAACAAACCAGTCGGTACTAGAGGAGATCAAACCTAAGCTTTCTTTAGAAGCTCAGATGACAAGACTTTGACTTTCATACTTTGGACACATCATGAGAAGAGAGAGATCATTAGAGAAAGACATCATGCTTGGCAAGATAGAAGGTCAATGCAAAAGAGGAAGGCCAGCAATGAGATGGATCGATACAATAGCAGCAGCTACGGGTACCAGTCTGTCAACAATGAGCCACCTGACTCAAGACCAAACACAATTTAGGATAGCTATCCAGAGGGTCACCATGAGTCGACTCCGACTCGACGGCACTTAATAACAACAACATTTATGCATGCAATTGTATGCGGACATATCACATGAATATTTATTAAAAGCAGGGCCGGTGAAAGGATATATGGTGCTCTAGAAAAACCTCATTCCAGCCACTTCCACCCCTATGTGAACAGGACATCCGCATTGTAGGGGGCTGGAAGCAGGAACAGCCCTCCACGCCGGAAGGTTTCCGTAAATGCTGCGTTGTGGTTTCACATCATTCATTGCCTCCTCTGCAAGTCCTGGAGAGAGGTGACAGCGGGCCACCCTTGGACCGTTTGTGCTCTAAGCGACTGCCTAATTTGCTTAATGGTTGCACTAGCCCTGTATTAGGGACACCCTGAAAACTAGGCTGGTTTGTGACCCTCCGGACCTGGAGTTTGACACCCCTGCTTTACAAAGTCAGAGACCCCAGAGGATCATGCCAAATATAAAATCAGGGACCGTGACAACGGCCTACAGGATGCCAGCCTCATCCCATCTTAGCTGCAGTAACACCGAACCTGACCTTCACCCCTCACTCTCCCACCACTGAGGATCCTTCAACTTTGTATACTACAAGCACTGACCCCAGTCTGAGTTAAGGTGAAAGGTTGGACCACAGTACAGGCCATACCGGAGAAACTGGAATAAATCTATGTGATCTGGAGGGGGGGAGGGAGAGAGAGACACACATGAATCAGGAGGGTGGGGGGGGTATATAGAAAGTTTGGAAAATGTTGGGAAAGAAAGAGGGAGGCATGTGAAAGATTCAGAGAAGAGAGTGTGAAAAAGGAGGAGGTCAGAGTGTGAGAGCAGGCGAGAAAGGACATAGAGGCAGGAAGGGAGAGGAAGAGGGGGCATGGGGGGCGGCAACTACAGCACTTTTTCATAGATCAGACATATCACCCCTCAGTCTTTCACGTCCCCCCCCCCTGCCAACAATCAGTGGTGATGGAGCCCAAATGCACGTGAAATATCCTTTCCAGGTGAGCATGAACAGTGGGGGGAGGGGACACAGCACCCACAAGTGTGAAAAGACCACTCTGCCCCGGAGGCAGGAATATTCCAGACTCCGGTATTGACTGAAGCATTTATCATATCCCAAAAGGGGTGAGAGTGAGTGTAGGGGAAGTGTGTGGGGGGGAGGGGGAGCCTTGAAAACTAATCACCCCTGATTTTTGTTCACAGGTCTATCCACACTGGCACTCCCCTTTATCTTGCCAATCTAATCCCCCTCCACACTCCCCACATGAAACGCAAAACCTTACCCTCCCCATCCCAGGCCCACCTAGAAACCACCCGTTCCTCTGCTTTTTACTTCCTTGGTCCCCGCCTATGGAACTCGCTCCCCCCAGACCTTCGCTTGGAACCTTCATTCAAAACATTCAAGGCAAATTTAAAAACCTCTCTCTTCTGTCTAGCTTTTGGCCTCTCTCCCCCTCTGCGCCCCCTTTCACCACCCCCATGCTGATGTTTTTCCTTGTGTCTGTTACTATAATCTAGCCTCGACTTTTACTCTTCTATCTTCTTTCCTATCACACTATGGCGTTCCTTTCCCAACTTTCTAAGCAGCCTTTTTGTATTTTGTAAACCGCTCAGACGCTGTCGTGCTGGGCGGTCTATTAGGTTATCAATAAACATAAACATAAACACCCTGAATATACAGCAAGCAAACTAAAAGGCTCAGATAATCTGGACGTTGCCAAGCACCCCCCCCCCACCCCCGCCTGCCACAGATAAGAGGTGATCCATTTTAAAATGAAAAAAAAAAGGTATCTTCTAAGCTAATTTGTAAGCCAATGATGAGGTTGTCTTAAGCAATTCTCCTACCAAAGTCATCATTACTTTAGAGTTATACCCCAGGTTCCTCCACGGGTTCACTCAGCTGTTCTGTGACTAACAGGAGAGTCAACCACAGATGCTTTAGGAGAGCTTTTGAGATAAAAAAGAGGGATCCCTGCACAGCCATCCCTGGGGCGTCTTCACTTCTTTTCCTATTTGTGGGTGTTTTCTGAGGTCCTGCTCCTGGCCCTTCACCTGTGAACACAGTACAAAAATATTTGTTAAGCAATTCCGCTTTATCCTCATCAGCTTCTACATATTCCTCCCCTTCTCCCTTGAGTCTAACAAAACCACTTTTACCCTTTCTCCTCTCACTGACATATCTGAAAAATATTTTACTGCACTGGTTATTTTTCTTCCATTTGTATTCTTTTTTTCTTTCCTGACTACTTTCCTAGCTTATCTTAGCTTTTCCAAATATTGACGCTTGTCTTCCTCTTTCTGTGATCTCTTGTATTTCCTGAAGGCCTCCCTATGTTTATTCACCTTTTCAGCTACTTCTTTTGAGAATCATAATGGTCTTCTTTTCCTTTTACATTTATTCACCTTCCCAAACAAAAAAGGTTGTTGCCCCTATGACCTTTATCTGCCATCATTTTTCTCCATTTCTTTTCAACACCAGTGGTCCAATTCCCAGTTCTTAGAGACACATTTGTAAAACCGGGTGCATAATGGAATCAAAAATGGCAGATTGATTTATCAAGAAAAGCCACCTACCCTGAATTCTTTGGCCAAAGCTTAGAAAACCAAAATCAGGTATAAATACGGAGCCCCAAACTTATACCCATCAAGAATGATATGATATCTAAGGACCAGCATGGTCAGCATAGCTTAATATGTATATTCAGTGTTGCTTGCTTGACTATTAGCTATGCTGAATATACATGTTTAGCAGTGGACATGTTCAGATAGATTTAGGCCTGTTATTGAGCAGATCTAAATCTGTCCACGCAACTTATTTGGATAGCAGCTTTAACCCCACTCACCCATCTTTATCAGGATAATAATATTCAGCCATTTTGTGATTTTAGCGGCTGGATATTATGGGGATAACCTTTAAAACTATTTGAGTAGGGTAGTTGCGTGTTGGCAGCCAGCACATAGCTCCTTTGAATATCGGCCCGATTGTATGTTTAATCTGATCTCTATTAATTAACTGAGAACTGCATTTTTTTTTACGTGGGAGATTTACTTCTCCTGGTTTAATCGGGTGCAGACAGATTCAGGTCTCCATTGAGAGTCAGGTGACAGGACGTCGACCTCCCCTCCCATACCGCGCAGATGCTCTGTTTTAGCCGAAAGCCCAAGATGGCCCTATTCTAGGCTCTCGCTTCAGACCCTACACGTGATCCGTGCCAAAAAGCCAAGTCCATGGCAGATTGGACACAAAACGCAGAGAAATAAGGATCAAGAGAGCTGCAGGCGACACCCTTTGTGGGAATAACTGAATGCATTTGTGAGGAGCTCTCCAGAGCTCTCCTCATCAGCTGGAGGGGGTGAGGGGGGGGGGGGGAAGGAGAACTAGATGGCCTCCACTCTGCACCCCAGAGCTCATCTGCTGGAAGGCTGTGGTTGCTCTTCAGGAAGAACGTATCACCTGCAGATTTATCTATTGACCTTTAGTTTTATTTTCTAGTATTCTTGTACTCGTACTTTGCCTTGTCCATTCCGAAGAACGAAAGGGCATCCAAGTGGACTGACAGAGCAACCCCCTCCTCCATTCAGACTAGGAGTAGCACTTCTTCAGGCTCGCCCCCAGCTAGTCTGCAATGGCTGTCTCTGCGACCAGGGAGGTCAGTTCTTCCCTTTTTTACGCAGTCGTGTGGAATTTTTTTGTCATATGATCTGTATTAATGATGAAGGTAGTGTTCTTCCATCTATTTTCGGTTCCACTAAAATGGCTAAGGGGCCCTCTGCACAACAGATACTGCAGCTAATGTTCTCATTACCAGCTAATTGGCTAAAAGGGACTTCTCTCCCATTGCATTTGGGCTGACTGATAGGTTTCCATCACCCGATGGGTGGAATGGATAGCCAAGCCAATGACCACAACCAAGAGGAACGCAGGCAGAGGCTAAAAAACCTATTGATCATCCCTAGCTGCAGCTCAGATTTTATTCAGCTAAATGAGCTTCTTGAAAGAACAGCGGGATACGACTTCAAACACCTAAAGCTTCTTCATGTAATCTGCTCCTTTTATAGTGGGGGGTGGGGTGGGGCAGGGTGTACCTTTCCCTCTCCCCCTCCCCCCCCCCCAATGCGGTAGGTGCAGTTCCTATTTGAGAATGTCATCCTAACATTTGATTAATCTTCCAGTCAAGACCACATTTTAGCCAGGCGTAGCACACTTCTTACGGATCAAAAAGCCCCTCCTGCCCAGCCAGGCCTTCCTGTAGCACAGTCTCTGCATTCTGGCTAAGCCTAAGGTCAAGCTTGGGGTCTGACCCAGGGGAACTTTGCACAGGACCAGAAATAAGGACTCTAAGGCCCCTACAATCCGCTCAGTTTTATTCTTCTGCAATGCGACATCCCAGTTCATCTCTGGCTTTACCCCCACCTCTTCACCTAGGGATCCTCGGTGCTCGTCCCGGGCTTTCTTGAGTTCCATTAGTATTGTTCCAGCCACCATCCTTTCCATGTAGAAAGATCTTATGAGTTGGCACTTAAGTCTGCCATCTTGAAGTCTCTTAACACGACTTCCTGGTCTAGACAGACAAAGCAAGCGTCCCTCCTGTAAAAGCTACACTTCTATATTTTTAAATTGAGGGGTGGGCAAACCTTTTGGCCCAGTGGCCACATTGGGATCCATGACTGGAATGAGGGGCTGGTGGGGGTCAGGGTTAGAGGAATGTACTCTCCCAGCTAGACCTCAGCCTCCCCACTTCCTGTACCTCAACCTCCTGGCCTGGCCTATCCAGAACCAAAATCCCTCCAGCCCTCTTTCCAATTAGCCCTACCTTGGAGTGGTGGCCCTCAGCAGTAATTTCTAAAACAAAATTCAGTGCGGGACCTGCAAGTCTTTAAAGCACTGATAAACCCTGCGACAGTGTCACCACCGCTCGTATAGGTTGCCTGTTACCGTGAAAAGGCATGCAAGGAATAGTGCTGTCCTAAAACCTGTCAGTATGTAAGGGCTCACAGGCCCCACACCGAATATCTTTAAAGGGACAGTGTATGGACAGGACCAGATGACAGCATGGCGGTGACATTGTCACTCTGGCTCCTATGTCCCTGTCATTATTCCTCTCCCCCACCCCTCCGGCTGTCCAGTCCCCTGAATATATCTAGGTTCATACATCTTATCGTATAGGGCTTTTAGTGCAGATCCTGCGTCATTATAAAATGTATTCCTGGGGGAATTCTGCACGAAAAAATGTAAAATTCTGCAATATTTGTTTTGCACAGAACTCCCCCTTCAAGACTTGGCTTCTCCCTACCACAGACCAGTGTTCCCTCCCCAAATTTCTTCCTTAAGACTCAAGCCTTCCTAGTGATAAGACTCTAGGTCACACCCAGTTTAGTTTGAACCCCTCCCTACGCTTGATCTCTTACTCTACCCCGCCCCCCCCCCCACCACGACAAGTTCAGCTGCCAAATGTTTCTGCCCCTCATCCAGTGTGGACAGCTCCCCCCCCCCACCACCTAGTTCTGTTGCCACATGCCCCACCCCCAGCTTTCTTTCACTTAACCCGCTCCCCTGTTCTCACTATCTCAATACCCCAACAAGACCCCAACACTTTCTCTCTGCCCTCCCCAATTCTATCTCGCCCTGTAAAACCTCTCCTGGGGACCCCACAGCCAGTCAGTGTTTCAGGGTATCCATAATGAATATGCATGAGATCAATTGCCCTATGCTGACTTTCCAATGCATTCAAATGTATTTCATGCTTATTCATTGTGGAGATCCTAAACATGACTGGCTGTGGGGTCCCCACAATAAGTTTGGGAAGCCCTACACCAAGCTCTTTCTCCCCTCCCCATTTCTCTTCTGCCTACCTCTCAACAACATCCCCAGTTCTCTCAGTTCCTCCTCTAGTCTCCCTTGAGGTCTCTCTTTCTCTCTACCCTAGACATAATCTCATCTCTTTTTTCTGCCTCAGCTTGCTTCCCTCCCCCCAACTAGGGTATTACCCCAATTTGTTTTGCCCTTCCCCTCCCAAAGCACACACTCCCTGTTCTCCTCCCAGCATTCAACACCAGCTTACATAAGAACATAGGAAATGCCCTACTGGGTCAGACCAAGATCCATTCAAGCCCAGTATCCTGTTTCCAACAGTAGCCAATCCAGGTCACAAGAACCTGGCAGGTTCCCAAAAAGGTACAAAGGTTCCACAGTGCTTGCCCCGGGTCCTCTTTAATAATGGTTTATGGACCTTTCCTCCAGGAATTTATCCAAACCTCTTTTAAACCCGGCTACATTAATAGCTTTTATTAAATCCTTTGGTAACGAATTCCAGAGTTTCATTACGCGTTGAGTGAAAAAATATTTTCTCTTATTAGTCTTAAATGGGTTACACTGTAGCTTCATTGCATGTCCCCTAGTCTTACTTTTTGATGGTGTAAACAATTGATTTATGTTTACTCGTTCCACTCCATTCATTAATTTATAGACCTCTATCATATCTCCCCTCAGCCATCTCTTCCAAGTTGAAGAGCCCTAACCTTTTAAGCCTTTCCTCACAGGGGTATCCTTCCATCCCCTTTACCATTTTGGTGGCTCTTCTCTATATCTTTTCTAATTCTGCTATATTCTTTTCAAAATATGGCGACCAGATTTGCACACAATATTCAAGGTGCGGTCGCACCATGGAACGATACAGAGGCATTATGATATCCTTGGTTCAATTCTCCATTCCTTTCCTTATGATACCTAGCATTCTATTTGACTTCTTGGCCGCCGCTGTACACTGGAGGGTTTCAACGTATTATCCACAGTGATGCCTAAATCTTTTTCCTGGGTGGTGGTTCCTAATGTGGAACCTTGCATCGTGTAACCATAGTTTGGGTTTTTCTTTCTTAGATGCATAACTTTGCACTTGTCCACATTAAATTTCATTTGCCATTTGGATGCCCAGTCTTCCAATTTATCAAGGTCCTCTTGCAATTTTCCACAATCCTCATGTGTTTTAACAGCTTTGAATAATTTTGTGTCATCTGTAAATTTGATCACCTCACTCGTTAATCCCCTTTCCAGGTCCTTTATGAATATGTTAAAAAGCAGCGGGCCCAACACAGATCCCTGGGGTACACCACTATTCACCTTTCTCCATTGGGAAAATTGGCCATTTAGCCCTACTCTCTGCTTTTTATCTTTTAACCAGTTCCTGATCTACAATAGTACACTGTCTCCTATTCCATGACTCTTTAATTTCTCCAGGAGTCTCTCATGAAGGACCTTGTCAAAAACTTTCTGAAAATCCAAATACACTATATAAACTGGCTCACCCTTGTCTACCTGTTTATTCACACCTTCAAAAAAAACAACAGATTAGTAAGACAAGGCCTTTCTTGGCTAAATCCCTGTTGACTTTCTTCCATTAAGCCATGACTACATGATCAGTAAATTTATTCTTCATAATGGTTTCTACCATTTTGCCCGGTACTGACATCAGGCTCACCGGTCTTTAGTTTCCCAGATCACCCATGGAATCCTTTTTAAAAACTGGCATTACTCTAATCTTCAGGTACTACAGATGATTTTAATGATAGTTCATAGATTACTAATAGTAGGTCTGCAATTTTATATTTCAGTTCTTTCAGCACCCTCGGATGTATACCATCCGGTCCAGGTAATTTGCTACTCATTAGTTTATCAAATAGTTGTAATACGTCTTCCCGGTTTATGAAAATTTGTTTCAATTCTTCTGATACATCACTTTAAATACCATTTCAGGCTACTTTAAGATCATCAATAGAAACATAGAAATATGATGACAGAAAAAAGACCACATGGCCTATCTAGTCTGTCCTTCCATATCAACAACTACAACAGTCCCCTTTTTACCTTTAGAGATCCTCTGTGTTGGTCCCATGCTTTTTAAAATTCAGTTACTGTCCTCATCTCTACCACCTCCACTGGGAGACTATTCCATGGATCCACTACTCTTTCCGTAAAGAAATATTTCCGCATATCACTCCTGAATCTATCTCCCTTCACCCTCATCCCATGTCCCCTCGTAGCAGAACTTGCTTTCAATTGAAAGAGGCTCTCTCCCTGAACATTTATGCCACGAAGGCATGTGTAACTTCCCTACATCTTCTTTACTAAAGACTAAAGCAAAGAATTAATTCAATCTCTCCGCTAAAGCCTTGTCCATCTTTAGTGCCCCTTCGATCCCTCTATCATCTAATGGTCCAACTGACTCTCTCACAGGTTTTTTGCTACAAATGTATTTGAAAAAGGGTTTTTTAGTTTTTTTTCAAATTCTCTCTTTGAATGCCTTATCAATGCCTTGCATCTAACTTGCTAGTACTTACAGTATGTTGTTTCCCGTTTTCATCATTTGGCTCCTTTTTCCATTTCCTGAAAGATGCTTTTTTTTTTGGCTACAAGAGTGGCCTAATGGTTGGGGCAAGGTACTTCAGGCCAGAAGATCGGGGGTTCAAATCCCACTAGAGGACAGCAACCTTGGGCCAGAAGGACTGGGGTTTCTAGTCCCACAGGTGCTTCTTGTGGTCTTGGGCAAGCCACTTAACCCTCCATAGCCCATGTTCCCTGTAAAATAGTTATCTCCAAGTTATAATGCCCTGTTCAATGTAATTTCAGTTTGTTCAATGTAAACTGCACTGATGCAGAATAGCGCGGTATATAAGAGAATGTAAATAAATAAATAAAATAAAACAAGAGCCTCTCTAATCTCACCTTTAAACCACGCTGGCAGTTTTTTGGCCTTCCTTCCACCTTTCTTAAAGTGTGGAATACATGTGGTCTGGGCTTCCAAGATTTATTTATTTACATTTACATAGTATTTTAAAACACCAACAAGCTGTAGCTCGCTGTGTGTATGCGTCTTGATACGGCAATGGCAGAAACACTGGCAGAACTATGTATGCTTATACTAGCCTGCTAGAGAGCATGAACCTCTATGAAGACACATGCCACTACCAGCATGTAGCCATGTTGCCTTACAGATACAGCGGCCCAACCTTCATCCAGCCCATCACTCCAAGGCCTCTTACTCTACACATATAGTGACCGGAAACCCACTTAGTCCATCCCCCCCTACAGATACAGTAACCCAATCCTCAACCAGCCTCTCTCTCCCTGGCTTGTCACCCTACAGATACGGTGACCCAACTCCCAGGCCTGTTACTCTATAGTGAACCCAACCTTACCTATGCAATCTTTTTAAGTGAAATCCAGCACTGTCGTAGTGCTGTGCTGTCATTTTTAATCGACATGAAAACATTATTGGTCTATGCTGTGTCATTTCCCATCCAAAACTGCACAAAAACCCTAATGCAATACCATTTTTTGTCATCTATGTCATTTGAACACCTCCTAATACGCTTTAGGACATTTTGTAAACAAATACTATGCATTAAAATAAAAAAATAAACAAAATGGAACAAACAGGAAGCAAAGGGAGATTTCTTTCCACACCTATCCCTACACAGGATTCAACAAACTTTTTCATGTTTTTCCTTTGTCTTACAGAAGCCAACTGCTCTTACTTCAAATTCTTCACAACCGGTGAGAACGCGCAGATCTTCCAGCGTACCACGCACAAAGGTAGAGATCGTACAGTAGTATCCTAGTGCTATCGAATGGCAGCATAGCGCTTCTCCTGTGAGGCCTAGCTCAGGGCTGGATTTAAGATGTTGGCAGCCTTAGGCAAGACCAGAAAGCAACAGAGAGAGACAATTTCTGCCCCAAAAAAGCAACTAGAATCAGGATGCTATTGAGTCCAGGTATTTGAAGCCTTCAAAATTTGGCATCCTAGGCAGTTGGCTGTGTCTACATCCGGGCTTTGCCTAGCTCTAGATGCCAGGCAGACGATGGCTCAAAAGAGCAGAGAGGTGACCAATGCTTAGCTGGGGTTTCAGCAACCATTTCTCCTTTGAGCTCTGGTTAGGGGAACAGGTAGGGTTGGTAATTCTGTTTTTCCCCTTTCAGGTGTAGATCTATGCCGTCAACTACTAATGTACAGAAAGTTTGAAAGAGAATAAACCATAATGAAAGAGAAACTCATCCTTAACTTGTACAACAAAAATCGGTCAACGTCGTGGCCTAGTCCTGCAATATCATGTTTTGCCTTGTAATGTTGGTTAGCAGTACACTTATTTTCTGTTATAGCGTTTTGGATTTATGACTTTTCTATCCATTTATTTCACTGTATCTCTTGATTCGTTCATTTCAGGACCCACCAAAATAACGTAACAACACACAATGAAAGGACATAAAATTAAACAGGGACTATTGCTCTCGTTTCTGTCTCATTTTAAAATGCCAACACCTAGCTATACTGTAGAGTACCTCATAACCAGTTGGTTTTCTGTATATTTCCCCAGATCATAAATGTTTTTCTGTCTTTCTCCCTCTCTCCAAGATCTGAGTATTGCAGCTGCTGTTCTCTCAATTCTCAGTCTTACGTTAATGGTGCTGGGATCCATATGTATCACCATGGCTCTAAGCAAAGGGGTGGAATTCCTCCTCAAGCCCGCCTCCATGTTTTTTATCCTTGCTGGTAAGGGAAATAAGCTTTCCAAAATGCTAATAAATAAAACTAAAACACAAGAAATATCAATTGCCAAGTTTTGATTGTTTTATAAAGATGAGGATGCCAAGAAGATAACATGAAAGCCAATGGGGGATGATGATAGCCAAATGATAGCAGTGATTGTTGATGAGAGTCAATGAACGGCCATGACACCTATGGACAGTCAATGACATTCAATGAATGGCCATGGCAGCCAATGAGTGGTTATGAGGCCAACAAAGTCAATCGATGATGGTTATGTCTGATAAAGGATAATGAATAACGACAAATAGTGGCAAACAATGATTAATTAGGGATAACAATGGATAATGATTATATATAATGGGGAATTGTGCCTGATGGGAACAGAGTAGGGCCATTAATTATGGATACTGAGGGATGGTGCATTAAATGGATCGATTATGAACATGGACAATGTCTATAACAATTGATACCGAAGGATGTGGGTGAGATTAATGAGAGGTGATCATGAGTAAGTAACAATGGATGTTAAGTGATTGATAATGTGTCCAGGTATCTGAATTTAATCAAAAATGACGCAATTCACAAATGGATTTTGCTTTTGCAGGCACCATGGTACTCATCTGCATGGCGGTCTTTCGATGGGCTGTCAAATGGCTAATAGACAGTGACCACTCTATACCACTAGAATATGAATACTCCTGGTCTGTGGCCTGTGCTGCCGCCGCTGGAGCTATCCTAATCTTTGGAGGGGGGTGCTTCATCCTCTTGTCACTCCCTGCTCTGCCCAAGAAACCCTGGGAATATTGCTTGAAGAAAAGAACCAGTACTTAATTAGGACATGGGCAGAGCTACGTTCTTCCTTAGAAAAAATTAAAGCAAGAGGGGCTCATGCAACCATGACACATCGCGGACTTCCAATGGAAAATTCTTTGCTGAAAAAGGAACGTGCGATTGATTTTTTTTTATACACCAGATTGAGACAATGAAAAGCCACAGAAACCAACGATCATGCCAAGACAGGATGGAATCATATCGATAAAACTCTTCAAACTGCTGGACCTAATATTTCAATTGTAAATAAGTTTGGTTGGGCCTGGTTTTTTGCTTCATATTTTTGAGGTGTAGGGTATAAAAGGGGGGCAAGGGCGAAGCAATGTGAAAATGTGTTATTTATGTTGACTTTAATATTATTTTGACTTTCTCACACAACAAGAGGAAGGAAACAGGCTCATAGGTATCCAACTGGACACTGTCTCTGTGTAATATTTTGGTCAGATTGTTCCACTGTCCGTTGTATTATTATAGAGCAGCACTGCATGCTGGGATTTGTAGCCCTCTCTTGTTTCCTTACTTGGCAAAGCCCCAATATAGAGTCTGATGGAAAGTTTATAAACTCAGAGTATGGTTAGCTCATCAAGGTGGTCCGTAACTACGTGAATGGTGCCAGAACCTACTAATGAAGATGGTCATAGAGAACGGCGCCTAAAGATTACAAGGTTGGATTCTAAGAACGACGGATGTTGTAAGGGCTTAACCTTCACACATGGCTACCTCAGTGGCTGCCAGATCTAATTAAGACTCCCCCTTCATACCAAATATGTAGGGTTGCCATGGTCATCAAAGCATGCCAATGAATCTGGATTTGAGTCCAACTACATGCCAACATAACCTCGGGGATATTCTACTGTAGCTACCCTGAAATGCAGGCTTGTCTATGGTAGAGGATGAGTTCTTGAGGATTGAAATGGGCTAACATTTGGCTACTTTAGAAACCTACCGAGTTGATTAGGCTGAAGTAGATGAAAGATCCATCAAGTGCAATTCTCTTCAAATAGTGAGACAGAAATCGTTCTGTGCCAGTCTTAAGGAAGAGGAAAATAACCCCAACTGTGTATCTTTTGTCAATTCAGCTGTACCCAGAGAAAATGGAAACATCCTTCCCAATCGATTGTAAAATCTAAATCTTGTAAATAGAGGTTTTATCTGGCGCCTTAATAAAATACAAATCTATGTTAACACAGATCTGGTTACCCATGGATCTGGGATGCCAACATACAGTATTAATTGTCAAGATCACATCTACAAGGGTGTTCCTTCCCATCTCTTGTTCACTTGTAACCCCTCAAGGGCCCTACAAAATGTTGGCTGTGTCTGGAGCAAAGGACCTTGCTGAATGTATTTACTCATGCACTGCTGAAGGGCATTGATGTGGTATGGTTAAATTGAAGTCTATGGGGGAGAATGATGTGAGGAAGAGATATGTAAGAGGGTGATGCAATTGAAGATATGGGGGTGAATGTTGGGGAGAAGAGATATTTACGAGGGTGATCCCATTGAAGTCTATGGAGATGAATGAAGGGGGAGGGGGAAAAGATATATAAGAGAGTGATACTGTTGGAAGTCTGTATAGCGCTGTGTATGCCTTGATGATCAGTAGTAGTAGTAGGAGGTGTAGCCTAGTGGTTAGAGCAACAGCCTAGTACCCAAGAGATCTGGGCTCAATTTCCACTGGCTCTCTTTGTGACCTTGGGCAAGCCACTTTACCCTCCTTTGCCTCGGAAGAAAGGGCCTGGTAATCTACTTCTGGTGACCCAGCAGCTCCTGGGTTTTCTTGGCAAGATATGACCAGAAGTCAGCATTTACTTGAGAGCACTTAAAAAAAAAATTAGTAGTAGAGTGAATGATGGGGGAAGAGGTATGTAAGAGGGTGACGCCATTGAAGTTATGGGGGAGAGGGGGAAGAGATATGTAAGAGGGTGATGCCATTGAAGCTATGGGATGGGGGGATAACATGTCTAGGAGGGCTACCATCTATGAAACAATGACCCTCACGACAGTAATCAACTTGTCTGTAGTGACTCTTATTCAACATGGGTTCCAGTATGCTTTAAGAACTGAATAAGCCCAAAGCAGGCCTAGCTCCCCTCCGGGAAGAAAGAGATTCTTGTCCTCTCATATAGAGACTGTCAGCAGGCGAGCTAAGGATTAGTACTCCCTCTCTCTCTCTTGCCTCTTACTTCACTACCCTAGCCATGAAGACACCAACTCCCTCTCCCATAAGGGCTAACTGGGTGGCAGCGTAGGTGCTGGAGGACTTAGCAAACTCCTTTGTTGGACCCAGGGAGGGGTAATTTGTGTCGTTTAGCACCCCTTAACCATATTGAGAAGCTGGTCCCTCTGCCTCTTCCCTTGCCAGCCAGTTGGTCTGTCTCTCGGCCAGATGTCAGCACGCTACTGTGTAGGGATAAAGCACCTTAAATTTGGGCCTGGCTCCTGTTCTATCAACGTCTTCTTCATACTCCGAGGCTGTATTCTCACCCTTAGTGTCTCATCTATGTTTAAGTAGCTTTCTTACTTCCTATCCAACTTGGCATTACTTCTCCGCCACGATGCCATCTCTCATTCTCTCGTTCACTAGATAATTCCCTGCCTGAACCAACCAAATTATAAAGGATAAACACGAGGGTGGGGGGTGGGGGTGGGGGATGAAATTAGTATTGAATCAGCCTGTCCTCTGATGAGGATCCAGAGGTCGCTGACCACCCCACTCAAGGGTCATTGACTGGCATACCTGCTCTCTTTCTGACCTCTCTGATCATTCTCTAGTTGTATCAAGGACAAAAGAGCGTACCTACACTGGCTACCGACCTGACCTTCCACCCCATCATCCCCACTCTCTGAAGACGGTCAAGGAGAGAGGCAGCCAGCGAGCTCCATAAGACCTCAAAAATATACTGGGAGAGGTGAAGCTGTGCAAGGGAGCCAGGGGGAGGTAGGGGAGCGGGATAATTTGGGAAAGAGTTTTCACACCACCTGAGACTCCTCCAGGCTCAGAGTCAACGTAATTTGAGATGTGCAGCATCAGAGGAGATGGTGGGGAGGGGGAAGGGGAGAGAGACCTCTAGGTTAAGACCGTCTTGAAGGGCCTCTGCCGGGAGGTGCAGGACGGAGACGGAGGGCTGAGAAACTGATCTGGGTACATGTTTCTTCAGATTTCCTGAAGATCATTTCAGGCACTTTCCGAGATGGATTATTTCCAGTCCTGAGACATCACCCCCTCTCCCCCCCACACACGCATGTCCATACTGCTCTGCCAGTGCACCTCACTCCTGCCCTGAAGCACCCCCTGATATTACTAATGAACATCCCCCCCCCCCAGGACAGGGTCCCCTCAGAGCAAGTCCCGATAGCTAGGGAGAATACCACCATATATCAAGGAAGGGGGGCAGCATGGACAGGGTGGGAGGGGTGTTTGCACAGGCAGGATCAGACATGCATGCTATATTCAGACAGACAGAAAAACATGTCAGCCCAGCAGAGGAAGGGAGTGGGGAGGAGGAAATCGTTCAGGGGATGGGAAAATGTCAAATGGGAAGGGCAGGACTGCAAATGTGGGGAGGGGGAGGAACTAGGGGGTGGGGAGTGAGAATAAGATATGAAAACAGAGACGCAGAAAGGCTTCAGGCTGCAATCATGTACAGGGGTATTTGTATTAGAGAGAAGGGGTGGAAATCAGGGAAGCGCAGCAAGGGGGCATAGACACACCCCTCCCCACTGAGCCTGAAGGGCTCCTAAAGTTAACTCCAAGCAATCCCTGGCCTCCTCTGTCAGCTGCTGCCACGTCGCTGGAGAAGGGGGAACGATGGAGAGAGGGAAGGGACACTTCACTAAGACACGGTTGGAAGGGCTAATTACGCCAGTCTATGAACAGGGGGTACCACTAACCCCAAGAAATCACCGTAGGTTCTGTGTCAACAGTAACATGAGCAAACTGTTTGGGAATGTGGACGACAGACAAATGCAAACGTTTGCTATCCACAGCACAGGCCTGCACTGAAGTCAGATCAATTCATTCTGAACCACTGACCACATCAACATGAAAGCACAACGAGTGACAAGCGAGTGACAAGCAAAAAAAAAACCCTCCCTTGAAGGATACTGGAACATTTTACTGACTTAACAAACCTTTCAGTTTTATCCGACATCCTGACCTCTAACCCCAACTTTAGGCAAGAGCGTGTGAGACCGGTGTATGTCCCAAGCCCCCCACCCTCTTCATCATCTACATCAATGACTCCCGCCACAGTACTGGACAGATCCCCAGTCCCAGGACTGAAACCCAGAGATCCAATGCCTGCCATGTGCGGACACTCGGCTCATTTTATGCCCAAGCCCAGAAAGGAGGCAAGAGAACCAAAACCTGCTGGAGACTGTCTGCAAACCACCTTACCCCCAAGAACACTACCATTAAAATCATCTAAGAGGATCGATCGGCCTTCGGAAATATGGAGAGCAAAACTAAACTGGCAACCCCGAGATGCTAGAGCCTGGCGCAAGACCGGAGAAAGAGAAGCAGAAAGGCATTCCTGTCCTGAGCAAAAACGAAAGAGAGAAGAGAGTGAAACTAAAGACTCCCCAGCAAAGAAAGAGCAGGAAAAACGACGTCTGATTCCTGGGGAAAGAGGAGAGAGAGCAGCCGGAACCGCAGAATCCGTGGTGCCCTGCCAACGGTCCAGAAATGGGGCAACCTGGACCCACACCAGAATGCAGAAATGTCTTTTCTGGGCTTGAAACTTCTTTCTGGAAGCACATGGAAAAATTCTCTGCTCAGAAAAGCAGCTTAAATCTGACTTGAAACAGAGAGAGGACAGAGAGACCAGAGGACCTGCAGGTCATGCAACACTCAAAGGCGAATTAATTCACCATTGTGTCAACTCAGAGAAGGTCATATTTGGCACACTCCATTTCCCCGGTCTGAATTTCAAACACTTTGAAGATGAGTGTCAGATCCCCTTTAAGAGAAGTCCCTAGTGTCAACAAGACCACAGAACTGGAGGGTACCCCAAAGGGCGCCATGTGCACCCGCAATGCCTCGGGTCAGCTTTTGGGGCTTCAGTGCCACCCTTCCACGCAGTCAAATGGATTATTTCTTTGCAGACTCGCCAGCAGTTCCAGCCTCCGCACTCCGGGGAGAAAAACGGGACGGTGCAGAAAAACCTGTTAGGAAACAAGGATCTCGTGGCAACCTCGGTGATAAGCCCTAGAGATAACGTGACCTGAGGAGGAGAGAGACAAGGATGGGGTCAGAGACGAGCAGGCCGGGGGGGCGGACGAAGAGCAGGCCTTTGGTTACATAAAGCGGTGATGGAACACAGAGAGAACAGATTCAACCATTTTCCTGTCCAACAGGGATGGAATGTTCAAAAAGGCTTCCAAGCCATGAGGGGAGTTGAGGGCCTGCATGAGTCATCCAAGAGGAGGGTGGGATTAATATTACTTGAGGGTTTAAGAACAGACCTGTCTACATCTGTGCACAAGGGGGAGAGGTTGTCTAGGCAGACTTAGGTACACTAATCCTGCCTGGAAGCAGGGAATAGACTACATCAAAGGTTCTCAACCTTTTAGTTGTGTGGACCCCCTTATGAACCTCCAAAACATTTAGATACTCCTTGTTCATCCCCGCCACTCTTCCCAAATCCTCTTCCCTCAGTGCCAAGCTTGTCCCCACAAGCTCTCTTTATCTCCGTTCCCCTTCTTATCTCCATCAGTGTTTCACTCTCCCTCCCCCCGGCTGGTACTCTCTATTCTCTCTTTTTTAAGTGTGCCGTGGATCCCCTGTAATCTTCTTATGGACCCCAGAGGTCCAGGTCCCATAGATTGGGAAACAATGCACTAGGTGACACCTCTAGGGACTTGATAGCCCCATCTCCTTCTAATTCTAAATGATCCCCTGAGGTCATCTCCAAGACTCATCCTTCTCTGAGTCTAGATGATCCCCTGAGATCCCCTCTCAGCCCCATCTTTCTCTGATTCTAGAGGATCTTCTGAGGACCCCTCCCAGCACCATCTTTCTCTAGTTCTAGGGGATCTCCTGAGGTCCAACCACATCTTTCTCTTGTTCTAGGAGATCTCCCGATGTCCCCTCCTAGCCCCATTTTTCTCTGATTCTAGGGGATCTCCTGAGGTCCCATCCAGAAGCTGTGTTTGACAGATAAGTACCAAAATTCTCAAGTTCATGTTCAGTGGGCTTCAGATTTTTCCTTATTTAGGGGTTCACTGATAGCACACTGATTTGATGTGTGTGACAGCTCCCCTGCAAAAGCTCTCCCTTAACAGACTCAAGCAGGATGCCTCCAGGCCCAACAGACAGAGCCAAGAACACCTATCTGTTTATTGTAGTTTCTCAGGCTGGTCTGTACATTTGTGACCAAGTAATATCTCAGGATTGTTCCTTAAAAGAAGCATACTGTTCAGCCTCCAACATTTTACTTATTCCAAGGCTTCCCATTACTGAATCATATCCTGTTGCTACATCATCTGGCCAGATGCAGAGACCATCTCTACTGGAAAGAGAGTCAATCAAACCAAGAGATTTACTTACTCAGAGAGAGTGAGAGAAAGGGAGGGATTGAGGGTAGAAGGAGTAGAAAAGGGAAGGGGGACAGACAGTACCAATATTGGGTTTGTAGTTCAGCACACTATCTTGAAGAAGAGATGCGACTCAAGGAAGACAGAGCTCAAGTTCTGGGAAAAGTGAAGACAGCAGGGTGTGCCCCAGACCTGGCCACACCTAGGCTTTCTCCTCCAGGAAGAGAGAAAGTATGTGGAGATTCATTCTCTCCACTCCCCCTCTCCCCTTCCGAGAAAACATCATGAGAGTAACAAGTAAACAAGCAAACACACAGTCGGGCAACTCACTTTAGAAACTGTAGCTCCTTTCCCCGGTTCATGACGTTGCACTGAGAATTGTTAAACTCATGTCACAGGCTGGAGGCCCCGGTAACTAGGAGTCAACCTATTTTTACTAAGTGCACCCCAGTCTCCTTTTATCATACCTTGTTCTGCACGTAAGGACCATAATACGGTGTGCAAGGAACCCAGTGGAAGATTTATAAGGTAGGCTAAACATGCCCCCTCAAAGCCCCTTCAGCCCCATCTTTCTCCAATCCTACTGGATCCCCTGAGGTCTCCTACAAGTCCCATCTTTCTCTGATTCCAGATAATCTTCCGAGGTCCCTCCCAGCCCCATCTTTCTCGGATTCCAGATGATCTCCCAAGGTCCCTCCCAGCCCCATCTTTCTCAGATTCCAGATGATCTCCCAAGGTCCCTCCCAACATCATCTTTCTCTGATTCCAGATGATCTCCTGAGGTCCCACTCCCAGCCCCGTGTTTGTCTTGTTAAATGCCGTCGAGTAGGTGTCAACTCCGGGCAACCTTCTGGATAGTTGACCTAAACTTTGTTCGATCTTCAGCCAAGTGCTCATTGTTGATAGAGTGGTATCCATAGCTGCTGTTATTGTATTGATCCATCTCATTGCCGGCCTTCCTCTTTTACAGTGACCTTCTATCTTGCCAAGCATGATGTCTTTCTCTAATGATCTCTCTCTTCGCATGATGTGTCCAAAGTATGAAAGTGGAAGTCTTGTCATCTGAGCTTCTAAAGAAAGCTTAGGTTTGATTTCCTCTAGTACCGACTGGTTTGTTCTTCGGGCAGTCCATGGTATACGCAATATTCGCCGCCAGCACCATATTTCAAAAGGCATCAATTTTCTTCCTGTCTATCTTTTTCATTGTCCAATGTTTGCATCCATATGACGTTATTGAAAATACTATGTTTGCCTTACTCTAGACAATTTTCTGAAGTCCCCTCCCAGCCAGGGCCAACTCAACCATCAGGCAAACCAGATGGTCGCTTAGAGCAGCAGTTTTTTTTTGGGGGGGGGGGGCGAGAGGGGGATTAGGCAAAGAGCAGGCATTCAAAGCTAAACAAAAGATTCTGACAGCCAGAGGAACCTAAGACTTAAGGTTTGCCTAGGGTGCCAACATCTCATACCAAATCTGGGGCCAGCTCTGGCCCCTGCTTAATTTTTCTGATTCTAGATGATCTCCTGAGGTCCCTCCTAGCCCCAACTTTCTCTGATTGTAGCTGATCCCCCAAGGTCCCACCCAGCCCCAACTTTCTCTGATTCTAGATGAATTTCCTCAGAGCTTTTTCCACTCATCTTTCTGCAATTTCTCCTAGTTCCCCGTCCCTAACTCCAGCCTGAACTCAGGCTCCTAAATTGACAGTCCTTGCAGGGGTTAACTTTTCTTTGTGTTTTTTTGTGACTGTGCAGAGGTAGGTGGAGTTTTGGCAAAATATTTTCTTAAAGTTCAGTTCCTAGGTGTGCCTGCTCCTACAGCCCAGGGCCAACGACAAGGAGCAGGGAGACCTGTACAAGGTACCAGGTGAGGGAACTTGGAGCGGGAGAAAAGGACGACGCTGCTACTTCGTTGCTGCCAGAGCGACATTTGGGCAAACCTTTCAACAGTGTGAATCCAGGAAACGTGCAAGTGTCTTCTACCGACCGTCTCTGGAGCAGGGATGCTGGAGAAAGAATACCGGATCTGTATGCCTCTGACTGTGGAGGAGGTAAGGTTCCTCTAGCAATGGAAGGTCACAAGCATGCCTTTGAACAATCTGAGTAGCTGAACCAGAGAGGAAGCAACTGGACTTATGCAAACCAATCTCAGGCTGTGTCCCGTTGGTGGCAAGGTATTGCGTATATTCTACCCTGGCATTCCCACTCTGGCTTTGGCTATAGAAATACCATCAGAGCTGGGCAGAGAGGGGGGGAATTCTAACGTGTGTGTGTGTGTGTGTACAGAGAGTACCAGGAGAGGGAGGTAGGCAGTGGGGGAATGGGGATGGCATCAAGGTAAATAGATGCACCCTTCACTAAATGTGTATGGGCTGTGAAGGGGCACGTGTGTGTGTTTTCCTGAGCACGTGTTAGCGATGTGTGCCCATGGATGCATTCTTGAACCTGTTTGTTTGTGTATACAGATGGGGATATCTAGGTGTACAGGAACTCTCAATCCCTGAAGTGGCAAACATGTGAGGTCTGGCACATGTAGGGGAAGGTGACAAGGGGGAGGGTGGCACGGGTCTTGGTGTAAATAAGGGAGTTGAATCATGCGCTCTGTATCTCACTAGGTCAGGTTTTACACCTTCATGTTTCAGGGGTTTGACTTAGTTCCTACAGGTCTCATGCAACCCCATCTTTCTCTGATCCTAGATGACTTCCTGAGGTCCCCTCTCAGTCCCATCTTCTTCTGAATCTAGATGAACCCCTGAGATCCCTCCAAACCCCTTCTTCTTCTGAATCTAGATGATCCCCTGAGGTCCCCTCCCAACCCCATCTTCTTCTGAATCTAGATGAACCCCGGAGATCCCTCCAAACCCCTTCTTCTTCTGAATCTAGATGATCCCCTGAGGTCGTCTCCCAACCCTATCTTCTTCTGAATCTAGATGATCCTCTGAGGCCCCTCTCAGCCCCACTGTTCTCTGGGTGGGCTCATTTATAGTTAAGAAAATAAGATATGCCATACTGGGTCAGACCAAGGTCAATCAAGCCCAGTATCCTGTTTCCAACAGTGGCCAATGTAGGTCAAAAATACCTAGCAGTTTCCCCAAAAGACACAGGTTCCTCAATGCTTGTACTGGGTCAAGCAGTGGATATCCCGGGTCCCCTTTAATAATGGTTTATGGACCTTTCCTCCTGTATGCCTGCTGGTACCAGGGGGATGCCATCCTCATGAGGGGGGAGGGGGTAATTAGGGGTACTTTCTCTCTGTTTGTTTGTCCGACGTCTCTATCAGAGTCTGCACTAGCAGGGCAGGGGAAGGAGTCTTTGTCGTGGTTGAGCGCCCCTAGCAAGCAGTCGGAATGAAAACATGTCACACATGAGTTAGTCAAGACTTAGGATCAATACTGATCTATAAATAAGTGGAAAAAGAGAAAACAAGATGGACAGACAGACAGTGGGGAAGAGAGGAGGAATACTGCAGCGGCCCACCATAAAAGTGGGGTCTCTGAATCTCGGTCTCAATGGCGAGTGTGCTCGACGTTTCTGAATGTATTTTTTTTTTAAGTATTTATATTCTGCTTTATCCTTGAATCAAAGCGGATTTCACTGCAAACCAATCAAGTAGGGTAGGGCGGGGGTGTTGGCATGCAGTGGTTGTGAAGGTCGTGTTCGTGAGTGTGTGGATAGGTAAATCTTGATTTGGGGTGCAGTATATACAGGTTGAGCTTTCTACATTGAATCAGGTTCTAGGAGGGATCATTTGAAGTCCCAGACTACACAAGACTTGCCATAGCTCCGAAATGTCACTTTATTCAAATGAAATGGAAATCATGATGAAAAACTCAGTGCCATATGCAAATATGGGGGGGGGGGGGGAGAAAATCGCTCTTCAGCTGTCTGTGCTGTATTCATGCTTGAAATCTATCAATGTGATGACTGTTTGGGGTCTCGATATAAATCTGCACTTCAGCTGTCCATGCTGTCTTTGCATTTTCCAATAAAATAAAAATCTTTGGCGGCCATCGCTAAAGATAATAAGATAGTGTCAAATCTAAAAAACTATCTTTTTAACAAGACAGATGGAGGCTTGCTGGGAGGTGCGAGGTGTTGTAGATTCATCCTTCAGTGTAGTGCGTAGGATCTGAGACTCAGGTTGTTTGCTGTCAGGCTATGGGAGATCACAAGGTCATCCCAATGTTTGCAAGTAGTGAAGAGCAACCCCCCTTCCCCGACAACTCCATGCCTTCCTTTCTTCTTGTGATCTCACCTTTGGATCCAGAGGGAGACAGAATCAGCCAAGGGTTTTAAATATCCATTTTCACTCAGAAATAAGTGTCAACAGTCACTTGGTTAAACCGAATCCTCTGGGAAACACACAAGCCTCCACCCTGCCTTTGTTCGCCAGTTTAAAGTGAAGGGTAGTGGGAAATTTTCCCTTTCACTCAGTTACTGCAGAGTAGACATGGCAGAGGAAGGTCAGGATGTGTTCTGCGTTACCATTCAAGTCTCACTACGGCCCACATCTACTTTAATTTGTTGGTTAAAAAGAAAATTGTGGGGTGATTATTCAAAGCCGCGGTCGCCTTATAATCAGATAATTCATCCACTTATGACTATTTATGCAGATGCAGGCCCAAAACCCAAAAGGATAAATTATCTATTTAAAATTATGATTTCTACTTGCATCTCCCCCCTCCCTCCAAATGGATATATGTATTTGGATAGCAGCTAACTATCACTGGTAATGCTATCTTCCTAACGTCTGACTGGACCTCCAGAATGCAGAGGCCTTTCCTTAGCATAAAGGATTATAATTTGGCTTGACAGCAAGTTGTCCAGCCCTTAGAAAGCCCCAAATGTTTTAAAAATACACTTACATTGTTCTCAACCAATGCTGAATGCAGAAACATTCTTGAACATCAACTTGTTTGTTTCCTCTGGGCAGCGATGCCACAACATTGTGTAAATGGACCTGAATGCAGAAGATATTTAGCTGGGATCAGGAGGCCACCATGTGATATCTGCTCTTGGAAGAACACTTCCTAGGGTTTTACATCTATTTCCACTCTGCAGTACACAAGCTAAGTGGCTTTAAAAAAATGATTTCTAGCCAGAGAACTGGGGGGTTACAGGTCAGAGGTCAAGGGAGCATTCAGCAAGAGTCACGGGGCAAAGGTCCCCGTGCACACAGAGCGTCTTAACAGGAATAAGAGCAGACATGAAGGTAGCACCCAAATGATTGACTCTCACACACTGACCTTCATTACTAATAGTAATACATCCCGAGCTTCCTCTGGCATTATCACTCCGCAGGAACAAAGAACGGGAAAAACTGCTTTAAACCAGTCAACAGAGGTAGCTGGGAGTCGCAGAGACTTCCATGCAAGTCAGCATCCAGTGGATTATTCTCATCACTGGGGGTGGGTTGGGGGGGGGGGGAAGCTTTACATTTTACAACAGAACGCATCCTGAGTTTCTGCCGCCATTGCTACTCTTATGGTAACAGAGAAAAAGAAAAAAGTAAATGGGGGCAGACAGAAAGGGGTAAAGCAGGAGTCCTAGACCAAATAAAAATACACAGACTTTACGCAGAGGGATCACTGTCACCCCCCTTTGGACTTTTATCCTGGAAGGAAAGATGCTATGAGATAGTATAGGGGGTGGTGGGGGGGGGGGAGGAGGAAGTGTCAAATCATCATAGAATAGCCACAAGGCTGGTCTTGAGATTGAAGGAGAGGCCTAGTGGTTACTGCACTGGGCTTAAAACCAGGGAAACCAAGGTTCCAATCCCACTTTCCCTCCTTGAGCAAGCCGCATTCTCTTGTGCCCTTCTAACTTCTAAGCACCCGAATTATTAAGAATCCTATAAGCCACCTTGAAGGTTATTGAAAAGGTACGCTAAAACTAGTGGTGGGATTCAAAAATCTTAGGAACTGGTTCTGTGTCATCACCTCTTTGTCTCCTTATGCCCCCCCCCCTTCAGCCCTTTCTGATAGAAGCACCCGTGTGCCTCCTTACCGGCTCTCCCTGTCCTGCCCTCTTTGACTCATACTTGCCGCGGCCGCATGTTGAGTTTGGGATGGGGCAAATCGCACTTTTGGGAAGCCACCTCCTGACAAATCCAGCCCGTTGTCCACCGCAGGTAACAAAAATAGTACAAGCGTGGGGCCTTTCTGAAACAAGCGCGCGCCTGCCTCTAAACACGTACCGGCCTTGCGTCCCATCTCCTCTGACCGACAAGTGTGCGACAGAGAGGGCGGAACAAGGAGGGCCGGCAGGGTCTAAGGCATAGGCGCTTGTAACACAAAGGCCCCGCGCTTGCACTTACTTTTGTTACCGGCGGTGGACAATGGGCTGAATTTGACAGGAGGCAGCCTCCCGAAAGCGCGATGCAGCCGCAATCCCAAATGAAGATTTTATGACCCCATTTGGGGTCGCGAGCCACAGTTTGGGAAATGTTGGCCTATAGGGACCGGTTCGGTGAACTCGGGAAATTCTAGTTCGTGCAAACCAACTGAATCGCACCACACTGGCTAAAACCCTAATTATCATTCTTCTCTGAAGGAACTCCCCTACCTTCCGGGGTGTGCTGCTTTGGGTAGGAGACCGGCTTGAACCCGGAACACATCCTGAAATATAAGCAAGGCAGCGAGCGCGAGATCCAGTATGGCAGGTGCTGACACACTTCAGCGTGGGGCTGGATGCTTTTAATTGGATAAATTTAGGGTGGAAAAATAGGCCTCAGGCCGAATCCATTTCAAAACTGGTTCTTCGACATGGGAGACAATGTTTACGAACTCACTTTGCTCTGCTATGTTACCTTCCCCTCTTTTTCACAACTGACTTGCAGGCAAGGAGGGGAACATTTTAATGTTGGTGAAAGTTACTCTCATCAGGTAGCAATCTGACACTTGAGTATCTCGTTTCAGGAGAAGGACAAAAAAAATATAAAAAAACAACACTACCAAAACCTACAGTTTCTCTCTGTTTAATTCCTACCGAGCCTTGCTCAGTGCAGAGAAGGGGACACATGCAACCGGGCTTCCTTACTGGGCCTGGGCCTTGATGAAACATTACTTTGGGGCCTTCAGAGTTCCGAGTTCTAGTTCCACTCTACTAGCTAAAGCAGTATGATAGCTTTCCTTTACTCACGTCCTCCTCTCTTGGCAAGCCTGCAAAGGGGTTAGGTGCTGGGATTTTGGCTAACAGGTTCTCTCTTCATAATAATGCTTGTCCTCAGAGGGGCGCCTGAGAATGGCAGATAGAGTGTTGACCCTATGAACTGTAACATACATTACGGGAAAATACAGGGTGCAGACGGTCAAATAGGATGGGAGAGACTCCAGCAAAACGCAGAGAGCGCAGGGGCTGAAAATACCCGAGGAAATTCCAGAAAAAAAAGCAATTGAAGAGCAAAGGGTTGAAAATACCAGAAGGCATTTTTTATATCCGAGGAAGACCGAGGCAAAACATATAGTTATGTGTCAGAAGGTGACCTTTTCTATGCGCGCAGGATAGGTTTTCTGTCACTATTCGGAGAATGGGCAGGTTTGGAAGTACTGACTGCTTCCGGGCATCCAAGATGCTTAAGACCTGGTCCTCAATCCCCTTAAGGCTCAAGCGTCCCTGCGGGCTTCGTGGGCGACAATGGTGACGAATGCCAAAATCCCTGGTGAATGTAAGGCCCCTTCAGGCAACTGCTTTTAGAGTCCTTCCAGCAGCTTTCACCGACTATGCAGGGCTGGCACAGGGCCCATCCCAACTTCCGCTGCGGTCCTCTTTCTATGTGTTTTGTGCATCTTGTGGGGCGGGGCCACCTATCCAAGAGTAACACCTGCCATTTAAATCATTTTCTACCCCTTACCTGGTGCCTTGCAAGCCAGGCTCGACACCCAGATTACATCCCAGGATGGGCGCGATGGTGAGGACACGGGTTCATGGGACATTAGCCTCCTTCTTGCCTGAACTTGTAAACATACCTCACCCAGCTGGTGCCTGCCATGAGTGTTTATGCTGCCTGCAGTTTGCTCTGGCTGCCAGTCTGAGGTCAGCGCGGCTGTTTCCATCGGCCTAGCTCCTTTCCCGCCCTTTGGAGCGGGCAAGAGATCTAATACGCTAGTCCTGGGACCAGGAAAGTGCAGTAGCGTGGTCTTTTCTGTTTGATATTCTCTGCCAGGCCTAAAGAAAATAAGCACTTTGGAGGGAGGGGGGGGGGGGGGAAGAGACAACAGCTCTCCGTCATATTTGCTAATCTGAGCTTCCAGGCAAAACCCATCAACTTTTACAAGGCCAAAATCACTTTTTCACCCTCTGCGCTACTACACAATGGAACTAGATTGGAAAGTGTGAGCTGGTTACTGCTTGATTCTGGTTGGCACAAGGTGTAAGGGCACAGCCTGATATGAATTGTCCATTTTAATCAACTGTGGTCTGAAAAAGTAAGGAGGATTCCTCAGGAAACTACCTCATCCACCTCCTTCCCTCCCCTCCTACTTTCTTCTCATGCCAGTAAGCCTTCCTGAATCAGGACCGCCCTTCGCCCCTCCACCAGCCCTCTCCCGTTGAGAAAATGTACCTTCTACCTCAGAAGAGCCCTGCCCATCTAGCAAGGATGCTTCCTTCCCCTCTACTCCAACTCTTAGGAGCCAAACTTGGTTCTAAGGCCGACATGGGCACGCAGCCACAACCTACATTCCTCAGCCAACGAAGGCCGGGCAATTTTCTTCTTCATCGGCTCTGTGGAATTTTGTTCTGTTTTCGTTATCGGGTCCTCAGCTGTCTACCACCACTTCCTCCAATGACCTTTACCTCTCTCCATTGCTATCACTTGCAGCTGATGGTGGGGGGGGGGGGGGAAGCAGGGATAGATTAATGTATGGAGTGGAACGGGTTAACGTAGATCAGTTGTCTACGCCATCGAAAAGTAGAAAGACTACGGGACACGCAATAAAGCTACAATGTAACCCATTTTTAAGATTAATAAGAGAAAATATTTTTTTACTCAGCACGTAATCAGACTCTGGAATTCGTTGCTGGAGGATGTAGTAAAAGCTGTTAATGTAGCTGGGTTTAAAAAAGGTTTGGACAAGTTCCTGGAGGAAAGGTCAATAAACCATTATTAAAGGGGACCCATGAAATCCACTGCTTGCCCCAATAAAAGCATTGTGGAACCTGTGTGTCTTTTTGGGGAAACTGCTAGGTGCTTGTGACCTGGATTGGCCACTGTTGGAAACGGGATACTGGGCTTGATGGACTCTGGTTCAACCCAGTATGGCATATCTTATGTTCTTATGTTTGCATCATCGCAAGAGAACTAACGCATTTCCATCATCATATTTGGTAGAATGTGGTTTTAGTGTGGTGGCCCGATTTCTGACGAAACAAAGAAATTGACTCCAAATACTTGAACGTGGGTATTTAAGGCTCCTACTCTAACTTTAAACTAGACATTGAGAAACTGGTATTGCTTCATCAATCCCATCCATCCCATTAAACATGTTCAATAGAGTAGGTACACTAGCTTATTAAAAACGTTCCTTAACCTTCTGGTTTTAGGCAACTTTAACATTCACTACGATCAGCCAACTAGTTGGTGAGATGATGACTTCTGCCTGTTTACACAGGACCTAGACCATATCCAGGATCCCACCTCCACTACATACTCAATATTACCCCATCCCCTACCCTCATAAGGACATCCCCAATCTCCTAGACAGATCAATACCTCATTTATTTTTGCACTGTCTGGATCCCGAGTCACACCCCCAATCTCTGGGCACCCTAGACACTGAAGGGACTTAGATCCTGTTGATCCGGATGCTTTGGCATCCGCCTGTTCTTTTGCAAATGACCTTGGCTCCCTCTTGCTGCCCGAACAAGGTACTCGCTGGAATTTAGTGCTCTGGATTGATCTTGACACTGTTGCTTTGCTGGTGACCTTCACCTCAAACGTTCGGTCAACATTAAAACCCTACCTTCACTTCTTCTCTGTAGGCCTAAGTACAAAATTACATTCAAAAGAGAAACAGACAAACAGGTCTTACTTCACCCAAATTATTGCTTCCTTGGCAAGCTGAACTATGACATTATTTCCAGTTATTTCTAGTCTAACCAATGGGAATCATGCCATTGTTACAGACACTGGTACACCTTCTGCCGATGATCTTGGCAACTACTTGCATTCTAAAATTTCTGAGATCCGCTAATACTTCCCCCTGTGGCCTCCTTATCCTCTTCCTCCCCTCCTAATTCCATGGGATCAGCTAACTGGTCTTAATTTCCCCCATAAGAAACCATATTCACCACCAGACTTACATGTGCCCTTGATCCTTGTCTCTTCAGTCGGATCAAGGTTCCATCACTCAGTTCACTGCCTTATTGTTAAGTACAGTCATGAGCGTAATAATTCACCCAATTTGGAAAAAGTCTAGCTCAGATTCACATTTCCACCAACTATCACCCGATTTCCAGTCTGTTCTGCCAGGATACCTTTAGCAGAGGACACAGTACCCAAGACTCTCTTTACCGCCTTTCTCAGCAAAAACTAGTTTCCTTTAAAAAAAGGAAGAACGGCCTTAGTTGTCTCTCTTGATCTCACATCCACGTTTGACCATGGCAGATTATCACATCTTGGAGTCTTGGGCGTGGTTCTGCAATGGCTCAGCTCATAGTTTCCAACTGTTCCTTTTCAGTGTCATTGAACTTCCCGACCTCTAGATCCTATGCCTTGGCTTGTGGAGTGCTTAAAGGTTCGGTCCTCTCCTTACTGCTGGCTCCCTGGTCCAGAATCACACTAGCAGCAGTTATGACTAGGTGGATGACATCCTCTTCATATGCTACACAGACCTGTTCAGTCCAGACTTAACCTCGATGAATCAATGTCCAAATACTATAGCTACAAAATCTATCACCATCTGGATCACAGGCAAGCCCTTCCATCCCTCTGCTACCCTAGTCACACAGGGCACTCCTCGCCAACTGGTGGATTCTCTTAAATACCTTAAGGTCACTATGGACTCTCGGTTATCCTTTGAAGCCCATCTTTCTGCCACCATAAAAATGTTTTTGCTTTGCATTAATTCTGTTCAAGTTAATCATTTCTGGAGCGTTTTAGAACATAAGAACTGCCCTACTGGGTCAGACCAAAGATCCATCAAGCCCAATGTCCTTTTTTCAACAGCGGCCAATCCAGGTCATAAGTACATGACATAACCCAAAAGCATCCACTTCCATGCAACTTATCCCCAAGGATAAGTAATGTTTTTTTCTTGGACTATATTAATAACTGTTTATGGACTTTTCCTCCAGGAATTCTGACTTTTATGCATGCTTCCATCATTACTTGCACCGGTCTTAGATCTGCATATTATAACCATCTTCAATCCTTCTCACACACATGAGTAAATCGGACCATGTAACTCCTCTTTTCTTCATCATCACGGGTTTCCAATTTTTTTTACTGGGTTCAATTAAAAATAGTTATCACATAGAAAGCGTTAAAAACAGGATGTCCAATTTATCTCCCTTCCATGCTCACACCACATACATCCCTTTGACCAATCCACACAAGAAAATAAGCTTTTCATCCCTTCCATCTAGGCCAGACTTGAGTCCATCCAGCAGTCTGCATTTTTCTTCCTAGTACCCAAACTCTGGAATACTCTGCTCCTAATCTCTACACAGAACCTTTTATACGAAATTTAGAGTGGGCTTGAAGACCTACCTATTCATCCTGACTTTTTAGTGGACTCTGACTCTACTCTTTCATGGACATGTCTTCGAGCTACGCATGGCACTGGTAGACATTAGCTCCCTTCTTTTTGCTCTTTTTTGGTGCTGTTCCTTTCCAGTCATAATTACGGAGTTCCTTTTCTTTCTTCAATCTTGTATTCCGTGAACCATTTTGATATATTTGATGTAAGATGATATTGTGAGTCCTTAATTACCTCAAACATAAACCTCAGGAAGTCATCTATCCAAAGTAGAAACTCTCAACAGGGCAGACTAGATGGGTCAAGTTGATCTTTGCTGGCCATAATCAGCCGGGGGCTGGAAAGAACCTCAGGAGATCACCAGTCTAGCCCTCACCTTCAGGCAGATTCCTTGATTTATTTCCAAGCCAGATGTGTCTTTAACCTCTTCTTAAATCCCTCCAGTGCCAAGGGCTCCCATCCCTCTATCTGGGTAACTCATTACACGGTTTAGTTTGTCAAACTGAAGTAACCAATATTAATCTCAAAGGAAAAATCGGAGTCTTAGTAGGTTGTGAGACTTTCTAAAGGACCAGAACATCATATGGTGTAGTTTTGGTGAGACTAAGCGAGTCCCTTTTTTGATTAAGATGCTTCTACTGACTACTTCAAATTCACCTACATTCCAGAGAGAGCTGGGATCAAGACTTGAGAAATGTCTTAATGCTGGTTTAAACTTGACAGTTGAGTGGCCACTAGATTTCTAGGGGGAAAACCTTTGAGTGGGGGGAAAGAGGGCATGAACGAAACCTGCAGTCCAATTTACCACTAGCTCTCTCTCCGACATAGGAGTGAGTGAGGGGGTTACAGCAGGATCAGATGAAGGAGCCGGGAGGATAAGGAGAACGCTCCCAGAGACCTACTGCCTTAAAACCTAAGCTTATCCCCATCTGTCTCTCTTTAGTACAGAATTGGACAACTTTACATGATCAGTAAACACAGTCACGAGCAGAGCACAAATGGGGAAGGGGTAGAAGTGATCACCAATGAACCCTACGAGGATCCTATTCATGGCAAAGGACAATACACGGAGAAGCGAGTCTACCTGAACAGGTCTGAATTGAGCTAAGAAAGCTCATAGGGGCCCAATTTTTATTTATTTTATTTATTTAAGAGGTTTTTTTATACCACTTTATCCTGTGGTCAAAGCGGTTTATATTGTAACAGGGTAAACAACCTGGAGAAAACATTTAACATTAGTCTAACCTTGGTATGTGTAGGGATCCATTGCAAATGTTAGGCTCCTACTAAACGTTTAAAGTCCTCTATCCATGAATTTTCCATGCCACTGTATGGATAGTGCCACTGAAAATGACCGGTCATAGAGTGAAGCAAGGGTGTTTGGTACAGCTAAGCAGTTTAATTTTAGACAGAAAACTAAACTGTCTTAAGTTAAACCACTTAGCGATACACATGGCTGCTGGTGGAGAGTGTTCTCCACATATATTCAGCATCATTGTCTATTTGTGAATAGTGTTTAAAAAAATATATATTCACGGCCATAGCTGAATATTGGACCGTATGAGCTTACTTGCTGTTTATTTTCCGGTATATGAGAGCATTGCATTGCATTCTTCTGTCTTCCCATCACCCTACCCAAGCTCAAGACTTTCATCCATCTATTGGTGACAGTCATTCAACTCAGTCCCCAAATTTCCTTTCACCCATACATCGACGACATTCACCCAACCCTTCCACCCATCATGTCACCCAACCTCCAAGACTTCCTTCAACTCAGTCGACAACATTCCCTCAACCCTTCCTCCCATCATCCCATCCAACCCCCCTGATATTTCTATCTGCCCATCTACTCATTACACTTCCTTTCCACTATTCTTTACTCCATGCAGGACTTCTTTCCATTATCCCACTCAACCAAGACGTCCTTTCACCCATTCATCAATGCCAGCCTTCTGCTCATAACGCATCCATTCTTTCAGCTTCCCTGCCCTTCCTCCGCTCTTTCTCTAGCTCTCCGATTCTAGATCGCACAATCAAATCTCTCAGAAGATCCACCCCCCTTCTGCTGCCTCTTATTTCTCTCGCGCCTGTCTCTTGGTTTTGGGTCACTCTGGGTCAGAAAAGACAGTAATTTTTTTCAACTATTTTTATCCAGCAAACTGCCCACGTGGGTGAGGGGCTTCATCCCGAAGATCTTCTACATCGTAGAGAAAGCCTGGAATTATTATCCATACACCATCACAGGTAACTTTCTACACTTGGCTGAAGAAGATGGATGTCCTACCACCACTACAGAGGGGACGGTGGGGGGAGTCTGGAGTGATGTGGGAGCAACTTGAAGGCCTGGGTGTTCTGGAGAGCTATGTCCCACATCCAGGAAATATGTCCTGAGATCTGGCCTCCCGCCAAGCACACAAAAATGCTCTTGGGTGATATGTAGACCTGATTTCTCCACTTCTGCACCGCAGAGTGTTCCACAGTGGACCTGACAAACCACCCCATCCTTGCCTGTGATCTTTTGGCCCTGTGCCAAACCGTACCCCTCTCCCTCACTTGCAAAGCCGTGAAAAGAAGAAGTCCACCCCCCATGCATCACTGGTCATCTTGATCCAAAGTTTGCCAGGTGTACTCTGCCCTGAGTCCTCTCTGAGTGGGAGGGATTGCTGAACTAGCAGAAAATACACAAAAAGCAGGTAAATGTTTGCCCAGCGGACAGCCGCTCGTTCAAAACAGTGAGGGAAAGAGGGACGGAGAACGATGGTTCTGCTGACAGGGGTAGAGGAGGAATGTTGTCACGCAAGGTTGTAGGTCATAGTATTTATTTTGAAGAGGGCAGTGAGTGAACCCAGACACAGGCCGAGCTGGGGCACTTCATGCTCGGCAAACATTCAAATGGAGCTCATTAGCTCGAGAAGGCCTGTGGTTTGCTTTATGAAAACATTATGAGATCCTTCTTTTCCTGCCTGAGAGTAAGGATGGGCCAGCCCTTAGGGAAACTAGGCAGACGCCTAGAGCAGATGATTCTGAGGGGCGGCAAAGGGCAGGGCATGCAAAGCTAAACAATAAATTCTGACAGCTGGGGGGGGGGGGGGGGTGCGCGCGTAAGGCTTAAGGTTTATTTAAGGCGCCCACACCTTGAAACAACTCTGGGTCCGGCCCTGCCTGACAACCCCTGTTCGAAAAGGACTCTCAGGGCGTGAACTGATTTTGGGGGGTCACTCTGGGCAGATGCAGAAACCCTGGGTAACAAGGAGGGAATCCAGTCCAGTCCATATTTAACCTTCAGGTCAATATAAGTGAATATAAAAGCCAACACTTCCCATCACTAATCATGTGATCTCCTCTCTCTCTCTCTCTTTTTTCCCACCCTGGGATGGACGTCTTCTACAGAATACACGGTAAGTTACAGCCTGCAAAGTATCGGGTGTTTATCTTCTGCTTTTTTGGCAAGGGAGCCTTCCCCCCGCTCTCCCACTCCTCAGCCGAACCAACCCCAGGAGACTAAGAATTTTGACAAATCCTGACATTTTATAAGCAGTATCACAACAGTTCCTTCCCCGCAGAGCTTACATTCTAGTAGAATAATTCAGTGCAAATGCTTATTTTTAACCAGCCAAAACGGAGGTCAAAGGGTTACAGTCATGGAACGACCAGACTGGAAGGGACCTGGGAGTCACTAGTCCATCCCGTGCCTTGGCCAGACCCTCTGTATCTACATCCTCCTAGACTGAGGTGTGTCTAACCCTCTCTTAAACCCCTCCACTGACACCCTCCCTCAATAATTCACTCCAGGGATGACAGCTAGAAAGGTTTTTCCCATGATTGTCCCTTCATGTTCCATAGCCAGACCCAGAAATCCAGTCGCGGCCTTGTCATGTGTCATAAACACAAAGCCTCTTGTCACCTCTTCCCCCACCCCTCTGATTTTTAACTATCCACTTGCAGTGTTCCTTCCTGCCCAGATTTCACGTCCGAATCGAGACCAAGTTTGAAAACAACAATGGATGTAACCTCAAGGTAAGTAACACTGAAGCTTCCACCGAGATCTCTGCCTCTCTCTGGATTTCCCCCTTATCCTCTTGCTAGACAGTCAGCAACTGCAACAGGTTCGCGGATCCTACCCCAATGCACAGCTGGGACAGTACGATCTGTGTGACAGCGAAGACCTTGGAGACTAGGCATTCAATGACATAGAAGGTACTACTATTAATCATTTACATAGCACTATAAGGCGAACGCAGAACTGTACTGACACATATAATAAGACGGTCCCTGAGCCTAATATCAACCTTGCTTAACTGGATATCCATAAAACAACACCGACAATGCAGCCCCATAATAAAATACCCGGGGGCTGCATTTCACACTACTAAAGGGATGAGGGGTCGAATTAGAAACCTGGAAAGACAGGTCATTTTGAAAAGTGAGGCCTTCTGCCCTATATTCCTTCCTCTTTTGCAAGACTCCAGGCTCATGTCCGCTACAAGTCACTGGTTGATAATGAGATTTTCTTTCAGCATTCCCAGAGTTGCCAAGTTATCTAGTTCCAGGAGAGAGATTTTAAGCTCTCATTCTGATGCATTGTGGAACTTGCAGCACCGATTCCAATGGGTAAAATCAAGGACTACAAATACCATATTGCAAGGCGATGCAAATTTAATACCAGAACTGGCAAAAAAAAAATCTCACTCCTGGAACCGGCTAACTTGGGAACTGTGGTCCTGCAGGGTGGAAATGGAAGCGAAAGCTCAGGATGTATTCTGCAATGTTATTCAAATTTCTCCCCTCCAACCCCGAGAGGACAATCAGTGCATAAAATTGTTCTGGGCAGGCAATGCTTGTGCTATAAATAGCCAGCTGCTTTTAGGAACCTCTTCCCTTGCCCCCACCAGAGACCTTTAACCATTATTTTTATTATTAGTATTTAGGTAACACCTTTCCAATGGTAGTTCTACATTAAAGTACTTAGGTATTTCCCTGTACTCAGACGGCTTACAATCTAAGTTTATAGATGAGGCAATGGAGGGTTAAGTGACTTGCCCCATGGTCACAAGGTGCATCAGTGGGAATTAAACCCCAATCTCTTAGGTATTAGGGTACTGCTCTAACCATTAGCTACTCCTCCACTTGACTAAATGCTGGGAGCTGAAAAGGTAGCCTCCAGACGGAATCATTACTGCTCAGCAATAGGAGGCGGACCTTAATCGGGACTAGGGTTGCCAACTGACTCCAGATGCACCCGACAGGCTTGATCCAGTCCTGGGGTGACCACATTGCATGCAGGAACCTGTAGTCTTGCTTTTCTTATGGAGTGCAATGGAGAAATTGGAACTACATGTCCCTGCATGCAATGGGGTCAACCCAGGACTGGATCAAGCCTGTCGGGTGCATCTGGAGCCAGTTGGCAATCCTAATCGGGACAGAGAACAGTCTGAGCTTCCACTGCCTTGCCACCCTGCAGTAACTCAGCCAAAAGCAAACTTGTTTTTCACTTGGGGGATGGCTGTCGTCTCAGTCCAGACCTCCTTTCATTATGCGTAGCTGGCATCTCACACACACTTCCCCTGAATGCTAAACTCATGTCTAGAGGTGGACATTCCTCAAAATGCATGATTCACACAGATTGTCCTACAGCGACATCTAGTGGCAAAACAGGGTTTTACAGTTTCTCTTTATGGCAGGGGATCATAGTACAGCTGTTGTAGGGAAGCAGTAAACTGCTTGAAGGGCAAAACGTGACTACTCGTTCCACTAAACATCGTGCCCCTGAGGGTCTTGGGCCCACTATAGCAACAACCCCTGTATATAAGAACAAAGATTACCCATTTAACCCAGCCAAGACATAATGGCCACCTCATCCTGGCCAACCCAACAAAGCTGATCTAGTCCTGGCTTTCTCCCTATGAAAATCTGAACTACAATTCCCTGCATGCACTGTGGTGGGATCAGCTTGTTGCACTGAGCCAGGGTGAAGGGCCTGCCTCTGCTGTGCAGAGATATCCCAAAAAGCCCTCACAGATTAAGATGAGTGGGAAAATCACCTAAGCCAAGCAGTGGACACAGAGGATACCCCTGTCTAAGGATGGGGAAAACTCTCAGGACTGCACAGCGCAAGTAGGGGGAGGGAAAAATTACAGGATCGCAAAGTCAGAATTCAAGTTCCTCAGTGGGAGAGACTCACCAGTTCTGGAGACATTGAGGAGGTCTCCCAGCTTCATCACCAGGACAATATTCCCCTTTCCAGCAATCAGACACCAGTCGCAGGCTGTCAGCCATGGGTGGGTATTCCCAGATCTGTCAGGCTTTCTCAGAGCCTGGGGAGGGAAGCTCCCTGCCCACTCTGGCTCTGATTTCGCAGTCACCTGGGGCTGAAGCACTAACCTGCCCCTCTTAAAGACACAGTGTCTCTCTCCTCTAGAGCTGTTAAACGTAGTGGCTGTAAATTCTGAAAAGCATAGCTAAAAGTGAGGTGTCTAATTAGTGCCCAGCTTAACACATCAACTGCACAGAGGTCTACAAAGATACCCTGCAGCTCAGGACTGGCTTTGATCTACCACCACACGCACTGAGGACAATTTTCTAGCAGGTCCCTAGGCCGGAAAGGCACATGGGCACATCTGTTCTGCCTATTTAGAATGGCAATATATAGACTTATGTGTCTTTCTGAAACTACCCCAAGAAGGGTTGCCCACTGGCTCCAGATGCGCCTGGCAGGCTTGATCCATGCCACGTTTACCCCACTGCATGCAGAGACTTTTCTTATGGAGTACAATGGAGAAATCAGAACTGCATGCCCCCGCCTGCAGTGGGTAAACCCAGGACTGGATCAAGCTTATTGGGTGCTTCTGGAGCCCTTCGGCAACCCTACTCCCACGCAAGGTTGCCACATGATCTGAGGAAGGTCTACTCTAATGTGTGTTTATGCCCCGGTAAGAACAGTAGTGATTATGCCACTATTCTGTTTTTTCCCTGCTCCCACATCAGAAAAACCCTCAAAACCCACCTCTTCACTGCTCACTATGGAGTTGGCAATACCTGCCTAAACTCACAAATAACTTAGCCACGCACCTAACCCCCCTCCCCCCGACACACTGTATCCCACTCTCATAAGCCCGATTAACATGTATTTATAGTAATATGCATATAGTTTCTCTGGTTTAGTTAAGTCTATGACTAATAATGTTATAATGTAAAAAGTTCAAACCCTATTATATGTAACATGTTGGTTCCTTGTAATCCACCCCTGATCTCTGGAAGGAGCAGTATGGAAATGTGTAATAAATAAATAAATGTACTGTGCATGTTGCTGGAGTCTCCCTCTGGTATTTCCAGCCCCTGCGCTCTACATTTTACTGGAGTCTCCCTCTGGTATTTTCAGCCTCTGCACTCTCTGCATTTTCCTGGAGTCTCACTCTGGTATTTTCACTCCTGCGCTCTCTGCATTTTACTGGAGTCTCCTCTGTTATTTCCAGCCCCTGCGCTCTCTGTATTTTGCTGGAGTCTCCCTCTGGTATTTCCAGCCTCTGCACTCTGCATTTTACTGGAGTCTCCTCTGGTATTTTCAGTCCCTGCGCTCTCTGCATTTTACTGGAGTCTCCTCTGGTATTTTCAGTCCCTGCGCTCTCTGCATGTTACTGGAGTCTCCCTCTGGTATTTCCAGCCCCTGCGCTCTCTGCATTTTGCTGGAGTCTCCCTCTGGTATTATCAGTCCCTGCGCTCTCTGCATTTTACTGGAGTCTCCTCTGGTATTTCCAGTCCCTGCGCTCTCTGCATTTTACTGGAGTCTCCTCTGGTACTTTCAGTCCCTGCGCTCTCTGCATTTTCCTGGAATCTCCCTCTGGTATTTTCAGTCCCTGCGCTCTCTGCATTTTACTGGAGTCTCCTCTGGTATTTTCAGTCCCTGCGCTCTCTGCATTTTGCTGGGGTCTCCCTCTGATATTTTCTGTCCCTGTGCTCTCTGCATTTTCCTGGAATCTCCCTCTGGTATTTTCAGTCCCTGCGCTCTCTGCATTTTGCTGGATTCTCCCTCTGGTATTTTCTGTCCCTGTGCTCTCTGCATTTTCCTGGAATCTCCCTCTGGTATTTTCAGCCCCTGTGCTCTCTGCATTTTGCTGGATTCTCCCTCTGGTATTTTCTGTCCCTGTGCTCTCTGCATTTTCCTGGAATCTCCCTCTGGTATTTTCAGCCACTGCGCTCTCTGCATTTTACTGGAGTCTCCTCTGGTACTTTCAGTCCCTGCGCTCTCTGCATTTTCCTGCAATCTCCCTCTGGTATTTTCAGTCCCTGCGCTCTCTGCATTTTACTGGAGTCTCCTCTGGTATTTTCAGTCCCTGCGCTCTCTGCATTTTGCTGGGGTCTCCCTCTGATATTTTCTGTCCCTGTGCTCTCTGCATTTTCCTGGAATCTCCCTCTGGTATTTTCAGTCCCTGCGCTCTCTGCATGTTACTGGAGTCTCCCTCTGGTATTTCCAGCCCCTGCGCTCTCTGCATTTTGCTGGAGTCTCCCTCTGGTATTATCAGTCCCTGCGCTCTCTGCATTTTACTGGAGTCTCCTCTGGTATTTCCAGTCCCTGCGCTCTCTGCATTTTACTGGAGTCTCCTCTGGTACTTTCAGTCCCTGCGCTCTCTGCATTTTCCTGGAATCTCCCTCTGGTATTTTCAGTCCCTGCGCTCTCTGCATTTTACTGGAGTCTCCTCTGGTATTTTCAGTCCCTGCGCTCTCTGCATTTTGCTGGGGTCTCCCTCTGATATTTTCTGTCCCTGTGCTCTCTGCATTTTCCTGGAATCTCCCTCTGGTATTTTCAGTCCCTGCGCTCTCTGCATTTTGCTGGATTCTCCCTCTGGTATTTTCTGTCCCTGTGCTCTCTGCATTTTCCTGGAATCTCCCTCTGGTATTTTCAGCCCCTGTGCTCTCTGCATTTTGCTGGATTCTCCCTCTGGTATTTTCTGTCCCTGTGCTCTCTGCATTTTCCTGGAATCTCCCTCTGGTATTTTCAGCCACTGCGCTCTCTGCATTTTACTGGAGTCTCCTCTGGTACTTTCAGTCCCTGCGCTCTCTGCATTTTCCTGCAATCTCCCTCTGGTATTTTCAGTCCCTGCGCTCTCTGCATTTTACTGGAGTCTCCTCTGGTATTTTCAGTCCCTGCGCTCTCTGCATTTTGCTGGGGTCTCCCTCTGATATTTTCTGTCCCTGTGCTCTCTGCATTTTCCTGGAATCTCCCTCTGGTATTTTCAGTCCCTGCGCTCTCTGCATTTTGCTGGATTCTCCCTCTGGTATTTTCTGTCCCTGCGCTCTCTGCATTTTCCTGGAATCTCCCTCTGGTATTTTCAGCCCCTGTGCTCTCTGCATTTTCCTGGAATCTCCCTCTGGTATTTTCAGCCCCTGTGCTCTCTGCATTTTGCTGGATTCTCCCTCTGGTATTTTCTGTCCCTGTGCTCTCTGCATTTTCCTGGAGTCTCCTCTGGTATTTTCAGTCCCTGCGCTCTCTGCATTTTACTGGAGTCTCCTCTGGTACTTTCAGTCCCTGCGCTCTCTGCATTTTGCTGGAGTCTCCTCTGGTATTTTCAGTCCCTGCGCTCTCTGCATTTTACTGGAGTCTCCTCTGGTATTTTCAGTCCCTGCGCTCTCTGCATTTTCCTGGAGTCTCCTCTGGTATTTTCATCCCCTGCTCCCTCTGGTATTTTCACTCCTGTGCTCTCTGCATTTTGCTGGAGTCTCCCTCTGGTATTTTCACTCCTGCGCTCTCTGCATGTTACTGGAGTCTCACTCTGGTATTTTCACTCCTGCGCTCTCTGCATTTTGCTGGAGTCTCCCTCTGGTATTATCAGTCCCTGCGCTCTCTGCATTTTACTGGAGTCTCCTCTGGTATTTTCAGTCCCTGCGCTCTCTGCATTTTACTGGAGTCTCCTCTGGTATTTTCAGTCCCTGCGCTCTCTGCATTTTACTGGAGTCTCCCTCTGGTATTTTCATCCCCTGCTCCCTCTGGTATTTTCAGCCACTGCGCTCTCTGCATTTTACTGGAGTCTCCTCTGGTACTTTCAGTCCCTGCGCTCTCTGCATTTTCCTGGAATCTCCCTCTGGTATTTTCAGTCCCTGCGCTCTCTGCATTTTACTGGAGTCTCCTCTGGTATTTTCAGTCCCTGCGCTCTCTGCATTTTGCTGGGGTCTCCCTCTGATATTTTCTGTCCCTGTGCTCTCTGCATTTTCCTGGAATCTCCCTCTGGTATTTTCAGTCCCTGCGCTCTCTGCATTTTGCTGGAGTCTCCCTCTGGTATTTTCAGTCCCTGCGCTCTCTGCATTTTACTGGAGTCTCCTCTGGTATTTTCAGTCCCTGCGCTCTCTGCATTTTACTGGAGTCTCCTCTGGTATTTTCAGTCCCTGCGCTCTCTGCATTTTACTGGAGTCTCCCTCTGGTATTTTCATCCCCTGCTCCCTCTGGTATTTTCAGCCACTGCGCTCTCTGCATTTTACTGGAGTCTCCTCTGGTACTTTCAGTCCCTGCGCTCTCTGCATTTTCCTGGAATCTCCCTCTGGTATTTTCAGTCCCTGCGCTCTCTGCATTTTACTGGAGTCTCCTCTGGTATTTTCAGTCCCTGCGCTCTCTGCATTTTGCTGGGGTCTCCCTCTGATATTTTCTGTCCCTGTGCTCTCTGCATTTTCCTGGAATCTCCCTCTGGTATTTTCAGTCCCTGCGCTCTCTGCATTTTGCTGGAGTCTCCCTCTGGTATTTTCAGTCCCTGCGCTCTCTGCATTTTGCTGGAGTCTCCTCTGGTATTTTCAGTCCCTGCGCTCTCTGCATTTTACTGGAGTCTCCTCTGGTATTTTCAGTCCCTGCGCTCTCTGCATTTTCCTGGAGTCTCCTCTGGTATTTTCATCCCCTGCTCCCTCTGGTATTTTCACTCCTGTGCTCTCTGCATTTTGCTGGAGTCTCCCTCTGGTATTTTCACTCCTGCGCTCTCTGCATGTTACTGGAGTCTCACTCTGGTATTTTCACTCCTGCGCTCTCTGCATTTTGCTGGAGTCTCCCTCTGGTATTATCAGTCCCTGCGCTCTCTGCATTTTACTGGAGTCTCCTCTGGTATTTTCAGTCCCTGCGCTCTCTGCATTTTACTGGAGTTTCCTCTGGTATTTTCAGTCCCTGCGCTCTCTGCATTTTACTGGAGTCTCCCTCTGGTATTTTCATCCCCTGCTCCCTCTGGTATTTTCAGCCACTGCGCTCTCTGCATTTTACTGGAGTCTCCTCTGGTACTTTCAGTCCCTGCGCTCTCTGCATTTTCCTGGAATCTCCCTCTGGTATTTTCAGTCCCTGCGCTCTCTGCATTTTACTGGAGTCTCCTCTGGTATTTTCAGTCCCTGCGCTCTCTGCATTTTGCTGGGGTCTCCCTCTGATATTTTCTGTCCCTGTGCTCTCTGCATTTTCCTGGAATCTCCCTCTGGTATTTTCAGTCCCTGCGCTCTCTGCATTTTGCTGGATTCTCCCTCTGGTATTTTCTGTCCCTGTGCTCTCTGCATTTTCCTGGAATCTCCCTCTGGTATTTTCAGCCCCTGTGCTCTCTGCATTTTGCTGGAGTCTCCCTCTGGTATTTTCAGTCCCTGCGCTCTCTGCATTTTGCTGGAGTCTCCTCTGGTATTTTCAGTCCCTGCGCTCTCTGCATTTTACTGGAGTCTCCTCTGGTATTTTCAGTCCCTGCGCTCTCTGCATTTTCCTGGAGTCTCCTCTGGTATTTTCATCCCCTGCTCCCTCTGGTATTTTCACTCCTGCGCTCTCTGCATTTTGCTGGAGCCTCCCTCTGGTATTTTCACTCCTGCGCTCTCTGCATGTTACTGGAGTCTCCCTCTGGTATTTCCAGCCCCTGCGCTCTCTGCATTTTGCTGGAGTCTCCCTCTGGTATTATCAGTCCCTGCGCTCTCTGCATTTTACTGGAGTCTCCTCTGGTATTTTCAGTCCCTGCGCTCTCTGCATTTTCCTGGAGTCTCCTCTGGTATTTTCATCCCCTGCTCCCTCTGGTATTTTCACTCCTGTGCTCTCTGCATTTTGCTGGAGTCTCCCTCTGGTATTTTCACTCCTGCGCTCTCTGCATGTTACTGGAGTCTCACTCTGGTATTTTCACTCCTGCGCTCTCTGCATTTTGCTGGAGTCTCCTCTGGTATTTTCAGTCCCTGCGCTCTCTGCATTTTACTGGAGTCTCCTCTGGTATTTTCAGTCCCTGCGCTCTCTGCATTTTACTGGAGTCTCCCTCTGGTATTTTCATCCCCTGCGCTCTCTGCATTTTGCTGGAGTCTCCCTCTGGTATTTTCAGCTCCTGCGCTCTCTGCATTTTGCTGGAGCCTCCCTCTGGTATTTTCACTCCTGCGCTCTCTGCATGTTACTGGAGTCTCCCTCTGGTATTTCCAGCCCCTGCGCTCTCTGCATTTTGCTGGAGTCTCCCTCTGGTATTATCAGTCCCTGCACTCTCTGCATTTTGCTGGAGTCTCCCTCTGGTATTATCAGTCCCTGCACTCTCTGCATTTTGCTGGAGTCTCCCTCTGGTATTTTCAGTCCCTGCGCTCTCTGCATTTTACTGGAGTCTCCTCTGGTATTTTCAGTCCCTGCGCTCTCTGCATTTTACTGGAGTCTCCCTCTGGTATTTTCACTCCTGCGCTCTCTGCATTTTGCTGGAGCCTCCCTCTGGTATTTTCACTCCTGCGCTCTCTGCATGTTACTGGAGTCTCCCTCTGGTATTTCCAGCCCCTGCGCTCTCTGCATTTTGCTGGAGTCTCCCTCTGGTATTATCAGTCCCTGCACTCTCTGCATTTTGTTGGAGTCTCCCTCTGGTATTTTCACTCCTGCACTCTCTGCATGTTACTGGAGTCTCCCTCTGGTATTATCAGTCCCTGCGCTCTCTGCATTTTACTGGAGTCTCCTCTGGTATTTTCAGTCCCTGCGCTCTCTGCATTTTACTGGAGTCTCCCTCTGGTATTTCCAGCCCCTGCGCTCTCTGCATTTTGATGGAGTCTCCCTCTGGTATTATCAGTCCCTGCGCTCTCTGCATTTTACTGGAGTCTCCTCTGGTATTTTCAGTCCCTGCGCTCTCTGCATGTTACTGGAGTCTCCCTCTGGTATTTCCAGACTCTGTGCTCTCTGCATTTTGCTGGAGTCTCCCTCTGGTATTTCCAGCCCCTGCGCTCTCTGAATTTTACTGGAGTCTCCTCTGGTATTTTCAGTCCCTGCGCTCTCTGCATTTTACTGGAGTCTCCCTCTGGTATTTCCAGCCCCTGCGCTCTCTGCATGTTACTGGAGCCTCCCTCTGGTATTTTCACTCCTGCGCTCTCTGCATGTTACTGGAGTCTCACTCTGGTATTTTCACTCCTGCGCTCTCTGCATGTTACTGGAGTCTCCCTCTGGTATTTCCAGCCCCTGCGCTCTCTGCATTTTGCTGGAGTCTCCCTCTGGTATTATCAGTCCCTGCGCTCTCTGCATTTTACTGGAGTCTCCTCTGGTATTTTCAGTCCCTGCGCTCTCTGCATTTTACTGGAGTCTCCTCTGGTATTTTCAGTCCCTGCGCTCTCTGCATGTTACTGGAGTCTCCTCTGGTATTTTCAGTCCCTGCACTCTCTGCATTTTCCTGGAATCTCCCTCTGGTATTTTCAGTCCCTGCGCTCTCTGCATTTTACTGGAGTCTCCTCTGGTATTTTCATCCCCTGCTCCCTCTGGTATTTTCACTCCTGCGCTCTCTGCATGTTACTGGAGTCTCCCTCTGGTATTTTCAGCCCCTGCGCTCTCTGCATGTTACTGGAATCTCCCTCTGGTATTTCCAGCCCCTGCGCTCTCTGCATTTTGCTGGAGTCTCCCTCTGATATTTTCGTCCCTTTACTGGAGTCTCCCTCTGGTATTTCCAGCCCCTGTGTTTTGTTTGTCTCCTCTGATCTTCTCAGAACATTCAATCTAAGTAGCCTCCATAAAGTAGAAAACACCTTGGCCGAAATCTCCAGCAAAGCTTTGAAAGCTAGGACATTTCTGGTTGTCACCTCAGGCACCTGGACGAGGGCATCCTGCCCGGCATCATGCAAGATATTCAAATTCCCAAACCTTGGATGCCTTCCATGGGGTGTTCCTCTTGCTCTGTGGTCTCTCTTTCTCTGTAACCTTTTTCCTGGTCCCCTCCGGCATCTTTCCTGCCTGATGCTTCTGTTCCTCCCTCCTTAGGTCTTCGGAGATCAGCCAGTGTCATTGGAGGACGCCTGCTACCTGGACATCGCCTATGATGATCTCCCCGAGGGTTACTATAAAAAATCAGAGGTAAGGTATAGCAGAAATAGATGAGGGAAAAAGAGGGAACAGGATAACCGTGTCTGAGAGCTCGGAAAGAATCAAGTTTGTGTGTTGAGGACTCAGCCATACACATGCAGACACACACAATGGCACACGTGTCCACAGAGCACGAGAACGGGTGAGATTGCATCACTGTGTGTGAGGTCACTGATTGGCGGAATGAATGAGTGAGACTCGATCATGTTATTGATCTCGTCTTCAGGTAGTGATGGAGCCCTTTGCGGTTGGTTTTCGGGAGGATGTTTATTATTCTCATCCAATAATTCCAGATTCTGGTCTACATAGTAACATAGTATATGATGGCAGATAAAGACCAGTGTGCTCCATCTAGTCTGCCCAGCAAGGCGGCAAGAGTAGGTGCACCTGCCGCTCCATGCAGGCCACCCCCCCCATGCCGTTGTTTAGGGGTGTACCCACCGCTCCATGTACGTCACCCCTATTTGTTCAGATATAAGAGATAGTTACGTTTATGTTGATTTTATCCTGTTGCTGTAAAGGGATCCACTGTGTCTGTCCCATGTCATTTTGAATTCCGTCACTGTCTTTGCCCCCACCACTTCCATCGGGAGGACACTCCAAGCATCCACCACCCTTTCAGTGAAAAAAGTATTTCCTGACATTGCCTTTCAGTTTACCCCCTTGCAGCTTCATGTTATGCCCTCTAGTTTTACAGTTTCCCCGTCGCTGGAAGAGGTTTGTTTGTTCATTAATACTCTTTAAGTATTTAAAGGTCTGAATCATATCTCCCCTATCCCTCTTCTCCTCCAGAGTGTACATATTTAGTTCTTCAAGTCTCTTCTCATAAGTCTTCTGACGCAGGCTCCAAATCATTTTGGTCGCCTTCCTCTGAACTGCTTCCAGCCTTTTAATATCCTTTACGAGATATGGTCTCCAAAACTAAACACAATATTCCAAATGAGGCCTCACCAGGGACTTGTATAGTGGCATTAGTACCTCTTCCTTTCTGCTGGTAATTCCTCTCTGTATGCAACCCAGCATCCTTCTGGCTTTGGCACCGCCTTGTCACACTGTTTCACACCTTGAGTGGAGGAGTAGCCTAGTGGTTAACACAACTGCCTAGTACCCAGAAGGTCAAGGGTTCAATTCCCACTGGCACACCTTGTGACCTTGGGCAAGTTACTTTACCCTCCATTGCCTCAGAAAAATTCAAGGTATAATGTCCCTGTTCAATGTACATTACCAAGTTGAAGTTACAACATAAAATGATAAAGCAGCATAAAAAAACCTGTTAAATAAAATAAATAAGTAAATTGAGATCCTCAGAAGCAATCACTCTGAGGTCTTTCTCCTGGTCCATGCACACCAACCTCCTCTCACCCCCCATCGCATACATTCCCTAGGATTTCTGCTTCCCAAGTGCATGACACTGCGCTTCTTCACATTAAATCTTAACTGCCAAGCATTAGCCCATTTTTCCAGCTCTTGTAGATCTTTCCTCATGTTCTCCACTCTCTCAGGGGAGTCCACTCTGTTGCAAATTTTCATGTCATCTGCAAAAAGACAGACTTTTCCATTCAGTCCTTCGGCAATATCACTCACAAATATATTGAACAGTACCGGTCCCAGGACCGAACCCTGGCTAATGTGGCTTCTGGTTCCTTGTAGGATCTCACCTTGTTCCGGTCTGAGAAGACAGGCCGAGGTCCTCTGGAGAGGGGATGGAGGCAGATCTTCAAACCCATTATGTGCTCCTACAAGAGGGTGGTCGTGAAGTTTGATGTCTATGGTTTCCAGACCCGGGTGGAGAACTTTGTCCATAAGGTAAACACCTGTCCTCATTCCTACCCTGCAGCCTGTCAGCTTTTTCAGTTTCTGAGACTGGCAGTAGATGTTATCAGTCCTACCTCCAAATCTTCAGATTTCCATAGAAACTGACATCTGCTCTCTCTGATTTCCAGAACATAAGAGACGTTTTACTGACAGGACACCGGCAAGCTGTGGCGTGGATTGATGAATGGTATGGTAAGTCATTTTAAGAAAGAGAGAAAGAGCCTGTGATAATCCTAATTGTAGGTACATAGATATTAGAAGTCGTCACCCAGGAAAAGGATCTTGGAGTCACCATGGACGATATGCTGTCTTGTGGTTATTAAACAGAATATCAGGAATCATTAGGAAAGGAATTGAGAATAAAGATTCTAATGTCCCAGGTTCAGCCAGGGTCGATCCATGGTGCAAACACATGTAGAGTACAATTGAGTACGGATTTCTGATCGCTGCATCTCAAAAAAGAAATAGCGAAATTAGAAAAGGTACAGAGAAGGGCAACCAAAATGATAAAGAGGATGGGGTGATCGCCTATGAGGGAAGGCTTAAAAGATTAGGGCTCTTCAGCCTGGAGAAGAGAAGATCTGGTAGAGGTCTATAAAATCCTGAGTGGTAACCCTTTCACCTTGCTGTTCCTTATGCCTGGAACAAAAACAAACTACTATTAAGCTGTGAAATTTGTTGACGGAAGATGTTTAAACAGGGTTTAGGCAAGTTCCTGGAAGAAAAGCCCATAACTCGTTACTAGCCATGGGAAAAACCCTGCTTACCGCTGGATACGAGTGGTAAGACATAGATCTGGCCCTTGGGATCTGCTGGGTACTTGTGATTTGAATTGGTCATGACAGCGGAAGGATGCTGGACTTGATGGACCGTTGGTCTGACCCAGTCTGGTACTGTGTGTTCTTAATGATTCCTGGGGTGATGGGGGTTCATGGCCGCTCCTGTTCACCTCCTACGGGTTTCTCCTCGATGTATCCTAGTCCACACTTGTGCTGTCTGTCTTGACTAGACTGTAAGCTCTTATGAGCAGGGACTGTCTCTTGCATGTCTCTGTAAAGCGCTGCGTAAGCCTTGTACTGCTATACAAATGATAAGTAGTAATCGTAGGCCATGGGGTCTTGGGAAAGGCTTGGGATGAGGGGGGCTCATGGCCATGGTGGGACAGTGGTCTTGTGTTAGATCATAACTTTGCACACCTGGAGGTGGTTCCAAGACAGGATTTGGGGTGATGCTGGGATTGGCTTCCGCCCTTCGGACAGGTTCACCGAAGACCTGAAGGATCTTTTGTGTTCACCCTCCAGGCATGTCTTTGGAAGATGTCCGTCAGTACGAGAAGAGACTCCAGGGGGAGACAAACCAGAAAGTGACGTGTAAAACGCAAACACCAGCAGGTGAGAATCCTCCGTCTCATAGAGAGTGGGGAGAGAGGAGGGAAGGAAATGGAACAGAGAGGGAGGCAAGGGAGAGGGACTGCACATATGCGGGGGGAGGGGAGATAAAAGCCCACTGTAGTATTGGTGTGACCCAGTGTTTCTGTCCCGTTCTCCTCACAGGTACGAATACTGATTCTCAACTGACTGACAACAGGAAACCTCCCATGAACCGCTCTACCTCCTGGAACAACACATGCGAGACGGACTCCTGCCCGGCCACCAGTAGCCCTGCTGAGTCAAAATCCAGGCCCAGGATACCTTCTGCTCCCAAGTAGCGAAGCATCCCTTACCTTCCCTGTACCATTGCCTGGTGAAAAGAGAAGATCTCTCCTTGACCCCGAGGCCACACTGACTGGATAAGAGGTTGCCCAGGTATTTTGCCTCTATACCTGGCCGTCCGCAAGATGGGGGGAAATCATGTTGGAGATCCTTTTAAGGATGTCAGACAATTCAAGGAAGGACCCAACGGTGCTGGGTGAACCTCCTGAATGGGGTAGAAGTAGGGGAATGAGGTAAACATTGATATTCTGTCCTGTAAGCCAGGGACAGGGCTAACGAATGTTACTGCCCTCAGGGCACTGCTGTGAGTTCTGTGGGTTTCACCCTCCTCTCCGGCACATCGAAAACTTGAACATACTTTGAAGGTCACTGTGAGAACTCTCAAATAACGGTTATTGCTGTACAATCGAGCATCTTGCTTCTGCAAGACAACAAGTCTACCACTAAGGCTAAGGAAAAACTTCAGGAACTAGGCTAACAGAATCCCTTTGTTAAATAAAGCCTCCTGCCGTTTGCTGCTGCACCCATTTCCCCCCGCTTCTCAGTCACCCACCTCTCCAAAGCCCAGATAACCTGGCTCAGGGCAGGCTCCAGAGTTGGTTCAAGGTGTCAGTGCACTAAACAAACCTTAAGCCTTATGCCCCCCCTGGATGTTAATTTCTGTTGTTTAGCTTTGAATGTCCTTCTCTAGGTGCCTTCCTAGTAGGGTTGTCAACTGGCTCCAGATGCGCCCGACAGGCTTGATCCAGTCCTGGGTTTACTCCATTGCATGCAGGGACATGTAGTTCTGATTTCTCCATTGCACGCCATAAGAAAAGCAAGACTACAAGTCCCTGCATGCAATGGGGTAAACACAGGACTGGATCAAGTATGTCAGGCGCATCTGGAGCCAGTTGGCAACCCTACTTCCTAGTTTGCCTGATGGTCTGAGCCAGCTCCGACCCTTCCCCTCTCTTACAACGTTCAGGAGATGTGTGAATTAAAAGGCAGAGGGATGGCACAACCTCTCTGTGATTCTTTGTTTAGGGGTAAAATCAAAGTTATAATTCCCTGCATGCACCGGGGCAAAGTCAGGACTAGATCAACCTATTTGGGTCGACAGGGGGGGGGGGCAAGGTGGCTACAGTAACCGAATCCCTTCGCTCACCCACTCTCCCTGCGTTATGCATCTATCTTGCCATTTTTTATCTGTTTCTGAATCCTGGACAACATCTACCTCTTCTACGACGCTGGAGTTACAAGAATCAATGACCTGCCTGATGACAGAACAGTTTTCTTATGCTGATAGTGCCTGGGTGATATCACCCCTTGGGATATGACATGGGCAGAGGGAGACTGAACCTCTTCCGTAACACTCCTATTCACAGCCTCCGATGGCTGGCGTCACTGCTAATGCGCCTGTTCTCTTGCGGCTGACATAGGCGCCATACATCTCACCATTGTAAAGACAAGCGAAGAGAGGGGGCTGGCAATTTAACTACATAGGGATGTGTAAGCAGAGCCCCCCAAAATATTTCTTTTCCCTAAACTGCCAAAAAACTATGAGATATTCATTACAGTAAATCAATTAAGCATAGTAGAAATGTTTGGGGTGTGGATCTTTGTCCCCTGGTTGGTTACAGAAAGCAGGCACAGAAGTGATTTCTACTGAGCTGCTAAATTCACTATGTTCAGGTAACTAAATAAATTATAGTATGTTATCAGTATTGCTATCGAGGTCATTTGTTGTGGTCAAAGGAAATAGACAACTTCTGCTGTTTTCCTTTGCTGAGGATAAATGCACAGCTTGCAAAGAGTTTGGAAAACGTATCTTACCTTCCATAGTCATCTGAGTTACCACAGCAGAGAGAACTGTATTCTTCATCAGAGCCCCATGCAGGTGTCCCAGTGATATGCGTAAGGCATGGATACAGCATGGACAGGTGAAGGGAAGATTTACATCAGAGCCCATGGAGGTGTTGCAATGATAGACAAGGTATGAATAGAGCACAGACAACTGAAGAGTTGATCAATATCAGAGCCCCATGCAGGTATCATTTTGATACACAAAAGGCATGAATACAGCACGGACAGCTGAAGAGCAGATCTATGTCAGAGCTCCATGCAGGCATCAAAAAGATAAATGTAAAGCATGAATAGGGCACAGACAACTGAAGAGTAGATCAATATCAGAACCCAGCAGTTATCATTTTGATACACCTAAGGCATGAAGACAGCACGGACAGCGAAGGGCAGATTTACATCAGAGCCCCATACAGGTGTCACAATGATATATATAAGGCATGAGTACAGCATGGACAGCTGAAGGACAGATTTACATCGGAGGCCCATTCAGGCATCACAAAATGCATGTAGAGCGTGAATACAGCACAAAAGACCTGAAAAGTGGATCTTCTTCAGAGCCCCATGAAATGAAAAAAACAAAACAAAACAAAATACCAGAACAGGAAGAAGGAAAATGGGGGAAATCACCAATGTATCAGCGTACCAATCACTTGTCTAATGATGTTCCCTTCTCTGGGTCTTGCCCTTGCAGGCTGGGGGCTAGGGGCTGAGGGGGAGGGGGTGAGATTACGTCGAGAAGATGGTGTCATTACTTTAAAAAGAATTGCACAGGCCTGGAAACCAGCAGACAGTGCAGCGATGGTGTCTGGGGGAGTGTGAGAGAAGGTGCAGATAATATTCCGAGACCCACACACTGCTTCTGTATCTCAGCACAAGCTGAAACTTGGATGACTTCCAGCTTTGTTTTCTTCTTGCCGCAGCCAGTCAGCCATGTCTAAATGTGTCCTTCTTACCTGCCTGTCTCCCAAAGCAAATCCTTAGAGGAGGAAAAGTCCCTCCCCCACTTCCTGATCTTGTGTGCATCCGATCTGCTGAGTCCCTGGGGAAAGATGCACATGATGAGCAGGAGCGCAGCAGTAGGGTTGCCAACTGGCACCAGATGCGCCCGACAGGCTTGATCCAGTCCTGGGTTTACCCCATGGCATGCAAGGACACATAGTTCTGATTTCTCTATTGAACTTCATAAGAAAAGCAAGACTACATCTCCCTGCATGCCATGGGGTAAACCCAGAACTGGATCAAGCCTGTCAGGCACATCTGGAGCCAGTTGGCAACCCAACTGGAAAGGAGGAGTAATAGACAGAGCTTGCCAACTTAGTTCGAGGAGGAAGAATTTTTTCTTCTGTCCTGGTTTAGAACTTATTTCCCAAAGCAGTGTGGTAGCTGTAGTCCTGGATTCTGCCCATTAAAGTCAGTGCTTCCATGCCCCATAATGCAACATGACAGGTTTGTGTGAAAACCAGGGCTGACCTCACATGGTCATCAGTTCACTGCAAAGAGACCACAAATTAGAAACACACAAGGGCAGACACACACACTGAACTGGAAACCCCGAGATTAGGGTTGCCAACTGGCTCCAGATGCGCCCGACCGGCTTGATCCAGTCCTGGGTTTATCCCATTGCATGCAGGGATATGTACTTCTGATCTTTCCATTGAACTCCATAAGAAAATCAAGACTACAAGTCCCTGCATGCAATGGGGTAAACCCAGGACTGGATCAAGTCTGTCGGGCGCATCTGGAGCCAGTTGGCAACCCTACCCAGGATGTCCGAGTCTAGCTGCAGTGCAAGACCAGAGAAAAAGCAGCCGGAGCCGCAGACTCCGTGGTATCCTGTCACTGGGCCAGAACCGGAACAATGCAGACCGGCAACAGAACCCAGGGAACTGTCCCTCTTAGTAAATTCCTTTGGCAACCCAGGGACACATGATCCTGCCAGCGAAGTGTTTTGAGATAAACCCAAATCTGAGAGAAGAAGAGAGAACTTTTTCTGTGGTCACAGGGCGTCGGCGCTAGCTTAGGAGAAGAGCCAGATCCATTGGCAGTAAAGCACGCCGTGCTGCAGTCTGCATTTTCCAAGCAAAGCTCTGCCGGCAGGGGCTGCGTGGGTGCATCATGCGCACGAGACCACTCCTGAGCTGCGCTGGTGAGGGTGCCACAGCGATGCAGCACTCCGAACGTTCCACGTTGAGCTCACTGTGCAAGAAAGACTCGGTAGCTCTGCACGAATACATGGGGATCCCAGTCTATGTGCAGTGTCTCTGTGGTACCGTGTCACCTGCCTCTTGGAAAGGGAGGTTGAAGTCAAAACTTTAGGTTTGAAAGAGCAAAGATTCCTTGGCCACAGGCACATGAAATCAACACCTGCTAGCTGATGATGGATGTAAAAGCAGTATTTTATGAACTGGCAACATTATATTCCCATATTGCAAACCCAGAGCCTTTCCCACAGGAATATCTCACTATAGTGCGTCAGACCCAGAGCGTTCCCACAGGAATACCACACTATAGTGTGTCAGACCCAGAGCGTTCCCACAGGAATACCACACTATAGTGTGTCAGACCCAGAGCATTCTCAGAGGAATACCTCACTATAGTGTGTCAGACCCAGAGCATTCTCAGAGGAATACCACACTATAGTGTGTCAGACCCAGAGCGTTCCGACAGGAATACCACACTATAGTGTGTCAGACCCAGAGCGTTCCCACAGGAATACCACACTATAGTGTGTCAGACCCAGAGCATTCTCAGAGGAATACCACACTATAGTGTGTCAGACCCAGAGCGTTCCCACAGGAATACCACACTATAGTGTGTCAGACCCAGAGCGTTCTCAGAGGAATGCCACACTATAGTGTGTTAGACCCAGAGCATTCTCAGAGGAATACCTCACTATAGTGTGTCAGACCCAGAGCGTTCCCACAGGAATACCACACTATAGTGTGTCAGACCCAGAGCATTCCCACAGGAATACCTCACTATAGTGTGTCAGACCCAGAGCGTTCCCACAGGAATACCTCACTATAGTGTGTCAGACCCAGAGCGTTCTCAGAGGAATACCACACTATAGTGTGTCAGACCCAGAGCATTCTCACAGGAATACCTCACTATAGTGTGTCAGACCCAGAGCATTCTCAGAGGAATACCACACTATAGTGTGTCAGACCCAGAGCATTCCCACAGGAATACCACACTATAGTGTGTCAGACCTAGAGCATTCCCACAGGAATACCACACTATAGTGTGTCAGACCCAGAGCGTTCCCACAGGAATACCTCACTATAGTGTGTCAGACCCAGAGCGTTCCCACAGGAATACCACACTATAGCGTGTCAGACCCAGAGCGTTCCCACAGGAATACCACACTATAGTGTGTCAGACCCAGAGCATTCTCAGAGGAATACCTCACTATAGTGTGTCAGACCCAGAGCGTTCCCATGGGCATATCGCACTATAATCTGTCAGACCCAGAGCGTTCCCACAGGAATACCTCACTAAAGTGTGTCAGACCCAGAGCATTCTCAGAGGAATACCTCACTATAGTGTGTCAGACCCAGAGCATTCTCAGAGGAATACCTCACTATAGTGTGTCAGACCCAGAGCATTCTCAGAGGAATACCTCACTATAGTGTGTCAGACCCAGAGCTTTCCCAAGGGCATATTGCACTATAATGTGTCAGACCCAGAGCGTTCCCACAGGAATACCTCACTATAATGTGTCAGACCCAGAGCGTTCCCATGGGCATATCACACTATAGTGTGTCAGACCCAGAGCGTTCCCACAGGAATACCTCACTATAGTGTGTCAGACCCAGAGCGTTCCCACAGGAATACCTTGCTGGCAAGGGCTGCGTGGGTGCATCATGCGCACGAGACCACTCCTGAGCTGCGCTGGTGAGGGTGCCACAGCGATGCAAAACTCCGAACATTCCACGTTGAGCTCACTGTGCAAGAAAGACTCGGTAGCTCTGCACGAATACATGGGGATCCCAGTCTATGTGCAGTGTCTCTGTGGTACCGTGTCACCTGCCTCTTGGAAAGGGAGGTTGAAGTCAAAACTTTAGGTTTGAAAGAGCAAAGATTCCTTGGCCACAGGCACATGAAATCAACACCTGCTAGCTGATGATGGATGTAAAAGCAGTATTTTATGAACTGGCAACATTATATTCCCATATTGCAAACCCAGAGCCTTTCCCACAGGAATACCTCACTATAGTGCGTCAGACCCAGAGCGTTCCCACAGGAATACCACACTATAGTGTGTCAGACCCAGAGCGTTCCCACAGGAATACCACACTATAGTGTGTCAGACCCAGAGCATTCTCAGAGGAATACCACACTATAGTGTGTCAGACCCAGAGCGTTCCCACAGGAATACCACACTATAGTGTGTCAGACCCAGAGCGTACCCACAGGAATACCTCACTATAGTGTGTCAGACCCAGAGCGTTCCCACAGGAATACCTCACTATAGTGTGTCAGACCCAGAGCGTTCTCAGAGGAATACCACACTATAGTGTGTCAGACCCAGAGCATTCTCACAGGAATACCTCACTATAGTGTGTCAGACCCAGAGCATTCTCAGAGGAATACCACACTATAGTGTGTCAGACCCAGAGCATTCCCACAGGAATACCACACTATAGTGTGTCAGACCTAGAGCGTTCCCACAGGAATACCCCACTATAGTGTGTCAGACCCAGAGCGTTCCCACAGGAATACCTCACTATAGTGTGTCAGACCCAGAGCGTTCCCACAGGAATACCACACTATAGTGTGTCAAACCCAGAGCGTTCCCACAGGAATACCACACTATAGTGTGTCAGACCCAGAGCATTCTCAGAGGAATACCTCACTATAGTGTGTCAGACCCAGAGCATTCCCATGGGCATATCGCACTATAATCTGTCAGACCCAGAGCGTTCCCACAGGAATACCTCACTAAAGTGTGTCAGACCCAGAGCATTCTCAGAGGAATACCTCACTATAGTGTGTCAGACCCAGAGCGTTCCCATGGGCATATCGCACTATAGTGTGTCAGACCCAGAGCGTTCCCATGGGAATACCTCACTATAGTGTGTCAGACCAAGAGCGTTCCCATGGGAATACCTCACTATAGTATGTCAGACCCAGAGCGTTCTCAGAGGAATACCACACTATAGTGTGTCAGACCCAGAGCATTCTCACAGGAATACCTCACTATAGTTTGTCAGACCCAGAGCATTCCCACAGGAATACCTCACTAGAGTGTGTCAGACCCAGAGCGTTCTCATAGGAATACCTCACTATAGTGTGTCAGACCCAGAGCGTTCCCACGGGAATACCTCACTATAGTGTGTCAGACCCAGAGCGTTCCCACAGGAATACCTCACTATAGTGTGTCAGACCCAGAGCGTTCTCACAGGAATACCTCACTATAGTGTGTCAGACCCAGAGCGTTCCCACAAGAATACCACACTATAGTGTAGCAGACCCAGAGCGTTCTCACAGAAATACCTCACTATAGTGTGTCAGACCCAGAGCGTTCTCACAGGAATACCTCACTATAGTGTGTCAGACCCAGAGCGTTCTCACGGGAATACCTCACTATAGTGTGTCAGACCCAGAGCGTTCCCATGGGAATACCTCACTATAGTGTGTCAGACCCAGAGCGTTCCCACAGGAATACCACACTATAGTGTGTCAGACCCAGAGCGTTCCCACAGAAATACCACACTATAGTGTGTCAGACCCAGAGCGTTCTCACAGGAATACCTCACTATAGTGTGTCAGACCCAGAGTGTTCCCACAGGAATACCACACTATAGTGTGTCAGACCCAGAGTGTTACCACAGGAATACCTCACTATAGTGTGTCAGACCCAGAGCGTTCTCATAGGAATGCCTCACTATAGTGTGTCAGACCCAGAGCTTTCTCAGAGGAATACCTCACTATAGCGTGTCAGACCCAGAGCGTTCTCAGAGGAATACCTCACTATAGTGTGTCAGACCCAGAGCGTTCTCACAGGAATACCTCACTATAGTATGTCAGACCCAGAGCGTTCTCAGAGGAATACCACACTATAGTGTGTCAGATCCAGAGCATTCTCACAGGAATACCTCACTATAGTGTGTCAGACCCAGAGCATTCCCACAGGAATACCTCACTATAGTGTGTCAGACCCAGAGCGTTCTTATAGGAATACTATCTTATTTTGTGTTTTGAAAAGTCTGTTGATGAAGAGGTTGCTTGTGGCTGCAGATGTGAAGGATTTTGCCTTGTCTCTGCTGGTCCAATGCCATCAACCCCTGCAATCCAGAGTCCCTCCCTCTCTAACCTTCCTCCTTCCCTTTCTTGCACCAGGACACTGGCACTAAAACAAGACCGTCTCACTCCATCAATCTTCAGATGTCAAACATCTACAGGAATATGCTGGCCCCACGTCTGGGGAATTCCCCCTCCCTCTTTCTTGCTAAAAATGCCTTACCTTCCACCTTCCTGCTTTCAGTGCCGCAGAGCAGATGAACAATAATAAATAATATTTTATCCTGCCCTGACAGAGGAGTGTGGAGTCACATGAGCAGAAAATCAAGGGTCTCGGTTGTGCTATAACCCCCTGAACCCTTTAATTTATTCTTTTAAGTTCTGAGCCTCCACTCCAACATTCTCTATTCATTTAAATTCTCTATCCTAGGATCAGTGCAGCAGGGTTGCAACAGTGCAAGCGCTCCTCTCTTGCACGTTGCACACCTAGTTCCTTCCCTCCCTCAAGAAAGTTAGATTTGGGCTCTCAGTGCCCAGACCAGACACCGCCGAGCAGGGCCAGCCCCAACGTTGGGTAAAGGTGTTGGAGCCCTAGGCAGACCTTAAGCCTTATACCCTCCTTAGCTGTCAAAATCTATTGTTTAGCTTTGAATGCCCTGCTCTTTGCCGCCAGCCCCCCTCCCCTTGCTGCCCTAGGCAGCTGCTTAGTTTGCCTGGTGGTTGAGCCAGCCCTGCTGCCGAGCTGACTCATTCCATCCTGGGCTGCTTCCAGGGCAGGAGATCATGGGGCACCTGGAAAGTGAGAAATGCGAATCGCCTGGTCGGACAAGTGTTATTATTCCTGGAGGGCATTTGAGAACTGGAACTGCAGGCTGAAGCTGCACATGAATCACAGCCCCAAAAACGGGCACCGTGGATCAGAAACAGAAGAAGAGTGAGGGAGCTTGATGTGGGGAAACTTTGTACGGGGCACAGCATTTTATTCATAATGTAAAGTGATCCATTGTAACTCTTTTAGTGGGGACAACGAAAGGAGTGGGTATTTTATCCTTAATATAAAATAAGATGATGTAACTTGTGTATTGGGGACAGTGAAGGAAGTGAGCGTTAACGTGATGCCCTGTAACCTGTGTATTGGGGACAGTGAAGGAAGTGGGTGTTTTATTTTTACTTCAACCACTGTTTATTAAAACATACACATGCCACAAACAGTATCACATAGTATAAACAAAACTGAGAAAAGCAGCAAGTAGACGCAATCATCACATCAGTACAAACTTTTCCATGTCTTCCCCCCCCCCATCCAACCATACCCCACCACTCACATGAAGCATGTCCACCCATGGTGCGGGTTTCTGACGTGCCCAGCAGGGAACCAAAGCCTAAAGCCAAGAGCTACAAAAGTCAGGGGAGAAGGGGGTAGACAGCAGAAGAACCCCCCACCCCTCTAAATGGCCCATCCGAACCAAGAACTAACCCCTCTCACCATACCTATCCACCCGTGACCGTGCACCATTCCCAGATCCCAAGCCTCACCAGAGCTTACAGATTATTCAGCACCAAGTTCTGCATTCTTGGTGACAACATGTCTATGTCGTTTCCCCACTTAGCCAAGAATTTAGGAACCCTGCTCCATTCCCTCAAAGCCCACAAATGATCATATTGCATTATTTGGTAGAGAGAATTCCTCCAGGACAAAAAGCTCGGGGTCTCCACATCCACCCATGCTGTAAACACCGTCTTCTTGGCCAACAGCCACCCCTCCCGCAACCAGCACCTCCGCCCCTGACTCTCCACCAGGACACCCTCAAAAATATGAAACAAGACAGAGGGGCCTCCCAAGGGTCACTGCTTCCGCAGCACCTGTTGCAAGTATCCTTGGACCTGTTGCTAGAAGGACTCCAACCTCAGGCAGAGCCAATATATGTGTCCCAACGTCGTTTCCTAGGCCCCGGCCTTCCGACATGCGGGCGACGCACTACACCCCATCCTAAAGGCCCACTTAGGTGAGATATACACTCTGCAGATTAACTTATACTGCATAACTCGCAACACTCACAACTTGGAGTGGAGGAGTGGCCTAGTGGTTGGGGCAAGGTACTTCAGACCAGAATGTTCAGGGTTCAAATCCCACTAGAGGACAGCAACCTTGGGCCGGAAGGACTGGGGTTTCTAGTCCCACAGGTGCTCCTTGTGGTCTTGGGCAAGCCACTTAACCCTCCATAGCCCATGTTCCCTGTAAAATAGTTATCTCCAAGTTATAATGCCCTGTTCAATGTAATTACAGTTTGTTCAATGTAAACCGCACTGATGCAGAATAGCACAGTATATAAGAGAATATAAATAAATAAAATAAACACCACTATTACTGTGTGCTTAGGGATTTAACCATAGCCTTTAGGAAAGTTTCACTGGAGAGGTCAGTGCCCACGTCACCACTGCACTGGCTACCAGCCTCTCCATTAACCCTTGTACTTGATCCCGAATAAAGGAGGACTGAGCCTTAGCTACTGTTATGCGTACCGATACTTACAACAAGAAGAAATTCCCCAACCAGGTGCAGATCTCACTAGAAAGATGTACAGGGTCCAGGCTGTGAACATAGCTTCTCAGCTGCGTATACGGAAAAATATCCCATCCAATCATACTGCATCCGAAATTCAACAAAGAGGAGGAGACGACCCTCATCCATTAGCACCTGTTGTAACTGCAATAGACCTGTGGTCCGCCGGTGTCAAAATCCACATTACCTTGGAGGGGGAGGAGGAGAGTGCCCTAGTCATTGGCAAATCCACCTCTACGTACTCAGCAAAGTCCGCACCGGCATGGTGCCCCAAAGCTCAGCCGGAATTCTACTCCGTAGTGCATGAAGCACCTACTCCGGGGAAAGGGGTGACAACAGGGCCCAGTTGTACCCTACTCTTCAGTATCAAATAACCAGTCCTTGAGGTGATGCAACCAGCAAGCCAAATTGTAGTTCCACACATTTGGTAGGTTCATCCCTCCAGAATACCATGGTCGCTTCAAGACTGCAACAAAATCTTAGGCTTCCTACCCCGCCAAAGGAATTTGGAAAGCTGACTATCCAAGACACTCAAGTCCTTCGCCAGCACCCAAAGGGATAGCTTCTGGAGGGTGTACAACTACGAAGGAAACAGCCCCCCCCAGCCCCTCCCCCCCCCCCCCCCCCCCCGTGCTAGAAAAACCACTGACCTCTCCGCTTTTCGAAAAAACTAAAAACCCTCCTATTCAGGCAACATTTTGGTCTTTCTCCATCTCTCTCAGAAAATGACCAAAACCCACATCACATAATAATTGAACATACCTCTCCCCCTACCCCAAAGTAATCCTCCCACTGCTCTTCCCCCTTTACAAAGTCCTTTTAATCGTTGATTTTGTAAAATAACCATGCAAATTGCACTCTGTACATTGTTAATTGTTTATCTTATATAGTTGCGCTGTTCTATGTAACTAACTTTGTTCTATGTAAACCGCTTTTGATCTATTGGTAAAAGCAGTATAAAAATTACAAATAAATAAAATAAATAAATAAATAAATACGGGTGCAAATGAGTCAGATACAGTTTTGGTCAACATTATTGGCACTCTTGCAGTTCAACCCCTTAATGTCCAATATCTCCTAAAAAATGTGGCCAGTTAAATGGTGTTGGGCTATACATGCACACATATTTGATACATAAAAGAATCAAATAAAACAAGACCAATTTAAAAAGGACATAGTAGGAAACAGTAAAAAAACTGGAACAAATCAGTTTAAACAGAAGAACCACATTCCCATTGCAGTAAAATTAGATGCATCTCTGATCAATTATCAATACTCACATGACTTGAAACAACCAATGAATGATGGCTCTAATATTTAAAATGGCCACATTCACTCCCTGTTCCATTTTGAAGACAAGAGAATTGCCTGAGACTGTCAGAAAAGCCATTATCACCAAACATCAAAGGGGTACAAGGCCATCTCCAAAGACCTTGGGATTCCTGTGTCTACAGTTTGCAATGTTATGAAGAACTTTTCTGCTCTTGGAACTGTCAAGAACCTCCCAGGACATGGTGGGAAGAGGAAACTTAATCCCAGAAGTCTTCGAAGGTTAGTGTGAACTGTTGGATAAACGTCACATACAACATCCAAAGAGCTTAAGGCTGACCTGGAGCAATCTGGAGTGGTGGTTTCAACCCACACCACACGCCGCACTCTAAACAAAGAAGGACTTCATGGGTGAAGGCCAAGGAGGACCCTACTGCTCAAAGACACATAAAACGGCATTTATTTATTTTTATTTATTTATTTAACTTCTCTTATATACCGCGCTATTAGGTATCAGTGCGGTGTACATTGAACAGAACAATATACTGTACGGCCGGGCCGTATAGTGTTTACATTGAACAAGAAATGAAACTTGGATTTAACTGGGGTAACATTTCTACAGTTTATTTACATTTACATGCCTGATCTTTGCCCAAACAGACTCTGAGAAACCACAATCCTTCTGGGAAAATGTTCTGTGGACGGATGAAACCAAACTTGAGCTTTTCTACAATTCAGACCAACGATACATCTACAGGCGAAGTGATGAAGCTTATAAGGAAAAAAAACACCCTTCCTACAGTTAAATGTGGAGGAAGTTCCATAGTTTGCTGCCTCAGGAACTGGAGGCCTGGAACATATTAAAGGAATCATGAAGTCAGAGGACTACCAAGGTATTTTGTAGCGAAATAACTAGGTTTGGGTCGAAGTTGATGGTTCTCCAGCAGGACAATAACCCTAAACAAACATCCAAAAGTACAAGAGAATGATTAAAAAGGAAAAAATGGACTGTTTTAAACTGGCCAGCAATGAGTCCTGATCTCAATCCAATCGAGAACCTTTGGAAAGAGCTGAAATCTGCCACTGGTAAAAGGAGTCCTGGAAACATTCATGAGCTGGAACAAATCGCAGTTGAAGAGTTGGAGAAACTACCAGCAGACAGATGTACAAAAGTTATAGATGGCTACAAGAAATATTTGGAGGCTGTCATCACTGTCAAGGGTTGCGCAACCAAATATTAGTGAAGGGTGCCATTAATCCTGTCCAGGTATACTTTATTTTTTTTTCTCAGAAATTGCTATGTCTAAGTTGCAGACATCTTTTTTGTTGTTGTATATCTTTCTACATACTATTAAAATATTATGATGACATACAGTCAGAATATTTCCAATTATTTCTCAAGATATTGTACACAACACAACTAAAATGCAAGGGTGCCAGTAATGTGGACCACAACTGCAGCAATGGTGGGATATTGCATTCATAAAAGTTCTGACAGATCCCTGGGGAGAACAATACCCAAATATCGGAAAGAGCCTAAGGCCCATCGAAGGGTAAACGGCCCTGTCCACTGGCTACGAATATCTACCTGAAGGAGTAGCATGTTAGACTTGTCCAGTTTGAGATAATACCCAGAAAAAGACCCGAAATCTTGATAAACACCAAGAAGGGTGGCCACCAAGGCCTGGGGGTCAGTAATATGTATTAACAAGTCGTCCACGAAGGCGAATAGTTTAAAGGTATACCGTCCAATGGTGACACCCCAGATGCCAGCCCACTCCCTAATGGTATGTAAGGGCAGTTCCAGCATCAACAAAAACAGCAAAGGTGATAAGGGACACCCCTGCAGGATACCCCACTGTAAGGCAAAGCTCTCCGTCCGATGGTCATTAATCAGAAGCCGGGTTCACGGTGAGGAATAGAGTAACCCAATCGCCTGCACAAAGAGCTCACAGATACCAAAGTGATCGAAGACGAGAAACATATACTCCCAGTTAACCTGGTCGAACACCTTCTCCGCATCAAAACTAATAAGAAGAGATGGATAGCCCTGGCCCGATAATAATGCATAGTGGCCAGGATCTGGTGGACATTAACTGCCGCGTGACAGCCCTTAACAAACCCTACCTGAGAGGGAAGTATCAACAGGGTCAAGAGGACAGCCAGCTGATCTGCCATGTAGCAACGTATTAAGTTCTTATTGAATGGCAAGATAATCAGATTGGGCCTCTACTGAACGCCGGCCCACTGCTACCTGGCGCACAGCCTGCAACTGCCTACCCAGATCCATCAGGTGCTGGCCGTTTGCCCCCCTCTGCCTACTCGAGTATCCAGTGTCCCAGAAACATGCCTTAGGCGTCTCCCAGAACAAAGCGGTTAGTCTCAGCATAGCAATCCCACTGCTGATGCAAATAGGACTGGAAGTCTCTCTCTCCATAAAGTGAACTGGGAAACGCCAGTATCGTGGACCGTCAGAGCCCCCCTGGTACTCTACCTCCAGAGACACAGGGGCATGATCAGAGATTTGAATATTACCAATACGTGCCCCCAACACCTTACTCATTTATTTTATTTTATTTTATTATTTATTACATTTTCTTTTATACCGCGCTATTTAAGATCAGTGCGGTTTACAATAAACATTGAAACTACACATCTCAGTTTAGTGATTTGTGCTTACAATAAACATTTAAAATAACTCGGGTTATTTAAGCTCATAAGCTCCCTAGGAAATAGTCAAGGTAGGACCAAGTACCATGGACCCAAGACAGATGAGAATAATCCCGTTCTGCGGGATGGAGAACTCGCCAAGCATCTAACAAATCCTATTGATCACAAAGATTCAACAAACGCCGTCGCTGTCATCACCCCCCAATATGATCTGATGGTCTTGAACCAGATTTAGTCCCCACATCAACCCCTCAAAAAATTGCCAGGAAAACCCATTGGGGCCATACAGATTACCCAACAAGACCAGGTGACTGAAAAGCTTCCCCAGCACGAACACATACCACCCCTCCATATCCTGCAAGATGGAGTCCAACTGGAAACCCAGGGCCTTCTTAATTAAAATTACTATCCCCACCTTTTTCTCCTTTGAGGAAGCTCTGACAGATGCGTCTCCTGCAAGAGAGCGAGATCTGCTCCTTGATCCTGGAGGGCCCTCAATACCTTATAACGCTTAATCAGACTCCCGAGTCCACAGACATTCCATGTTATCACCCATACTCCACGAGTACCTAGTGCAGTCATCCTGGAGAAACCCAATCTCTTAACCATCTACGTCAACTAGGGCAGCCTCCCCAGCCTAAGGCTCCCCAACCCAAGGGCACATTCAGCCATGGGGGATCTCCCCCATCCCTGCCCCCCGACCTCACCCCAAACAACCTTCAGCCACACCTCAAACAGCCAATTCCGAACCCATGGCATCAAGATCCCCAGTGATGTACCCCAGCCCTTGCCCCCGACTGCACAAACACCCACCACACATTCTCACCACACCCACTCACTCACCATACAAAGAGCCCCCACCACACAACCCAGAGCCAGCAGTAGCAAAACAAACCCTCAACCTATTCCCCAGCCATTCCCCCCCAAGCGAAACTTACCCCAACCAAACTACCTACAACAAGAACAAGCATTAAACAAAACACTTCCCCCCCCAAAAAATGGGGGAGACAAGGGAAGAAGAGAGAGCGAAGGAAAGGCAGGGAAAGGGGGGGGGAATAATTGGGGGGGGGGGAACCAGGGAAATCCAGCAAGGGAGTGAGCACAGATAATACACCCCACCCCCCACCATCCTGGACTCAACAGAGCAGGCCCCCAAGTCCACAAGACCAGCAGCTGCACTGCACAAAGAAACAGCTTCCACCGTCGATCCTCCCCACCAGCAAGAGTGGCGGGGGGGGGGGGGAGGGAGGGGATGGGGGGAGGGAAGCCCCAGGAGTACGCACCAAGTTCAAACCAATGCAAACGCTTGGAGAACAATCCAAGAGCCCCTGCCTCCCATTTTTTGGCAGTAGTATAACAGCTCGCCAAGGTCTACACTCCACCAGTCCAGAGGCTGCAGCACGAGCCTCCCCCCCCCCCCCCAGCGAGAGAGGGGAGTCAATATAGGCGGGGGGGAGGCTCTAAGCACAAAATCTCAAGTATCCCCACATTCCAGGACAGCCTCAGTGCCAGCCTTACACTGCATACTGAGTCCCAACACCCCCAGCAGCTATGGTGGAGGATTCAAATGTGTGGGAGACCCCGTTGTGGGTTAGTCTGAGGCGGGCGGGGTACTGCAGGGTGAACCGGATCTTCTGAGCAAACAGCCAAGAGCAAAGCAGTGAAACATTTTTGCACTTCTGGGTCATGGCAGCAGAGTAGTCCTGAAAGAAAAGGATTCAACCCCTCTGGTGTTACTGCACTCGGTCCTGGTGGGCAGCCTTGAGCACATCTTCCTTATGTAGCCCAACCTAGTAAGCCCTCTCAATGACCAGGGGACCCAGAGGTAGAGAGATAGAAAGCCAGATCTCCAAAAAGTGCCTCAATTTGTGGTCTGCCACAGAAGCCGGGATCCCAATGAACCGGAGGTTATTTCTGCAGAACCGATGCTCCACGTTCTCCACTCTGTTGGCGCTAGGGTTAGGGTTGCCAACTGGCTCCAGATGCGCCCGACAGGCTTGATCCAGTCCTGGATTTACCCCATTGCATACAGGGATATGTAGTTCTGATTTCTCCATTGCACTCCATAAGAAAAGCAAGACTACAAGTCCCTGCATGCAATGAGGTAAACACAGCGCTGGAACAAGCCTGTCGGGCGCATCTGGAGCCAGTTGGCAACCCTAGCTATGGTTGCCAATTGGCTCCCGATGCGCCCAACAGGCTTGATCCAATCCTGGGTTTACCCCATTGCATGCAGGGACATGTAGTCTTGCTTTTCTTATGGAGTGCAATGGAAAAATCAGAACTACAAGTCCCTGCATGCAGTGGGGTAAACCTAGGACTGGATCAAGTGTGTCGGGCGCATCGGAGCCAGTTGGCAATCCTAGATGGCACTCATTCCAGGGTCTCCCACAGAGCAGAAACCATGCCATCTTGTCGCTGGGCCTCTGATTCCGCAGTTCCCACCTGCTGTCCAGCTCACTGATCCACCTCTGGAAGGTCTCAATGCTTGTAGAGACCTCCTCCATTTTGCTATGCAGCCTCTTAAATTTGGCCTTCAGTGCACTCTTCACCTTGCTGGTCACCTCCTCCACCATACTGCTGCCATTTTGGGATCCCTGGGCCTCAGGTGGTTATAGAGTTGCCAACTGGCTCCAGATGCGCCTGACAAGCTCGATCCAGTCCTGGTTTTACCCTATTGCATGCAGGGACCTGTAGTTTTCCATTTCCTATGGAGTGCAATGGAGAAAGTAGAATTAAATGTCCCTGCATGCAATGGGGTAAACCCAGGACTGGATCAAGCTTGCCGTGTTTATGGGTTGGTTTAGCTACCGTATCGCCACACGTCACCCCATCCCAGAGATGAAATACAGCCACAGCATTTGCAGCATAGAAGGGGGCACCACGGACAGGTAAATTGCAAAGTTTACAGATGCGATGGGGGCCAAGGGCCCAGGAGCTCCGGGAAGATGCGTCTTCCCCTCACTCACACATCACATGATCTCTCTATTTTATCCAAAATATAAGGTGATACCCTATAACTTGTGCACTGGGACCAGTGAAGGAAATGGGCATTTTCTCCTTAATAGAAGGTGATACGGTGTAGCTTGTGTACCGGGGACAGCGAGGAGGACCTGTATCAGCGCGTTGATCAGATGCTTTGTGCCAGCTTATTAAATCCTTTCCCTGGTGCAATTCCTAGCCAGGGAGCGCGAGGTAACCGTGACACATACCCCGCAGCTGGCGAATTGCCCTGCTCAGAGAACAGAAGCGCCGAGGTGAGTCTAGGGATGGCAGACTGCAGCTAGATTTCATTCCTTGGATAATTTCTATCCCATCGCCAGCAGGTAAATCAGTCTCTTGATTCCAGTCCCGATGGCCCAGAATTCATGGAATGTCAGAGTCAGGCCACTGACTAAGTCCAGGACCATCCAAATTTCCCTGACTCTGCCATGGGGCATTTCACTTCATGCCTCCTGTCCTCTCTCACCCTCTTCTCTCGTCTATCCAGTCTCCTGCCTCTCTTCTACCCCGTCTCTCGAGCAGGGATTCGCAATCCAGTCCTTGGGACACACCTGGCCAGTCAGGTTTTCAGGATAACCACAGTGACTATGCATGAGAAAAATGTGTATGCACTGCCTCCATTGTATGCAAATCTCTCTCATGCATATTCATTTTGGTTATCCTGAAAACCTGACTGGCCAGGTGTGTCCCAAGGACTGGGTTGAGAACCGCTGCTCTAGGATGGGAAGAGCAGAGTTGCCAAGTTACCTGGTTTCAGGAGAGAGATTTTTTTTTGCCATTTCTGGATTTAAAGGTATATTGCAATGCAGTTTGGTAGTTGTAGTCCCTGATTTTACACATTGCAATCCATGCTGCAGGTCCCATAATGCATCAGGATGAGATGGTCACAAATCCAGGACTGGCTTAAAATCTCACTCCTGGAACTGGGTAACTTGGCAAGTCTGTATCAAGATGTGGGGAAGGGGGGAGAAATCCAGGCTTGGTCCAACCCATCCCTGAGGATCTGCCACTACAGATAGATATTTTTGGGGGGGGGGGGGGTGTGGAGGAGTGAGAGGGAATGGTTTTATGTTGAACTGAACATTCCCCGTCGTTGCCCTGGGGGTGTAATTCGGTGTTTACCCTTATTCAGACTAAACACAAAGGGGAGTTGGCTCTGACCCTGATCCACAGACACCAGACTTGGCCCCTCCTAGGGTTGCCAACTGGCTCCAGATGCGCCTGAAAGGTTTGACCCAGTCCTGGGTTTACCCCATGGCATGCAGGGACTTGTAGTTTTCCATTTCCTATGGAGTGCAATGGAGAAAGTAGAATTAAATGTCCCTGCATGCCATGGGGTAAACCCAGGACTGGATCAAGCCTGTCAGGCGCATCTGGAGCCAGTTGGCAAACCTAGCCCCTCCAGGCCTGCAGTCGCACCGTTTCAAAACCATGACACCCCAAAAGCCTCCAGATTTCACACAAGGCCGAGCTAGGCCTGATCTCAAATACTCCCCTCCCCCTGGGATTTGTAGTTCTGGAGCTGCTATGGAAATGAGGAAAATCACTTGGTGGGGGGGGGGGGGGGGGAGGGAAGAGTCTGAGGGAAATAAAATAAGATTCTGCTCAACCTTTTCTGCATCACCCCCTCACCACGCACCTGACGTGGAGCTGCCTAGTTACCTAGTTCCACTAGGGACATTCTGGGCCAGTCCTCGTTTTGAACTTAAAGTTCAAAGGCTGTGTGGGATTTGTAGTGCCCGATTCCACCCCTTAAAATCAGTGCCACAGATCCCATAATGCATCAGGATGGGGTTATCAGAATTCTAGGACTGGCACAAAATCTCCCTCCTGGAACTGGATGACGTGGCAGCTAAGCTCATAGCCCTAGGGTACCCCTACAAACAGTGAGGTCCTAAACCCCCATCCCCCACTCCTATTTTTCCATGCTTCCTGCCAGACTTGTTGGTTTCATGCTGAGACGTCATGCATTTCTTTGAGGGGGCATGTGATGGGGAGGGGGGGGGGAGGTGCAGGCATGGGAGATATACATATATGACATCAAACATCAGGACTAGCCCACAAACCTCTCCAGGACCTGAGTCACGGGGCCCTTCTGTGGTCTGAAGCATACTACAGCGGCACTTTGATTAGATCCTGCAAGGATTCGCAGGATGGGGGGGGGCCAACACAGCAAATGAATTCAGCTGAAAATGCTCAAAAGGTATTCACCCGGTCCGCAGACATCCTGCCTAACCTGTTTGCTTATATGTTTTGTTTTTCTGGCATATATGGTTTTGTGGCTATGAAGCAGAAAACCATTCCACCCCCCATCCCTCCCCAGCCTGACTGCCTGCCCTGACAAAATCAATCATTGCAAGGAAGAGAAAAGAGAACAGCACAGGGACTGAACATACCAGAGGAGGCCCCAGCAAAGGGCCGGCCCATCCACTAGGCGAGCTAGGCGGCTGCCTAGGGTGGCTAGCCCGGGTGGGTGGCAGTGGCTGCGGCACACATGGGCAGCCATGCTGCCCCCTCCCCCCAGCTGCTGCCATTTGGGGGGGGGGGGAGGGCGGGCAGCAGCAGTATTTCCAAAAGCGGTGGCAAAAAGCCACTGCTGCTGCCTGCATCCCCCTCCCAAGACGGAATTGGGGACAGGCGGCGGTGATGGCAGCTGAGGGGGGCACGGCGAGGCCGGGGTTTTTGGCTAGGGTGTCAGAAACCCTTGGGTCGGCCCTGCCCCAGCAAATGCAGGGACTGGAAATACCAGACGGGATTCCATCAAAATCCAGAAATCTCAAACCTGTTTTTAATACCTGTCCATTTTGGTCATGTCTCTATCATCAGCCTGTGCCAGAGGTATCGCTGCTCTGTTCATCATCAGCACCCCCCCCCCCCCCACACTACCAGCTCTTTCCATTTCACTCCCGGGTTTTCCACCAAATGCACATCTAAGGGGCAAGCCCTGGGCAGGAAATATATACACCCAGGAAATGCAAAAATGTAATCAAATATACCAAACGGACTTTTTTAAATGACAAAAGACATGCAATCTGGTGCAAAAGGTGACTGAGCAGAGCCGGGACACCAACAGCCTCATAACAGACCGCAGCACAGTGTGTTTAGCTCTCTTAAAATTTGCAGCCAGGCGTGCAAGGCATTGAGAGTGTCAATTTTATGTGCCACACACCAGTCCGGGCCTTTCCTGGCTTCGCCCGGCTCAGGTTCCCCATAGTCTCCATCATCAGCTCTCCAAATAAAGCTCTTTTTTTCTGATGGACTGAGTTGGCACTTCCTGGTTGCTGCTGCATCAGATAGTCGTCAGCCCTGCAGCGCGGTGTCTAATATTTCCAGACTCACAAAGGGAAAGAGGTGAACACTGGGCAGGAAAGAGAGCGCCAGGGGGTAAGGTCCCAGGGCCTGCTCTTGATCCTCCGAGGGCACCTGCGGCATCAGAAAGAGGAGGTGGGTGGGGGGGGGGCAGGTAGTAGGGATAGAAGATCTCCTGCGCTTCCAGGGACAGTGAGGAGTCAAAGACAGAGGCTGCCTGGAGTTCAAGAGAAGGTGGGGGGGGGGGGGGTGAACAGGTGCTTGCTGCTGGGGTGGGGGTGGAGGGAGAGAGTAAAGAAGGAGGAGACAGACGGAGAGGGAGGAGAAGACAGAGTTAGTGAGAGCAAAAGAGAAGAGGAGATAGAGAGGGAAAGAGTTTGGTGGAGGTGGGAAGGGATGTGACATATGGGGACAGTGGCTGTAGCTGGGTTTAACTGGCTGCGGTGCTAAATCCATCTGGTACAGGTGGCAGAGAGAAGGAGGGAGAGTGGGACGGAGGGAAGGAAAGTGAGGTGGAAGGAAGGGCAGACTTCTAGCCGTGGACACGATCGACGCAGAAGCCCCAGGGAGGAACTGAAGAGAACAGAGTGCACACGGATGGCTGGACGCCACAGAGACAGACCAGACCCAGTGTTCCCAGGGTGCCTGACTGCTCTGCGGACCAGGGGGTAACGGCCCCCCTCTCTCCCCTCCTGGGAGAAGTCGAAAAGAGAAGGGGATGGGAGCAACTGTCTTCTCAAGCTACCAAGGTACGACTTTTACCAGGTACCATGACAAGCTGGGGGGGGGGGAGGGAGGGAATCTCTGTGACCCCCCCCCCACACCCCATCCCCAATCCCAATGTTTCATCATAATGGAGATTATCCTCCTAAATCAGGAGTGACATTAACCAGCCCCCCTCCTCCCAGTCCCCATGCTTTTCCCCCCCAAATCCCTCCAAGGAAATACTAGGACCCCCACCCCCTTATTAAACTTCATACCTTGAGTTCTCTGGGGATTGGAAAACCAAGGTTGGGGAGGTGATACAGAGGTTTTCCTGTTTTGATCCTCTGTTCTCCCCTTGGTTTCAGTGAGTTTCTGATATTCCTTGAACCGTTCCACTACCCCCCATCCCTCCCCATAAAGGCAGGACGATAGATACAAAGGTATATATATCATGCATATTCATTCTGAATATCCCGAAACACACCTGGGCAAGGTGAATTGTGTGGGAGGGGTGGGGGAGGTTATTCCCCCTCTGTCTCTATATCTTCTAGATCAAGAAATGCAGGGAGAGCAGGGGATGGGGTGACCCTGTGAGGATCATGCCATTGTGATGCCTATCGTTTTTCAAATAAACCTACTCTACTTGCTTTTAATCCAATGCAGGTGTCTAACACATCTCATCGCCTATTGCGGGGAGACCCTAGGGGACTCAATTCCACCATGAGACCCTCTGGGAAGCAAATGGTAAAATGTTTTGAGAGATGATCACATAAAGTGAGGGAGGACAGAGCCCCTCAAAGACATCACTCCCTTAAACCCTGACCCCTGGACCCTGGAGGGTGCCGCAGGGTGCTGGGGCCTCTCCAGAGACTGCCTGCAGTTAAAGAGAAGGATTGGGGGGGGGGGGGGTTGTGAACAGGTGCTTGCGGCTGGGGTGGAGGTGGGGGAGAAAGTAAAGAAGGACGAGAAAGTAAAGAAGGACGAGAAAGTGTGGGCTGATGTCAGGAGACAGGATGTTTAGGTTGGACCTTGCCCGGCATTTCTTGTACCCTTAGGTATAAAATTACCTTCCTCATCGTCACGGTTAGAAACTGGTGGCTGGCCATCGGTGACTCAGTCATACTTCTGCAAAGCTGCTGCAGCTTTGTGTCAACTCAGGTGGATAAAGAACATTTATATCCTACTTTCAAAGAAATCACCAGGTCTCTGTGGTCTATGTCTTCTCCCCCTACCCTTTAATAACTTGTGGTCAATGTCCTATCCATGCAAAATTTTCATGATATGTTTGGGGGCACAAAACAATCTTGACAGGTATTTTGTAGGGATCTACTTAGACCTGTGTGTTCTGGAAAATTAACTCTGTTAGGTCTGCATGGGACTGCACAAACAATTTTCAGTTTTATTTCCTACTAGCTGTTCTGTATGGAAAGGGTTTCTCTGGGATGTTTATGCTTTAAGCAACTCCCTAACTTATGAGTCTAACCGGGATCAAACAAAAAGGTATTTAACAGGGGAATGAGATCAGCGGATCACCAGGAAAAAATTATTTACTTAAAGCAAAACAAGACGAGCGAGGGACACGTAAAGAGATGTGGAAACTCCTTCCTTCTCCAAGTTTTTCACACCCTAGAAGCTTTATCAGTAAAAAAATTCATACCTTTGTTCTCACAACCTTTCTTTACTTGTCTTTTTCAGAGATTACCCCCACTCCAAGGACGGACAGAGAAATAGATGAACATCCCCGTTCCCAGTGGCTTTCGACGCCAAGAGCTCTTCCTAAGGAAAGAAAAGGATTTTTGTCTATATTTTCATTTAACTTATTTTCATTTTATTATTTTCAAACTACATATACATGTCATAGCCTGGAAAAGTGAATGGACCATATTTCAAAAGTTATAGGGAATTCCTGTTTGCAATAAGCAATCAAGGATTGAAGGCGAAAGGGAATATTTGGAAAAAGAGTAAAATTAAGATGGCAAACTCTCAGCTGAAGTGTCTCGAGGAAGACCAGGCTTACCCGCTCTTGACTGAAGCGTCCCCAGACTTTTACTATTCAGAGGGCCAGCGGCTGGCCCTGGATGCCCTTCTCTCATCTGGGCCATCTGCCTTCCATGACTGCGTCAAGGCGGAAAATCTCCGGCACTTTCTGTCTCAGGATGAGGTGACTTGGCTAGCGGCTACGGCAAAGGACTTCCAAGTGGGCGAGGTGGATCTTGAGGGAGACGTGGATCTGGACAAGGACATAAGCCTCAGTTACTGGCCTGGGAAGACAGACACTCCCACCCCCATCCTGGAGTTGGGTTGGCCTGAGCCAGGTGCATGGAAGGGTATCACTCGGGCAGAGGTCTACACCCACCCACCGTCCGAGAACACCCCCCACATCAAGGAATTGGTGCGCAGAAGCATACAAAATGCCACAAAGGTACTGTGTGTGTGTGTATACATGTGTGGTTGTGCAATCACATAAATGTTTCCTCTAACACTGCAGGGAAAATCCTGGTGTAAGAGTGTAGAGTTAAATGATGTGGGGAGGGATATTTAAGTGAGTGATGCTATTGAAGTCTATGGGGGTCAATGACCTGAGGAAGATATATTAAAGAGGATGATACCATTGACTTCAATGAGGCTGAATGTTTGCAGAAGAGATATTTAAGAGGATGGTGCCTCTGGAGATGAGTGACATGATATCAATTTGGAATGTTTGTTTGGATTTTGTTCACACCGTTTCAGTAGTGATTCTGTTCAGGAATTTCACCCAACTAGGGCAGTGACCCAATGACTACTGAGGAAGAGGAAACTGAGAGTCATAGTAAACATGGCACCGGAAGGCTGATAAGGCGCAGCTCGTTTGCCCAATTTATTTTCTTCCATGAGCAAGTCCTATCTCTCGTCAAACGACATGTGAATCAAAGCAAAGCAGGAGAAAGAGACTTTAGCTGCATGGAGTAAGATGGGGAAAATTAGCCAATATGAGTGAGATTGGGAAAACATGCTATAAAGAACTTTTAAAGTTAGTTTCAGCCAGAAAGCTAGGATCCCACCATTTCCTCCGGTCAGCTTCTACTGAGGTGATCTGGCTCTATTAATGTCCCTCGCACCTTGCCCCACACCAACCCACCCCAATGTTTTTTTCTTATATAGACTTTTCATTGCTTAGACCTTCAATTAATTAAAACACATTGGCCATTTAACTTGTAGCTACAAGATTGAGGCCAGCTGCGCTTAGTGGAGGTGCTGCTGAGGGGCAAGTTTGGTCCAGAAAAGGAAAGGAAAGCGTGTAGACTGCATTCTGAAATCCAGGTGCACCGTCTTCCCTGAGAACATAACCTGCAGGAAAAGAAGGGGCATCGTCTGGGAGTTAAAAGCAGCTAAGGACTTGGGCCCAGTGAGAAGAGACTGAAAGATGGCCCTTTAAATGCAAAGCTTCATTGGAAGACTGTAGGTGATGAGGCTGTGGAACGGGTTCACGCTCTGTTTGCTTACAGTTAGAGAGCTCTGTTTTCCAAAAGCCATGATTTATCATCTCTGTGTCTTTACCAACTAGGGAGGAAGGAGAGCAAGGGATCCTTGGTAGAGAAGGAACAAGGAGTAAAGCCTGGGACAGGCACAGAGGATCTTCTGAGGGGGAGGAGTGAGGGGTAAAGCCTAGGATGGGCACAGAGGATCCTCAGTGGTGGGGGAGTGAGGGATAAAGCCTGGGATGGGCACAGAAGATCCTCAGTGGTGGGGGGAGTGAGCATGTAGATCCTGGGATGGACACAGAGGATCCTCAGTGGTGGGGGAGTGAGGGGTAAAGCCTGGGATGGACACAGAGGATCCTCAGAGGTGGGGGAGTGAGGGGTAAAGCCTGGGATGCGCACAGAGGATCCTCAATGGTGGGGGAGTGAGAGGTAAGGCATAGGATGGGCACAGAGGATCCTCCGTGTTTTGGCGGTGAGGTGTAAAGCCTAGGATGGGCACAGAGGATCCTCAGAGGTGGGGGAGTGAGGGGTAAAGCATGGGATGGGCACAGAGGATCCTCAGTGGTGGATGAGTGAGGGATAAAGCCTGGGATGGGCACAGAGGATCCTCAGTGGTGGGGAGTGAGGGGTAAAGCCTGGGGCGGGCACAGAGGATCCTCAGTGGTGGGGGAGTGAGGGATAAAGCCTGGGATGGGCACAGAGGATCTTCAGTGGTGGGGGAGTGAGGGGTAAAGCCTGGGATGGGCACAGAGGATCCTCAGAGGTGGGGAGTGAGGGGTAAAGCCTGGGATGGGCACAGAGGATCCTCAGTGGTGGGGGAGTGAGGGGTAAAGCCTGGGATGGGCACAGAGGATCCTCAGTGGTGGGGGAGTGAGGGATAAAGCCTGGGATGGGCACAGGAGATCCTCAGAGGTGGGGGAGTGAGGGGTAAAGCCTGGGATGGGCGCAGAGGGTCCTCAGTGGTGGGGGAGTGAGGGGTAAAGCCTGGGATTGGCACAGAGGATCCTCAGAGGTGGGGGAGTGAGGTGTAAAGCCTGGGATGGGCACAGAGGATCCTCAGAGGTGGGGGAGTGAGGTGTAAAGCCTGGGATGGGCACAGAGGATCCTCAGAGGTGGGGGAGTGAGGTGTAAAGCCTGGGATGGACACAGAGGATCCTCAGAGATGGGGGAGTGAGGGGTAAAGCCTGGGATGGGCACAGAGGATCCTCAGTGGTGGGGGAGTGAGGTGTAAAGCCTGGGATGGGCACAGAGGATCCTCAGTGGTGGGGGAGTGAGAGGTAAAGCCTGGGATTGGCACAGAGGATCCTCAGTGGTGGGGGAGTGAGGTGTAAAGCCTGGGATGGGCACAGAGGATCCTCAGAGGTGGGGGAGTGAGGTGTAAAGCCTGGGATGGGCACAGAGGATCCTCAGAGGTGGGGGAGTGAGGGGTAAAGCATGGGATGGGCACAGAGGATCCTCAGAGGTGGGGGAGTGAGGGGTAAAGCCTGGGATGGGCATAGAGGATCCTCAGAGGTGGGGGAGTGAGAGGTAAAGCCTGGGATGGGCACAGAGGATCCTCAGAGGTGGGGGAGTGAGGGGTAAAGCTTGGGGACAGGGTGGAGTCGTCAGTATCGCAACAGGAAGCAGACAGGGCAGAAAGACACTTATGCCATCTGCCCATGATGTTAATAATGAAGTAAACACCTGTGATTAAAATAATTAAGACAGCAATGACAAGCACTATTACTATTAATGATATGCAAACAGTGATTATCTGGAAGGTCATTAGTGTCCACTATGATTCCATTCTCATCCTGGTCTTCTGCCGGGGCCACATGTGCTCATGTGTGCAGGTAATTGCTGCTGTCATGGACATGTTCACAGACCCAGATATCTTCATGGACATGCACGAGTCAGCCTCCAGAAAACTGATCCCCGTTTACCTGCTCCTGAGCCAACAGCACCTCCCCTCCTTCCTCAGCATGGTGGAAACCACAGGGGTCAACCTCCGTTTCACCGAGGTAGGTCAGAGGACCATGCATCCATCACCTCCTTATGGTACAGCGGCGAAATAGCAGGAGATGATGAAGACAGGAATGAGGGGCATTGACAGGGTTGTATGTGTGGTGTGATCTCAGTACTGGAACAAGAGTGTACCGCTTGGCAGGAATGAGGTGCATTGGCAGAGCTGTGTGTGAGGGTCTCAATACTGGAACAACAGAGGGTGTCATGGGGCAGGAATCAGAAACACTAGCAAAGATGTGTGTGAAGGTTCTGGGATGGATCTGCCCTGCCCTGCCCTGTTCAAATAAGCCGCCATTCTGTTTCTTATTTTTGGTTCAGAACATGCGGGTCAGAGTTATCTCTGGCTGTACCTTCCACACCAGACACCTGAAACAAGTGACGGGCACTCTGAAAGAGAAGTTCCTTCTTCTGGATGGGGAATCGGTTATCACTGGCACCTACAGGTAAGAAACTACAGTACTACCTCTGTAAGGGAAGTCGTGGGCAGGGCTAGACCAACCATTGGACAAACTAGGCAGTTAACTAGGACGGAGGTTTCTGGGATTCAGCTGAGAGCAGGGCATTTGAAGCTAAACAATAGATTCTGACGGCCAGGGGGCATATTTTTCTAGGGCACTAACACCTCAAATGAACTCTTGGGCCAGTTATGGTCATGGGAATCGGAGCTGCCCCGTTGGTTACCAGACACCTGTCAACCACATGCACGCCACAGAGGTTCTCATTTTAGGATCTCACACAAAGATGGGGATTACGGCTGAGGCCAAGGGAATTAAAGTAGGGTTGCCAACTGGCTCCAGATGTGCCTGACACATTTGATCCAGTTCTAGGTTTACCTCACTGCATGCAGGGACATGTAGCTTTATTTATTTACATTCTCTTAAGAACATAAGACATGCCATACTGGGTCAGACCGAGGTCCATCGAGCCCAGTATCCTGTTTCCAACAGTGGCCAATCTAGGTCATACGTACCTAGCAATATCCCCAAAAGACACAGATTCCTCAATGCTTGTACTGGGTCAAGCATTGATATCCTGGGTCCCTTTTTAAATAAGAACATAAGACATGCCATACTGGGTCAGACCGAGGTCCATCGAGCCCAGTATCCTGTTTCCAACAGTGGCCAATCTAGGTCATACGTACCTAGCAATATCCCCAAAAGACACAGGTTCCTCAATGCTTGTACTGGGTCAAGCATTGATATCCTGGGTCCCTTTTTAAATAAGAACATAAGACATGCCATACTGGGTCAGACCGAGGTCCATCGAGCCCAGTATCCTGTTTCCAACAGTGGCCAATCTAGGTCATACGTACCTAGCAATATCCCCAAAAGACACAGGTTCCTCTTATATACTGTGCTATTCTGCATCAGTGTGGTTTACATTGAACAAACTGAAATTACATTGAACAGGGCATTATAACTTGGAGATAACTATTTTACAGGGAACATGGGCTATGGAGGGTTAAGTGGCTTGCCCAAGACCACAAGGAGCATCTGTGGGACTAGAGGTTGCTGTCCTCTAGTGGGATTTGAACCACTGACCTTCTGGCCTCAAGTACCTTGCCCCAACCACTAGGCCACTGCTCCACTCCATAAGTTCTGATTTTTCCATTGCACTCCATAAGAAAAGCAAGACTGCATGTCCCTGCACGCAATGGGGTAAACCTAGGACTGGATCAAGCCTGTCGAGCGCATCTGTAGCCAGTTGGCAACCCTAAATTAAAATGACCGGCCCCCACCCCAGCATCACACACAGAGAGTCAAGTGCAGAACTGGGGATTAAAACACTCCAAAATTCGCCTCTAAGTGCCAATTCCCACAAGGAAGAGGAGGGTATCCTTCTCCTGCTTCTAATCTGTATAAGACTGAGCCTTTACCATAAGCCCCCTCTCACTCTGCCTTGCTGAAGTCTTATCTGGCTATGACATGACCGGGGCGGGACCTGCTTTAGAAAAGCAGCCAATGATTGGCTGCTCTGTACTGACCCATTGTGACATCACCTTTGAGGTAGAACAATGCCGTCACTTCCCTTCCACCCCAGGCGTCTTAAGATCTTGACCATTGATATAGTCAAAGTAGAAGGACCTTCATCTACATGCTACACTTGCAACTCTGAAGCCTACAAGGTTTGAGTGGGAGAGCGTGGCAGAGAGTTAAGCATGAGTCTCGTGACCTTCCTTGGCCTGCTCATCCTCTGTGTCCCAGCTCTGGGGAGGAACCAGTGCTACTACTGCGAAATTACCCTCAAAGACTTCTGTCCCCCCATGAAGGTGACCTGCGAGGTGGACCATAAGTGCTTCGTGACTATAGGGACATCTGCGGGTGTAGATCTCCTTAAGGCCAAAGGCTGCGTGCCAAAGAACTGGTGTGGGCGAGAGCAGCAAATAGCCTACTTGGCCAACAGCTACAAGATAAGATACGACTGCTGTGATGGAAACCTTTGCAATGGGGTGGCGTCGGCCCAGCACCGTGCTGCAGCATTAGGGGCCGGAGTGGTCCTGGCCCTGCTCATTGCCCTCTTATGAGCGATTGGGCAGCTGATAAAAACAGAAATGTTGTATATCCAGAATAAACTATGAAGTCTTGTTAAAACATGACAAACAAAATTGGGAGCTATTCTTGGGTGTTTTTTTCAGTCCCATCTTTATTGGCAACACAGGGTATAAGGTAGAGACTCCCTCTATGGAATGCTTTGAGCCAGTCCAGGTTTTTCTGACCAGGTGATTCTTTTTCGGAGCCTAGAGGGATAAGGTGTAAGGCAAGGGATGGAGTTGGAGGGGAAGAAGTGGGAAGGGAGGAGAAAACAGGAGCAATAACTAGAGATACGGGAACTGCTGAGGGGGACAGGGAGGGAAGAAGAAGGGTCAATAACCGGGGACAGGGAGGGAAGAAGAAGGGTCAATAACCAGAAGTACAGGAATGGCTGAGGGGGCAGAGAGAGGGTCTGGGGCAATATCCAGATAGAAGAACTGATGAGGGGGAAGACAGGGGTTCAGCAGAGGTAATTTACACTGGGGCAATATTCAGACAGATGAACTGCTCACTTAATGGAAATTCTCTGGCCAGTCAGAGTTCACAATACCCATTTTTTGCTTATGTTTTCCTTATTTCTCCCCCCCCCCTTCCACATCTTGTACCCCTCTGTCCTACCTCCAGCTTCACCTGGAGCGACGCCCACCTGGATCGGAACCTGGTAACTGTCCTGACAGGAGAGATCACGGACTCATTCGACAAGGAGTTCCGCACCCTCTTCGCCTCCTCCAAGTCCCTGCTGTGCCTCAACACCCCTGGATTTGGGGGCAAAAGGTGGAGACCTCCCTCACCCCCAAGGCCAACGTGCATCGAGAAGGCACCCCAGGACCCTTTTCTGAAGTCACCACTGCCACTTCCAGAGCCCTATATCAATGGCTTTGCCCCTCCTCCAACGTTTGTTGTGGTACAACCCTCTGACACTGAAACCCCAGCCGGCCCTCGCATTGCCCCACTGGCTGGTGCTGAGTTACCCAGGAGGGCTCACAAAATTGCTGAACGCCGGACAGTGGCCCCGCCTGAAGCAGTCTGCCTGGGTAACGAGAGGGATAGGGGGTTTCAGGGAGTCTCCGCCATGCTACGGGATTCGGTGCCGGCTCCTAAGGAGGATGTTGATTTGCCGGATCACTCCATCCGACACCGGTTGTCAGCCTGCCGGACTTTTGAGGGCCCAACGGAAAGGTTGCAGAGAAGACAGGATGCCCAGAGCGCCCTCAGCGACATCCTGAAGAATGTGCAGAGAAGCCGACTCTCTGCGGCCAAGACTGCGGGAGCCAGGCCCAGCAAATCCCTCTGGGACCTCAGCCGTCTGTCGCAGCTTTCCGGCTCCAGTGGTGGGTCAGGAGCTGGACAGAATCCGATGGAGCTGGGAGAGGAAGCCAAGGTGAGAGCAAATACAAATCTAGCACCATGTGAGGGATTGACAGTGCTGAAGACTGAAGCCCCCCTGTATATCCCCAGGACAGGGACAATACTGGGGAACAGAGTGGAAATGATAGTGCTGGGGGACTAAAGCCCCCTGTGTATCCCCAGGACAGGGGCATTGCTGGGGAGGAGTGAGGGACTGAGGGTGTTGGGGACTGAAGCCCCCCTGTGTATCCCCAGGACAGGGGCATTGCTGGGGAGGAGTGAGGGACTGAGGGTGTTGGGGACTAAAGCCCCCTGTGTATCCCCAGGACAGGGGCATTGCTGGGGAGGAGTGAGGGACTGAGGGTGTTGGGGACTGAAGCCCCCCTGTGTATCCCCAGGACAGGGGCATTGCTGGGGAGGAGTGAGGGACTGAGGGTGTTGGGGACTGAAGCCCCCCTGTGTATCCCCAGGACAGGGGCATTGCTGGGGAGGAGTGAGGGACTGAGGGTGTTGGGGACTGAAGCCCCCCTGTGTATCCCCAGGACAGGGGCATTGCTGGGGAGGAGTGAGGGACTGAGGGTGTTGGGGACTAAAGCCCCCTGTGTATCCCCAGGACAGGGGCATTGCTGGGGAGGAGTGAGGGACTGAGGGTGTTGGGGACTGAAGCCCCCCTGTGTATCCCCAGGACAGGGGCATTGCTGGGGAGGAGTGAGGGACTGAGGGTGTTGGGGACTAAAGCCCCCTGTGTATCCCCAGGACAGGGGCATTGCTGGGGAGGAGTGAGGGACTGAGGGTGTTGGGGACTGAAGCCCCCCTGTGTATCCCCAGGACAGGGGCATTGCTGGGGAGGAGTGAGGGACTGAGGGTGTTGGGGACTAAAGCCCCCTGTGTATCCCCAGGACAGGGGCATTGCTGGGCAGGAGTGAGGGACTGAGGGTGTTGGGGACTGAAGCCCCCCTGTGTATCCCCAGGACAGGGGCATTGCTGGGGAGGAGTGAGGGACTGAGGGTGTTGGGGACTAAAGCCCCCTGTGTATCCCCAGGACAGGGGCATTGCTGGGCAGGAGTGAGGGACTGAGGGTGTTGGGGACTGAAGCCCCCCTGTGTATCCCCAGGACAGGGGCAGTGTTGGAGAACAGTGAAGGGCTGACAGCTTTCTCTCTGTTTTCTGAAGTCTCTCTGAAGGTGCTGAATCCTGAATTCTGGGTTTTCTCTTTCCTGTGCTGGGAAGTGTTTGCAGGCCGGCCTCCTCCCTTGTTTAATATTCCCTCACCTTCTTTAAATATTTACGCTGCAAAGCGCAGCGATCTCCCGCGCCCTGCTGCACCCGCTGACGGAGCAGCAAAAGGGATGAAAGGAGGAGAGTCCCAGAGAAAGAAGAATGGAGACTCTCTCTCCTCCCCTCTCTGCCCCCAGCTCTCTAACCTCCAGACCGGCTCCGTTCCTCCATCTCTTGCTCTTGCTCCATCTCTCTCCTTCTCCCATCTCTTTGTTCCTCAGGCTCTCCCCCCTCCATCTACGGCTTCTTCTGTCTCCTTCTCTTCTTTATTGCTTTCTCTCTTCTTTCTCTTGCACCAGGTCTCTCCTTACCGCCTCACCCTCTCATCTCCCTGTGCCTGCCTCTCTTTCTCTCCCCAAATCCCTGTATATCTCTTTTGCTCTCTAATTTCATCTCTTTTCTCCCTCCTTCTCTTTTTCTTCCTTTCTCATTGCATCTCCTTCTTACTCTGCTTTTCTCTCCCTTTATCACCTCTCCCATTTTTCTTTTTTTTTTCTTTTCACCTTTTTATCCTGTTGCCTATTCTTTCCTTCTTTGTACCCCTCCTCTCTCTTTTGAGAGTTCCCCTTTTTTCGCTTGCTCTCCTCCGGTCTTTCCTTTATCCTTTGTTCTGCCAGTTGTTGCATCTTCTCCTTCTCGATTCTCCTTTCCTCTATGTTTCTGCCTGTCTTGTGCCATCCAGGATCGGTGTCATGGTGGCATAAACAGACAATTGCCCTGGACCCCCTGCTAAGGAGGCTGGTCCAAGTCTGCCTGAAGCCTAATGGAGTTACAGCCGTTAGGTTTGGGCCCCTTTTTAAATTTCTGTCCCGCAGCACAGCATTTTTAATACCAGTCCGCCCTCTTTCTTCTGCACCACTGCTCACCTGGCGTAGGGGGAGGTTAGGCAGATGTATCGACCCAAGGACAGTCTAGAGGACTATGAAAATAGTGACTTCAAGCCCCATGGTGGTGGGGTCACCAGGGCAGATTAGGACGTCTGAGCTCCGAGAACTTGTTATCATGCTCGGAGAGTCCAAGAGGTTGACTCATAAGTAAATATCTGAAAACCTTTATCTATCGGCTTGATAATTTCCTCTAGGCCATTTAGAAACTGATTTTAATTGGCTATGGCATGTTGGGGGTTGGTATTCAGCAGTGGCCAGGCACTTTTAAAGCTGCTGAATATTGTTATCACCGGGGTTTAGCCAGATTACGGGTCCTGCTAACTGACTAAACTTGTTTGAATAGTGCCCCCTTGAGTCTTAATTTGTAATTACTGAGGTAGTTTCCCCCTATTTTGCATCTGTGTTGCTGTTCTTTGTAGTTCAGCTAGAGGCCACAAACCGCAGTTTATGCATTCTTAGGTCCTGAGAGTGACCACTAGTTGGCGCTATGGAGTAATTGGTGAAGCTCCCTTACTTTCAAAGACTGGGAGTACCAACGTTTCAGCCTCCATGGCCTGGAGACCTGACCTGGGAAATGAACCCAGGTCCTTCTACACAGCAGTATGTTGTTTGACCATAGAGGATCCTCAGTGGTAAGGGAGTGAGGGTTACAGCCTGGGATGGGCACAGAGGATCCTCAGTGGTAGGGAAGTGAGGGGTAAAGTCTGGGATGGGTACATGGTGGGAGAGTGAGGGTTAAAGCCTGTGATGGGTACAGGGGATCCTCAGTGGTTGAGGAGTGAGGGGTAAAGCCTGAGATGGGCACAGGGGATCCTCAGTGGTGGGGGAGTGAGGGGTAAAGCCTGAGATGGACACAGAGAGGATCCTCAGTGGAAGGCAAGATGTGTAGGGTTTTGGAAGGCAATGGGTAAAGCCAAAGACCAGGCAGGGTCTGTGGACTGGCAGGCTGAAAGGGGAACAGACAGCCACTAGATGGGATGTAGAGATTTTCATCTGTTGTCCTAGACTTTGTTTCACCTCGTCCCACCTCTGTCATTCTCTCATGGTTCCCCTTGCAACCTCCCTCTCCCCCACCAAATCTGTTACATTTCCTTCTTGCTGGGTATTTCATAGTGATATACGGGCCTACAGCCTCAGGCTCCAGATGTGGAGAGGCTCCCAGTTCTCACCCACCTATGCTCCACGTTCTTAAGCATAGGGTTGACAGCAAGGTCGAACAGGTGCCAGAGAGCAACTGGTTCTTGACTTGACCTAGTTAACCTTTTGTGGGAGTTCATCCAAAGATTATGTACTGGGGCCATCATGACCATTCAGTGTCTCTTCTGCAGCCATACTTTAAGGTGGGTTCATCATGTCATCTTGAGATCTTCCACACAACGCCATCTTCTTGAAAATCTTTGTGGTAGGCCATGATAAGGGATCATAGCAAGACATTGTGCAAAATCGGCCATAAGCCAGGTGAAAACATTGCTCTTTTGTAAGTGTTTTATGAAAGAATGGAGATAAGACAAATTATTTCCTCACCCCTACACCACCCAGTTCTTGAAAAGAAACGAAGAACGACTGTCCAATGATTTATGAGAGCTGACAACAGAAGAGAACCTATCGGCTGCCCTAGGCATGCTGTTATCATGTTGAGTATTTCTGCGGTCTTTGGCTGTTGTCCGACAGACAAAGACATGCCTGTTTAATTCATCACCAGGTGTCAGACGTTTCTAACATAACACAGGTGAGGAGGAGGAAGGGGGGCCCAGGTGTATCCAGAAGAATGCCTTGTTCCACACAGATTTATGAGCCAGCATGGGAATATAGGGCTCACCAACCAGCTCCAGGTCTTCAGGGGGAAGGGGCCGAGATGGCCCACCGATGACATGCTGGGGCTTGTAGTCCCTCCACCCCCCTACCCCATGCCGTCCAAGATACGCCTGGAATTCATTCTGTTTGGATATCATAGAATTGGTTGGTGACTTTAGCAAGGATGGACCTCCAAGTCTTTCTGCAAAATCTAGGACTCAGGTGTCTGGGACAGGCTAAGCCAGCCCTGTTTTCCTCTCAGGGACTACATTTCCAAAGATTGACCAAGAGAAGATGGGCAAAATAAGTTTAGACTCAGTCAGTCCTTGATGACCTGAAGCCCTCCCACCCCTCCACTGCCATCTCCCTTCCCTCCTCCCCAATTCTAGCAGCAGCAGGTGGAGTAAGCAGCACACCATGGGCCTCAATTCAAACTAAATAGTACCCTCTGAGCATGCCAGGGAGAAATTTTTCAGGGGTTACTGTGGGCCCTCACTTCCCCTAAAAATAGGCCGGGATGAAACCTGGAGGAAGTGAATCAAGAGACAATCCGTATGCTTACCTAGAATGAAGGACAATTGTTGCCAGTAATGACGTTCTAGTGTTTAAGTCTTGCCCTCTCGCTCCTCTTGACATTGGCCTGCTTTTAAAAGCTCCAGAGAGTGACCCATCCAAAAGCTCCATCCCCTCTGCCCCCCCACCCCAATGAAAGCAATTAACTGGATGGATGTCCTTCATAGGCTGGAGCATGAAAAATAAGGACAGGGTTCCTCACCCCTTCATTCCATCCTCGGTTCCAACCAAACTGACAATTGCCCTTCTAGAGATGGTTGACCACCCTGTTAACAGAAAGACCTCAATCTGTTGGTAATAGAGACCTGGGTCAGGGCTTGTTTCAGAAAAGAGATGGCAGGGCTAAAGCCCATTTGCGAGATAATGGAGAGGAACCCCCCAGAGATGCAACCACCTGGAAGGTGATGATGAGTGGAGGGGGGGGGGGGGGTAGGAAATGGCCACCAAGTGATAGGCTTAAATTCTTGGTCTATTATATATTATCTCTGGACCCTCCCATCTACCCACTTGCACAGGCAGCCAGCTTTGGGGGTGTTGTACTGTGGTTAAATGCTCTCAGTGCACATCCTCTACTTGAGTCCAGGGTCTACATTCCTGTTTTGGGCATAAAACTTGGAAATTAATCCCATGAAGAGAGGGCCCCTCTTTTTAAACTAGGGAGAGAGGAGATGTGGACGTTTGAAAATCTGTGGGTTCGTGTGGATAGTGGTCCCTTTGTTGTCTTGACCTATAGTTGCTTATATTTCTATCCCATTTCACTCTGTTTCTCCCAACAGACCAAGTTGAGATGGGTGAGCACTGCCACCCCTGCCATGCTGCTCATGAGACAGAGGGGTGCCACTAACCCACACGAAGAGCACAAAACACGAGAACAAACCATGTTGTACTCCTCAGCTTTCAAACCATCTGCTGCACTGTCACCTCTCCGGCTACAGGGTCAGCTGGTTCATGGCTTGCCCAGTCCAGCCTTGCCCAGGCCCTGGAGTAATATGGCCAAGGCTACGCGACCACTCTATTACTAAACCCCCTACAAAATGTGGGGAGGGGTTCCAAGTCACATCTCTCTTTGGGTGGTGAGGGATATCCGCTGCTGAGAGCAAAGGAGATGGAAGTTCTACCAGGAACATGGAGGAGACGATGGCGGCCTGTCCTTGGAGGTCAGGGCCAGTGGACGCACCTCAAGTTGGATTCAGTGACTACACTGGGAGTATACTGGGATGATCTTCCCTTCCCCTGTTCGGAGAGGGGGTGCAACCTGAGGGTCCCCAACTTTCTTGACTTTTTGTGTAGGAAGGCACACACCTAAAAACATATGGGCTCTGTTGCACTGAAAATCTAAAAATGATCTCATTTTTACAGGCCACGCCTGCCACCCAGGAAAGTTTAATCCATCTCAAGGAAGTGTCCCCCTGCCCCTCACCACCTTCTAATGTTTTAAGTCTGGATGATAAAGCTATGATGGCAGGAACACTGTAAGTGGCTTGTGTTTACAAGAGAGAAGTGAGGCAGGGCAGGAACGCAATATGGGGACACTATTGAACACCCCATGCCTGACTCCCCCTTTCACCCACCCTCCAACAACCATAGTCCCCCAGCACTTCTTCCTACTCATCAACCCCAGCAACCTTTCCCACTGTTCATCCTCAAACAAGCACCCAGACCCTGTTACCCCTTCTCTTCCCCTCTACTACCAAACAAGCACATGTCCTCCAGGATCCCTGCCAAGTGCCCATATCTCTGGGCATGCCTTCCCACCCACTGACATAGCCCCCTTGAACACACTAGGGTTGCCAACTGGCTCCAGATGCGCCCGACACGCTTGAGCCAGTCCTGGATTTACCCCATTGCATGCAGGGATATGTAGCTCTGATTTCTCCATTGCACTCTATAAGAAAAACAAGACTACATGTCCCTGCATGCAATAGGGTAAACCCAGAACTGGATCAAGCCTGTCGGGCGCATCTGGAGCCAGTTGGCAACCCTAGAACACACACTCCCATCCACCCACACAGACACATATCCTGAGCACCCCATCCAACTGCCCACCCCATCGAAGACGCCTTTCCATGCAACCCCTCCCCCCAACACTCCTTTCCATCTTCCCAAGCAGCCCTTCTCATTTCCCAAACTCACCCTGATAGCCCTCCACCATATACTCCCAGAGCTGCCAAGTTACACAGTTCCAGGAGTGAGATTTTAAGCCACTCCTGGATTTCGAACAATCTCATCATGATGCATTATGGGACCGACAGTACTGTTTCCAATGAGTAAAATCAAGGTCTACAAATCCCATATGGCATTGCAATGCAAGTTTAAAACCAGAACTGGCTAAAAATCTCACTTCCGGAACTGGATAACTTTGGCAACTCTGCATTCCCTGAACATTCAGACCCCATCCTCCCCCAACACTTCTTCCCACGCAACCTCCACAATATAGGTGCACCCTGAACATTTCCTTCCCATCACTCTGAGGTCCCACACCCCTTTTCTAAACGATCAGCTCCCACTACGGATTAAGTCTCCTAGCTATATTATTCTCAGGTAACCTGCAAGCCTGGCATACAGAGGGGGGCCGCAATGTGCTCTAGCCTCGGCCTGCCTCAGTCTATCATCACATGAGATGAAGAGACCTAACTCCCTGCCTTCTCTCTCAGAAAATCACAGACACTCTGTTTTTAACGCTTTGCTCTGTCTATTCCTCTTCCTCAGAAATAAAGTCTATTTTTCTAAGAGGCGACTGTTTGCATAAAAAACTTCACTTACCTGGTACAATGTGTGATTTCTAGAATTAATGCCTCCTTGTATTGTTGAGGGGCAACGGGAAGAGTAAGGGGACCAACTAACAAGCCGATCCAATCTCCAGTGCATGCTGAGACTTGTAGCACTGATTCTCTTAGGGGAACCATGGGAAAGGTCAGAACTACAGCTCACAACATGCACTGGGGCAAAACCAGGACTGGATCAGCCTTTTTGGCCGACCTGGGGAAGGGTTGGCAACTTAAATCTTCCAAAGGAGTACGGAGTTTGCCTGAACTATAAATCCGTGCCTTTGGAAACAAAATAGCATAATTATAGGGAATTTGAAAGTCTTGCAGGATTTCCCCCAAACCCCAACATCTCAAACGTTTAAATACAAAATCCTTTTCTGGAAGAGGGTTTGGCCTGAATTCCCTCATACAAATAATAAGGCAGATGAATAATTCGTAAAACATTAAGTGCTAAATCAAATATTTACCCTCTGATACGAAGTCACGTTAATCCCGGGGGAGGAGGGAAGGGAAACTTCACATGATTTCAGGTCTGTAATTAAAGTTTTATCGCCCTGGTGCTGCAAGTTGTGTGGAGCAGGTGTGGTCTTGTGATAAAGAGGGAACCTGGGATGCAAATTCTACTACCAATGCCTCACAGCTAATCCCTAGCTCTGCCCGATTCTCCATGTGTGACCCTTTATCTCCCTGTGCCTCAGAACTAATCCCCAGCTCTGTCCCTGTGTGCTAGAAAGCTGCATTAAGCTACGGCACCTAGTATTCTAAAGTGCACGCTGAAAAACCATAGTTACTCACCTGTAACAGGTGCTCTCTGGGGGCAACAGGAATCAGTCCTCACATATAGGCGACTTCGGCATTGACGGAGCCCGCGTGGAAGCATCTCCCCAGCTTTCAAAGAAAGCCTTTGGGAGATGCACCGCACATGCGTAGTCCCCTTCCTGTCCAAGGATGCCATCTTGCCTCAGTCCAATGACATAGCTAAGACAGCAAAAAACAAATTAAGATAAAGAAGCAACTCCTTCAATTGGTTTGCAGCTTGTCGTGCTGTGAGGGCTTGTGTGCATCAGTGATGCTGAGGGCTGAGCTATTGGTAGTTTAACTACTGGCAGGGTCTCCCAAGATGGACAGGTCTCAGCTGAGGTGCCAGACCAAGACAAACCACCCATCTGGGCAGCAGCAGAATGGGACGGTATTGGCGGCAGAGGATCACATTTCTATGACCACGGCAACAACACTAAACTTAAACTACATGGAAGAAAGGCTTGGCAATTTACTTCCGTATCTTGCCATGAAACTCCAATGGATAGTCACAACAAAACAAATTGCATTATAGTGCTGGAAGATGAGACCCCCAGGTCGGAAGGCACTCAACTGGCTACTGGGGAGGAGCTGAAGATTTTTCAGAGTAAAACCAGCATTTATGATGGGGTTGGATCAAAGCCTTCAGGACATCAGACTGCTGATGTAGCTGCGCATGAAATGAGAGTCAGAAGCTGCAAAGATGTCTTACATATTGGGACATGGAACGTACAAAGCATGAACCAAGGGAAGTTGGAGGTGGTCAAGAACGAAATGGAACATGTACAACTTGATCTATTGGGTGTCAGCGAACTGAAATGAACTGGCTTTGGGCACTTAGCATCTGATGATCACATGGTCTACTATGCTGGAAATAAAAGACAAAGAAGAAATAGTGTTGCATTTATAATTAAGAAGAAACTTGCAAGAACTGTATTGAAATACAATGCAAACAGTGAATGCTTAATTTCTATTTGTCTACGAGGAATGGCCATCAACACAACTGAAACGCTTTGTGGTAGCCAAGTCCGTTGCAGATAGAAGGACAGGGCCCTTTTACAATCCAAGGTATGGAGGATGGTGTCCACCTTGCTGGCATGAGACGTCGGAAAGAAGGTGGGAAGCACTATGTCCTGACTGAGGCGAAAGGGGGACACCACCTTCAGCAGAAACTTGGGGTGTCTGTGGAGCAACATTGTGTTCTTGTAGAACCTCGTATAGGGAGATTCTGTCACCAGAGCTTGGAGCTCGCTGACCCTGCGAGCTGATGTGAGTGCCACAAGGAAGACAACCTTCCAGGAGAGGTACTGCAAGTGGCAGGTAGCCAGGGGCTCAAAGGCGGCTTAGTCACTTGTGGGAAAATGTGGGGGTTTGGACAGCATGAGACCCCACAAGAACTAGGGGCCTAGCGGAGAGGGGTTAGCCCTCAATGGAATGGTGGTGGGCTGCAATAGTGCTCATGTGCACTCTGACTGAGTTTGACTTTAGTCCCTTCTGTGACGGGTGGAGTAGGTACCGGAGCACCACCTGTTCTGAGCAGGAGAACGGGTTCACCCATCGCTCGGCACACCACACCGAGAATCAATGCCACTTGAAGGTGTATACCCTTCTCGTGGCCTTGAGGGAGGCCAGAAGAACCTCTTTCACATCCTGTTGGAGGCTGAAGGGAGCTAATGAGTGAGAGGGACCACAGGTTGGGCTGCAAAAGAGAGCCCTTCTCCTGTGAGAGTAGTCCTGGGGTGCGACCCAGGGTAATCAGTGATGCCGCCGACAGGTAAATAAGCGAGAACCAGGGTTGCCTGGGCCACCGGGGAGCTATCAGTATCAGTGATGCCGTCGTGCTGGACCTTGAAGAGGGTCTTGGTGGCCAGCGGTGTCAGCAGGAAGGCATAAAGGATGCCTTCCATCCATGGGATGAGGAACACATCCACTGCCACCCGGGACAAGTGCGGCTGGCGGGAGCAGAAGCGGAGCAACTGCATGTTGTCCGAGCTGGTGAACAGGTCCACTAGGGGGACACCCCAGAGTCAAAATAGTCAGGAAGCCACTTTGAGATCCAGGCACCACTTGTGCGACTGGAGGACTCTGCTCAGCTTGTCCGCCAGGGCATTGTCTTGGCCCAGGAGGTAGACTGCTCTTAGGAGCATCCCATTGCATGTGGTGTAGGAGCAGAGGGCTATGACCCTGTGCCCCCTTGCTTGTTCACACAGAACATTGCGACTTGGTGTCGGTTTGGACCAACACCAACTAGTGTTGCAGCCGGTGGTGAAAGGCTTGGCGATCCAGGAATATCGCCCTGAGCTCCAGAAGGCTGATCTGCAGCTGGGATTCCATCTGGGACCAGCGACTTTGTGTCTCGAGGTCCTCACAATGAGAGCCCCAACCCAGCAAGGAGGTGTCCGTGGTGAGGACCCTCTGGGGGGATGGGTGTCTAGAAGGGCATCCTGGCCTGAAGGTCACGGGAAATCTGCCACCAGTTGAGGGAGTCTGCCAGCTGGTGGGTCACTCTCACCATGTCCCGAAGCCTACTCATGGCTTGTATCCACTGAGAGCAGAAGCACCACTGGGCCGCCCTCATGTGAAGTCGGATGTATGGGGTCACGTGAACTGTGGAGGCTATGTGGCCCAGCAGGCAGAGGAGAAGATGGGCGGGTAGCGACTAGTGGTGCTGTACCTCTGCCACTAGCCCCCTGAGGCATTCTGACCTCTCCTAAGGGAGGAAGGCCATGGCCTAGAGGGTGTCTAGCTGAGCCCCTATGAACTTCAGGCATTGAGCCAGAGAGAGGTGGGACTTGGGGCCGTTGATGATGAACCCCAGGTGCTGTAGGGCGTGGATGGTGTGCCCGGTGGTCTGGTGCACCTCTGCAGCTATGCCTCCCCTTATGATCTAGTCATCGACGTAGGGAAAGATGAAGGCCCCTTGGAGCCGGAGGTAGGCTATGACCACCACTAGGCAGTTGGTGAAGATCCTTGGCAATGAGGCCATCCCCGAGGGCAGCATCCTGTATTGGTAGTGCTCTCCTCCCACCATGAAATGGAGGTATTTTCTGTGGCTGGGATGGATCAGGATGTGAGTGCAGACATCCTTCAGGTCTAAGGAGCATAGCCAGTCTCCCTGCTGGAGGAATGGCATCAATGTTCCAAGGGAGAGCATTTTGAACTTCTTCTTTACCAGAAATTTGTTCAGGTCCCGCAGATCCAGGATGGGCCTGAGGTCCCCTGTACTCTTGGGGACAAGGAAACGCCTGGCGTAGAAGCCGGTTCCCCAGAGATGTTTGGGCACTGGTTATACTGCCTTGTCCTCAAGGAGACCTGCGAGCTTGGTGAGGAGCCGGTGCCCCAGAGATGTTTGGGCACTGGTTCTACTGCCTTGTCCTCGAGGAGACCTGCGAGCTTGGAGAAGAGGTCTTACAGGCTCTCCTGGAAAGTACGAGGGTGGCGTCCGTTGCAGGGGGAGGAGGTAGCCCTACTTGACCACTTGCAGAACCCAGGAATTGGTGGTGATGTTGGACCACCTGTGGGTAAACAGGGCCAGACACCCCCCTTCCCCCATGTAGGGGACCTCCTGGGGGAACCTTTAAGGCCAAACTAAAAACCCACCTTTTCTGCTCCGCCTTCAATCTTCCCCCTCCCACTGTGCCCCTGTCCCTCCCCCCACGCTGAAGCGCACTTACCAGCCTACTCCTTCACTTGCTCTCTGATCCTTTATCCCCCCTCTATTCTTTACCTCTACTCTTTCCTTTCCTGTCCATTTGAATTGGCATTCTTTTCTCTTTCCAGCAGCCTTTGATATGTTTGTAAACTGCTCAGACACTTTTGTGATGAGCGGTATAATAAGTTTTTAATAAACAATAAACAATCAAGAGCTCCCCTCAGGCTGAGCCGGGGCTGGTGTCTAGGACTTGGGGGTCTTTTGCTTACGGGGGCTGTGCCCCTATCCCTTGTGCTGATGGCCTTGCTGGGGGGCCGAGAAGGCTTGGAACTGTGAAGCATTGCCAAAACTTCCCTTTTTCCTTGGGAATTAGGGCTTCTTTTCTGGGGCCTTCTTGCGAGGCTGCTCCAAGGTCTTTTTAGAGAGTCTGGTCCTCGTCAGGAACTAGTCTATCTCCACAGCTTTATCTGCCATGGGTTTCCCTAAGAGATTCTCTCCGATACAGGGGATATCGATAAGTTTGTTCTGAACCCATTGTTCAATGTCAGATGACTGCAGCTATGCCTGGCATAGGGCCCCAATGCCCACGGCGGCCACTCTGGCTGAGGACTGAAGCTGTCATATGCTGCTTGGGATAAAAACTTCGAGCACTCCTTGACTGCCGAGGTCAGAAACTTGAACATCTGGAGGGGTTCTCTGTCGAGGCCTGCCGAGAACCCAGTGAGCTCCTTCGCCAACTCTGTGAGGTACATGCTGATGTACATTTGATAGGACTGGACTCAGCATGCAAGCATCGAGCCCTGGAAGGCCTTCCGGCCAAGGGCATTGAGTGTCTGGGCCTCCCTGCTGGGGGGCACTGGAATGGGTCTTTTGGCTCTTGAGCCTTTGCATGGCTGATTCTACGACCATCAAGTTGTGGAGAAATTGGGTCTTCTGGAATCCAGGGCCTCAGCGAACTTGGTACATGGAGTCGAGTCACTTACTTATAATGGGCACCATTGCCGGCATCTCCCACATGCGGAGAAAGAGGTGCTCGAGGATCAGAGGAACGTGCACCGTGAGGACCTCCTTTGGAGGTGCCTCATACTGGAAGATCTCTAGTTCTTCCATGTGAGGGTCCTCCTCCGCCTCGGTCTCGATGGCGAGTGCCTTAGCCATGTCCTGCACAAAGTCAAGGAAGGTGACGTCTTTGGCAGGAAACGGGCGCTGGGACACCGGGGGAGATGGGCCTGAGGGCACGTCTCGGTGTCACCAGGTGTCTGGAGATTCCTCGTCCTCCCAGTCAGACTCGAAGACCGAAGACAGAGGTCGAGTCTGAGGCTTCGTGATCACCACGGTTGAGGCCTGAGCCCAAGGGCCTGTGACCTCTGGAAGACCTGCAGTCCGAACTGTGTGCCCTTGCCGGAGAGGACCGGTGACCCGAGGTACGGGACTGGGATCTCATCTGACGCCAATGGCTCTCTCAAGGCCGATGGTGCTCAAGGATTGGCTTGATGTCCGGGGAGTCCCTCGATGTCGAGGGTCCCATCATCAGGATGGATGAACCAGATGAACCGGAGATGAACGGCCGCTGCTGGGCCATGAGGGCAGAGATATTGGGCTCAAAGGCCACCAGCCTGGTCTCCATACCAGTTGGCTCCGCAGCCTTCGACACGGGCACCGAAGATTTCGGGCCCGACACTGGTTTTTGTTGAGGGGGAGTCCTCAATGAGGATGGCCTCGGGTGTCTAAGGCCAGTCGCTGGATGCCAACAACTCCTTTCTGGGCAGCTTGCGAGGCTGCTCTTGCTCCGATCCTTTCGACTTACACCAGGGTCTGGAGTGGGATTTTCCCATTTTCCTGGACCCACTCTCCGATGTGGTCTTCAAGGACTTTGACTTCTTGTCTTCCACCTCTGGGGATTTCCTCTCAGGGGAACCACGGCCGTGGGTCTCTGAGGCCACCAGGGCTTCATGGGGCACCGAGATATCGGAAGAGGTCCTAGAGTGCAGTGTCACCGGACTTGTGAAACAACTTCTCCTGCTGCAGCTGACAGCTCTTGATGGCCTTTGGGGTCATGGTCCTGCAAAGTTCGCAGTCCGAGTCATTGTGTTCCGAGCCAAGGCACAAGAGGCAGCAGTCATGCGGATTGGTGAGGGACATTATCTTACTGCACCGGTTGCACTTCTTGAAGCCACTGGAGGCCATCGGGGAAAGGGGGGCCCCTGCCGCCCGGCATGGGTCAGAGGCCTGCGGCCAAAAAAGGGCATGAACACCGGTCGAGGGATACCTTGAAGAAAAAAAATAAAAACAAGGGAATGAACACGAGGAGCGACGCCGAGGCGAGCTAGCTCGGGAGCGGGAAAGGAACCAGTACGCATACTGGATAAAACTATAAAAAAAACCTCACTTTTTCCAGGGGAAACTGGACAGACGTCATGGAAAAAAGGAGACTGAGACAAGATGGCACCCTTGGACAGGAAGGGGACCACGCATGCATGGTGCATCTCCCAAAGGCTTTCTTTGAAAGCTGGGGAGATGCTTCTGCACGGGCTCCGTCGGCGCTGACGTCACCCAAATGTGAGAACTGACTTCCTGCTTGTTCCCGGAGAAAATCTTATATTCTCGATGCCATAAACTAAAGGCATGCAAATTACCATGGTGCTAGATGTCTGCTGACAGAAAAACAACACATACCACCGTGGTTTGCTGCATCTGGAGTAAAGTTTCTCCCTTCTGTCAGTGTGTAAGCAAGGACTGGCTCAGGCAGCGACAGGAAGGAAGAAAACACAAAACACAGCACAGTGGGCCCCAGACCCCTTGACTTACAAACAATCCCTGGCAGGGACATCCCAGAATTGGTTCAAAGTGTCGGTGCCCTAGGCAAATCTTAATCTTTAGACACTCCCCCCCCCCCCAGCTGTCATAATCTGCTGTTTAGCTTTGAATGCCCTGCGCCTCCCCCCTACTATTACTACTATTGAGCATTTGAATAGCGCTACAAGACGTAAGCAGCACTGCACAGACATATGTAAAAGACGGTCCCTGCTCATCTGAGCTTACAATCTAGTCAAGACAGACAACATAGTAGCTGAAGGCATGGGATACCTCTAGGGGGAATGGTAAGGAAACACAAAGGAGATAAGGTAAGTCAAGATCCAAAAACGGCAGCAAAGAGGTGAGTGTTTAGCCTGGATTAGAAAAGGGCCAGAGAAGGCGCCTGAAATACAGACTCAGGGAGTTTGTTCCAGACATAAGGAGCAGCAAGGTGAAAGAAGCAAAGTCTGGAGTTAGCAATAGAAGAGAAGGGCACAGATAGAAGCAATCTGACAGAAGAGCGGAGTTCCCATTAAAGAGGAAAGGTAGTGAGGAGCTGCAGAGTGAATGCACTTATAGGTCAGCAGGAGAAGTTTGAACTGGATGCGGAAACGGATAAGGAGCCAATGAAGTGACTTGAGAAGAGGGGTAATATGAGCATGTTGAGGCTGGCAGAAGATTAGCTGCACAACAGAGTGTTGAACAGATTGAAGGGGAGAGAGATGATTCAGAGGAGACCAGCAAGGAGTAGGTTACAATAGTCAAGGCGGGAGGTGATTAAAGAGTGGATAAGTGTCTTAGTAGTGTGTTCAGCAAGTTCATCGTCTGCCATGGCCCGGATAAACTGTTGACAGGGTCCATCAAAGGACCATGGAAGATACAGAACCATGTTCTCCCCCTTGGTAATTTTCTGAGCCCGTAAGGCATCTTTGACTGCAGCTAAATGTTCATTTATGGTCGCACGACCATTTTTCTCAAAAGGTGTGACCATACTCTGCAAAGTTTTAATAATTTGCAGTTGGCCCACAGAGGTAAGAGTACTATTGTTTTTTTTCTCCTGCAGGACCCCGGAGCATGGAGGATTTTGTTTGCCTTCAGCTTCCTCTGGTGGCCGCTGCTGGTACAGTTTTCCATCACTAGGGGAACTTCTCACCCCTCCCCTAACCTCTCCCTGTATGGGGAGGGGTCGAGAGTAGGGTGTTTCACTTGCCCTGTTTCTCTCCTTCGCTCAGGCGCTGATGGGAGAGAAGAGAATTATCCACAGAGACTGAGAAAGGAGGAAGGGGAGAGGAGGTTTTAGGGGGAAAAATAAGAAGCTCAGTTTTGGTCAAGTTCAATTTCAAGCGGTGGTGAGACATCCAAGCAGCAATGTCAGAAAGGCAGGCAGAGATCTGGGTCTGGATTCCCAGAGAGATTTCAGGTGAAGAGAGGTAGATCTGGGAGTCAACAGCATAAAGATGGTACTAAAAGCCATGGGAAGAGATGAGCGCACCAAGGGACTGGGTGTCGAGAGAGAAAAGGAGTGGACCCAATACACCAACTGAGAGTGGGCTAGAAGCAGAGGAGGATCCACTAGAACAAACACTGAAAGAGCGATGGGAGAGATAAGAAGAGAACCAGGATAACACAGACCCTTTAAAACAAAGAGAGGACAAGGTATCAAGGAGAAAGTTGCGGTCAACAGTGTCAAAAGCAGCAGAGAGGTCAAGAAGGATGAGGACTGAGTAAAGACCCCTGGATTTTGCCAGGAACAAGTTACTGGAGGCTTTGGCAAGAGCCATTTCAGTAGAATGTAAAGGACGAAAGCCAGATTGTAAAGGATCGAAGAGGGCTTGAGAGGAGAGGAAGACAAGTCAAAGGTGGTCAACCGCACATTCAAGTAGTTTAGAAATGAAGGGAAGGAGGGAGATGGGTTGATAGTTAGAAGGACAAATAGGATCAAGCGAGGGTTTCTTGAAGAGAGGTGTAACCAGGACTGTACCTAGCCCTGTGCTCGCAGTGCGGCCGCACAGGGCGCAAAGGCTTAAGGGGCGCATTTCAGCTGTCTGCTGTTGCCTGCTGCCGCCACTTTTTCTTCTCTCAGTGGCGGCAGGCAATGGCAGACAGCTGAAATGCGCCCCTTAAGCCTTCTCGCGGCACGCTAAGCAGGTCTGGTCCCTCCCTCCTCTGACGCAGCATCAGAGCAGGGAGAGACAGATCTGCTTAGTGCACCAGCAACTTGCACACTGGGCGCGCCTCTTCTTTCCCGCAGCCGTCCAGAAAGTGGCTAGATAGAGGTGCAGGGGGGGGGGGGGGCGCGCCCAATGTGCAAGTCACACAGGGCGCAATTCATGCTCAGTACGGCCCTTGGGTGTAAACCCCCCTCCCAAAGCTTCCACGCTAGACTACTGCCTGGTTGGACTAATGGTTCGGCAGGTTCTGATACCTGGTGGCCCAGTGGGCACTATATCCACGGATGCCACACCCACCTTGAAAACAATTTCTGGTACCCAAGGGGGACCTTAATTTCCATCCTCACTCACCCCTCCTGAAACTATCTACTCCAGGCATCCTGCACAGGGAGCCTTTGACCAGCTTTCATGCTGTGGCCCCACCCCGACCATTAATACTAACGTATTCCAGGGAGGCACCCAGCATTGTCCTGTTCCTCCTGCCGCCATCTTCAAAATGGTGGGACCTGATCCCTAACAGCGCATCCCACCGCACCCTTAGAAGTCAAACGCTGCCAGTTTTCAAGATGGGGGGAGGGGACAGGATATCTCCCTGGGGACCAGTTTAGTATTAAGATGTCCCTGATGCTTCCATTCACCTTAAAATAAGCTTAATAGGAGCTGCCTATGACAAGATTTCCCCTGCATGTGTTCATGTCTGAGTGCCCATCCCTGGCTCTGCCGCAGTGTTCTCTCTCTACCCCGCTACCATCTCACAAAAACGATTATTCTCAGCAATGACGTAACCCTTTGCTTAATATCTCTAAAATAAAATCCTTCATCACAAACATGTAGAGAGGTCAGCTGTAGGCAACGGGTACATTTTAAACTAAAATCAGGCAGCAGGACCAATAGAAATCCCCAGCTGCTCTCAGCAACTTGGGAGACATGCCAAGAAAGTGAAATGTCTTCAGATGTGACCATCTAGAGTTGGGTAAGGGGAAACAGTAGCTTACGCAGTAAGGGAAGCAAGCTAATAGAAGTTTGTAAACCGCTCTGATACACAGGGTAAAGGGCGGTATGTCAAGTGCCTAAACCATAACCCCAACAAGAAGCAAAAGGGAGAAAAGGCAGCTTCTTGAGGGTGGTCATGCTGGTTTGAAGGACTAGTACACGGTTGTAGTCGCGTCTCTGGTATTCCTAAAACAGAAGGTTTTTTATGATATTAGTGACTTCAATATAACTCCCTGAGTATTGTGGAGTCAGTGATCACCACACACCAATCAGTGTGTCCTGATAACCCCTGATGAAGTGACATACGAAACACGGTCCTGTGTTGGGTTTAGGCCACTTAATTTGTTATAATAAAGGTGTTGGGTGTTGAACCTGCCGCTCCTTGGTTTTTGTTATAGAGGAAATTGGCTACTGATACCCAGCCTGAAGTTCTGTGAGCTATTCTGGCAATGAGCCACGAAAGAAGTCTGGGTATCTGTAGCCAATTTCCTCTAGATATAACTGAGAGCCTAACTAACTTATCTTTTTGTGTTACTAATATTCCCGACATCATGGATTCTCGTCCTAAGGATGAGTATTTCTGAATGAGCTACGTCTCTCAGAATTTGTGTAATAATTCTGAATTGTCCTATTGTGGTCCAAGCAGCTGTTTATGCTGAGGTTTGTGGCTAGAGAATTATTGTCTGTTGAGACGGGTTTGGAACCCACATTACAGGATCTCTGAATGAGTTACATCTTACAGAATTAGAGTAATTCTTCAGCAGCTATTCCTGTGTTTGTTCTTACAGACAGTCTCAGCTATTAAGCAACGACGGCTCACGTAGCAGTCGGGTCTGATAAGATTGATTTAGCATTCCAGAAATTAGCTTCCATATGTTGGTCAAAAGATAATACTGCCGTCCACATTGAAAGGATTTCTAAGTGTCTTACAACAGATACGCAAGAGCTTGTTAAGGCTGATGGCTTTTTCAGTGAGTTCTTAGACCGGTTAATTGCTCATAAGGCTAAATTAACAGTGGATATGGTAGCCGAGCACGTGTTCTGCATATTTTTAATGACAAACTGCAGAAGGCATTATGTCACATGCAAAATAAATCTGAATCGCTGGAGGCTAATTTACTGACAGTTCAGAGCCAGCGACGGCTAGTCACGGATAGAGCAGGAAAGTTTGAAAAGGAGAATGTTGATTTACGGCATCAAGTTGCCGAGATTCAGGCTGAGACGAAGGGAGGGACTACTAGTAGCCTGTTTTCACCAAGTACTAATAGCCTGTGGTGTCTGAGATGCCAAGATTTAGTGGATCAGGTTTCCGCTCTCAGGAAACGGAACGATCAGGATCAAAAGGAATTGCAATTTCTAACAGTTTGTAGAACTGAACTGGCCGACCAGACCAGGAGATTACAAAATGAAGCTGCTCTCTATGAGCAACGAGAGAGCGCTCTGATAGCTCAGTTAAATGCAGCAGAGACTGCTCTAAATGCAGCGAAACAGCAAACGGCTAGTCTTCAGAGGAAGCTAACTGCTGCAAGTCAGGAATGTGGGCAGGAAACACAGAGAGTTAACCAAGAAATTCAGAAATTAAGAGCTGATTGTTTTGATCCAGCCTGGGAAACGTTAGAACACCATCAGGAGTTTCGTAATCTTTTTTGTCAGTTGCTCCTTCCATCTGTTAAGGCTTATATGTCTGACAAGCGTCACGAACCCCTGTCACGTGTGATAGAACACGCTGAGTGGATTTTTGAAGCTGTTCCTAACACGAGGGCTAGCCATGGCAGCAAAGTAAAGGCTCCAAGCAAAGACAAGGAACCAAAACAGAGTGTTAGTGCTGTAAAATCTACTCTTTCTTTGGAAAGTAACTCTTCTCCTGCTTCACAGAATCCTCCCAGACCACCCCAGAATAACCAGTCATCTGGGTTTAAGCAGCGCTCTGGGAACCAGCATTTCACGCAGCAGAACTGGAACTGGAAAAGGAAGCCAGGGTTTAACAAGTACCAGGAGCTGGAAAAGAAAATAAGCGAGTTGGCAGATATGATGAAGGCTACTATTGCATGCAGCTCCTCAAAGGAGGCTTCTGCCAATAGCGAGCCACCTAAGCCACGAGCAAAGCCCAGTGGGCCAAGGAACAGTCCTAAGCCTCAGAAGCCAGAGGAGGAACTGGTTGACTCCTCTTCCCCTTTTAATGAGACTGAATGACTAACCGACCTTGTTTCTGTCCCACAGGTCACAATTGCACAGGTGCAGCCAGTTCAGATATCCAGACCAGCTGGAGATGCCACCCCATGGACACAGAGTAACAGTCCTGCAGTGGACAGTGAGGGTCCAGTCTTTGACGCCATCAGGAAGCACAAGTATTTTCTGGGTAAACTCAAGCCAAAAGGACAGAGGTACACTGTTCCTGTTACAATTCAGCAGGCTTTTCTCTGTGAGGGCCTGATAGATTCAGCCTCTGAGGCTACCCTGATTACCTTGAGTCTCTTTGATAGGTTCACTGCTTCCTTGGGGGGTCAGAGGACCCTACACATCACACCCAGTGATTTGTCACTCACAGCTTATGGGAATCAGTCCATAGAGTTGATGGGTCAGGTCTGGCTTAATCTCCAAATTGCAAAATTACAGGTGAAACATCCTGTCATCATTACTAAGTGCCCTGGGGAAGAACTCTTGATTGGCAATGAGCTCCTGAAAAGGTTACTCCCCATTCTGGACTACGTCCAGGAAGTGATCTGGACACAGGTCACAAACCCATACCTTATGCTAAGGTAAAATATGAAAGCAGGGTCAGTGGTCCTTGTTCTGTGGAATGTAAGGACATGTCCATCAGGATTAATTTCCAGAGGTCAATTGATCCCCAAATCCTACAGCTCCAGTATGAAAGGGCTGGAGATGAGGATCAGGGAAGTAGCGATGTGGTCGCAATTGAAGCGGGGTCGGTAGCTAACATTGTCCTTGATACTGACTGCCTGCAGATATTCCTGAAGGAACCTGTGGAAGGTTGTGAGGTACAAACCCCTCCTCCATCCAATCCATGCCTAGGTCACCCTAGGAGACTGCTGAGAAAGGTCCCTTTATATATGTGCAGGTGGGCATGCCACAGAAGGAAAAGGTCTACCTATTACCCCACTGTGACCACTCCCTCATCAGTGAGACTCTTTTCTATCGACTCAAACAACAGATCACCCTTGATTGGGTAATGGGAGCGAAGACCGTTCCAAGTGCCTGGGGAAGGACTCAAGACATTAGTGGGCTACTGCAATCTCCCCTTGCAAGTTGGGGTCAAAGGTTTTCAGCACCCCTTCTCCATCATCAGAGGACTTGAGGTGCCCCTCTACATAGGCTCAGATTGCCTTATTAGACTAGGAACTTATGTGGATTTTGTGAACAACATCCTCTGGAGTAGGATGGAAGGAGAGCCGGTGGAGTTCTCTGGTGCCCGTCCATCATTACGGGCTAGTCAGACGATTCCTCAAGTTTGTGAAGTGGTCAGTGCAGAAGACATCCAAATACCTGGGAGGGTACAGGATTGTCCCCTGCAGATACAGGTGACCCGAGGACAAGTGGTCTCAGACAATCTGGTCTTCTTCAGTCCAAACTCCCGCTTTGAGGAGCTGGGCCTAGCCATGGGTCCCATACCCTGCATGGAGGCCACAGCTCCCTCACTACACTTATTGCTCACCAATCCAAACACTGATCGCATTCACTTTGTGAAAGGCGAACCGCTGGGATTCCTAGTGGGAGAATCATTCCCAAGTGTGGAATTGAGTCTCCAGATTATTGGGGAAGCCCCTGTTTCCTGGAACATCTGTGAAGGGGGGGGGGGGAACCTCTGGATGTGTAAGATCCTCACCCCGAGGCCTCCTCACCTTACAGTTTGTCTGGCCACTTAGTGCAGTGACCTCTCAAGTGGACCTAGAGTCTGACCATCTGATTTTGTCAAGTAAACTTGATGAGGCTGTTAGTTCCCTCACCCACCAGGAGGGGGGAGCCCCATGCTGTCCAAGCCATCGAGGTCTCCTATCTCCAAGATGAGATTGAGGAGAAGGTTGAAATACCCCCGAACAAACCTGTTCTGGGATTTGACAAAATGGTTGTGGGAAAACTTGCTGAAGCAGACGCCTGCACTGATGAGTCATAAAGGGCCCAAATAAAAGAACTGCTGTACTGACATAAGGACCTGTTGCCACTGACACCTATGACTGTGATCTCACCGACCTACATGTCACCCGTATTCCTACGGATCCAAACAGTAAACCCATCTTTGTGAGACAGTATAAAATCCCATTGGCCTCCTATGAATCTGTTCATGAAATCATCAATTCCCTAGAACAAAAGGGAATTATACGCCAATGCAACAGTACTTACAATGCTCCGCTGTGGCCTGTCATCAAGAAAGACTCCAGCTGGCGCTTAGCTTTGGACTATCGCCAGCTCAGTAAAAAGGTACCTCTATCCAGATGGCCTATGGCACATCTGGAACAGAACTTAGCCACCATCAAGGGCGCAAAGTACTTTACAAGCCTGGATCTGGCCTCAGGATTTTGGACTATACCTGTCCATCCAGAAGACCAACATAAGCTGGCTTTTACCTTTGGTAGGCGACAATATACTTGGAATCGGACACCGTTTGGTTATCTGAATGCACCAGCAGACTTCAATATTTTCCTGCATAAGGCTTTGCCTGATGCTGAGACTAGAGGCACCCTCGTCTATGTAGACGACATAAGAACATAAGATATGCCATACTGGGTCAGACCAAGGTCCATCAAGCCCAGTATTCTGTTTCCAACAGTGGCCAATCTAGGTCATATGTACCTAGCAGTTTCCCCAAGGGACACAAGTTCCATAATGCTTGTATTGGTTCAAGCATTGATATCCTGGGTCCCTTCTTAATAATGGTTTATGGACCTTTCCTCCGGGAACTTGTCCAAACCTTTTTTAAACCCAGCTACACTAACAGCCTTTACTACATCCTCCGGTAACAAATTCCAGAGTTTGATTACACGTTGAGTGAAAAAATATTTTCTTTTATTAGTCTTAAATAGTTTACCCTGTAGCTTCATTGCATGTCCCCTAGTCTTTCTATATTCTGATAAGGTAAACAATCGATCTACATTTACCCGTTCCACTCCGTTCATTAATTTATACACTTCTATCATATCTCCCCTCAGCCGTCTCTTTTCCAGGTTAAAGAGCCCTAACCTTTTTAGCCTTTCTTCATAGGAGTATCCTTCCATCCCCTTTACCATTTTGGTGGCTCTACTCTGAACCTTTTCTAAAATTGCTATATCCTTTTTAAGATACGGCGACCAGAATTGCACACAATATTCAAGGTGCGGTCTCACCATGGAACGATATAGAGGCATTATAATATCTTTTGTTTTATTTTCCATTCCTGGTGAAGAGCACCAGTTTTACTGACCATTTGCAAGAAATAGAGCATGTTTTCCAGCAACTGAAAGCTGCGGGAGCAAAGCTGTCCTTGTCAAAGGGCCAATGGTGCCGGAAATCCCTCAATTATTTGGGTTACGAAGTTTCTGCTGATGGACTGTGGCCTCAAAGGAAAAGAATTGCAGCCTTGCAACAACTCAAACGTCCAACCAACGTGAGTGAGCTGCGCTCATTCTTGGGTATTTGCAATTATTGCCACCAATTTGTGGACCAATATGCGGAGATTTCCTAACCCCTGGTCAAACTCCTCAAAAGAGATGAACCTTGGGCATGGAATCCCGACCAAGAGGCAGCTCTAAAAGAGCTGAAGGCTGCTTTGAGTCGAGTTCCCTGTCTTGCCTATTCAGAGAGTGGCAGAGAGTTCTTTGTGGAACTAGGTTTAACGATCACTCTATGAGTGCTATTCTGTACCAGATGCATGACACAGATAGGAAAGTTATTGCCTATGCCAGCAATGCTTTAACAGAAGTGGAGAAGAAATACACTGACTGTGAGAAGTCCTTGTTGTCCACAGTCTGGGCCCTCCAATATTTGCACAGTTATATCCAAGGTTGGTTGTCGAGACGCATCACCAACCCATCAAGTTCCTTTGTTTCCTAGACCTTAGCTCTTCAGGGATGGCCCCTAGAAGTAAGGTATGCTCAAAACCGCAAGGATGCAGCCACACAGGGCCTGGCTGAATTGCACGATTGCACTGCCAGATTAGTGGGTAATTTAGACACCGAGATGGAGTCATTTACACCTGAGCCTTCTCCTCATCGTCCTTATGATGAGAACCTCTGTAAAGGCTACCCCAAAGTGTATGTGGACGGTTGTGCTTATCGTCGACAGCCTGACCATGAACTGGTAGCAGATATAGGTGTAGTTTGGAACCAGAACTACCCTTGTGAACCCTTGAAGTACTGTCTGGGTACCAAGACTAATCAATATGCTGAGCTAGTTGCAGCACTGGCAGCTCTCCAGTCCGCTGCTCAGGGAGGGGTTTGCACCCTAACCATCTGTACTGACTCAGACTACGTCCGACAGAATTTTGTTTCCCACTTACCCATTTGGAAATCTAACAATATGCTGAATTCCAAAGAGAAACCTGTCAAACATGCCAAATTAATTCTGGCCTTCGACAAGGTAACTCATGAAAATGACATGACCATCTACTGGAAGAAAGTGAAAGGTCATTCCTGTGTTGACAATCCTGACAAGATGGGAAATGATCTTGCTGATCAGCTTGCCAAGGAGGGTGCTATCTCTGGAGACCTCTGGCAGTTGGAGGCCCCTGAGACCAATGGGCTCCGAACTGTGAAGGCTGTTACCAGGCGACAAGTCCAACTATCCACCATGCCCCCTGTGGTTCAATGGTGTAGCGAGATCACAGATCTCGACCTCGTGCAAGCCCAGAAACAAGATCCTACTCTCGGACGTTTCTACTCTTTTCTGCAAAACCCCCAGGAACACCCATTAACTCTGGAGGATTGTCAGGACAATGAGGAACTGATGATCCTCTACATCTCCAAGGACATGTTCCACCTCCAGAAAGATCTGCTGATTCAGACAAGCAAGCATGGTATTGTGCAATGGGTGGTACCTCGGGCCGTCCGTAGAGTTATGTTACAACACGCTCATGACGAGCCTTGTGCCGGTCATAGAGGTGACAGAGTAACCTATGACATGTTAAAACAAGTGGCCTACTGGCCCCACATGTACCAAGATGTCCAATTGTATACTAAAGGTTGTCTAAGCTGTTGCAGATTTCAACCTGCAGCTCCTTTTCATAGAGCACCTTTGAGAAACAAAGGTCTGACTATGCCTTGGTCTGATCTCCAAATTGATTGGATTAGCCCCATGCCCCGATCCTCTTGAGGCAACAAATATATGTTGACCGTTACCTGCTTATTTACCAAGTGGGTCGAGTGCATCCCAGCACCTAACTGTACCACCGAGACCACGGCCACCTTGTTGTTAAACCATGTTTTCAGCAGGTGGGGCCTACCCATGCGAGTGGAATCCGACCAGGGTTCCCACTTCACGGGACAAGTCATCAAGCATCTGTGGACGTTACTGGGAGTGAAAGCCAAAGTCCACATTGCTTATCGTTCACAATCCTCTGGACAGGTGGAGAGAGCAAACAAAACTATCATCAGTATCTTGAAAAAGTATGTTTCTTCCTCTGGGAAGGACTGGGACATCAAGCTGCCCTTGGTCCTGATAGATATCAGAGCCACTCGTCATCGTGCTACTGGTGTGTCTCCTTTTGAGATGATGACAGGTAGGGCCATGGTTTTACCCCTTCATCTTCTTTACAGGACTAATGACGTGAACCTCGTGTCTGCTACAACTGCTCATGAATATGTTGCCCACTTAAGACAACACTTGCAAAGTGCCTTTGCCTTTGCCCAAAAGAATTTGGACACTGCTGCTAGGGGTAGGAAAGCCTACTATGATTTGAGGACTACCTCTAAAGAATACCAGATTGGCGATAAGGTATTCTACTACAATTTTGGTAAGAATAAGGTCAAAGACTGTAAATTTCTACCTAGCTGGAATGGTCCATTTCCTATTGTGGATAAAGCCTCCCCTGTTGCTTTTCAAATTCAAATGAAGACAGCTACTGAGAGGGAAGGCTCCCTTAAATGGGTCCACATTAATCAGCTTAGACCGTGTCATCCCAGTAAGCTCCTTCCTGAAGAACCTCTTGATGAAGTGAGTGATGCTAACCTTGAGGCAGGATAGCCTATTTGTTCTATTTTACAGATGGAAAACCGAACTTTGAAGGTCCTGTTCCTGATTTTGCTGTTAGCGGGATCCGAAGTTGCCCGATTGATTGAGCCTGGCCCACCTTCTGGTGTTGTGCTACCGGATACGCCTGGTTTCCTGATCATACAGTCTCAGACTGTCACACAGAAAGTCTTTGTGTCACTGGATCCCTGACATGTTTTACAGAAACATTTTGATATTTCTGTTACACGCACATCTAACACACAACAGTGGTTAAAACTACAGCAAAATTGTCTATGCTTAAAGATCTTTTGAACGATGAGCGTACTTTCATGCAACCAATACGTGATCTTACTTATCATTTGTTTAGAGAACTAGACAATAGCATCAGTAACTTGATTCAAGGACAGATTCCTTCATATTTGGTATCTACAGACCTTATTACAGAAGCTTTTGCTAAAATAGCCTGACCTCACATTGAGCCACTCCAGATCCAGATTTTGGATGTGTTTCGAGGTCATGAGATTGACTTCACTGCAGCCTTGATCTATCTTCTGGACTATAAGGACTCTCACACAGTTGAACTGTCTATTGACCAAGAAAACCTTGCAATTGCTGATTACAATTTTGATTCATGTGATGTGGACATTTTACGAACTGATTTTATGTCACATGCCATTGTGCCTGGTATTTTCTTTCTGTTGGTGCTCCAGTTCCTTATCTCCTTGTATCAACAGAGACAGATTCTTACTCTTCGTCTCTCTGTACGTCCTGCACTTCCACTACCTGCCATGCGTCTGCAGGATTTGCTGGAACGTCACACTTGTGAATAGTGTCGCCATTTTCTTTTCAAGTTATCCATTACTCTTAATTGAGTTGTCTTTTATCATAGATAGCATGTGTTTATTTTACACATTGCTTATCATTACATTTGAGTGTTCACTTTGGTGTTACACTAACACATTATATTGCATTACCAATATACCTTTTCGGTTAAGGTACACTATATACTCTTGAGTTTGAAGTTAACACACATTTTCTTGATTGAATTGACTTGACTGTACCTATGTCATTTTATTTTAACTTCTTTTATTGCTTGAGTGTATTCACAGTATTATTCCTCATGCAGTATTGCTTTCATATATATTGTGCTTGACGTATTATCCACTTATTATGCTTTAGTCAACCATTTGTCATTTGGTTCTGACCTGCACAGTAGTACTGCTAGTTAGGTTTTGTATGACGGAGTGTACTCCCTTGTAGAATACTCCATCTTACAAGGGGGGGGGGAGATGTAGGGTTTTACCCCTGCAATTCTACACCTGCAGTTCTCCGGCCTGCTCAGCAGCTTAGGCCTGAACCAAGCTGAACAGACAAGATGGATTCCTCACTACACTTTCGCTGTGTTCAGCTACAGACTTGACCTCCAAGCAACTGCTTGCGCAGCATTTCTATGTGTGCATACAGAAGCCATTGTTCCTGGCCAATTCATTGCCCACATGCAAGAACATCTGCTTCTCCGGTGCTTATCTATAGCTGGTTCTACTGGCCTTGGACACTTGTACCTATGCCCAGAAAACTACATACTGTTTTCTCCGCATGACATCTTACTATGGATCCTTTGTCTGCAAGAAGATGCCCGTCATCTACCTCCTGATTCGCTGAGAACACCTCGGACTGGCTTATGCCAACCAATCACTGGACCTATGACGGAGAATCATCACAAAGAATAATACAGACTGCGCAGAAGAACTTACACAAACCTTACACGGTATTTCGCTGTTTGTGCCCTGCTTACCTGGTTTCTGCTACCTGATCTGCCTGCAAGACAGCCACACTACATGTGGGCAAGGCTGTTCTCCTAAGGTCTGAGATAAGACTTTCACAGATACCTCCGGTTCTGTGTTCTACTGCAGCTCGCCTCCGGAAAGGCTGTAGCCTGCGTTATCTAGCTTAGCTGCCTCCTTGGACGTGCTGCTCCAGAGTCTCCGGACATCAGCCCCGAGTGGCAGACGAAGCTAAGGTACCGACTTATCTCTCTCCTCCTCCGGATGGGCAAGGGTAGTTAGAAACTTATTCCATAACTTTCCTCAGTGCAGAGCAAATCAGTGACGTCTGGTTACTAGTTAGTGATTTATTACTTTGTCCAATTGTAATTCTGTGTCGTAACAAATTTCTATCTCATGTTTCTAATTATATATATATATATATGTTTGTATATTTTCCTACCTGGCTGTCCATAATAAAATCTAATATATATATATACACACCAGACTCATTTCGTGGCTCATTGCCAGAATAACTCACAGAACGTCGGGCTGGGTATCAGTAGCCAATTTCCCCTAGACATAACGGAGAGCCTAACTAACTAACTTATTTTTGTGCTACTAATAATCCCTACAGCTCTCCTCTAATTATCTTCACTTGAACCCATCCAAATCCACAGCCATGTGGGTTTCTCTGAGTACTCCCTGTCCAGTCATCGCCCCTCAAATCGACTCCACTTCAGTTCCCCTTACTTCATCCTTCCGTTATTTAGGTGTAACACTAGACTCGCCTCTTTCTTTTCACAACCATGTGTCTTCTATCACCTGTCGCTCCTTCTATGTACTACGACAAATTAGAGCAGTGCGTTCCCTACTGTCTCCTTCTTCACTCATCACTCTATTGCTGGCTTTGGTGATGAGCAAATTAGACTAGTGCAATGTGGTCCTAGCAAACTTACCATCCTATCAGCTTCAGCGCCTACAATTATTACAAAACACGGCAGCACGTCTCGTTACACATGCTCGGTGGTCTGATCACATCACTCCTCTCCTTCACCACCTCCACTGGTTACCCCTCCGAGATAGGTTTCAATACAAGTTTCTTATTCTGACACATAGGGCACTCCATACATCAAATCCACTTTATTTGGCAAATCTCATCTCTCTTCATACCTCTTATCGACAACTTCGGTCATTACATGCTAACTAGCTTTCCTTACCTTCTCCCTCCCAGGCCCATCTGGAACAAACTCGTCACGCTGCCTTCTTCATTCTTGGTCCCTCACTCTGGAACGCTCTACCTTCTTCCCTCCGTCTGGAACCCTCCTACCCAAAATTTAAAAGTTTACTAAAAACCCATCTATTCGAACAGGCTTTTGAGCTTCCCTGTGGATAATCCTACCTAGCTATTGTTTGTTTGTCTGCTTTCGCTGACTTTACTATTCCCTCTACTTCTCTCCTATAATGCAATGGCGTTCCTTTCCTTTTTCTATGGCGTAGACATGTTTATTGTAAACCGCTCTAATGTCTCGACAAGGGCGGTATATTATATGTATAAATAAAGATAAAGCCCAGTCCTTCCGGCCCAAGGTTGCTGTCCTCTAGTGGGATTTGAACCCCTGACCTTCCAGCCTGAGGTACCTTGCCCCAACCACTAGGCCATTCCTCCCTCCATAGGCAGGAGTAAGTGTGGCAGACGGTATGCAGTACAGTACATGGTCGTTGCCTACCAACATTCGCTATTACACTGGGCATTCTTCAAAAAGGGACTTTTCCCTTATCTGTGCCCTTTTAATAGGAAGGCTTTTGGTCAGCCATCATTGGGATGGTCTAGTGACTCAGTACATATTGCCTTGGCCAATAGGTCTGACTATCAAAATATTGACTGAATGCACTAGACATTTGCCCATGCTGGAGCCGAGTGTGAAATATATCATGAAAATTTACTATGGAGCAGGGATGTTGCGTTACGTTTTGGGACCAGGTTGGCAGGGATCAAACAGAGCACTTTATTTCAAGAAGGGAGGTGAGCTCTCTCATCAATTTTTCACCTTCTCTCCCTCTGACAAAGAAGAATAGGAAGAGAATATTGATTGTTATGTGGTGTCCCCGGTTTTATGTTTTACATGAGCACAGGTAGCGTTGCTGCGGGGCAGTAGGATAGCTGCAGAAGATTATGGGTTGTTATGGGAGTAGATTCAGCTCTTTCTGGTCTGCCCTCTCAGAGGTATGCCACAAAAGGGAGCAGATAATCATGTGAAACCACAGGAAAAAACAGTCCAAAACGTGATTATTGTAGTAGGAAAGACAAGTTTATTATAAATTATAGGCCACCCGACACAGGCCGTGTTTCGATTACCCTTCGTCAGGGGTGGAACTGGTAAACACACTCAATGTAGCATATGGAGAACCTTCCAAGATGTGACCAATATGAAATAAACCTAGATGCCAAATTGATCGTGGGACACCTTCTTACTACCAACCATATGAAACGATTGTGCCTGGAGTATTGCTGGATGTTCCTTATATGCAAAGGTTAAATTAGACCTTACCTGATAATTTTCTTTCCTTGAGTCCCTTCAGAGCATTCCAGACGCATGAGTTATGCCCTGTCACCAACAGATGGAGATTGAGAATCATTGGTTTTAATGATGTCATCTTAAAAAGGGATCTTTGCAGATCTGCTCATACCAGTATTTTGATTAACAGAACAGACTCCTCTACAACGTTATCCAATCATGAACTTAACTGATCAACAACTATTTACATGAATAATACTCAGAAATGGGAAGATGCTGCTTGAAAGGGAACCGAGAAGAAAATCTCCCTCTGAATCTGGAGCTGGCTCCCCCCCACAGAAGGCACCAGGGGGCACCAAAGCCCAAAGCATCGGACAGGCGCAACTGCACAAACTAAATCCTTACACGTCCGGGCTCGACAAGACAGAACCAACAGGGTGAATTCTGGACTGGAGTGGAGGGACAAGGAAAGAAAATTAACAGGTAAGGTCTAATTTCATCTTCCTCATCGTCCCGCCAGTTCTAGTCCAGATGCATGGGATGTGCCATAACAGTACTTAACTATGGGAGGGACATGCAAGCCCAGCCTGCAACACTCGCGCACTGAACCACACATCTTCTTGCTCCTGAACAACCAAGCAGTAATGACGCACAAAGGAATGAAGCAACGACCGCATCACCAACTTACAGATGTCTATCAGAAGAACTAGCCAAAACGCCACCCACGAGGCCGCCTGAGCTCTCACTGCATGGGCCTGCAACCACTCCGAACCGAATGATGCTTAAGCAAATAGTGGAAGCAATAGCCTCTGTCAGCCAACGCGCAATCGATGCCTTTAACACCACCGCTTTGCGAGGTCCTCCAAAAAGGACAAAGGGGTGATCCAATTTTCTAAAATCAAGGGTCTGCTTAAGATACTGTTGAAGGACCCATCGAATATCCAACAGCCGAAGATGACGAGATTCAGAATCTTCTCTCAAGGTGAAGAACATGGGCAATGTGACCATGTGATTAGGTGAAATGCCGACGCCACCTTAGGGAGAAAGGAAAGAACTGGCCCAGTGACGACCTTCTCCTTAGAAATCCGCAGGAAAGGCTCTCTATACGACAAGGCTTGCAGCTCGGAGATACGATGCAACAAGCAAATGGCTACTGAGAACACAGCCTTCAGCCTAAGTTAAGTTCAGGGTTTCAGCTTTCAGTGTTCACGGTCTTAATATGCACACAAAGCGACAACTCCTTTATAAGGAATTAGATAGGTTACAATGTAATGTGTTTCTTGAATAAAACATACATTTATTGGTTAAGAAAGAATGGCGTCTGTCCAACGCCCGGTATCCCCACAGATATTTTGCCCCCAATTGCATGGAGAAGAAAGGAGGAGTAGCAATTTGGCTGTCAGACTGGCTCAGCCTCAGATCCAGGGAGTGGGAAGGGGGGTAGGCATTTGATGGTTAAAGCTGCATGGCATGGCCAAGTCTATACCCTGATGGGGCTTTATGCACCAAATCAGAATCAGGCCAGTTTTTATCAGGCTGTGTTGCAGCCCATTATAGACTTTGCAGAGGACCACATTATTTTGGGGGGGATTTCAATTTGGTGTTGGACCCTGCATTAAATAGGTCACGGGGTGGGGAAGTAAAGATGGGCAAGCATTGGAAAAGCCTCAAACTGCTGATGCAGAAATTGGGAATGACTGATGTTTGTCGAGATCTGAATGGACAGTGAAGGAATTATTCATATTATTCAGTGGGGCATGAGTCCTTTTCAAGGACAGATATGATTTGGGTGGATAGGGGGTTTGCAACAAAGGCACTCCAGGGTGATACAGGGCAGAGTATTTGGTCAAGACCATGTGCCGGTATGGGGGGGATGGGGGTGAACCGGGCAATGGTGGAAAATAAATGAGGCATTGCTGGATGACTCAGAGAAGGGGACCAGTATTGTAGCAGTGACTGGAGATTATTTAGAATCTAATTCTGATGGCCAGTGCACACTGGGGTAGTCTGGGACGGTCTCAAATCCGTGTTTCGGGGGAAGCGTATAGTGATAGGAATGTATAAGAAAAAAATGAGATGCAAGAGGGAGGAAAGCTTGCGGAAACAAATTGGGATTTTGGAGGGTCAACAAAAGGGGGGCAGGAAGCTACAACAGCTAAAGGAAGCATGTATAGCTCTATCTGAGTTAGAGTTGGAGGACATTAAGTTTAAATTGGAGTGTCTTCAACAGAATTATTATGAATTCGGTAATAAGGAAAGCAGGCTATTGGTTCACAAGCTGAAGAGACAACAAACTCGGAATTATATTACCAAATTAAGCGCTGAGGAGGGGGGGATAAGCTTCAGAAGAGATTTGTGGAGTTCTTCTGGAAGTTGTATATTCCAGAGAAAGGGGCTTCACAGGTGATATAGTGGCATTTTTGCAGGGACTTGGATTGCCATCCTTGACTCTGGAAGAGGTGGAGGCCTTATCCAAACCTATTATATCTTCTGAGGGGTTGGGGTCATTAATGGGCTGCCCTTGAATAAGTTTTATTTAACTAGGCTTATATACTGCTTTTCTACCAGTCAAAGCAGTGTACATTTAGGTATTGTATATATACTTTTCCCTTGACCCTAAAGGGCTCACAGTCTATGTTTTTATACCTGAGGCAACAGTGGGTTAAGTGCCTTGCCCGAGGCCACAAGGAGCACCTGTGGGACTACAAACCCCAGTCCTTCTGGCCCAAGATTACTGTCCTCTAGTGGGATTCAAACCCCTGGCCCTCCAGCTGGAGGTAAGTTGCCCTATCCACTAGGCCACTCCTCCCTTATAAGGTCTGTGAACCTGCAGTAGTGGATATACTTACTAGAATGTATAATTCCTTTGTGGAGGGATTCTCACTGGAAGAGTCAATGCGCACTGCAGATATAATTATCTTACATAAGACGGGGAAAGATCCAGCTCAGTGTGGGTCCTACCAACCCATCTCCTTACTGGGCATGGACTTTAAAATCTTTACACGAGTGCTGACGAATCATTGGTAGTGTTGCCAAATTAGTACACCCTATCAATCTGGCTTTGTACCCAGCAGACAGATTTCCGATAACATACGTAAAGTTCTAAATCTCCTATGGAAAGGACAGAAGCATGGGGGGGGGGGGCTTGTGTTTCTTGCGGTCTATGCCGAAAAGGCCTTCAACAGGGTATATTGGCTCTTCCTGTTTATTACATTGGAAGGGATGGGAATGAGGGGGGATCTTTCATGCAGTGGGTGCAAGCAGTATACCAGAGTCCTTTGGCACGAGGTGAACGGGAGGTATTCAGAGCCCTTTGAATTAAAGTGAGGGATGAGGCTGCCCTTTGTCCCCTCTTTTATTTGCGCTGGCCACGGAACCTTTGGCCCAGAAGGTGCGGAAATGTGCGAGGATTGAAGGAGCGCGGTAGGGAATCAAGAATTCAAACTTTCTGTTTGCTGATGATCTGCTCATCACTCTCTCTCTTGGCCAGAGGTCTCTTTGAAGGCGCTTGTGGTAGTATTGGAGGCTTATGACAAGGGGGTAGGATTTAAGATGAACACCTGCAATTCAAACATTTTGAATATCTCCCTTGATGAAGAACGCTGTGGGAGGGTGAAGGCGGATTTCCCATTCTGATGGACAGCTACGAGTATTAAGTATCTTGGGATAAATCTGACTGCCAGATTGGCGACCTTGTTTGAGGTGAATTATCTCCCCCTGTGGGATAAGATTATGGGAGGCTTGGATAGGTGGCGAGGGTTGAACTTATTGTGGTTTGGGAGAATTGCTACGGTGGTTCTGCCGTGCTTATTGCATTTATTGACTACACTGCCAGTGGGGATCCCGGGGAGTTTTTTAGAGAAGGCCCAAAGGAGGTTTATGCTGGTTATTTGGGGGAAGGGGAAGCCACGGATAGCAAAACATATTTTATTCCATCATAAGACCCAGGGAGGATTGGGAGCACGGCACCTAGCTCGATACTATGAAGCAGCGCGTTTGCGATCCATGCTAGAGTGGTTGCCTGAAGGAGATGAGGATTGGGTAGAGCTAGAAGAGCAGTTTGGGGGGAGAAGAGGTCTAGGTGATGCTCTCTGGATAGTGGGGGCCAATGAGGCTGGAAAAAGGACAATGAATCCATTTGTGAGGCTTACTTTTGCGGTGTGGCTAAAGTGGAAGAAAAGATGTTTGATGGATAGGGGTTACTCCTATTTAACACCTCTCGAGGGAGGCCGGGAGTTTCCCCTGGAGGGGATGGAGGGTGATTTAAGAGATGTGAGGCCAAGGGATTGAAACGGTTGGGGCAGTTTTTGGAGAATGGGTGTATTAGTGGGTTTGAGCAGTTGAGGGAGGAGTACGGACTGGGAGTGGGGGATTTTCTTTTTTACTTTCAAATTAAGAATTTCCTGCAGAAACAGGTAGGGAGTGAGTTGGCCAGTGGAGGAGATCTTCAAGGATGGGAGTATGAAGGGTGCTACATCGAGATTCTGTCAGCTATTGGATGGAAGAGGAGGGACTAAGGATTGGCATCAGTTGGGCTGGGAACGAGACTTGAGCACGGATTGGGACAGGTCACAATGGGGGAAGGTGTTTAATGGCCTGTCGCACGTAACTTGTTAGAATAGAATTATAAGATGCTATACCGTTGGTAAATGATGCCCACAAATCTTAAGAGAATATATGGTCGGGATCTGAGGACTGCTGTAGACAGTATGAGCAGATGGGCAGTTTTTCCTTGTATGGTGGGACTGTAGTAAAATTCAAATGTTTTGGAGGAGGTGTTTAAGATGCCCTCTTGCTCCCCAGCCAGCGGTGGCGCTATTTAATGTGGGTTTGGATGATATGACCCCTGAAGTGATTATTAAAGCGGGGTGTGGGGTGACTCGCTTGGCAATTGCTCAAGTGTGGAAGCAAATGGAGCCACCGAGGTTGGAGACATTGGGGAAAAAATTACATTACATTTACCTGATGAGTAAATTCACTGCATGAAGTATTATAGACTGGGGAAATTTGTTAAAGTGTGGTCTAAATACTCTGAATGGAAGAGTTGTCATTAAGTGGTGTGGTATATGTACAGGGAGGCCATGATATCTGTGGGGTACCATCCCCTGGGAGGGAAATAGCAAGAAAAAAAATCACACTCACATACTGTACGACCCCCTTGCCAATCTCCCCACATCCAACATCACACACCCACTGGTCCCATTCCTATCTCAAATTGTCCACGCATACCGAGGAAGGATGTTCCACTATGACCTATTAAGAGCAATGGGACCTCAACTCCACTTCCAACCATCCAAACCCCACTGTTTCTGTACAAACCTCTCCCCCTTACCCAGGGGAGTAAGCAAACATTTGACGTAACATTGGCCATTTGCCAATCTTCAGGTACTGCTGATTTTAAGACTAGGGGACATGCAATGAAGCTACAGTGTAACCCGTTTAAGACTAATAACAGAAAATATTTTTTCACTCAACGTATAATGAAACTCTGGAATTCGTTACCGGAGGATGTAGTAAAAGCTGTTAGTGTAGCTGGGTTTAAAATAGGTTTGGACAAGTACCTGGAGGAAAAGTCCATAAACCATTATTAAAGAGGACCCGGGAAATCCACTGTTTACCCTGGGACAAGCATTGTGTAATCTGTGTACCTTTTTGGAAACCTGCCAGGTACGTGTGACCTGGATTGGCCAATGGAAACAGGATATACTGGGCTTGATGGACTTTGGACTGACCCAGTATTTTTGATGTTCTTATGGTCTCTACTACCTCTATATTCCAGTCCTCTTTAACAATGGTTTATAGACTTCCTCCAGGAACTCGTCCAAACCTGCCGGTGCACCCATGTCGCAACAGAAAGAAGGAGCCTGCCTGTTTCTCTTCTTATTTTTTTTTTTTAGGTTCATAAAGGACCAGGCTCTGCTGCTAATAGGTACCCCGAGCCTTCTCCCAAGGGCTACAAGGCGTATGCAGCGCTGTAGAGACACATGAAAAAGAAGGTCCCAGAGATGAAGCCTGACGTACAGACTCAGGTAGTTTTTTCCAGGGACCAAAGGATTACTGCAAGGTGTGAGGTGGAGAAATGAGGAGGACCCCACACTCATCCCTTGGTCCTCTGTGGAGCTGTATCTAATCACTCTTAACTTTTCTTTTTCTTTTTTGAAACTGTGAAGTCCTACAGTGGAGTCCAGACTGCACAGGAGCTCATCACTATCTGCTGGAGACTGAGAAATACTGGTATGAGCAGATCTGCACAGATCCTTTATAGGGTGACATCATCAGTGGTTCTCAATCTCCATCTGTTGGTGATACAGTATAACTCACGCGTCTGGACTGGACTGGAGGGATGATGAGGAAACAGAATTTCATCTTCCTGCTCAATGCTACAGAATTTCCTGTAAGGGAATATCTGCCATTCAGATCCACCATGACGCCATGAGATTCACCATAGCCTGGTAAAGCTTGGTTGAGGGTGTGGCATGTTCATCTCTTTCCTCATTACGTACAAGAATAAGCAGTAAAATCTTGCCTTTAGTGAATGCCAAGAATATCCATGAGAATGTCAACAGGTGTCTTATTCAGTCCAGAAAGTCACTGGACTGACCTCAGGAGATCTCACGCTTGGATCCTGCAGGAAAGATCTCTACCAGTCGATGATGGGAGGGAAACCTGCATCTGATGAGTGGATCCTGAGTCCCTTTGCCCACCACCTCCACCAAATCCTCCATGTCATCCAACAGGCTCTGGAGGGATTTGTAACCATATCTGGAGAGCTTCAGCTGGTAGCCATGAGTCTGATGGAACACTCCGGCAAACTGGCCAAAGGTGGTCCCCTGAGGCTGCTGCAACAAGACTATGAGTACTTCTTCCTTCAGAATGGGATCATGATGTATGTTTCGACACTGGCTTGATCCCGGTGACGGTGCTGATATGTGGTTGACTTCCAAGGGGCATAAGGTGGTATTTTGGATCATGCTTGGAGATGCTGGATTTGGAGACCATTTCAAAGCAGAATCCTCACAGCCTTCAGTGGCTGCATTCTTTGTGAACTGAGGTGAAGAGAGAGAGGGTCCAAATGGCTTCTGGCCTTGACAAGAAGCCCCAGGCCCAGTTTTGGAAGCTAAAAGGAAAACAGAGGACACAAATTACATCAAGATAAAAATGAAGGGAAAGAGAGGAGGTGCATGAGAGAAAGAGCTACAATGCTGTCACATCCTACCTTTCTGTAATTTAACAATACACTTGCTCCATTTATAGGGATCTGAGAGCGTAATATTGGGCACTCGCCGAAGAAAGCTTATGGTGTCCTTGCATCCCAGGTCTTTCCTGAGTTTCTCTAAGTCTATCTTACATTCTTTCTTCAAAATCTCTTTCAGCTGTTTAATACCTAATCCAGACGAAAATCTCGGCAGTGAAAGTAACTTCCAAATCTTATCAAGACCTGCCAACAAAGGGAAAATTACTACTACTACTAATAATCATTTATAAAGATAGAGACAGAAGACCATGATCAATGCTGATTTTTAAACTGAAGATTAGGTTCAATGACTGGGTCCATCTTAAAAATGCAGGAACTACAAGTTCATAGCATCAAATGGGGCAAAACCAGATATAGCTCACCCTGTTCAGATGACATGGGGCCACATGGCCACCCTACTAACTGTGCATCACCGCGTTAATATTGTTCCCCAGTAATGTCCTAGAGCAACACTGGGGACTGGCGATCATCAGATGATATAATAAGTTCAGTTTCAATAAATTAATTCTAACTTGTTCATATAAGTCTAATTATTCAAGTTGGTATGGCATTTATGGCCTTCCGAGAATGATAGGTGCCTAGAACTACTCTGAGGCACGTTGGATCTGAAAATTACCCCATCTTGCAGGACTGCTTTTGTCAACTTTATGGAAGAAAGGCAGTACCTGGTGTAGTCTTCTGGTCAAGAGGTGAAGCCGTTGGTTTTGGAGGTATCACTGGAGCAGAGGTCTTTGTGTGGGCCTCTTGAGGTTTCCTCAGAGAATGGCCTAGGATGGAAGTGGACAAGGACAAATTGAAAGAGGAAAACAAGGTACCTGGTTCCTCTTTGTAACATAAAGAAAACACCTTGTCAATGACTCCCAGATCCTAACCACACTCTTGATGCCTACTATACAAGATTGGCCCAAGGGCTTTTGCCACTCTAGGAAGAAACCCTGGCATGCTGTTCCCCCTCCCCTCCTGGGCCGCCCTCCTTCCTTCCCTGTGCTGAGCCGTGCTGCCGCTGATTCTGGCAGCAGGGTCGGGGGGGGGGGAAGGGCAGCTCGGCGGCAGCGCTTCTGACCACTCCGACACAACTTCAGGGTTCAGAAGCGGCAGGCCATGTGTGCCGAAGCACATGGCCTGCCACTGCCGCCAAGTCAACCCCACCACCGGAATCAGCGGCAGCAGAGAGCAGTGGCATTGCTCGGCTCAGCATGAGGAGGTGGCAGGCCATGTGTGCCATGCTGCCCACGGAGGTCTACTTCCCTAGGCGATCACCTAGGTTCGCCTAGTGGACGGGCCAGCCCTGTTACTATGCCCCTCATTCAGCTCTCGGCCTCAAGTATCCAAAGACAATTTCAAATTTCATTCTGCAACTTTAAACCAGTTTCCAAATTTATTTAGTGAGATGCTATAACATAGTATTGAATTTTGCATTTAAAGCCACCCATGTCTGTCTCCCTCCACTTCCCGATTCCATCTATTTTTCACCTGATCACAGGCTCCATCCTCACTACCCCTTGACCAGGCTTTCAGATGCTATTCTGATGTTCTTCTCTCCCCCATCGCCATGGCCTCATCCATGTTAGTCAAGCATCACACTCCACCCACCCCTGCCATTCTCATATCTCCTGCACGTTAACTGTAAGCTTCTTTTCTGCACTTTAGGTGCATCCCTCGTCAGTGCTACCTTCAAGAAAAGTGTGCAAACCATCCTGAAAGCTGGATATTGTGACTAAAGGGGACATAGAGAGCTTGTTTTTTGGCATCCCTACTCAGGACTCCCATCTAGGGTGTATTAAGATGTTGGTTTCAGTGACGTAGATGCAAACACATTAAGGATATGGCTAAAGGGTTGGCACTGTACACATCAAAGAAACAGTATGCAATTATCCTTCAAGGAAACAGTCCCACAGCTATCTGCCTCCCCATACCTGATAAGCTGTTATTGGATGGATCTTCTGAAGGGCTGCATTTTGATGGTTCCTCAGTTTTATGTGTCTTCAGACATGTAGAGTCAGTAGTGTCCATTGATACTGGAAAACCAGCGAAGCTGACCCTAACGGATCCACCTGGGAGCCAGAAGGTTGGTTTAGGAAGCCAGGGTGAAGGCTGGAAGCCAGGGTTATGCACCGGAAAGGAATGTCTAACCCTGATGCTGGTTGTGGGAGCAGAAATAAGCACCATTTGCTGTTGAGAACCCAAGATGCTGAGCTGCCCATTCCCCATTGGCTGATTTGGAAGAGATAAGGGCAGCAGTAATGCCCTGTTGATTAATGGAGTGACTGTTAATGGCTCAGATGACAGATGAGGTCCACATGGTGATTGGACTAATGGAACAACGGGTGAAGATATAGAGAGTGGGACAGAATCCAACACAGGAGGCAGCTGGATGGTTGACAATGTATTCAACGGAAGACATTGTCCATCAAGACATTGTCTTGGCCCTTGGCTTGATGAAGAGTTAGTTGTTGGCAGTTGCTTTAGTGAATGAGTTGTTTGAGAAGTATCAGAGGGCTTCTCCTGGCAAAGGGACAGAGGTGTGGATTTCAGAAGCTGGGTAGCAGGGCACTTCCTCAAGTACATCTTCACAGATTGACTTTCAGATTGCTCAGGCAATAGGGGGGTACTGGATGCATCTTGGCAAGGAAGCATGAGACCCCTTTCCTCCTTGAATCCTAAATTTAATTAAAAATATATATAATTAATGCCAGTGAAGGCCCTGTTAACACTCTCATCCCATACAAGGAACAAAAATAGGGCCTAGATGGGATTTGTGGAGTCCTACCCACTTCAATGACGAGATAGTGTTAGGTAAGTTATCGAAAAGCTTTCTTCTTACATCATCTGAACAAACCCACAAGGCCTCCAAAGCTCCAGTAATGAAAACATCTTGTTCCTGTGTCCTCAAAAAGTTAATCAGAGCTTGCAAAGATTCCAGACTAGAACATGAAAAGCAAAGGTGGTCTATGTGAATTTACTGCCACCTGACCCAGCAGAGCCGAATGTGCACAGAATTACCCCTCAGTCACCTCCATTAAGTAGTCTATATCTTCCTGCAGAATTTGGTGCCAGAGTGGGACAGCTAGCAGCAGTGCATGACACTGGGAGAGCAGCACTACAGCTCCGACCAGGAGGACAGAGGGGGAAGTAGCCTTAAGTGAGGGAGGAGAGAGGGACAGAATAGTCAGGCTGAGCTGGTAATGGAGAAAAGAGGAATGGAGACTGGCTTTGAGGGGAGACAGAGAGAGATGGGCTGGGGAGGAGGGGGAGGGAGTAAAGGTGACAGGAAAGGGAGGAGAGAGAGAGTAATGTGAATGGGATGAAGGCAGAAGAGTAGTGAGAACAGGCTGAAGGAGAGAAAGACTGGGGATGGTAGAAAGAAAGTAGTGAGGCTGAGACTGGATGAGGAGAGCAAAAGGAGGGATGGGGGGGGGGGGGAGGGATAAAAATAAATGGCAAGGATAATCCTGGAGGGAAGGTAGAGATGAGGTAGGCTCAGGGGATGGGTGCAGGGATATAAAACCTGTCACCTCTAGTACCTGAGGTGAAAGGATCGAAGTCTGGAGTCTGTGACCTCTTGTGCTCTAAATGCTATCTCCTTTCTTTTGTGTGGATAACTGGTAGATATTAGTTTCCACTGAATATAGTTCTGTATATTTTATCTTCCTTAGTAAACACAAATGATAAAGCTAAAGAATTACCATCCCTAACTCTAAAGACTGAACTTGTATCCAGGCTTTACCCAGCTCCTTACCTGCTGCTAGCTTTTCAACGTTCCTTAAATTCATTGATGGGGTATCTGAATAAGCAAATACTGTCTCTGTGTTGGCAAGATGACTTTCTTGGGGTGCATCACTGTGCCATTGATCATGTGGTGTGTTTCTGGACTGCTTATCTTGTGTTTCATCACTGGACTGGTTATCCGATAGTACATTTCTGAGGTGGCTGTACTGGTGGCTCTCTCTGCAGTAGTTTTCTTGAGGTGTGTATCTGGGATGGCTATCTTGAGGCATTTCTGTTGCAGAGATACCATGAGGTGTATCTCTGGGACAATTATATCGAGACCTGTCAGTGGTAGTGCTCTCTAGTGTATTCCAGCTAGGGTGATTATTTTGGGTCCTGTCACTCTTAGAGTTCTCTAGTATCTTGTGACTGGGGTGACTCTCTTCAGTTATCTCACTGGGAGAGTTCTCTAGTATCTTCCAGCTGGGTTGATTCTCTTGGGTCATGTCATTGGGAGAGTTCTCTAGTGCCTTCTGGCTGGGATGACTCACTTCAGTTATCTCACTGGGAGAGGTCCCTAATGCCTTGCAACTAGGGTGACTTTCTTGGGTCATGTCATTAGGAGAGTTCTCTAGTATCTTGCAGCTGAGATGACTCTCTTTGGTTATGTCACTGAGCGCGTTCTCTAATGCCTTGCAGTTGGAGTGACTCTCTTGAGTCATGTCATTGGGAAAGTTCTCTAGTATCTTGTGGCTGGGATGACTCTCTTCATTCAATTCACTGGGAGCGTTCTCTAGTGTCTTCTGGTTAGGATGACTCTCTTCGCTTATGTCACTAGGAGAGTTCTCTAATGTCTTGCATCCTGGTTGACTCTCATGGGTCATGTCATTGGGAAAGTTCTGTAGTGTCTTGTTGCTTGGATGACTCACCTGGTTTTTGTCACTGGGAGAGTTCTCAAATGCCCTGCAGCTGGGGTGACTCTCTTGGGTCATATCATTGGGATAGTTCTCCAGTATCTTGCATCTGGGATTACTCACTTCATTCACTTCACTGGGAGAGTTCTCTAGTGTCTTCTGCTTCGGTTGACTCTCTTTGCTTATGTCACTAGGAGAGTTCTCTGACACCTTGCAGCTGGGGTGACTCTCATGGGTCATGTCATTGGGAGAGTTATCTAGTGCCTTCTGGCTGGGATGACTCACTTCAGTTATCTCACTGGGAGAGGTCCATAATGCCTTGCAACTAGGGTGACTTTCTTGGGTCATGTCATTAGGAGAGTTCTCTAGCATCTTGCAGCTGAGATGACTCTCTTTGGTTATGTCACTGAGCCCCTTCTCTAATGCCTTGCGGCTGGGGTGACTCTCTTGAGTCATGTCATTGGGAAAGTTCTCTAGTATCTTGTGGCTGGGATGACTCTCTTCATTCAATTCACTGGGACAGTTCTCTAGTGTCTTCTGGTTAGGATGACTCTCTTGGCTTATGTCACTAGGGGAGTTTTCTAATGTCTTGCATCCTGGTTGACTCTCATGGGTCATGTCATTGGGAAAGTTCTGTAGTGTCTTGTTGCTTGGATGACTCACCTTGTTTATGTCACTGGGAGAGTTCTCAAATGCCCTGCAGCTGGGGTGACTCTCTTGGGTCATGTCATTGGGAGAGTTCTCTAGTATCCTGCAGCTGAGATAACTCTCCTTGTTTATGTCACTGAGAGAGTTCTCTAATGCCTTGCAACTGGAGTGACTCTCTTGGGTCATATCATTGGGATAGTTCTCCAGTATCTTGCATCTGGGATTACTCTCTTCATTCACTTCACTGGGAGAGTTCTCTAGTGTCTTCTGCTTGGGATGACTCTCTTTGCTTATATCACTAGGAGAGTTCTCTGACACCTTGCAGCTGGGGTGACTCTCATGGGTCATGTCATTGGGAGAGTTATCTAGTGCCTTCTGGCTGGGATGACTCACTTCAGTTATCTCACTGGGAGAGGTCCCTAATGCCTTGCAACTGGGGTGACTTTCTTGGGTCATGTCATTGGGAGAGTTCTCTAGTATCTTGCAGTTGGGGTGACACTCTTGAGTCATGTCATTGGGAAAGTTCTCTAGTATCTTGTGGCTGGGATGACTCTCTTCATTCAATTCACTGGGAGAGTTCTCTAGTGTCTTCTGGTTGGGATGACTCTCTTCCCTTATGTCATTAGGAGAGTTCTCTGATGCCTTGCATCCTGGGTGACTTTCGTGGATCATGTCATTGGGAGAGTTCTCTAGTGCCTTCTGGTTGGGATGACTTACTTCAGTTATCTCACTAGGAGAGCTCTCTAATGCCTTGCACCTGGGGTGATTCTCTTGGGTCATGTCATTGGGAGAGTCCTCTAGTATTTTGCAGCTGGGAAGACTTTCTTTGTTTATGTCACTGAGAGAGTTCTCTAATGCCTTGCAACTGGGGTGACTCCCTTGGGTCATGTCATTGGGAATGTTCTCCAGTATCTTGCATCTGGGATTACTCTCTTCATTCACTTCACTGGGAGAGTTCTCTAGTGTTTTCTGCTTGGGATAACTCTCTTTGCTTATGTCACTAGGCGATTTCTCTGATGACTTGCAGCTGGGGTGACGCTCATGGGCCATGTCATTGGGAGAGTTCTCTAATATCTTCCAGCGGGGTTGATTCTCTTGGGTGATGTCATTGGAAGAGTTTTCTAGTATCTTGCAGTTAGGATGACTCTCTTTGGTTATGTCACTGAGAGTGTTCTCTAAAGCCTTGCAGCTGGGGTGACTCTCTTGAGTCATGTCATTGGGAAAGGTCGCTAGTATCTTGTGGCTGGGATGACTCTCTTTGGTTTTACCACTGGGAGAGTTCTCTAATTCCTTGCTGCTGGGATGAGTCTCCTGGGTCATGTCATTGGGAGAGTTCTCTTTTGTCTTGCTGCTGGGATGACTCTCTTTGGTCATGCTACTGAGATAGATATTCTGGCTTGTGGGAAGGTTGTCTTGGAACTCTTTGCTGGGATGACTTGCTTCAGTCATGTTTCTAGGACAGCTGTTTTGGGCTGTGATCTTGAGATAAATATCCTGTTGTGCACCATTGTGATGGTTGTCTTGCATGCAGCTGCTGCTGAGATGTTTATCTTGAAGCAGAAACCTGGGACAGTGTTCTTGGTGCATATCTCTGGGATGGTTGTTATGGGTTATGTTGCAGGTCTGATCAACTTGGTTTATGTGACAAGGATAGAGATCTAGTGTCTTGACACTGGAATGGCTTTCTTGGGAAGTGCACCTAGGATAGTTCTCTTGAGACATGCCACCGAGATCTCTTTCTTGGGTCATATTGCTAGGACAGCTGTCCTGCGTTGTGCTGCTGGGATAAATATTGTGGTGTGCGCTGCTAGAGCCATCATCTTGTGTCATGTTAAGGGAATACTTATCTAGGCATATATCTCTGGGATAGTTTTCTTGTGGCATTTTGTTATGATAATTATCTTGGGGTATGTCACTGGGATAGTTCTCTTGTTTCTTGCACTTAGACCATGTCATTTGGCACATGCCATTGGGATGACTTTGTTGGTTCGTGTCACTGAGACACATATTGTGGTATTTACCACCTGAAATGTCATCTTGGGATGTGTTTCTAGGCTTCTTATTTTTGGGTGTATCCCTGGGACAGTTATCTTGAGGTATGTTGCCTTGATAGATCTGTAATGTCTTGTCACAGAGATGTCTTTCTTGAGACATGTTACTAAATTGACTTTCTTGGTTGGTGTCTCTGGGCTGAATCAGTGCAGAAGATGATAAAAGAGAGCTACCGCAGACCATTGGGTAAGTGATTGGCAACTGAATTCTGCCTGGGCTGGGATGAAGGACTTGCAAAGACCTACTGCTATTCAGATGTGTGTTCTTCTCAACTGAACATTTGTTGGGGAGGTTGATTGGAAACAGCTCTCTGGAAGCACAAGTCTGTGGGGGAATATCTGTTGTTATGGTGGTAGATCTTAGGAAGTACAGCTGATCACTTGGGAAACACGGCGTTAGTGGGCGTGAAGGCTTGGTTATCTGCTGGGCATTGTTGGCACTTTTATACGCTAGTTGGTGGACATCTTGGTGCTCAATCTCAGGCTTATATTTTAACTCTAGAGAAGAAAAATCATTGACACAGTATTAAAAACGAAGTAACTGAGCTTTCATCCAATTTAGATAGCCAAACTGACTTTTGCCCTTGGGTTGTATGCTCTTCTTATCAAGTTGAGGTATTACTCATGTGATTACTTACCCTCTGGTTCCTCTGGCATTGACTTTTCCCAAGTGAGTGGCTTCTGTTGTAGGGCATCAGCACAGCCCTTGGCTTCCTCCTGTGCAATGGAAAGATGGTTATAGGTGGTTGTCCTAGAGAGGCAGATTTGAAAAAGAGATAGCAAAGGAGTGGTCCATTTGGTCTGTCTCATTGAAAGAAGACCCAGATTGGAACATCAGGAGATAATAGATCTATGCCACAGTTACTCACATGTGTTTCCTTGGTAAACGGATGCTGGTTGAGATGAGTAATGGAAGACTGCAATGTTGATGCATCAATCTTTAAGTCAGCATACTGGGTGGGCTGGTGCATGGCTCTTACAGGTGCATTTGTGGTGGTAAATCTTATGAAGTCTGGCATGTCTCTTGGATGATTGGCTGGCACTTTAGCTGATGAACTCATTATCTCCTTCCTCGTGGTTTCAGCCTCACGGTATGGTTGAAGGATCACTTGGTCCTTCTTTGTGCTTGAACTTGGAAGAAATGAGGGGGCTTTGCACTGTAGCTTCACAAGTTTTTCCAATACCACTAAACACTCACTTCCCTTATCAGGATTTAAGAGCTGGATATTTGGGATATGAAGCAGGAAGCTCAATGTGTCTTTGAAGTCCAAGTCTTGGCTGACTTTCTCCAAGTCAACTTTATGTTTTATCCACAAGACCTTCTTGAGTGTCTTAACCTTCAGTCCTAATGAGAACATGCGGAAGGACTGATGGATCAACCTTATGATTGTGTCATATCTGGGAGCAGTTGTAATATTTGGTAATGCTTGTTCATCCAGAGTCTTGGGAGAAGAGTCTAAAGGCAGGTTTTGGGGTTGATGTGTCTGTGCCGTGACAAGGCCCTGAAGCTGAGTATCTTGACAATCATTGATGAGGTGGTTGGAGAAGGAATATGGTCCATATAAGGAGAGCTGAGAAGACACATTTTTGGATCCTTCATTGGCTCCTAATGAACAAAAGAGGTATTAAATTTATTGATCAGGAAAAGATGGCAATGTGGAAGAGAGAAAAAGCCAAGAATACCGGAGACTACATGATGGCAGAAAGCTGAGGGAGATGAGACGAGTTGGACAGCTGCAGACGAGACTAAAACAGCTCTCTGAAGATGATTTATGACCAATTCAACCCATGACTTTGATATTAAGAACATTCACCCTGCCTCCCACTTCCCCGATATCTGCCCTTAAGAGGAGTAGCTGTAGAAGTGGTAGAGATGGAGAGAGAGAGAGAGAGAGGTAATTATATCTCTTACCTTTTACAAAACTGACCACACAGTTATTTTTTCTGGAAGGATCTGACAGTTGGATGCATGGGGCTTTCTGTAGGAAGCTTAAAGCGTTCTCGTAGCCTAGATTATGGCTCACCGTTTCCAAGTCAACCTTGTGTTGTATGTTTAACACTTGCTTCAGTGTCTTAATCTTCAATCTACTCATTTTATGCAAAATTTGATAGATTAATGTTAGGAGTCTTTCAAAGGGAGGGGTAAATATAGTATTTGGCAATTTCTGAGCAATAGGAGGTTTGGAAGGAGTGGCTGAAGAAGCTTGAAAAGAATGTGGCATAGCAAGGGTCTGGAGGTTGGTATCTCGAAGCTCGCTCCCAGGCTGGTTAGAGAAGGAAGCGTGCCTGGATAATGATGGATGAGACAAGGGTAGGAGTTGTTTACCTATTGAATCAAAAGAGACATCATTCAAACACAATCCCTTTTATTTAATGGAGAAGGTAAAAAAGAGGACAGAGTTAATAGAAGTGCACAAGGAAAAATTAGATTTGCTAGAGAGAATGGGAGAAAAGACTGAGAGAAGGCGAGAAAGGTAAAATCTCAGAGTGAGAGGAGAAAAGAATTTGCCTGCTTGTAACAATTTTAGACAAAAAGAAAAAGGAGTTCACTGCATGTAAGACAGTTCTATTCCTGTATCTTCCATTTGCATATTCTCATTTTTATCAGTGACCCTAGAGTTCTTTAAGTAAACCCTTTGGTTCAGAACATGCATTCTGGCCTGAACTCTCATTTTGAGATGGGAAGAGGAGTGACTGGAGATGTAAATGCAAAGGCCTCCCGGTTATACTAGTCCCGTTCAAAGAACCCACTAACATTTCCCAATAGCAGAGACTGAGAGATTGCCTTGCTCTTGGATGGTTGTGGCCACTGTCTGCCAGCAGCAGATAGAGACGCTGGAAGAGCTACACACGGGCAGGGGGTTAAATACAATTACTCTTCACATGTGCTGGTGTGGTTGCTGGTCAGATGTATGTTCAGCAGCGGTAGTTAAACAGATAGCAATGCTGAACATACAGAGACTCTGAATTAGCTGAGTATCAGGCCCTATGTTTTATCTTGGGAGTTGCTGATCATTTCAGTGCCCACCTCAGTTGTGTTGGCACAGTCACCTCAGTTTCCTGAGGGCTCCAGTATGGACCTCTGAGAAGAACCATAATTATTAAGGCACTAGAGATGCCACGACAGGGACAGACAGATGGGTAATTACATGCCTTACCTTTCTCGATTTTGACCATGCACTTGCTCTTTTTGGCGGGATCCGAGAGTTGGAGGTTTGGAACCTCCTGCAAGAAGTCTAAAGCCTCCTTGTAGCCCAAGTCTTGGCTGACTTTCTGCAAGTCGACCCCATGCTGAATCCACAAGGCCTCCTTCAGTTTCTTAATCCGCAGGCCAGATGTCTTGCATAGGGACTGATGGATCATCCTCAGGATTTCAGAGGTGTACTGGGTTCCCTCAGGCCGCTTACTGGGTGGCACATATGATTTGGGGAAGCCTCCACTGTCTAATAAGCAAAAGGAAATGCAAAAAACTATGAACCATGCTGTATATTTAGGGATGACAACTGGCTTCACATTCACCTGACAGGAAAGAACCGGTCTCCCGTTCATCCCATTTCATGCGTAGACTTGCATTTCCTGATTACACTTCCTAGAAGCAGCACAGAGTTGTCAAGTTATTCAGTTCCAGGAGTGAGATTTTAAGCCAGTCCTGGATTTCTGACAATCTCATTCGGATGCATTATGGGAGCTGCAGCACTGATTACAATGGTTAAAATCAGGGACTACAAACACCATACAGTATTTCCTTGCAATGCAAATTTAAAACCACAACTGACAAAAAAAAATTCACTCCTGGAACTGGTTAGCTTGGCAAATTTGGACGCAAGACTCTCAGTTCAACTAATATTGCCTTTGCTGGGAAAGTCAGAGATATCATCATTACCTGGGACAAAACAGCTTGTTGAGTTCAGCTGAAAAACAACATGGCCGACCTGGCAACCCTACAGAAGGACACAGTGTCTCTTCAGCATCTGAAGTCATTTCAGTTCATTTCTTCATATTTTTTTCTGCCTATCATAGCATCAGTAGGTGAGTTAACAACCTAACAACATACTATTGACCACACGGAATATTAATGGAAATAAAGCCCACCAATACCCCATCATGTGTTAAAAAATAAGCTGAAATGTAAAACATTCATTATTCTAAAAACAAATGTTTTTTCAACAGGGGCAATGACAGAAAACCCTCATGCTTGCACTCTGACTTTACGAGCAAGGACCCACATTCAGAACATCTAGAAGCTCTTGTTGACTTGATCAAAGTGCATGGTCTAGTGTATACAGAATGTCAACAATGTAGATAATTCTGTTGGGTGATCAGCACCTGTGTTTGATGCAGGATACCCACAGTTGTGGTCAACATTATTGGCACCCTTACAAGTCAACCCCTTAATGTGCAATATCTGCTAAAATAAAATGGCCAGCGAAATGGCTTTAGAATATATATGCACACATATTTGACACATAAAAGAATCAAATAAAACAAACCAATTAAAAAAGGAAATAGTAGGAAATAGTATAAAAACTGGGACATTGCCAGGACATGGATTTCACAGGTCTGCGACTAAAAAGCTGTTTGATTATTTTCATCTAATTTCCATGTATTTTGGTGTGCTGAAAACAAATAAAATATTGAAAAAACTCCTGGACGTCATGATTTGCCACAACATGCAAAACTGTCTTCAAATTTATCAAATTTTTTCAAATTACTATTAATTAATTCACATAAGTGCATTTAAGATATAAAATGCCAAAAAAAACCTTAAAGGGGTTGTCCGAGTTATGTAAAAAAAAATATAGCACTGTAAATCTGATGGTCAGCAATATATACATAAGCTAAGCAAGTTTTAAGTCTGTGCTTCTAATGGTAGAAGGGGTTAATCTTTCCTGAAGAATCCAGTGGGAGGGAGACACAGGGCAGATAGCAGCAGCTCCGGTCAGTGCAGGGGGGCGTGGCCAGCACTGTGAGGTCTCGTGTACAGACACAGAGCTGCTCTCTCCTGCATGCCACACTTGTACATGAATCATCATCAGGTTCTTGGTTCTAGGCTGTTCACACTTTTTCATCGCAATTCGTGTTAGCTCGTCTTTCTTCAACCGTTATGTTATGGCTCCGCGAAAGTGTATTAATTTGCCAGACAGTTTCTGTTTCACCTGTGGTGAATATACAGTGTTGAAGCAACAGCAGAATATTACAGACTTTGTGAAAAAAGTATACTTTGCATACTTTGGACTAAAAATTGGAGATCAAGATAAAGTCTGGGTGCCTCATAAAGTGTACAAACGGTGTGTTGAGGACCTCTGAAACTGTTTCAAGGGTAAGAAAAAAACTTTCTGTTATGGGATTCCTATGGTATGGCGAGAGCAAAAGAACCATAGTGACGACTGTTACTTTTGTTCATGCGATGTGAAAGGGTTTAATTCCAAATGGAAGCATTCCATTTCATACCCCAATCTTCACTTAGCAATTTGTCCCATCCCCATGGCACAGATATACCAGTACGCAAGCCCCCTGCTACCTTGGAAGAGATACCTAGCTCCGATGAAGGTGAAGTCATGCCTGAACCAGATGACGAATCAAGTTCTGACTTTGAAGATGATACAAGACCAAAATTGTTTTCTCAGGAGGAGATGAATGATTTGGTAAGAGACTTGAATCTTCCCAAAGATGTCGCTGAGTTACTCAGATCAAGGCTGAAAAGCAGGAATTTATTGTTGCCAGGAGTGTCATCTTCATGGTTCAGACATCGTGAAAAGGAGTTCATTCCTGACTTCGCCCAGGAAGACAAGCTGGTTTATTGCATCGATGTCGAAGGTCTGATGGGTCAATTTAAAATCCAATATGATTCAGAGCAAAAAGAAGTCTCAAAGCAGTTTTACTCCACAACGGTTTTTACTCTTCCATACCTGTAGGTCATTCCGTACACTTGAAGGAAACCTACGAGAACTTGGAATTGGTTCTTCGTAAACTTAAATATGAAGACCATGGTTGGCAAGTGTGTGGGGACTTGAAGGTCTTGTGCATGCTGCTCGGGCAACAAGCTGGGTATACCAAATATCCTTGTTTTCTGTGTCTATGGGACAGTCGAGACCGACAAAATCACTGGACCAAGAAGAGTTGGCAGCTGAGGGTGCTAACAGTCGGTGAAAAAAATGTCCTCCGAGAAACTTTGGTACCTTCCCATAAAGTTCTTCTACCACCTCTCCACATAAAATTGAGATTGATGAAGCAATTCGTAAAATCACTTCCAAGAGATGGAGAATGCTTCAAATACTTGGTCACCAAGTTTCCAGGCCTGTCGGAGGCAAAATTGAAGGAAGGTGTGTTCGTCGGACCAGACATTAGAAGGCTTATAGTTGATCAAGAGTTTGTCAATACCATGACGGATCCTCAAAAAGAAGGGTGGATTGCATTTAAAGAAGTCGTACAGAAATTTTTAGGCAATAACAAAGATCCTCACTACAAAAAGATCGTCAGACGAATGCTGAAAGCATTTCAAGCTTTAGGTTACCTGATGAGTTTGAAAGTGCATTTTCTCCAGTCCCACCTTGACTACTTTCCTGAAAAATTGGGAGCTGTGAGTGAGGAACAAGGTGAACGATTCCACCAAGACATTAAAGAGATGGAAAGGAGATACCAGGGAAAATGGAGCATTACAATGATGGCAGACTACTGTTGGATGCTTCAGAGAGACATTCCAGATGCTACTCACAAGCGTAAATGCACCAAGAGGAGCCTCACAAGGAAGAAGAATCGAGTTCAGTGTGTGTAGGTGAGCTCATTTCAGTTCAAAAAAGGATTTTCATGAAAATATTGTAATAAAACTTTAATTTTATAAGTCTATTTCCATTTATTTTGAGGTATTGCCTTATTTAACACAGTTACCTAAATTGTCAGGAAACGTGATGTCCTATGACAAAATGGAGGTCATTTTCAGATTCAGCGCACCAAAAAACATAAAGATTACGTGGAATAACCAAAACAGCTCTCGAAAAAACTTTTTTTGCAGACCTGTGAATTATTGGCACCTTTATAAACAATTTTTATTTATTTATTTATTTATTTATTTAACATTTCTTATATACCGCACTATTAACATCAGCGCGGTTTACATGGAACAGAGCATATACATACAGGGTAACTGTAGTGCATTTTACAAGTAACAGGGGTTTAAGAACTTGGAAGAAACAGGGTAAACTATTTACAGTTATTCACAGTCGAAATTCTCTGAACATAAGAACCACATTCCCACTGCAGTAAAATTAGATGCACCTGTAATCAACTGTCAGTGCTCACATGACTTGAATCAACCAATGAATGATGGCTCTAATGTTTAAAATGGCCACATTGGGAGTTGCTGACATCAGCATCTAAGATGGCTGCTTGAGCTTTTGCTCTGGCAGGCCCAGGAGTAAAAACAGCCGATTAGGCACACCCAACCTTCTCACCTGGGCAGAAAACCCCCTCAGAGAGAGAGCAAGCGGGCGGGATGGCATCTAAAACAAAAAGATGGATTTAAAAGATTTTGCCTGCTCTGTGGCGGTGAGCTCCCACGTGTTGCAAAAACAGCATGAGAAAATGGCAGCGGCAGGACTGAAAGTAGCAGGACACACTGGGGCGAGTGAGTAGATGGGAGAGCGAAGTGTTCCTTCCCCTGCAGAACCAACCAGCAGCTCTTCTGATTGAGCCTTTCATGCGGAGGTAAGGCGTAGTTTAAAGACCTAAAAGCCATCATCTCCAAAGTCAGAGAAGATGTTGTGGCTGGAATTGATAGTTTGCGCTTGGAGCTCAGCGATCTGGGGAAGAGAGAAGAGGAGGTGGAAGAGCGACTAGAGAAGCCTGTGGGTGTCCTAGAGATTGAAATGTCTGAGCTTGAGAGGCAACAAGAGTTGATGGAAGAGAAGCTGGAGGACCTAGAAAATAGGTCCAGGAGAAATAACTTAAGATTTTGTGGCAAACCAGAGACTGCAGCTTATGCTGTTTGCAAGGCCGTGGTTCAAGTCATCTCGTAGGCGTTATTACAGGGCTTGATATAGCTGATTGGAACTTTCACATTGATTGGGCTCACAGAGCAGCAGGTGTGGTGGGCCAGAATAACCACAACCCACGTGATATCATTGCCTGCTTCTATTATTTTGGAGTTAAGGAACAGGTGTTTGCCCGGGCATGCTCCACAGGCCCTTTCACATGGGAGTCTTGCAAGGTGGAACTATATGCAGATCTAGCCCAGCTGATATTGTTGAAAAGGTGTCAGATGAAGGACGTGCTTCTGAAGCTCCGAGATAAAGAAGTGAGATATAGCTGGACATTTCCATTTGGGCTCGTATTTACGCTCAAGGGCCAATGGATGAGGGTGCGATCACAGGAGCAAGAGGTGCGGGTCGTGCTGAACACTGGTGTGACAGAGTTGGACTTGGGCCCTGGAGAAGTGGGGGTGCGCAAAGATCCTCTGAATTGGCAGCGGGTCCTTCATGGGCGCTGACTGCTGTGGCACCAGTTGGGTGGTGCAGATCTGCAGAGGGAAAAGGAGGCGCAGACATGAAGATTGGAGCCACAGTGGTAGCGGGTGCCTTCCTACCCTGGCGGGCATGCGGAGCCCCATGTAGGGGCAGTATACAGTTGTACATTACTCCTGTTGGGACTTTTGAAACTCTGTTGATGGGAATGAGGGTGGATTGAGCAGGGCGGAGATACGGCTATTGTTGGGCTGTATCTGGAGTATGTGTTTTGTTTTGTTGGGGGATTCTGCTGTGGTTATGGGAGGGGAGTGTTTGTGGAGGTTGCCTTTGAGGGGGGGTGAGATTCTGGATATGTTGTGGGAGGTGGGAAGGTGGGGTGTGCTAGAGGGATGAGGGGGCAGGCCAGGCCGTCGATGGAAGATGGCTGCAGTCAGGGCTGTCTGAAGGTGGGGGTGTGGATGGCCAGTTGTTTGGCAGGGGGGGGAAGGAGGGGGGGGTGGGGGGTTAATTAGAGCTGGTGTGAGGGGGGAAGGGGGAGGGATAATAGGTGAATTAAAAGTTGCTCCCTGAATGTTAAGGGTCTCAATTCTCTGTACAAACACCAGCAGCTATACAGGGAATTGGCCCGCCAGAGGACATCGCTATATTTTCTGCAGGAGATGCACTTCTGGAGGGTATAAGAAGCTTTGGTGTACCCTTGAGTATATGATCAGATTGTATGCATCTAATACTATAGAGAAAAAAAAGGGTGGGGTAGCCCTTTTGATGGATTTTAAGTTAAGGATAGAGGTGGGCGAGGTTGTTAGGGATAAAGGGGAACGGAATTTTTTGCTGCATATGAGGATGAGTGGTTCTGAGTGGTGAATGTTTACACGCCTATGGGGACCCAACAGGATTTCTGGACCAATCTGGAAGATGGGTTATCTAAATTGGGGGAGGGGTTACTTATTTGTGGGGGTGACTTTACTTGCACATGGGACCCCGGTAGGGATGCCATTGGGAGGAGAGTGGGGCACAAAGCCGATAGAGCTGGTTACAAGAAATTTGTTAAGCAGCACTGCCTACTGGATGCTTGGAGATTTTTTTTCATTCGAGCAAGTGCCAATACTCATTCTACTCCCTGGTTCATGGGTCCTACTTGAGATTGGACACGCTTTGGGTGGAGAGAGCGGGGATGGGGAGATTGAGGGGCGTGAGCATGGAGGCCATTACCTGGTTGGATCATGCCCCAGTAGAGATACAATGGTCGCTGTGGCATGAAGAGCGTGACCCCCAATTTTGGTGACTGAATGAGTCCCCGATAGAGGATGTTTGTGCATGAGATTGAGCAATTAATCCCAGACTACTTTCGGTTGAATGATAATGGAGAGGTGGGGTGGAGGGGGGTAGTGTGGGTTGGGTTTAAAGCCATGTTGCGAGGGGTGTTCATTAAGTGGGGGGCCAGAATTAAGAGGGAGAGAGCGGAGAGGGAGGTGCAATTCCATCAACAGCTTTTGTGCCTGGAAGAGGCAGATGCGAGGAACTTGGGAGGCAGGTACAAGGGACAGCTGGTGGCGACTCGCGCACAGGTGAATGCACTGGAGACAGAGGCTATCCGCTATCGGATGCAGTTATTCCAACAGGAATTTTTTTAAGGGGGAAATAAAGTGGACAGGTATCTAGCGCAACGACTTAAGCAAAAGAGGTTGAGGGCCCACATAGTGCAGATTAAAGGGACAGGAGACAAGGTGCTCGGTGAGGGGAGTGAACTGTGGGAGGAATTTGCTGCTTTTTTTCAGAACCTATATACGGGCCTGGAACCTCTGCCAGAGGGTCATATCATGAGTTACCTAGGATGTGTCCTGCTGCAGAAGTTGGAGCAAATGGTGCGGTTGGATTTGGATAGAGTTATTGGGGAGGAGGAAGTGCTGCAGGCCATTAAGACCCTCAAGATTGATAAGGCCCCGGACCTGGATGGCTTGACAGCATGTTTCTACAAAAGGTTTGGGGGACTCCTCGCAGCTCATATGATGCGGCTGTTTAACTTGCCTGGATGGGGAGAACCCTTAACGGAGACAATGGGATGGGCAGGTATCGCATTGATCCCAAAGAAAGAGAAGGATCTGCAAGCCTGTGGCTCATATAGGCCAATCTCCCTATTGAACCTCGATGCAAAATCGTTAGCAAAGATCCTCGCCCCCTGTCTCAATAGGGTGATAGGAGAGTTAATCCATGATGATCAAGCGGGCTTCATTCCCGGTAGGCAGGTGGCAGATAATATCAGGAAGGTCCTCGACCTGATCTGGGTGGTGCAGCAGTCTAAAGATCCAGACCTCCTGCTATCCCTTTGTGCTGAAGAAGCACTTCATCATGTGTCCTGGGGCTTTATGTTCCGGGTGCTGGAGCAGATGGAGTTTGGTGACAGCTTCGTAGGTTGGGTACAGGCAATATACTGGAACCGAAGGGCCTGTGTTAATGTTAATGGGAATTCTCCTGGTTCTTCCCCCTTGGGAAGCGTACCCGTGCCCGTTGTCGCCTCTCTTGCTTGCACTATCGGGGGATCCCTTGGGGTATTGTGGTAGAACGTCATGACTATCGGGTTTCTTTGTTTGCTGACGATATCATCCTGACAGTCACTGCCAATTATAATGTGGGAACTTCGTGAATATGGCGGGGTTAGCAAGATTTCGCATTAACTGGAATAAATCTGAGATTTCGAATCTTTCAATCCCAGATGATTTACGGGAATGTTTGCAGCGAACGCTCCACTTTCGCTGGGCGGGGAGATCAATTAAATATTTAAGGGTTTATCTCAGAAGGAAGCTCTTGGATCTCTATAATTTGACCTATAGGAAACAAGTGGGGGGCGATCGAAGGATTGCTCAGTGGGTGGGGTAGGGTTTTTGTGTCGTGGTTCGCTTGCATCATGGCGATCAAGATGTTGTTATTGCCATGGTTCTTGTACTTTTCCAAATGCTACTGACCCCAACCCCGATCCCGCCCCAGGTGTTGAAGCGAGTGCAACAACAGATAGAGAGATTTGTGTGGAGGAGGACGGCTCCTAAAGTGGCAGGTAAGGTCTTGCAGCAGGCCCAGAGCGAAGGAGACCTGGGGTTCCCTAACTTCAAAAAATATTATTTAGCAGCCCAACTGAGAGCGGTATATTCCTGGCTCTGAAAGGGCCAGAAATAGTGAGTGCGGTTGGAGGAAGCATCGTTAGCCCTGGTGGCCTTTGAAAGCTTGGTGTGGAGGGGAAGAGGTAAGCGGAGGCGAAACCCCTCTGTTAACCACACTCTTTCTCTTTGGCAACGTTATTGGCAAGAGCTAGCTGGGAGAGGCCGGGAGTGCCAGTGCTATGGTGATGGGAGATGCAGGGGTTAGTCCAATTGGCCCAGTTTGTGCACCATGGTGGTATATGGCCCTTTGAGGTATTATGGCAGTGGTTCTCAACCTTTTTTGTACCGTGACCCTTTTACCGTTGATCAACTTGTGGTGACCCCCAATGATAAAATCAAATGTGTCTCTCTTCCTTTTCCATTAACGCATTGTTGCTGTAATCATTTGTTGAATTATTAATATATTATAGGCCTTTGCAATATGTTTTTATTTATAAAATTTACTTATTTAAACCACAATAATTAATCACAATAACAAGTAACAATATTTGATTTCAAAATTATGATGATTTTGTAGTCAAAACACTAATATGAAATAAAATTATTTTTTCTACCTTTGTTGTCTGACCAATTTATTCTCTGATCATGCTGGTCCCGATCTGAGGCTTCTGCTTTCCTGTCTTCTCTTAGCTCTTTTTCTATGGTCTATGGTCCATCTGCCATTTCTTATCTCTTCTTTCGTTTTCTTCACTTCTTTCCATCAGCCTATTTCCAGTCCCAGTAACCCTCCCCAGTATCAGCCCCTTTCCAGTCCTCACTCCCAGTACCTTCCAATGTCAACTTGCATTCCCATGACTGCCACTGGTGTCCATTCCTTTCCAGTCCCCCTCCTTCCCCACTGTCCATTCCCTTCTAGTACAAATACCATGGCAGCCCCTCTCAGATCCACTCCTTTCCAGTTCCATTCTCCCATCCCCTCGTATCAGCCCATTTGTAACCTTAGCCCCCAGTTTTCTTCCAGGGCCAGCAGCTCTATCCTCCCCTCCCCACAATCAGCTCATTCCCAGTCGAAGCCCCCCAATCAGCTCATTTCCAGTGCTAGTCCCTCCTCAACCCCATTACCAGTGCTAGGCTTCCTCTAATCAGCCCATTACCAGTTCTACCCCTCTATCAGCCCATTACCAGTCCTAATCTCCCCAATCAGCTCATTTCCAATGCTAGCCCCCCATCAGTCCATTACCAGTCCCAACCCCCCTTGATCAGTCCATTCCCAATCCTAGCCTTTCCTAATCAACCCATTACCAGTCCTAGCCCCCCATCTGCCCATTATAATTCTAACCCGCACTGTCTCTCCCCTCTGTCCAGCATTTATCCCCCGTCTGTCCAGTATGTCCCCCTGTCTCTTCCCTTTGTCCATGTCAGCCCCCCTCCCTCCCTCCATGTCAGCTCCCCTCCCTCCATCCATGTCAGCCCCCTGTCCATGTCAGCCCCCTCCCTCCCTCCATATCAGCCCCCTCCCTCCATCCATCCATCCATGTCAGCCCCCCTCTCTCCATGTCAGCCCCCCTGTCCATGTCAGCCCCCTCCCTCCATCCATCCATATCAGCCCCCTCCCCCCCCTCCCTCCATCCATCCATATCAGCCCCCCACCCCCTTGTGAGCCCCGTTGCAGGTTCCCTGCTCCCCTCTCCCCATGTCTGTCTCCTTCTAGCGCACAAGTTGTTGCCACTGCCGAGTCTGCTTCTTGGCAACAGCAAACGCACCCCCTCCCTTCTAATGCAGCCGCGGTTCCCTGCCTCTTAGGGAACCGCGGCTGTGCCTGTAAAACCGTTGCGGAGCCTTTCTGTCTCTAAACGGGCTCCGTGCAGCATTGTCCCGGGACAATACTGCACGGAGCCCGTCAAGAGACAGGAAGGCTCTGAAACAGTTTTACAGGCACCTTTAAAAAGGCACCTTAACCTTTAAAAAAGAGATAGAGAAGCTTTTAAACTAGAAAATAGGGGAAAGCCGACAGTCACCCAGGAGCGCATGGTTCGGACAAAGGTATCCTTGAAGGATACTACCAAAAGCAGTGAGGTTCCAAAAGGGGGTATAGTAGCCCAAATGCCCTTGAGTAAGGAGCAGACAGAGCATAAAGATTCCAAATTACCCCTGCCTACCAATAGCCAGATTAGTATGAATAAAATACAGTCTCTAAAATGCTTGTATGCCAATGCTAGAAGTCTAAACAATAAGATGGGAGAGTTAGAATATATAGCACTAAATGAGAGGTTAGATATGATTGCACTCTCAGAGACATGGTGGAAGGAGGATAACCAGTGGGACACTGTGATACCTGGATACAAACTATATCGTAATGATAGAGCTGATCAAATTGGTGGAGGGGTTGCGCTCTATGTTAGAGAGGGCATTGAGTCAGAAAGGATTAAAGTTTTGCAGGGAACAAAATTTGCTGTAGAATCTCTATGGATTGAAATCCCATTTATGAAGGGGAAGGCAATGGCAGTGGGAGTATACTATCGACCGCCTGGCCAGAATGAACAAATGGATGATGAAATGCTCAAAGAAATCAAGGAAGCTAACAAAAGTCACAACAGAGTAGTAATAATGGGTGATTTCAATTACCCCGGTATCGACTGGGTCAGTGTCACGGCAGGACAAGCTAAAGAGATAAAGTTTCTAGATGGAATAAATGACTGCTTCTTGGAGCAGCTGGTTCATGAACCGACCAGAGGGGAAGCCATACTGGACCTAATCCTTAGTGGAACGCCAGATCTGGTGCAAGAAATAAGGGTGTTGGGACCACTTGGCAATAGTGATCATAGTATGATCATGTTTGATTTAATTAGTGGAGGACAGATAGTAAAGGAATCCACAGTATTACCTTTTAACTTTCAAAAGGGAGACTATGATAGAATGAGGAATATAGTTAGGAAAAAACTAAAAGGAGCGGTTCCAAAGGTTAAAGACTTACAGCAAGCTTGGGTGTTATTTAAAAATACTATCCTCGAAGCCCAGACCAGCTGTATTCCACGCATTAAGAAGAGTGGAAGAAAGTCCAAAAAACTGCCAGCATGGTTTAAAGGTGAGGTCAGAGAGGCTGTTGCTGCCAAAAAAGCAACCTTCAGGAAATGGAAAAAAGAGCCAAATGATGAAAACTGGAAACAACACAAGCACTGGCAAGTTAAATGCAAAGCATTGATAAGGCAGGCAAAGCGGGAATTTGAGAAGAAACTTGCTACGGAAGCAAAAACACAAAATAAAGACTTTTTCAAGTACATTCGTAGCAAAAGGCCTGTGAGAGAGTCAATTGGACCGTTAGATGATAGAGGGGTAAAAGGGGCAGTAAGAGGAGACAAGGCTATAGCAGAGAGACTGAATGAATTCTTTGCTTCGGTCTTTACTGAGGAAGATGTAGGGATGTTACCCATGACTGAAGTGGTATTTAAAGGTGATACTGCAGAGGAATTGAAACATAGAAACATAGAAACATGATGACAGAAAAAGACCACAAGGCCCATCTAGTCTGTCCTTCCATAACAACAACTACAACAGTCCACTTTTTACCTTTAGAGATCCTCTGTGTTGGTCCCATGCTTTTTTGAATTCAGTTACTGTCCTCATCTCTACCACCTCCACTGGGAGACTATTCCACGGCTCCACTACTCTTTCCGTAAAGAAATATTTCCGCATATCACTCCTGAATCTATCTCCCTTCACCCTCATCCCATGTCCCCTCGTCGCAGAACTTGCTTTCAATTGAAAGAGGCTCTCTCCCTGAACATTTATGCCACGGAGGTATTTAAACATCTCAATCATATCACCTCTATCCCGCCTTTCCTCTAAGGTGTACATATTAAGATCCTTAAGTCTGTCCTCATATGCTTTATAATGAAGACTACTAATCATCTTAGTAGCAACCCTCTGCACCGACTCCATCCTGTTCACATCCTTTTGAAGGTGCGGTCTCCAGAATTGCACACCATACTCCAAATGAGGTCGCACCAAAGACTTATACAGAGGCATTATCACCTCCTTTTTTCTGCTAGCCATTCCTCTCCGTATGCACCCAAGCATCCTTCTAGCTTTTGCCGTCGCCTTTTCTACCTGTTTAGCTACTTTAAGATCATCGGACACAACTATGCCTAGGTCCCGCTCTTCTTTAGTGGACAAAAGTACTTCACCTCCTATGCTGTATTGCTCCCTTGGATTGCTGCAGCCAAAATGCATGACCTTACATTTTTTAACATTAAATCCCAGCTGCCAAATTCTAGACCATTCTTCAAGCTTAGCTAGATCCCTCCTCATGTTATCTACACATTCCTGGGTGTCTACTTTATTGCAGATTTTGGTATCATCCGCAAAGAGGCAAACCTTACCCGACAGCCCTTCCGCTATATCACTAACAAAGATGTTAAAAAGAATCGGACCAAGGACAGATCCCTGGGGCACACCACTGGTAACATCCTTCTCCTCAGAGTAAGCTCCATTTACTTGTACTCTTTGTCGCCTCCCACCCAACCAATTTCTAACCCAAGCAGTAACTTTAGGGTCCATCCCTAGGGTGCTCAGTTTGTTTATAAGTCACCTGTGAGGAACAGTGTCAAAGGCTTTACTGAAATCTAAATACACCACATCTAGAGCTCTCCCTCGGTCCAACTCCCTGGTCACCCAGTCAAAGAAATCAATCAGATTTGTCTGACAAGACCTGCCTCTGGTGAATCCATGCTGCCTCGGATCCTGTAATCCGCTGGACTCCAGAAACCTCACTATTTTCTCTTTCAACAGCGTTTCCATTAATTTACTCACCACTGAAGTTAAACTAACCGGCCTGTAGTTTTCAACCACATCCTTACTTCCGCTTTTGTGTAAAGGCACCACATGAGCTTCTCTCCAGTCCTTTGGCACCACTCCCGACTCCAACGAGGCATTGAAAAGGTCAGTCAGTGGAGTTGCTAGAACGTCCCCAAGTTCCCTCAGTATTCTAGGGTGTATCCCATCCGGTCCCATCGCTTTGTCTACTTTAAGTTGAGCTAGTTTCTCACGAACACAGTCTTCTGAAAATTGTTCAAGATGTCCCTTGCTTCTGTTCTTATTTGTGGGTGTTTTCTGAGGTCCTGCTCCTGGTTCTTCATCTGTGAACACAGAACAAAAATATTTGTTAAGCAATTATGCTTTATCCTTATCAGCTTCTACATATTCCCCCCCTGTACCCTTGAGTCTGACAATACCACTTTTGCCCTTCCTCTTCTCACTAATATATCTGAAAAATGTCTTATCTCCCCATTTTATTGCATTGGCTATTTCCTCCTCCTTTTGAATCTTTGCCTTCTTGACTACTTTGCTAGCTTCTCTAAGTTTTTCCAAATACAGATGCCTGTCTTCCTTTCTCTGTGATCTCTTGTATTTCATGAAGGCCTCCCTCTTTTTCTTCACTTTTTCAGCTACTTCCTTCGAAAACCATAGCGGTCTCCTGTTCCTTTTGCCTTTATTTACCATTTTAACAAAAAGGTTGGTTGCCTTTAAAATACCCCCTTTCAGTTTTGCCCACTGTTGTTCTACATCCCCCAGCTGTTCCCATCCCACTAATGACTCCCTGAGGTATTGGCCCATCTTCGCAAAGTTAGTCTTCCTAAAGTCTAAGATCTTTACCTTGGAATGGATTCTAACAGCCCTAGTCCTAATACTGAACCACACCATCTGGTGATCACTGGATGCAAAATGATCTCCCACTACAACATCAGAAACACTTTCACCATTGGTAAGCACCAAGTCCAGTATGGCCCCTTCACGTGTGGGGTCTGTTACCAATTGCCTGAATAGTTCTCCCTGTAGAGAATCCATGATCTCCTTACTCCTAGATGATACTGCAGCAGGAATGTGCCAATCAACATCTGGCATATTAAAATCTCCTAGCAGTAGCACTTCCCCTTTCCTAGCAATGCTGCGTATGTCTTCAATTAACTCTCTGTCCACCTCTTCCTCTTGTGAGGGAGGTCTGTATATCACACCAATGCAAATAGATTTCTCTTTCCCTCTTTCTAGTTTAACCCACAATGCCTCCTCTCTCCCTTTTAAGCTCTGTAATTCCAAAGCTTTAATAGTAGTTTTTACATATAGTGCTACTCCTCCTCCCCTTCTTCCTACCCTGTCCTTTCTGAATAAAGTATAGCCAGGTATAGTTACATCCCAGTCATGGTTTTCTGTGAACCATGTTTCTGTAACTGCCACTAAATCTAAGTCAGCCACTCCCACCAAAGCTTCAACTTCAGAGATCTTATTTCCCATGCTACGGGCATTAATACACACTGCTTTCCATATGTTACCCCTGTTACCCATTTTCATAAAGGTATTTAATGTATCACTTACCTGGGGGCTTTCACTTACCTGGGGGCTTTCTTCACCCATCCCCAACGAATCTAGTTTAAAGCCCTCTTCAGTAGATTAGCCAGTCTACTACCAAAGATGTGTTGACCTTTCTTGGACAGATGGATGCCATCTCTGCTCTGCAACCCTTGGAACAGCATCCCATGGTCTAGGAAACCAAAACGCTCTCGAAGACACCATCCACGCAGCCATGCATTAATCTCCAGGATGCGAGCCTCTCTGCCTTGGCCTTTACCCTCAACAGGGAGGATTGAAGAGAACACCACCTGTGCACCTACCTGCTTCACCCTCTGTCCCAGAGCCATGAAGTCACTTTTGATACGTTCCGAGGTATACCTGGCAGTATCATTTGTTCCAACATGGATTAGCAACATTGGGTAATAGTCAGTGGGCTTGATGAGTCTCGGCAAATTCTCCGTAACATTTTGGATCTTGGCACCAGGCAGACAGCATACCTCTCTGGACATCAAGTCTGGTCGGCAGATGGACGCCTCAGTACCCCTCAGAAGAGAGTCTCCAACCACCACTACCCTTCATTTCCTTCTGGTCACTGATTCTGCAACTATGGGGTACTTGAACTCTGGTTCTTCCCTTTCCAGGGATGCTTTCACCTCCTCCACTTCCAGGGCTGCATAATGGTTCTTTAATTCAAGGGCTGGAGAAGTTGGATTGGTGATTTTGCAGGCTCTGGTGACTTTTGTCCAACCATCGACATTCTGTTGACACCCATCTTCTCCTGTGCTGGAGAGCCTGGTTGCTGCAAGCAGCATCTCATCAATGTACTTCTCACTGTCTTGAATGCTCCTCAACCTCGCCACCTCCTCTCTGAGTTCCTCCACTTGTTTCCTCAGAGCTTCAGCATGCAGGCACCCTGCACATGGAACTGGTTCTTCAACTGGCAATAGGGCCTCTGTCTGGACCGAGGCAGAAGCTGTAACGGGGGCAACAGCTTTAGCAATACGATTTTTCCCAGCCATTGTTCTGTTTGTGGAGCTTAGGTATCTGTTAAAGCAAAAGAGAGAGATCTACGAAGTACCAGCTGGTTTCGCAGCTGTCCTTTCAGAGAAAAAGCAGTTAAAGCTCTTTAATTATATTCAAAATGTGCTGGTCCAATTCACTGTGATTTGATAAAGGGGGAGGTGCCCTATAAAGCAAGACTGCTCACTAGGGGTGGGTGGGAGTCGGGGTGGGTAGGGAGGGAACTAACACCTGATTAGGTGTTAGCAGTTCCTGAACCTGAGGGGGTTACAGAGTTCAGCAATACTACTGTGCTCAAGTACAGATTCCCCTAAAACAGCAAAAATGAATTTAACCTTGCTTTAAAAAAATATACACAAAACCCTTTTAAGAGCTCCCAGTCAGAGAGCTAGCAATGTAACAAAAAACACCAAACAAAGAAACCCTCAAAACCTCACTTACTGTTTGATGTGTGCAGCCCTGGTTAAGAAAGCCTCAAAAGGGCAGGGCAGAGCAGCCTTATTATGCAGGCTTCAATTGCACTCAGGAAACAGGCCCACTAACCCCTGATTAGGTGTTAGCAGTTCCTGAACCTGAGGGGGTTACAGAGTTCAGCAATACTACTGTGCTCAAGTACAGATTCCCCTAAAACAGCAAAAATGAATTTAACCTTGCTTTAAAAAAATATACACAAAACCCTTTTAAGAGCTCCCAGTCAGAGAGCTAGCAATGTAACAAAAAACACCAAACAAAGAAACCCTCAAAACCTCACTTACTGTTTGATGTGTGGAGCCCTGGTTAAGAAAGCCTCAAAAGGGCAGGGCAGAGCAGCCTTATTATGCAGGCTTCAATTGCACTCAGGAAACAGGCCCACTAACCCCTGATTAGGTGTTAGCAGTTCCTGAACCTGAGGGGGTTACAGAGTTCAGCAATACTACTGTGCTCAAGTACAGATTTCCCCTAAAACAGTAAAAATGAATTTAACCTTGCTTTAAAAAAATATACACAAAACCCTTTTAAGAGCTCCCAGTCAGAGAGCTAGCAATGTAACAAAAAACACCAAACAAAGAAACCCTCAAAACCTCACTTACTGTTTGATGTGTGGAGCCCTGGTTAAGAAAGCCTCAAAAGGGCAGGGCAAAGCAGCCTTATTATGCAGGCTTCAATTGCACTCAGGAAACAGGCCCACTAACCCCTGATTAGGTGTTAGCAGTTCCTGAACCTGAGGGGGTTACAGAGTTCAGCAATACTACTGTGCTCAAGTACAGATTCCCCTAAAACAGCAAAAATGAATTTAACCTTGCTTTAAAAAAATATACACAAAACCCTTTTAAGAGCTCCCAGTCAGAGAGCTAGCAATGTAACAAAAAACACCAAACAAAGAAACCCTCAAAACCTCACTTACTGTTTGATGTGTGGAGCCCTGGTTAAGAAATATCACTACACCGGGAAGATATATTACAACTATTTGATAAACTGAATAGTAGCAAATCACCTGGACCGGATGGTATACATCCCAGAGTGTTGAAAGAACTGAAATATGAGATTGCAGACCTGCTATTGGTAATCTGTGAACTTTCATTAAAATCATCTGTAATACCTGAAGATTGGAGGGTCGCCAACGTAACACCAATTTTTAAAAAAGGTTCCAGGGGTGACCCGGGAAATTACAGACCGGTGAGCCTGACGTCAGTACCAGGGAAAATGGTAGAAACCATCATAAAGAACAAAATTACACAACATGTAGATAGTCATGGCCTAATGGGAGACAGCCAACATGGCTTTAGACAAGGAAGATCTTGTCTTACTAATCTGATATGTTTCTTTGAAGGTGTGCATAAACAGGTAGACAAAGGTGAGTCGGTTGATATAGTGTATCTGGACTTCCAGAAAGCTTTTGACAAGGTCCCCCATCAGAGACTTTTGGCAAAGCTAAAAAGTCATGGGATAGGAGGCAGTGTACTATTGTGGATCGGGAACTGGTTAAAAGATAGAAAGCAGAGGGTAGGGCTAAATGGCCAATATTCCAATGGAAAAAAGTGAATAGTGGAGTACCCCAGGGATCTGTACTGGGTCCGCTACTTTTTGACATATTCATAAATGACCTGGAAAAGGGAACAACTAGTCAGGTTATCAAATTTGCAGATGACACAAAACTGTTTAAAGTTGTTAAAACCCAAGAGGATTGTGGAAAACTGCAGGAGGATCTGGATAAATTGGAAGACTGGGCATCCAAATGGCAGATGAAATTTAATGTGGACAAATGCAAAGTTATGCACCTAGGAAAGAACAACCCACACTATTGTTACACGATGCAAGGCTCCACATTAGAAACCACCACCCAGGAAAAGGACTTAGGAGTCATCGTGGATAACATGTTAAAACACTCCGCCCAGTGTGCAGCGGCGGCCAAGAAAGCAAATAGAATGCTAGGTATCATAAAGAAAGGGATGGAGAATAAAACAAAGGATATTATAATGCCTCTGTATTGCTCCATGGTACGACCGCACCTTGAATATTGTGTGCAATTCTGGTCGCCGTATCTTAAAAAGGACATAGCGTTATTAGAAAAAGTACAGAGAAGAGCCACCAAATTGGTGAAGGGGATGGAAGGCTACTCCTATGAAGAGAGGCTAAAAAGGTTAGGGCTTTTTAACCTGGAAAAGAGACGGCTGAGGGGAGATATGATAGAGGTCTATAAATTAATGAATGGAGTGGAACGGATAAACGTGGATCAATTGTTTACGCTATCAGAATATAGAAAGACTAGGGGACATGTAATGAAGCTACAGGGTAAACTATTTAAGACAAATAAGAGAAAATATTTTTTCACTCAACGTGTAATCAAACTCTGGAATCTGTTACCGGAGGATGTAGTAAGGGCTGTTAGTATAGCTGGGTTTAAAAAAGGTTTGGACAAGTTCCTGGAGGAAAGGTCCATAAACCACTATTAAAAAGGGACCCAGGATATCAATGCTTGACCCAGTACAAGCATTGTGGAACCTGTGTCTTTTGGGGATATTGCTAGGTACGTAGGACCTAGATTGGCCACTGTTGGAAAGAGGATACTGGGCTTGATGGACCTCGATCTGACCCAGTATGGCATGTCTTATGTTCTTATGTTCTTAATGTGGAATGTATGTTTGTGGGAAAGGGATCTTGGGGCGTCCTGGGAGGGGGAGAAGTGGGATTAGGGTTGCCAACTGGCCAGTTTTCAGCCGGCGTGGTCGGTTTTTCCGTGGCCAGGCCGGCTGCTGGCAGAGATCCAAAACTAGCTCTTGAAAAGCAGGATTTTTGGTTTGGCGGCGAGATTGGCAGCGGCCAGAGCATAAAACTGGCTTTTCATCTGCATTCCCGGCCCCTGTGCAGCTGCTGCTCCTCCTTCTTACAGAGCAGCGGCTGCAATAAAGTTAATTTTAAAAGAAAAGAAAACCTGTGCGGAGCCCTCCGGCCCTATGAAACTCCTGCTGCAGCGCCCGCCCCCTGTAATGTCACTTTCTTGCCAGCTCGGGTGCTGCAGCAGCAGTTTCATAGGGCCGGAGGGCTCCGCACAGGTTTTCTTTTTTTTTTTAAATTAACTTTATTACAGCCGCTGCTCTGTAAGAAGCAGGAGCAGCGACTGCAAGGGGAATGTGAAGTTGCACTGGGGGGGGGGGGGGTGGTGAAGCTGTACTAGGGGAGGTGAAGTTGCAATGGGGGGGGTGAAGCTGCACTGGGGGGGAGGTGAAGCTGCACTAGGGGAGGTGAAGCTGGAATAGGGGGGAGGTGAATATGCACAGGTGGGGAGAGGGGGGAAGGCTCCACATAGGTTTAAATTAGTTTTACTGCAGCCACCGCTCTGTAAGAAGCAGGAGCAGCGGTGCAAGGGGAAGGAGGTAGCAAAAGGGACTGACAGGGTGAAGGAGATAGCTGGAAGGGAGCTGACGGAGGTGGAGAAGGAGGTGGCTGGAAGGGAGCTGACACCTGGGGATGGTACTGGTAAGTGACTGGGTAATGGGGAGGAGGCTGGAAGGGAGGGGGCACTGGGGCTGGAAGGGAGCAGAAACATGGGGATGGCACTGGAAGGGGGATAGACAGAGGGTAGGGTGACTGGAAGGGAGTTGACACAGGGGGTGGCACTGGGAGTGGAAGTGAGCTGATACCTGGGACGGTATTTGGACTAGAAGGGGCTGGACAGTGAGGAAGGAGGGGGACTGGAAGGGAATGGACACCACTTGCAGTCCTGGGAATGCAAGGGGATTGACATTTCAATGTACTGGGAGGGGAGGACTGGAAAGAGGGCTGATATTGGGGACGGTTACTGGGACTGGAAATAGGCTGATGGAAGGAAGTGAAGAAAAAAAAAGAAAAGAAGAGACAAGAAATGGCAGATGGACTATAGACCATAGAAAACGAGCTAAGAGAAGACGGAAAACGGAAGCCTCAGATCGGAACCAGCATGATCAGAGAGTAAAATGGTCAGACAACAAAGGTAGAAAAAATAATTTTATTTTCAATGTAATGAATGGACTTTGGCTACCTTTATATTTTACACAGTATGGGGAACTGCTTCTCTTATTTATCTGATACTGCACTGCATGCAGAGTCTGTCTTCTTGGGGTTTCAGTTTAATTTTTGTCTATATATTTCTTTTTTTGTTTTGTGCTCATTTACTGGTGAAGGCCTGTCTGTATTGTGTGTGTGTGTGCGTGTGTACTACCAATGCTGCGTAATCTGTCAGTATAGAATTTCTGTTTAAGAATGTATAGCAGTCTTGCTTGTTCAGTTTGCACATTGCCCTCTCTGCAGGGGGTGGAGCTAGGGTGGGGTGGGTGGGGCGGGAAAGGGCAGGGTGGGGGTGGGCATGGGCGGAGCATGACTAGCCACAGGTGGCAGGTTTTCTCCTTCAAAAGGTTGGCAACCCTAAGTGGGATTCCTTGGTGCAGGGAGTGTCCAAGCTCTCAGTGGCGGCTAAATGGCCATAAGCTGTTGTTCCAGCGGTACTGGATACCAGAGAGGCTGCATGCTATTGTTGTTGTTGTTGTTAAGTGCCGTCGAGTCGGTTTCAATTCATGGCAACCCTCTGGATAGCTATCCTAAATTATGCTCGATCTTCAGTCAGGCATCTCATTGATGACAGACTGGTACCCGTAGCTGCTGCTATTGTATCGATCCATCTCATTGCTGGCCTTCCTCTTTTGCGCTGACCTTCTATCTTGCCAAGCATGATGTCTTTCTCTAATGATCTCTCTCTTCGCATGATGTGTCCAAAGTATGAAAGTCGAAGTCTTGTCATCTGAGCTTCTAAAGAAAGCTTAGGTTTAATCTCCTCTAGTACTGACTGGTTTGTTCTTCGGGCAGTCCATGGTACACACAGTATTCGCCGTAAGCAGCATAATTCAAAGTCATCAATTTTCTTCCTATCTATCTTTTTCACTGTCCAGCTTTCACATCCATATGATGTTATTGAAAATACCATGGCTTGAACAAGTCAAATCTTTGTATGGAGAGAGACATCTCTGCTCTTGAGAATCTTATCTAGGTCTTTCATAGCCATTCTGCCAAGAGCAATGCGTTGTCGGATTTCTTGACAGCTTGTTGCTTCTTTATTGATAGTTGATCCAAGTAGGTTAAAGTTGTTCACGATTTCAATTTCTTCTTCTTCAACGATGAACTTGTTGATTATGCCAGTTGTCATGATGTTTGTCTTCTTTACATTAAGGTGTAGGCCCATTTTGAGACTATGTTCTTTGATTGTGAGAAGCAAATGTTTCAGATCATCTTCACTTTCAGCCAGTAATGTGGAATCATCAACATAGCGAAGGGTGTTGATGAGTCTTCCACCAATCTTCACACCTCTGTTGTCTTCATACAATCCTGCTTCTCTGATGATTTGTTCTGAGGCTGCATAAGGTGGGTCTAATGAGGTTGAGTGCATGTTGGCGAAACTGTGGTAAGCAAGGTACCTTGATGAACATGTGGTGGGAGTGTCTCTTGGTCCAGCAGTACTGGAAAAATAGTTCAACGATTAATCGCTGAAATGACTAGATGCAAGTTACCACTTGCCCCAGTGATCTTCCTGCTTAATAAGAAGGCTGATGTAGTGCTGAACGAGGTGGTGCGACACAGTACTTGTAGGAAAGAAAGGGTGGGTCAGCAATAGTAAGGGGTGTGGAAGTGGTTGGAGCAATCGGGGAAGGAGGCTTGGTGACATGGGAAGGGGGAGGAAGAGAGGGGATAAGGAGAGATGAGCTGGAGACTTACTATGAGGTATGGTGCAAAAACGGGAGGGGGGGTTGGGCTGGGGGGATGGGAATTAATGTAAGGTTGAGGAGGATGTATTGCTTGTTTGTTGGTTTGTATATATGTTTCAAACATTAATAAATATTTAAAATTAAAAAGAAAATAGCCACATTCACTCCCTGTTCCATTTTCACAATGGTGAAGACAAGAGAGCTGCCTGAGACCATCAGAAAATCCATTATCACCAGACATCAAACTTCAAAGGAGGTACAAGGCCATCTCCAAAGACTTTTGGGATTCCTGTGTCTACAGTTTGCAATGTTATTAAGACGTTTTCTGCTCATTGATCTATCAGGAGATTCCCAGGATGTAGTGGGAAGAGGAAAATTAATCCAGGAAGTCTTTGAAGGTGAGTGCAAACTGTTGAAAAAACACCACATTCAACATCCAAACAGGACGATGCAGAAAACCGGTGCTGAAGTCATGCGCTATTAACCTTTTGTGCCTATTTATAGCGCACCGATAGCACGCGACTTTAACACCAGCATGTAGAAAAGGGCCAATATGCAAATTAGCCATGCATTAGCCATTCGTTAAACTGTGCACACATGGCAGCGTTAAACTGGGAGAGCAAGCCAAATATATGCGCACAGAAGTTGGCGCAGGTTTGGCATGCTCTCCCAGAGAAACAGGGGCACCGCATGGCTAATTTGCATATGAGCCCAGACAGTATTTTGATGGCACTGGGGGCTTCCTCCGATGCCTGGATCATCTGAGGGGAAATGTCATCGAAATATTGTTGGGGTCAGTACCCTTGACAGAAAGCGAATCCCTGGTGGCCCATGGGCCCCAATCCCTCCATCCTCCTCCCAGCTAAAAATAAACCTGGTTGCCCAGAGGCTCCAAACCCCCCACCCCCTCCCGGTACCTTTACAATTGAGCAGGAGCACTGCCCACACATTCCCGCTCTTGCCCCACCATCTTGAAAAATGGTAACACCTGGCCCCACCTGATGCATCCTGGGATGCACTGGGTGGGGTCAGACTGCCATATAAGGCATATTCTACCTTATATGGCAGTCTGACCTCGCCCAATGCATCTCAAGATGCATTACACTCAGCCAGGCACCACCATTTTTCAAGATAGTGGGGCAAGAGCAGGAATGTGTGGGCAGTGCTCCCGCTCATTTGTAAAAGTACCGGAAGGGGGAAGGGGCCGCTGGGCCACCAGGTTTAATTTTAGGTGGGTGGGGAGTTCGGGGCCACCAGAATATTTTTAGTTGGGAGGGGAGAGGGCTTTGAGGCCGCTGGGCCACCAGGGATTTGCTTTCTGTTGGGGGCACTGGTCCCCGACAGTATATTGATGGCATTGGGGGCTTTCCCCGATGTCTGGATCGTCTTTGACATTTCTCCTCAGATGATCCAGGCATCGAGGAAAGAACCCAATGCCATCAAAATACTGTTGGCAGGCACGAGCTAGATGTTTAAGCCATCTCAAGACCAGGCGTAAAGATACTGGCGCTAAGGCTGGTTGCAAAATCTTCTATGCATTTCTGCATCGGGTGCAGCCATAACCAGACTCCGCTCCTTCACCCCACCAGCCACACTCAATCTGGCCAACTTAACCTTACAAGTTAAACAACAAGTTCAATATCTTGATATAACTCTGGATCAACAACTCTGCTTCCACCAACACATCAAACAAGTTACCAAGGCAGCTTACTTCCGGATGACAACACTCCAACACCTTCGCCTCCTACTGGATCACAATGACTTCAGAAGTGTCTGCCAAACACTTATCACCCCTATCCTGGACTACCCAAACATAATCTACCAGGGGCTCCCCAAATCATTCTTACTCGCATTATAGTTTGCTCAAAATACAGCAGCCAGACTAGTCACAGGAACCAGTCCACGACAGCATATTATCCCCACTCTAAAACAGCCTCACTGGATCCCCATCACATGAGGACTAAATACAAAGTCAACATAACCATATTGAAGACCGTTCACCACCTCTCGGCGAACATTCTTTACACTCTCCTGCAACATCCTTTCAACAAGAGAGGGAGAAGGTCAGCCAATCACAACCTCTTCCCAATCCCAAGTGCTTTCACCCATTCCAACTCCACCACCACCAGCGGAGCCTTCTCCTTCTATGCGCCCAGTAACTGGAACTCCCTCACACCGGAGCTACGCCAACTCACAGACCTAGGAGAATTCCGCCGTAAACTAAAAACCCTCCTTTTCCTGGAGCACTTTGGACCAAATTCTCAACTATCCACCCATCATACCAGGACCATGTTCACACCGAACCCCCACTTTGCCATGTAAATAGTTCTATTCACATTATTTAGTTTCATTTACTGTTACCTATGTTTCACATAATGTTCTTGCTAGATTTGTTCCATGTACACCGCTGTGACTTGTAGATACAGTGGTATAGAAAATAAATAAATAAATATTAGCATACCATTTTATTATGTGCAGCTCATTTGCCTATAATTTAAATACATTTGAATATTCCACATTAATTATGCGCTAGTTTTTCCTTTGCTGTTTATGCACAAGTCAGTCTCTTTTCTGCATTTAGCAATGCTGGTAAGTGCTTAAAAGTGGAATCATCTGTGCTTAAAGGCCACACTAGTTTTCTGCATCGGCTCGAAAGAGCTTAAGACTGACTTGGAGCAATCTGGAGTGTTGGTTTCAACCCGCACCATATGCTGCGCACTAAACAAAGGACTTTTTGGGTGACGGTAAAGGAAGACCCCACTGCTGAAAGTCAATGACCCAAAACATATATCCAAAAGAACAAACGAATGGTTAAAAAGGAACAAAGGGACTGTTTTAAACAGGCCAGCAATGAGTCCTGCTCTCAATCCAATCGAGAACCTTTGGAAAGAACTGAAATCTGCCATCGGTAAAAGGAGTCCTGGAAACATTCATGAGCTGGAACAAATCGCAGTTGAAGAGTGGAAGAAACTACCAGCAGACAGATGTACGAAACTTAAAAGATGGCTACAAGAAATGTTTGGAGACCGTCATCACTACCAAGGGTTGTGCAACCAAATATTAGTGAAGGGTGCCATTAATCCTGTCCAGGTCATATTTGGGTTTTTTTTCTCAGATATTACTATGTCTACATTGCACAGACATCTTTTTATTGTTGTATATCTTTGAACATACTATTCAAATATTATGATATACAGCTGGAATATTTCCATATATTTCTCACAACATATCTAACATGCAAGGGTGCCAGGGATACCTAAGAATGTCCACTTTGGGCTGAGGGCCAACACCCATGGCCTAAGGGCCAAAAACGTCCTTCTGCACAACTGGGTGGCCCTCGAGACATCCGGAAATAACGGACTACGAGGCACCACAGAACACAAAGGCCTTATCCTTGAAATCATTTTTAAATACCAAAGTCTTGTCCTGTTCTGAAAGAAACGTAACTACTAAAGTAGCCTTGGTAGGGATCACATCCTGTGAGTCCTCTAAGAACTGTGTAAGATCGAACTCTGATCGGGCCTGGAATGTACCAGCCCCCTCAGAGGACTCACAGGATATTCCCCCCCCCCCCCCAGGCAGGTAATAAATCTTGGAAAATACCATTGAGTCAGCTCCGAGTAAGCCTAGAGCTTCCTTAAGATACTTCCAGGACAAGACTTTGGGAGAAAAACAAATGACAATAGGGAAAATTCAAACGACGAACATTATTAACCCTTAAACCATTCTCAAACATGTCTAACCTATGATAAGTTATAAGACTATCCTTAATGTAAGAAGCACCGATAGCCTGCAGAGAGGAAATGGATCTTCACACTTGCGAACCTGAGCGGTTAACAAGGTCACCTGTTCTTCAACTTTACTCAGCTGTGTGATCATCCCTTGAGCTGAGAGACGGTATTCACCAAGGTCCTGCTCAATCCTCGTCACCACCCTCCAGATATCCTCCCAGTAAAACCTATGAATCAGGTACACCCTGGGAATCAACTGGGGGGGGGTGAGGTCGGTGTCCAGACAACAGCCTTGAATTGTTCCAAGGAATTGGCGTACTCTGACAAACAGGCTGAATACCGCTCGTCAGATCAGGTGACATCATCCCGGAGGGGGGAACCGGTACAGAGCATTCCGGAGAGCTCAAAGACGCTTCCGAAACCTGTAGGGAAGCAAGCACAGTACCTGCAGATGACAAAATACGCACTTTGGGCTGCAAACGTTTATCCATGGGGTCACTGCCAGTTTCTTCTTTCGCTTCCCCATGACCAGCACACACTCAGCAACTTGCACACATAATCCTGCGGTGCCCCTAAGAGGCTCAGAAGGGGCCAAAAATGCCCCTTGTGACATGCCCCGTAGGATACACCACAATCGCGTGCCAACAGCCGCGCGCCAAACACCATGGCAAGACTATATAGGGGGCAGCCCCCCATATGATGATGATGTCGGGGCAGCCCGATGATGTCGGGGCAGCCCAGGGTTCAGCCTGCTTCCTCCACCAAATGCGGCTGTAGCACAGGTACCTCCCCGTCCAAACCTTTTTTAAACCCAGCAATGCCACCTGCTTTTATACCACATCCGCCAGCAATGAGTTCCGAAGATTAATTATACCTTGAGAGAAAACATATTTTCTACTATCTGTTTTAAATACAATACTTCGTAGCTTCATGTGTGCCCCCTACTCTTGTTTCACTCCACTCATTACTGTACAGACCTTCATCATATCTCCCCTCAGCCGTCTCTTCTCCAAGTTAAAGAGCCCTAACTTTTTAAGCCTTTCCTCAAGCAGAGTCCTTCCCTCCCTTTATCATTTCGCCGCTGTACATTTTTGAGATGTGGAAGCCAGACTCGCACACAATGGCCATGCAGCGGCAGCTTACAAAACATCGGTAGCATAAATACGCAATATAATGTTCATCTGATGTACAATTTGACACAATGGCGTCAAACACAGGCTGAGCAACATAGAGGATAGAGTACGCCTGAGGGACCCCTCTTCCGAGGGTAAACAAACTAGAAAAGTCATTGGACACCAACACTTTCTGTAACCAGTTTGTAAGATTTATGTATTTAACGTTTTGGGGTTTTTTTTAATAATATACCACATTTCCATAGATCAATGCAGTTTATATTGTACATTTTACAAGGAACAGAAGTATGATAACATAACAGATAAAAGATAAATCAGATAACAGGTCATGTAGAACTTTAACCTATACTACAGGGTATTCGTACTAACTGAGCTATCTAGAAGCATACCTATATTTATCGGGGGTAGTGTGTGTCAAGTCTAATTACCATGTTATTTTATGTATTGTTGTAGCAGGTTCACTAGCATTTGCTGGATTTGATGAGTGAGACCATGATGGTACTGTACCCCCTCCTCCCCTCCCACACCGAAAGCAGCTCATCTCTCTATAAAAACGTCAGGGAGCACTGAGTCACAAGCTGTATCAACAAATATTAAAGAAAAGGCAGACCGTGGGCTAGCCATAGGGCCTGCTAGGCGGCTGCCTAGAGCGTCAATCTTTCAAGGGTGGCCTGTTGCTGATTCGGAATTTCGTAAAACCATAAAAAATTGGAGAGCCGAGAAGCCTACGGGGACATACGATGGTTCTGCCTAATATTTGGTGGAGCATTTAAGGGCTTGAAGCACTGTCAGACGGCTGCCTGGGTGAGAATGTTCACAGTCTTGGCAAGTGCATATGTCAATATGATTTGCAAGGGATTGTGGTCAATGCAGTCCATTCACACCAGACACAGCTGCTCACAATAATTTAGTTGTGCTCAAGTGTAAAGCCAATAAGATATTTATTTATGGGGTTATTTCTCCCAACACAGATATGCTTGGTAGCACATAAATCAGGTTACTTGCTTTCAGTGTTAAACTTGGAAAAACAAAATCAAGAAAACAACATTTGAACTTGTCAGGCAATCAAAGCAAAAGAAATAAGACCTGGTTGGTAACAAACTGGTCTTTTCTGTAGGCTTTAGCTAATATTCTCTTAGCAATGTCAAACAACAAACCAAAAGCCACAAAGAAGAGAAAAAAACCTGTTCTTTTCAGGTAAACTTCTTATATCTTCCCACATAGATTCAGAAGTGATTCTCTCAGAGCTCACAAGCAATTAGGTAAGGCTCAATTGCTAGCAGTTACCCAGCTGAAACCCCTTAGCTGGCTTGCTTTCTACTGCGTGGCTAAAAACCCTACTCAGGAGCTTTTCTGAGTAGATTAAAGAACAAGTTTGTATTTCTTTGTGATGGTTGCTGTACTTTATAACAGAAAATCACCAAAGGAGTTTAGACAGAGAGCAGTCCATGTAAACAGATTCTTCATCTGCTATTACCCCCTCTTCTTCAACAATCATGGGTTCAATATCATGGATTGGCACAGATGAATCTCCCAATGGAGCACTTTCAGGAGAATACTTGTTTCCCTGCTGTCTTTTAAGGTTATAGCTAGGGCATAGATCAGTGTTCATACCTGAGCTTCCATTGCTGTTAGAGTTCCTCTCTATATAGCCTGGCCAGTATGTAGTCCAGTTCTTATGTCCAGCCTTCCAATCCAGATCCCTGGACACTGGATCTCTCTTCACATACCTTCTGGCACGGGTCTTAGGGTCCCTTCCACGTGCAGCCGTCTCCCTCACAGGTACCGTCTGGAGATTCCTAGCTCTGCAGCACCATTCCTCTGGCTTTCCCCAGTCCAATGGTGTATGCTGGCCCTTGGAATGCCTCCCAGTATACGTACTGCTCTGGACTCTTCTAGACCTCTCAAAGGCTTTTCTCCTCTTTCTTCCAAAGGGTTTCTTTCCCTCTCTGTCCGTCCAGTTTGGCTTCTGCTTCTGATGATGATGATCCTCAGGATAATTCTCTGTAGAATAAACTCTACCTTTATTCTGCTTAGATGAGTTCTCCTCCCTAACACAGCGCAGCTGTGCTGAATCAGGCCCTGCCCTTTGAGATGAGTGCTTAGGGATTACCTCATAGCCCTCCTGATTGAACACACGTTTCCCCACTTCAGCTCCTCTAATGGCTGTTGGAAGCCTGGTGCATTCTGGGACTGGTAGTCTTTTATGGGAAAATTCTGTTTTCTTATTTCTACCAGAACTGACAGGTTGCTTGTTCAGAGTCACTTCACCTTTTCTATAGCTCCTTCCTGAGCTATGATAAGCTTCCTTATCACAGCACCCATGGGTCCTGTAAGGTTCAATTGAAAGTGTGTCCTGTGGCTTATGATAATTAGCAGCAGGGTTCTCGTATCAGATCTCTGGAGTCTGACATCTCTCTAGGATTCCCGGAATACAGAGGGACAAGTGAGAGCCAGCGGAGGCCATGGCGTTTTTGGAAGCAATGCCCTGGTCTCTGGTCTCTTGGCTCTATTAGTGGCTGCTATACCTGGGATAGCCAGTAGAGGACAATCAAAGGAAGAGCTCACAAGTGAAAGGACACCTCTTTTGGGAGTCCAGACCTTGATGTCTGGTATCTGCAGTAGAAGTCTCTCTGTGTCCTGATACCCGAGATCATGACTGATCTTCTCCAGGTCACGACCCTGCATCCTCCTCACAATTTCCTCCAATTCCTGGACCCACAGTCTAGGCAGCAGCTAGCGAATCTCCTCTCCCTGGTGGGTAGCAGAATTCCTAGGCTGGGTATTCTTCCGTGCGGATTTTATCTGCGTCTTGGAAGATGAGGCTTTTCAACGTTATTTTTTGGGCCAGGAAGGTGGACGTAGTCGTTGTTCTGTTTTTTTGTTTTTGTTTGGTTTTTTTAGATCCTTCAATTATTTACAATAAAATGAAAACATCAGAAAAGAGAAAAAAAAAGGAAAAGATACATCAGAATTACAGTAGTAATACAACTAATATCTCAACAGTCCACATTTTGGGGAGACCTCACAAATATCCATCTATAACAAAATAAAGTCTTAAGAACAAATGATTACCCAGACAATGTGCTCATTTACAGTCTACCCGTCACTCTGCTTTTTTCATTCACGGCCCTGCCCTTTGGAACTCTCTACCCACTTCACTCCATCAGGAACAGATTTACTCCACGTTCAAATCCCTTCTGAAGACACATTTATTCTCTACTGCATATAATCTCTCTGACAGCCACCACTGACCTAGTTTATGCGTGTTTGTCCACTCTCCTCTCTATGTCCAGTCTTTGTCTTCTACTCCTTCCTCTTTCCTGTTATTTTTTGTAGTTCTTTTTCCATTCCCGGGCTATGTGCCAACCTTTAAATGTTATTACTTATTTGTAAATCGCCCTGATGTAATAAAGGGCGGTATATCAAGAATAGATAAAACATACAATAAACAATTTCTCCATACAAACTCAAATTTACTAAACATTCTAGCGAAACACATAACTATATGACAACAAATACTCAAGAGAGAGTAAGAGTTTTAAGAAAATCTTCCAAGTGAGACGCTTCAGTGAAAACATAATTAATCCCCCCAGACCTAACCAGGAATTTACAAGGAAATTTAAAAAATAAAGTAGCACCTATAGCCACAACCTGCAGCTTTAAGGCAAGAAAAGCTTTGAGTTTAACCTGCGTTTGCCTGGAAACGTCTGGAAAGATATTAACCTTTCCCCCGCAGAAAAAAAGTATTTTTATTTTGAAAAAAAAAGGAAGAATTATATCCTTATCCATTTCTGAATTAAAGGATACAAGGAGAGTGGCCCAGGTAGTAACTATGTCATTGGATGATTCAATAAAATCAGATACATTCAAACTTTCTACTTGGGATGAAACCTCTTCCCCTCTACAGGCACACTAGTAACCTTAGCAATTCTGGGCAAATAATATAGATTATTAATAGAAAGTTTGGGCCCATCCTGGAAACCTATACGTCAGACAAATATTTATGAAACAAAATTAGTGGTGACGAAAAACGAGTAATTGGGAAACTAAGGCATCTAAGGTTCTTAGCTCTAACAGAATTCTCCAATCGTTCTTGCTGTTGTTGGAGAGTGAGGCTATCCTTTATAAATGACGCAGTGACACTTTGCAAAGTCGAGGCTGAGAACCAGATACTTGTGAAACGGCGTGACTGCCCGGAACCGCACGCTCTGTGTGTGTGTGCAGGCAGCTGGTGGGACCGCTGCCTCTGTCAGAAGAACATTCATGTTGCATCAGGCCCCTATGTCATCTGATGGGCTTTTATATTGCGGCTTTGTACCATGGAATGCCGCCGTGAGCGTGTCTGAAGGGGCGTGTCTAAAGGTGCACATTTTGCCCCTTTCATACCCTGTCGGCGCACGGAGGAGCAGAGGAGCCCAAGAATCTGGAATGGACATGTGAAAAAAAGAGGTCGCTGAAGACGAGTATGGCTAATCCATTTAAGTCTGTGAAGATAATAGATCCAACGGACAAGCATGTTGTGACATCTGGTAAAGGACTGGATGATTCTTCGCTGCCTTTTGCCGGGGACCTGGATTCTTCGGTGGGCTCCTCTTCCGCATTGGGGGATCTTATGTCAGCCCCACATGTTAGTGATGATTGATGGTATCAAGTGAGGTGAACCCCACTTCATAACACATCCCTAAGCATTTCTTGTGTTATACAGCTTAAATCCTATTCTGTGCACAATAACCTGATGCAGACTTGTAGCAGAAGCTTAACTGAATGTGTCCATTGCCTTGTTGCTGGGCAGATTTCAGATACCTGTTGTGCCTGGTCAGGAGATGTGGGGGGGGGATGTGAGTGACAGCTGACAGTTGGTTTAGACACATTCTTTCTTAAGCAATGTAGTTTTTTTCTGATAGACGTCAGGGTAAAATATCAGAGACAGAAATAAATGGAAGAAAAACAGGAAAAAGTGCTGATGTACACATACAGGTTTTCAGTAGCTGTAGTTTTGTTCTGTGAAAAACAGGAAGCACCTGTATCCAAGAAGTGTATATAACTGGAAAGACAGAAACAGTCAGTGGATAGGAGACAAATGAAATCCTTCCATCTGTCTATGGTCAGTGAGTAACGTGATGTCTCTTAGTCCAGATTCTGCGCTTCTAAATTTGTGATATTGCTTGTAAGGGAAGCCATTCCTATTACTTATAATAAAGAAGTAAACTTTTACTCTAAGAAAGTGTCAGAGTCTGATTGGATCAGTGCGGGGTCCATTATATATCTCTGAGATGTAACATGGCAGTACAATTTAAAAATCCTCAAGATATTTGGTGGCCCCCAAGGCAATACGACGTCATAGCCCTTATGTCGTAGGTCGACTGTGGTGAAAAATGAAGAGAAGTGAGTGAACGAAGACAAGTGAAGAAGTGAAGACGTGTAAGTATTTTTGTATCCCTGCAGAAGACTTCAAGTTGTGAAGTAAGTTTGTTTAATTTTAGTAGTAGTAGTAGAATTTATAGTGAGAACATGTTTGAGTAAACGCAAAAAGGAGGAGAATCAGTCAAAATCTAAAGCAGAGACCCGTTAGATAAGGTATGCCAATATTAACTTCGCTTTCTAGCCCTATTCCATCTCCATAAGAAGAGCTGGGACCCATGTTTAGCTCCCGATAAACAGCCCAACTTCTAAATTCTGATTCTGAGTTAAGGCACAATGTTCCATTATCGGTTAACATGATCAGAAGTAGAGAATTTTCAAACCAATTCACTGTTGCAAGAAAGAGATTTGTTTGCATATGTAAAAACAGATATATGTGCCTTTTCCATAAAAGACACCGAGCCATTGTTTTCTGTGCCCTTCCTGACTGAGGTCGAAAGCTAAGATTTAAAAACTTTTAGGTTTAAATGCAATTTACCCAAGCTATTTTCAAGTATTTTTCGAATGCAAGAAAGAAAAATGTGGTCATGATTAATCAATCATGTCTTTCCTTCCTTGTTCATAGGTTCCCGAGAAGAAATTTCTTTGTTTCAAGACTAACATTATTTTAACTGTTTGTGAATATAAGTACTCATTTGTGCTCATAGTCTGAAATGAAATAAGAAAGTTTAATTTCCATTCCTATCAGTTCTCTTTAAGATATCTTAATTCAATCCTTCCTTAGTTTTTCTTCTTAAATACCGTGCATAGGCAGATTTGCTCAGCTCAAATAATTTAAAAACAAAAAGAGGAAGTGTCCTCTAGTATTGCTGTGGGTTGTATTGTTGAAGCTCAGTGCTGAGAAAAAAAAGGGGGAGGTATGTGCCATCCTGTTTCCTTTCATGACTGTGGATGATAAACAGAACAGCAGCACCATGTTTTCTGTGTGTGAATTGTATGTTTTTAGGGAAGTGCACTTTGTTTTGAAAAACATTCCTGATCTCAGTTTTGGAGGAACAACTAAGAAAAACAGATATAAGTTTTAAGCACCACAAATTTATCTAGTTTATCCTCATGCATGTATGTTACCAAATGAGACTTTATAGTGTTATATTATGCAGATGTCTGGTATATAGACAAGCAATCACAGGGTAAATCTTACTGTTTCTTTTGAACTTGCATTGCCCTTAAATTTGTTGGAATTTGGTTAAAAACATTACCTTAAGTTGACTGAACAAAAACAAAATCTTGCTTGTCAGCAGTGATCCAGGAAAAGTTTGGGAAAAAACACAGGTAGAGAGAGAGAGAGAGAAAGCTATAGGCATTTAATAAATGTTCATGTTATGCTTAATAAAGTTTGTAGGGTTGCTGTTTTAATTTAAAGAACAAAAATATACGTTAAACTCTGTAGAACAACTAGAAAGTAACTTTAGTCAGATTCTAGACTGATAATATTTTATATTATAATGATTTAAGTGATTATCTTCAGGTAGCCGCGTGGTCTCAGTATCATCGGGTTAGCGTCAATGACCTGACATATCACCCAAGCTGTAACATCAAGGACCACCTCTACGCAGCCACCCTATTTTTGGAACAATATTGAGCTATAAAAAATGCTCTATTCTACACGACTTTTCTCAATATTATATACTTGACAAAAATTGCTTAGCTTTAAGTGTCGTTGTCTTTTTCTTATTGTTCCAAAAATAGGGTGGCTGCGTAGAGGTGGTCCTTGATGTTACAGCTTGGGTGATATGTCAGGTCATTGACGCTAACCCGATGATACTGAGACCACGCGGCTACCTGAAGATAATCACTTAAATCATTATAATATAAAATATTATCAGTCTAGAATCTGACTAAAGTTACTTTCTAGTTGTTCTACAGAGTTTAACGTATATTTTTGGTCTATAACACTCTGTGATACAAAGACCGACTTAGTGAGTTGTGTTCCACATTAATTTCACTCATAACCCCTCACTTTGACTATTGTAACAGTCTCCTAATTGGCCTCCCACAAAAGAATATCTACTTATTACAAAGAGCACAGAACATTTGTGCAAAAGTAGTCACTAAAGCCCGCCTAGCGGACCATGTAACTCCTATACTGCTAGAACTACACTGGCTCCCTATAAATAACCGAATCAAATACAAAACACTACTAACAACCTTCAAACTACTAAACGATATTGCCCCCTCCCATCTATCCACACTCCTTCACGCCCCAAATGATTCAAGAGCCCGAAGACTAAATGCAACCCTCTCACTGGAGTTACCAAAAACATTCACGAGGACTAAAAAATCCACCAGTGCCAGAGCCTTCACATTCACCGCTCCCACACTCTGGAATGACCTCCCAATAGACATCCGAATCATAAAGGACCTTTCTCAATTCAGGAAAGAACTCAAGACATACCTATTCTCCGAACACTTCGGAATCCCCTACCCTCCAAGCCCAGCCACACAGCGTCCACAGACACACAAACAAAAAAACCCGCAAAAACACAATTAACTGAACATACACAGCCCCCCTCAAACAGTTCTCCCAAAGACACACAAAAAAAACCACGAAAAATGGAAATAAATTCCATCACACACACACACACACACACACACACACACACACACACACACACACACACACTTGAATAATGAACTCACTACACTGTATCCTAACCTTTTTGTAAATAACACCTGTAAATAGAAATGTCAGCTCGCTGCCTATTCCCTGTAAAAAGTTAGAAACTTCTGATCAAGATATACACCTTGTAAATAGTTTTAATAATTTACTGTTCTGTTATATGTAAAAAGTTAAAAAGTTCTTGTTCAATGTAATGTTATACGAACGTATACAAAACTGTTAAATTGTTCCATGTAAACCGCCCCTGATCTCTGGAAGGGGCGGTATAGAAGAAATAGATAAATAAAATAAATAAAAATAAATTTAAAGAACAACATTAAGCTTAAATGAGTGTTTGATGTGTTAGAACAGCCTTATCAAATGAGGATACAGTAGTATGTTATAAACCAAGGAGTTGATGGAATGATAAATACCCTGCAACCCTAATATCCGATTATGCGTAAGGAAGGGTGCACTTGGCATCCTGATGGGCTTTGGAGAACCTACACTGACCATGTGGTTTTCCAAATGCTTATCCACATTTTGCCTCCGTGTACCCTGGCCAGACACATGAAAGCCAAAGGGGAGAAGATACCTACATAATTTTTTACAAGATTGGTACAATCCTAAAGAAGTAAAACTTGCAGGAGTGTGTGCATCTTGTCTGCAACTTCCTGATCTGTAAACAATTCTTTAGCTAATTGAGTTGCTTAGGATTGGCTGCTGTGTGCAAGCAGCAATCCGAGGGGAGAACCTCCAAAACCGTATAAAATTTTTACTTTGTAAAAACCAAACTGCCTTGCCTTTGACTCTGTTCAACATAAAAACTTCCCCAAGAGAGCTCGTTATTTTCAACCTGGAGACTGGATCCTGGCAAAGGCACACACCAGCACACGCTACAACTGCCGTGAGAGGGACCATTCCAATAACTAACATTTCCAGGGAAACGGTGCAACAATAGTGGAGTAAGCTCTGTGTTATCAACAATGGCAGTAGCAACAGCGGAGCGCAGCTACAGCGTCCATGTCCGGATGGCGTTGCTACACCAGGCTGGAGTCCATCTGTGCCTGAGGTCCTTGTCCTGTGAGGGCACTCGAGCTCAGGACGGAGCGGCCGAAGGAGCTGTTGGCCGGTACAAGCTGATCTAGACAGTAGTGTCCCTAGAAGGTGTTCGTAGATGATCAGGTCATAGCTTTGCAGACATGCTATATTGGTATGGCATGGAGGTTCGCCAGGGTGGCAGCCATAGCCCATAGCTGGTGGGCGCCAATCACTGACAGAGAGTCAATGTCCACCTGAGAGTAGCAGAAGGTGATGCACGTGGCGATCCACTGGGAGAGGGTCCTTTCAGTGACTGGGCATCCAGGCTTGCCTGAGTCAAAAGAAACAAAGAGTTGGGGTCCCCTCCGGGTCGTTGGGGTCCTCTAGAGGTAGGTGCATAGCGTCCACACATAGTTGAGGGTGTCTAGGCAGTGCTCTTCTGTTGTGGTATGCTGCTCTGGATAGAAGGTGTGGAGCTCCATGGTTTGATTGATATGGAATGATGATGCCGCCTTGGGCAGGAACTTGGGATGCGTCCATAGTGTGGCATGGTCTGGATAGAAGATGGTGTAGGGTAGGTGCATGACTAAGGCCTGCAGTTTACTGATCCATCTGGCTGACGTAACAGCGACCAGGAACAGGGTCTTCTACGTGACATTCTAGAGGGGCACATCTACGAAGGCCTCTCTTGTGAGCTGCCGGACAATGGACAGGCCCCAGGGTGTCACCAGCTTCTGGACAATCGGCTGCAGATTGGCTAGGCCCTTCATAAACCTTGCAACAAGTGCATAGAGATGGGGAGGTTGTCGATGTAGTCGTGGAAGGCAGCAATAGCTGAGAGATGAACCTTGATGGAGAAGATCTGGAGCCCCACTTGGACAGGGGTAGCAAGATATTGGAGGACCTACGGGAGGGGATTCCAGTCCTACTGCCACGCACCAGGCATCAAACTGTTTCCATTTCTGAGAATATGATCATCGGGTGGAATCTCGTCTGGTTGCAAAGATAAACTGTTGGAACTCTACTGTCAAGTTAAGGGAAGACAGTCTCGACCTCTCAATCTCCAAGCAGTCAGTGCAAGGGTGGCCAGGTTGGGATGTAGGGTCTCCCCCCCCCCCCCCATCTTGTGTGATGAGATCCAGTCTCGAGGGCAGCCGGATTGGTGGTTTGTCAGTCAGGTAGCAGAGGTAGAAAAAACACATCTATCTTGGCCAGTGGGGGGCGATGAGGATGTCTGTGGCCTGTCGCAGATGGTCTTCCATTTCTCTTTGGAGATGAGCAGTATGGGGGCATAAGCATACAGAAACTGGTGGTTCTTCCAGTGAGGCTGAACACGTCCCATGCTGTCCTCCGCTTTGATGGAAGGGTGGACAAAAAAGTCCAGCTTAGACTGGCCCCATCGCGGGAATAGGGCATCGGCAACCTCTGCGTTTAAGGAACATCCGTGCAGCTGCAGCTAGTGGCCGAGTTTGTCCTTCAACTGGTTGTTTTTGCTGGGCAGGTAAGCTGCCTGGAGGTAACAGTTCTTGCTGAGCGCCAGGCTCCAGGTCTTGTGGGCCTCCCTGCATAGGAGTAGGGATCCCACGCCCCCCTGCTTGTTGATGCAGAACATGGCAACTTGATTGTCGGTTTGAATTAGTATTACTTTGTTAGGGATCCACGACAAGAAGGCTTTGAAAGCATATCTGATCGCCCACAGCTCCAGGAAGTTGATGTGTAAGTGGCTTTCCAACTCTGTTCAGGTTGCCTGGGTACAGAGGTGTAGGAGGTGGGCCCCCCAGCATAGCTTGGAGGCATCTGTGGTGATGACTAGGTCATGTTGGGGGGCTTGGAAGAGTCTGCACTGGGTGAGGTGCTCCCTGCACAACCTCCAGGTGAGCGAGTTGGTGTCTTCTGGTCTATATTGACTCTGCTGGACATGGGTTGAGACTGCTAGTTCCAGTTTCGTTGCAGGTGCCATTGCAGTCTGGCGAGTGGAAGGACTTGGGTGGTGGCTGCCATGTGGCCCAGAGGTTGTAGCAGTACCCTGGTCGAGACTTTGTAGGCAATGGTCACTCAAAGCGCAAGGGAAATTATATTGGCCCAGGGAGGAATGCTTTCACCTGCGGTGTGCACAGAGTCGCCCCAATGAATTCCAGGGTCTGCATGGGCTGGAACTGTGACTTCTTGGAACTGATCAGGAATCCCAGAGTTGGCAGCAGGGAGACTGTGTCCTGTACCAACTTCTGTGCCTTCTCTCTGGAAGAAGCAGTTATGAGCCAGTCATCCAGGTAGGGGAAGGCACAGATTCCAGATCTTCTGAAATGAGCCACCACCACTGCCACACACTTTGTGAAGATCCTCGGGGCTGGCGAAAGGCTGAAGGAGAGCACCCGGTACTGGTAGTGCTGATTCATGATTCAGAATTTCCCATGTGGATGGGGATGTGAGTGTAGACATCCTTTAGGTCCAGTGAGGCTAAGTGTTTGGGCTGTTGGGCTGCAGGAATGGCAGGATGGATCCCAGAGAGTACATCCGGAAGCACTCCTTGTGGATGAACTTGTTGAAGCCTCTTAGGTCAAGGATGGGGTTCAGGCCCCCAGACTTCTTGCGAATGAGAAAGTATCTGGAGTAGAATCCATGACCTACTTTTGCTGAGAGCACTTGTTCGATGGCTTCAGCCAATACAAGAGATTGGATCTCCTCCGCCATGGTACTGAGCACTTGATCAAGGGTGCGGCTGGTAGGGTAGGTTTTCTGATGAGGGGTCGAAGAGAACTGGATTCGGTTTCCGATTATCTGTAGGACCCACTTGTTGGTGGTAATGTTCACTCAGGCTCTTTTGAAGAAGGAGAGGTGGCCCCTACCGGCAGGGTCCTGCTGTCTGCAACTTCAAAAAGGAGAGGGTGCTCTTTCCTGATAGTGTCGCTGACTGTTTCTGCTGACGGTGGTCCTTCTGGCAAGGCTTTTGGTGGTAGGACTGGGACTGTTAGTGTTTGGACTGTTGGGACTGCCACTTGTGATATTTATTTATTTATGTATTTAACAAGTTTTGTATCCCGCTTTTTCCTTCAATCAAAGCGGTCACAATACAATACAAGGTTATACAAAGGTAAAGGGAGACATGCACCACTTTATCATTACATCAAAACAGTGGAAAATGGGAGTACATAACATAGGGAAAACAGTACATACATTACATTATATTAATCATACCGGCAAACAGAACCATCCATAGAGCAGCCGTTTCCTTGGTCCCGCACGGTCCTACGCCTAAGGGTTGGTAGCGCTTGGACGAGGAGTAGGATTTGCATTGGTAGGATCCTTATGACTTGCAAGTGCTGGAGCTGTGTTCAAGTCTGTCAGAGGTCAGGTTTTGGAGGGTAGTGAAACGGTCCTTCATATTGTTCACTGTTTCTTTGACCTTCTCCCCAAAGAGGTATCGCCTGTACAGGGGGTGTCCACCAGTCGCTTGTTCATCTCTTCTCACAGGCTGGATGCCCGGAGGCAGGCCGTGTGACTGGAGACGATGGCTGTAGCTATTGTCCTAGTTGCAGAATTGAAAACTGGACGGATCAGGTGTTTCCCGCACTCGCCAAAGGCCCCTAAGAAGGGCAGGATGGTGGCTTTGGCTTCCATGTCTAGGCCTTCAACTGCACTCCTGAGACTGTCCGGTATCGTGTCCAGTTACAGCACTGCTGGAATTGATGGGATGCTATCTTGGCGCTCAGCATTGCTACTGGGTCTTTTTTCAGAGTCATCCAGGAGTTTATGATCCTTCACAGGAGGTGTCTTGGGAGTGTGTGCGGGAGCTCTTCGACTGTTTTAAAGTGGACTCCACCACGATGGATTGGTGGGGCAGTTGTGGCTTGTTGAACCCCAGAGTGTACTGCACTTGACATTTTGCCTTGAATCTCCAAGATGTGGATAGCCCGGATGCTGGCATTTGCCAAATCCGTATGAGGTTGTTGAGAAGCAGTCGATGGACAGGGATGGAGACCACTGACCTGGGTACGTCGAGGTATTTAAGAAGGTCCAGTACTTCATTCCTGGGATCTGTCACATCGATGGGGATAGCGCCAGGTGGGTGGATAACTTCTGGAGGAACTTTGGGCACGTCAGGTCCTCTGGTAGTGAAGGTGAAAGTGGTGGCGGTGTCGGTGATGGTCGAGAGAGGACTTTCCCTTCGTCGGAGGTGCGGTGTGAGCTGCCTGTGGAGGTCAAGCCAGCCGCCTCTTCTCCTTCGCTGTCTGTGGAGGGGCCTGGAGAGAAGCCTGTGGGTGCTGGTGACCTTGGAGGCAAGGGTGTCCAGGGTGATGGCCTGGGTGCTGCCGGTGGAGCAGAGCTGGATTGTGGCTGCAGTGTTTATGCTGTGCTGTGTTCTGCCAATAGTCATGTCAGCAGGTCCAGCATGGCCATCTGGGTTTCCTGTGCTAGTGTGCTGCTCTTTGTGTCCGCTGGCCTCACTTTTCGCTGCTGCATCGATGCCAGCGGAGGGAAGGCACCATAAAACCTGTCTGCACGATCTTTCAGAAACACAAGGTTAATTACCACATTTATGCAGACGACATAACGCTATATACTCAACTGGACACGACCAATCCGAACTATAACCATCTAGAGGAATGCCTTAATGAAATGCAAACCTGGCTACAGCAAAACAATATGTCCATAAACCACAAGAAAACTGAAGTGATGTACATCTCCAAAAACTCCAAAAAACAAGATTTCAACCCTCCCTCAACTATCACCATGAACAACAACACATACAGCATAAAGAATGAGATAAAATACCTAGGAGTGACACTCGACAGAAACCTCAAGATGGAAAAGCACCTTCGACTACTGAACCGGGCAATATTCCATAAACTAAGGGAACTCCAACCCCTACGCAACATCATTGAACACACCGATTTCAGAACAGTAGCACAAGCACTCATCACACCCCACCTAGACTACTGCAACGCCATTCTCCAAGGACTACCAAAGAAAACCCTCAACATACTGCAAATGGCGCAAAACGTCACAGCCAGGATCATTATGAACAGACAACTTTCCGAACATATCACGCCAATACTAATGGAATTACACCGGCTTCCCATTTCTGCCCGCATAAGATACAAAGTATTAGTTACAACATTCAAACTGATACACAACATAGCACCATCTTACCTCTCCAACCTCATCACAACACAACCCCCTAACAGAAACAGAAGAGCACACAACATAAACACTCTACATGTCTCAACTAATATCCGCACTGTCAAAGTTTACACAAGCAGCAGAGCCTTCACCTATTCAGCACCCACACAATGGAATAATCTACCAGTCGAACTGAGAGCGAACAGCGACCTATAAGATTGCAGGAAAAAGCTAAAAACCTACCTTTTCCAGGATTATTATGCAAATGCAAATGCAATGTGTGCCTTCGAGTCAGTCCTGACTCCTGGAGACCCAGAAGCTCCTGGGTTTTCTTGGCAGTGTCACCGGAAGTAGATTGGCAGGCCTTTCTTCTATAGCCTATCATAAACAAAATCAGAATGAACCAAACCTTGCAACACAACATAACAAGGGTACTAAGAACTTACTTCTGCTTCAACCACAACTGTATATAGTCCCAGCTGTATAAATGCAACTGTAAATAGCCCAAGCTGTATAAATGCAAGCATAAAGTAATCCAAATTGTATAAACACATATCATATGAGTGGAGGAGTGGCCTAGTGGTTGGGGCAAGGTACTTCAGGCCAGAAGGTCGGGGGTTCAAATCCCACTAGAGGACAACAACATGGGCCGGAAGGACTGGGGTTTCTAGTCCCACAGGTGCTCCTTGTGGTCTTGGGCAAGCCACTTAATCCTCCATAGCCCATGTTCCCTGTAAAATAGTTATCTCCAAGTTATAATGTCCTGTTCAATGTAATTTCAGTTTGTTCAATGTAAACCACACTGATGCAGAATAGCACAGTATATAAGAGAATATAAATAAAAAAAAAAAAATATCCCTGAAATGAAGATGTAAATAATGTGATTCTTAACCTATGTTACCATTGTTTTGCTGTGTAAGGTAAACCGCTACTGATCGCTGGAAGAAGCGGTATACAACTACAACCAAATAAATAAATAAAGCATGGGCTGCAGTTGTGATGACTCTCTGGTTCTCTTGTGTTTGTGCCAGCACCTGTGATGCTTTTCAGTGCTGGAGCTGTCCTCCTCTCTGCGTCGGCACAGTCTTCTGGGTGAAGGGAATCCATCGGCACCAATGTGATCGTGTCGAGGAGGGATTCCCCTGTCAGCGTGGCAACAGCTTGCATCATCTCGCAGTTGACCAATCGCACTGGTGGGAGATGGAGCTTGCAGTGATGCGATTTCATCCGTGCCAAAGGGAAGCCGCATGGAGGCTGCCGGGGCTGCAGAGGAGGTTGGGTCTAGGTGGCGATCTGTAGGCCAGGAGGCTGCTGCAGCCACCAGAGTTGAAATCGTTGGCACCGTGCCGGAGATGGAGGCCTCGGGGATCACATCCCTGAAGCAGAGGGCCCCAATGAAGGAGTTGCTGTGGCGGGCATGTTGCTGGCGGCCATGCTGCTCCTCATACCTCTTTCCTTGTCTTCTGGTAGTTTCTTCTTCTTCTTTTCCTTGGCTTGATGTTAGGAGGAGGCGACAGAGCAATCTCTGGTTTTCTTGGAGGCACTCAAGAAGCCCTGGAGTGTATGACTGCGGGAGCGACAGGCCCCGGGAGACATGCAGGCACAGTGAAAGCAGTCCTCTGCGTAGTGGGCTTCTCCCAGGCAGCAAACACAATGGTCGTATCAGTAGAGTTCATCTTCCTGGTGCATTTCAGGCACTTCTTGAATCCAGGTTTGCTTGATTTTCTTTTCTGTTCTTTGTCCATGTTAGATTCTTCTTTTGTGGTAGGATGAAGAGCTGGTGTTCCGTCCTCTGGCTGGGTGGAAGAAGCAAAACTGAGCCAAGTAGGAGCAGGCCCAGGGGTAGGGGCTTTGCCTTTCTGAGCTATAGGAGATCACTCTGTCCATGGCACCATCGGATGATGTCACCAGGTGTGGCTGACACATCCTGCTTGTCCATAGAGAAATGACTAATTCCTTCCGTCGGTCATATCACTTTTTTGTTCGCTTTGGTGGTCTAAGGAAAGGACAGGCAGTAGTCAAAGAGGCCATTGGTTCAGCATATCTTCTGTCTGGTAAGCATGTGCTGGACAGGCATGATGGAAATTTTAAATGTACATAAATTGACTTGAAGTATGATTCATAGCAAAATGTGCGTATAATCGATTTTCTATGCACTACATTTTTTAAGGTGCACCAATGAGCTGAATGCATATCACAAGAACATACAAACTTTCCCTTGAAACACGAATAAGGTACCCATGGACCCAGAGTGAAAAAGCCGAAAGCACCCCCCCCCCCCTCCCAAAAGACGTCTTACCTTTCTTGATTTTGACCGTACAACTGTTCCCTTTGGCAGGGACATGTGAGACTTTCATCAGAAAACGTAAAGCTTTCTTGTAGCCTAGTTTTGGCTTGCTTCCAGGCTGCTTGGAGAAGGAATAGGACCCAAATGAAGACGGTGCAGGAGATACAACTGTAGATCTTTTAACAATTCCTAATGGAAAAATGAAGTATCAAGTGTATTTATTGGGGAAAGAAAAGATGATGGTAAGGGAGAGAGATAACGTCAAGAAAGTCAGGGACTAGGCAATGGCAAATAGTCGAAGGAGACAAGACCAGCTGGGCACCTGCAAGTGGAACTGACCCAGCCCCCCGCCCAGCTCCTGTTTAAGCCAGCAGCCACCCTCTAGGGGTGTTGTTGAGAAGAGGTAAGTGAAAAACAGCAGTGCTCTAACAGATCTCTAAAAGCAGCCACTATGAAAGCAGACAGATGACCATAAAGAAAACAAGAGAGGGAGGTGGTTAATTATGTCTCTTACTTTTTCTGATCTGAATCACGCACTTGTCTCCTTTGTCAGGGTCCGAGAGTAGGATGTGTGGAGCCTCCTGCAGGAAGCTTAAAGCATTCTCATAGCCCAAGTCTTGGCTGACCTTCTCCAAGTTCACCATGTGCTGTGTCCACAAGACCCGCTTCAGTGTCCGAACCTTCAGTCCAAACCTCATATGAGGGAACTGGTAGATCAACCTCAGAATTTCACAAAAGATGTCTGCGAGAGCAATCTGGGGAGTGAAGATGGGGTGGTGATTCCTCTTAGGCTGGTTACTCCTCCTAGACCAGTTTTTATGTAGCTGTGGTGCAGTGGGGAGGAGAAAGACCATTTCAGATCCTTTGCTGACTTCTAAAATAAAAGATAAGACCAAAAAGGATGCGCTACTTAGTGGCATTACAAAGGAAGCAAAGGACATCGCCGTTTGACAGCTCATTTCTCAGACCCACCTCAGTCATGGCAATGACGGTTTCCACCTTCACAAGTGACATTGCATAGATTAATTTTTCTCGCTTTTTTAAGAACCCCAGGGACTGCCGAAAAAGTGGCAGAGACAAGTCATTAGAGGTCTTACCTTTGATTGTCACTACACACTTGCTCGCTTCAGCAGGATCCGAGAGTTGGAGGTTTGGAGCCTCTTGAAGGAAGCTTAAAACATTCTTGTAGCCAAGGAGTCGGCTGATCGTCTTCAGGTCGACTCCGTGGAACCTCCACAAGATATGCTTCAATCTCCTTAGCCCAGACTTCTTACAGGGGTAGTTATGGATCAGCTCCAAGGTGCTGTCAGTCAGGAGAACTGTCCATGAAGGACCACGTGGTACAGATGAGGTGGGGCATGGAAAGACCATTCCAGATCTTTTGATGACTTCTAAACCAAAATACAACCCCCCCCCCAAAAAAAAATGATGTTTAATAATACCAAGGAGGAGGAACTGGCAAATGCTGCCCATGTGTGACATCCCAAGACCTGAGATTAAACGGTGGTGATATCATCAGGTCTGGGCCTAAAAATGACATCACCTCAGCCGGGAACCAAAGGAAGAGACTGATCCAGTCCCTGTTTTTGCCAAGGGGCATTTAGGGAGATGAGGTTCTTGAAGTTTTCTTAGGAGATACCAGGACTACATCTCCCAGCATGCAGTGGGGCAAACCAGACACTGGGTTGCCTCTTCAGGTGGACTGGGGTGAGGTGGCCACTCTACTTGGGACAAAGATGTCCAACAGGTTCCAGGTCATCAGGTACAAGCTGGGCCAAACCTGATTTTATCCCCAGTACATCTATAAGTGGGAAGTAGCACTTTCTTAAAAAAAAAAGAATTAGATGCACTGGAAACAGAAAAGAAAGAATGTAGAGCTCAACAATAACTTCTCCCTGTCTCTGAGCTCTAATCCTCAGCCCTGCCCTAAGCAGCGCTGCCACTCTAGTCAAAAGCGCTGGCCGTGCCATACCCTCCCACACAATGAGCCCTGCCGCCCTCCCTGTGTTGAGCCGCACCACCACTGATTCTGACGGCAGGGTCAGAGGTGGCTTGGCGTTAGCGGCAGGCCATATAGTTTGGCACACATGGCCTGCCGGAATCAGCGGCAGCGAGAGGCCGAAGCGCCGCTCAGCAGGGGGGGAAGAGGAGGTAAGCCATGTATGCTGTGCCACCCATGGAAGTCTGCACCCTAGGCGACCGTGTAGGGGACGGGCCGGCCCTGGCCCTAAGTCAGTGTGTGTGTGTGTGTGCGCGCGCATCTTCTTCAGCTCTTTCAATCTCACTCTGGAGCGGATCTTGCACAGAAAGTTGGACAACCATTCCAGAAGCTTGTTGTGTGCTGCCAGGAAAGAAACAAACCTTCAGATAAGGGCTTGGGAGAGTGGTTTAACTGTGCATTGCTTCAGCCAAACTGTGGGACAGTCCAGGCATTATGACTCTTCCTGTCCCCACAGATCAAGTAGTTTTGCTAGTGGGGCTTAAACTGCAGGCATCAGCTTCATCTGTCTCTTATGCCATGAATCCAGAAGGAAAATGCTGATTGATAGAACAAGCATAGGGCTGTCGTATTTTGGTGGGTGGCAATTTTGTCTGCTTCCATTCCCCAGTGGATCTATCCTCCTCTTTGTCATGAACTCAACTGAAAAATCAAAATGGCCAACTTGAAAGCATAGTTACTCATTTTAACAAGTGTTCTTCAGGGACAGCGGGAATCAGTCCTCACATATGAGTGACGTCTGCACCGACAGAAAGCCTTTGGGAGATGCCACTACGCAGGCGTGGTTCCCTTCCCACCCAAGGGTGCCATCTTGCTTAGTCAGATGATATAGCTAGGACGGTAGTAAAAAATCAAACAAGGTAGGGAGGCAATTCTCAAGGGAGGAGGGAGAGTTGTGAGGACTGATTCCTGCTGTCCCTGGAGAATACCTGTTACAGGTGAGTAACTATGCTTTCTCCAGGAACAAGCAGGAGTCAGGCTACTGAGAACTGAGCCACGACAGCACTAACGGCGACCATCGGGTAGCCGTGAGTTGCAGAAGTGAGTCCCAAACTAAGAGAATCTGCAAGACCCTAGCGTCCAGCGGCAGCATCACTCCGGTAGCCTCAACACAGAAGGGTAGGAGGGCAGGAGTTGCCTACTTCCCGAAAAATTACAGAGTACCACCTGGCTGACGATTATGGAGCACCAACGGGACTCACTCTCCAGGCAGTAGTGAGCTGCGAACATATGAAATGAAGACCATGTGGCGGCTTTGCAGATCTCCAGCACCGGTACTGAGTATAGGTTTGCCACCGACATGGCCATCACTCTCGCATGGTGCGCTGTGATACGGTGGTCCAAGGAGAGCCCACTCACTCATAGGTGAGGTCAATACAGTCTGCCACCCAAGTGGACAGAGTTCACTTAGTCACGGTCGTAGGAAACGAAAAGCTGAAGAGGTTTGCGATGGCCCCGAGTCCGCTGCAGGTAGAAGGACAGGGCCCGTTTGCAGTTTAGTGTATGGAGTATAGTTTCCCCCAACCGGCATGAGGCCGCAGGAAAAAGGTGGGAAGGACCTCCTCCTGGTTGAGGTGGAAAGGAGATACCACTTTTGAAAATAATTTGGGGTGAGTGCGGAGCACCATCCTGTTCTTGTAGAATCTTGTATTTGGCGTCTCTGCAACCAGGACCTGAAGTTTGCTTACTCTGTGAGCAGATGTGAGAGCTACCAGGAAGGCAACCTTCCATGAAAGATAACGCAGATGGCAAGTAGCTAGAGGCTCAAATGCAGGCCTGGTGAGCTGTGAGAGCACCATGTTGAGGTCCCATTCTGCAGGCAGGAAGTGGACGGGGAGGCTTAGACAACAGGAGGCCCTGGAGGAACCGAGAGACCAAGGGCTGACCCGAGAGGAGCTTCCCTTCGATAGGGTGGTGGTGTGCAGCGATTGCACTCAGGAGCACCCTCACTGAGTTTGGCTTTAGTCCAGCATGCGACATATGTAGTAGGTACTGGAGCACTAGTTGCACCAGGCAGGAGAATGGGTTCTCCCGCCTCTCTGCACACCATACCGAGAATCTTCGCAACTTAAAGGCGTAAGCTGATCTTGTGGAAGGCTTGTGGGAGGCCAACAGGACTCCCTCATGGGAAGTTGAAAGGGGCCAAGGCTACCATTTCAGCAGCCACACTGCTAGCGTTAGAGACCCCAGATTGGGGTGCAGGAGGCATCCCTCTTCTTGAGACAGGAGGTCCGGGACATGGCCCAGTAGGACCTGGAGTGTCACCAACAGGGAGAGCAGCAGTGGGACCAAGGCTATCTGAGTCACTTGGGGGCAATTAGAATCAGTGCTGCACCCTTGCGCTGGACCTTGAAGTGGGCTTGGTGACCAGGAGGGTCAGCAGAAAGACATAGAGGAGGCCTTCCAGCCATGGAATCAGGAAGGCGTCTGCCACGAGCAAAGGTAGAGCAGCTGCGCATTGTCTGGTGTGGCAAAGAGGTCCATCACGGGCATCCACCAAAGGTACAAGAGCTGTAAGACCACTCTGGGGTTCAGGTGCCACTCGTGTGGTTGGAGCACCCTGCTCAGTTTGTCCGCCAGGAAGTTGTCCTGGCCTGGAAGGTAGACCATCCACAGCAGCATGTTGTTGTGAGCTGCAAAAGAGTGGAGGGCCACAGCCTCCTGGCAGAGGGAGTACGACCCCATGCCCCTATACTTGTTGACATAGAACATGGCGACTTGGTTGTCCGTCTGTATCAGCACCGTCTGGGGTCTCTGAGGCGGTGGCAGAACGCCCGTAGAGTTAGGAAGATCGCCCCGAGTTCTAGAAGATTGATCTGTAGCAGGGATTCTGTCTGGGGCCAGCTGTCTTGTGTGTGATGGTTCTCACAATGTGCCCTCCAACTTTAGAGGGAGGCATCCGTGGGTCAGGATCCTCTGGGGCATGGGTGCCTGGAAAGGCATCCCGGCCTGGAGGTGGTGTAGAAGTTGCCACCAGTCTAGGGAGTCCGCCAGCTGGTGGATTACCCTGATCCTGTCCCGCAGTCTATCTGTGGCTTGCGTCCACTGAAAGCGGAGACACCACTGAACTGCCTGCATGTGCAGGCGGGCTAGCAAGGTCATGTGGACCATGGAGGCCATGTGGCCCAGAAGATGGAGGAGGAGACAGGCTGGCTCCGAGCGACAGTGCTTCACCTTCGCCGCTAGCTCCCTGAGGCAGTCTGCTCTTTTCCTGGGAAAAAAGGCCTTGGCCTGCAGGGTGTCTAATTGAGCACCTATGAATTCCAGGCTCTGGGCTTGAGAGAGATGAGATTTGGGGTAGTTGATGACAACCCCAGGTGCTGCAGCAGGAGAGCTGCGCACTCTGTGGTCTGATGGGCCTCTGTGGCCGTGTTGCCCACAATGACTAGGTAGGGGAAGACAAAGGCCCCTTGCAGACATAGGTGGGAAGCGACCATTGCTAGGCACTTTGTGAAGATCCTTGGTGAGGAGTCCAGGCCGAAGGGCAGCACCCTGTATTGGTAATGTCCTCCTCCTACCACGAACCATAGGTACTGCCTGTGGGAGGGGTGGATCAGGATGTCTGTGTAGGCATCCTTTGGCTAAAGTATCTGTGCCTAGTCAGTGAGCTAGTGAGTGACAGGGTTGAAGGAAAAGCATAAAATTTGGCAATACAGGAGCAAAGCCAGTCTCTCTGGTGGAGGTAAGGCAGCAGTGTTCCAAGGGAGAGCATCTTGAACCTCTCCCTCACCAGAAACTTGTTTATGTTTTGCAAGTCTAAGATGGACCTGAGGCTCCCAGTCCTCTTTGGGACAAGGAAGTACCTGGAGTAGAAGTCTTTGCCCTACAGGTGTCTGGATATAGGTTCTACTGCTTTGTCCCTGAGAAGACCTGTAAGCTCTGTGAGCAGCAGGGTCTGGTGAAGGAAGGGTCATACCAGATCTCCGGGAAAGAACCTGGGTGGAATCTGCTGCAGGTGGAGGAGATATCTCTCCCTGACCACCTGCAGTACCCAAAGGTCCGAGGTGATTGAGACCCGTCTGTGGGCGAAGAGCACCAGGTGCTCCCCTGTGGGCTGGTGAAGGTCTCCTAGAGAAAGGGAGACCCTGCCCTGGGAGTCAAAAGCTCCCCCCAGGCTGGGTGGGAGCTGGAGCCTGGGGCTTAGGTGTGTTTGCCTTCTGAGCCCCGTGTCCCTGCCTCTTGGGGTGAGAACCCTGCTGATGGCCAGAGTAGGGCTGGTACTGGTGACCCTGTGCATTGGTACCCTTTTTCCTCTGGAAAAGGGTCCTTTTCTCTGATGTTTTTTTGCAAGGATGGGATGAGGTCTTCTTAGAGAGCCTCTGACGAGTCACAAAATCTGCATTGATCTCAGAAGCTTTGTCGGCCATGGGTTTGCCGAAGAGGTTCTCACTGGTACAGGGGACATCGAGCAGTTTGTCCTGGACCCACTGCTCGAGGTTGGATGATTGCAGCCAGGCCCCAATACCAGCTGCTGCAACTCGAGTCGCCAACTTGAAGCCAACATAGGTAGCCTGAGAGAGGAACTTGGAGCAGCCTCTCACTTCTGAGGTCAGGGTCTGGAACCACTGAAGGGGTTCCCCAACAAGGCCTGCTGCAAACCCTGACAGCTCTTTGGTCAGTGCCTTTAGGTACATGCCTATGTAGAGTTCATAGGTCTGGATCCGGCAACCCAGCATCTGTCGCTGACAGCATTTGTGCTTGAGCGAGGGTCCAGGCCTCCCTGCTAGGAGGCCTTCTGCATGGTCAACTTGATGACCATGGAGTTGTGTGGGAGCTGGAGTTTGTGCAACCTTGGCCCTTTCTGGGTCCTCCTCCACCTCGGTTTGTACCGAAAGGACCCTGGCCCTATCTCTGATGAAGTCATGGAAGGCTACATCCTCAGGAGGAGAATGGCGTCAAGGCACTGGGGGAGACAGGTCTGAGGGAATGTCTCGGTGCCTTCTGGTGCCAGGGGACACTTCGTCATCTGTCTCCCACTCAGAGTCAAGCAATGACGAGAAGTCTGATGCCCTGCGACTCCTTGTGTCAAGGCCAGTGCCAAAAGGCCGATATCCTAAGGAGGACCTGGGGTCTGAGTCGCGGACACTGATGAGCGAGAACTGGATGCCCGACAAATGGGATCGGGACCTGGACCTCGAACAGCGCCAAAGACTTTCTTGAGGCTGAGGGCACTCAATACTCAGCTCAATGACCAGGGACTCCCTCGCAGTTGAGGGCCTAGTTGTCAGGGCAGATGAGGCAGAGGAACCAGCCATCATCGCCTGTTGCAGGGCCAGAATAGCAATGAAGTTCTGCTTTAGGGCCGCCATTCTGGTTTCCAAGGATTTTGGGTCCGGCGCCAGCACTCTAGGGAGTGCGCCCTCGACAAGGACTACAGCCTCAAGGACCCTCGCTTGGTCTCCACCCACCGAGGAATCCTTCTTGAAGACCTTGGTGGGGCGGTTCTTGGAGTGACCCGAGTCCCTCCATGGGGTTTTACCAGGTTTCTCTGGTGCAACCTCGGCAGACTTAGATGACTTTTTCTTCTTCTCCAGCTCCGGAGTCTTCTTGGAGGCACCGCGGCCATGGGACTCCGAGGACGCCCGGGCATCTCTGGGTATGCTGGGCTTGGTGCCAGAGAAGCGGGTGCCCAGTCAGACTTAGGGAACAACTTTTCCTGCAACTCTGTTTCTTGGTGGTTTTGGCCGAAATGGCCTGGCATGGGTCGCAGGAGGTGCAGTCATGGTCCGGGCCCAAGCAGCGCAGGCAGCAGTCATGGACATGGTTTGACTGCAGCAGTCACACCTTTTGAACCCACTGGGAGACATGGTGGGAAACACTCAGAGTTGATGACCCCCAGGCGAAAAAAGGCACTAACACTGGTCAAGGGAGACCTTGATAAAAAAAAGGGGCCAAGAATGGCACCATGAAGCGTCAACTCGAGGCGGGAAGAGAAATCGGTATGCCTACCAGAAAACTAAGTTTTAGGAACAGTTTTGTAAAGGATTTTTCTGGGGGAACAAGACATATGTCTGGTGGGTTCTGCGGAAAAAAGAGACTAAGCAAGATGGCACCCTTTGGCAGGAAGGGCACCACACATGCACAGTAGCATCTCCAAAGGCTTTTTTTGAAAGCTGGGGTGGTGCTTCCGTGCGGGCTCTGTCGGCGCCAACGTAACCCATATGTGAGGACCGACTTCCTGCTTGTTCTTGGTGAAAGATCTATAGAAGGGCATAGGACATTTCTTTTAGATTTGAATGCTAAAAGAGGGTTTCATCTCCTGATAGAGAGTGAACATGGAAGGGAGAAAGCTTTTATGATAGTAGGGACACCCTGGTATGACATCTCCAAGGCAGTTAAACTTGTTCCTGTCAAGCTGATTATGCAATATTTACTCAGTGAAAGATGATACGTCTCAGTGGTTGGGTCTCCAGTGGTGGACATTCCTTCTGAAGACAAGAGAAAGAAACAGAACTCTTCGTAGCCTAGTAGGAATCAAGATTGACGCCATTTGAATGCTCTAAGACAAGCTAGACCTCAAGGTTACAGGAGGGATGGACAGACAAGGCATGCCATCTTTTTAATCAGAAATTGTTTTGGAGGGAAGGGAAAACCTCACATTACAGGCAAAGCAAATCCAAAATACAGCCATTTGAGTTTTTCAGAAGCCTTCACATGAAACATGATACAAGGGAGATTGCAATTTTCTATCCAGGTGAAGGAAGGGAGGTACAGGTGGATCGGGACAAGCATAGGCTTCCCTTACCTGGCTTTGGTACTTTGCGATGATGCGCTATGTTGTCTCTTATCCAGACCTCTTGGTTGGAGACCTCTTGGTTGGAGAGATGGAGGGTATTGGGAGCTGGCTGGGAGGAGAGGCAAGGACTGTCTTGGCATTTTCTTGTCCCCTGGTTGGTGGCAGATTGTGTTTCTGGTATCTCTACAGCAAGAACAAGGACATTCTTGAGAACTAAAACAAGCCAAATTGATTCCCGGGAAAATCATTGAAGAAGAAGCGATATGAGAAGAGGCACTAGAAAACAAAAGAAGCCAAAGGGCAGTGGAATCAGTTGAATGGCCAACAGTAGCCCATCATCTTATGTAGAAGGCTTGTGGGAGTTTATCAAGAGAGAGGGAAGATCCACACTGATAATAAGGTGGAAAACTGATTCAGAATTCCATAAACCCATATTGAAATTGGAGAACTAAGAAACAAGGGGACACAAGATAGTTATGCCCAATAATGGGTGGAGCATTTAAGGTTATGCCCAATATTGGGTGCCGTAAGGTTCAGTTCAGAGTGTGTCCTGTGGCTTATGATAATTAACAACTGAGTTCTCGTGTCTCAAATTGCTTGAGTTTGACATCCCTCTGGGATTCCCAGTGAGCGCAAGTGGAAGTTATGGCATTTTTGGAAGCAATGCCCAAGCGGCAGGGGTGGGCAATTCCGGCCCTCATGCACCACAATCCAGCCTGGTTTTCATGATGTCCCTAATGAATATTCATGGACCTATTTCCATACAATGGAAGGCAGTGGATGCAAATAGATCTCATGAATATTCATGAGGGACATCATGAAAACCAGGCTGGAATGTGGTGCACGAGGGCTGGAACTGCCCACCCCTATGGTCCCTTGGCTATATTTGTGGCTGCAGTACCTGGGATAGCCAGTAGAGGACAATCAAAGGAAGGGCTCTCAAGCAAAATGACCATGATACATGAAGCCTCTATTCACACCCTCTGCTCTAGTCTTACCCCCCCAATATACAGTACCTCCAAGCCTAAGCAGTTTTAGGGAAAGAGGGTAAGAGACAGGATGGGAAGAGATGTGTTTACCTTTCTGATACATCACCAGGCTTCTTACACCTTTTTCGGGAGTCCAGACCTTGATGTCTGGTATCTGCAGTAGAAGACTCTCTGTGTCCTGATACCCGAGATCAAGACTGATCTTCTCCAGGCCAAGACCCTGCATCCTCCTCACAATTTCCTCCAACTCCTGGACCCACAGTCCAGCCGGGAACCTCTGTAGCAGTCTGGGCAGCAGCTGGAGGATCTCCTCTCCCGGGTGGGTGGCGGAGTTTCCAGGAAGGGAACTCTTCAGTGAAGCTTTCAGTGGGGTCCTCGATTCAGAGTGTTTGTGGGTGAGCGTCTGAAGAGCGATAGAAGGCCCAGATCTTTGATGGGACCATGTGCAGACGGACAGAGCTTTGACACCTTCCGAAAAGAGGCAAGACCGAGAGGATCTTTCATGCATTGTAGAATTCCCCATTGTACCAGCTTCTCGCCCCTTCAGACTCAAATCCCCTTCGCACTGTTGAGCTAAACACATAGACGCACGTACACACACATTATAGAGTAAAACGAGAAGGCAGAGGAGTCTGGAACCACATCAAGAATTTCATGCACTGATTATTTAATAAAATAAAAACTTAGCATAATCAACAATAGAATCCCTAATTTTCATCAGTCCTTTCCAGTACTAACAATTCAGTATTTTTCTGGAGTTGCTCTCAGATATTTTCAGCCCCTGCGCTCTCTGCATTTAGCTGAAGTCTTCCTCTCATATTTTCAGCCAATTTTGGGGTCTCTTTTTGGTATTTTCACTCCCTGCGCTCTCTGCATTTTGCTGGAGTCTCCCGCTAGTAGATTCCATCTTTACGCTCTCTGCATTTAGCTAGAGCGCGCCCCAGGTTTTCCTCTCTATGCTTTGGTAAATTCCGAACTGGACATTCTAATGGATTGGGGTAGCCCTCATAGAAGCCCGTCCCCATGGACATATGCCCTCTGGTTTCACTCAAAACTCCAGTTTCGGAGAACAGTAGTACAGTATTCGCCTCATTTCTGTTATTTCTTCTTGAACATCAAATAGAAATCTGTGTGCCTTCCATCGCTCTTTTAGGGATAAGGGTGGGGGACTGGAGAGAAGAGATTTGGGCAATGTTTACTCTGGCAGAATTTTGCACAACTGCGACCTGCAGAAGTTTGTGCAGAATTTCCCACCTGCGTAGAATTCTGCGCAGGCACCGGCATCGGCAGACGGCAAGGAACTACTTCACTGTTTGCCTTTTCAGAGGTAAAAGAGCATTTCCATGTGGTGACGCAGTTGTGCTCAATTCTGACACTAGTATGCAATGATTTTAGAAGATAAACTGAAGCTCTTCCTGTATCAGAGATGCTTTTATGGCAGTGTTAAAGAGCTGCTATGGTTAAGCAAAAGAGAAGGACTGCTAATGAGTTGGGGGGGGGGGGGTTGGGGGGCAGGTGAAGAGTTGCTGGTGAGTTGGAGGTGGCTGGAGATGGGCTGCCGGTGAGTTGGGAGCGGTGACTGAGGCAGGCAATGGGCTTCTGTGAGTCAGGGGGTGGCTGGGGCAGGCGATGGGCGGCTGGTGATTTGGGAAGGGGGTGGCTGGGGGCTAGAGATGGGTGTACGCCTGGGGAGGGTTGTGAGAAAGATAGGTGCAGGTATAGCCACGAGGGAAGACCTTAGGGTCAGACAGTAGTAGGGAGCTTGCTAGAAGTTAGAGGAAGCGAGAATGGGTGGGGGGGGGGCAGACAAGGGAGTCTTGGGGGTTGGGAGAAAACTGTGATTGGAGTGTGAGAGCTAAGGAGGAAAACGGCAGGATGAATTTCAGCTCAGGTCTAGAGGAGGAGTTAGACTTTATGGTGGTGGAATTCTGCGCAAACATTAACTAATAAAGCACGCAGAAGTTTGCAGAAATTTAAAGTACTGCACACAGAATTTTCTAAATTTTTGCCAAGAATTCTAAATGCTTTTGCACCAAATTCCTTCAGGTGTAAATATTTTGCTCTCGCCAGATTCCTAACTGACTCACCAGAGTAACACAGCAATCTCTCCAGATACCTCCATTCTCAGTCCCTGCAGCCTCGGCAATGTCCACTCGCCCTTCTCTATCTTCAGTATCTTAAACCCAGTCAGCACTTCTGCTGAAGCTTAAAGATGAACCCTGAATGAGGGGCTAGTTCAGTGCTTTTCATACTTTTATCCCGTATGACTAGGGTTGCCAACTGGTTCCAGATGCACCCCACAAGCTTGATCCGGTCCTTGGTCTACCCCATTGCATGCGGGGACATGTAGATCTGATTTCTCCATTGCACTCCATAAGAAAAGCAAGACTACGTGTCCCTACATGCAATGGGGTAAACCCAGGACTGGATCAAGCCTGTCGGGCGCATTTGGAGCCAGTTGGTAACCCTATGTATGACCCCATCTTAACAACTGAAAATTCACGTGCCATCAGATGATGTTGAACTCAAAATAGCGCATCTCCAAGCTCCTTTCCTTTCCTCCACTCCTACAAAGCAGGTAGTCAATAGCAGCGGTCAGCAGAGGGTCCTGGGTGTCAGTGTGCAGCCTGTGCTCAGCATACGTTTCCAGTCTCGCAGGAAGATCACCCAGGAGGGGGCCAAGGCCTATGAATGTTCACTGGCTCACAGGCCACATGCTGACCGGTGACTGACGCTACATGGAATAGGTCACCATGAAGGTCCAGAGAGAAGGGGAAATGGCCATGTTTCTGTGACCCCATTTGGGGTCTCGACCCCAAGTTTGCGAACCACTGGGCTCGTTGGAAGAGCCATGCTTTCTCAGGTCAATTGGAGTTGGGGCAAAGGGTCTTTTTGGGAAGGGTCATCCACGTCATTCGCAACAAAGGAATACAGAGAGGGGGGAGAAGTAATTAGGAGTTAGGGTGGGGAGAGACTCAACGTTCTGGGTAGGAAGCAGAACGTCCATGGCCACCCCATCCCACAATGTACCTGATTTCCATGGAATTTGACAAATTTGAGGCGTTTTCAGGCCCAACTCTATGACCGCTGATATTCGGAGCAGTTTCACCAGGTCCACGCAACGTGTCCCTCTCGAGCACTTTCTCAGGACCTTCATTTTCTCTGCTTGAGGCAAACGGGTGAGGCACTTGTATACTAGCCATTGTGCTTCTGGAAGGCATAAAAATAGGCGAAACGTTGTTTCTGGGAAAAGTCCCAGTCGCTCACCCTCTCCCCATCACTATCTCTTTTCAGTCTCCAGCACTGTCAATCCCTCACCAGCACTGCCCCTGGGGGGGGGGGGGGGGAATCGGGGGGTGCTCCCCTTGTTTACAGGGATATTGAACTGCAGATTAAGGTGGGGGAGGAGAAAAAATATAATGGGAACGGAGGACTGAGCTAGAGAGGGAAGACTATCCATCTCCCTTGAATGACAGAACAAATGCTCAGTTGACAGAGAGAAAGCTAATAACTGGGTATTCAGACCTTCTTTTGAGATAGCACTGGGTGGTGGTGGACGCCTCTCCGAGTAACGGGAACGCTGCCTTCGCTGCTGGCGGCGACGGGCATTCCTCTGGTGCGCAGCAGGTCGCACATCCCTAGAACCCATCCCGTCTCTAGCTTGAAAAATCCGGGCTTGTGTTTCAGTTTCGTTTCCTCCGTTCAGGACTCTCTGTTTGCTGAAAGGGTAGTAACTCAATCTGTAATCGTGAGCCAATCTCTCACTATCACATGATGCAGATTCGGTTCCAGGAGAGGGGGATCTCAGGCCAGTCCTGGATTGCCGACGTCCCCCGTCCTGATGCACTAGGGGACCTGCAGCGCTAGATTTTTAGAGGTAGAATTTCGGACTACAAGACTATCGATTGGTTTAGCTCACGTTTCCTGACAAAAAATGGAAAAACCCAATAGAAATCACTTTAAGGCATCGTCTTCTTGATGCTAGTGTGAATAATACTTTTCCATTTTATTTTTTTTTAGGTTTTTATTACTTTTTCATTTAAGTTTACTTTCATTTACTGTACAACTAAATTCACTACGCCTGCTGGAATTCTGCACACGATAAATGAAAATTTTGCCTTTTTTGGTGATATTTTTTCTGTGTTGTATTTTAAACCAAAGGGCATGTTTAGTAATCCCCATTAGCTGCTAATGTGGTGATAGCCTGGGAAAAGCACGCCGCAATAGCAGCGAACGAGGTAAAAATGTGGAGAGCATAGCGGATCTTCTCCGCTATCTGCAGACCGCGCTTCAGCTGCACGAGTGGGCGGGATGTGGGCGGAGAGTGGGCGGGATGTGGGCGAGATGTGGGCGTGCCTGCAATGTGCGATAACCACACCTTTTGCAGACATCGCGGGTGCAGCTAACGCTGCCTCGATGGGTGGCATTTAGCTGTGTCCATGACGCTGCTGCGCCCCATTGTCGACTTCTTCACGTTCCTAAGAGATAATCAGGCCAATGCAGAAAGCTAGCGCGGGCTCTACGAACCCATGACACCACGTTTAAGCACATTTTAATGATCATTTATATGCAGGAAGTAGACGTAAACACCGGTGGAAAAACTAGCACCCAATTAACGCTATGCGTATTTAAATGAATCCTTAATTATTTAAATGTATTTTAATCTGCTGGGCTGGTATGCAAATCATGGCTACGCCCGACGCAGAGACAGGCGTAGATAATTTCGCAATCAGTCATTGTGCCAAAATTTTTACTGCAGGGTCTGAGTAGAAGTAAACCTCTAAAGTGTGCCCCAACAGTATTTTGATGGCACCGGAAAAGGCCCCCCAGTGCCATCAAAATACTTCTCAGGGGCCATGCCTGACAATAAAATTATCCCATATCCCTACCTTATATGGCAGTCTTATCTCACCCGGTGCATCCCAGGACGCGCCGTGTGGGGCCAGACACCGCCATTTTGCACGATGGCTGACACAGAGCGGGAGTGGGTAGGCAGCGCTCCCGCTTAGGTGATTTGGGGGCTGCCAGAGCACCAGCTAGGGGCCTCTAGACAACCAAGTTTTGTTTTTTATTTAATATGAGGGGTGGGGGAAGGGGCCACTAGACCACCAGGTTCTTCTTTTATTTAGTGGGGGAAGAGGCTACTAGACCACCAGGGATAATTTTATTGTGGGGCGCGGCCCTCGACAGCATTTTGATGGCATCGGGGGCCTTTCCCGGTACCATCAAAATACTGTTGGGGCCACGCGTTAGAGGTTTACTTCCACTCAGAGCTTGCAGTAAAAATTTCCGTGCTATGGCTGGTGGAAAAATCATCTACACCTCTCTCTGCGTCAGGCGTAGCCATGATCTGCAAACCAGCCCAGCAGATTAAAGTACATTTAAATAATTAAGGATTTGTTTAAATACACGTGGTGTTAATTGGGTACTAGTTTTTCCGCCGGCATTTACGACTATTTCTTGCATATAAACAATTGTTAAAAAGTGCTTAAACGTGGCATTATGGGCTCGTAAAGCCCGCACTAGCTTTCTGCATCGGCCTGTTTGCGGCATCCGGCGTTAAAAAATGTGCGTTGTCACTATTTGCTGCAAAAGTCTAACGCGGCTTAGTAAACACACCCCTAAGCATCACTCAAAAATAATATGGTTCGTTATTTTGGCAAAGAAGTCACGTAGAAATCTGCATACTTGAGACCCTTTGACACAGAAGTCTGAATGTTGTTTGCAGAATTCCAGCAGAAGAAATTTATTATCATCAAACAAAGTTGAATAAATAAATCAATTTAACTTTTATGCAAAAGTATAAGCAACTCTCAAACAGAATTTAAATTTAAAACAGGGCTCAAACCCTCCTCATGGAGGGGTTGCCGTGTACTGCTGCCCACCGGGGTCTGCCGCCCTAGGCAGCCACCTAATTTGCCTGGTGGACTTCCGAGCCCTGACTTTTCATATCTTGTCACCTTCCGCCCCCACCTCCCCATAGCAATATTAATCATCCAGCCAACTTTGCCAGTGATCTCACCTCAAATCGGGACTTCAAAAGGAAATAACTGGAAAAATACAAAAAGCAGGTAAGTCATGAGATATCCCAGTCAAAAACCATATTAGAAAAGTCTGGTGTCCCTAATTTTGGTGCAGGAGGAGAGCGAGGGTGGGAGGGAGTGGAAATTTTGGGAAGAAGTGAGAATTGTGGGCCACTGCATTCTGTTTTCTTTTTGTGGACTTTGGTATGTTATACTGTTGAATCTCTTCAGCAACGTGACAAAAACCTTTAAATCACCAGTGAGATGAGAATAACCAATGTGCCCTTTGTGCCACTAGATGGCGCAAAACTAGATCAGTATAAAAATGGCTAATGGTTCCAAAATTGAAGCTATACTTATCACTACTGGGGGACCAGGCAGCTGTTGAAGGGATCTGTGTATCTTGGGGCGCACCTAGTACTTAGGTATCATTGAATGTTGGACCTGAGGGAAAGATTTCTCCTTTTTCAAAATCCGTTTATGTCGACATGCTTCAGCTGTTATCACTTAAAGACATGCTTACTAAAGGTTAACGCGCGTTAACTTTTAATAAACATGCTCCTTAATTTTTTTTCCAGTAACGCTGATGTTTGCGGTTCCGATGTAAACCGCTTTGACCCGGTGAAAAGCGGTATAAAATATCAGCCAACATGCAGCTGAGCCGATAGGCACTGTGATTCCTTTTCAAATGTATGCTGTATTTTACCTACATATAGTTGTATATAATTGACCCTGTTATTATTACCTGTACATATACCCTTGTTATATTGTAAATCTTGTTATCTGTACATATACCCACGTTATATTGTAAATCCAGGGCAGATCCTTTGTGCTGGACAGTTGTGTTTTGATGTAAACCGCACTGATGCAAAAGAGCGCGGTATATAAGAAAGTTAAATAAATAAATAAATAAATAAAATAGTATAAAGTCAGATCTCTCCTCCGAAAGGCTATAGCACTTATCATTCAACGATCTCATAACCTCATTTTCATCATCTTCAACCCCCCCTCCCTTTATCAGCAGACTTAATTACAATTGACAATTCATTTCGCAATGTCTAAAGCGTTTGCCCTTCCTTGTGTCTGAAACTTTTTAAATGAGCTCAAGGATTTAACCCTAGACGGCCCGGTGATTTTTATTTTATTTTACTTGGGGATGGGGATGGGGATGGGGGTGGGGGGTACAAGGGCCGCTAGACCACTAGGTACTTACTTTCAGTCGAGGCACCGGCCCCCCGACAGTGTTTTCATGGCATCGGGGGGCTTTTCCCCGATGCTGCGATCATCCCCGATGCCATGAAAATACTGTTGGGGCAGATATGCAAATTAGCCATGCGGTGCCCAAACTAGCTCATTGTGTGCATTGTCAGGAACGTAAAAAGATCAATTCAGCGCAGGTTTGGCACTGGCTTTCTGCATTAGCCCATTAGCCAGCCCGATCGGTGTCTGTGGGAAACAACCAAGAGGGAGTGGGGGGTAGTCTGGGGCCACCCGTTTTTGTTGAACTCATGATTGCTTGTGCTGCTGAGGCAGGGGTGATTTTGTTGTCCAGGTTAATGCCTGTTCTCCCTCTGCCCCCCCACCTAAAATAGATGATCTATAGACAAATGGTAGGAGTCAGCTGAAAAATGTGTATTCTGGACTGAATAAAAAGAGCTCAGGTAAGCTGCTGATGTTCATATGAGTTTAAGGTTGGATTGTATATTGATAGACTTTATTTATGTTATTTAGGGTGATGTTAAAATCTATGTTTCAACAGGATGAGTCTATTAAAATGTGGATAAACTGAAAACACTGTATAGAAATATACTTCTTAGAAACATAGAAACATGATGACAGAAAAAGACCACATGGCCTATCTAGTCTGTCCTTCCATATCAACCACTACAACAGTCCACTTTTTACCTTTAGAGATCCTCTGTGTTTGTCCCATGCTTTTTTGAATTCAGTTACTGTCCTCATCTCTACCCCCTCCACTGGGAGACTATTCCACGGATCCACCACTCATTCTGTAAATAAATATTTCTGCAAATTACTCCTGAGTCTATCCCCTTTCACTCTCATGTTTCAATCAAAAGAGGCTCTCCTCCTGTGCATTTATACTAAGGAGGTGTTTAAACATCTTCATCATATCACCTCTATCCCGCCTTTCCTCTAAGGTGTACATATTAAGATCTTTAAGTTTGTCCTCATATGCTTTATAACAAAGACCCCTAACTATTTTAGTTGCCACCCTCTGCACTGACTCAAGCCCGTTTATATCCTTTTGAAGGTGCGGTCTCCAGAATTGTACACAATACTCCAAATGAGGTTGCATCAAAGACTTATACAGAGGCACTATCACCTCCTTTCTTCTGCTGGCCATTCCTCTCCCTGTGTACCCAAGCAAATTCTGGCTTTTGCTGTTGCCTTTTCTATCTGTTTAGCTACTTTAAGATCATCAGACACAATCATGCCTAGGTCCCGCTCTTCTTTTGTGGATGGAAGTACTTTACCCCCTATACTGTATCGCTCCCTTGGATTGCTGCAGCCCAAATGCATGACCTTACATTTTTTAACATTAAATCTCAGCTGCCAAATTGTAGACCATTTTTCAAGCTTAGCTAGATCCCTCCTCATGCTATCTACACCTTCCTGGATTTTGGTATCATCCGCAAAGAGGCAAACCTTAGCCTTTCTAACAAAAAGGTTTGTTGCCCTCAAAATATCCCCTTTCGGTTTTGCCCACTGTTTTTCTACATCCTCCAGCTGTTCCAATCCTGCTGATGACTCCTTGAGGTATTGGCCCATCTTGGCAAAGTTAGTTTTCCTAAAGTATAAGACCCTCCCTTCTGAAAGGATTTTATCAGCCCTAGTCCTAATACTAAACCACACCATTTGCTGATCACTTGATGCAAGGTGATGTCCCTCTTCTATAATATCAGAAACGCTTACCCCATTGATAAGCACCAAGTCCAGTATGGCCCCTTCACGTATGGGTTCTGTTACCAGTTGCCAGAATAGAATCGTGGATCTTCTTACTTCTAGATGATACTGCAGCAGGAATGTGCCAATCAACATCCGGCATATTGAAATCCCCTATCTGTAGCACTTCCCCTTTCCTGGCAATGCTGTGTATGTCTTCAATTAACTCTCTGTCCACCTCTTCCTCCTGTGAGGGAGGTCTGTATATCATGCCAATGCAAAAAGATTTCTTTCCCTCTTTCTAGTTTAACGCACAATGCCTCCTCTCTCCCTTTTAAGATCTGTAGTTCCAAAGCTTTAATATTTTTTACATATCGTGCCACTCCTCCTCCCCTTCTTCCTACCCTGTCCTTTCTGAATAAAGTATAGCCTGGTATAGTTACAGCCCAGTCATGGTTGTCCATGAACTAAGCCTCTGTAACCAATGCTAAATCTAAGTCAGCCTCTCCCATTAAAGCCTCAACATCTGGTTCTACAGGCATTTATACACACCACTTTCCAGATGTTGCCCCTTTTAACTATTTCTATAACGGTATTAAATGTTTCATGGAGTGGAGGAGTAGCCTAGTGGTTAGAGCACTGGCTTGGTAACTAAGCAACCAGGGTTCAATTCCCACTAGCACTCCTTGTGGCCTTGGGCAAGTCACTTAACCCTCCATTGCCTCAGAAGAAAGGCCTGGCAATCTACTTCCGGTGACAATGACAAGAAAACCCAGGAGCTTCTGGGTCACCAGGAGTCAGGACTGACTCAAAGGCACACATTGCACTTTGCATTAAATGTTTCACTTACCTGGGGGCTTTCTTCACCGATCCTCAGTAAATCTAGTTTAAAGTCCTCTTTAGTAGATTACCCAGTCTGCTACTGAAGACATATCTCTGTTCTGCAGCCCTTGGAATATCATTCCATGGTCCAGGAAACCAAAACACTCTCTATGACACCATCCACGTAGCCATGCATTCATCTCCAGGATGCGAGCTTCTCTGTCTCGGCCTTTATCCTTAACAGGAAGGATTGAAGAGAACATCACCTGCACACCTATCTGCTTCATCCTCTGTCCCAGAGCCATGAAGTCACGTTTGATATGCTCGGGGGGATTTCTAGTACTATCATTTGTGCCAAAATGGATGAGCAACATCGGGTAATAGTCAGTAGGCTTGATGAGTCTCGCAAACTCTCCGTAACATCTCGGATTTTGGCACCTGGCAGACAGCATACATCTCTGGACATCAAGTCTGGTTGGCAGATGGACGCCTCAGTACCCCTCAGAAGAGAGTTGCCAATCACCACTACCCTTCGCCAGGGGCGGCCCAAGGGGGGTGCGGGGCCATGTGCGGAGACTCGGTGCAGGGCCTCTTTTGCATAAGGGTCTCATTTGCATAAATATTTGCATAATGTTACCATACACTAACTTTTAGTAAACATGCCTCTTAATGAGTGTATGGATAAAGAAAGACTACAAGATTTCTACATTACTATAATCCAGTGCGAACCGCCAGGCACATTAGGAACTGCTACAAACACTGCCCATTTAGAACCCATAGCAAACCCACCGTATCCTAACAGCACTACCAGGACTCACAAAGCACCAGACCCTACCTATCAAAAGGCAACACTGCAAATATTAAACCAATATATTTCAGAGAATAACAATACATGACCTACTGGGGAAAGAGAACAAGTGGCAATGTCAAATAGAAATTACATAAACAGAATACCTCAGCTCAGTTACACATGCAGAACACAGACCATCACCAAACAAGGAATCACAATTTAGAAACAGGAATAAAATAATTAAATTGGGAATCCCAAAAGCCAAACTTGGAATGTACAACAACACTGTAGAAATAAAACTAAATTAATTTCCTCTTGTACTTAACAAAGAGCAGACGTTAATGATGCACATTTCCCAGAGCTTTCATATTCCAGTTAATAAATTCAAAATAAAAAGATATGTTTCTACCTTTTGTGCATTTCTTTTTCAGTTGCAATTGTTCCAGCCACTTTCTTCTGGTTTCTTCGTGTCTTCTGCTAACTCTCCATCGTCTGCTGTCCATTTGTCCTTTCTTCTCTCTTCTAGTTTTTTTCCATTCTCTCTCTACATCTGCTTTAACCTACTAATCTTTCTCCTTTTGCTCTTTCCTCATTCCTATTTCATCCATTCAAATTTTATCCCTCCATCCTCAATCCCCACTTACTCTCCCAATACCAGGCCAATTGTAGATTTTTCTTCCCTCCCACACAAAATGTTTTCCCCTCTCCATTTCACTCTCCCAGCTCCATCCCATTCTAATCCTCCCCCAACATCAGCTCCCTTCTAGTTCCAGCCCCACCCAGCGTCCGCTCCCTTCTAGTCCCCGTATCAGCCCATTTCCAGTCCTAGACCCCCCCATCAGCCCATTTCCAATCCTATCCTAGCTCCCTCATCCATTTCCAGTCCTATCCGAGTCCCTACATCAGCTCATTTCCAATCCCAGCCCCCCATCAGCCCATTTCTAGTCCTTTCCTAGCCTCACCATCAGCCCATGTCAAATCCTAGCTCCCCTCCACTCAGCCCATTTCCAATCCAAGCCCCACATGAGCCTACTTCCAGTTCTAGCCCCTCCATGAGTCCATTCAATCCAAGCCCCCACCACAGCTCATTTCCAATCTTAGCACCCCCAACAGCCCATTTCCATTCAAAGCCCCCTCCCCATCAGCTATTTACAGTTCAAGCCCCCCTTCTACTCAGCCCATTTCCAGTACTAGCAACCCCCTCCCCCAGCACATTACCAGTCCTAGCCCCCATAGCCCATTTTCAGTCTTAGCCCCCCATAGCCCATTACCAGTCCTAACCCATCAGCCCACTTCCAGTCCTAACCCCCCCATCAGCCCATTTCCAGTCCTAGCCCCCCATAGCCCATTACCAGTCCTAAGCCCCCTATCAGCCCACTTGTAGTCTTAGCCCCCCCCACAGCCCATTACCTGTTGTAACCCCCCATCAGCCCACTTTCAGTCTTAGCCCCCCATAGCCCATTACCAGTCCTAACGCCCCCATCAGCCCACTTCCAGTCCTAACCCCTCCGCCCATTTCCAGTCCTTCCCCCCATAGCCCATTACCAGTCCTAAGCCCATCAGCCCACTTGTAGTCTTAGCCCCCCCACAGCCCATTACCTGTCATAACCCATCAGCCCACTTCCAGTCTTAGCCCCCCCATAGCCCATTACTAGTCCTAACCCCATCAGCCCATTTCCAGTCTTAGCCCCCCCATAGTCTATTACCTGTCCTAACCCCCCCCAAAGCCAATTAACACTCCTAACCCCCCTATAGCCCATTACCAGTCCTAACCCCCCCATCAGCCCAGCTAGGTTAAAAAAACCACAAACCGGCTGCTGCTGCCGTGGCAGTGGCAGAATTGAACATCCCACGGGGCCCCCCTGCCCTGCAGAGTCCTCCATGTGGGCTCAGCGTGGGCTTTTCAGAGCCGCGCGAAAGGACAGTTTCCCTTTCTCGTGGCTCTGTTAATCCCGCCGCGGGGCGGGTGGGAAATCCCATCAGCCCCGCGGCGGGATTAACAGAGCCGTGAGAGGAGAAGCTCTGACAGCCGACGCTGAGGCCGCATGGAGGACTCTGCAGGGCAGGGAGGCCCCGTGGGATGTTCAATTCTGCCGCTGCCACAGCGGCAGCAGCAGCTGGTTTGTGTTTTTTTTAAACCTAGTTGGGCTGAAGCAAGATGTTTTTTGTGCGGGGCCCCCTTGAAACGCGGGGCCCTGTGCAAAAAACATTCTTGCTCAATGGACAGGCCGGCCCTGCCCTTCGCTTCCTTATGGTCACTGCTTCTGCAACTTTGGGGTGCTCAAGCTCTGGTTCTTCCCTTTCCAGGGATGCTTTCACCTCCAGGGCTGCATAATGGTTCTTCAATTAAAGGACTGGAAGAGTTGGACTTGTGATTCTGTAGGCACTGGTGACTCTTGTCCAAACTTTGCCATGCTGTAGGTTCCCATCTTTACTTCTCATTGTCTTGAATGCTCCTCATCCTCACCACCTCTTCTCTGGCATTGGGATCTCTGTCTGGACACAGGCAGAATCTATAACAGGGACAACTTTGGTGATATGATTTTTCCCAGCCATTGTTCAGTTGGTGGAGCTTTGGTACCTGTTGAAGTAAAAGGAGAGACCTACAAAAGTACCAGCCTCTCAGTTGTCCTTTCAGAGAAAAAGCAGCTAACCTCTTAAGTGTGTTCTAAAGGTGCTGTTTTAAGAACTTGTGTGTAGCTAATTGGGGAGTTACCCTATAAAGCAAGAATGCTCATGGGGTGGGTGGGAGCTGTGGTGGGTACGGAGGAACTAAATGAAGTGTCAGTGGCTTCAAAGAGCTGGGAAAGAGAAACTAAAAGCAGAGTTTTAAACCTACACCGCTAAGATCCAAGTGTAGGTTTTGAGCTGAGAGTGTCAGGGCCAGCTCCTGAGTTGACTCAAGGTGTTGTCACACTAGGTTGACTCAAGGTGTTGTTGGCAAACTTTACGTCTTAAACAACCCACACCGCACCCCTCCCCTCGGCAGTCAGAATCTACTGTTTAGCCTTATTTATTTATTATTAGTATTTAGCTTACACCTTTCCAGTAGTAGTTCAAAGGAGAGTTATATGCAGGCACAGTCAGTATTTACCTGTCCCGAGAGGGCTTACAATCTAAAATTTGTACCTGAGACAGTGGAGGGTTAAATGACTTGGCCAAGGTCACAAGGACCAGAATGTCCTGGTCAAGGTCGGGCCAGCCCTGGAGCGAGCTACCTTTCATGTTAGCTGAGATTAAGAATCTGTACAATAAGTTGTTTAACACTCTGCCATTCTGATCACTGAACACCACTGCCATAATACTAAGATAAAAAAGTGCTAGTTTATTCCCCTTGCTGTTATATTCCAATGGCCTCTCTTTTATCTGTGCATTGCAAGCAGGTGTAAACTCTCTCTCTAAAGAATACTCTTAAGAACTTTGAATACTGTATTGAATATTTCTGTTTGGAATAATTTACACTAATTTATATTTTCATTCAAAGTTCCCTCAAGCCACACTGGATAGGTAGGTGATCACAGGTATAATCATGGAAACTGGGCAATGCATAATCTTTTATTTATATTCCTTAAAATTAAAGGAGGATGGCAAGCATGATGGGGGCGCATAGGGTGGACCATGGCGAAAGGGGAGTGGTGGAGAGGGGTGCATGTAAGTGGCAAGGGGTTGGGATGCATGCGAGTGAGGGAGGGGGGCAGCAGGGCTGGAGGTTCAGCTGGTGTGCCACATACCCTTGGGCCGGCCCTGCCTGGAGCAGGTATAGATTTAGACAAAGGCGGAGACATGCCTGCCGTTTCTGAAATTGCATGTGTGCCCATCTAAGTTCTTCAGAACGCCCCTGACACACCTCCACCACTCTCCCATCCTACATGGAGGTCCTCCTGCTGGGGATGACTCTATACCTGGTTTCTAAAAGGGCTCCGGGGACGTCTCTGTGATTTGGATGTCTGCGTGCCCGTTTCAGAAGTCCAAAGCACCAGTACAGCTTCTAAAATGATCCCCCATAGCTTAAATGTTTAGCTTGGATGTGCCATAACTTGGCGTGTCTGAGCCACATATATACAGTAATTTATATGTACAACCCCCGATATCCAAAGTATAAGTATACATGGAGCTTGCCTAGTCAGCGTAACTAGCTACGTGTTTCAAATTATTCTTCAGATGTTTTAATGAATATTGGCCTCGGTGTGTGCAGGGGGTCTAGCTTCACAGACAGTTACCTCGGAGGGATGCAGAATCGTCCTGGGCAGGAATCATGCCTCCTCATGGCACCTTAAGCCCTTCGTCCTGTTAATTAATGGACACAGTGAGCCACTTTGGCTGTCCTCTCCTTCCCACTGCATGAGCAAGTCTGAGTTAGAGACATCTGGCCTCCCAGGTCCCATAACCATGCTGGACAGTACCCAGACACAACCAGCCCATGGCCTTCCGAGTCACCGGGCAGTGTTTCCATTTTCCACCTTTTGTTTTATCCTTATCACCTCTCTTGTGGCCTGGAATCACACTGGTGGAGGCAGGAGAGTAGGGAGCAGGGCCCGTCCAACTACTAGGAAGTTGCCTAGAGTGGCAACTTCTGGGAGAGACAAAGAGCAGGGCTTTCAAAGCCAAACAATATATTTTGACAGCCAGGAGCGGTGTAAGGCTTAATTAAAGTCACCTAGGGTGCTGACACCTTGGACCCACTGCGGGGCCCGCTCTAGTAGGGAGCATGAGCTTTGAATAAGTCAAAGTCCTTAACCTAAAAACACCTGGTGATAGTCCCAGAATCAACCACCAGACCACCAAGAGTAAAAATGCCACACTCCCTGATGAAATGGTGACATCTGCTGGCTGTGCATGAGAATACATATGGAAGCTCCCTTAAGCAACTAGGAGGGGGCCAGAAGGGTCTTTAAATAAGACAGCAGAACATCTTTTTGTTTAGAGAGGCCTACGAAACCACACTCTCTGGCTGCTGATACTGTATTGGGCAAAAGATTCATGGGACAGCAGCCTCTGTAGCCCACCCCATTCTCACTCTCCAACTGCACAAAACTCACCAGCCCCATCCATTCCTAATTTTGTCATCTTATGTCATGAAGTTTTGTTTCCACATCTAAGGGTGATGAGGATAAACTTGGACTAAGCAAAGTCACACAGACCAGGGATGAAAGCGGAGAGTCACAATAGAAAAGAAATCAAGAAAGACTTAAGAAACATAAAGGTGAACCAAGTGAAAAACGAAGAAAAGACATGTGCCGCTGGAAACAGGAGGACGGAGATTTAAAAAAAAAAAAAAATCCCAAGGCACAGAGGAGGAATGGAAACAGAAGAGAGAAAATCTAGGCTTGGAAAGAGAAAGGAAAGATGTACATCCCCCGACCCACCACCTGTCCAGACCAGGGAATGGGGCAAGGGAGTTACTCAGAGCCGTGGTCCTTCATCCCCTTCTCTTTCTCTGGGGGCAATGACTCCAATGGGTTACACAATGGTCATGAACCTCACTCCTAAGCTGCGGTATGTGGCATAACATCTCAGTCTCTCAAATAGGGTTGCCAACTGGCTCCTGATGCGCCCGACAAGCTTAATTCAGTCCTAGGTTTACCCCATTGCATGCAGGGACTTGTAATCTTGATTTTCTTATGGAGTGCAATGGAGAAAAAAACTTTATTGAACAGCAAGAACAGTAACAAAACCAAAAAACAGTAATTAGTAATCTGTGAACTATCATTAAAATCATCTGTAATACCTGAAGATTGGAGGATCGCCAATGTAACACCAATTTTTAAAAAGGGTTCCAGGGGTGATCCGGGAAACTACAGACCGGTGAGCCTGACGTCAGTACCGGGAAAAATGGTAGAAACCATCATAAAAAACAAAATTGCTGAACATGTAGATAGTAATGGCTTAATGGGAGACAGCCAACATGGCTGTAGCCAAGGAAGGTCTTGTCTTACTAATCTGTTATGTTTATTTGAAGGGGTGAATAAACAGGTAGACAAAGGTGAGTCAGTTGATATAGTTAGGGTTGCCAACTGGCTCCAGATGCGCCCGACAGGCTTGATCCAGTCCTGGGTTTACCCCATTGCATGCATGGAGATGTAGTTCTGAATTCCCTATTGCACTCCATAAGAAAAGCAAGACTGCATGTCCCTGCATGCAATAGGGTAAACCCAGGACTGGATCAAGCCTGACGGGCGCATCTGGAGCCAGTTGGCAACCTTAGATATAGTGTATCTGGACTTTCAGAAAGCCTTTGACAAGGTCCCTCATCAGAGACTTTTGGCAAAACTAAAAAGTCATGGGATAGGAGGCAGAGTACTATTGTGGATCAGGAACTGGTTAAAAGAAAGCAGAGGGTAGGGCTAAATGGCCAATTTTCCCAATGGAGAAAGGTGAACAGTGCAGTACCCCAGGGATCTGTGCTGGGTCAGCTGCCTTTTAACATATTCATAAATGACCAGGGAAATGGGAATAATGAGTGAGGTTATCAAATTTGCAGATGATACAAAACTATTTAAAGTTGTTAAAACCCATGAGGATTGTGGAAAATTGCAAGAGGATCTTGATTAATTGGAAGACTGGGCATCCAAATGGCAGAAATTTAACTTAATATGAACAAGTGAACATAAGAACATAACATAAGAACATAAGGTATGCCATACTGGGTCAGACCAAGGTCCATCAAGCCCAGTATCCTGTTTCCAACAGTGGCCAATCTAGGTCATACGTACCTAGCAGTTTCCCCAAAAGACACAGGTTCCGCAATGCTTGTACTGGGTCAAGCATTGATATCCTGGGTCCCTTCTTAATAATGGTTTATGGACCTTTCCTCCAGGAACTTGTCCAAACCTTTTTTAAACCCAGCCACACTAATAGCATTTACTACATCCTCCGGTAACAAATTCCAGAGTTTGATTACACGTTGAGTGAAAAAAGATTTTCTTTTATTAGTCTTAAAGAGTTTACCCTGTAGCTTCATTGCATGTCCCCTAGTCTTTCTATATTCTGATAACGTAAACAATCGATCTACGTTTACCCGTTCCACTCCGTTCATTAATTTATAGACTTCTACCATATCTCCCCTCAGCCGTCTCTTTTCCAGGTTGAAGAGCCCTAACCTTTTTAGCCTTTCTTCATAGGAGTATCTTTCCATCCCCTTTACCATTTTGGTGGCTCTTCTCTGTACCTTTTCTAATAACGCTATATCCTTTTTAAGATACGGCGATCAGAATTGCACACAATTTTCAAGGTGCGGTCTCACCATGGAACGATATAGAGGCATTATAATATCTTTTGTTTTATTTTCCATTCCTTTCCTTGTGATACCTAGCATTCTATTTGCAAAGTTATGCACCTAGGGAAGAACAACCCAAACTATGGTTACACGATGCAAGGTTCCACATTAGGAACCACCACCCAGGAAAAAGATTTAGGCTTCATCGTGGATGTTAAAACCCTCGGCCCAGTATGCAGCGGCGGCCAAGAGAGCAAATAGAATGCTAGGTATCATAAGGAAAGGAATGGAAAATAAAACAAAAGATATTATAATGCCTCTGTATCATTCCATGGTGAGACCGCACCTTGAATATTGTGTGCAATTCTGGTCGCCGTATCTTAAAAAGGATATAGCGTTATTAGAAAAGGTTCAGAGAAGAGCCACCAAAATGGTAAAGGGGATGGAAGGATACTCCTATGAAGAGAAGCTAAAAAGGTTAGGGCTCTTCAGCCTGGAAAAGAGACGGCTGAGGGGAGATATGATAGAGATCTATAAATTAATGAATGGAGTGGAACGGGTAAACGTAGATCGATTGTTTACGTTATCAGAATATAGAAAGACTAGGGGACATGCAATGAGCTACAGGGTAAACTATCCTATCACAAAACCTCAGGATCCAACACAAAAAGTCTGAGGTGCTATTTATCACCAGAGACCAGAAATTCTGCCCCCCACCTCATATAAAAGTTAAAGAAGCTGAGCTCCAAACCAAATCAGCAATTCGGTACTTAGGGGTCACCCTCGACCAACGACTAGATATGAAAACTCATATATCCAACATAGTCAGAGCCGTATACTTCAAAATCCGGTCACTCAGACACCTGCAATCCCTTCTAAGCACTGAAGACTTCCGGACAATATACCAAGCACTTATCTTGCCACACTTTGACTTTGCCAACGCTATTCTCCAAGGTCTCCCTCAATCATCTCTAAATCCGTTGCAACTTGCCATGAATGCCGCAGCCAGAATCTTAGTAGGAGCAGCAAGATGCGACCATATAACGCCTATCCTAATACAACTTCATTGGCTCCCCGTTCAAGGAAGGCTTACTTTCAAATCTTTGTTACTCACCTTCAAATCTATCCATGGCATCACCTCCCCCTCATTAACCAACGTCATCCAGCCAGCTCCTCCCAACAGAACAAGGAGAACCCCATCTACAAATGTGCTAGTAATTCCAAAGGCTTCAACAAAGTACACAACCGCAACATCTAACAGGGCATTCAGTATCTATGCCCCAAAATGTTGGAACGCATTACCACCAGGCATCCGTGCGATTACTGACCTTTCACAATTCAGAAAGGCTCTCAAATCCCATTTATTTACTCAATACTACCAGATTAACCCTACCCCTACATAAGTGCCTCTCCCTCACCCCCTCAAGTTAACATATCAACTCTATTGTACACATGTTCACACTGAATTCCCAATACTCGATCTCATTGTACATATGTAAGTAGTTTAGTTTGCATTCCCCGTTTATCCAAGTTATTACTCCTGTTCTATGTAAAGCATAAGCATGTTATCCAAGTTATTACTCCTGTTCTATGTAAAGCATAAGCATGTTATCCAAGTTATTACTCCTGTTCTATGTAAAGCAGAAGCATGTTATCCAAGTTATTACTCCTGTTCTATGTAAAGCAGAAGCATGTTATCCAAGTTATTACTCCTGTTCTATGTAAAGCATAAGCATGTTATCCAAGTTGTTTTCTCCTGTTCTATGTGAAGCCAAACAGTTTGTTATGGTCATTTTGTTGTATGTAAACCGCGCTGACAATAGTGCGGTATATAAGAAATTGTAATAAATAAATAAATAATAATAAATAAACTAAGACTAGTAAGAGAAAATATTTTTTCACTCAACGTGTAATCAAACTCTGGAATTTGTTACCGGAGGATGTAGTAAAGGCTGTTAGTGTAGCGGGGTTTAAAAAAGGTTTGGACAAGTTCCTGGAGGAAAGTCCATAAACCATTATTAAGAAGGGACCCAGGATATCATTGCTTGACACAGTACAAGCATTGTGGAACCTGTGTCTTTTGGGGAAACTGTTAGGTACGTATGACCTAGATTGGCCACTGTTGGAAACAGGATACTGGGATTGATGGACCTTGGTCTGACCCAGTATGGCATATCTTATGTTCTTAAACTTGATCTGTGCAAAGCCTTAAAACAGTCAATAGGTGGCAGCACTAACAATGGATTAATAAATCTTCCTGTAACATTCCAGCTACTGCCCCATCTACAGCAATTTACCATTTGTATAGTGCTCCAAGGCCTACGTAGTGTTGTACATGTAAGAGTCAGTCTCTGCTCCATAAAGGTTACAGTCTGTTTGAGACAGACAAACAGGTAGCTAGGTGGGTGTAGACAGGAGAATGTCAGCATCCAAAAGCGGCCTTGAAGAGGTGGAGATTTAGCTTTGATTTGAAAAGGACTAGGGAAGGAGCCTGACGCACTGACTTGGGTAGTCTGTTCCACGTGTAAGGAGCAGCAAGGTAAAAGGATTGAAGTCTGGATTTGTCAGTAGAAGAGAAGGGCACAGATAGAAGGAATCTGCTAGAAGAGCAGAGTTCCCAAGGAGGGGTGTAGGGAGAGATAAGAGAGGAAAGGTAGTGAGGAGCTGCAGAGTGAATGAACTTATAGCTCAGCAGTAGAAGTTTGAAATGCATGCGGAAACAGATAGGAAGCCGATGGAGTCACTTGAGAAGCGGGGTTGCGTGAGCGTAGCGTCATTGCTACCTCTAGGGGCAATAAAAGGAGAGCAGGAAAATATTATTTATTTCGGGGTGTCCCTGGCCTTGTGCGGTACAGACCCCAGGAAGTGGTGCCAATAGCAGAAGAAAATTGGTTGTTGAAGACACAGCCTCCGCCTTCCAGTCTACACTCTCCAATCATCCTTTTAGACCCTGAACGATCCACGATTCTCCTCCGCATCCCCAACTCATACAGAATGACTTATGCGCAGACATTGATATGGGATCCAGAAACTGAGCACCATCCCTGTGAAAGAAGTTGAGGCCAGTGTGCAAGGAAGCTGAAATGTTCCTTAAGGGATGACAGTCACTATCTGCTTATGTCATGATGGAGATCTATGTGCCTGACAGTGGGAGATCGCCAATAACGCTGGATGTCCCTCATGTAAGAATGATTATTTGTCCTTCTTGGCCAACAACACAGACTTTCCCATTAAGAAATCTGCCAACTAGCTTCACTCTATTTGCCATTCAGATCCACCATGGTGTCATGATAGTCTCCAGAACCTGGCCAAGGTCAATGGGATTTTTAAGTCTCCAAGCCCAGATTTTGTACACTTATTTCTTTCCTCGTTGCGTACATGGATGAGTGACAAAATATTGCCTTCAATGAACTTCAAGAACTTCCACAAGAGTATCTACGTCACCTGACTGAGCTCAGAAGATCCTGCACTTGAGTCAATCAGGAAAGATCTCTACCAGCCGATGACGGGAGGGAAATCTGCATCTGATGAGTGGATCCGGAGTCCCTTTCCTCACCACCTCCACCAAATCCATCATGTCATCCAACAGGCTCTGAAGGGATTTATAACCGTGTCTGGAGAGCTTCAGCTGGTAGCCATGAGTCTGGTGGAACACTCCAGCAAACTGCCCAAAGTTGACCCCCTGAGGTTGCTGCAACAAGGCCAAGACAACTTCTTCCTTCAGAATGGGATCATGATGTATGTTTCGACACTGGCTTGATCCCTGTGGCAGTGCTGATATACGGTTGACTTCCAAGGGGCATAAGGTGGTATTCTGGGTCATGCCTGGAGACGCTGGATTCGGAGTCCATGTCAGAGCAGAATTCTTCCTGCATTCAGTGGGTGGTTTCTTTGTGGGCAGAGGTGAAGAGGGTGTTGGTCCAACTGGATTTTGGTTTTGACTAGAAGCCCCAGGTCTAATTTGAAAAGCTAAAAGGAAAGACAGGACACAATTATCTCAAGACAAAAGTGAGGGGAAAAAGTGGATGAGAAAAAGAGCTGCAACAGCGTCATGTCCTACCTTTCTGGATCTTAACAATACACTTGCTCCATTTATTCGGATCCGAAAGCGTGATGTTGGGTATTCGCTGAAGAAAATGTATGATGTCCTTGCAGCCCAGGTCTTTCCTGAGTTTCTCTAAGTCTATTTCACAATCTTTCTTCAAGATCTCACTCAGCTTCTCAACCCTTAAACCGGATGCAAACTGCGGTAGAGAAAGCAGCTTCCCGATCTTATCGAGGCCTGCCAACGAAAGAAAGACCATGACTAATGCCGATCTTTAGGCTGAAGATTAGATTCATCAACTGACTCCATCTTAAAATGTGCTACAGATACAATGCAAGGAAATAATGGGGGCAAAACTAGATCTAACGTAACCTGTTCAGCTGGTCTCTTTACTAACCGGGCATCCCCACCTTAATACTGCATCCCAGCTAGTGGGGGGGATGAAGATTACAAGACGGCATTATAACGGTTTCAATAAATCGATCCTAACTGGGTCCTATGAGGCTCAGTTGCGGCAATGTCCTAGAACGATGGACCTCCAGGACTATTCTGCACCATGCTGGATTTGGAAACAACCATAGCTTGCAAAACTGCCTTTTTCAACTCTCTGGAAGAAAGGTATTACCTGGTGTAGTTTTCAGGTCAAGAGGCGGTGCTGTTGGTTTCGGAGGGATCCATGGATCAGGGGTCTTTGTGTGGGTCTCTTGAGGTTTCCTCAGAGAATGTTCCGGAGCGGAGGTGGACATGGAGAGACTGAAGGACGAATGCATGAGGCCTGGCTTCTCCTTGCATCCTGAAGAAAAATAAGCCCATGTCAATAGATATAAAGCTAACCCTGCCCACCAGATCCTATCAATACTGTATTGTTCAGCCCTTCATTTCCTCACCCAGGGTTTCAAAGGCACATCGTTCTTTCTGCAACTCATGCTAAGAAGTTGCAAAGACGGGGCCATGTAGCATACTGCATACCAAACCTTCCAACTCTTTAGCCCCATCTCCATCCACCTCCTAATCTGTCCTCTTTTCACTTGACCCCTGCCCTCCCCTTCTCTTCTCACCACTTTTGTACTAGTCCATGGGACTCTTATGAGGTTCTCCTAGATGCCACACATCCCGAGTCACCAAAATCCTCACCCCTAGCCAAGTTTCATTCACCTGCCCCCTGCAGGACCTCCCCGTTAGGGGTGAGCATTCCTCTGCGGGCACTGAGTTTGTTAATGTGCCTTAAAACATTTTGTACATGCTAAATCGACTGAAAGTACAAATGAACGTGCTGAGATGATTAGCGTGTATTCAAACGTTTTAATACACCTTAATTTTTTTTTTTTAAATTTAAAATAAATGTGTGAAATGAACTGAAAAAAAAATCTGAAAAATCAGAGGAAAAGGCCAAACAAAATCGAGAACAAAGTGAAAATATTTGCCCTGTGCCTCTGCCTTGCTCGTTTGCACTGGAAATATTTCTGTTCGTTTTCCAAATACATACACCATTGCTGCTAATCACATTAATGAAAGAGCATCATAGCAGCTGGACATTGGAATACTCTAGCCATGATCCTGGGGATGAGGAGCCTTTCTTTAATGTTCCTACTCGAAATTCCCAATTAGGGGGACTAGACTGTGACCCAATTCGTACATTACAGCTCTATGATTTAGTCTTAGAATTCAACGAAATCTTAACATGAGCTTAATAGTCAAGAGAGCTGTCGTACCATTTCCTCCTTCCCCATACCTGTTGAGCTATTCCTGGTCGGAGCTCCTGATGAACTATGTTCTGATGGTTCCTTAGTATTCTGCATCTCCAGGTAAGTAGTGATGACAGCCGGTGATGCTGGGGGACTAGCCAGGCCAGTCTTCAAGGATTTGCCTAAGAGACAGACGGTTGGTTCTAGAAGCCATGGCAGAGTCTGCAAGCCAGGACTGCTAACTGGGAAGGAATTTCTTACCTTAATGCCAGTGATGGGGGCAGAGATAGGTACCAGTTGCTGGTTTGGAATGGATCTGGGAAGTGGCAATGCCTTGGTGATCAAAGAAGGGCATGTTAATGGCTCGGACAAGAAATGTGGTCCACATAGTGGTCGGACTAATGGGATAATGGGTGAAGAAATAGGGGGAGAGACAGAAACCAACATAGGAGGCAGCTGGACCATAGGCGCTCTATACAATGGAAGACGTTGGCTATCAAGGCATTGTGTTGGCCATTGGCTGGACAAAGAGTTGGCTCCCGGTAAGTACTTCTGATGTTTCTCAAAAAACTCGTACTCTGAGGGCTTCTCCTGGCAAGAAGCTGGAGGCATGGGTTTCAGAAACTGGGTGATAGGGTAGCTCCTCTGATTCTCCTTCACAGTCTGACCTTCAGGCTGGTCAGGAGATAGGCTGGTGCTAGATACAACTTGATGAGAAAGCACATGACCTTGTTCCTTCTTGAGATCTAAATTTAATTGAAATAAAAAATAAATCCCATCACTCAAGGACCCAAGGAACCATCTCCCACAGGCAACTAAATGGGGCTATGATGTGGAATTTCTGGAGTCCTACCCACTCTAATTACACTTGAGATCATATTAGGTAAGAGGTGGCAATATAAGTCCTCCAGTTACAAAAATGCCCTTCTTACTACCTATCAGCAATGTTCGCAGAAAGGATCCATGAGGTCCTGTAATGAGAACATCTCGTTACTCGGTCTTTGAAACGATAATCACAGTCTAAAGACGTCAGATCAAGTCGCACAAATGGAAGATACGATAGTCCAATTGACTTTAATTCTGAGGGAGACAATTTGCAAAGCCATTTTGGATAGAATTTACCCTCCTCCCCCTGTAGCATTCTATAGGCCCGTATTCAATTGGAACGGCTATGTGCACTTAAATTTATGCTTGCTCTTTGGTGCGCACATGTAAGGTGGCTTAAATTTACACAAATAGGCATGCTTTTTCAAACCTATTTGCATAATTGCAAGCGTCTCCCCACGTTCGCTCCCAAGAGTGCCTCTGCTCAGGTTTTGAAACGTTACAGGCAGAATGCGAAGCACATATCGAACGCAATTTTGTGTGGACAGCACCACTTTAGGCGCAGAAAAGGCTCTGGAAAGCAGCTTCTGAATATGTAGAATTTCACAAGTACCGAGGTCAGCTTTCACAAAAAAACGAGAGGGAATGCTAAACAGCTATGCCTTATTCACTTTTTCTGGGTATTCATCCCATATCCACGCAGGTGAATTTAGCACAGCTATATATCCACTCTATCGCTGCGTAAAGGGCAACCGACATTAGGTACTGAGGATGCACCTAAAGTTGCCTCTTTATATCCAGGCAGCTTTTGTGTGTTCTGTGACTTCAACGTGACATGTGGCAGCTCATCAGGGGGAAATTTCAACCCTGAAAGTTGTCCAACTCTCAAAGCTAAAAAGAGAAACCTTTGGATCCGAGTCTAGATACAAACTTGAGGGTTTGAAGCAGATTTCCGGGAGTAGTAAAAGTAGTTTAGAGAGGAGATAGAGAACCTGTCTCCTCTAGGACGGCAGCGCTCAAGAGGATGGGTTCAGGGATACAGAGCCTGTCACCCTTAGGGCTGGAGGGCTTAGGTGAGGGGAGCAGGAATACAAAGTCTGTCACCTCTGGGACTGAAGAACTCAGGGGATAGATGCTTGGGTTATGAGTTGGTCACCTCAGGGTCTGGAGGGCTTGTGCTCTAGATACTCTCTCCTTTCTTTTGTGGGGGTAACTGGTAGATCCAGGTTTCCAGTACATTTTATCTTCATTAATAAACACAGTTGATAAAACAAAAAACACAGCACAGCGTTCACCACGCCTAACTCCCTTCCATTTCTAAAATTCATTGATGGAGCTTCTGAATGCGAACATTGCCAATGGATTTTATAAAAAAAAGCAAGCACCTACTTTTCTTAAGAGGAGTAGCTGTAGAGAGAAAGAGAGAGAGGTAATTATATCGCTTACCTTTTATAAAGCTGACCACATAGTTCTTTTTTCTGGAAGGATTTGACAGTTGGATGCATGGGGCCTTCTGTAGGAAGCTTAAAGCGTTCTCATAGCCTAGATAACGGCTCACCGTTTCCAAGTCAACCTTGTGCTGTACGCTTAACACTTGCTTCAGTTTCTTAATCTGTAATCCATTCATTTTATGCAAAATTTGATAGACTAATGTTAGGAGTCCTTCAAAGAGAGGGGTAGATATGGTATTTGGTAATTCTGAAGCAACATGAGGTTTGAAAGGAGTGGCTGAAGAGGCTTGAAAAGGATGTGCCATAGCAAGGGTCTGGAGGTTGGTATCTCGAAGCTCGCTCCCAGGCTGGTCAGGGAAGAAAGCGTGCTCAGATAATGATGGAAACGGAGATATGGGTTGGAAATGTTTGTCTATTGAATGAAAAGAAAAAAACATTCAAACACATTTAATGGAAGAGGAGGACAAGGGTAATAGAGGTGCACAAGGAAAATTACATTTGCCAGAGAGAATGAGAGAAAAGGCTGAGAGAAGGTGAGAAAGGTAAGGAATAGTTAGCGAGTTAAGAGAAAGAGAGAAAAAGATGACCAAAATGTTAAATTATGGCAAGAAAGAGGCGGGTAATTAAACATCATACCTTTCTCAGTACCAACCAACCACTTGCTTGATTTGGCAGTTTCTGAGAGTCGGATGTTTGGGGCCTCCGGCTGGAATCTTACAGCATCATGGTTGACATCTTCCAAGTTGACCTCATGCAACTTTTGTCTAAACGATAATGTGTGGCCGAACTTTGCAACTGTAGCATAGCTGAGAGCAGATGTGACGGTTGCTGGTGTTCGATTAATGGAGGTCTTGGGAGAGGAGTCCGGGGGCACATTTTGGAGTTGAGGTGTGAATGTGGGGGCAACACCCTGGATGCCAGTGTCTTGAGGCTTGTTCCTAGGTTGGTCAGAAAACGAAGCAGGCCTAGTTGAGGAAGGCTGTGGAGTCTTGGTGATGGATTGTCCTTTGGCTCCTGGTGAATAAAAGAGGCTGTCAGGACACAAAAAATTAAATCAATGCTATTTAACAGGGAAAGAAAAAAAAACAGAGGATAGGGCGGAAGAGAGAAAAATTCAGGGGATGAGATAGTGGCGGATAGTCGAGGGAGATGAGACCAGTTGAGTGGCTGTAGCTGGGGCAGGCACAGTTCCTGATTTTATCTAGTGCTGGAGGGAAGGGGAATGGTTTTGTGGGACTGGAGGAGGACACAAGTCTCTCTTCATAAAGGCAGTGAAACGAAGGGCCTGGAAACTACAGGCGGGAAAACGAATGTAGACCCTTCTGAAAGGAAACATAGTGAGGATTCAAGAATCCAGAAAGTTGACGTATCCGAGCTGGCATTAGATCAGAAAAAGCAGAACAATATTTTTGGTTGGGTGACTCAATAGTTACATTAGGAGTTTGGGCCAGATATGAGGTCTGGGAAATTCAATATTATTCTCATACAAGACTTGTGGTGTGAACACACCTTGAGTACTGTGCGCAGCTCTGGTCGCCCCATCTTAAAAAGGAGATTGCAAAACTAGAAAAGGTTTAGAGAGGGGCAACCAAAATGCTAAAGGGGATGGAACAACTCCTTTATGAAGAGAGGCTGAAGAGGTTAGGGCTCTTCGGCTTGGAGAAAAAAATGACTGAGAGGGGGGATATGACAGAAATTTTAAAATCAGGAGTAGGGTGGAACAGTTAAATAGGGAACAGTTACACAACAAAAAACCATGAGGACATACCAGGCTGACCCAGCATGGCGGTGCTTAAGTACTGGGAAATCCGCAGGTCATTGACTACTCAGTCACTCCTTTTACTCCAGGCCAGTTCTACTCGACTGTACATATAATTTACCCTCAGTCCAGCTGGCCAAATTTATTTATCTCTAGGTCTTTGTCTTACCCATCATGTCTATCTATATGTCCCAAATGCTCACCCCTTCTGCTGCCTAGTAAGATGTTACCTGGTATTGTGCTAACAATATATTATATTTCTGTAATGGGAGAAAAAATAATTACCTGGCTCTGTTGTGCTTTTATGCAGGTCTGGGGTGGTTTTGTACTGCAAGTAATCACTTGGGAGTAAGACTGCTGCGTCTGTAGGTTTGCCACGGCATGAAAGCGTTGCGGGGGACGTGGCTACCAGAAAATAAAGGCCGGAGGAGACAGGAAAAGGACCGGGTTTGGGTCGGGACGTCATTTTAACCCACGGGGACCGATCGAGGTTAGAAATAAATACCATTTAAACGGAGCGGCAGCAACATTCAAATAATAAACGGGCCAGAGAAGTTTTAAAATGAAATGAATGCAAAATGTATAATGTTGCACAGGGTGACCTCAGGCAACCGCGGAGGGAGAGTAGAAAGAGAGAGCAGTTGAGACTGTGGCAAACACGGGAAGGACTCACAGGAGACGCGGTTTATATAGTAAAACTGGCACTAGGAGAGACTGAGGGTATCTGTGAAGAAGCTGTTAAGGGTTTGTTTGGAGCCAGAACAGAAAAAAAAAGTTTATTTTCGTAGGAGAGAAGTGTATGAGTGAAAGCTGTACCATAAGTTGGAGTGAAAGATTTGAATTTAAATGAAAGAACTTTTCTCGGTGACCGAAACAAGTTCTGAAAGCACATTTTAAGAGCTTTAAAAAACAACGTTGTGGTGAATTTAATTTAAATAGGTTATTACTGGCTGCCTTGCCCTCAAAGCCTCTGAAAGGAAGAGAGCTGAAGGAATATAGGGCCCAATAGTCTGTGTCAGCCCTTGATATTGAATGCTGGGGCCATATCCGGGCCCCGTCATTAAATATCCGGGTTGCCTGGATTGCCGCAAAGCTAATTGGGCCGTGGCGATATTCAGCCACCGTCCAAACAGCTTCAGCGGCAAAAGTGAGGCGCCTGTTTCCTGCGCCTGACTTTCGCCTCGTGTCACGAACCAGGCAGGGGCTCAATATCGCCGTTGCCGTTAGTGACGGGTGCCGCCCCCGCCACGCCCCCACGCTCACCGGTCAGCCTCAGGGCACGCGGCAGCGGCGGCTATTCCACAGCGCCGATCGTACCTATTAGTGCCGTGTAAATGCCTTTGAATATCCTCCCCAAAAGAAATAAAAAGAAGAAATAGATCCAGGACGCTTTCGGATGTAAAAAGCACTAAGCAGACTCTTTTATTGATTTTTTTTAAAAGACAGGTATTTGACTGGAAATGAACGTTGCTGGAGTGGATGGACATCCTCAGGCACTCAGCACAGGAGAAAGCAGGCAAGACCTGGAAGAAAAGACGAAGGCTGAAAAAGGTGACGGAAGTTTTCTTCAATGCACTAGTGCCCTAGTTAATCATTTTCTTACCTGAAGGGCAGTAAATTCATCTCCTTCACGGCTGCCTGAGGAAAAGACAGAATCTTGGAATTTCTGCTTTCTGAAACAGTGAAAGACAGAAACGCTACGTCTTTAAAAGGTTAAGCAATACCTACCTCTTTCTGTAGTCAGAACTGTAACACCTGTAAAATAAAAAATTACTTACAGAACTGGATGACAAAATTAAAGTGATATATATTTAAACTTTATGCAGATGCTAGGTATCAGTGTCTCTTTCGATGGGAGAGACATGTTTCTTGTGATTAAAAGCAAGAGTTGCATTTAACTCGCGTACTTCTTTCGTTAACAAAACTTCAGAGAAAATGAAAAGTGTGTTTGTAAAGAAAAAGGTTTAAATCTAAGCCGAGAATACTGATTAAACAAATAGTTATAATGGAAAAGTTTTATTAGCATAAAGGTGCTACTTTACTTGTTGTTGTTGTTGTTAAGCGCTGTTGAGTCGGTGTCAACTCATGGCGACCCTCTGGATAGCTATCCTAAATTGTGTTCGGTCTTCAGTCAGGCGGCTCATTGTTGACAGACTGGTACCCGTAGCTGCTGTTATTGTATCGATCCATCTCATTGCTGGCCTTCCTATTTTGCCTTGACCTTCTATCTTGCCAAGCATGAAGTCTTTCTCTAATGATCTCTCTCTTCGCATGATGTGTCCAAAGTATGAAAGTCGAAGTCTTGTCATCTGAGCTTCTAAAAAAAAAATTTTACAAATATGTACAAAGTTTTCCCAAAGTTAAATTCCCAGTTGAATTCTCCTGTTATATGTAAACTCATCACAGTTTGTTGCTTGCAATGAGTATTTCTGTTTAATGTAAACCGCGCTGATGAAAAAGAGTGCGGTATAAAAGAACACTAAATAATAAAAAAAATATAAAAATAATAAATATAAAGAAAGAAAGCTTAGGTTTGATCTCCTCTAGTACCGACTGGTTTGTTCTTCGGGCAGTCCATGGTATACCCAGTATTCGCCGCCAGCACCATAATTCAAAGGCATCAATTTTCTTCCTATCTGTCTTTTTCACTGTCCAGCTTTCACATCCATATGATGTTATTGAAAATACCATGGCCTGAACAAGTCAAATCTTTGTATGGAGAGAGACATCTCTGCTCCTGAGAATCTTATCTAGGTTTTTCATAGCCATTCTGCCAAGAGCAATGTGTCGTCTGATTTCTTGACTGCTTGTTGCTTCTTTATTGATAGTTGATCCAAGTAGGTTAAAGTGTTCACAATTTCAATTTCTTCTCCTTCAACGATGAACCTGTTGATTATGACAGTTTTCATGATCTTTGTCTTCTTTACATTAAGGTGCAGGCCCATTTTGAGACTATGTTCTTTGATTGTGAGAAGCAAATGTTTCAGATCATCTTCGCTTTCAGCCAGTAATGTGGTATCATCAGCATAGCGAAGGTTGTTGATGAGTCTTCCACCAATCTTCACACCTCTGTTGTCTTCATACAATCCTGCTTCTCTGATGATTTGTTCTGCATATAAATTAAACAGGTAGGGGGAAAGTATGCAGCCTTGTCTTACACCTTTGCTTATTTTAAACCATTCTGTTTCTCCTTGTTCCGTTCGAACTGTTGCTTCTTGATCAATGTACAGATTGCGCAAGAGAACGATCAGGTGTTCTGGTATACCCATGCTTCTTAATGTGGCCCAGAGTTTCTCATGGTTTACACAGTCAAAAGCCTTGCTATAGTCGATAAAGCACAAATAGATATCCTTTTGGTATTCTTTAGTCTTTTCAAGGATCCATCTCACATCCGCAATGATGCCTCTCGTTCCTCGCCCTTTCCTGAACCCTGCTTGCACTTCAGGTAGTTCTTGTTCCAGGTATGGTTGTAGTCTCTTTTGAATAATCTTCAGTAGAATCTTGCTGGCATGTGGGATCAGAGCGATTGTGCGATAATTTCCACAGTCAGTTGGATCACCTTTCTTTAGTATTGGTATAAACACAGATCTTTTCCAGTCAGTTGTCCATGATGTTGTCTTCCATATTTCTTGGCAAAGCCTTGTGAGTACGGTAACAGCTGCATCAGATTGCTGTAATACTTCTATGGGAATGCTATCAATGCCTGGTGCTTTGTTCTTGGATAAGGCTTTCAATGCTGCTTGAACTTCTTCTTTCATCACCAATGGTTCCCGATCATAAGGTACAGGTTGAAACAGCTGTTGGTCCACTTGATCTTTATCATATAAAAACTCTGTATATTCCTTCCACCTTTTCTTGATCTTCTCAGCATCATTCAACATAGAACCTTGAGCATCTTGTAACATTCCAATTTGAGGCTGGAACGTTTTCTTTAACTCTCGTAGCTTTAGGAAAGCCGATCTTGTTCTTCCTCTAATAGTTTCTGCTTCTATTTCCTTGCAAGTGTCATTGTAGTACTTTTCCTTGTCCTGTCTTGCTGCATGTTGGAAATCTCTGTTGAGTTCTGCGATTGTCTTTCTTTCTCCTTTGGCTTTAGCTTTTCTGCGTTTCTGGGCAATTTTCAGAGTTTCTTCCGTCATCCATTTTGGCCGTTTTTGCTTTTTCACCTTTTGTAGAGACTTCTTGCTTTCTTCCAACACAACCTTCTTGATGTCATTCCATAACTCTTCCGGAGCTCTGTCATTTGTATCTAAAGCAGCAAATCGATTTTGCAGGCAGTCTTTAAATTCCAGTGGTATATTCTCAAGGTCATATTTTGCTGCATTCATGAGTGGTTTGCTCTTTTTCAACTTTAGCTTGAGTTTGCATACTAGTAGTTGATGATCTGTACCACAGTCAGCTCCAGGTTTTGTCTTTGTTGATGTTATAGAACTTTTCCATCATTTACTTCCACAGCTGTAGTCAATTTGATTTTTATACAATCCATTGGGTGAAGTCCATGTGTACAGTCACCGCTTGTGTTGCTGGAAGAAGGTGTTTGAGATGAATAGATCATTGGTCTTACAGAATTCTATCAGTCTTTCTCCAGCTTCATTTCTGTTGCCAAGTCCATATTTTCCAATTTGCCTTCTTCTTTGTTGCCAACCTTTGCATTCCAGTCAACCATGACTATCAGGATATCCTGTTTGCATGTTCTGTCAATTTCAGCTTGTACTTGTTCATAGAACTCTTCAATTTCATTCTCTTCTGCAGCTGTTCTTGGGGCATATACTTGAATTATAGTTGTGTTGATAGGCAATCCTCGTAGACGAATAGAGATTAAGCATTTGCTGACTGCATTGTATTTCATTACAGTTCTTGCAAGTTTCTTCTTTATTATAAATGCAACACCATTTCTTCTTTGTCTTTCATTTCCAGCATAGTAGACCATGTGATCATCTGATGCAAAGTGCCCGATGCCAGTCCATTTCAGTTCGCTGACACCCAACAGATCAAGTTGTACACGTTCCATTTCATTCTTGACCACCTCCAACTTCCCTTGGTTCATGCTTCGTACGATTCATGTTCCAATGTGTAAGACATCTTTACAGCTTCTGACTCTCATTTCATGCGCAGCTACATCAGCAGTCAGACTTCCCGAGGGCTTTGATCCAACCACATCATAAATGCTGGCTTTACTCTGAAAAGTCTTCAGCTCTTCCTTTTACTTACCAATGCCGAATTTACACCAATTCCAAATTAAAAGTGAATATGTTGAAAAACAAAAAAAATACTCACGTGATTTATGGCGAGGGAGAAAGCAGAGGGGTGGGAGGTGTGTTGGGCTTAAGCCTACACCTAAATTCCTGAATGATTGCTCAGATTCTGCCGCACCCCCATTAGCTCAGGAGGAGAGCAGCTCTGGCCGTGCAAAGGAGAAATTGTCAAGAAGTAGGACTAGGGGAGTCACATACTCCGGAAGAGAGGGTCACGAGAAATACCACTCAGGAATCCAGCAATGTCCGAGTCAGGAGCTCCTGCAGTACAGTATCAGAGACTTGTATTTAGATAAGCCTTGACCCCACCAAAATGCTGCCTGCCAGGTGCCAGCCACAAGTTGCAAGGAGGCCGCAACTGTGGCCTTCCCCTCTTGTTCTGCCCACGGGGATCCCATCTCCCACGGGCAGAAGAGAAGAGAGCAATTGCGATCACGACAAAGCCTCTTTCTGTCTGCTTGCAGGAGATCAGATCCCCGTGGGCAGAACAGGAAACAGCCGTGATCGCGGCCTCCATGCAGGATGTCTTTCCACAGGAATCTGATCTCCCGCAGGCGGTGACGCGATTGTGGTCATTCCCTTTTCTTCTGTCCATGGAAGATGGAATCCCAGCAGACACAACAGAAGAAGAAATCTGCGAGGGTTAGGGACGCAGTTAAGGCAGAGTTTGGGCCTCCCCAATCATACAGCCATTCCACAGCCCCTCAGATAAGCCACCAGCTCTAGGAGGAGAAAAACCTCAGAGTGCATTAGTCACCAGGGCAACTCCCAGCTCTAGGTACACAGAGAGAGATATTACTAGAGCGGGAGGGGAATCCACTCAGGGTATCCACAAGGAGTCACCAAAAATGTAGAAGACGAGAGTAAAATTCCAGTATCCAGGAAGGAGAGCTAAGAGAGAATTACTGTAAAATTGCAATGAGAGGAGAAAATAATTCATCTGCTCGTCACAGTTTTAAACCAAAAGGAAAAGGAGTTCAATGCATGTAATATAGTTCTATTTTTGTTTCTTCCACTTGCATATTTTTATCAGGGACCCTAGAGTTCTTTAATTAAACCTTTCAGTTCAGAACAGGAGCGGCTGGAGATGTAATTGTCAAGGCCTCCCAATTATACTGGTCCCGTTCAAAGAACCCACTAACATTTCCCAACAGCAGAGACTGAGAGATTGCCTTGCTCTTGGATGGTTGTGGCCACTGTCTGCCAGCAGTAGATGGAGATGCTGCAAGAGCTACACACGGGCAGGGGGTTACATACAATTACTCTTCACATGTGCTGGCGTGGTTCCTGGTTAGATGTATGCTCAGTAGCAGTAGTTAAACGGATAGCACTGTTGAACGTACAGAGACCCTTTGAACTGACTGAGTAACAGGCCCAATGCTTTTATCTTGGGGGCTGCTGACCATTTCAGTGCCCACCTCAGTTGTATTGGCACAGATTCACCTCATTTTCCTGAGGGCCCTAGTATGGACGTCTGTGAAGAGCCATTATTAAAGCGCTAGAAGCGTCACGACAGGGACAGACAGACAGATGGGTAATTACACGTCTTACCTTTCTTGATTCTGACCACACACTTGTTCTTTTTGGTGGGATCCGAGAGTTGGAGGTTTGGAGCCTCCTGCAAGAAGTCTAAAGTGTCCTTGTAGCCCAAGTCTTGGCAGACTTTCTGCAAGTCGACCCCATGCTGAATCCACAAGGCCTCCTTCAGTTTCTTAATCTGCAGGCCAGATGTCTTGCATAGGGACTGACGGATCATCCTCAGGATTTCAGGGGCGTGCTGAGTTCCCTCAGGCCGCTTATTGGGTGGCACAGATGATTTGAGGCGGCCTCCGCTGTCTAATAAGCAAAATGAAATACAGAAAACTATGAACCATGCTGTATATTTAGGGTTGACAACTGGCTTCAGATTGACCTGACAGGGAAGAACTGGTCCCACGTTCATCCCATTTCATGGACACACTTGTGGATTACATTTCCTAGAAGCAGCACAGAGTTGCCAAGTTACCCAGGAGTGAGATTTTAAGTCAAGTCCTGGATTTCTGACGATTTCATTCTGATGCATTATGGGAGCTGCAGCACTGATTCCAATGGGTAAGATCAGGGACTACAAATACCATACTGCATTGCAAATTTAAAACCAGAACTGGCAGAAAATCTCACTCCTGGAACTGGGTAACTTGCCAATTCTGGAAGCAAGACTCTAAATCCAGTTGATATTGCCTTTCCTGGGATAGTCAGAGATTAGTTCCTGGGACACAACAGCTTGTTGAGCTCAGCTGAAAAACAAAATGGCCGATCTGACAACCCTACAGAAGGACACACGGCATCTCTTCAGCAACTGAATTTGTTTCATTTCATTTCTTCTAATTTTCTCCTGTCTATTATAGCATCAGTAGGTGAGTTAATTAACTAATGTGCATGCTATTGGCCACACAGAACATTAATGGAAATAAAACCCACCAATATTTAAAAAGGGGACCAGGGGTGATCCGAGAAACTACAGTCCCGTGAGTATGACATCAGTACCGGGCAAAATAGTAGAAACCGTTATAAAGAATAAAATTACTGATCATGTAGATAATCATGGTTAATGGGAGAAAGCCAACATGGATTTAGCCAAGGAAAGTTTCATTTTACTAATCCGTTGTATTTTCTTGAAGGTGTGAATAAACAGGTTGACAAAAGTGAGTTGGTTCATATGGCATGTCTGGATTTTCAGAAAGCTTTTGACAAGGTCCCTCATGAAAGACTCTTGGGGAAATTAAAAAGTCATGGGATTGGAGACAGTGTACTATTGTGGATCAGAAACTGGTTAAAAGATAGAAGGCAGAGAGTGGAGTTAAATGGCCAGTTTTCTCAATGGAGAAAAGTAAATAGTGGAGTATCCCAGGGATCTGTGCTGGGTCCGCTGCTTTTTAACATATTCATAAATGACCTGGAAATGGGAATAACGAGTGAAGTAGTCAAATTTGCAGATGACACAAAATTATTCAAAGTTGTTAAAACACAAGAGGATTGTGAAAACTGCAAGAGGGCCTTAAGTAAATTGGAAGACTGGGTGTCCAAATGACAGATGAAATTTAATGTGGACAAATGCATAGTTATGCACCTAGGAAAGAATAACCCAAACTTTGGTTACACAATGCAAGGTACCACCTTAGAAACCACCACCCAGGAAAGAGAAATTAGACTTACCTGCTAATTGTTGTTCCTTATCATCCCTCCAGTCCAGTCTCACACCTCTAGGTAGTGTAACTCTTCCAGAAGCTTGGAGACTGAGCATGTCATCTTCTTGATGACACCAGTGTACTTATGCGGCCTCAGTACCTATTGACAAAGCAGACTCACAGGAGCAACAAATAAGTAGTTAAACGTACAACAAACACTTCTACGCCTAAATAAATTAGTACCCCAGAGCCCTTCTTAGTTTTTTGCTTTGTGTTTTTTTAACTAGCTAAAGAAATAAAAAACAGCAATCTAGTCTATGGCTCCTTAATTGTCCCTTCAGTGAGCCCGAACCACTACCTCCTCCAGCTGCTTGGAGACTGAGTATACTGGGTCTGGTAGGCAGTGCCAGCTGCATAAGTACACTGGTGTCATCAAAAATATAACAAGCTCAGTCTCCAAGCTTCTGGAAGAGATACACTACCCAGAGGTGCAGGACTGGACTGGAGGGAGAATAAGGAAAAAGGATTTAGGCATCATCGTGGATTATACATTGAAACCCTCCACCCAGTGTGCAACAGCGGCCAAGAAAGCTAATGGAATGCTAGGAATCATAAGGAAAGGAATGGAGAATAAAACAAAGGATATTATAATGCTTCTGTATTGCTCCATGGTGCAATCGCATCTTGAATACTGTGTACAATTCTGGTCGCCATATCTTAAAAAGGATATAACATAATTAGAAAAGGTACAGAGAAGAGCCATCAAAATGGTAAAGGGGATGGAAGGATAACCCTATGAGGAAAGGCTTAAAAGGTTAGGGCTCTTCAATTTGGAAAAGAGATGGCTGAGGGGAGTATAATAGGGGGGGGGGGTCTATAAATTCATTAATGGAGTGGAATGGGTTAATGTAGATTGGTTGTTTATGCCATCAAAAAGCAGAAAAACTAGAGGACACGCAATAAAGCTACAATGTAACCCATTTAAGACTAATAAGAGAAAAATATTTCTCACTCAATGCATAATCAAACTCTGGAATTTGTTACCGGAGGATGTAGTAAAACCTGTTAGTGTAGCTGGATTTAAAAAAAGTTTGGACAAGTTCCTGGAGGAAAGATCCATAAACTGTTATTAAAGAGGACCCGGAAAATCCACTGCTTACCCCAGGACGAGCATTATGGAACCTGTGTGTCTTTTGGGAACCTGCCAGGTATTTGTGACCTGGATTTGCCACTGTTGGAAACAGGATACTGGGCTTGATGGACCTTGGTCTGACCCAGTATGACATTGCTTATGTTCTTATGCAGATTGATGTCTGCTTTTCACTCTCACTAAATATTAAAAGGAACAGCTCCTAAAATTATTAAAAATGCTGAAAAAGAAAGATAAAATGGAGTTTTCTTGAAATTTGGGCATTTAAACTGCTAGGGAAAGGTGTTAAGGACTTTTTAATGACATAGTCCTTGTAGGAATACCTAGGTCTCAGGGGGGTTTAGAACGTTGAGGGGTCTGAACGTGGTGCTGGACGGAGGTGTGCTAGGTTGCTGGTATCTCAGAGGCCTCTGGAGACATGAATGTGGGGAAAATTTTGAGTATGAAAGTGGATATGAATGAGACTGAATGGAGTCTAAGTAGGTTTGAGTGGTTTTGAGGGGGGGGTAGTGTTTTTCAGTTGAGCTGCAGGTGATGCTAACTGGAGGGTTTGCCCCTTGTGTTCAAGGGTGGTCTCTCTACTGAGAAGATTTAAAGCTTGAGTAATTGGGAAAGTTGTAAGGAAAAAAATAGGAGACTTGGATTTTTTTCCTGCGAGTTTAATTTGGAGACAGGAACTGGCTTGAAGATTTGGGAGTCTGAGACAGTTTAAAAACTGAGAGACTCCGATAGTAGAGTCTTCAACCCAAATGCAGTCAGAACTTCCGAGGGTTGTAATGCCTAAGGTAGTTCAGATCCCATCTTTTTCAGATGAATGTCTGTTTAATGGCACTGCTACTAAAGACGTTTCACTTAAGGATATTTAGACTGTATAACTCGGACCGAAGATGTGTTAACAGGAACACTGAGACAATTAGAGGCATTTACCAAGGACTCTTGAGGTTAAATTTGTAGACCATGATATTCAGTTGGAATAGATGGTGACGCATCTGGATAAGCTTGTATCTCAGATGAATACAATACAAACAAGGACAGTTTGTAATGTCATCGTCAATTTGAATTCTTTAAGAATCTGTCGCGGTCAAGGAATCTAAGATGTTTAAAATTTCCTTAGTAAGCATTATTTGTCCCCTTTAATTTTATTTCACAAATATTTCAAAGAAGTGTTGTTGTTTGCAAATCCTGAAGATTTAAAGATTGCTAATATTTATTATATCCCTAAGGGTGAAAGGTCTGACAAAGAATCTGAGGGTGAGCTTGACTAGATAGATTCACCTGATCGTTTAGACTTGTCAGAGGTTTTAAGAGTCATCTTCTGATAATATTGCATCTAGAGCTACTTTGATGATTACTTTTGTTTCAGAGATGAATAAGAACTCTGTGTTAAAATCGTATTTTCAAAAAAAAAAAAAAAGATTCTATATGTTGCGGCCAGAAAATTAACATTTGTCCCGATATCTCACAGCCTACCCAGTTCGCCGTAAGGCTTTTCTGGAGTTAAAATCTTGCACTTTGTCTCTTGAAGCAATGTTCTTTTTGACATTTTCATGCAAGTGCTTGGTGGTACACTAGGAGAACATAAGATATGCCATACTGGGTCAGACCAAGGTCCATCAAGCCCAGTATCCTGTTTCCAACAGTGGCCAATCTAGGTCATACATACCTAGCAGTTTCCCCAAAAGACACAGGTTCCTCAATGCTTGTACTGGGTCAAGCAGTGAAATCCCATCTCCCCTTTAATAATGGTTTATGGACCTTTCCTCCAGGAACTTGTCCAAACCTTTTTTAAACCCAGCTACACTAACAGCCTTTACTACATCCTCCGGTAACAAATTCCAGAGTTTGATTACACGTTGAGTGAAAAAATATTTTCTTTTATTAGTCTTAAATAGTTTACCCTGTAGCTTCATTGCATGTCCCCTAGTCTTTCTATATTCTGATAAGGTAAACAATCGATCTACGTTTACCCGTTCCACTCCGTTCATTAATTTATAGACTTTTATCATATCTCCCCTCAGCCATCTCTTTTCCAGGTTAAAGAGCCCTAACCTTTTTAGCCTTTCTTCATAGGAGTATCCTTCCATCCCCTTTACCATTTTGGTGGCTCTTCTCTGTACCTTTTCTAAAATCGCTATATCCTTTTTAAGATACGGCAACCAGAATTGCCCACAGTATTCAAGGTGCGGTCTCACCATGGAACGATATAGAGGCATTATAATATCTTTTGTTTTATTTTCCATTCCTTTCCTTATCATACCTAGCATTCTATTTGCTCTCTTGGCCGCCGCTGCACACTGGGCTGAGAAATGCTAATGTTTCTTGGATCTACTTCTTTTAGAGTTTCTTAAAACCCATAGTCCTTGATCTACATGGACAGGATATGTAATATTCCGGTATACCTGCTATGTATCTTAAGTGATGAATATTTATTTTTCTTTGTAAGATTCTTTCTCCCCAGTGATGAGGGCTTGATGCCTATCTTGTGTGACTACATAATGTAGGATTTTATTTTTGTTTTCTTACATTCTTCAACTATATTTCATGATTTGTTGCATAATAAAACTGCTATAAATAAAATAAAAAAACTGGAGATCTCAGGAGTTTAATTACTTGGCTAAAATTGAGGGTTAAGAGAGAGGATTTTTGTTTTTTTCCACAACTTCCTGTCAAAAAGGAGTGGCATGTTGGGAACAATGACACAGTTTTTAAATTGTGCTCAGAAAAGGGTTGGAAAACCCTATGATTTACTGGAGTTATTAAATAGTAAAGGTGTTTAGGAAGGAAATAAATTTGTTTTTTGTAGATTGTGAATGTGTGTGACTGGGTTAGAACCTTGATTGTAACGGAAAGTAGGCGAGTGCGGTGCTGTGGGCTTCAAGGTTTTACTTTGGGGGCTGCAGCTCAGGTTTTTGGTTTAAGGTAGTGAAGTGTGGTAGAGGTCAGTGCGAGTGGGAACGATTGGAAGCTTAATAAAGGTGAATTTGAGTAAGGGGAAAATAGATTTTTTTTAAATCTCTTTTTACAAGAGATCCTTGCAGACTTGCAACTTTAAGTTATTGTTGGTTAGAGGGGAATTAGCGATCGATAAAAGGGATTTAGGGTAAGAAACAAATTTAGTGGTAACTAAGATATTTAGTAAAGAAGTTCTGCAAAAGCATGAAGTAAAGAAGAAAAAAGAATTCCTGATCCAAAAAGATGATAATGAAGCTACCAGAGTGTCCTGGACCCCATCACTGAAGACATCAGATGGATATATTTGAGCTCAAATATTTTAAAAAAAATCAAATATTTATTCTTCTCCAAGATTATCTAAAATAATTTCAAATAATACATTTTATAATAGCCATATTAAGATATTTATTCTATTCCTGTATCCAGGAATAGTTTTAAGTGTGGAACGCTGATACTTCAAGAAGGTGCTGAATTTTAATTCATCTTTGGGAAATTTTTGAGCTTATCACATCTTGTAAACCCAGTAAGAACATTACTGGGAAAATGTATCATGGCATGGAATTCCATTGACTGGTCCGATTGTTCAGGCAGTTGTGGGTTGGGCTCTCGTACCAACTGGATTGGAAATATTTCTAGTATTATATCATCTGAATATATAGATGGCATAATACTACAAATATTTTCAATCCAGTTGGTACAAGAGAAACCAACCCACAACTGCCTGAACAATCGACACACACACACCCCCCATCTAACTGGGAAATAAATAATATTTAATAACTGCATCATCACTGGCCCATTATCCTTTATTTAAATTTAGGATATTTATTGTCCAGCTGTTGTTCCCTTCTCTTAAGGGGAAGGGTATTCCAGTGTTGTTCACTGAACATTGCTCTCTAGGAGTGACCAATTCCCAGGACTTAAATTACAAAGGGGAAAAGTAGAATTGAATCACCCGCGGAGTGAGCGGTGGCAGTAAGCTGACAAAAACCGCAGGGGGCAGCCATGGCAAAGATCGAATCGGACAACCCAGATAAATGATGTTGCGAGAGGCGACATTATCAACAATCGCACCCAACACTGGAAAATCGCCAGGCATTAAATCTCGCTTTAAGCCTCTCTTCCAAATCATCCTGCTAGACCCGTACAGACTAGTGGGTTATCTCCCCTTGCCAGAAGATCTCTTGAGTTTGAGCTCTCTGGGTTTCCCAGAATACAGTGGGGCAAGTGGGATCCAGTGAAAGCTATGGCGTTTTTGGAAGCACTACTGATCTATGGTCGCTTGGTTATATTAGTGGCTGCAGTACCTGGAATAGCTAGTAGAGGACAATCAAAGGAAGGGCTCTCAAGCAAAATGACCATGATACATAAAGCCTCTATTCACACCCTCTGCTCTACTCTTACCCCCCAATATACAGTACCTCCAAGCCTAAGCAGTTATAGGGAAAGAGGGTAAGAGACAGGATGGGAAGAGATGTATTTACCTTTCTGATACGTCACCCGGCTTCTGACACCTTTTTCAGGAGTCCAGACCTTGATGTCTGGTATCTGCAGTAGAAGACTCTCTGTGTCCTGATACCCGAGATCAAGACTGATCTTCTCCAGGCCACGACCCTGCATCCTCTTCACAATTTCCTCCAACTCCTGGACCCACAGTCCAGCCGGGAACCTCTGCAGCAGTCTGGGCAGCAGCTTGTGGATTTCCTCTCCCGGGTGGGTAGCGGGATTCCTAGACTGGGTGTTCTTCCGTGCGGATTTTCTATGTGTCTTGGAAGGTGAGGCTTTTCGACTGTTTTTTTTGAGTTTCCATGGAGAGTCACCAGGAACAGATCCTTGCCCGGGCGGTATGTAAACAGGCTTCGCTCTGAAAACTGCAGAAAGGAGGTGAAACAGACTATTCTCCCGGACACACACACATACAACACGCAACCCATTACAAAGGGAGACCCACCTTTAGAAGGCAGAGGAGTCCGGAGGCTTATCAGGAATTTCATGTATTGATTGTCTAATGAAATAAAAAGGCAAGTACTAGATTAAAATTGGAATCACTAGACTGTTATCACACCTTAAACCCTGACCATTATGCATTTTGCTGGAGTCTCCCTCTGGTATTTCCAGTCCCTGCGCTCTCTGCATTTAGCTGAAGTCTCTCGCTGGTATTTTCAGTCCGTGCAATCTCTGCATTTTGCTAGAGTCTACTCCGGCATTCCCACTCAACTTACAAATAGTCTGAGGAATGCACTTGGGGTAGGGAGTTGTGCAGTTTCTGAAATATATTTGTACTGACCTGGTTTGTGAGGTTTCTTCTTGAATATGGAACGGAAATCAAAGTGCTTCAGGCCATCTGTTTGGGAGCAGAGAGGTGGGAATGGGGTTAAGAGGACAGATGAAATCAAGTCAGCATTTTAAAGCCATCTCTTGCCCCTCCTGGAATCATCACCTGCTCTCCCAAATAACACATTTATGTATGGACAAGGCCACAGGCGCCCATCTAACCTCACCAATCACCTTCACTGTCATCCACTTAATCTCTGCTCCTCTGCCGTCCTCTTAACTCCCCCTCCACCATCCTGCCGCACACAGGCTTGAACCAGGTTATAGTTTGGGTTGCCAAGAATTGACATGACTCTAAAATGAGGGAAACAGGAATGGCCATGCTAAGTGAGCAGCTAAGGAGCTGGGTTACAGAACAGCTCTAAAGCAGGGACCATCCTTACCACCGGGGCTGGGTCAACCGTGAGACAAACTAGGCAAGCTGAGCAATAGATTTTGACAGCCGGTGAGGGGGGCTTGGCCCCGCTTACCCCCTCAAACACAGAAATACTGCAAGAGATGGTCAAGCAGAGAAATGATGGCTTGTGTCCAAGACCACGGTTGCCACAACACACCCGGTTTCTCTGGGATGACAGCATTTTGAAGCGTTTTGCAATTCGGTGGTATAACTCCTGGTATTCGAGACAGTTCCACCAGGTCTAGGCCATGTCTCTTGTTCCAGCACTCTTTCAGAGCCTTGTGTTTCTCTGCGTGAGGCAAACGGGCGACACACTGGGATACTAGCCTGACATTTCTCTCCAGTTCTGAAAGCACGAAAACATGAACAAGATAACAGCAAACTGCATCCAGACTCTGCTATAGCCCCTCATTCCCCCACCACCGAGGATCCTCTGTGCCTGTCCCAGGCTTTACCCCTCCCTACCGGATCCTCTGTGCCCGTTTCAGGCTTTACCTCTGCCTACTCCACCACTGAGGATCCTCTGTGCCTGTCCCAGGCTTTAGCCCTCCCTACTGGATCCTCTGTGGCCGTCCCAGGCTTTATCCCTCACTCCAATAATAATAAAAAAATTACCCTGTTGAGGTTTCATCTGCTTTCAGGGTCGAGGTGATTATGATTAACTGCAAGGATGACAGCAAGTTTCACACAGTGGATCTGCATCTGAAGGGACGAAATGGCATTAAGTCACTGCTATGCGTGTGGAAATAAAAACAGAGAGAGAAAAAATGCCCTGCGCTGGGGATACACAAGGAGGCTTCAATCCTCAGCACGTCCCTATCCTGGGCAGAAACAGGGGCAGATTAAAGATGGGAGAGGGTGCAAAAGGACAGAAGATGGGGGGAGAAGAGGGGCGACTGGATGCTCTGTGCATGAAGGGAAGGTTTATAAGGGAAAGATCAGACCTGCTGCCTGCCTCAGTCCCTCTGGAAAGTCTGATCTCAGCTTTCGGTTTCGTTTCCTCTTTGGTGATTTTCTCAATCATTAAAGCAGACTGCATTGCAAAGGGAGATAACATCTCAGGTTTACTTACCTTGCAGCTAGATCGGAATTATCTGAGCAACACCCAGACAGCAATCAGTGGCAGAATAGGTGGCGTGGGCTTGTCCAAGGAGAGCAGCACATGCTTTTTTCGAAAAACACCAAGCTTGCAGCCTTGCAGAAGGAGAGCAATTCACAGCAGGGAGATGTTGCAGGACACGCCCATGACCTCGCCACGCCCCCTACTCTCCTGCAGGTTGGGAAGGGAAGAGTGGGAGCCAGCAGGTTCAAACTTGGCCACTGGCTTCTGCTGCAAATCTAGTGCTGCTTCTGCTGCAAATCCAGTGCAGCGCCGGAGCCCTCGGCTTACAAAGGCTGCAGCCACAGCAGGGTGCAATTTCCCAAATCCATACTCATGCTTGTAAGACCTCCACACAACGACAAAACATTCTGCGCTTAGTCATCCAAAGCTTCTGACTGTATTGTTTAGTTTTGAATGCCCTGTTCTTTGCCGCCCCCCCCCCCCAAGAAACTGCCACCCTAGGTGGCCGCCTAGTTTGCCTAGAGGTTGGGCTGGCCCCGTGTGTCCCAATAACGTTACGCCCACGAACAACCTTGCTGCTGTTTTCTGAAGGAGCTGCAACTGTATTAGATGGTAATTTTCTAACAGGTCGCCTATGTGCCAAGTCCAAGCTAGTGCCTATTTTGAGCCTAGTTTAAAAAGATGCAGAGGCGCCTAGGCGTCTTTATAAAATCCAAGGGAAAAAGGGGCTGAAAGAGCACCTAGGTTGAGGTCACGGATATATATGCCTACTCGGAAGCAACTGTAAATATTTGCACATAACCTACTTGTGTAAATCACGACTTGGCCTGTGCTCTGTGCAAAATGTACCCTGGAACCCGCCTATGCGCAGACTGTGCAATATAGCTCTTCCTGCAAGGAATGTCTGAAATTGCATGGGAAGGGCAGCAGAGAAAGTGGGTGGGTGCATGTAAATGCTGTCTAAAATCTACCTCTCTCTGCCCCAAAAGATAAACCTCTTTTCAGTGGCGCTGCCAGCCCCCTTTATACCCAGGCTGGGCACCCCCCTTTGTGCCTCTCTACAGTGCTATACACACTCACCCCCCCCCCCACCACCCCACTGGGCCCACACTTTAGAGGCAGCGTGGCAAACATATCCTAAAGAGAGGTGGCTCGCCGCGTTGCCTCGCGAGACTGGCCGGGAGAGAAGAGTTGGCCTGGATTGGAGGCAGTGCGGCGAGCCACCCGTCTTTAAGGTATGTTTGCACGCTGCCTCTAAAGCGTGGACCCAGCGGAGGTGCACCCAGTCCTGGCCGGCACCCAGGGCAGGCCACATCCACCACCCCGCCCTTGGTACGACACTGCGTCTCCTCCAACATACAAGGAAATGGGGACGTGTAGCAATGACCCTCAGACACACGCAGGGAAACAGGTAGTTTTAAAAACGTGCAGGTGTGAGATATACATGTCTGCGAAACCAGAAACATAGATATGTCCGCTGGCAGTCATAAGCATGCGGTTCCGTTCTAGAATCAGACATGCGCGTGGATCTTTTACAGACCCTCCTGGACAGGCCTCCACCCCCCATGTGACATAGACACGAGGCAATGGACACGTGTAAACTCGGGTCGTTCTAAAATGGCTTTTTGGACATGGATGTGTTTGGCATGTTTGAATGGGAATTTACAGACGTGCAGATCACAAATAGACACTCCCTTCCTTAGAGGGTAATTTTGTACGTTTTTTTTGCACGCAAAACCCAGTTTTATGCTCGTAGATGCGCTTTTATAAAATCAGCCGCCATGAGATGCGCAAGCGTGCACACTAACAGAAGAGCACATACTTTAATGTTACACAAATGTAGGTGTGGAGTATGGACGGAATCACAAAGTAGGTGCTTAGTCTCGGGGGTCACACTTGACAGGAGATTTAGGGTGATGTAGCTGCAATTGATTTAATTTTTTTTGGCACTTAACCCACTCTCATTCACCCTTCTCAATAATTACAGTTCAGACCAGACCCTCACTAATACTGAATGAGTGACCGGAGATTGCAAATAGAAAGATGCAGGTTAAAACTGAACTGGAAACCCGCAGAAGCCGTACTCTGCCTACAGTGCAACACTGCAGATATGGGGACAGAAATGCATGTCCTCCCGCAATGTGCAAAACACAAAGACATCAGAGATGCAGGTTGCTCAGAATTAACGGAGAAAATCAAAGACGTGGGGGGAAAGCGGAGAAACAGCAGCTAAGAGCAGCAAAATAGGTTGTATCCTACCACCAGGCAAGAAACCTGACCTGTCCAGGGACAGTGCGGCCAGAACCAGAACCCGGAAATCGTTCCTGGTTCTGGTCATTGTAAGTTGATTTTAGTGCTCTTACTATAGCCTTGAAAATGATCTCCTTTTGTGTTTTACTTTTACTTTCGCATTTCTTTATAATCTAACCTGTAAGGGGGGTAATTTTATAAGGAGCTGGGTAAAGGTGTGCACCATCAACACATGCAAGCCACATATTTTCAGTGACTTACGCATGTTAATGGGCCTTTACACGTGCACATTATCCAGTCGCTATTCTATACGAATGGGTGTAAGGCCGATGGCACGCACTTTCACTGTGCGCATGCACATGAGCAGAGTGAAATTTACCATGAAATTAGGCCTTACCTGCTAATTTTCTTTCCTTGAGTCCCTCCAGTCCAGGCTCCTGGATTTTGTCCCCCTCCAGCAGATGGATTCTGAGAACTTCAAAATTCTGTTATGTCACACCATAAGAGGGGCGGACCCTCTCTAGAAGTCAGTATGAGCCATCACAAAACAGAAACTACCAAAACAGAACCCTGGCAACTGCCATGCTATGTACACTATGACTAGCCCCCTGAGGAACTGGTCCAAGGGAAGCAATCCCTCCAGGAAACAAAGTAGATGTAATTCTGAAAACACGCAAGGTAAGTGCCGAAACGGATCTTCCCAGACAAATGTCCCCCACGTCTCGCCAACGCTGAACAGACGGGTGGGTTCTAGAGTGGACTGGAGGGACTCAAGGAAAGAAAATTAGCAGGTAAGGTCTAATTTCACATTCCATAGCGTCCCTCCAGTCCAGTCCAGATTTTTGGGATGTACCAGAGCAATACCTAAAAATACGAGGGAACCAGCAAGGCCAATCTGTAGCACCCGCACCCCAAACTGCACATCATTTCATGTCTGCACATTGAGACGGTAGTGCCGAACAAAGGTATGCAACGACGACCAAGTAGCCGCCTTGCAAATCTCCAAAGATGGGACAAGACTAAAGATGGGACAAGACTAAACTCAGCCCAGGATGCCACCTGCAATCTGGTGGAATGTGCCCGAAGCCCTGTAGGGAGCATCTTGTGATGCAAGAGATAAGTTGAAGCAATCGCCTCTTTCCACCAGTGGGCAGTGGAAGCTTTTGAAGCAGCCTCACCCTGCTAAGCTCCCCCAAAGAGCAGAAACAACCAATCCGACCTACAAAAAGACTCAGTGCTTTTGATATACCTCTTAAGCACCCTGCAAGTAGAGGCAACCGGCAATCCACTGAGTCCGAAAAGGTTGGAAGAACCACCGCTCGATTCACATGAAAAGCAGATGCCATATCAGGCAAAAAGGATGGCACCGGCCACAAGACCATTTTCTCTTTGGAAAACAGCAGAAAAGGTTCCCTACATGAGAGAATATGGAGCTCTGAAATGCGTCACGCAGACGCCATAGCCACCAAAAACACTTCCTTGAGTGAAAGGTGCTTAAGAGACACAGACACCAGCGGTTCAAAAGTAACTTCCGTCAACACTGAAAAAACCAAGTTAAGGTCCCAAGCCGGCACCACCGAGTGCGATGGTGGTCGGAACTGCTTCACTACTCAGAGAAAGCGGGACACATCAGGATGCACTGCCAGGGAAATCCCCTGCACCCAATCCCAATAACATGCCAGCATGGTCACCTGGACACACAATGAATTCAAGGCTAGTCCTTTGTCAACCCTGGCCTGTAAGAAAACCAGAATGTCTGGCACCGTTGCCTGCAGTGCTCGCTTGCCTCTGTCTGTGCAACAGTTCTCAAACACGCACCACATTCAAACATGATAAGGATGTGGAGTGCTTGTGGGCTCGCAGTAAGGTAGTTATCACCAGAGGGCCGAATAACTGCACTTCCTCAGCCGAGCTCTCTCAAGAGCTAGGCCTGGGGCATGAGAATTGGACCTTGAGATAAAAGCGTATTCTGCACTGGCAGGTGCCAAGGAAACCCCACCGACAGCTCAATCAGATCAGTGTACCACGGCTGACGAGCCCAGTCCAGTGCCACTAGCACCAATTGGCCCCTGTGCACCTCTATTCTCTGGATCACTCTGCCGATCAGAGGTCACGGCAGAAGAATATAAAGCAGCCCCTGGGAGGGCCAAGGCTGCACCAATGCATCGAGCCTCTCCAACATTCTCTCCCACCGCCGACTGAAGAAGTGACTCGCCTTTGTGTTGTTGGCGGATGCAATGAGATCTATAATCAGCTGTCCCCATCTTCAGATTATTTATTTATTTTATTTTATTTTATTTATTTATACATTTTTCTATACCGCCTCTTCCAGAGATCAGTGGCGGTTTACAAAGAACATAAAACTTAATAATAGGGAACTATTATTTTTACATATAACATTTGCAGAACATTTTTAACATTTAACCCAAATTAAGTATCAGAAACAAAAAATTAGAACTGCGGCAGTAAAGCGTGCCGTAACCTAGAACTAGATTATGCTGCGAAACACTGACTCCTCCAACGTCCATTTCCCCAGAAGCAACCGTTGGCGACTGAGGAGGTCAGCCTGCACTTTTGCTTGCCTGCCACATGCGCCAAAAGATTCTGCTCCATCCACTGAAGAAGTGTCGCGATCTCCTCTGCCAGCACCGCACTCTCTGTGCCTCCCTGGCAATTAATATAAGCAACTGTTGTGGCATTGTTGGAGAACACTCTCACTGTCTGGCGCAACACCAAAGTCCGGAAAGCTTGGAGAGCTAGAAGGACCGCTCACATTTCTAGGCAATTGATGGGCCACTATTGTTCCTCCATCGACCAATGCCCCTGTGCCACCTGCGATAGACAATGGGCCCCCAACTGGTCAGGCTGGCATCCATTGTCACTACCATCCACTCTGGTGGTTTCAGGGGAACCTTCCTTCCTCAAAGACTCAGGCTCTAGCAACCAATCCAGACTCACCCGTGCATCCACTAGGCACACCAGCCTTCGGGAGAGGGGATGGCATTGTGGTGACCACCTTGATAGAAGAGACTTAGAAACTTATGTAACAGCCGCATGTGTGCCCAGGCCCAGGGCACCAGGTCAAGTGCTGCCACCATCGACCCCAAGACCTGGAGATATGACCATGCTGACAAGCCAACTGACTAAGGAAGAGGTGAATCTGACTCTGAAGCTTGTGGATCCGGTCCTCTGGTAAGAAAACTCAACCAAGACAGGTAATGGAATGGAGGAGTAGCCTAATGGTTAGCACACTGGCTTGGGAACCAAAAGATGAAAGGTTCAATTTCCACTAGCACTCCTTGTGGCCTTGCGCAAATCACTTAAGCCTCCATTGTCTCAGTAAATCCAAATTATCAATATCCCTGTTTACGTAATGTACATTACCACGTTTAAGTTACAATGTAAACTGCTTTGACTGAAATGATAAAACAGTATAAAAACCCTGTTAAATAAATAAGTAGTAAAGCAGGCATCAGAGAGCTCTTGGCCAGGTTGACTACCAAACCAAGGTCCCACAGGACCTGGAGAAGTTGCTGGGTGCTGGCCAGGCTCTCCTCCAGTGATTCTTCCCTCATGAGTCAGTCATCCAGGTAGGGATAAACCAACACCCCCTCATGCCAAAGTGCTGCCGCCCCTACCATCATGATCTTGGTGAAGGTTCAGGGGGTCATAGCCAGACTGAAGGGCAGAGTCTGAAACTGAAAGTGGCCCATGGGGACCGCATAGCGTAAATACCGTTGATGCTTGACCCAAATGGGCATATGTAAGTATGCCCTGGTAAGGTCCCACATGGTCAAGAACTTGTCTCTGTGAATGGCCACCATCATGGACCATAAGGTCTTCATGCAAAAGTGCAGCACCTGCAGTGCCTGATTGATATACTTCAGTTCAAGAATAGGGTGAAAGGACCCTTCCTTTTTGGGGACCATGAAATAGATGGACCTTGACCACACCAGTCTGCAGGCACTGGCACAACTGTCTACAGCTGCAGCAAATGCTAAAGAGTGTCCTGAATCGCCTGCCGCTTGGCTGGAGCCTTGCAGGGTGACAACAGAAAAGCATCTACTAGAGGCCACGCAAACTCCAGTGTGTACCCCTCTCAAATAACCTCCAACTCCTATGGGTCAGACCCAGGTGGAGTAAAACTGACGGAGCCTGCTGCCTACTGGAACCACCTCCGCCTGAGCCCCCCTCATCGCATTGGGATTTCTTAGCTCCTCTGCCGGTCCCAGCCGAATACCTGCCACTGGTTCCACAACTTCCTTGAAAGGACTGCCCCTTAAGGGTATATTACCCCCACTGATAGTGAGCGAAACGCACTGCTTAGGAATGTCTGAAATTCTTCGACTGCCCGCACCCCCCTGGGCCACCCTTCGGGCCCTCGGGCTTATCTTCCAGGAGTGTGGCTGGCATTGCCTCCCCTAGGTCCTTGACCAACTTATCCAAGGCATCCCCAAACAACAGCTTACCCTGCCTTCGAAGACACATCTATTGCCCAGTTACAGAGCCACAGCAAATGGCATGCCGCCACCACCAAAGCCATACCTTTGGCCAATTCCCAAAAGCATCTGACAAGTAGGCACGCCCAGACTTCAACTTGGGGAGCTCCACCAAGGATGAAGAGCTTGGACCGGCCGCCTCTGGCAATGCCTGCGTCCACCGCATACAGATTCGCGTCACATCGGCCCCGCAAACTTTCCCCTATGGTGAGGTCTTGCGACTTGCAGCCGTGACACAGGTCCAGAGAGGACAAGCACGCGTTTTTGTAGCTGCAGGCCACACATGCGGCTTTAGGCATGCCTGCTGCACATCCCCAATGAGAAGGCCCAACGAAAATGAAACCACATGGCTCCCCACCAAAATTCTTGCTGCTTGCCTGCATTCACTGGTTCTGATCATTGTTGGCAGCTCGACTGTCCAGCTGACACTCCGTCCCCCCCCCCCCCCCTGCAGGCAGCCGCAAGTGAACGTGGCAGCCCAATTAACAGAGGAGAGGGCTTTTTAACTGCTTCCAGGAAACAGCAAGGGGCAGGAAGGCAGAACGGAGCCCGAATAAACGGAAAACCCTCCTCCATGAAAAACCTTGATGACTGAACGGCTCAGGTTCCCGGAGGGAAGCCCGGACCAGCCCCTACAGAAGGGGGAAGGAAAGACAAGAGCCCTTAAAGCAAATCTACTCACTTTATCCAAACCTCTCTGTTTTTTTTTCCTATAGTCCAGTGCAGCCCAGACTGCACAGGTCTTGTCCCCTCTGCTGAAGACTGAGAAATACCTACTTCTGGAGAAGGTCCGCTCCTTTTATGGTGTGACATCACAGAGGTTTGATGCTCTCAGTCTCCATCTGCTGGAGAGGGGACAAAACCCAGGACTGGACTGGAGGGACACTATGAAAACTTAAAATTATAAAACACTAGTATTTATGCGTACTCTTGAGAAAGCTATGTGCGGGCATTTCCACTGGTCATAAGGCTGGTGTGAGTGCTTGCGCTTAAATTTAATGCTCGTTTTTAACCATGATGAATGCTGATTAAAAAACCCATTAACCTTGGGGGACCTTATAAAGTACTCTCCATAGGTATTAACGTTATCAACACATGTAAAATTGACATGACAACAAAGTTCTCTGAATCTGAATGCATTCTTAGCTCTATATGCAGTCTTTCATGGGGTGAGACCCCCAGACAGCATCCTCCTGATGAAGGGAGTACTGTGAGGTGTCCCAGAGTTTTGAATGAATGGAGATCTCTTGTCTGTCCTGGGTTTTGCCTAGATTCTCACCACCATGGGGCAAAGACCGTTCCTCCTGGGTTTCTTTAAAGTGCTCTGTAGGCTTGACAGTGGAAGAGGAATGACTAGCAGAGCAGTTGCAGACAAGAAACCTGCTGGACTCTGAAACAGTCCTCGATTTCCAGATGTCCCAAAGTGAATCTCTTATCCCGTAAGAGGCATCCTGCATGCAACGTAGGCTGTCTGTAAATCTACAAAATAAATACAGTTCTAAACTCAATGGTCTATTTAATCAGCTGCTTTGCATTAACGACTCATGCCAGCTAAATTTCACACCGAGGTCCTTCATTTTCTCCCGGAAGATCCTGTCGAAACATTTGCGCTGTTTCCCAGTGAAATAGTTCTTCCAGTTGCTGGCGATCCCTGAAAACACAAATGAGAGAGGGAAAGCCCAGCTCAGTGTCTGGCCAATAAAGATGCTGATACAACGATGGCATGAATACAGCACAGATTGCTGAAGAGCAGGTCTTCATCAGAGCCCTACTCATACATCACACCATCACACTGATAATGGGGTAATAAAGGGCCATACCAAGTAGTGTGGTTGCACAGCCCACAAGTACAGAAGGGGCACTAATGTCATCGCTGGGCTTCTAGGAAAGCCAACAAAAGTGAGTTCCAAATTCTGGGTTGGAGAGGGCACCAGGGTCATGAGTCACCCAGGATGCATTTATAACTTGGTATGTTGCTGGGGTAATATGTCTCTCTATAGGATGGGGCAGAGAACGCAGGTCATTGTCCCACATGGCATTCCCCATCACCTTTCCTTATGGACCCTCTTCTGATCCATGTAGTCTTCTGGCACGAGACTAAAGTTGGTCATCTTGCTCTGCTTCATGGCTTTCAAGGTCATGTTCTGCACCACTGAGTCAATGGCTGCCTAACCAGCTCCCTTTCCAGGAAGTCACAGATCTTCACCATGCTGCCTCACAGGTCTTGGGAAAAAGACAGAAACACAGCGGTAATCCCCTCTCCAAGGCTTCATTTCTTGCAGAAAGGTCTGGAACCATCTTCGGCCATCTTTATTTAAGGACCCAAGCAAAGCCTGCTGCACAGAAATATTTCAAGGACAATGGCATCAAGGGGCTGAGCCGAGCCAGCAGAGAGCATCCCCACCCCCACCCCCCACCGAGGAGACTGAGAAGAGCCAGTGGAAGTGCTGTTGCAAGCAGATCAACCATCCTGGATGGCAAGACGGGTTGGGGGGAGAGGTGTCAGTCTTCCCTTTTGAATCAATCTGTGAGTCAAAATGGCGGACCGTGAGTCTGCAACCACATAAGCCAAAATGGGAAAGGGGATACTGAAAGCAGTCTTTTCCCTGGGCACCATCATGTCCAGTGACTGCTCTGGCCAGTGGTGTCAGATGAGACTGCAGAATGTGTAAATTCTGGGTTCCAGAGGAGAGTCAGACCCATGAGCCCATTCTGGACCCATCTGAGACAAAGGAGAGTGACCTGATTCCAGCCAGGAAGACTGGGAATGAGAGGGAAAGTTGGAGGAAGAAGGTTGCTGATGAGGGTGAATAAAATTAGATTTCCCCTTCAGGGTGGGAGGCAAGAGGGTTGAGAACTATTGAGGGATCAGGCTAAGATTGGTGGGCTTGAGGTCCATTGGAGGAATCAAGGGAAATCTGGGAAATGAAAACCCCAAGGCCTTTTGTCACCATCCCCAATACCATACTCATGTGTCCGAGACAGTGTAAGTGAATGACACATATGTACGTGTTTCTGTATTGGCAGGAGGGGTGGGGGATATCTGTCAGACAGACAGAATTTAGAGTTCTTATTTACAATTTCTTTAGGTTCTGAAAAGTTCTAAAGAAAACTTCAAGCATGATACTTTATCCAGCCATTAGAGGTCACTGTCAACCAATTCTGCAGCTGCTGGAGCCGCGTCTCCTTTCTCAGTGCATTGAGACAAGTTTTGGGAGACGGGTTTTCCAGACCTTAGGTATCTATGTATAATTTCTTCCCAACCTTCCATGGGGTTGGAAAGAATAAAAAGAGAAAGAATCCTTAGGAAATAGCCTACTGAAGCTCCCAGCAGAGAATAAACGGGGCAGCAACCGGCTTCCATGTCTTCTGCTGTCAGAGTTCTGTAGGAAGGCTCACAAACGTACCCACAGTAAACTTCTCTGGAACCTTCCAGGGGGGAGCTTACGTTCAATCACTTACTCTCATTGACAGGGGAGGCACTTTCTCCATGGACAAGCAGGATGCATCAGCCACAACAGGTGATGTCCCTTCCGATCGCGTTACAGACAGAAGTGCCAAGATGCCCCTCCTCAGGACCGTACCTAGCCCTGTGCGAGTCGTGCAGCCACACAGGGCGCAAAGGCTTAAGGGGCGCATTTCAGCGGTCTGCCGTTGCCTGCCGACGCCACTTTTTCTTCACGCAGCGGCAGCAGGCAACGGCAGACAGCTGAAATGTGCCCCTTAAACCTTCTCGCGGCACGCCACGTGCCGGTGACTTGCACATAGGGCTCACCTCTTCTCTCCCACCCCCATAAAGTGGCTAGATGGAGGTGCGGGGGGGGGGGGGAGGGAGCACACGCCCGATGTGCAGCCGCACAGGGCGCATTTCACAAGCGGTACGGCCATGCCCCTCCTCAGAGACCACCCCTAGCCCCCTCAATCTCTTTTCTTCCAACTTGCAAGAAGGATGAAAATTTCAGCTCTCCTCAAAAAAAAAAAAAAAGAAGAAAAGAAAACAGGAGATCATGATCCTGAAGAATGAGCTCCAAACCCGGGTTCAAGAAATGCCCCAAATGCGGGAAGAAGATGAACTCCACCAACGCCCATGACAGTTGTGCCTGGTGCCTCAGGGCCACCCACTGTATGGAGGACTAGCCCTCACTGTACCTGCATGTCTTTCAAGCACGAAGATCCCACAGTCATACTTTGCAGGAGTTTCTCAGATCCACCGGTAAGACGCTAGATCGGGGCTCTTCTCTTCCTTACCACATGGCCAAGAACAAGAAGACGATGGCCACCAGCGAGATCGTATCAGCAGACTCCCCCACAGTGGGATGTGCCCAAGAAGGTTTCCAGACTTGAGCATGGCACAAATTTTGCCTCTTAAGATAACCACAGGGCCTGATCGGTCTTTGGATCCAGCGGTTAACAGTGCTGCCCCCCGGCAGAATCATGGCTCCATCTCCCACAATGATTGCACCTATTCTCAGCACCGGGCTGGCTTTGCAGGAGCAAGCCCTGCCCCCCTGCAGTGCAACTGGTTGGTGCTTAGATTAAACCATGCCAAGGGTACTTCCCCTCATCGGTGACCATTCCACCTCCATTGTGCCGAAACTCTGCCTTCCCACATGGCGTGACAGGAGTAGAAGCAGTTTTAAATAAAGTCATCTGGAACCAGGGCTCCAAATCCAGGCACAGATGACATTAAGAGCACAGCTCTGATCACAAAGGCAGCAGACATACAAGGAAATAGTCATCTTTTAGCTCCAACAGCTCTATCTCGACCCACGCCCCCAAAAACACTCCCGCAGTCTGACCTCAGGCAGCGCAGTCCGCCCCGGACCACCGCTCCTTCGCAGTTGATGCATCACCACCTGTAGACTTTCTACGTCTCCTGGCCCACTTCCTGGCACAACACTCACAGCAGCAGACTATCACCTCTACAGCTCACTCTTCACATATGCTTCCCACACTGGCGCCAGCATCGCCGCCATGCTTCTCGTCAGAGACCTCGGCATCAGACAGCGAAGGGGAGGAGGAAGCCTCCCTTGGTTCCACAGAGTTGCCGCTCCTCCTGTTGGAGACCACCTTGCCATCAGCACCGCTGCCACCCTCGCCTCAGGAGGATATCATGTACCACAAAATCCTCCAGAAACTTGCGCCGCAATGCTCCCTCTCCCCGACTGATGCACCTAACCCCAGGAATAAAATCCTTGGGGTTCTGAAGTGGATACTCTATGAATGCTAGTGTCCATACCTGTGAACAAGCTGCTGCAGGAACATTTGCTGGGAATCTGGAAGACCCCAGAATTGGCGCCATCCACTTCCTGCAAGTTCAAGGCCAAGTACCACTTACACCCTTCCCCGGGATTTGAGAAGACTCTGGAAATTGGCACTGAAGTATGCAAAGAGCTCCCACTAACATGTGAACATTCCATGAGGAAAGGACCATAAGATCTTGGAAGAGTGGAGAAAGAAGGTCTTTCAGAGCACTATGCTCATCACTAAAATAGCCACTTACCAGTTCCAGTAGATACTTTTCCATGACGCACTGCTGGACAAGCTCAGGAGTGCTGTGCACTACCACAGGAAACTAGAATAATGACATCTGCCACCCTAATGGACCTGAATGAATGCGGTAAACACCTCATCCAATCAGTCTTTGATACATTCGACACTGCTGCCCATACAGTAGGACACTCATGAGAGAATCGCCAATGCCCCTTGGTGCGTGGACAACCTCTTCGGTGACAAGGTGCATGATACAGTTAACGAACTAAAGGCCGCTGCATGACCCTCCAGACGTTCACCTTGGAAGGCCTGGGGTGCAGCTCCAGCTACCACAGATCCCAAGGTGCACAATCTCGCAGGTCCTACTCCTCGTCATGGCGCTACAGCCCCTGGCATTGCTACCAACAATCCTGCCAACAGAAGCCATGCCAGAGGGAGCACAAACACCAGAAGCAGATCACCCCCTCGTTGAGCAAGAGCACACCCTCCTTTTGATGTCACTCCAAACCCAAGCCCATCTGTAAGTCCACCAGTGGGGGAACAACTTTCTTCTTTCAAGTGCGCCTGGGAGAAGATCACGATGGACAAATGGATCCTGGAGATCCTCACCAGGGGATAACGCATCAGTTTCTCCTCTGTGCCTCATCCCCTCCAGTGAGATCCCACCACAGTTGCTTCCCCTCATCGCTACAGAGATACACTCCATCTTGAAGTCACAAGCCATAGAGCACATTCCTCCAGAAGACATCAACCAGGGATTTTATTCCAGGTACTTTCTAATCCTAAAGAAATCCAGGGACACCTGCCCTATCTTGGACCTGTGCCATCTCATCAAGCACATTCAAAGAGAGAAGTTCTGAATGTACTCCCTGGGCTCCATTCTTCCTCTACTATAGACCAACTATTGGCTGACATCCCTGAATCGCAGGATGCCTATAACCACATTCCCATCCATCAGGGCAACAGGCGGTACCTCCACTTCTGCATCCTGGGGAGTCACTAACAGTACAGGGTACTCCCCTTTGGCCTATCCCCTACACCAAGGGTTTTCACCAAATGTGTGATGGTAGCCATAGCACAACTCTGCAAACTCAGGGTGTGTGTGTTGCCGTATTTGGATGACTGGCTCTTGGCAGCACATTTGCAGCAGAAAGTCGAGTCTGCTGTTCAGAGGACCTTTGCCCTGCTATCCTTGCTGGGCTTCCTCGTCAATTACGAAAAGTCACATCTACACTCCACACAGTCCCTGGAGTTCATCGGAGCGGACATCTGAACAGCCCAATCAAAGGTGTTCCTCCTGGTGCAGTGAGTGAACACCATCACCGCTCTAGCCAAGAGGGTATCGGCCCTCAACTGCAACTCCATCAGAATGATGCTTTGCCTCTTGGGGCACATGGCAGCAACAACGCAAGTGCTTCTCTATGCCAAGCTACACATGTGGCACTTTCAGTGGTTCCTGTGGAGTCACTGGAACCAGCACTTATAATCACTCTCAAGTAAGATCCCTATTATCCCCGCAACAAATGAGACACTCGCCTGGTGGATGCAGTGGACGAACGTCTCCCAGAGTCTGCATCCCAAGCAGCCTCACCATCATCTGACCATCACAATGGATGCCTCCACAATGAGCTGGGGTGTCCACCTATTCCACCTCCAAATTCAAGACTTCTGGACACAGGAGGAACGCCTGGACACAGGAGGAACCACCACATCAACCTCCTGGATAATTTGCAAATCCATCCAGATCCAGATAGACAATCAAGTAGCCATGTTCTACATCAACAAGCAAGGAGGAATGTGTGTGCCTTATACTCTGCAGGGAGGCACACACAATTTGGACTTTTGCCCTGTCCAAAGGCTGCCTCCTATAGGCCTCTTACCTTCCGGGAGTGCAAAACCAGCTTGCAGACAGCTTCAGTCATCAACTAGACCCACACAAATGGTCTTTTGACTCTGACAACGCAGAATCCCTCTTCCAAAGGTGGGGGCTCCCGCACCTGGACCTCTTCACCAGTGACTCCAACACGAAGTGCAGCTGCTTCTGTTCCAAGTGCCCGTCCACCAAGAGCTTCGCCTCTGATGCATTTGATATTCATTGAGGGGACCTACCGCTCTCTATGCATACCTCCCAACCTCACTGATCTCCAAGACCATACAGATAATAATTCACAACAGGGCGATCATCATCCTCATTTCCCCCCACTGGCCCAGAGAGGTATCTACATTGCCTAACCAAGGGCCTACCCGTCTGGCTATCTCTAGTGCTGGACCTCATCACTCAAGAAGGGGCCGAACCTTGCATCCCATCCTGACAAAACTCGCCTTCATGGCCTGGTTAATGGAGCTCACTCTGAGGATAAGGATCTTACCAGTTGTGTGCTACATGAATTTGTCCTTGGTCCAATTCTTTTTAACATTTTTGTTAGTGATATCGTGAAAGGGCTGTCAGGTAAGGCTTGCCTCTTTATAGATGATACCAAAATCTGCAATAGAGTAGACACTCAGAAAGGAATACATAACATGAGGATGGATCTAAATAAGCTTGAAGAATGGTTAAGAATTTGGCAGCTGAGATAATACTTGAAGATTGGAGGATGGACAATGTAACGCCAATATTTAAAAAGGGTTCCAGGGGTGATCCGGGAAACTACAGACCGGTGAGCCTGACGTCAGTACCGGGAAAAATGGTAGAAACCATCATAAAGAACAAAATTACTGAACGTGTAGATAGTCATGGCTTAATGGGAGACAGCCAACATGGCTTTAGCCAAAGAAGGTCTTGCCTTGTTTTTTTGAAGGTGTGAATAAACAGGTAGACAAAGGTGAGTCGGTTGATAGAGTGTATCTGGTCTTTCAGAAAGCCTTTGACAAGGTCCCTCATCAGAGACTTTTGGCAAAACTAAAAAGTCATGGGATAGGAGGCAGTGTACTATTGTGGATCAGGAACTGGTTAAAAGACAGAAAGCAGAGGGTTGGGCTAAATGGCCAATTTTCCCAATGGAGAAAGGTGAATAGTGGAGTACCCCAGGGATCTGTGCTGGGTCCGCTGCTTTTTGACATATTCCTAAATGACCTGGAAATGGGAATAACAAGTGAGGTTATCAAATTTTCAGATGACACAAAACTATTCAAAGCTGTTAAAACCCATGAGGATTGTGGAAAATTGCAAGAGGACCTTGATAAACTGGAAGACTGGGCATCCAAATGGCAGATAAAATGTAATGTGGACAAGTGCAAAGTTATGCGCCTAAGAAAGAAAATCCCAAACTATGGTTACACGATGCAAGGTTCCACATTAGGAACCACCACTCAGGAAAAAGATTTAGGCGTCATTGTGGATAACATGTTAAACCCTTCACCCAGTGTGCAGTGGCAGCCAAGAAAGCAAATAGTATGCTAGGTATCATAAGGAAAGGAATGGAGACTAAAACAAAGGATATTATAATGCCTCTATATTGTTCCATGGTGAGACCGCACCTTGAATATTGTGTCCAATTCTGGTCGCCATATCATAAAAAAGGATATAGCATTATTAGAAAAGGTACAGAGAAGAGCCACCAAAATGGTAAAGGGGATGGAAGGATACCCCTATGAAGAGAGGCTGAAAAGGTTAGGACTCTTCAACCTGGAAAAGCGATGGCTGAGGAGAGATATGATAGAGGTCTATAAATTAATGAATGGATTAGAATGAGTAAACGTAGATCGATTGTTTATGCCATCAAAATATAGAAAGACTAGGAGACATGCAATGAAGCTACAGGGTAACCTATTTAAGATTAATATTTTTTCACTCGACGTGTAATCAAACTCAGGTATTCATTACCAGAGGATGCAGTAAAAGCTGTTAGGTTAGCTGGATTTAAAAAAGATTTTGACAAGTTCCTGGAGGAAAGGTCCATAAACCATTATTAAAGGGGACACAGAATATCCACTGCTTGACCCAATACAAGCATTGTGGAACCTGTGTCTTTTGGGGAAACTGCTAAGTACTTGTTGGAAACAGGGTACTGGGCTTGATGGACCTTGGTCTGACCCAGTATGGCATGTTCTTATATTCTTATGATTTAATGCTAAAAAATGCAGGGTCAAGCGTTTGGGCTGCAAATATTCAAGGGAGTGGTACAGTATAGGGAGCAAAGTACTTCTGTCCACAAAAGAAAAGCGGGACCTAGGCATGGTTGTATCTGATGATCTTGAAGTGACTAAACGGGTAGAAAAGGCGACAGCGAAAGCTAGAAGGATGCTTGGGTGCATAGGGAGAGGAATAGCCAGCAGAAGAAAGGAGGTGATAGTGCCTCTGTATAAGTCTCTAGTGCAACCTCATTTGGAGTATTGTGTGCGATTCTGGAGACCGCACCTTCAAAAGGATATAAACAGGATGGAGTCAGTACAGAGGGTGGCTACTAAAATGGTCAGTGGTCTTCATTATAAACAACATGGGGAGAGACTTAAAGATCTTATGTATACATTAGAGGAAAGGCGGAATAGAGAAGATATGATAGAGATGTTTAAATAGCTCTGTGGCATAAATGCACAAAGAGAGAGCCTCTTTCAATTGAAAGTAAGCTTTCCAATGAGGGGACATGGGATGAGGGTTAAAGGGGATAGACTCAGGAGTAATATGCAGAACTATTTTTTTATGGAAAGAGTGGTAGATGCGTGGAATCATCTACCAGTGGGTGTAGTAGAGACAAGGACTGGGAACCACAAAGAGAACAGAGCCCTCGCAAACCATGGGAACAGAAGCATGAGTGAGTAGTCGTATGAAGGTTACAGGTGCCTTTATTTATTAAAAACCCTTATGCACAGCTGCTTTTGAAGTTTGTGTGGCATTATCGTCGCCCACGCCTAGCGCGGCAAGTTCTTTTTGCCCGCACGCGCTCTGGCGGTATGGGCATGCCCAATTTACAGTGGTATTATGTGGCGGCGCAGTGCCGGGCGGGGGTGGAATGGATGATTGCCGATAGCACTAAGCGGTGGGTGCAGTTGGAAATGAGCTTGGCGGGGGGAGCGGGGTTAGGGGATCGGTTATGGCTTGGACCGCAGCTTCGTCGTGGCACATCCACCAGTAATCCCTACATTTCTCATACCCTCCGGTGCTGGGATCGCCACTTCCGATCCCATGACGTGGATCTATCCCCATTAGCCCCTATAGTTGGTAACGCCTCTTTCCCACCGGGTTTGACCGATGTGGCCTTCCGACAATGGGGGCACCTTGGCCTCAGCCGGATCGGCCAACTTTTTGATGATGGTCGGCTACAATCCTTCCGTGCATTGCGGGACGAGTTTAACCTCCCGGCTGGGCATCTCTATCGTTATATGCAGGTGACGCACTGGGTCACTTCTAGGTCTGTTCGGCCCCAGGTTGCCCGGGACTTGACAGATTTGGAGCGCTATTGTGAGGGGTGTACTACCACCAAGGGTCTTGTGGCGACCTTATACGCCCATTTGCAGGGGATCCAGACGTGCCCAACACGTCATAGGGTGCTTTGGAACTCTGATTTGAGTCTCTCTTACACTGATCAGCAGTGGGAGACAGTGGAAGCTCGCCTGTGGAAGAGCTCAATAGCGACTAATGCCCGTGAAACGAACTATAAACTGCTGTACCGATGGTATATGACTCCGGTGCGGATAACTCGTATGTTCCCCGGGGCTGTGGACCTATGTTGGCGTAACTGTGGGCAGCGGGGTACCCTGGGACATATTTGGTGGGTGTGCCCCCGCATTCGTGCCTTTTGGAGAGGGGTTCAATTCTGGATGCAGATGCTACTGGGACTAAGCATCCCTTGGGACCCGGGGATTTTTCTTTTTGGAGCCTCCGTGCCGGGGGCCCGGGCTTTACAACTCGCCTTACTCAGGCATGGCTTGAATGCGGCCCGACTATCCCTGGCGGCGGCCTGGAAGCATGCTTTGGCCCCCTCCTTCCAGGTCTGGCTGGAACGCATGTGGGATACATATTCCATGGAACGAGGGGTAGCGGTTAACAGGATGCGTCTGGCGCGCTTTGAATTGGTGTGGGAGCCCTTCGTTTCTCGCTATGGCGCGTGATTGTTCTGGCTATTTGGGAGTGGTATGCTGGCCTCTTCGGAGGTTTGTTCCCTACGTGTGTTTCCTAGCTCACCTTTGTTCCGAACCCTAGCTTTAGCAAGCCATAGTTGGGGGGTGGGGAGGTGGGGTGGGGAGGTGGGGGTGGGGGGCCCCGGGATTGGGGTAACTTTGGGGGGGGGGGAAGGGAGTTTGGGGGGGGGGCACCTGGTCTCTTTATTATAAACGAGTAAAAATGAAGACATATTGTAGATCCTTATTGAGATCTGATGTTGTGTTGATACTGTTGCATCTTGTTTGAAGACCCTTGTGGTTTCTGTATCTTTGTAATTCTTTGGAAGTCTTTCAATAAAAAAAACAAACAAACAAAAAAAAATACCCTTATGCATTTCGGCATTTCGCCTTTCTCAGGGGGAGGGGGGATGCAGCTAAAACATGAAAATTTATAATAAAATAGAAATATTAATAAATAGTATTGACAATTGTTAATAATAAATAAACGACAGTATAAAAACAGACAAAACAATCATATAATCATAATTTAAAAAAAATAATAAAAAGATCATGTAATAGACCATAAAAACTGTAATTCAAGAATTATATATAACAAATTATAAAAAGAAACTATAGTTAAAAGAAACAATAATTAAAAGAAGGGCAGAGGGATATGAAAAACCAAATATACTGTGAAAGCCTAACACAAAGGTCTATATGTGGTAGTGTAGCAGATAAACGAGTGAAGAAAGAAACACCCAAGGAGTCGTAAAAGAAACAATGGTTTAATGTGCACAGACCCAGAGAAAATAGTTTTTCCAAATTCTGGGCCCCCACCAGAGGGCTCAGAGAGATTATATAGACCTCTTATCAGATTATTACAGCATTTCTTCATGACTGGTCACTTTATTATAGTATAGTCCCGATTGGAGAAAGTCTACTGTACTCTTATCTCTACGGAAGCAGAGGGAGAGTAATTGTATCTGAATTCAAGAAAGCATGGGACAAACACAGATTTCTAAAGGAAAAAACGGGGGCTATAGTATTTGATATGGAAGGGCAGACTAGATAGGCCACGTGGTGTTTTCGGTTGACATTTTTCTGTGTTACAACTTACCATACAATACAGGTGCAGGATTGCAAATTGCATGCCACCTTCTGGGAGATGCTTCATGACCCCATGACTGAAAGGTCTGCATCTTGCATTTCCTCAGGGATGCATGCTGTGTGGGGTGTGGGAGGATGGGGTGGGTGTGTAGCAAGGAGTGTAGAGTGAAGGGTGTGCAGAGGATGCTTCATGTTTGTGTGCAGGTAGGTGTATGTGGAGGGTCATCATAGGGGCAGTTGAACACCTTTTAGATTGGAGGGGCCAATCTCTGCCTAGAGTCGAAGCCTCTGGGGGGAGGGGGGGGGGCGCAGTAAAGAGCACTCAAAGCTAAATAATAGATTCTGATAGCCGGGGGGGGGGGGGACGCAGTAAAGAGCATTCAAAGCTAAATAATAGATTCTGATAGCCGGGGGGGGGGGGGGGCATAAGGCTTAAGGTTTGCCTAGGGCGCCGACACCTTGAACTAACTCTGGGGCCATCCCTGTCTGTCTGCACCCCCAAATTGCTGTGTTTGGCAAAATATTGGGGGGGAGGGGAGGTATGGCCCAAGTGGCCCACCCTATTCTGCTGCCGTTGGATATACCACCCTCTCTCACAACCATTCCTCTTCATGCCATGATTCATCCCCACCCCCACATTCTCCCCCTCTGCCCCACCCCCTCACACACTCCTCTACTTGATCTTTCCGTCACTCCCTTCGCCCCCACACTCTATTTCCACACTTTCCCACTTGCATGTTTTCCACATTCTGTCCCTCCCCCCTCTTCACTCCCCTACTCCCTCTCGACTCACATTCAACTCTCCATGAAAGTCCCTCCTTGCTCCCCTCCCTAAACCCCTATGCTCTCTCTCACCATTCCCTCACCCACCTCTGTGCACTCCCAGTCTCATCCCCTACTCCACTCTGCACAAGGTCTCCCCTCCCTGCTCCTCCTAGGTAGAAGCAACTGTACAGTAGTCATGTCCCCCGGCTGTAAGAATCTATTGTTTAGATTGGAATGCCCTGCTCTTTGCCACACGCCAGAATCTGTCACCCTAAGCAGCTGCATAGTTTGCTTGGTGGTTGGTCCGGCCCTGCTCTGGCAGCATCTTTGTTCCCAGGGCTAACAACACCCTTGTGGTGCAGGGGTTCCAGAAAAAGAGGGGGTTCATTTATAGCCATTCCCATGTCTTCGGAGGTGGATTCCTCCCCTGCTTTGGGGGCCCTCAATTTGAATTTCTGCCTAGTGCCACTCTGGGCCGACATTGTGATTTTTTTTTTAAACTCTTGGCTAAACGCCTCCTCTGCACTGATCTTGTATATTGTGAGATCAGCACACAGGAGATGCCGCACGTGTGTTCTGAAGATGACTGCAAAGTCGGCAGGCAGAAAGGCAGTCTTCAATGACTCCTCCTCTCCCATCCAGTTGTGCACGACCGTGGCCATATGCACTTTAGAGATAGTCAAGACCAGAGCACTGCAGCAATCACTTACAACTAGGGTTGCCAACTGGCTCCAGATGCACCCAACAGGCTTGATCCAGTCCTGGGATTACTCCATTGCATGCAGTGACTTGTAGTTTTCCTTTTCTTATGAAGTGCAATGGAGAAATCAGAACTACATATCCCTGCATGCAATGAGGTAAACCCAGGACTGGATCGAACCTGTCGGGCATATCTGGAGCCAGTTGGCAACCCTACTTAACAACCCAGAACTGTAGACTTGTGCTCCGAAAAAGATCAGATCCTTTGAAACAGATAGGAAACCTTTAAATGTGAGTTATTATCATGTTTAATTTTGCATTTATTCTGAAAAAAAAAACAACAAATCTGAGCCCATAAAAGGTGACTTAAAAGCAGCAAAAAGAAAATGGTTTTTTTTGTCATATCAACACATCACCTTACCGATTATATTGATCATAAAGTTACCCATTCGAGGTCCTTTTTACTTTATTCATTTACTCAAAAAGAAAAACCTTATTTATAATCAAAACTGCCTTTGGTTGAAAAGACTGTCAGCCTCCAGTCCATTACATAGCCTTCTCAACTCGACACATGCTACGTTTCAGACCTACTGTATAATCTATCATAGTTCTGCAAGAGGAGAAAATCAACACTTCTCTGATTTCATATTTCATTCCAGAGCACTTAGGAAATTTAGAAGGCACTCAGTGACGGTTGGGGTGGGGGCACTTCACACATGATCAATGTCGCCATTACCACAGGTTCACCAAGTGCGTTAAATGTGCCCGTGGTACAACTCCATGCGTTAGGGAACTCATCCACATATTCACTGGTCAGTAACTGCGGAGGCTTTGCATGTTATGCAGATAGTGCTTGCGCTGAACACTCAGTAAGCGCAAAAACGTAACGCACTTTCGTAAAAGGGCTCCTTTGTGGCGCTGCATATTTTTAGACATATTTGCAATCTATGCTGGAGCAGAACCTATGCTGCAACCTGTACTGAAACATGTTGGGGTGGATGATACCACCATAGCAAGACACTAAAATGTGCCTTCCATTTGGCAGGACAAATGGTCTGGGTCATTGCCCCAGAAGAATCTCTCCTCTTCGTTGATGCACCAGAGGTTTGTGCCCACTTGCCAGTCTGACATGAGTAAGTTATGGCTGCAATGTTGGAGAGAACTATAAGCAGAGAAAGGAGGGGGTGAGGGGCTTCCTCCACAGGAGTCTAGGAATGTAAGAGGTGGTGGAGTGGGCTACCATGCTTGGAACCCAAAAGGAGGAATGCAGGACTGCCCTTCCTTCACAGAAGCCAGAAAAGGAGGATCAAATCCGTTTCCTTTAAAGGTGGCCACAGGAGTCTGGAAGAAGGAATTTTCCCCAGGAGTCTACAAGACAAGGAGGGAATAAGGGTAGAGACCGGAAGAGCGGAGTGGGGAGAGTCTACGGAGGGGGCCCAGTGGTTCGCTGAGGAGTGTATCTATACCCATTGTCAGATGGACTGGTGAAATATGAGCCTCGTACGCCTTGGAGAAAAGAGCGAGATCTTTGGGTGCACATCACTACTGGCTCTTAGACACCTTGAAGTAGACCTGCAGGGACCTGAACACCAGAACCATCCTGTGCAATCAGTGGAGAGGCGAAGTATGTGAGGGTGTCTTTGAGTAATACTGTGTGACCAGACTTAACTGGAGGCATGCGGAGAGTGAAGAGGAGAGGGATTTCTTGTTTCGAAGGATCCCTGGGCACGTGTATGCACCATTGCACTAAATTTGCAGAGAAGCGCATACGAGTAGAGGCATGGAAGAGTGGACGATCTTCCTGGGGCACTGAGGAATATGGACACCTGGAGTCATAAAATGCGAGTTGGATAGATTTTGCAGAGATCTTGTGGATGAATGAGCAGAGGCTAAAGAAGAGAAGCGACCTGGGAACCCCAACTTCCTATTGGATCCAACATGAGAGAAATCGACTAAGTTCTCAGACTGAATTCTACTTGCCTTTGTATACCAAAGACTCGATATTTAAACTTGTGAATTATTGTTTGTTTGTTTTTACTCAGACCTTTTTCTTGTACATTCTGTCTTGGGGAGTTTACTTATTAAATGTGGGGTTTTTTTTCAGAAGGCACGTAGTCTTGTTGCCTACTCAGTTTTGTTTTATCAGCTGAGGCACAGAGACGACGCTCCCCTTACCCACCAGGACTTTTACCATTCAGCTGCGAAAGTGTGGTTGGTGAAGCCTTTGGTGAGCCACAGACACGAGAAAAAATAGCTTTCAGGTTGCTTAGGGTCACCTAAGCTCCATCCACTGGAGAATTTGACCAGGGCTTGGGGGATGAAACGTGCTAATCTTCCATCATCCTAACTGTGGAAACCTCTCTGCAGTGCTGGGGGATGAAGGGGAGGTTAAGAAACAGCTAAACCTCTCACAGCAATACGCTCTCCTCACATGTAGAAATGTCACTCTTGTTCTCCATGGGCTACAGGATTGCGTCAGCCACACCTGGTGACGTCCTCCGGCGGCGCCAGTTCGGAAGTGCTCTCTAGAGATCAGATTACCTGCTCAGGTAACCCACCTCCCAGGACCGCCCTAAGCCTGGCCGGTTTACTTCCTTCCGCCTTGCCGACAAGACGGAACCCTGCTGTCCACATTCATCTAGAAGAAAAGAAGATTGAACTCACCACTATGCCCAAACCGGGCCTCAAGAAATGCCCCTGTGGCAGGAAATTAAGCAGCGCGGACCGGCAAGAGTTATGTGTACGCTGCTTAAGCACTACACACTTCTATGAGGTCCCGATTCAGCATGTTGCCGCTGCTGCCACTGCCGCCACCAAGGCCCGAGGTGTGCCTGTCGAGGCCTCCACCTCCGGCCCAGCTCCCGAGACGACGACTCCTCACGCTGCTGCCAGGATGCCTCTTGCAGCGGAAGAACCGGCAGTGGGGGCTTGCCTCCCCTCTTTGGGCCACGCGACCCTCCACAACCACGAGGTACGTCAAGATGGCGCCCCCGGTGAACCCTCCACCTTCCAGGATGCTCAGAACGCTGGCCCCTCCCACTCGCAACGTCATCAGTCAGCGACCCCAGCATCTGCACGTCATCATCCTGCAACCATAGTCAGCGCTGAAACTGACTCAAAGGGCTTCAGCAGGCATCGGCACAGCTCCCGCAAGAGACAGAGAAGCCGGGAACGGGAGGGAGACGCTTATCTTCACCGCGGCGGTTCCCGGAGCTCAAACAAGCGCAGAAAGCACACCTCTGAGCGCTCCAGCAGCAGCGACTCCTCCGGATCCAGCCATTATCACCGCAGGAGCCATGGACATCGCAAAAAGCACCACTCACAGCAATCCTCCTCCAGGAGCTACAGATCCTGGAGAAGCCCCTCCAGGTCGTCTGATCCCTCCAACTCCTCGGCCATCTTGCACCTACTGGCGCAACTTGTCCGGCAAACAGCACCCTCCACCGCCACGGCGCCACCGCGCATCGCCACCGCTGTAGAGGTGAACTTGCCACCTACGCAAGAGACAGCAGTTAATGTGGCAGAGCCAAACTGGACACCTGCCCCACAAAGGGCAGCAGCTAAAGTGGCAGAAGTAATCGTGCACCACGAGCCGCCGCTACTGCCTCTGGGGGCTCCCTCCCCAGACAGCGCCACCGAGGATCAGGAGGATGAAGCTGCGGTAGTAGGCTCCGCAGCTGCGGATCGCTCAGCGTCAGAGAATAGACACTCTCCCGAGCCTGATGGCCCTCCGCCACCTCAAGAGGATTTAACATACCCCAAGTTCCTCAGCAAGGTGGCTACGGCACTCGCACTGTCCTCTCCCGGCGCTCCCGAGGAGGTGGAACCAGAGGTCCTGAAGTACCTGGCAGTCCCAAAGACCCCATTTGCGCTACCGCTACATCCGAAGTTGCGTGACAGCCATATGAGACTCTGGTCTACACCGGCATCTGGCCGTGCGACCTCCAGAAGGCTGAATTCCAAGTACCAACTTCAACCCACTCCAGGGTTCCAGAAGGTACAGCTACCACACCAGTCGATTGTAGTCTCCTCCGCCTTGAAGAGGGTTAAATCTACACGCACCCACGCCAACAATCTGCCTGGACGGGACCAGAAGCTCCTTGATGACATTGGGAAGAAAGTCTACCAAGGGGCTATGCTCAGCGCACGTATCGCTGCCCACCAATTCCAGCATGTCCTTTTCCAGGACGCCTGCATGGCATCCATAAAGACTGCCGTCTCCTCTCTGCTGAAAGAGGCGCAAGCCACCTTGTCTTCCGCCCTCGCCGACATGTCTGAATGCAACAAGCACCTAGCAAGTACTGCCTTTGACACATCTGCAAGGACGGCGGGTACAGCCATATCCACTAGGAGATGGGCATGGCTGAGGGCATCTGGACTCAGAGACGACGCCCACGACAAGATTGCTGATGCCCCCTGCATGGGTGAATCGCTTTTTGGTGACAAGGTCACGGATACCATGAACAACATGAAAGAGGACTGCACTACCCTGCAGGCCCTGGCAGAGGATGGCCTGGAACGAGCCGGCAGCTCTTCGAAGAATAGCTACCAGCGGAAACCGTACTATTCTTACAGCAAGAAGTATTCCTCAAACAGGAAATGGCAAGGACACAGATACAAATCTAACTCCTACCAAGGACCTCCGCAACAACGTCAGTCCCAACGTGACCGCAGACCGAAGAAGAGTGGCAACTCGCAGCCCGCCAAGGGCGGTCCATCTTTTTGACAATCATGGAAGGGCCCCCTCCCAGATTGGGGGACGCCTCTCCTTCTTCCTTCCAGAATGGGAAAACCTTACCTCGGACTCCTGGGTGTTACGAATCATCCGCAAGGGATACCGCATCCGGTTCTCTGCGCCACCCTGTCAACGCAACAAACCCATCAGCGAAACTCCCCCTCAACTCCAACATGCCATGGCGACGGAGCTGTTACACCTGCTGGCCTCACACACTATAGAGGAGGTTCCCCCATCCGAGATCCACACGGGGTTCTACTCGAGGTACTTCCTCATTCTGAAGAGATCGGGCGGGGTACGCCCCATCCTGGACCTACGCAAATTGAACAGGTTTATCACCAAAGAGAAATTCAGGATGTACTCCCTCAACACCATCCTACCCCTGATCCAGAGCGGTGACTGGCTAGCATCTCTGGACCTGCAGGAAGCCTATACACACATCCGCATCCACAAAGCGCACCGGAAGTACCTTCGATTCCATGTTCTGGGACGTCATTACCAGTACAGAGTCCTTCCATTCGGACTATCTCCGGCACCACGTGTCTTCACGAAGTGTGTAGCCACAATAGCGGCTCACCTCCGCAAACAGGACATTGCAGTTTTTCCCTACCTGGACGACTGGCTCATCGCTGCACCCTCTATTCAACAGCTGCTGCTCTCTCTCCACACGACGACTACCCTTATCTCCTCCCTGGGATTCGTGATCAATTACAACAAGTCGCAACTCCGCCCCACCCAGCGACTGGAGTTCATCGGAGCTGTCATCGATACGCAATCCTCCAAGGCCTACCTTCCACACCGCAGGATGCTAACCATCACATCATTGGCGTCCAGCCTAATAACATCTTCAGATACGTCAGCTCGGTCTTTCCTATGCCTGCTAGGCCACCTGGCTGCCACAACCTCGGTCATCCCAGTGGCACGGATGAAGATGCGCGGACTCCAGTAGCACCTTCGGACCCACTGGAATCAACACACTCAGTCCCTGTCTTCCCGCATCCCGATGATGCCCAAAGTCCAGGCACAGATTCGCTGGTGGACTATGCAGACGAACCTGTCTGTAGGCAAGGAGATCCATCAACTGTGACACCAAACGGTCCTCACCACGGACGCGTCATGCTCCGGTTGGGGAGTGCACTTCCACCACTTCAGCACGCAAGCTTCTTGGTCACCGAAAGAGCGACAGTTGCACATCAACCTCCTCGAGTTGCGGGTGGTCAAATACGCCCTCAAGGCGTTCCTTCCCCACCTTCGAGGCTTGTCCATCCTCATCCAGACAGACAATCAAGTAGCCATGTTCTACATCAACAAGCAGGGAGGCACCAGTTCCCGCTCCCTCTGCAAAGAGTCACTGGAGATATGGGCGCTGGCCCTGCAAAACAACTGCTGGCTACGCGCCTCTTACCTTCCTGGTCATCTGAACGTCCTCGCCGACAAGCTGAGCAGACAGCTACAGCCCCACGAATGGACTCTCCTATCGGAGGTCGCCAGCACCCTCTTCCGGAGGTGGGGAATCCCGGAGGTCGACCTTTTTGCCACGGAGCAGAACACCAAGTGCCCGCAATTCTGCTCGAGGCACCCGTCCGACAAGAGGATATCAGGGGATGCATTCGACGTGTACTGGGGGGGGGGGTTGTCTCTGGTGTATGCCTTTCCACCAACCCCCCTTATCCCAGCGACGCTGCAGCGCATCATCCAGGACAAAGCACAAGTCATCCTGGTAGTCCCCCTTTGGCCCCGACAGATGTGGTTCGCGCTCCTGAAGCGCCTCGCGCAGGACGGCCCAGTACACCTACCTCTCCGCCCCGACCTCCTGACGCAGAACGAGGGCTACACGAGACACCCCAATCTCAAGGCCCTATCGCTTACTGCCTGGAGGCTGAACGGATGAACCTGGCCGCCCTACAACTCCCTACGGCGGTGCAGGATGTCGTCCTGGCAGCCCGGAGACCTTCTACCAGGAAATCCTATGGCCTCAAATGGAAGAGGTTCAGCATCTGGTGCAGGAAACAAGGCCTGGACCCTGTCTCATGCCCAGTTCCCTGCGTCTTGCAGTACCTCAGCTCCCTCTTCAACAGTGGCCTCCAAACACAGTCCGTCCAGGTGCACCTTTCCGCCATTGCGGCCCTCCAAGCCCCCGTGGACGGGGCCGATTCCATCGCTGCGCTACCCCTCACGGTGCGCTTCATGAAGGGACTTACAAATCTTAAACCCCCAATCAGACCTCCGATACCCCCTTGGGATCTCGGAGTTGTCCTGCATGGTCTTACACAGGCCCCCTTCGAGCCCATGGAAACTGCAGACATGAAGTACGTCTCCTGGAAGGCATTGTTCCTGGTGGCTATCACTTCCGCCCGGAGAATCAGTGAGCTCCAAGCGCTGGTGGCGCACCCGCCATACACCCAGCTCCATCTCGACCAGGCCTCTTTGAGGACGCACCCCAAGTTCGTCCCTAAGGTACCATCAGCGTTCCATCTAAACCAGTCCATTGAACTGCCTTCTTTTTTTCCGGAACCACACCACTCGGAGGAGGAGCGCCGTCTACACACCTTAGACTGTCTCCGAGCCCTCCGGATCTACCTTAACAGGACGCTGCCCGCATGGAAGGCCGAGCAGCTGTTTATCTCCTTCGACCCAAACAGGCCCGGGCAACCGGTCACCAAGAGAACTCTTTCCCATTGGGTCGCCTCCTGCATCTCCTACTGTATTGACCCTACCGGACTACACCCAGGTCCAAGAGTGAGCCCGCACCAGCTGCGAGCGTTGGCCGCCTCAATAGCCAACCTACGGTCGGTACCCTTAACCGACATCTGTAAGGCAGCTACGTGGTCCTCCCCGCATACCTTTCAGAAACACTACTGCCTCGACCTCAGGTCGCAAGAGAGCTGCGCGCTTGGCAACGCTGTCCTCGCTACGGCCCTGGAGCACCGCCAGGCTGGGCCATAAATAGCAGCCTCTCAGCTCGAGACTGTTTCTGCCCTCATTGTAACGCTTGCCACTACACTGTTGGCATGATATGCACTCATGTTGTGATTGATGGTTATTCATGACACTATGTTTGCTGTTGCACCCACGTTGTGATTGCACTATTTGCACTGTTTTGCACTCATGTTGCACCTTGCACTGTGATTACACTATATGCACTGTTTTGCACGCATGTTGCACTGTCGTGTAAAGTTCATAACTGTTTTGCACTCATGTTGCACTGTCGAGTAAAGTTCTTAACTCATGCTCCTGTAGCCTTCTTTCACGCCTCCTTCCTCCACCTCAGCGCGCTTCGCGCAGCTAGGGAGTCACCAGGTGTGGACAGCAGGATAAGTCAGCCACACAATCCCTCCCACCTCCCCTGGAGGAGGTCCACATGAAGGACCGCCTAGCCGGGAAAATCCTAGCTTGGGAAACAACTGGCCAGGTTTAGGGCGGTCCTGGGAGGTGGGCTACCTGAGCAGGTAATCTGATCTCTAGAGAGCACTTCCGAACTGGTGCCGCCGGAGGACGTCACCAGGTGTGGCTGACTTATCCTGCTGTCCATGGAGAACCCCCGTTACAGGTAAGTAACCTCGCTTTTTAGGAAGTGGGAAAACAGGGGAATCTTCTTTCCACATTTTCCCAAGGGTAAAACTCTGGGAAACATGCAGGGTGAAGGAAAATGCTTTCTCACTAGACTGAATATTCAAGATCCCCGCCTTTGTTTCTACCATATACTGAGTGCTCTGTGTCAACCAGGCTAACCAAATGCTGTGGGTTCTCCCTGAGTCTTGAATTAACTCAAGCTTCATATCTGTCCTGTGTCTTATCTAGATTCTGATCTCTGTGGAGAAAGGACTGTCCTTCCCCTGTTTCTTATGTACAGTGCTGTGTACAGCTGGTAGCACCTCAGAAACGATCATCGGCGCAGAAGCAAACGAGAAAATTCTCATTTCTAGATGAAAGGTGGAGGCTGGAGGCCAGCAGATGTGTCTCTGGCTACCAGTCACTCTTCAGCTTCCAGTGTCCCAGAGTGATTTTCCTACCCCATAAGAGGCATCCTGCCTGTAAGATATACCGTCTATAAATCCACAAATTAATTAATACATTTTAAGATCAATGGTTTATTTATTCAGCTGCTTTGCATTAACTCCTCATGCCAGCTAAACTTCACACCAAGGTCCTTCATCTTCTCCCGGTACACCCTGTCGAAAAGTTTGTTCTGCTCCTCAGTGAAATGGTTTTTCCAGTCTCCAGAGATCCCTGAAAACAAAGATGAAGGAGGGAAATTCAGCTTAGTGTCTAAATAACGCAGATGCTGAGGCATAACCATAGGTGGCATGAACACAGCATAGACAGCTGCACAACCGATCTTCATCAGAACCTCATGCAAACATCACAATCTTAATGGGGCAATGTGTCCCTTTGTGGCTTCAGAGAATGGGAAAGGCAGTTTACTTATTTATTTATTTAAGCTGGGGGGGGTTATACCGCCCCTTCCAGAGATTAGGGGCGGTTTACAAAGAACAAACCAGTCACAGAGAACAATTATTACAAACCAGAAAAACCATTCAACTATGTACAAGGTGTCTTCCAGAATCAGGGAGCTAGGTGGTGAACATTAACTATATGGGTTGTGGGGAGGCGAGAGTTAACAATTTACTTCTGGCATTGATTTTATAATGTTCCCCCACCACTCACCTTTCCTCATGAAGGAGCCCTTCTTGTGGTTCAACATCTCTTCTGGAACAGTGCCAAAGTTGACCATCTTGTTATCTTTCATATTCTTAAAGGTCGCGTACTCCACCACCTTGTCAATAGATGCTTCATTCAGCTCCCTCCCCAGGAAGTCACAGATCCTCACCACGCAGCCCCGCAGGTCCTGGAGAGAGGACAAAGAGAACCAGTGGGAGAAACACAGAGTGAGACTGAGAGCGAATGAGCTGCCGCATAGCAATGGATCACTTCCATCTCCTCTGATTGGCTGATTCATCTGACTGCTCACTGATGGGCTGGAGGCTCTGTCCTCTATGGCAGTGCTTCTCCACCAATGTGCCAAGGAACACCGATGTGCTTGGGAAAGTCCTTGGTGTGCCTTGGTGCAGATAACCAGGAGCACAGCTTTATATGGTCTCATGAGGTTCTTGACCCTTCTGTATTGGAAGAGTCCCAGAGAACAGGCCTCTGCTTCCCACTGCAGCCCTTTAGTCCCACGTAGCATGTAGGGAGCAGGAGGAGAGGAAGTAAACTTGAAACAAATAGAGCAAGGAATGAGCCACTGTGCTCATAATTTGCCCCTTCATCCTTGATGTGACTGAAGCAGACCCTGCAGAGCACCTACACTAGCTGCTCTGGCCTCTCTCTCTTAAGAGTCAAAATGCAGCAGTCAGAGTCTGCTGTTAGGGAAGGAGCCTCCTATTATTCCGGCATGAGACTGAAGCCAGCAGAATGAGTCACACAGGTGAAAAACAAATGCTGACGTCCTCCTACTAGTGGGACGGAGTGGGGTTGAAGATCAGGCAAAATTTGGTTTGGTTTGAAAGAACGAAAAAAAATGTGCCTCTGAATAAAAAAGGTTGAGAAGTACTGCTCTAGGGAATGTAAAGAGCACCCTAGCACAATAGAGAGTCATCTCTACTTCTGATTGGCTGATTCATCTGACTTCTCACTGACTGGCTGGAGGCTCTATCCTCTGTGGACTATAAGGAGCATCCCAGCACAATGGATCATCATCTCTATTTCTGATTGGCTGATACATCTGACTGCTCACTGACTGGCTGGAGGATCTATCCTCTGTGGACTATAAGGAGCATCCCAGCACAATGGATCGTCATCTCTACCTCTGATTGGCTGATTCATCTGACTGCTCACTGACTGGCTGGAGGCTCTATCCTCTGTGGAATATAAGGAGCATCCCAGCACAATGGATCATCATCTCTACTTCTGATTGGCTGATTCATCTGACTGCTCACTGACTGGCTGGAGGATCTATCCTCTGTGGAATATAAGGAGCATCCCAGCACAATGGATCGTCATCTCTACCTCTGATTGGCTGATTCATCTGACTGCTCACTGACTGGCTGAAGGTTCTATCCTCTATAAATTGTAAGGAGCATCCCAGCACATTAGATTGTCATCTCTACCTTTGATTGGTTGATTCATCTGACTGCTCACTGATTGGCTGGGATTTTATCCCAGCAAGTGGACTCCTGGTACCCTCACTCTCAATATGAGCCTCATGGTATCAAGGATCCCCTCTGAGTGTGGTACCTTCAGCAGCTCCTCATAGGTCATGATGAGGAGATTAGCCCGATCCTTTTCTGCTGTCCATCCCCGAATGTGGTCGAACCAGGAGCCAAAGATCACTATAACAGACAAGAGAGAGCAGCCAGTAACATACAAAATAATGGCCAATAAAGAGAAAATGGGTATCGCCACTGCCCAGCTGAGATCCTTACTCTCTGTTCCTCTACCTCTGTGGGTAAATGAGCGCACAACACAAGATCTCCCATTGGTCTGCTCCATGCTAACCCTTGCTCTATCCCTATCATTTGTCAGTATCATGTCTAAACCCTGCTATTGCACTAGCTTGCACTGTTTCTGCTGGAGATATACCCTAGATCTTAGTGTCTTCCTCAAGTCCCAAAAGACCATTCATTGATGTACCCATGGATCTAAAAGGAAACTTGTGTAACTTTTAGATTCAGGGAGTTCGGGGACAGCTGAACTGGATGGAATAAGTACAGCACCAGGCATGAAGGACCCCTGAAGAGCATTGGATGGGAAGACATAATGGATGTGTAAGATGACTATATCAAATAAAAAGTAATTATAACTATAACTATCTCCCAAATATAAAGGACAGTAATTAGGGAATGAACTTGATGGATCGGACCATGTACTCACCATCGCCTTTGATAAAGTCCTGCAGTAATTGCTCAAAGCTCCCGTGATCTTTGAAGTGCATGGATATTTTGGAAAAGTGATAGAGGGAGACCAGCACGTCCTTTGGGTGTCGAACTGTGTAAATCACCTGGAAAGGGTTACCAAGAGATGGATCTTATCCCAACGGGTACGGGGGGTGTTTATCCTGCAGGTCCAATTCTCAGCTCCTCAGTGAGCAGACTGGATACAGTAAACTCTACTATCCCTTCCAGCTGCTGTTTATTCCTGATTTTCCTGAGCTAATCTTTCTCTCGATGTAGGAAGACTTTTTAGCACGGTAAAACCATCGCACCAAAGCAAGGGTTCTCAACCCAGTCCTCGGGACACACCTAGCCAGTCAGGTTTTCAGGATAATCACGATGAATATGCATAAGAAAGATCTGCATGCCTTGCCTCCATTGTATGCAAATCTCTCATGCATATTCATTGTGATTATCCTGAAAACCTGACTGGCTAGTCCCAAGAGTAGTGCAATGCAGCTACACAGTGCATGGAAAATGCTGAATTTGAAATTATCCCCAATTGTGAAAAAACACACTAAAGATGGCACGGTAGTTACACTCCTGGTAGCCCAAATCTTTACCCCATCAGAGAGCAAAATGTTCAGCACTTTGCCTTGGATGACTCAAGTCTGCTGGTCCTGTGGGTCCCTGGACCTCCCATCCTCTCTCCCTGGTGGCCCAAGTAGGTCCTTGGAGGTCAGACTCCCCCCATCCCCACAGCGATTATTTATTTTCTTTATGTTTTTATAAATATGTTGCATTGACTTCAGAGTAGAGGAGTAGTCTAGTGGTTAGAGCATTAACTTGGTAACCAAAAAATCAGAGCTTGATTCCCACTAGCGGTCTTTGTGGCCTTGGTCAAGTCATTTAACTCTCCATTGCCTCAGAAGGAAGGACCTGGCATCTACGTCTGGGCACACTGCCAAGAAAACCCAGGGGCAGCTGAGTCAGCATTGATTTGGAGGTACACACTGCATTTTGTACTGACTTGTGGGCAATTTGTACTGACTTGTGGGCAAAAGCTCAACAAAGCAGTTTACAATATGAAAGAAATAATCCGTAGATAGGAACAGAACTCAAAATGAATAGCAGAAAATGAGGACGGAGGTGAGGATCAAAGAGAAAGGGGATGTGACAGACAGTGTTAGCCCACAGCACTAGAGTCCTCGTTGAATGCAAGTTCAAATAGCAACGTGTCATGGATATTTTTGTTGATTATCAAAAAAGATATAAAGGTGGAAGTGACTTCCAGAGAGAAGAGCCCAGGTAAGAAATGACAGATTCAAGGGCGAGAAGGAGGAGATTGGATGGGGATGTTAAAGAGAGTGAAGAGGCTTCTGAAGGACGAAGACAAGAAACGGGAAAGGTCCCAGGATGCATCAAAACGCAGAGCACAATGAACTGAAAATAGGATCTTAGTTTTGATTCGAGTAGTGGCCAGAAGCCAGTGTTGTGATTTAGAGAGGGGGAGAAACATGGTCAAAGTGACAGGCACTGAAAGACCGATGGAGAAAGATGAAGACTGAGAAGGAAAAGTCCTCAACTTGAGTGGACTTTGGATTGTGGTTGGATATCTTGTTTTTTTCTGAGATGGGAGTGGGGCGGTTAAGGGAGGAAAAGGGAATTGGTCTAATGATCCTAGGTTCCTAATATGGGTCTGGATTGCTAAGAACGTCCGGCACAAGGTTGTTGGACTCATGGTTGTCTACTCAATTTATTAATGTTTGCTGTTGTTCATGGTGGGAGGGACAGATGAGCTGGATGGGGGGGGGGGGGCAAATAATGTGTGAAGGATGGAGGGCGCCGAGGGAAAGATACATGCGGTGTGGGAGAGGCTATGGGATGCTGTCTTAGGAGATGAGGCTTATGTGAGGAGGTAAGGAAGGAGAGTCGCCGAGGAGTGAGGAGGTGGAGAAGGGTCCGGTCCATGTTAGAAGTAGGTGTCACTACTCCTGGTTAATTGCTATCCCAGGCCTGGTTTGCCAGTCTGGAGGGGAGGAGTAAGGGGGGGATACGTGTTGTGGTTGGAAGAGAGGGCGAATGCAGAGTGTGTGGAATAGGTATGCCTAAGAGGGGGAAAGGAGAAATGGAAGTGGTGACTCTGAATGTCCACAGGCTGAATTCCTGGCAAAAACGGTCCTTACTTATAACAGAGGGTCGGTGCCTCCAAGCCGCCATTCTTATAATACCATTTGAAAAGGTCTTTTGAGGAGAGTCTGATGGGGAAGGCTTACCCCCAGGTCTTTTTAGTTACTAATACTAGCCAGCCTAAGAAGGGGGGATGGGGGATTTTGGGATTTTGTTTCTTGAGTAGGCTGAGGATAGATATTGGATCTGTTAGAAGGGATAGGGAGGGAGATATGTTGTAGTAAGAGCTACAGTTGCAGCGATAAGGCTTAATTTTATCAATATTTATTTATTTAACCAGTTTTGTATACCACTTTATCCTTCAATCAAAGTGGTTGAAACACATTTGTGGGTCTACATTGAACAGGAGGGGAAGGGTGACTAGACGTACACATAGACTTTAGGCAATTAGATATTATCTCTCATTTGGACGTGCCAGTAGGGTGGGGAATCTCTATGTTACTTGGTTATAGATTTCTGTGAACAGGAGGGTTTTGAGGGATTTGCGGAAATCCTTGATGTCCTTTATAGCTCTTAATTCATCTGGGAGTGAGTTCCAAAGGGCCGGTGCAGAGAGTGAAATAGCTCTATTGGAAGTAGCCTGTTTTGTCTTGTGGTATCCTGTGGGTGTGCGGAGTCTGTTGCTGCCGTTAGCTCGTCTGGGTCTACTGGTTGTATCCTTGGTTAATGTGCCTTGGAGGACATCTGCTGAGCACTGATGTATGATCTTGAATATGTTTATAGTTGCTTTGAATCTCGCCCGTGCAAGTAGCCAGTGCAGTTGTCGAAGTATAGGTGTGATGTGTTTGTGCTTGGCTGTGCCCGTAATGATGCGTGCTGCAGTATTCTGCACTAGTTGAAGTGGGTGGGTAGATTGCTTGGGTAGACCTTGAAATAATCAGTTTCTGTAGTCCAATATTGGGGTGATGACTGCTTGGAATACGGTGCAGAAATGGTCCAGACTGAGAATTGGTCTGAGTCTTCTGATGAGCTTCAATCGGTGATATGCCTTCGCAGCGGTCTTGTTTATGTGCGATTGTAGGTTCAGATTCTTGTCCAGGGTGATGCCAAGGTATTTCACCTCATCCCTTAGTGTAATTGTTCTGTTTAGAATACTGATGGCTCGGGGTGGGTTGAAAGTGGGGTTCCTGGAAATTAACATTGCCTCTGTTTTGTCAAAGTTAACTTTCAGGTTATTTCCAGTGAGACAGTTATTCATATCTTCAAGGCATTGGGTTATAGGGGTCATATCAGGTGCACTTGTGTCTATCGGGGCATATACCATGATGTCGTCTGCATATAGGTGATAATGTATCCTGTGGCATTTGATAATGTTGCAAATGGGTTGGATGTATATCTTAAATAGGATGGATGAGAGGGCTGATCCTTGAGGAATTCCCTGAGTGACGGGGAACTGTATTGATTTTTTCTGGTCACATTTGACTTGTTGTGTTCTATTGCTCAGATAGGAGGTGAACCATTTTATTGTGTTGCATAGCCCGATCTCTTGTAGGCGATTTAACATGAGTGGGACACTGTGTCGAAGGCCACTGAGATGTCTATGAAAACTAGCAGAAATCCATTTTTTTATGCTGTCTATGTCCTTTAGCAGGTTATCGAAAAGGGATGTGAGCAGGGTCTCCACGTTGTGCTGTGGCTTGAAGCCGTGTTGATGGGGGTCCAATGGGGCATGCAGATCGATATGGTCTTGTAGTTGCCTTTGTACCACTTTTTGGATGACCTTTGATATAAATGGAAGACTTGAGATGGGGCGGTAGGATTTTGGGTCAAAGGTGCTTAATATTGTGTTCTTGATGACGGGTCGTATCATAGCTTGCTTGAGTGCCTGTGGCATGTGTCCTTGCTGGAGGGATTCCTTTACGATTTTGTGGAGGTGGTGGCTAAGTTGGTCCGTGGAGTCTTTGATCCATTCCACTGGGCATGGGCCGGATGGAGATGTTGTTGTATTTAGGGTGTCCACGATGTCTTCTATGTGCTGGGCTGTTAGGATACTAAAGTTGTTCCAGGTTTGATGGGTTTCTGTCGAAGGTGGGTGGCATGTTGCAGGGATCTGAGTGGGGGTTTGACCAGCATGCTTGTTCCTTATGTATATGCGAATTCTTGGGTGTCAAGTTGATGGGTGCTGTGCTGAGGACTGTCTCTAGTGAGCTTTTGCACGATGTTGAAAAGTTCCCTTGGTGTGTTTGCAGCTTTCATAATGAGATTGGTGTGATGCTGTTTGTGATTGTTGATCAGCTTATTGTATGTTAGTTGTTTAGTTCTGTATTGGTAGAGTATCCTGCGATTTGTTTCGTCTCCATTTTCTTTCTAGCCATCTAAGTGAGCGCTTTGCTTCTCCGATTGAGTTGGGGTACCAGGGGGCATTGGTTCTCCTGTGTGAGTATGGCTTTTCCTTGCCTGGAACTGATGCTGCTTTGGATATAGTGTGATTCCATTTTTCTATAGTTTCGTCTAGGTTGCTGTATTCTTGTAGCATTATTTCCTTTCGAAGGTTTCCTTTTTGTAGGCCCTGAATCTTCTTGTTCTGTTCTCCCCTTCAGTGGGGTGTGTGGGAGTCTCCAGGTATAAGGTGAATGTGAGGATATGATGATCTGACCAGGGGACTGGTGTGGGTGTCAGGTTCGTGAACTGGTTCTGTTTGGCTAGTTGTATCGGTATGAAGATAAGGTCTGGTGTAGCTCCATGCTGGTTTGTTGGAGCACTGACCATCTGTCTGTAGTCTAGTGCTTCCAGAGCTTTGAGAAAGACTCTGGTATCCTCATTGGGTGCAGAGGTTAGGCTGTAGTCTCCCAGGGCAATGAGTGGCTTGTGGCGGTTGCTGAATGCGCAGATTGATTCCAGTATTGCCGATAGATGCTCTGCCTTGACTTTGGGGGGCCTGTATGTGAGGTAAAAGCTGATGTAGTGATTTGATATGATTATTGTGCTTGATTCGGCTGAGTTGCATGTAGAGAGAACTTTAAATCTGTATTTTTTTTCTGGTCAATATTAGCGCCCCTCCTCCTCTCTTCTGTATTCTAGACAGCTGAATGCTGTGAAGTCTGGCGGTGTAACTTGGTTTAGGATGACTTGGTCCGTGTTTGTGAGCCATGTCTCAGTGATGCATATGATGTCCAGTTTTTGGTCCAAAATGCAGTCGTAGATGGTGTTTGACTTGTTTCTCATCGATCTAGCGTTTAGTAGTGCGCAGTTGATGCCAGATGCAAGGATGGGGTTGCGGGTCAGGGCTCGTGATGGTGGGTTATGCCACTCGTTGGATTTTCTGTTTGGTGTTTGCTGCCTGGTGTGCCTACAAGTCTGGGGGGGGGGGGCGGAATAATCCAAGGTAGGTAGATTGGTAGTGTGGACTGGAATGAGTAAGTTGGCATGAGTGTGCAGGGCTGGGTTCGATGTGCCAGGAGCAGCAGAGTAAGTTAGACCAGGGAATAATGGGGATTGGTATACATGTTTGCTTCCCGGGAAGAATGTGGAGGAGTTCGCCTGTGTTCCCTTTCGTTTGCTGGTGAGCTTTCCTGTTATGCTTTGAGTTAGAATTTGAATCCGGGGGGAGGCCCCTAGGTTTGGGCTCGTGTTGGGATGTGGCTGTGTTGGGTTGAGTGCCTCCGGGCGGATCTTGGGCGGATTTATTCTCCAAATACCGGTCAGGATGACTTTTTTTAAGAGTTTGGGGAAACTTATTGGAGAGTTGGGAGAGGGTAAATGCACTGTGGGGGGAGACTATTATCTCCCGGTGAACCCAAGATTAGATAATTCTTGAGGAGTGGGTAGTGGGGAGCTGAGGGATAGGAGGAGGATTGTTCGAAGTGCTGCGCACCTTGGACTTGGTAGATGCCCGTAGACAGTGTTAGGGAGCAAAACAACAGTACATTTTTACTCTTAACCCTCATGGGACTTATAGCTGTATTGACATGTTGTGGGTGGATACAGCCCTCTTACTGCAGTCCAGGAGGTAGAGACTGAGCCCTTGGTGTGGTCTGATCATATCCCTGTGCGCTTGATGCTAGAGTTGGGTCAGAAAGAAGGAGGGTTGCATTTTTGGTGCCTTAAGGTGAAATTTTACTTACCATTAATTTCCTTTCCTGGATTCCTGCTAGACCAGTCCTTACAAGTGGGTTATATTCCCCTGCCAGCAGATGTTGGAGACAGATATACGAGGTGTAACAAAAAAGAAACGAGACTGTGGCAGCCATGCCCATGACTCAATGCCAATTGGCTAACCACTTATGTCACTGTGTTGTGCAACATCTCACCACTATTCTGCCATAATATTTTTCATCTCTCTCACTCTGTTTTTCTTTTTCAGGTTTTTCTGTAGCACACTGCTCCATTGCTTTGTCACGCAACTGGAGGTAACTAAACCAGCAATACCCTAACTATGATGGGAAATCTCCAAGAGTCACAAAATGAGCCATCATAAAATTAAACCCAATAGTTACTTAATTTTTGTCAAAGCCCACCGGGGGAGGGTTAGAACAGGTGACCTAACCCCCACCAGGCTGTGGACTACTTTTATTATTTTTATATTTCACCCTAGTGAATTTAAAACAATTACTTATCTTCGCCTTTTCCTTTCAACTGTGCAACAAAACGCCGCCCAAAAAGCCACAAAGACGGCGTTTCGTTGCACAGTTGAAAGGAAAAGGCACTTGACACAGGGCGCACACCCGAAACGTGCACGTCGTGTACCGTGTACCTATGTGATTTGCAACGTAAAGGAGAATAACTGCTACTTTTGGCGAAGATAAGTAATTGTTTTAAATTCACTAGGGTGAAATATAAAAATAATAAAAGTAGTCCACAACCTGGTGGGGGTTAGGTCACCTGTTCTAACCTTCCCCCGGTGGGCTTCGACAAAAATTAAGTAAATATTGGGTTTAATTTTATGATGGCTCATTTTGTGACGCAACTGGAGGTGGCAGAATATGGAGCAAAGAATCAACTTGAAATTTCTGGTAAAGTTGGAGAAGGGCCCAACTGAGTGTCTCCAACTTCTCCAAAAGGCTTATGGAGAAGATGCAATATCAAGGCCACGAGTCTTCAAGGGGCACAAATGCTTCAAGACTGGCCGCGAGGAGGTGGAGGATGTTCCCAAGTCAGAACGGCCTTCCACAACAAAGATGGCTGAGAACATTGACAGAGTGAAACAGCTGGTGTGGAGTGATCGCAGATTGATGGTGCGGATGATAGCTGAGGAGCTCAGCCTGTACGGGGAGTCAATGCGGACCATCTTGGTGCAGGAGCTGGGGATGCAGAAGGTATGTGCCAAGATGGTGCCCAAACGTTTATCAGACGACCAGAAGGAGCACCGGGTCAATGTTTGTCAAGACTTGCTAGAGAAGATTGGAGAAGATCCAGAGTTCGTTGGCCTAGTCATCACAGGAAATGAGATTTGGGTCTTCCAGTACGACCATGAAAGCAAGAGACAAAGCCTGTAGTGGAAGACTCGACTGTCACCCAGACCCAAGAAGGCACGCATGTCCAAATCAAGGATCAAGGTCGTGCTGATCGCATTCTTCAACCAGAAGAGAGTGGTTCATCATGAGTTTGTGCCTGAGGGTCAGACAGTCAACCAGAACTTCTACCAGCAGGTCCTCAATCGCCTCCAGAACTGGGTTCGGCGAAGCAGGCGGGCTCTGTGGAGAGACAAGTCGTGGCTGCTCTACCATGACAATGCACCCGCACACACCGCACTCAGTGTGAGGTAGTTCACCACCCTCCTTATTCCCCAGATCTCGCACTGTGCGACTTCTGGCTCTTCCCCAGGCTGAAGATTGTGCTCAAAGGAACTCACTTTGCCTCTGTAGAAGAGATCAAGGCCACTATGACGAGGGAGCTGAGGTACCTCAAGGAGGAGGACTTTACCGAGTGCTTCAGTATGTGGCAGAAGCGAATGCAGAAGTGCATTAACTCTGAGGGGGATTACTTTGAAGGGGACAATGCATAATTTCTCTGTAGATTTTGTAATAAAACATTTAAGGGACAGTCTTGTTTCTTTTTGTCACACCTCGTAATACCAAAGGCTTCACTGAGCATGCCCTGGCACCTATGTGCCTCCCCTAGGTGTCACCTTCAGTATACCTCTGGCAAAGCAGAAGCATCAAGTGAGCACAAGTAGGGCCGCTATAAAAGTGAGAACCAAAGCACCACTATAAATGAAAACCATAGCGCAACTAGTGCCCAGTGCCGCATAACTATGTACAAATTGACAGACTGCAGAGAATAGCCGCTAACTGGAAACTCTGTCATAATGGCTGTCGTGACGGCTGCTGAAGAACTATGGCAGGGAGTGAGGGCGGGAGATGGACTGGTCTAGCCGTTATCCTGGAAAAGAAATTAACAGTAAGTAAAATTTCACCTTCCGAATCTTCTGATAGACCAGTCCTTATAAGTGGGCAGTACCAGAGCTATCCCACCTGTGGGAAGGATGAGGCAGCTGCAGACATTATGCTCGCCCTGAAAGTCGCCGCAGTCCGTGCTTGGATATCCAGCCAATAATGGCACACAAAAGTAGAGAGAGATGACAAGGTGGCCGCTAGACAAATGTCCAACTGATCCATCCAGGACCACTCTGCCCAGGAGGTGGCTTATGCTCTAGTAGAATGTGCTCGAAGGCCTAATGGGACTGGTTTGCCTTGCAATATATAAGCAGATTCAATGGTTCTCTTGATCCATCGACCAATGGTCTGTTTTCGAAGCGGCGAGCCCTTTGTCGGGCCCCGTGAAGAGGACAAAAAGGCAATCCAATTTCCTGAAAGAATTTGTCATCCGCAAGTAGCGGCACAGAATGCGGCTGACATCCAGCACCCTAAGATTAGGCACGCAGTCCTGGCTGAGAAGGCGGGCAGAAGGATAGGCTAAACATGACCTTGGGTAAGGAGGACGGCACAGGTCGGATAGAGACTCCTTCTTTAGAGAAGGTCAAGAAGGAGTCCTGAAAAGAAAGCGCTCTTACACCCATCTAGTGGATGTGATGGCCACCAAGAAGGCAGTCTTATAAGACAAATCCCGCAGTATAGCCTCCTTAAGAGGCTCAAAAGGAGGTTTCCTCAGGCTGCACAAGACCAGAAAGAGGACCCATGGAGGAATCATAGGACGCAGAGGTGGACGCAGTAAAATGACGCCCCGAAGGAAACATCCGACATCGACATGTGGCCCTCTAAGGCAAGTGAGAGCAGCCACTTGGACTGTCAAAGAGTTCAGCACAAGTCCCTTGTCATAGCCATCCTGTAAGAAGGTGAGGATGTCAGGGATCTGTATACGCCAGGACAAAACTCTGTGGTGTGTACACCGGGCCTCGAAGAGGCGCCAGACCTGTGCATAAGCCAGAGAAGTAGACGACTGATGAGCCTGAAACAGGGTCGTGACAACCCGCTGTGAATAACCTTTGTGCTCTAGGCGGTGCTTTTGAAGAGCCAGGTCATAAGCAAGTAAGGAGCCGGATTGTCCATCCATACAGGTCCCTGTCGGAGCAGTCCATGGTGAGATCCCAGCAGAAGGGGCTGCTCCACTGTGAGACAACTGAGGTTGGCGAACCACAGGCACCACGGCCAGTCGGGGGCCACCAGAATCACTAGTCCTTGGTGAGCTTCAATGCGTCGAAGGGCCCGCCCGATCATCACCCAGAGAGAAAAGAGGTACAAGAGGACAGCTGTTGGCCAGGGTTGAACCAGTACATCCACCCCCTGAAATCCGGGTTCCCTCCTTTGACTGAAAAAGATCAGGATCTTGGCATTGGCTACGGTTGCCATCAGATCGATCTCCGGTCGACCCCACTGCTGAACTATCCGTTGGAAGGCCCATGGGACAAGCTCCCATTCCACGGGATCCAAGGCATGTCAGCTGAGAAATTTGGCCTGCACGTTGTCTACGCCTACGATATGCTGAGCTGACACCATCAGCACATGTCTGTCCACCCAGGCGAATAGGTGATCCATCTCCTTCGCAACTCTCGGACACTTGGTGCCCCTCTGTTTATTGAGGTAGGACACCATCGTGGTATTGTCCGAGAAGATCCATACAACTCTGTGACGGATGTATGGCAGAAAGTGCAGCAAGGCCAGGCGTGCAGCCCTGGCTTCCAGGGAATTGAGGGCCAGAATGCCTCCCGAGGCTTCAAGACACTCTGAGTGGTGCGGTCGCGACAATGTGCCCCCGAGTCAGAAAGACTGGCGTCGGTAATCATGACTATCCATTGTGGTGCCTCTAAGGGAACCCCCAGGAGCAAGTTCCCCGGGTGGAGCTACCACCAAAGGCTGAGGTGCAGAGAAAGTGGGAGGGATAAGTGAAGGTTGAAGTCCCTGGAGACGGACGGCCACCGGGAGAGCAGTGACCCTTGAAGAGGCCACATATGCACCCGCACCCAGGGGACGACATCGATGGTAGCTGTCATTGCCCCAAGTACCTGAAGATAGTCCCAGGCTTGTGGCCATGCTGTCTGTAGAAAATTGCGGAGCTGATCGGTAAATTCAAGAGATTGCATGGGAGCAAGGGACCTCTTGGCACGGTTCACTACCCAGCCCAGGTCTTCCAAAACTTGGATGACGTGATGAATGACCTGCAGAGCCTCGTGGTAAGACTGCCTGGATGAGCCAGTCATTGGATAGGGGTGCACCCACACCCCCTTGCAGCTCAGTGCTGCAGCAGCCACAATCATGACCTTGGAGAAGGTTCAGGACGCTGTTGCTAGGCTGAAAGGCAGCTCCTGAAACTGAAAATGTTGTCCGAAGATGAGAAACTGCAGGAACCGCTGATGGTCCGCGTGGATGGGGATGTAGAGGGAAGCCTCGGCAAAATCTAAGGATGGCAATACTCCCCCTGTCTGACTGCTTGAATAACCGACCGGAGAGTTTCCATCTGAAACCGGGGAACCTGGAGCGAGTGATTGACTCCCTGGAGGTCCAAAATAGGGTGCTATGACCCATCCTTTTTGGGTACGACAAATAGACGGAATAGCGTCCGGACCCTCATTCGGGGGCTGGGACAGGACAGTTGGCCAGGAGATTCAGAAGGGGCTGCAGAGTTGTGCGCACGGCCAGATGTTTTCGAGCCGTGCAAGGGGAGATTAAAAAAGGTGTCCCGAATGGGTCGGGCACACTTGAGGGCATAGCCATGCTAAATGATGCCTAAGACATACATTTACCTATTTACCTATTTACCTCACATTACACACCTCTGGTTAACCAAACCAAACAAAGAGATACAGGTTAATAAACTACTAGACACACACCTATCTGATAATAAAAAATGTAAAAACTGTTAATACAATGTTGCTTTCACGTAATTCAAACTGTATAAAACTAATGTAAATATGTAAAAAGTTTTCATTACATCCTCACTATATCTCAGGATGTAAACAATGTTTGCATGCTTATTTATACTGTTATATGTAAACCTGTTCCCTGTAAATGACTAGGACATGATTACTCATGTACCTTCAATTTTCTCTGTTCATTGTAAACCGCACTTGATACTTGGGAAAGAGCGGTATATAAATGTGTGATAAATAAATAAAATAAATAAATAAGACCCATTCATCTGTGGTGATGCAGGCCCACTCGCAGGAGAAAAGGGATAGGCGCCCTCCCACAGGCCGCATCCTGGAGTAGGGCCTGAGGGAGTCAGTGGGAGTGCCGGTGGGATCCGGGGAACTTGGCTGTAGAGGTGGGGCTAACCCGCTGACCAATGACACTGAGGGGTCTGTCCTCGGGTAGGCATTGAGGTTTCACCTCACCAAGGTCCTTGACCAATCACTCCAGATACTCACCAAAGAGGAGCTTGCCCTTAAAGGGTAACCTGGCAAGACGGGCCTTAGCGGCGGAATCCGCTGATTAATGCCGGAGCCAGAGCCGGCGGCGTGCTACTATTACAGCAACAATCAACTGGGCCGCTAGCCTAATGAGATCATAGAGAGCATCCGCCTTGAATACGACAGTGGACTCCATGTGCACTGAGGCGGAATCCTCAGGCAAGAGTTGAACCCAATGCAAGAGGGCGCAAGCCGCCAGGTCACCGCAGGCAGAAGCCTGCAAGGCAAGCGAGGAGGAGGAGAAGGCTATCGTCAACAAGCCTTCCACCTTGTGGTCATTCTGATCATGGAGCGCTGCTGCTCCTTCCACCGGAATAGTGGTGTGCTTGGTCACGGCTGTGACCAAAGCGTCTACTATGGGGAAGCGAAACAAGCTGTCGAGGTCAGCTGGTGACTACACATAATGTTTCCCTAACCTTCATACTGACTGGAGTGCTGCCTCCAGGGCTTGCCATTCTAGAGAGACCATTTGTTGGAGCTCCAGCGGAAACGGGAAGGCCTTAGCTGGCTTTCAGATGCCTGCCAGAATGGGATCGGCCTGCGACGAGGTTTGAGCCGGCATTGCCTCGAGGCTGTCCGAAATATAAAGAGCCTCTACAATTTGTGCAATAAGCACTGCCAGCTTATCTCTATGAAACATCCTGATGTCTTGGGAGTAGTGAGGGTTCTCATCTGGATCTTCTGATGGGGACCATTTGCCATCCTCATGATCTGAGACAAAATGCTGGCTGCCAGCCTCCAAGAGATGATCCAGGTCAATTTGAGGAGGCGAGTTGCTGACCCCAGCCACCCAAGAGACTGTCTTGGGTGTGCAGAATGGGACCTCCATTCCCTGAGCATCTGAGGCACGTTTCCTGGTGAAATGTTGGCGTGAAGTAGATGAAGTCGGCGATGACATTGAAGAACCCTGAGAGAGTAGCGGTGCACCGCGCAAGGCATCCCACGCCTTCCTAAAAGGAGCCAAAAATCTGTTAGATTTGAAGTCCATGTCTGTAGGCGAGAGGTCTGGAGTTGCTGCCCTGGATCTTTGGGGGAGCAGCTGGGCGGGGAGGGTCCTTCCTCTAAAGCTGGAGCAATGCCAGGGGAAGCAGCTGCGTGGTCCGTCGCCGGAGGGGACTGCGTCCTGTCTTCCTGGGCTCCTGGTGGCAATGTGGACGCTGAGTCCTCAGCAGGGTGGGCAGAGCAGGTGGCAAAAATATGGTCTTAATTGCCGGCATTTACGCCAGCACTGCAACAGAGGTAGAGGCCTAGCAGCGCTGCGTTGTCTCTCCCAGTGCCAAGTTAATGTGGTGGGCCCTTGTGTAGGCGTGGAAGACTGAAAAAGAGAATCTCCTGCTGAGTTACTGGAGTGCTGCCTGGAGTCTCTGTGGAGGAAATGGCCGCCGCATGCAGTTGGTGCGAAAACCAGTGCTTTAAAATGGCTACTGCGAATGTGTGAAGATGCAGGCCAGCAGGCTGAAACAGATGCACTGAAAATGCTGTAGAGCAGCCAGATACCACGTGGCTGAAGCTGGAGCCAGCGGCGGAGGAAAAGGGCAGCAAACAGAGGCAGAGTCTGAGCCACCGTGAAAACGTGGCTGTAAGAACGTGGTTGGCGGTGTCTTGCAAGAGCAGTCAGTGGTGGTAGTGCAGGAGCATAACTGCAGTGGTAGATGGCCTCGAGGCATTAGAAGCAGCAGCTGCACCGTGGTGTGCAGAGAGAGAGTGCCGTCAGCAGGAGAGGGGAGAGAGTGCCGTCGGCAGGAGAGGGGACAGGAGGGGAAAACCCGTCACTCACAGTTCCACCGACGCAGCAAGAGAGCTGATCCGACAAACTGTCTGGGGGCCGAGCAGTAGCTGGCCATGGTTCTGTAAGTGGAATCCCAATAGAAAAACAAAAAAAATTGCCGAATAGGGGTGGCTGTACTAGGGCAGGCAGCTCAGGCTCCGATGGCACTGCTCAGCTCTCTCCAGACAGGTGACACAGGCCCTTGTGGCCTGGAGCCGGATCCCCTGTGCAGACGGCAGGCCTTTCTGATCCTCGTGATCAGTGGCTACTGCCCAGTGACTGACTTCACGAATGTGGGAAACTCTGTGGGGACACCTCCAGTGTTCCCTAGTGACCTCCACAGTTGAGAGTTGACTGAATTAGTCCTGAAATAAAACTCTATTTGAGGAGCAAGGCAAGTAACAACCAGCATCTGCTGGAGACAGTAAAATACTGAAGGCGACACTTAAGGGAGGTACATAGGTGCCAGGCATGCTGAGTGAAGCCTTTGGTATTATATCTGTCTCCAGCATCTGCTGACATATAACCCACTTGTAAGGACTGGTCTAGCAGGAGATTTGGAATGAGGGGTTACTGAGGCAGGGTGAAGATCAGGAAAGGGTGAGGGCAGCTTTGAGGGACTATCTGGACCTCCATCATTTTGGACACTAACGTTAAGCACACAACTCTTCCCCATTGCCATGTGGGCAAAAAAATTATTTCTCTGCACTGAAAGTATTTTAAAATTTCACTACAGATATGCTGTCGTTACCACAACAGCTTTCTGAGGATGTGTTTGGTGCCTACTGCACATTTAGTGCAGACGTTTTACGCAGATCTCATTTACATACATTTAGCTTATGCCATACCAGAGCGCAGTTTCTGCAGTGCTCTCATGCTAGAAAACTGTGTGCATGTATTTTAATGCACGATTCTTACGCCAGCTTTCTGCATTGGCCTTTGAGTTATTCACACTGACTTAATACGGTGCAGAGAAAAACAGAGAAGATTGTGTTAGGGAACCCAACTGAGGTCTAAAGGATGGAGAGAAATCAAAGCGAACAACCAGAATATGAGCTGAGTCCTGGAGGACTAGAGGAGTTCTTTCAATCATGGGAGGAGAGGGTGAAAGAGAACAAGTGAATGGAGGAAAAGATGAGGCAGAGGGACCTAGAATTATTGAGGTCCAAAAAGTAGCCCAAGACCCTCTATCATGCAAGCAATGAAGAAGTGAATGGTCAACCAGATCGAAGGCTGAAGACACATCCCACCATCAACCCACCATCAGCAGCACATCCCACCCAAAACCAGAACTCAAACTACCCCCCACAGCCCACCACAACCACGAACAAGAACAAGGAATGGAACGCTTTCCACAAAATGGAGGACAGGCAAATAATAAACATAATCAAACCTAAACACTACAACCTCCCCATTAGATCCCTGCCCAGCAGCTTGGCTCAAGGCAACAAAGCAGGAAATTGCCCAATACATTACACACATAGTAAACCAATCACTCCAGCAAGGAATCATGCCAATGGAACTCAAAAAATCCCTCATAAGACCCATACTAAAAAACAAAACACTCAAGAAGGATGACACAGCCTCATACCAGCCAATCTCAAGTATATCATTCCTAGCCAAAACTATTGAAAAGGCAGTCCAACAGCAACTACAAGATCACGTTGACTCCAGAAATGCACTAGATGATCATCAATACGGATTCCGCCAACATCATGGTGTCGAAACCTTACGACTCGTGCTTCTTGATAAACTACTCAAAGGCCTGGAAAAGAAAATGTTCATACTAATATTTATAGATATAACTGCTGCATTTGATACAGTACACCATAGAACCCTCATCAACAGACTGAAGTCCATAGGAATAACAGGAACCCCTCTGAACTGGTTCATATCCTATATAACGAACAGAATGCAGCAGGTCCAATTCAACGAAGAAAAAGCGAAGGCATTCCCCCAAACTCAAGGAATACCTCAAGGCTCAGCATTGTCCTCCCTACTGTTCAACCTATACATAAAACCGGTTTGCACAATCTTTCAGAAACACAAGATCAATTACCACATTTATGCAGATGACCTAATGCTATATACACAACTGGACATGAACAACCCGAATTACAACCACCTAGAGGAATGCCTAAATGAAATGCAAACCTGGCTACAACAAAACAATATGTCTATAAACCACAAGAAAACAGAAGTAATGTACATCTCCAAAAAAACAGATTTCAACCCTCCCTCAACAATCACCATGAACAACAACTCTTATAACATAAAGAATGAGATAAAATACCTAGGGGTAACTCTCGACAGTAACCTAAAGATGGAAAAACATCTTCGACTGCTCAACTGGGCAATATTCCATAAACTAAGGGTCCTGGGAGCAAGCAGAGAAACGCCGAAGGAGTTGGGAGCTGGAGATCTGCTTCGGGACTGCTGCTGGTTTTGCCGGTGTGTGCAGAGTTTCCCTGTGCCTGGGAGGATCGGGCAGGCGCGCCCGGGGCACCCTCATACCCCGCGGGGTCTTTTTTCTCTATTTACTTCCTTTTCCTTTTTGACCGCGGAGCGTGTCCGCGGGGCGGGGCTCTAAGGGGCGTGGTCAAAGGGGCATGTCTGTCCCCTTTGGCGCCCCTTCGGCGGCGTCTGCGGGGGTTCCCTTGCCGTTTTCCTCTGGCGTTTTTGCTATGGGGAAGCGGAAGGCTAAGGGAGCGAATAAAGGCCAGGAGATTAGCCCCGGGATTAAACCGGTGGGCCCTCTTGACAAACATTTTGCTCCCGTCCCCCCTCTAGCGCAGTCTTCCCCAGATGGGGTCTCCCTCAGTTCTGGAGGGAGATCTCCACCTCCCCTGCTTGTGCCGTTTCAATTGTTATCTGGAGAGTCTTCAGAAATCGCAAGTAGCTCTAAAATTCCTACTGTTTTTCCTACACCGGTGTCGTTTTCTGAAGTGGGCAGTTTATCTGAGTTATCGCCTAAACCTCCAGACGCTGAGATTTCCTTGAAAGATATTTGGAGTGCTTTGTTTTCTATTGATAAGAAAATGTCTTTTACCTTGAATGCATTAGCTACGTTTTCTCAGGAGGCTGTCGTATCTTTTCGGCAACTCAACGAGAAAATTACCTTAACTGATAGGGCTGTGGGGAAGGTGAGTTCTCAGGTAAACTTGCTCACCGCGGCTAATACCGCCGGGGTTAAAAACTTTATGGTGTTATATTCTAAGATGGAAGCCCTTGAAAATTCATATTGATCTTGTAATCTTCGTTTTTTAAATTTTCCACATACCTCACTGTTATCTGCTAGGATTTTGTTGGATAAATATTTCAAGGAAATTCTGAATATTCAGGACCCCATTGTAATTTCTCATGCTTATTACCTTTCTGCTAGTACAAAGAATATTAATCCAATTGAAGGGGATTTAGATGAGATTGTTCCTGCTATTTCTAATTTGACTGCCTTTTTAGAAGCCTCTTCAGATACAGTTACGTCTCGTTCTACATTATTAGTTACAGTACCTTCTATTGAACTTAAGCAGCGTATCTTACGTGCTTTCTTCAAAGTTAAGATGGCAAAATTCCGTGGGCAATCTATAAACATTTTTCCCGACGTTTCTCGTGAAACGCAGCTTAGAAGACGTCAATTTTTGCAGCTAAAGCCTAAAGTTTTGGCGCTGGGAGTGACGTTTTTTCTACGCTTTCCATGTAAATGTCTTGTGAATTATGAGGGAGATTCTTTTGCTTTTGTAGAGGTTTCACAATTGGAGAGATTTGTTTTGGATTGTTCCACTATAAGGGTAGGGGACTGATTCTGGGATGTGATGTATCCTTCATTACTTGTTGGCTAATGTAATAGTAGCCTTGTTTTCTTGTAACGGTTACTTTGCTATTTCTGCTTGTATCTCTTGATGTGGACTTTATCCGAATTTTATTGTTTCTTTGATCGGTTTACTTTGTACTTAATGATTTACTTTGTTATGTTTATTGAACTGTAATTTCATTTTGAAAATCAAATTTAAAAAAAAACAAAACTAAGGGTCCTCCAACCCCTACGCAGCATCAAACACGCTGATTTCAGAACAGTAACACAAGCACTCATTACTCCCCACCTAGACTACTGCAACGCCATTCTCCAAGGTCTACCAAAGAAAACCCTCAACATACTGCAAATGGTGCAAAATGTCACAGCCAGCATTATCATGAAGAGAAAACTCACCGAGCACATTACATCTATACTAATCGAATTACACTGGCTCCCCATTACTGCCCACATAAGATACAAAATACTAGTAACAACATTCAAACTGATACACAACGTAGCACCATCTTACCTCTCCAACCTCATCACCACACAACCCCCTAACAGAAGCAGAAGAACGCACAACTTAAACACTCTTTGCGTCTCAACTAACATCAGAACTGTCAAAGCTTGCACAAGCAATAGAGCATTCACATATTCAGCACCTACGTTATGGAATCAGTTACCAGACGAACTGAGGTCGAACAGCGACCTACAGGACTTTAGGAAAAAACTAAAGACCCACCTCTTCCAGGAACATTATAGCTTAACTTAGGTAATGCAGAATGAACCACACCTCGTAACCCAAATGAACAAGAGCTTTAAGAACCTATTTCGTTGCTACTATAAATTTATATATTTTCAGCCATATAAACGCAATTGTACATGTCTCAAACTATGTAAAAAAAAATGTATAAATGTATATACAATTATTCCACAATGAAAATGTAAATATTGATTCCTATCATATGCAACCAGTTTTGTTGTGCAAAATAAACCGCTACTGATCGCTGGAAGTAGCGGTATACAAATGAAAACCAAATAAATAAATAAATAAAATAAACATCCAGTGGGACAAAAAGGATGGAATTTCGTTGATCTGGCTCCCTTGCATTTCCCATTGCTTCCCCCCCCAATACCCCACAAAAACGTTGGTGGCCCAAGTGGATGCTCTAGGTCCCCAATCACCTCTAAAGTTGAGAGGCCGGAGTGTTGTCTACTTTCTCGTAAATTTGGTGCTGCCATCTTTCAAAATGGTGGCGCCCGACCCTTAGTTGTGCATGGCCATTTTAGAAGATGGCAACATGAAGAGAGCTGCTGGATGCCTCCCCAGACCAGATATGTATAATTAGTCGGGGGGGGGGGTTCCGTACCTTTCTGGTTGAGGATCTCCTGTGCTGGGTGCCCAGGTCAGGATTCCCTGACCCCAGATGCCTTGGACTAGATAGCCCTGAGGCAGGGGGTGGTGGAGTACTAGGGTGGGGTGGATGGGATGAGGTGAATTACAGATGTTTCAGGGTTTACTGGGCCACCAGACAATTTTTGCAGGGTGTGGGTAAGAAACGGGGGGGGGGGGGGCAGGGAATCCTTTAGCCCTTTTTTTTTGTTGTTTTGAAATGGATCCCTTCCTGCCAGTGCGTGATCCAATTCCTGCTCATGCACTGACAAAAGGGAGACGCGTTCCTCACCTGCAGGAAATGGCTTTGAAATGCCACACCATTTTGGGTTGTTTCTTCTGACAGCACTCACTGTTTAATGCAACTTTAATTTGCATATCATTACTTTACCATATTGGGAGTAAATGCTCTTTTTAGTACATGCGTTAGAACACCGTGCTCAGTGCTCAGACGCGGGACTGTACCAAGCTCGAAACTCACCCTGTGCGACTTGCGAATCCCACCTTTTCTTCAACAAATTTTCCCGGCATAATTCAAATTTCCTGCTTCAAACCAATCAATCCGGTTTGAGATCTACTGTATATAAGAACTGACATTCACTGCATAATCACGTCACCCTCAAGAAAGTCACGCAATGATGGCTGAAACAACGGTTCAACCTACGGCATGACCAGGAAAACGGCAAAGATCATATCTGATCGATTTACACGCCAGGACGAAGGCTAATATCATCTCAGCAAAGCTGCTATCACTGGCCTCGCTCTAGCGGGTGTGTCTTCCTTGCTAGATTGCCATTGCATTTTACGGTCCTGAGTTGTGCAATTCTTTGACTCAATATTTGCAGGACACAAATAATCCCAGATGATTCAGGAAGGCGGCAAAGATACAGTGATTCACTTGGCAATGATCTGTCCGTCTCCAGATTCTTGCCTGGCTTTATTTAAATAATGAAATAAGTTTCGGGTGTTTTATTGCTAACTACGCCGGTCACACTGCCAAGACAACTCAGGAGTCCAGCTGCCAGAACGTACAGGGCAGATTCAGGTCTGGCCACTGTACGTTCCCTGGCATCTGTTTGCCTGTCTGGCTTATTCCATCCAGATGGTGGAATATGCCCCGGGGTCCCCACTGCACAGCACCCCCCCCCCCTCCCCCCGCACCCTATGCCGTTAGCCGCTCTGTGCCCCTGCAGCCGCGATCCGGGCCATGGGGGCCTCCGGTGCTGGCAGGATTGCGGTCTGCAGGGGTGGACATGGGCAATGGCATTCTGAGCCATCAGATAGATGACTCATTGCCTTGGTGACTGCACATCATGGCTTCCGTGTCCCAGCCATGACATTCTGCAGGTGTAGGACTTAATAAAGCTGTTTTGGACTTTAAGAGGTGCTTAAACTCTGCTTCACTCTTTGCAGTTCCCCTTTCGCCTGCAGGTGGTTGGGCCCATTCTGACAACCCCTTACCTTGGCCTGTGACCTGGAGAAGGACTTGGGAAACAAGTTGAAGGGTAGGTGGCTCGTGATGAACCGAGGACTCTTATGGTCCGTCTGCAACTTCTTTGCTTTGTCTGCCACTTCCAGCCAGGGTATCCGCTCCCAGCTGGGGACTGTCCAGCTCCAATGCGGGTCGCCATCTGTGCGGATCAGGCTCAGAATCTCTGTCATCCAGAATGTACCTTTCAAAAAATAAAATACACCCCCCCCCCATCAGAAACCCATTTGTTGCACAGAGTCCAGGAGCTAGCTGACCTTTTAATTTTGATTCCACCTCTGCCACCAATGCTCTGTGCAACCCTGAGCAAACCACCTCCAAACTGGGACTAAGGCCTTTCTAGCTTACCTAACACACACACACCCCTTACCAACACCGTCTTACCTGACTTAGGATAGGTGACATTGAAAACATCATCATCCAGGACCTGGAACTCATCTTCCACAAAGGAGAGCATTTCTACCCTGTGCACCGATGGGATAATGCACATCCCCTTATAACAGTAATTCTCTGTGGTCATTGTATATCTGTAGGGGAAAAAAAAGAGAAGAGAGGTTACAGAAACATACAGTCCTCCTGCAGAGTTCCTGCTGTCTCATGGAAGGATGCGTTATAGGCCAAAGAAGCACACCAACCTGCAGCGAACGTAGAGACACAAAGAAGCAGCTCTTATAATACACCTTGGAGTATAAACAAAGCGTTTTTATTGAGGAGGTCAACACTACACGTGTTTCAGCATACAGCTTTCTTTAGGAGTCAGGTAAAAAGAAATAAATAATAACACAATAAATAATATCACGTTAAAAGTCAAAACCTTCATAGATGTAGAGGGGACACAAGAAGAAGAACCGCCATAAAATTCAGATGAAAAAAAAGTCTAAAAAACAATTCATATTTATGTGTACATAAAGTAAAATTGAACATACGAACAAAAATATACAAAATAACAGATAAAACAATTAAAATGAATATAATGAAAATATCTTAAATACAACCACTGAAAACAATAAAAATCTGTGTAAGAGGCATGTTCTGGTGTTATAGGAACAGTCTGTCCTCCTGTAGAGTCCTTGCTGTTACAGGAACACTCTGCCCTCTTGTACGTTCCCTGCTGTCTCATGGTGGGAGGTGGCACAGGGGGAGATTGAAGAGAAGAGAGGGGAAGGTCACAACCACTTATGGAATGGTCACCCATCAGGTAGATGAATTATACTCAGGGACTGCATCTCATGCCTGGGTCCAGAACAGGAGCTCGGGTCAGTGAGTACAGAAGTGTCAGAGAATGGGGTAATCCCTTATTACCTGCCAACAACACTTAAAGGGGCCGATTTACCAAAGGAGCGCCCACCTCACTGATAGCAGGCCTAAACTGAACAGAAAGTGGCAGCGTTTTTTTCCTCAATGCTGTGATTTGGAAGTCTGATCACAGCCACGTTCAAAGAACCATTTTAAAAAGCCCCGAATTTATACACGTCTGATGTGGTCACATCCATTACAGGGTGTGTCAGAGATGTGTCTGGGACATTTAAAAAAAGAAAGACACGTGCGCACAATTTCAGTTCACCGACAAACGTGTAAAAATGCCGGCAGACACACGCATAGCCAAATGAAAATTCTTCATTTCAGCAATGTAAGAACCTTATGGAGGACAAGATTATACCCTCTCACTTCCTCGTTGATTTTTGCTCCTTCAAAACACAATGCCAGTAAATAGAGGGGCCTTTATCCTGGCTGTGGCGCTGCCAGGGCCGGCCCCAGAGTTGGTTCAAGGTGTTGGCGCCCTAGGCAGACTTTAAACTTTACGCACAACCCTTCCCCCCCGGCTGTCAAAATCTATTGTTTATATTTGAATACCCTACTCTTTGCCGCCCCCCAGATTGCCGCCCTAGGCAACCGCCTGGTTTGCCTAATGGTTGGGACAGCCCTGGGGCTGCTCCACAACTCCTTTTCCAAAATGGCAGGCTGGGACGTGTATGCAGTGCCAGGCAGACGTGCACTCCCACGTTTTTAGAATTGGTTGGTTTTCTGCATGTGTCTGGACGCTTGCTCTACATGGTCCCTTTCTCTATCATGACACATTTATCTTTTTTGGGAGGAGGGGAACGGGTCCATTTTACATCGCACTTACACGTGCCTGCTTTCACTGCCGTTTGTTCCATGGCATTTCGGACGGTTTGACTTGGACATCTCAAATTTTGCCTACATGGCCTATTTAAAATGCGCCTTCACATGTCTATAACTTCTAAGAGAATTTAAACACTAGCGCCAGCATTTAAATTAAACAACTCACTTCTGCCGCAGAATAATTTGCCAGAATTCTAGGCAAATTACGACCTATTCAATCAATCTTCCCCATAAAAGTGCATGTCCGTGCTAGAATCAAACCATATAAAGTTACAAAGAATAAAATCAAAGCCTTAATCCTAGAGTCAGAAATTATGAAATTATGTGGGAGTGAAAGAACTTTGTGTGTAGCAGCTGTGTCCTATCTGCGACTCTTCCAGTGCATTGATTGACATATTTTCCAGAGCTCTCTTCATCTGGTCCCATCAAGTTGGCGAAGCTTCAATGTTTGCAGATCGATGCTCACTCTTACCATAGGGCTATTGATCCCTTCTAAAAAGTCTAACAGATTGCTAAGGCAAGACTTCCCTCTGGTAAGTCCATGTTGGCTCTCCATGTCTAGCCATTTGACCAGTAATTATGGTCTTAAAATAGTTGCTTTTTTGCCCTGCACCAAGCTGAACTTTCCTAGACCATTCTCGGAGCTCTTTTTGAAAATTAGCATTCCTTTGGCTACCCTCTTAATTGTGATTGTGCACCTGCGAAATAACGAGAAAGAAAAACCATCGCAGCAGAAAAGAACATAATTAAAGGGTTGGTTAAAAAGAACCAAGCACTAGCTATATACGCCAGGCATTGTCAACCTGTCCCCAAGGCACACCCAACCAGTCAGATAGGTTTGCATACCTCCATGCACACAGATTTGCAGCCTTCGTACACACAGATGCAAGACTGCTTCTCAGATGTCTCCCATTGGCTCATAGCAAACAACCTTTCAATCAATTACAAGAAGATAGAAGCACTATTTATTACCAAATATTCTTCATCCCCCCCATCCACGATAACATTAAATAATATACAGATAAATGTCTGCTCAGAAACAAAATACCTCGGAATTATTGACCAGCAGTTAACCATCAAGGAACAGATTACAGCACCAATGAAAACAATATTCTTCAAAACAAAAACCCTACGACGACTACACCCACTTCTCGAGCCAACAGACGTCTGCGCGACCCTCCAAGCATTCACTCTCCCCCACATAAATTATTGCCACAAGCTGCCCACCTCCCACTTCAAACTGTTCTACACACTGCGGCAGGCTCAATTCAGGGAGCTTCTAAACATATCCTCAAACAGCTCCACTGGTTGACCCTTCCAGACAGTATCAAATACAAATCTTTACTCTTAACTCACAAATCACTACACTCCCTCCCAGCAACCCACCTTCAATTCCTATTGCAATTCCTATTCAAAGATAAAGTCCAGCCAAGAAATCTGCCTTCGAGCATTTATAGTTTTCTGTTTGTACACAATTCTCTGTTTAATGTTATATGTAAATTTTTGTTATATGTATGCAAAGTTCTTTTCCACTGTAAACCACTTTGACCCGGTGAAAAGCGGTATATAAGTCTAGCTAGATGAAGTAAATAAATAAATTTCTCTCACGCCTATTCATTGTGGGAATCCTGAAAGCCCAACTGGCTGGATGTGCCCCAAGGACTGGGTTGAGAATTCCTAATCTAGGCTTTGAGATGATCCTGTAGCAAAGACTGAGCGGTATGTTTACCAAGTTTAAGTTCCAATGTAAACCGCTTTGACTAAAATGATAAAGCGGTGTAAAAAAACCCTGTTTAATAAAATAAAGAAATGTTTACAAAACAGTGGTAGCGGCCTCCATGCGATATCGGAGCCACAGCCCCATTGAATTCAACGGGGCTGCGGTTCCGATAGTGCACAGAAGCCGCTACCGCTGTTTAGTAATCATACCCCTAAATTTCAGCTACATGGCAAATTAACTTCATTGAAAGGGCATGAGTGGACATTGAAAGGGCATGAGACTGTCCCTGGGGAACATCCCACTATGAGACAGCATGGACAGCAGGGCTGAATGTTCCTCTAACAGCAAGGCCAGTGTTAGACATGCAGGGCTCAGGTTAGAAACTGGCAAGAGGGGGCACAAGGCACTTGCCCTGTTTGCTGCCCTCTAACGCCAGCCCCCTCTACATGAGGACAGAGTGTCCTTTCAGCACACCCTGCGTGAGAGAGCAGGAAGTGGACAGGAGGACTGAGTATTGCTGTAACCTCTCTTGGATTTTGAAATCGACGTATGAATAAAACATGGAAAAGAGCCAATGGTGAATGCCAAGATGGCAATGCAGAACGATGGAGTCTAAAAATAAGAAAACATAAAAATTAAGGCGAGGCCTTTGGAGTAATTTAAGAGCTTACCAGTGATACCTGGGTGACGACCTTATCACTCTGGATCCTCTTACCTCCCTTCACCGTCACACTAAAAACAATTAAAAAAAAAAAAACACACCTCAAACCTTCTCCTCATAAGCTTTCGGTCAACACCTTGATGAATAATTTCCCTAAATTTTCTGTTTCTAAATCTCCTCACTTATGCATAGCCCCGTTCAGCCTCCCATAATTTATATCAAACTCTTTCAGGGTCATTACAAGCAGGGGTGGCTCAAGGCAATCTGCTGCCTGAGGCGAAGGATGAGATGGCGCCCCACCCCGCCTCCGTAGAGGTGGGCAGAGCTTTTTCAGAGCTCCAATCAGGGACTGAACCAAACCAAAAAGCCGATTAGATTATATGGAGGAAATCCAAGATGCTTGCACACCAAGGAACTAAAAGAGAGCGAGAACCAACAGCACATTTTATAAAACCAAATTCTAACTCATTTTTATTTTGTTGTTATAAACTACGTTATGGTTCTTGCTTTTTCTTTTTCAACATATATTTTGCATCCACAGTGGGTGCAGAACAGAACCAGGACATTCATCCATAGAACTCAATATCTTAAAAAAAATCTGATTCTGATCATCTCACTAACAACAAACATTCTCCAGTACCAGGCATATTGTGAACAAATACAAAGCCCTACAACAAAGCACATCTACTATACCATATCAGCACCAACTTCCAAAACTCGCATAAGGAGCCCATGTAAAAAAGGTCACTGTAAATACTTCAGTGGGACCTGGAACATCCCTACACCTACAGTATTTGAAAAGCTGAACAAGTCAAATTAATACAGTACACTATAGATCCTTATGTACAAACTCCATGTTAACAGAACACCTGACCTCAGTCACACACACACGATATCGACCCTCACCAAGTACAGAAGAAGTAACCACAATCTAAAGTAAAAATAAAAATATGTAGACATTTAAACTGAAACCCCAAGAAGCGAGACTCTGCATGCAGTGCAACATCAGATAAATAAGAGATGCAGTTACCCCAGTACTGTGTAAAATATAAAGATAGCACAAAGTCCAATCACTAAAATTAAATAAAATTATTTTTCTACCTTTGTTGTCTGACCATTTTTTCTTCTCTGATCATGCTGGTCCCGATCTGAGGCTTCTGCTTTCCTGTCTTCTCTTAGCTCTCTTTCTGTGGTCTATGGTCCATCTGCCATTTCTTATCTCTTTTGTTTTCTTCACTTCCTTCCATCAGCCCATTTCTAGTTCCAGTAACACTCCCCAGTATCGACCCCCTTTCCAGTCCTCCCCTCTCAGTACCCTCCAATGTCAATCGCCTTGCATTCCCATGACTGCCACTGGTGTCCATTCCCTTCCATTCCCCCTCCTTCCCCACTGTCCAGCCCCTTCTAGTCTAAATACCATCCCAGGTATCAGCTCACGTCCACTCTCAGTGTCGTCCCCCCCAGTCAGCTCCCTTCCAGTCGCCCTACCCTCTGTCCATCCCCCTTCCAGTGCCATTTGCACGTCAGCTTCCTTCCAGCCTCCTCCCCATTACCCAGCCACCTACCACTCCCATCCCCAAGTGTCAGCTCCCTTCCATTCCCCCTTCAGTACATCCCAGGTGTCAGCTCCATTCCAGCCCCCTCCTTCCCCCGCCATATCAGCTCCTTTCCAGCCCCCTCAATCCCCTGTGTCAGCTCCCTTCCTGCCCCCTCCTTCCGCTGGCAGACCCTCTCAGTATCTGCTATCTTCCAGTCCTATTCTCCCATCCCACTGCATCAGCCCATTTGTACCCCTAGCCCCTAGTTTTCTTCCAGGGCCAGCAGCACTTTCCTCCCCTTACCTATTAGCCCATTTCCAGTCCTAGCCTATTTCCAGTCCTATCTCCCTTATCAGCCCACTCCAGTCCTAGCCCCCCATCAGCCCATTACCAGTCCTAGCCCCCAATCAGTCCATTACCAGTCCTAGCCCCCCAATCAGCCCATTACCAGTCCTAGCCCCCCCTCCCGATCAGCCTATTTCCATTCTTAACTCCGCATCATACCATTTCCAGTTCTATCCCTCCCGATAGCCCATTACCGGTCCTAGCCCCCACTCCTGATCAGCCCATTTCCAGTTCTAACTCCCCCCATCAGCCCATTTCCAGCCTAACCCCGTCCCGATCAGCCCATTTCCAGTTTTAACCCCCCCCCCCGATCAGCCCATTTCCAGTCCTAGCCCCCCTCCCGATCATCCCATGTCCAGTTCTAACCCCACCATTAGCCCATTTCCAGTCCTAGCCCCCCATCAGTCCATTTCCAGTCCTAGCCCTCCCCCATCAACCCATTACAGTGCTACCCCCCAGCACAGCCCGACTTTCAAAGGAAAATTTTAAAAAAAACGATCAGAGCAGCTGCTGCCGCCACGACAGCAGCAGAATGAAGAGCCCCGCGGCACCCTGCTTCCCCGGCAGAGCTCTCCTTTCAGCACTGGCTGCTTTTCAGAGCCGCGAAGGGAGAGTTTTCCTTTCCCGCGGCTCTGTTAGTTGAGCCCACCGGCGCTGATGGGAAACAGGAAATGCCTGTTTCTCATCAGCGCTGTCGGGCTCAGCTTTAACAGAGCCCGCAGAACATGCTCCGTGGGATCAGAATCCTGGCTGACTCTGTGCGTCCGGTTCCCTGGACATTCAGAACAGAATTGGGCCCTTTGAATATTATTTTATCTTTCAATTCTTTTTAATTATCATTTTAAATTAAAAACCGCTTTGACAAACCTTGAAAAGCGGTTCAGCAAATGCTAAGAAGAAATAAATAACTGATCGTTTATAATTATTCTTCCAAACCAAAGCTAACACGTTTGTGACTTTTTGGAGTGTTTGCAGGGGTGTGATAAACCTGCAGAATTTCTAAAATGCTTCGCTATTTCCCACCATATTCAGAGCAGGTGCGCATTTCTGCGCACTATCAGGGCTGGATTCGGCTGTCTATTTTATAAAAGATCAAAAAGCCCTGAAGACTTGCACAAAATTATTGTAAAAATTCTAGCACATTTTTAACGAAGGACCATCAAATTAAATTAAATGGAGAGAACGTTATGGAAAGCAATCAACAGCCATGCTCCTCCAACATATCTTCCTCAGCCTCTCAATGGTCTTGTCATATACATCGTTCACACAGAAAATCATGCAAAATGTAAAAGTTAAAGTTACATACATCTCATAAATGCAAATATTTATTTTCCATAATATATGATTATCTTTTAGTTCATATTCAAACAGAGCATCTTGGGTGCACGTCCGTATATACTCTTACCTTCCATAAAGGAGGATCCGACCCGATGTCGTGTTTCGCCTTCCTACATCAGCGATCTGCTCTCCAACTACATAATTCCCATTTCTTCAAGGACCGTTGAGAGACAGGCAATGATATCTTGTGGCCCTGTTTACTAAAGGTCCTCTCCCATTTTTTGTCTATGGGAAAAATGCTTAGTAAACAGGGCCCTTAGAGAGGCACAGCTGCTGTTTTCATCCATGAATGTAATTTGATGGACCTTGGTCTGACCCAGTATGGCATATTGAGGCAGCCATGAGGTTTAGCTGTAGGTAGCCCTTCCCCCAAGCCATGCGGCAAGCCATGAGGTTTAGCTGTAGGTAGCCCTTCCCCCAAGCCATGCGGCAAGCCATGAGGCTTTTACATAAAGTAATCAGCCTGCTATTTCAGTGGACACCCTTCCCCCACTTCAGGTCTGAGCACAATATCCCCTAGCCCAGAAACCACACCGGTTTGAACAGGTCACCCAGGTACCTTCCCCTAGGGTCTGCTGATTGGTGGGCAGGAAATACCTGTGGCAAATGGGATTGTAGAATGAGTTTAAAACTGTACTGTATATAAGGCATTGTAGGCTGCCCCTCGGGGCTCAGACTTTTTTTGTTGGAGGGAACCGGCTCTCTGTCTGATCCTGTGTGCACATTAAAGATCCTGTTTGCATTCCAGCCTGTCTGTGAGTTTTCCTTCTGTGGGTGAGTGATTGAATAAGAGCTTTTCACAGCATTTGCTATAACAATATCTTATGTTCTTATGTGTTAAAGGTTTTTAACAATTCTGTGCAAGAGTCTTTTGGAGTTCTTGATCAGATTGAATCTCTTGGATTATTGGGGTTTTCTAGTTTATGTTTGATATGTTATGAAGGCGATATAGTCGTCTACCTTGCCTTCATCAAAGACACAGGAAATAAGCACCTTTTTTGACATTTTACCTAGGTGCCCTGCTAAAAATACAGACCCAAAAAGTTACTTTTATTATGGGCTTTCTAACTTATACAACAAAGTGCCTAAGTTGCTCCACTTTCCAAAGGATGAGCCTACTTCCCTTTGAAAAATCATCCCACGGAAACTTCCCACACACTACTTAGTGCTCAAAATTTCCAGGCTTGTTTAACACACATTTGCACATTATTTTATCAAATAAGTCTTCGCTCAGGCTGAATGTACAGACATTTATCCCCAGATGGTCACAGCTATTTTACAAGAAACCATTTATGTGCATAAATGGCTTTTACATTTATCTCCTGGAAGAAAAAAAAACATTTGGTTGACTCTGAGCCCACATTTCCTGACCCTCATTACCCCCCCCCCCCCCCCGGCTCTTTCTTGTTCCTCTTTTATAGAGTGCTAGTGGGCCAGAGCTTTGATTTCCTGCAACTTTTTCTAATTCATCAAATTGGTCGCTGTCCACCAATTAACCCACTGGTTGAGAGACTTCTAATTTCTGAAACCTTGTATTCCAAACACAATTATTTGTTTTGCCTGTCTGTCTTGACTAGCGTGTAAGATACCGAAAGCAGGGTTTTTCCTTATGTCTATCTGCACAGCACTGGGTATGCCTTATAGCACTATACAAATATGTAGTAATAGATCTTTTAGGCTAATGGAGGCTCACTCCTACTCCTCGTCCCCCTGGGTTTTCTCTGGTAGATCTGCAAGGCTGGTATCTGTCAATCAGCCACTGCTAGGTTCAGCATAGGACAGTTTTATTGTGCCAATCTATTCGATTTTTTTGAAGGAGTTAGTAACTATGTAGATAAAAGCGAGTTGATTGATATAGTGCATCTGGATTTTCAGAAAATAGTACATAAAGGCCTTCATGAGAAATTCTTCAGGAAATTTAAGTCATGAGATAAGAGACAAGGTCCTGTTGTGGATTGCAAACTGGCTAAAAGTCAGGAAACAGAGAACAGTACGAAAAGGATTGTTTACTACATGAAAGGGTCAGTAATGGAGCAACCTAAAGGTCTGTGCTGGAAACCTATTCGAAATTAGCTGAAAATGAGAGTGATGAGCGAGGGGATCAAATTTGGAAATGGCACAAAAATATGCAAAGTCATTCAAATGACCGATATTACAAGGATTTGAAGAAGGACCAAGACTCTCACAAAAATATTTAACCCAACTGCTTGCTAATTTAGCCAACATCTCATGAGTACAACCTTTTTTGAAATGCATCTAAAAGTTATAAAAAGGGGAAAAGACCTCTTTGAATAAGCCAAAATGTAAAGTTCCTCACAAGGGCTTCAAAGGTGGCTTGTATAGTTCTTTATCCTCACCAGTCAGAAAAACCCCTTATGACAATCTTTTTATTAATAATTAAGATTCTAATTGTCTAATGTTTTAAATAATTTCAAAACCTGAACCATTTAAAAATCATATATTCATTCCATTGGTTGATTAAAAAATAAAGTGTTTTCAACCAAAAAGCAATGTATTACAAAAAATGTCTCTTTCATAGACTTAAAATAGTTCCCATGCCCTCAGTAAGTATTTAATTTTCATGAGATCAAGCAGTTATTTTATCCCTTTTATTTTTTAAAGTGCCATCAAGTCACTGCTGACCCAGCAGCCCCTGGGTTTTCTTGGCAAGGTATCACCGGAAGTAGATTGCCAGGCCTTTTCTTCCGAAGTAATGGAGGGTAAAGTGTCTTGCCCAGGATCACAAGGAGTTACTAGGCTACTCCTTCACTTCCTATGTTATCCCTTATGGAAACAAAAGTCACTTTCATTCCTCCAAATGGTGAAAAATCACTTCATACCAGCAACATCAAATCCCAAAAGACTTTTAAACTCACAACTACGTCTCACCTTCACCGATCTTCAATATTCATGGTATTCTTTTAGCAATTAATGATCTCAACAACTATATATTTTTAATCTTCTTAAATGCCCATACATAACCCTCTCTATCAAATAATTTCACTCTCAACCCTGTTCAGCTGAATGTGCACTCCCTTCTCTCCAGGCAAAATGTTTTCAGACTTAGTAGTTTTACCCAAGGACAGCAAATAGTGCCTGACCTGTAAGGAACAGCTGTACCTCTGCCAAGAAAGTTAGATAAAAATGCAAAAGATAAAAATCCTCACATCCCACCACTCCCTAGGCCTAGTCCCCCATCCCCTGTCCCTTCTCACCCTTCCCCAGAGAGCTTAGCCAGCGTTGGTGGCTGTTTTGTGATTTCTCACTGCCCGGTCATCTTTCTTGTCATGCACCCCGAACAAATACATTTAAAGTCCTAAATCTCCGCAACTTATCACCATCTTCCCCTACCAGGAGGATGACAGATAGTTTAGTGGCCCCAACTAGGCGAAAAAAAGACCATTTTAGTCCCACCTCCTACCTCCCGCAAGTTTCTGTGTCTCTCTTGCTGGGTCTGGGCTCTTCAGTTTGGAAAGGGGGGCAGGGCACACATGGCCTGCTGCAGCCCCACTGTGCAGCCGCTGATTCCAGCAGCAGGGTTGACTAAGCTCGGTGGCAGGCCATGTGATTGGGGGGGGGGGGGGACAAAGAGCAAGCATTCAAAGCCAAAGAATAAATTCTGACAGCCGGGGGTGGGGGGGGGGGGGGTATTATAGTGCTTAAGGAATACCTAGGGTACCAATACCTTGAAGCAGCTCTGGGGCGGTCCTTGTTTGTATGTAGGTCAGTGTATGTGGAGGTCATTATAGGATATATCGCTCCCTTGCAACCATTCTATTTCACCTAACCCCATGATCCCCCCACCCCCCTCATACTGTCCCCATCTTCATCTCCCTCCCCCCACTTCTTCTACACTCCACTCTCATACTTTCCTAGCTGCTCAAACCACTGACTCTCTCTCCCAATTCTCCCCCTTTCTCAACCCTCCTGTCATTCAACCCCCTGCTCTCTTCCCCTTCCTCGTGTTCTCTCTTCATGTCCTACACTTATGGTCCAACCTCTCTGGCAGCACCTATGAACCCATTGCTAACGACACCCCTGCCTACTATCACGCCGCCCGCTCCCTAACCTTGAGGGTTAAGGAGGGGTTGCCTTGTGATGCCCTTGAGGCAGTTAGTTGTAGTTGTGTTATTGTGCTTCGAGCAGTAAGGCAGGCAAAGAGAAATTTATTTTTCATGAGGTTTATTTTTCATGAGGCTTACTTTGCCATTGTGCAGTTCAAAAAGGCTACAGACGGTGCAGAAGTATAAACCAAAAACAAGATTAACTGAAACTTGCCAAACAGGCTTGTAATGCTGTATTATTTCACATTCACTTCATGTGGTTCAAACATACAGGATGCAACAGAAAAGTTCCTTTAACAGTAGTGCTCTGGTTCTACCAATCCCTGGTACATTAATTCATTCACCTCCCACAAGCTTTCTTGTGTAGGTCAAGTTAAGTGCCACTGCTATATTTCTTCATATACCAAAAAATCCTTTTCCCTTAATTGCCTCTGTCAATTAAGCAGGTAGAGCAGTCCATTAATATATCTTCATCAGGGTAAAGCAGAGAATTAGAAACAGGCGTTTCTTCATTACAGCCAGTAAGTGGTTCTGGAATACTGTAGTTAAAACTTGCCTTCCGTTCTAAATACTCTTGGAATTCTTTGAGAAGTGATTCAGCTGGTGACTTCCCTTCACTTAGCTATCTTCGCTTCCCCTCGGTGAGCAAATGTTGGCTGAGCCTCTCTATCTCAGGCTGCTTATCAGGTTTGTTTGTATCAGGAAAACAAACATTTGCTGTGCTTCCGTTATCTCCCCACCTTTCTCTACACGTGGGTGCTGTGCATAAAAACTTAGCAGTGCTAGGAGGGTACTTAAAAGCATTTACGTCAGCCCTTTCTTGGCTAGGTGTTTCAGCTAGCTTAAAGGAATAATTAGTGTTATTCAAAGCTTCTCCCTGCTGACAACAGCTGCCACCATTTTGTCTGACTTGGCTTTTAAAACTAGTACACAATCTTTCTGGCTTTAGAGCATAAACCTCTCCCCCATTGGGTACCTTATACAGAAGTTTTTCCTTTGGAGAATTCTTTGTCCTTCTGCCTTTATTCCATAGCTCTGCCTGGTCCTGTAGCCTTGGATCTCTCAGCGTTCCGAAAGAGTTCTGCCTCCAGCAGTTTCTTTCCTCATCTGAATCTTCCACCACGCTACCTGCCAGCTGCAGACTATTAGAGGAATTACCACAGCAAGGATACTTCCTTTCAGCCTTTCCTTCTGAAGCACTTGTTTCTCCCTCTGGGAATTCTCTTAGCCTCTGTTGCTCTCTTGGCTCCTGCCCTCTTAGCTTCTCTCGGTCCTGCTCTTGCTCCCGGTTCTGTTTGTCATGCCTCCTCCTCTCTCTTCCTGGTTTCTGAGTATTTAACCAGGTGCTTCTAGCCTGCACTGCCCGCCTCCCCTTGGGGCGTGCCCAATCAAAAGCTTTCCTACTCTCCTCCCTCGAGGTGAGCTGTTCTGCTTGACTGAATCTGGGGGGGTTTTTTCTGCAAAGAAATTCCTGCTTTCTCCTGCAGTACCGGCTTCTACCACCGGATGCTCATTTGTGTCCATTGGTTCCTGGGGAGCTACTGTGTCACACTACTCTAGTGGGTCTGTGCCGGCACCATAAATTCATTAAAAACCTGCAGCAGACTCTTCTAGCATGCTGATCTCATAAATTAGGACTAACATCACCAGGTGTTTTAAAGAAGCTCAGAGCAAATGGGCAAACTGCTACAGCTCCTTCGCCTTTGCCACCAAGTGGGGTGCCGCTGTTTGGAGAATGCTGAGTGACGGCGAACTACAGAGAGAACAGAGCTCAGGACCAGATCATAGTATCAGTGAGTTTATGATCACAAGACTGAAAGGAAACATTAAACTATCCAGGAATGTAAGAGATGAGAACATAAGGTTTACCTTATTGGATCAGATCAAAGGTCCATGAAGCCCAATATCCTGTTTCCAGCAGTGGCAAATCCAGGTAACAGTATCTGTCAGGTTTCCAAAAGATAGATAGATTCCATGTTCCTTGTCCTGTGGTAAGCAGTGGATTTCTCCGGTCCACTTTAATAATGGATTTTGGACTTTTCCTGCAGAACCTCATTGAAACCTCTTTTAAATCCAGCTACATTAACAGATTTTATGATGTCCACTGATAACCATTTCTAGAGTTTGATTACGCATTGAGTGAAAAAATATTTTCTCCAATTAATCTTCATTGCAAGCCCCCTAGTCTTTCTACTTTTTGAATGAGTAAATAACTGATCTACATTTATCCATTGCACTCCATTCGTTATTTTATAGACCTCTGTCATATCTCCCCTCTGCCATCTCATTTCCAAGTTGAAAAGCTCTAACCTAATAAATCTTTCCTCTTAGGTTAGTCCAGGAACAAGATATCACCTTCCATTTTTTTGTTGTCCCATGTTCCACTTTATAATCTCAGATGGTTAATTGCAACCAGGACAGCGTCTTTTAAAGCCAATAATAAAGCCGGCCTCCGCCTCCTGTGGCACACTCCCAGCAGAGTTTCTCATTTCTAAAATCTTTCAGCTGCAGGTAAAAATGTTCCAAACGGACTGTGGGAAATGGCTAAGCAGATGGAAAGCATGATTCATGTCAGACTTAGTCCTAAAGTGATCCTTTTGTAACTAGGCAGTGGAGAAAAGAAGCGTTCCTTTCCACACAAAAGATAGCTCACTCCAAAGAGAGCAGCAGCAGGGATAAGCATAAGGGGGCACATTTCAGAGAGGACGTGGGGATCAGAATTGAGACGAGGAGGTCACCACGATTACAAAGATGCCGGTATTTTAGCAAAGGCTCTGCTAAAGGTGACATAGGGTGGGGAAAAAACTCAGGAGCTTAGCATCGATTTTCAGCACCAGGCACCTAAATTAGGCTCTTAAATCTAGAGGAGGGGTTCTCAACCCCGTCCTGGGGACACACCTCAGCAGTCAGGTTTTCAGGATAACCACAGTGCTGCAGATCTCTCCCTGATCTAGATAAATGAATGGCAGGCCTAAATTCATGAGCATAGGGGCCGATATTCAGAGGTGGCGGTTAAGCATTTTTAAAGCACCTCGGCGGTGCCACTTTAGCAAACTGGATATTGTCGTGCCCTCTCTGGCCAAGCGGTAGCCACTGGTATTGCAAGGCTCTGGAGGGTGGTAGTTGTGCCTTCACTGATATAAACCACAAAACACTTCTTTCCAAATTAAAGGTTTTATTCCCCGTCCCTTGAGGGTACTTTTATCTCCAGGAACATAAATCAAATGCCTTGCTTGGACATATAACATAAAGTAACAAAAGCAAACAGAACTTGCTTCCTTCAGCTTTCAAAACAACAAATAAATGAAAAGAACAAAACAGCTTAAATATTTCAATATGGTTCTTTCTCCTGTAGCTGACAGCACAGCTTATATCTGCTTTACTTAGAGAGAGCTGCAGCCTGTTGCTTATAACACTAAAGCTAGGACACAAACTAATTACTTATCTGAGAGAGAACTCAGGTTCAATCAAGGTCAAAGAGCAGTCCATCAATTCTGGCATATCATTTTCTTCTGCATTTTGATATTCCATTAACTCCGGCTGACTGGAAGGTTCATTCTGGACCTCAGCAGTAACGTGGGAGAATGGCTGGTTAACCTCGTCAGACAGGACGTTCCTCTCTTCCTTAGAGCTAGTGTCTCTCTGGGAATTACCATGTATTCTAGAGTTGAGCTTTTCAGGGCACTGCCCCTGCTGGTATTTTAGAATATAGCTCAACTCCTGATTTGCTCTGCTAGTGGGATAATTAAGGGAATTTCTCTGCCGGTTCAGGCTTCTCTTTTGTAACCCAGCTGAGCTAGATTGGAGAGCTCGTGACGGAGTTTCACAGGGAGCTGTGAGCTTACAATGACTACAAAACACTTCAGCTTTATCTGGTAAGTAAAACCTTTTTCTTCTAGGGTTTTTAAAACCAGAAGAAGGGATATTTTCAGCCTCTAGATAGTGGGACCTTGTGTGCCTATTTCCATACCTCCAGGGTTGTCTTCTTTCATATGGCAAATCACTCTTGCATTCACTCTGTGCACTGGAACCTGCAACTGCAGTCTTCTTGCGTCTCTCTGGCTCAAACACACTATCTGGCTGTTGATATCTCTTTGCTTCACTCAGGCCTTCGGTTCCCCTCTGACCTTCACGCTGGCTCTCTAGTTGCTCCCAAGCCTCATTGTCACTCTCTCTTACATTCTCATACCTGCTCCATGCTTCCCAGGGTTTTAGCTGCCTTTGCTGTATTCTCTCAGAGTGTGTCCGTGGCTGCTTCAGCTCCTCTCTCTCTCTGATTGTCTGGGAGCCTATTTTATCCCAGTGTTTCCTTGCTCCACCCCCACCCAGCTGAACCCTGTCAGGTAAAGTGAATTCCCTTCCTTTGCTGGCTGGGTGTGTCCTCATTGGGCTTTTGCACGTGTTTCTAGGTTGCTCACGGTAACCATCTGACATTTCCTTGTTTACCCTGTCACTTTTTCTGTGCTCCTTTATGCTGAACTGCATTTTCTCGGGTTGTTCGGGGTCTGCACTGTTACAATATTCAGCGTTGCTCTCTGGTCAGTAGCGATATCAGGCCGTGAAATGGATAGTGAAAACTGGTTAAAGTTAGGATAACCCTTGACCTGTCACAGATTTAGCAGACTTTGCTGGTGCGGTGTGTTCCTGTATATAGTGGTCCTCAAACTGGATTGGTGGAATTAAGGCAGGGAAATAGAATTTTGGCAGGAAGATTTGTTGGAGAGGAGGCAGGCTGGTTGGCCACGCCTTTGTGCCTACAGCGGGTCATATGCTTCAGTAGACATGGCCCGCCACTTCTGATTCCCCTCCAACGCAACTTCCTGTTAGAGGCGGGTCAGAATGGCACCAAAGCAGCGGCACAAAGCCACCACCTTTAGACTGCCACCATGGCTAAAAGACAGAAACAGTGGTGGCAGCGGCTTGGCATATGGGGGTCCCGACTGGGCTTCCTACCTGAGGCCTGGAGAGGGGAAAAGTGCACGTTGAATGCCGAAAGGTGGTGCACTTCCAGAGATTGTCACAAGTCTTTCTATCAAAATTCAAAATGTCCCACCTTCCGGCATTTAACTTGCAGCTTCCCGGGACAGAGCATTGGGAATGGGCAGGGTTAGAGGAGGGACTAAGATCTGAAAGAGTGAAGGAGTGAAAGGAAGGGGGAAGGAGAGAGCGTAAAGTTAGTTGGGAGGGGAGAGGGAGACTGGACTGCTCGATGAAGGGAAGGAAAGAGACACACATGCACATGAAAGTACCCGCCCACAATGAGACACACGCATGTGCACCTGCCGACACCCCATGATATAGACACACACATGCTTTCCTCTGTTACTCGCTATGACAATGCATGCATGTTCACCCCGACACCTCCCTTTGAAACACATACGCACATGTATGCACTCACCTGCCACCTTGCATGACACATCCCCAATAATACTCCATGATGTACACACAAATACATGCACCCCCAATATACCCCATAAGACACAGACACATGCAGCCCCCAACACCCCACATGTCCATACACACACACAGATGCACCCTCCCAATACCCCCTATCACACACACACATCACCTGACTCCCCCATGACACACATGGACACACAAATCACCTGACACCCCCTTAATACACAGACATGTACCCCTCCCCCCCCACCCCTGCACCTGATTCGCCAAATGGGAAAAACGTGCCATTGCATCACAATGCAAGTGTACACCATTCCGTTTGTACGGTATTCCAGCAAGACACCAACATGTGCCTTCCATTTGGCAGAAGGTCATATTATCTGGGTCCTTGCTCCATAGGAATCTCTCCTCTTCGTCGATGCACCCAGGGGATGTGCCCACTTGCAAGTCTGACATTAGTAAGATGTGGCTGTAGTATTGGAGAGAACTATAAGAAGCAGTGAAAGGAGGGGGATAAGGGGCTTCCTCCACCAGAGTCCAGGAATGTCAGTGGTGGATGGAGTGGGCTACCACCCTTGGAGTCCAAAAGGAGGAGATGCAGGCCTTCACAGAAGCCAGGAAAGAAGGATCAAATCAGTTCCCTTTAGAGGCAGCTACAGGAGTCTAGAAGAAGGAATTTTCCCCAGGAGTCTACCAGACAAGGAGGAAGTAAGGGTAGAGAACACTAGTCAACAAATTTTTACAAAAGTCATGTTACTGAAATAAAAATAGTCATTTCTTATCAATTTTTATATGCTGAACACAAATATGACAGTGAAATTGCAATATTGGCTCTAGGTTTTTTGTAATCTACAAGAATTAATGTTTAGATCACGAAATGCATGTCAATAGTAAATATAATAGGCCTTAGGTTAATACCTGTAAAAAACCAAGTCATAGACTACTTCTTAGATTTTTTCGCCTGTCTCTTGTACAGCTGTTCGGGAGCTTCTCTGGGGAGTGTCCAGCAGTAGTCAGCCAGCATTGTAGTGGACCATTTTCCCTGGTATCTTTGCTCCATCGTTGCGATATCCTGGTGAAAACGCTCGACCATACCACAGTTGTCAGGAATGAAATTGAGATGGGAATCAAGGAAATGGATCTCTAGAGACATATTGCAGCCAAGTTTCTGATACTGCATCAGCATGTCTTCTACTAGTTCCTTGTAGCTTTCTGCCCTAACATTCCCGAGAAAGTTTGTTGACACTAGGCGAAAATCATTCCATGCTTGTTTCGCATCACCCTGCAGCAAGTTGTTGAACCGGTCATCTTTGAGGAGCTCTTGAATCTGAGGACCCACAAAAACTCCCTCTTTAATCTTTGCTTCGCTGAGTCGAGGGAATTTTTCATGCAGGTATCGGAAAGCTGGCGAAGTGCGGTCCATGGCTTTCACGAAGTTTTTCATCAAACCTAGTTTGGTATGAAGGGGTGGTAGCAGGATTTTGTGAGCCTCAACCAGAGCTGGGTGCTGGATATTCTTCTCTCCAACTGTTACATTTTGTCTGCGATTCCATTCCTTCCGCAAGTAGGGCCAATCCCTTGCTCGTCTATCTCACTCACATAAGAAACACATGTATTTTATATATCCCTGCTGCAGTCCCATTAAAAGGACAACTACTTTCAAGTCACCACAGAGGTGCCAGCTGTACTTGTTATAGTTAATGGAAGTCAGTAGATGCTTTAAGTTATCGTATGTCTCTTTCATGTGGACGGCATGCGCTACTGGAATACATGGAAGACGGTTTCCATTGTGCAAAAGCACAGCCTTCAGACTCAGTTTCGAAGAGTCTATAAATAGTCTCCAGTCTTGTGGGTCATGAGTGATTTTTAAGGCATTCATGAGGCTTTCAGTATCGGAACAGAATACCAGATTACTTTCCTCTCCGACTGCGTATAGTACACTGCTGATGTCAGATGGCTTCAGCAGCCATCTGGCAGTAGTATTGCATTGCATCAGAAAATGATGCAATCAACTCTGGATGATGTGTGCATGCTGGTATTATGCAATGTGATGCAATATTACATCATTCAAGGCTTATTTGGGATGTTGTTGATGTCCTACTGGATAAATTTATGCGGTGAAACGTCAAAAATGAACTACATGCAATATCTTCAAAACGAGAGCCAATAAAAATTTGTTAATGTTATATTCGTGTTCAGCTCACCAAGATACTACAAATTAGGGCCTTTTAAAGTCAGTAACGATTTCAGTGTTGACCAGTGGAATCAAGAGAGGAGTGGAGAGAGTCAACAGAAGGGGCACAGTGGTTCTCTGAGGAGTGCATGTGCCCACTGTCTGTTGGGCTAGTAAAATATGCCTTGGAGCAAAGGGTGAGATCTTTGGGTGCATCTCATTATTGGCTCTGAGATACCTCAAAAATACTAACTTTTTTTCATTTGAGACAATCTGATTTCTGTGCTGGACACAGCATGGAAACCATTCTTTTTTCCATCCCCAGTGAAATACATGATTCATTGGATAAAAGTGGCCATCTCGCTCGACCTCTCTTCGGCTTTCGATCTGGTTAGTTACCACCTTCTCCTTTCCCATCTGCAAGCTGCTGGCAGTCACAGCCTTGTCCTACAATGGTTCTAATCTTTCCTCTCTGGTTGCTCTAACACTGTTACCTTTCAGCCTACTACTTCCACTTCCCTCCCACTGACCTGAACTGATCACCAGGGTTCGGTATTAGCCCCCCTATTATTCAACATATTTCTTGCCCCCCTAGCCACTCTCTTCCAGTAACACAGGTTCTCATCTTATTATTATGCTAATGACATTTTGCTATTGTTTCGCATGCATCCGACATCTCTATGGGGAACTCCTGTCTCTCCCAAACTGCCCTGTGGTTGTGCACTAAGCATTTGAAATTGAATCCTTCAAAAACCTGCGCCATCTGGCTCACTGTTTCCTTTGCCTCCCCCTCAGCGTCTCCCTCACTTAATGGGTCTCCCATTTTCTTGGTATCTTTACTTAAATATCTTGGGGTTATTCTCGACAATGGTCTCAACATTTATGAGGGAGGAGTAGCCTAGTGGTTGGGGCAAGGTACTTCAGGCCGGAAGGTCGGTGGTTCAAATCCCACTAGAGGACAGCAACCTTGGGCCGGAAGGACTGGGGTTTCTAGTCCCACAGATGCTCCTTGTGGTCTTGGGCAAGCCACTTAACCCTCCACTGCCCATATTCCCTGTAAGTATTAGTGTATGTGTCTCATATCCCTGCGTGTTAAATGTATCCCCCAATTGTGTTGTGACCGCTTTGATTGAAGGATAAGGCGGTATACAAAACTGTCTAAATAAATAAATATCAGTATCATAGTGAAAAGCTCCTTCTTCGCCCTTCGTCAAATTCGCTCCATCCGTTCTTTCCTTCCTGACTCCGCTATTGCTACTCTGCTTTTGTCCATGGTCATATCCCATCTAGACTACTGCAATGTCATTTATGCCGGTTTCTCAATTATCAGATTAAACGTTTACAAACAGTTCAGAACACAGCTGTCTGAATACTACAACATGCCTCCAAATTTGATCATGTCTCCTCTTTGCTTATCCATTCCCACAGGTGACCCCTTGCCTTTCGGATTCAATAAACACTTCTTACCTTAGTTCACAAACTTTGCACACTGGCACCCCCGCCTATTTGTCCTCATGTTTTATTTCCCGTGCCCCAATGGCTTCTTCGATCAATTCATGGCCGTCGTCTGCACCTCTCCTCCCCTTCAAGTGCCCGTTATGAGACAACCCGGCACTCCACTTTCTATTTCTTGGACCCAGTCTTTGGAATTCATTACTTGTTGATCTTTACTTGAACTATCCTTCCCTAAATCCAAATCCCACCTCCAGACCCATCTATTTCAATTAGTCTTCAATTGATCCCCACAGGCTGCTCGGGATCCTGCCTCCCATCCCCCCATCTCTCTACAACATTGCTGTATATCTCTTTTCATCTTTGCTATTATTTTATTGACGTTCTGTTCCTTTTCTTTCTTTTTAAATTGTTTTTATGTGCACCACTCTGCTGTTACAAAGGGCGATTTTAAAAAACCATTAACCTTGAATTTGACCTGCAGAGACCTCTACACCAGGAGCATCCTGTGCAGTCACTGGAGAGGTGACGTATATGAGAGGTTTTTGTGTAATATTGTGTGACCAGACTAACCTGGAGACATACATAGAGTGAAAAGGAGAAGGATTTCTTTTTGTGGAGTATCCCTGGGCTCATATACACCATTGCACTAGATTTGCACTGAGAAGCACATACCAGTAAAGGCACTGAGGAATGGACTATTTTCTGGGACACTGAGGAATATAGACTCTTGCCCACCTGTTTCAGAGTAATCAAACAAGAGTTGGACGGGGTTGGCAGAGATCTTGCAGAGGAATGACCAGAGGCTACAGAAGAGAGGCGACCCAGGAACCCCAACTGCCTATTGGATCCAACACAAGAGAAATCAACCTAGACCTTTTACTTCTACATACTATTGTTAGGAAATAATGTTTAGTTTAAGTGCCTATACAGGAGGCCTGCACAAGGGAAATCAAAATCCTATATATGTGCCCTTTGTACATTTTGGTGTGGGTATGGAAAAGGAATGTGCTGTGCTAAGCTAAATTGATTGTTCTACTCAGAGATGACTCGTATTTGCATAGTTACTGATAAGCTATAGTGGGCCCCAGAAGATGGGTGGATGACGTATGAATATGTTTCTGATAATGTATAAAATACGGACAATCCCTCCACCCTATAGAATAAACTTGCATACTTTTCCTTCTGCGTGGTCTGTGAGTTTTATTCCCCTGGATTCCAGCCAGCCAGAGCAGCATACCACAGATGAGGGTTCGGGACTTCCCTGGCCTGGAGTGACCAACAAGAAGCAGACCCTTTACAACTATCTTGAGGGGTTTACCTATTAAATGTGTTTTTCCAGGATGAGTCAGCCACACATGGGCCACTTACCCCACCATGGTGTCCACCTCAGTTTATTCTGTCTGCCTAGCTCTGCTCTCCTCTATCTACTTATTTATTAAAATGTACGAATCAAAACTTTCTCCTAATTTTTTTCTCTTATACCTTTCTTCCAATCAGCGAATTTCTTCCACTCTATGGGGTCTATGGCCGCAGACCCTCACCCCTGCCGACTGGCCATGTGCTCAGCCACCACAAATGGATTCTCAAGGGAACCCACACTCGGCTGTGACGGCACACCCGATCATGGCCCCCCTACACTCCGGGTGAGATCCCAGAGGCACAGACCATTCCTCCATGGAAAGAATCTATGGCAGCTGACATCACAAGGCTGACCGTTGAGCCGGACGAAGCCAAGCGTGGACCAGTTTAAGGAGCAGCTCCGCAGGCACACTACTGAGGCACTGAGCTAGCCGGGCACTTGATGTGCCAGAAAAGGCCTCCTTCCCTGGCCTGGTTTATCAGAGAAATCCCACCCCGAAGCGGCTGATGGCCAGGCTTATTGGGAGGACACCCGGTGGCTGATGGCCCGCTGCTCCATTCACTGATAGCCTGTCGAGTCCTGGCAGTGCTCCCCGGCCATACTGCCCCAGCCAAATCAGGATGTTGCCAAGGCCCTGCCCCAAAGCTCAGCTCCACCCACCTTTTACCACTGGATTTTACCATGGCAGTGGGGAATGATGCACTGATGGAAGGATAAACAAGTCCTTGAAATGCTCCATAAGAACATAAGAACATAAGAAATGCCATACTGGGTCAGACCGAGGTCCATCAAGCCCAGTATCCTGTTTCCAACAGTGGCCAATCTAGGTCATACGTACCTAGCAGTTTCCCCAAAAGACACAGGTTCTGCAGTGCTTGTACTAGGTCAAGCATTGATATCCTGGGTCCCTTTTTAATAGTGGTTTATGGACCTTTCCTCCAGGAACTTGTCCAAACCTTTTTTAAACCCAGCTATACTAACAGCCCTTACTACATCCTCCGGTAACAGATTCCAGAGTTTGATTACACGTTGAGTGAAGAAATATTTTCTCTTATTTGTCTTAAATAGTTTACCCTGTAGCTTCATTACATGTCCCCTAGTCCTTCTATATTCTGATAGCGTAAACAATTGATCCACGTTTATCCGTTCCACTCCATTCATTAATTTATAGACCTCTATCATATCTCCCCTCAGCCGTCTCTTTTCCAGGTTAAAGAGCCCTAACCTTTTTAGCCTCTCTTCATAGGAGTAGCCTTCCATCCCCTTCACCAATTTGGTGGCTCTTCTCTGTACTTTTTCTAATAACTCTATGTCCTTTTTAAGATACGGTGACCAGAATTGCACACAATATTCAAGGTGCGGTCGTACCATGGAGCGATACAGAGGCATTATAATATCCTTGTTTTTATTCTCCATCCCTTTCCTTATGATACCTAGCATTCTATTTGCTTTCTTGGCCGCCGCTGCACACTGGGCGGAGGGTTTTAACATGTTATCCACGATGACTCCTAAATCTTTTTCCTGGGTGGTGGTTTCTAATGTGGAGCCTTGCATCGTGTAACTATAGTGTGGGTTGTTCTTTCCTAGGTGCATAACTTTGCACTTGTCCACATTAAATTTCATCTGCCATTTGGATGCCCAGTCTGCCAATTTATCCAGATCCTCCTGCAGTTTTCCACAATCCTCTTGGGTTTTAACAACTTTAAACAGTTTTGTGTCATCTGCAAATTTGATAACCTCACTAGTTATTCCTTTTTCCAGGTCATTTATGAATATGTCAAAAAGTAGCGGACCCAGTACAGATCCCTGGGGTACTCCACTATTCACCTTTTTCCATTGGGAATATTGGCCATTTAGCCCTACCCTCTGCTTTCTATCTTTTAACCAGTTCCCGATCCACAATAGTACACTGCCTCCTATCCCATGACTTTTTAGCTTTGCCAAAAGTCTCTGATGGGGGACCTTGTCAAAAGCTTTCTGAAAGTCCAGATACACTATATCAACCGACTCACCTTTGTCTACCTGTTTATGCACACCTTCAAAAAAACAGATCAGATTAGTAAGACAAGATCTTCCTTGTCTAAAGCCATGTTGGCTGTCTCCCATTAGGCCATGACTATCTACATGCTGTGTAATTTTGTTCTTTATGATGGTTTCTACCATTTTCCCTGGTACTGACGTCAGGCTCACCGGTCTGTAATTTCCCGGGTCACCCCTGGAACCCTTTTTAAAAATTGGTGTTACGTTGGCGACCCTCCAATCTTCAGGTATTACAGATGATTTTAATGAAAGTTCACAGATTACCAATAGCAGGTCTGCAATCTCATATTTCAGTTCTTTCAACACTCTGGGATGTATACCATCCGGTCCAGGTGATTTGTTACTATTCAGTTTATCAAATAGTTGTAATATATCTTCCCGCTGTAGTGATATTTCTCTCAATTCCTCTGCAGTATGACCTTTAAATACCACTTCAGTCTTGGGTAACATCCCTACATCTTCCTCAGTAAAGACCGAAGCAAAGAATTCATTCAGTCTCTCTGCTATAGCCTTGTCCCCACTTACTGCCCCTTTTACGCCTCTATCATCTAACGGTCCAATTGACTCTCTCACAGGCCTTTTGCTACGAATGTACTTGAAAAAGTCTTTATTTCGTGTTTTTGCTTCCGTAGCAAGTTTCTTCTCAAATTCCCGCTTTGCCTGCCTTATCAATGCTTTGCATTTAACTTGCCAGTGCTTGTGTTGTTTCCAGTTTTCATCATTTGGCTCTTTTTTCCATGTCCTGAGGTTGCTCCAGTGCTATAGTTTCCGTCAACCTCCTGGCGCTGATCTACGTGGCATGACGCTTGGGTCCTTCTTCCCTCGGTGCGATCAACACAGCAAAAGGTATCTTTGGTGGCTGCAAATGTAATAGTCTCGAGCTGCGGTCGGCATGTGAAGAAAAGCCCCCGATCCTGGCATTGGTTTTGCAGCCACAGCTTCCAGCTGGAGAGCCCCGGCGGCCCCCGCTGACATCACTGGGTTGCTGTTCCTGTACTGCTTCCCAAGTTGGCTTTACGCTGCTTGACTGTTGGGCTTAACGGGAATTGAACCCTCAACCCTTAGAAGCAGACACCCTCCCATTGTCCTCCTCCCATTTGGCGCTGACACCTTAAGGTGGACAGTTAGCAGCAGACATGACACTTATCCTGCCCCTGCAACACAGAGGCTGCGACCATGAACATATCCTCCCCTTGCCTAGATCTCCCTTGGCCATATCGGCTGACCATCAGTGCCACGACCCAGGAGAAGCTGCAGGAAGCTATTGGTGAGAAGCCCCAAAGGGTCTAAGGCATGATCTCTTCCAGGAAGTAGGACAAGACTCTCCTACACGGTGCAGCGTACAGCCTCCGAGGCTGGTACTTCCTTTCCGCCCAACCAAGTCCACACAGAGCAGCAGCAGGTCCTCTGGCTGCCGACTGGTGCAAGGAACGTACCCAGGGTTCTTGCGCTGAGGCACGCACTCAGCAGCTATTAAAGAAGTGCCATGCAAAGGGGAGGAAATCTTCACTACCTACAACGTCGGCTATCAGTGCTGGTTTGAAAAGGTCTCGGCAAACAGAGGAATCTCCTCCCTGCATTACCCCAAGGTTAAAACCCCAGGAAACAAGGAGGGTGAGGGAAAATCCCACTAAACTGAATATTCAAAATCGCAGCCAGTGCTTCTACCATACACTGAGTGCTCTGTGTCAACCAGGCTAACCAAATGCTGTGGGTTCTCCCTGAGAGTTGAATTAACTCAAGCCTCATATTTGTCCTGTGTCTCATCTAGATTCTGATCTCTGTGGAGAAAGGACTGCCCTTCCTCTGTTTCTTCTGTACAGTGCTGTGTACAGCTGGTAGCACCTCAGAAATGATGATCGGTGCAGAAGAAGACAAGAAAGTTCCCATTTCTAGATGGAAGGTGGAAGCTGGAGGCCAGCAGATGTGTCGCTGGCTACCAGTCAATCTTCAGCTTCCAGTGTCACAGAGTGATTTTCCTACCCCATAAGAGGCATCCTGCCTGTACCGTCTATAAATCCACAAATTAATTAATACATTTCTAAGATCGACGGTTTATTTATTCAGCTGCTTTGCATTAACTCCTCATGCCAGCTAAACTTCACACCGAGGTCCTTCATTTTCTCCCGGTACACCCTGTCGAAAAGTTTGTTCTGCTCCTCAGTGAAATGGTTTTTCCAGTCGCCAGAGATCCCTGAAAACACAGATGAAAGAGGGAAACTCAGCTCAGTGTCTCAGTGGTATGACTACAGCACTGACAGCTGCAAAGCCAATTTTCATCAGAATCTCATGTAGGTGTAACACTGACAGACATAAAGCATGAATACAGCAGAGACAGATGAAGAGATCTTCTTCAGAACCTCATGCAAGTGTAACATTGACACAGATAATGCATTAATACAGCACAGACAGATGAAGAGATCTTCTTCAGAACCTCATGCAAGTGTAACATTGACACAGCTAATGCATGAATACAGCACAGACAGATGAAGAGGTCTTCTTCAGAACCTCATGCAAGTGTAACATTGACACAGATAATGCATGAATACAGCACAGACAGATGAAGAGGTCTTCATCAGAACCTCATGCAGTTATCACAATCTTAATGTTGCAACATGTCCCTTTGTGGTTCCACAGAATGGGGAAGGCAGTTCCCCCATCACTCACCTTTCCTCATGAAAGGGCCCTTTTTGTGATTCATCATCTCTTCTGGAAAGGCGCCAAAGTTGGCCATTTTGTTATCTTTCATATTCTTGAAGGTCGCGTTCTCCACCACCTTGTCAATGGCTGCCTCATCCAGCTCCTTTCCCAGGAAGTCACAGATCCTCACCACACAGCCCCGCAGGTCCTGGAGAGAGAAGAAAGAGAACCAGTGGGAGAAACACAGAATGAGACTGAGAGCGAATGAGCTGCCGCATAGCAATGGATCACTTCCATCTCCTCTGATTGGCTGATTCCTCCTTTCTCTCCTTCCCTTCCCACCCCTGCATTATCGAATTCCTGGTCCTCCTTTGAGATGGTCGCTCAAGCTGTCTTACAAAAAACCTTTCTTTCTATTCGCAAGACAACCTGTCCCGCTGATCCCATTCCCTCTCGTTGGCTCCTGGAGCCCTCACTATCCCTCTCTCCTTATATCCTCTCTCTTTTTAATTCTAGTCTGTCCTCCGGTATCTTCCCCACGCCCTGGAAGCATGCTACTGTCCGTCCAATCCTGAAATCCCGCTCCTCAGACCCCTCTGTTCTCTCTAATTGGCGCCCTATCTCTAATCTTTCCTTTCTCTCAAAATTCCTTGAAAAACTAGTTTTCCTTCAACTTTCTTCCCATCTCGAAGCTTCTCTCGTTCTTCACCCCCGGCAGTCTGGTTTTTGCCCCGGTCATAGCACAGAATCAATCTTTCTCTCCCTTCTCAACGAACTGCACGCTGCTCACGACCACGGTCTCTTCACCCTTTCTGTCTCTCTCGATCTTTCTGCAGCTTTTGACCTGGTGGATCATCGCACTCTTCTCATCCGTCTCCAGGAAGCTGGTCTCTCAGATGTGGTTCTTCAATGGTTTCATTCTTTCCTTTCCTGTCGCTCCTTCTCAGTTGTAGCTGGGTCCTCCACCTCAGCCCCCACCTCTCTTCCCTGTGGTGTGCCCCAAGGGTCTGTTCTTGCTCCATTGCTCTTTAATGCCTTTCTAGCCCCCCTTGCTCCATAATTCAACAGTTTGGTATCTCTGCGTTATTATGCGGATGATATAATTCTTTTGCACCACACTGATTCCCTCACTCCCGACGTCTCCCCCCTTAACCTATGTCTCACCGCTGTTGCCTCTTGGTTCACCTCTAATTTCCTTCATGTAAATCCAGCCAAGTCTTTTGCTATCTGGTTCACACTTGGGAGCCCTCCCCCCACTTGTGCTCCCTCCTTCTCCTCCCAGCCCATTCCTCTTGTTTCTTCCCTCCGGTGTTTAGGCGTTATTCTTGATTCCTCTCTCTCATTTAAGGATCATATCTCCTCAATTGTCCAGCGTTCCTTTCTCTCCCTTAAGCAGCTTTGGGCCGTACGCCCTTTTCTCTCTTCTTCTGCCTTGGCTACACTCCTACTTTCCCTTGTAATGTCCTGTCTTGATTACTGTAATGTTTCCCTAGCAGGTCTACCACAATCCCAACTCTCCCGTCTTCAGCGTATTCAGAATACCGCGTTCGTCTTTTGACTCACGCTTCTCGATATGACCACGTCACCCCCCTTCTTATGCACCAACATTAGCTACCTGTTTCATTTCGCATTCAGTACAAGATTCTTACGTTTGCACATAGGGTAATTCACACAGGCACCCCACTCTACCTTGCAGACCAGATTCACTTCCGCACTCCTCACCACCTGCTCCGTTCCATCCACATTAACCGTATGTCTCTTCCCTCCCCTTCACAGGCTCACCTTGTATCCACCCAATCCTCAGCCTTTTACTTCCTAGGTCCTAGGCTTTGGAACTCGCTCCCCCCTTCCCTCCGCTCAGAACAGTCCTATAAGTCCTTTAAAACACAACTCAAAACTTATCTTTTTAGTTTGGCGTTTGACCTTCACCCCCCCCCCCATCTCCATCCCCCTCTCCCCTTCCTCGTTGATGTATTTCTGATCAATTTGCTCTCCTGTCCTTTCTCTCTCCTTTCTCTACTACTTTTATTTTAAATGGCGTTCCTTTCCTGTTTCCTCGCAGCCTGTATTTTTTAACGATTGTAAACCGCTCAGATGCCTACAGTATTGGGCGGTATAAATTTTTTTTTAATAAACATAAACATAAACATTCACTCCTTTCACCTTGTTGCTCCTTACGCCTGGAACAAACTACCTGAGTCAGTACGTCAGGCAACTTCTCTGACTGTTTTCAAAACCAGGCTGAAAACTCACCTCTTCGCTGTCGCTTTCGGATCTTGATTCACCTGATCTCCCTCGTGTTTCCTTACAATTCCCCCTAGATGTATCCTATGTCTACAGCTACTGTGTTGTCTGTCTTGACTAGATTGTGTCACCCACCAACGTCCCCAGAGGCCAGCGGCATGGGTACTTCAGTGGGGTTGTACTCTAGTAGCTATAGAGTATTGTGAGAAGGCTTTGCAATGCCTTCTGCAACCTGTGGTTCTAAACACCAGTCAAAGAATTGTAGTTGCAAACCAAGTGTAAGGTTATAATACAGGATTTTATTCCCCGTCCGGGATTGGATCTTTAGCATTTGAAACAAAGGAAAACAGACCATTCATCTGGCATCAAAATTAAAGAAATGCTGGAACAAAACTTGGCTTGACTTCAGCTTTTGTAACAAACAGAAGGAAAAAGAAAACAGTTCTTTTCACATGAAAAACCTTCTTCCTGTTTTCTTTTATAAACAGTTTTCACAGCACTCTAGCATAGGGAGGATATGGCATCAGCCATAGTGTACGTACAGTCCATATCACTGCCATTCAAGGATTCCTCATAAGGCTCATATTGCATCTCTTCACTATCGGAATAACTTTCCCCTGGAGTAAAGCTTCCGTTGTGATTGCAAAGTTCCTCCCTGTAACTCACAGCATTCCCCTCCTCCACTGAACTAGAGGGAAATGGGTAATTACCACATTCACTATAATCACGGTCAGGAGAGCTACACAGTTCCTGGTAAGTGCAGGGTAATTCTTTGTGTTCTGGACCTCTTCTATTAGGGTTAATACGCCTACCCTCTGGCACTCTCTCTTCCTGGTCTCTCAGCCGAGCCGAGCTCCGTCTGTATGAAAACCTTTCACTGTGTTTCTCTGCTAGCTGCTTTTCTGGTATAAAAGTTTCCTCAGGGTAAAAACTATCCCCTGCTTGGTACCTTGTGCTGGGTAATTTGGCTCTCCTTAGCCTGGCCACTGGACTACCACCTCTGCTCCCTCCATAGCATGGTTCCCAGGGATATTGGACAGCTGTGCCCTGCTCCTCAAAGCAGTCCCTCCTGGATTCCACAGTTCTGTGTTTCCCTCGTGAGGCTTCTCTCCAAATGTTCCTTTGGCTTCTCTCCCCAGCAGCTTTCTCACTCAATGTGTCTTTCTCATTAGCTCTCTCCCTGAACGTCCCTTCAACCGCTCTCTCATTACCCTCAGGTGAGTGACTTTTAACTGCCTTTCTCGTGGTGTTTGTTTGGGCTCCGCCCCTACCCAGCTGCCCCTCATTTCCTAATGAGTTCTGAGCTAGCCCTGTCTGGGCGTTCCCTTACACCTCGTGATACAGCTTGTATCTGTTGCCTATGGTAACCTTTTTCCACATGTATATCTGAGCTGTCAACTATGTTTTGCTCAGAGTTCCCTATTTCCATGGGCTCTGACAGCGCTACCTCATGACAATTGTAAGCTCTGATGAGCAGGGACTGTATTTTACATGAGTCTGAGCAGCGCTGCGTATGTCTCGTAATGCTATACAAATCTTCAGTAGTAGTAGTAGTAGTGATTCATCTGAGAGCTCAGTGATGAACTGAAGGCTCTATCCTCTATGGCAGTGCTTCTCCACCAGTGTGCCGAGGAACACTGATGTGCCTTGGGAAAGTCCTTGGGGTGCCTTGGTGGAGATAACCAGGAGCACAGCTTTATATGATCTCATGAGGTTCTTGACCCTTCTGCTTCCCATTGCAGCCCTTTCTTCTCAAGCAGCATGTAGGGAACAGGAGAGGAAGTGAACTTGGAAAAATAGAGCAAGGAAGAGCCACTGTGCTCCTTAATTTTTTACTAGAAATAATCCTGGAGAAGGACCACCTGTGATGGACAAATATAGAAATGGGAATGGAGCAGATACCACACCATTCACAGAAGATGATGTGTTAGAGCAGCTTACAAAACTGAAAGTGGCTAAGGCCATTGGACCGGATAGGATACATACCAGAATACTGAAAAAATTCAGAGAGGTTCTTGCAGGGCCATTAAAGGATATTTTTAATAGATCCTTGGTGACAGGAGAAGTTTGACAGGACTGGAGAAGGGCTGTGTATTACTAATTAAAGATTTATTTGGATTTTTGGATCAGCAAAGAATATTGAACTTTGCAAAGAAGTTGAACTCTTGAGCCATTCTGCATGTGAGAAATCAACTGAGGGATCATGATGAGCCAGCCTGCTAGCCCAGAGATCAAAGCTTGGGGTTACTTTAGGTCAAAATCTCTGGGCAAGCAGGCAGTTTTAACCAGACAGAACTGAATGAATGACTCATAGACAATTGACACCTTACAATAGTAGACCACGGGTACAGCATTAACCCTAGCCAATCCTGATTTGAGCATGCTGCATGTTAACCTATGGATTGTAATGGCATGCAGCAAGCACGACATTAGTTAGGTATTTAACAGGGGGACTTTCAGCAGGAAAATGGGACTTCAACTGACAGACAAGACAGACGTGTTTCTGTGGTCTCCCGGATTTTCCTCTAAGTGATCGCTGAAAAGTCCCCCGACCGACTGGAGTGAAGCTACAATAATCCGGTGATGTATTGATGCTTAACTTTTACTTATTATTCTAAAAGGACTTATTTTAATAAAAGCATATTGTATTTACCAAAGTGTCTGTGCCTAGTCAGTGAGCTAGTGAGTGACAGGGTTAAAGGAAAAGCGTAAAATTTGGCAATACATAATTGGCGACAAGGATGGGAGGGCCAGTAGTTCTTGCAGTGCACGGCAGGAACCATAAGCTAGTCTAAAAATGTTTCGTAGAAAAAATAACAGAAATTATTACATAATGGGTTAGCAGAGTCCTGGGATAATAAGCTTAAGGAAGATGTGGAAAGAGTACTCGGCGGGCTCCCCAATAAACCGGGTGAAGTAGGGACCCTAGGACGACAGACCTGGGTGTTGTTAACAGCATATAGGAAACAGAAGCTCACGTGTGAGGGCTAGCTGCAACACATTTGTGCCTATATAGGTACAGAGGGAGTCCAGAGCAGACAGAGCATAGATCTGCTTGGTCATGCATGAAGAGTCCCAGACTTCTACAGCCTTCGCTGATTTTTCCCAGCTGATGCTTTAAAAGGGGCTGTATGATGACAAGTTTGGTGAAGTGTTCTTTGTAAATAGCTGCACTCTCTCATAACTCTTTCAGTGAAAAAAAAAACCTGTTTAGGAAAATATGTAATCTTGTGATGCAAAGATGTTTAATTCAGTGCTTTGAACAAAATGCCTATCCTGTAGAGTTAGTATTAATTGTTATGGAAAATCCTTATAAGACTATGAAGAAATGAAGACTTTCTATTTGTTTTTTTTTTTTAAGGTCCCTGGCTAAGAGAAACATCTTATTCTGATCAGATAGGTATAAAGCACTTGTAAGCTTTGATTTGTTCTGTGTTAAAATGTTTGTTTGCAGTAGATACTGTTTTTCTTTCATTACTGGTTACTCCAGTAGATGTTATGGTCCCTGGATGCTGAAGTGACTAGATCAAACAAACAAGGCATGAAACTAAGGAAACTGTTTTTGTTTTTCTGTGACCTTCAAAGTAGAGGTTAAGAGCCCTGACAGGACAATGGGGCATCCTGAGCCAGTTTGCAAATGATTTAAATCCTGAGTAAATAAGAAGGTAAATCCTGGTTAATCTTTATCATTAGTATGTTATGCATCTATTCTTTGTCTTTGACTGTATATGCTATCAAGCAAACTTAAAAGTTAAAGGAGGATTTTATATATTGTGGCAAGCACCTCAGAGGGTATAGTTATTGTTTATATTTTACAGAACCATAAACAGCTATAACTATAGGTTAATTGTTCAGCTACATAGTAATCTGCATTTGCCTGAAGGAATCTGGACACAAGAGAGACTTATTGTTTGTTCTGCTGTCTGTGTTGAAGATAACATTTCAGATCAGTTTGATACCAGTTTCAGGTATAAGGTTTTAATTTAAATGTGACAAAGCATGATTTTGAATTCACCTCTTTGCAGTTTCATGTTATTTGAGAATGCCTGTTTCCTGAACTGTAAGATTCAAGATAATTACTTTGCCTTGTTAAGCTTTGTGCTGATGACTGATGAACAGGACAGTAACATCACAGTTTTATTTTTTACAGTATTGGATTTTAGGATAAATTCACCTGTTTTTCTGTATTTGAATTTTATGTGTTGGTGTCCAGAGAAAAAGTGTACTTTGTTTTGAAAGTTTCTATTTCAGTTTCAGGAGTACATTTGCAGAGAAAACAGATATATGTTGCAGCACTGTGAGATATTAATTTTCTTTAGTTTATACGCTTGCACTTATGTTACCAGATATACTTGTTGTAGTAGTACATTATGCAGAGGTCCAGTACACACACAGCAATTACAAGATGAGTAAAATATTAATAAGTTTGCTGAAATTTTGGACAGAGGCTTATATGAAATTGCTTTGTTCCCAAGCATATAGAGCAAATATAGAGTAAAGATGGAACTGAGTTCCCAGAAAATAATGCGAACTTGAGTTGATTGGATAAAACCAAATCTTGCTTGTCAGCAATGATCCAGGAGAGGTTTGAGAAAAACAATAAGAGAGAGAGAGAGAGAGAGGCAGAAAGGTGAGGCCACGGCCTAGGATAGGAAAAGACAATAAATGTGCTGCTTCCAGTGTGATGATCTGGGCTACCAGAATTCTGACTGCTCTAAGACTCCTCAAGGACCCACAAGGCCTGAAGAACAGGAACCTTGCATATTTATGCCTCTGAAGAGACATGGATAGGCAGGGGAGAATAGGCCGAGAAGAACCCGAGGATCGTCATGAGGCCCAGCCACAAATGCCTTGCAATCCAAGAAGAACCTGAAGACGTATCGCCATGAGGCCCAACCACCAATGCCTTGTACCCTCTTAGATTTCTCACCTCAAAAGGATCTCTTTTTGACACCATAATTGAGTAGCTTACACAAATCCTTGTGAACACTGCAATTTTAAAATCAGTCCAACAGCACTCTCACTGAGAACAGTGTATACGATAGATTCTAGTTATACGTGAGAGATATGTGACTGTCATGTTATGAGCCATATTTCTTTCTATTGGGATTGATGTTATAAAATGCTGCAAAATAATAGTTTTATATTGTAAGGATTTTACCCAAATTGTTCCTATTTAGAATGAGCATATGTCCACTTAGCATTGGACCAATTAAGTTGATGGGAAAGGGACACTGTTTACTCATACTGTTATCTTATTGAGAAGAATCTAAATGTACATGATCTTAGTAAATATAGATGAAATTAAATTTGTCTTATTATGAAATCTAATCTAGAATATTTAGTCTTTTCATTTAATATTGGTGCTGCTCTTCTGAATGAGGCCTGGAGCCATGTCACCAATTGCAATCCAGAGGGTCCAGCAGAGGGTATTGGCCAGAGTCCAGATGGAGCAGACCATCCTGAGAAATCCGAACTACACACCGCAGAAATGTGTGAAGGCATTCCTACCTGGATCAGTGTGTCACATTGAAAAAGGGGCCAAAATATCCACCCACGAGAATAAGAGGTTCAACTTTTGAGAGAAACCAAACTTAAATTCAGAGAAAGGTGAAATAACACTACGGAGTCCTGAAGAACTGCTGAGAAGCAGGCCAAATTATCTGAAAATAGGAAAAGGACTATTGGACTGATTGGGGGTTTTTGTGAATGCTTTTTTGTTTTATGTATTGTTATCCTTTTATTATTGTTTCCTTGGAAAGTAACTGTAATTCTAGTATCTCAGATTTTTTTTTTGCTGAACATCATGTGCCCAATTGCTTATGTTACCTGTTCCTCAGATCTTAGTTATTGCTGTGGTTTCTCTTTTTCCTCCTTATACTACTTTTGAACCCACGGGTGGTCAATAATGTAAATAACTAGTAGATTGAAATCCATGGGGCAGATATACAGTAGAAAAAGTCCTGAATATGCAGATGAAATGAGTCCCACACTGTATGGGGAACTGATAAAAGTAACTGAGATCCACAAGCCATTTGGCTTTGGCAATTGTAATGCCGGTGGGAATGGGAAAATATCACCTAATTTACACTGAGACTTCTTGTCCCCTCAAGCATTTACCTTAATGCTATCCACTATGTTTTAGCCCATGTTATTACTACTGTATTTCTAAATGAATTACAAAGGTGATTCAGCCATTGCTTACGTACAATATTCTTACTGATCCACGGGTGGAATGTATTACTAATTAAAGATTTATTTGGATTTTTGGATCAGCAAAGAATATTGAACTTTGCAAAGAAATTGAACTCTTGAGCCATTCTGCATGTGAGAAATTAACTGAGGGATCATGATGAGCCAGCCTGCTAGCCCAGAGATCAAAGCTTGGGGTTACTTTAGGTCAAAATCTCTGTGCAAGCAGGCAGTTTTAACCAGACAGAACTGAATGAATGACTCATAGACAATTGACACCTTACAATAGTAGACCACGGGTACAGCATTAACCCTAGCCAATCCTGATTTGAGCATGCTGCATGTTAACCTATGGATTGTAATGGCATGCAGCAAGCATGACATTAGTTAGGTATTTAACAGGGGGACTTTCAGCAGGAAAATGGGACTTGTGATAAGGAAGCTTATCATAGCTCAGGAAGGAGCTATAGGAAAGGTGAAGTGACTCTGAACAAGCAACCTGTCATTTCTGGTAGAAATAAGAAAACAGAATTTTCCCATAAAAGACTACCAGTCCCAGAATGCACCAGGTTTCCAACAGCCATTAGAGGAGCTGAAGTGGGCAAACGTGTGTTCAATCAGGAGGGCTATGAGGTAATCCCTAAGCACTCATCTCAAAGGGCAGGGCCTGATTCAGCACAGCTGCGCTGTGTTAGGGAGGAGCACTCATCTAGGCAGAATAAAGGTAGAGTTTATTCTACAGAGAATTATCCTCATTATCCTGAGAATCAGCTTGAGCTTGATCATCAGTTTCATCTGAAGGATCATCAGAAGCAGAAGCCAAACCGGACGGACAGAGAGAGAAAGAAACCCTTTGGAAGAAAGAGGAGAAAAGCCTTTGAGAGGTCTAGAAGAGTCCAGAGCAGTACGTATACTGGGAGGCATTCCAAGGGCCAGCATACACCATTGGACTGGGGAAAGCCAGAGGAATGGTGCTGCAGAGCTAGGAATCTCCAGACGATACCTGTGAGAGAGACGGCTGCACGTGGAAGGGACCCTAAGACCCGTGCCAGAAGGTATGTGAAGAGAGATCCACTGTCCAGGGATCTGGATTGGAAGGCTGGACATAATAACTGGACTACATACTGGCCAGGCTATATAGAGAGGAACTCTAACAGCAATGGAAGCTCAGGTATGAACACTGATCTATGCCCTAGCTATAACCTTGAAAGACAGCAGGGAAACAAGTATTCTCCTGAAAGTGCTCCATTGAGAGATTCATCTATGCCAATCCATGATATTGAACCCATGCTTGTTGAAGAAGAGGGAATGATAGCAGATGAAGAATCTGTTTACATGGACTGCTCTCTGTCCAAACTCCTTTGGTGATTTTCTGTTATAAAGTACAGCAACCATCACAAAGAAATACAAACTTGTTCTTTAATCTACTCAGAAAAGCTCCTGAAGCAGGATTTGACCCACACAGTAGAAAGCAAGCCAGCTAAGGGGTTTCAGCTGGATAACTGCTAGCAATTGAGCCTTACCTAATTGCTTGTGAGCTAGGAGAGAATCACTTCTGAATCTATGTGGGAAGTTATCAGAAGTTAACCTGAAAAGAACAGTTTTTTTTCTTTCTTTGTGACTTTTCTTTTGTTGTTTGATATATGCTAAGAAAACATTAGCTAATGCCTGACAAGTTTGAATGTTTTCCTGATTTTGATTTTGTTTTTCCAAGTTAAACACTGGAAGCAAGTAACCTGATTTATGTGCTACCAAGCATATCTGTGTTGGGAGAAATAACCCCATAAATAAATATCTTATTGGCTTTAACACTTGAGCACAACTAAATTATTGTCAGCAGCTGTGTCTGGTGTGAATGAACTACATTGCCCACAATCCCTTGCAAATCATATGGATATATGCACTTGCCAAGACTGTGAAGATTCTCACCCAGGCAGCCGTCTGACAGACTTCAACTGACAGACGAGACAGACGTGTTTCTGTGGTCTCCCGGATTTTCCTCTAAGTGACCGCTGAAACGTCCCCCGACAGACTGGAGTGAAGCTACAATAATCCGGTGATGTATTGATGCTTAACTTTTACTTATTATTCTAAAAGGACTTATTTTAATAAAAGCATATTGTATTTACCAAAGTGTCTGTGCCTAGTCAGTGAGCTAGTGAGTGACAGGGTTAAAGAAAAAGCGTAAAATTTGGCAATACAGGCTGATGTAGTATCTTTTCACAAAAGTGGTAGTAGGGAAGAAGTGACAAACTACAGGCCGGTAAGCCTTACCTCTGTGGTGGGAAAAGTAATGGAGGCGCTCCTGAAAGAGTACATAGTGGACTTCCTTGAAACCAACAGGTTGCATGATCCAAGGCAACATGGTTTTACCGAAGAACGATCGTGCCAAACAAATCTGATTGAGTTCTTTGACTGGGTGACCAGAGAACTAGATCAAGGGCATGCGATGGATGTGATCTACCTAGATTTCAGCAAAGCCTTTAATACTGTTCCTCATAGGAGGCTCATCAATAAACTCAACAGCTTGGTGTCAGAAATATTTTAAAAGTTGAATTTGTTATTTTAACAAAATATATGTAGAACTCAAAGTAGAAATAGAAATCTATAGGATGCTATTTGCTTGCCACAATACATTGGCTGACATGTTAATGTTTTGCACCTGGTAAATTTTAGGTTTCCCCCCACACCCCTCCCCCCCTTAGCTTCTAGGCTGTAGCATATAGAGATAAAGAGTAGAACTACAAACTCAAGGACAGAAGGAACACTGTGTGAGTCGTGTTGATAGAATTGCTGTGTTTGCAAGAAAACCATAGTTTTTGGAAAATGAGAAACGAAACTCAAGGAAAAGTTAAAGGAATATGAAAGTTAAGACCCTAGGCAGCGAGGAAGGGGGATTTCTGAGAAATCATGTGACCTGTCATACAACCATAAAAACAATAAGGTAAATAAGGGAAGAAGGTTAAAAGGGGCAAGGATTAAGAGAAGTAAACAGAGGCGGAGATTCACATGACCTGAATAAAGGTCACTAATAGGTAGATTAGTAGTACCTGCACCAATAGAATAATAGGGGAGGACTTTGTAGGAGAAATGGATGTAATAAATATGGAACTGTTTGTATGTAAAGTGTGCTCACATATCAAAAAAATATGATATTTGGACACCCCTTCTTGTAAGATTGAAAAATAAATAAATAAAAGGAAAACTTTTGTTTCACTGAGGTGTCTGTTATTGTGACAAAAATTATTATTATTGTTGTTTATTACATTGGGGATGAGTCTGGGTCCCAAGGTGGTGAACTGGGTCAGAAATTGGTTGATCAACAGACGACAGAAGGTGACGGTAACTGGAACTCGCTCAGATGAAAGGAAGGTGATTAGCGTTGTTCCCCGACACTGTTCAATTTATTTGTGAGTGATATTGCTGAAGGACTTTTAGCAAATGACATGAAAATTTGCAGCAGAGTGGACTCTTCTGAGGGAGTGGAGAACATGTAGATCTACAAAAACTGGAAGAATGGTCTAATGCTTGGCAGTTAAGATTTAATGTGAAGAAGTGCAGTGTCATGCACTTGGGAAACAGAAACCAAGGGAATTGTATGCAATAGGGGTGAGAGGTTGGCGTGCTCGGACCAGGACACCGACCTCAAAATGATTGTTTCTGAGGATCTCAAGGTGTGAAACAGTGTGACAAGGCGGTGGCAAAAGCCAGAAAGATGCTGGGTTGCATACAGAGAGAAATTAGCAGCAGAAAGGAAGAGGTACTAATGCCACTATACAAGTCGCTGGTGAGGCCTCATTTGGAATACTGTGCTCAGTTTTGGAGACCATATCTCGCAAAGGACATAAAAAGGCTGGAAACAGTTCAGAGGAAGGCGACCAAAATGATTTGGAGCCTGAGTCAGAAGACCTATGAGAAGAGACTTGAAGAGCTAAATATGTACACTCTGGAGGAGAGGAGGGATAGGGAAGATATGATTCAGATCTTTAAATACTTAAAGAGTATTAATGAACAAACAAACCTCTTCCAAAGGTGGGGAAGCTGTAAAACTAGAGGGCATAACATGAAGCTGCAAGGGGGTAAACTTAAAGGCAATGTCAGGAAATACGTTTTCACTGAAAGGGTGGTGGATGCTTGGAATGCCCTCCCAATGGAAGTGGTGGGGGCAAACACAATGACAGAATTCAAAATGGCATGGGACAGACACAGTGGATCCCTTTACAGCAACAGGATAAAATAAAAATAAACATTACCATCTGTTATATCTGAACAAATCGGGGTGACCTACACGGAGTGGTGGGTACACCCCTAAACAAAGGCGTGGAGAGTAGTGACGTGCACGGAGCGGCAGGTGCACCTATTCTTGCCACCTTGCTGGGCAGACTAGATGGACCATACTAGTCTTTAACTGCCGTCACATACTATGTTACTATGTAATTTGCCCTTCTCATTCTGATATTCAAGGATAGGAGGTTGGCTGTCACTGAAGCAGACCCTGCAGACAACCTACTCTAGTTGCTCTGGTCTCTTTCTCTTGTATTCTAGAGTCGAAATGAAGCAGTCGGAGTTTGCTCTTAGGGAAGAAAGGAGCCTCCTATATTAAGGCATGAAACTGAAAAAAACACATGCTGATGTCCTCCTACTGGTGGGAGAGAGAAAAATTGAGGCTCACACAAAATTTGGTTTGGTGTGCCATGATGATTGAATGAATGAAAAAATGTGTCTCAGAATAAAAAAGGTTGAGAAGTACTGCTCTAGGGAATGTAAAGAGCACCCTTGCACAATAGAGAGTCATCTTTATTTCTGATTGGCTGATTCATCTGACTACTCACTGATTGGCTGGAGACTCTGTCCTTTGTGGAATATAAGGAGCATCCCAGCACAATGGATCGTCATCTCTACTTCTGATTGGTTGATTCATCTGACTGCTCACTGACTGGCTGGAGGTTCTATCCTCTATAAAATGTAAGCAGCATCTCAGCACAATGGATCATCATCTCTACTTCTGATTGGTTGATTCATCTGACTGCTCACTGATTGGCTGGGGATTTTATCCCAGCAAGTGGACTCCTGGTACCCTCACTCTCAATATCAGCCTCATGGTATCAAGGATCCCCACTGAGTGTGATACCTTCAGCAGCTCCTCATAGGTCATGATGAGGAGATGAGCCCGATCCTTTTCTGCTGTCCATCCCCGAATGTGATCGAACCAGGAGCCATAGGGCACTGCAGGAGATAAGGAGAAGCAGATGAAATAATGTCCAGTTGAAATCCTTTCTCTCTGGTTCTCTACCTCTGTGGGTAAATGAGCACACAACACCAGATCTTCCCTATATCTCTCATTGAACCCCTCCACGCTAACCCTTGCACTATTCCCCATCATTTGTCAGTATCACGTCTAAACCTTGCTATTGCATTAGCTTGCACTGCTTCTGTTGGAAGTATACCCTAGATCTTAGTGTCTTCCCCCAAGTCCCAAAAGACTACTCATGGATGTACCCCTGAAGCTAAAAGGAAAGTTGTATAACTTTTAGATTCAGTGGGTCCTTGGACAGCTGAACTGAATGGAGTAAGTACAGCCACCAGGCATGAGGGACCCTTAATAGAGTTGGATGGTAAATCATAATGGATGTGTACGATGACTCCCAAATATAAAGGACAATAATTAGAAAATGAATCTGATCTATCAGACCATGTACTGTGATAAGGAAGCTTATCATAGCTCAGGTAGGAGCTATAGAAAAGATGATGTGACTCTGAACAAGCAACCTGTCAGTTCTGGTAGAAGCAAGAAAACAGAGTTTTCACATAAAAGACTACCAGTCCCAGAATGCACCAGGTTTCCAGCAGCCATGAGAGGGGCTGAAGTGAGAAAAGGTGTGTGCAATCAAGAGAGCTATGAGGTAATCCCTAAGCACTCATCTCAAAGGGCAGGGCCTGATTCAAGACAGCTGCACTGTGTTAGGGAGCAGCACACATTAGGAAAGAATAAGAATAGAGATTATTCTTCAGATAACAGCTTCAGGGAGAGTTGGAAGAACAGCTTCAGCAAGAGCCACGCAGATAGAGAGAGAAGGAAACTCTCTGGAAGGAAGAGAAGAAAGGCCATTGGAAGGTCTGGGAGATTCCAAGGCAGTACTCATACTGGGAGGTATTCCAAAAGCCAGCAGAGTCCATTGGCCTGGATTCAGCCAGAGGAATGGATTGGCAGAGATAGGAATCACCAGTGGCTACCTGGAAGAGAGAAGACTGCATGTGGAAGGGACTTTCAGACCAAGGCCAGAAGGTATGTGAGAGGAGATCCAGTGTCCAGGGATCAAGATTGGAAGGCTGGACATCAGAATTGGATTACATATTGGCCAGGCTTTACAGAGAGGAATTATGATGGCAGGAGAGGCTCAGGTATGAACACTGATCCAGACCCTATCTATAATAGAGAATGGCAGCAAGGGAATAAGCATTCTCATGATAGTGCCTTAATGAAAGACTCATCTGTGCCAATGTATGATATTGACCCTATGATAATTGATACAGCAGATGAAAGTACAGTTTATATGGACTGTTCTCTATCTAAATGCTATTGCTAGTTTTCCGTGAGCAAACACATCAGCCATCACAAAGAAACCTAACTTTGTTCTTTATTTCCACTGCAAACAGCTCTTAAAGCAGGATTTGGGCTCACACAGTAGCAGCCAGCCAGCTAAAGGCTTTCAGCTGGTCCATTGATAGTAATTAGGGCTGCACCTGATTGTGTGTGTGAGCAAGGGAGAATCACTGCTGAGATCGGCGTGGAAAATAAGCAGAAGTTAACCTAACCAGCAAAGTTTATTCTTTACTTTGTGCCTTTGTATTTGGTAATTATTTGCTAAGAAAACATTAGCTAATTGCCTGACAAGCTGAAGGTTGTTTTCTGGTTTACTTTGTGACTTTTTGTTATCCATTTTTAAACACTGCAAGCAAGTAACCTCATTTATAGTGCTATCAAGCATACATGTGCTGGGTGAATTAAACCCCATCAATAAAAGAAGTATTTTATTGATCTTACCACTTGGTTTCACAACTCAAATTATTGTCATCAGCTGTGTTTGGGAGTGAATGAACTACAATACCCACAATACCTTGCAAGAATCATATGAATATATGCATCGTCAAGATTGTGTAAGTTCTCACCCTAGGCAGCCGTCTGACAAATGGCGTAGTTTTTCGGATTGCTCTTGCACCAAGAGGATTTACTTGTTGTGGATTACAAATAAAAGTCAAGTTTAAAGCTGTAAGAAGATTTCTTTCCCTCATCTGCACTTTGGAAGAAAAGTGTTTGTTCCAGGAAGCTGTCCCAGATGAAAAGACCCTGTGAAAAGCTGGATTCATCACTGAGACAAGGTAATATGTACCTGGGCATGTCTAGTGGTGGATGTGTGTAAGCACAGGGGGTAATTGGAAAAAAATTTTAAAAAAAAAAAAAAAAAGCCACACCTGGTTGGAAGGTGCTGCTCTTGGGTTTTTCTTTTTTCTTTTCTTACAGGGGTCAAGATGGATCCGACGGAGATGGCTCAGTGGATGGCAGCCCAATTCAGCAAGCAGCAGGAGCTGTCACAGCAGGCCCAGGACACTGCTATGAAGGCCTTAATGGAACAGCAGAAACCAGTGCTTGATCTGGTGCAAGCTCTAGTTCAGCTGCAGAGCCAAAGTGGAACAGATGCAAGACCAGCAGTTAGTACTGGTGCACCACATGTGGACACTGTGGGACTCAATCAAGGGATTGGGGCATTTAATTTTGGGAAATTAACTCCAGAAGATAATGTTGATGATTTTCTAGAGTCTTTTGAAAGAGTGGCACAGGCTTTAGCATGGCCAGAGACCCAGTGGGCAGTAAGGCTGGCAGCCTCATTAACTGGTGAGGCACTAGCAGCTTACAGAGCAATGCCAGCAGCCCAGGCTTTGATTTATAAGGATGTAAAGGCAGCTATTAGAGATCGCCTAGGGTTGTCTATTTCAGAGTATAGGCGAATGTTTAGAGCTGTTACATTGAAAGTGGGTGAGACACCCAGGGCTCTGAGTCAGAGAATCAGAAGTTTAGCTGTAAAATGGTTGGAGCCTGAGCAAAAGACAGTAGAAACGTTATTAGATATTATAATGCTGGAACAATTTATGCTTGGGGTACCTAAAGATTTGAATGTTTTTCTTATACAGCAAAATTGCCAAAATCTTGGAGAGGCAACCATGCTAGCAGAGAGATTCTTGGAAGCCACGCAGGCTTGCCATAGAATGGGTGGCCCTCTAAAGATGGATGCTGAGGCTAGATGTGCTGTATCAGAAAAAGGAATAATTAGGAATGTTTCTAAAAATGAATGTACTGTATCAAACCAGATGACACAGTGGAATAGAAAGAAATGTTTCAAGTGTGGAAAAGTGGGACACTTAGAGAAGAGATGCCAGACACACACTAGTTTAATGGGTCTGGATTTAAAACAGCCCAAGGAAGGATTTCTTTTGATGGTTGATGTGCAAGGAATTACCACAAATGCCTTATTAGACTCTGGGGCAGACCAGAGTATGATGTCAAAAAGGCTTTGGAAGAGGATAGAGGCCCAAGAAAGATTTGTGCCTAGAACCCCTGAAAGCCAAGTTCACATCAGATGCGTTCATGGTGCTGCAACATCATATCCCACCTATAGGTTTAAGGTTAAGTGCCTGGGGGAACAAGAGGAAGTCCTATTAGCAGTGGTGCCTAGGCTACCCTTTGATTTGATTCTAGGGAAGGACTGGCCAAGATTTAAGCAGGAACTAGTGAAAGGGCTAGGAAAGAAGGAGGGAGAAGGTTCAATAATGGAAATAGCTCCCAGGCCTTTCTTTGGAAGTCCTCAGTCCCTAGCTAAAAAGATGGTTAAGCTTCCAGAAGGCCAAACTATGGGTAATAAGAGGGGCCTTGTATCCACCCGCTCGCAGGCTAAGTTAGAGAGCCAGCAGAAGGAGGAGGGGGAGCAGGCAGAGTTATTAGGAGATTTACCCTCTCATGATGATTTAATAACCCCATCATCTGGTAAAATAAGAAAGTTGAAAGCACAAAAGAGGCGTGAGAGACTTTGCAGAGCACAGGGTAGGGCTGAGATGTTAGCTGGTCAAAGTTTACCCTGGGTACCAGCTGAGTTGGTGGCAAAGTTTCCTAACTTTCCACAAGAACAGCGAGCTGATCAAGCTCTCACCCGAGCTTTTAAGTATGCTCAGAAGGTCAGGGAGGAATTGCCCAGATTCAGACTAGATAATGACATATTATATAGAGAGAGTCAGGACCCCAGAAATGGTGCCATACGTAAACAATTGGTGGTACCCACAACTTTCAAAGGGCTAGTACTTAGGCTAGCACATGATCATCCAGTGGGAGGTCATAAAGGTATGCAAGGAACGCTGGATCAAATACTTGTGCGTTTTTACTGGCCAGGTATCTTCAAAGAAACTGCCCAGTTTTGTGCTGCATGTCCAGCGTGTCAGCGAGTTACAGCGGCTCACCCACCGGTGGTGCCATTGATCCCCATGCCAATCATCACAGACCCAATTGGTCGCATTGCCATGGATATTGTAGGCCCATTAGTTAAAACGCCCCGAGGTTTCCAATACATCCTAGTTATGGTAGATCAGGCAACAAGGTTTCCCTGGGCCATACCATTGAGGAATGTTTCTGCAAAAACAATAGCTTTAGAGCTAGTAAAATTGTTTTGTGAAGTGGGATTCCCAAGAGAGGTGTTGACTGACCGAGGGTCCAATTTTGTATCCAAATATTTGGCCCAGGTCTGGGATGCCTTTGGCATTCGTCACGTGAAAACCTCAGCCTACCATCCACAATCAAATGGTTTGGTGGAGAGATTCAACCAAACTCTCAAACAAATGTTGAGAAGGGGGTTAGCAGGAGAGGTAAAAGAATGGGATATGTTATTACCCTTTGCCTTATATGCCTGCAGGGAAAGAATTCAAGTGTCCCTAGGTGTAACTCCGTATGAGTTGATGTATGGTAGGGCTCCCCGGGGTTTGTTGGATATTTTGAGGGAACAATGGATTGATCCTGAACCAGGAAGTCAGGAGGTGCCACTGTTTCTACGTGACTTGAGAGCACGTTTGAAAAGGACGTCGCAGGTTGCTGAGAGGAACCTGCAGGACAGTCAAGTTCGCCAGAAAGGGTGGTATGATAGAAAGGCCAAAAGCCGCCAATTAAGCATTGGTGAAAAGGTTTTGGTTCAAGTAGCAGGAACTGCTCCAAAATTTGAGGTACAGTGGAAGGGGCCATGGGAGGTTGTTAAACAAGTAAGCCCAGTGTCTTATATGGTAGAAAATGCCAGAGGGCGTAGGCAGACCTACCATATTAATGTACTTAAGTCTTGGAGGGAGAGGCCTGTAGATAATGACCTTGAACCCAGTCAGGAAGTAAGTGAGCTTCAAGAAGATAACACTCTCGTAGGTATTACGGACTGTAGAGAAGCAGTTTCACCAGTAAAACCAGTCCGTAATAACTTAAGCAGGGGGGTATGTGATAAGGAAGCTTATCATAGCTCAGGTAGGAGCTATAGAAAAGATGATGTGACTCTGAACAAGCAACCTGTCAGTTCTGGTAGAAGCAAGAAAACAGAGTTTTCACATAAAAGACTACCAGTCCCAGAATGCACCAGGTTTCCAGCAGCCATGAGAGGGGCTGAAGTGAGAAAAGGTGTGTGCAATCAAGAGAGCTATGAGGTAATCCCTAAGCACTCATCTCAAAGGGCAGGGCCTGATTCAAGACAGCTGCACTGTGTTAGGGAGCAGCACACATTAGGAAAGAATAAGAATAGAGATTATTCTTCAGATAACAGCAGGGAGAGTTGGAAGAACAGCTTCAGCAAGAGCCACGCAGATAGAGAGAGAAGGAAACTCTCTGGAAGGAAGAGAAGAAAGGCCATTGGAAGGTCTGGGAGATTCCAAGGCAGTACTCATACTGGGAGGTATTCCAAAAGCCAGCAGAGTCCATTGGCCTGGATTCAGCCAGAGGAATGGATTGGCAGAGATAGGAATCACCAGTGGCTACCTGGAAGAGAGAAGACTGCATGTGGAAGGGACTTTCAGACCAAGGCCAGAAGGTATGTGAGAGGAGATCCAGTGTCCAGGGATCAAGATTGGAAGGCTGGACATCAGAATTGGATTACATATTGGCCAGGCTTTACAGAGAGGAATTATGATGGCAGGAGAGGCTCAGGTATGAACACTGATCCAGACCCTATCTATAATAGAGAATGGCAGCAAGGGAATAAGCATTCTCATGATAGTGCCTTAATGAAAGACTCATCTGTGCCAATGTATGATATTGACCCTATGATAATTGATACAGCAGATGAAAGTACAGTTTATATGGACTGTTCTCTATCTAAATGCTATTGCTAGTTTTCCGTGAGCAAACACATCAGCCATCACAAAGAAACCTAACTTTGTTCTTTATTTCCACTGCAAACAGCTCTTAAAGCAGGATTTGGGCTCACACAGTAGCAGCCAGCCAGCTAAAGGCTTTCAGCTGGTCCATTGATAGTAATTAGGGCTGCACCTGATTGTGTGTGTGAGCAAGGGAGAATCACTGCTGAGATCGGCGTGGAAAATAAGCAGAAGTTAACCTAACCAGCAAAGTTTATTCTTTACTTTGTGCCTTTGTATTTGGTAATTATTTGCTAAGAAAACATTAGCTAATTGCCTGACAAGCTGAAGGTTGTTTTCTGGTTTACTTTGTGACTTTTTGTTATCCATTTTTAAACACTGCAAGCAAGTAACCTCATTTATAGTGCTATCAAGCATACATGTGCTGGGTGAATTAAACCCCATCAATAAAAGAAGTATTTTATTGATCTTACCACTTGGTTTCACAACTCAAATTATTGTCATCAGCTGTGTTTGGGAGTGAATGAACTACAATACCCACAATACCTTGCAAGAATCATATGAATATATGCATCGTCAAGATTGTGTAAGTTCTCACCCTAGGCAGCCGTCTGACAGTACTCACCATCACCTTTGAGAAAGTCCTGCACTACTTGTTCAAAGCTCTCGGGGTCCTTGAGGAATATAGCCATTTTGGAGAAATGGTAGCGGGAGACCAGCACGTCCTTGGGGTGTCGGACTGTGTAAATCACCTGGAAAGAGTTAACAAGAGATGGCTCTTACCCCAAGGGGTATGGGAGGAGTTTACCCTGTAGGTCCAATTCTCAGCTCCTCATTGTGCAGAGTGGATAAAGTAAACTTTACTATTTATTTATTTATTTATTTATTTACAGTCTCTTATATACCGCACTATTCAGCATCAACTATCCTTTCCAACTGCTGTTTACCCCTGATTTTCCTGAGCTAATCTTTCTCCTGATGTAGGAAGAATTTTTAGCATGGTAAAATCATTGCACTAAAGCAAAGGTTCTCAACCCAATCTTTAGAACACACCTAGCCAGTCAGGATTTCAACTTACCCTCAAATGTGAAAAAACATGCTAAAGTCTGGCGCGGAGTTTATGTTCCTGGTAGGTTGACGTTTTACTCCAGCTCAGAGCAAAACATTCAGCACTTCACCTCAGATGACCCATATGGGATCCTGGACCTCCCACTTGGCCAAGTAGGTCCTTGGAGGTCAGACTTCCCAAGCCCCATAGGGTCCGATTCTGAAATGTGACTAGCGTGGCTGTACTTCACGGCAGGACGTCCAACCCCACTGTCTGCTGCCACCATATTCTGCCTCATCTGCCCCCTGCATGAATAGAGCTGCTGTGTGGGGCAATGTTCCCTCTAATTTTCTGTAGGCTGTGTGCGCATAAAATATCAGCTGTGTGCAGCTTTTGAAGGAAGGTTAAATTTTTGTGCGCCACATAACGACACTCGGAGTTATCTACTTTAGAATTTGACTACACGTCAGAATACAGTATGTACACCACATTGATTTTAATCAAATTAAATGAAAATAGACGATTACTAAATGAAGCGGGAAATTTCTAGTAATTACAATCATAACTTTTAACTTTTAAGATGTCTGTGTTGTTTTCTATCAGAATCAGAGCCGTAATTTTTGTACGCTCTGCTGTAAAGTATGTGCGCTCGCTCGGCGAGGTGTGTGCGCTCACAGCTTAGAGGGAACAGTGGTGCGGGGTATGCTGGATGGGGTCATAGCAGGGACAGGCCAGGCACCCGGATGTACAGGGCTGATACAGGTCATGGCCCTGTACATCCGGCAGTCTCCAGGAGGTGGCCCCATGCGATCGGCCCTGGCAACCACCCGATTAACATGGAGCCACAGAAGGTAAGACCCCACCCCCTATCAGAGGGCTGGCAGACTCTGCCGAGAATCAGGTGGTGGGGAAACGAGATCTGATTGCAAGTCAGTCCTTTGGCGCTCCTGCTGCGTGTCCTGTTACCATGGTGATGGGACACCACGGCACCAGTAGACCAGCAGGAGATTGGGGCAGGCTGGCCATGCTGCAGTGTGGACATCTCACCTGGCGGAACCAGGGGCACGCAGGACCATCTCAGTGCCTGATCCTGCAACCACGGGAACGTCTAGCTCCCACGGTGCAGAATCAGGTACAAATGGGGCCTGTCCAGTGTTTGGCTGTCCGGACGGCCCAGATGTGCCCCTGTTGGAATCAGGCTCATGGTGATTATTTATTTTCTTTATGTTTTTATAAGCATGTTGTACTGACCTTGGAATGGAAGAGTAGCCTAGTGGTTACAGCACTAGCTTGGTAACCAAGATACCCGTGTGTGATTCGCACTAGCACTCCTTGTGGCCTTGGGCAAATCACTTAACCCTCCATTACCTTGGAAGAAAGGACTGGCAATCTACTTCTGGTCACACTGCCAAGAAAACCCAGAGCGGCTGGGTTGTCAGGAGTCAGCACTGACTGAAAGGCATATAAGGCATTTTGTACTGACCTAAGGGACAAAAATACAACAAAGCCGTTTACAATATTAAAAACACTCTGTAGATAGGAATATAAATCAAAATGAATAGCAGAAAATGAGGATGGAGGTCAGGATCAAAGGGATGAGAACGACAGTGTTACCTGACAGGGAATGAAGAGGCTTCTCAGAGATGATGTCAAGAAACAGGAAAGGCACTGGGGTGCGTCAAAACGCAGAGCACAGTGAATCGAACTAGGATCTTAAATTTGATTCGAGCAGTGACCAGATGCCAGTGTTGCGATTTATGGAGGGAAGAAACATGGTGAAAGCAACGGGAGCCCAGAGTGAAGAGAAACGGAAGTTGTCTAAGGCAAATACGGGAAAGGCCGTTACAATGGACAACGCAATAATCAAGATGGGCGTTAAAGAAGGTTAAAAATCAAAATTCTAAGAGGCTGATGCAGAAATGTTAGCGCACCCTTTATGCATAGATAGCATGACATCTGCGCTGCTGTGCACAGTTACATCCACGGCACAAAGCAGAGAAGAGATTAGCGCAAGCATTACCTGCAAACAAATGGCTCAGCGCCTATTAAAATTACCTTATAACGAACTATGCGCATTCAAATGACATAGTAACGAGGTTATTAGCTTTTCCACCCAGATGCAAAGAAAGGTGCAAAAGACTGAAAGGCCAAGCGCAGAGTACAATAGTGCCATTGTTCAAACGCCTGGTCCGAGGTGAAGTAACACGTTTATGTGCGTAGAAGAAAACAGATTTTCCCGCTGGAGTCTTTGCAGTCACACGGGGTCCCTTCCTTATTATGCCTACAAAACGTAGAGGTGCCCTTCACATACCACTGTTTCAGGCTCTAAAGCTAAGCGCAGAACTTTCCCCACTGCCATGTGGGCAAAAATTATATTACTTTGCATTACAAATAAGTTGTCGCTACCACATAAACTTTCTGCGCATGCGTCTGGTGCCTGCTGCACATTTAGCGCAAATCTCATTTGCCTGCGTTTTGCTTATTGCATAAAGGAACGCATCTTTTGCGGTGCTCTCACGCTAGAAAACTGTGTGCATGGCTTTCAGTGCACGACTCTAACACCAGCTTTCTGCATTGGCCAATGACTTATTCAAAAGCGAGCAAGGGCTTAACTGACTTAATATGGTGTAGAGAAAAACAGAGATGAGGCTGCATAGCCTTGGCGTTCATTCTTGACTTGAGTTTGCATCACTGCGGTAAGACACTTGCATTCTTGTTAAAGTCTTTATAACTTCTTAAGAGTTGATGCCCTGGGATAGCAACAGAACAGTTTAATTTGGTGGTTTTAAGAAATGGAGGGTGCAATTGGAAATGTATTACATGGAAAGAGTCGGTGCTTTTATAACACTTTTAAGTTGTGAACAAGTAATGGATGATTAACCTTATGGAGTCCACATAGCCCTGGTTTGTGACTGGAATACACACGTGTCTGAATTAGAACGTTGTTCTGAGATGAGTATTAGTGTTTCAATACCAATAGGGGCTTAAGATACCATCATAAGGGAATGGTTGTAATTGCCACGATGGATATGAGAGTGCTTGGTTATTAAAGTTTCTTTCCCCCCCCCCCTCTTTTTTACTTCTTTCTACTGTTTTAGATTATCCATTCGATTTCTATAGTCCTTAGAGGCAGCTAAGGATGTTTTTTTATCTTCCTGATAATGCCCTCCTCACTAAAAGTATGACAATAACAACACATACAGTGGCTCATTTTTCATCCTTGTCTCTATGGTTGCTTAAGATGCCACAGAATCACAAGGATTTGTTGTTCTTAATGTATTCATTGCTTCCTTTGATGCTAAATTTTATTTTATTTCACTCTCCTTGTTTATGGTTTTACTTGTGTGTTTGTATGTATTTATACTATATTGTTTAATTGATTAATGGAGGATTTGTTTTTTTACCATTCATTGTTTTTTATTATTCTTTTTTTGTTAATTATTTATTATATGTTATTGTTCCTATGTTACTTTTTAATATTGGTATTTTATGGTTTTATGTTTTTAACTTATTATTTTATTATTTTCTGTTGGAGGTTATCCTACCCCTGAAGAAGGCATACGTGCTGAAACACTGCAGGTGTAGGGGTTAATAAAGCTGTTATGCATTTTAAGAGGTGTTTAGACTCTGCTTCATTCTGCAGTTCCCTGTTTCGCCTGCAGGAGGTTGGGCCCATTCTAACAACCCCTTACCTTGGCCTGTGACCTGGAGAAGGACTTGGGAAACAAGTAGAAGGGTAGGTGGCTTGTGATAAACCGGGGACTCTGATAGTCCGTCTGCAGCTTCTTCGCTGAGTCCTCTATCTCCAGCCAGGGCATCCGCTCCCAGTTGGGGACTGTCCAGTTCCAATGCGGGTCGCCACCTGTGCGGATCAGGCTCAAGATCTCAATCATCCAGGTTGTACCTTTCAAAAAAATAAAACACCCCCCCATCAGAAACCCAGCTGTTGCACAGAGTCCAGGAGCTAGCTGACCATTTAATACTGATCCCACGTCTACCACCAATGCTCTGTGCAACTCTGAGCAAGTCACTTCCAAATTGGGACTAAGGCCTTCATAGCTTACCTAACACACACACACACCCTTACCAACACCGTCCTACCTGACTTAGGATAGGTGACATTGAAAACGTCATCATCCAGGACCTGGAACTCATTTTCCACTAAGGAGAGCATTTCTACCCTGTGCACCGATGGGAGAATGCACATCCCCTTATAACAGTCATACTCTGCGGTCATTGTATATCTGTAGGGGAAAAAGAGAAGAGGTTACAGAAACATACAGTCCTCCTGCACAGTCCCTCCTGTCTCATGGCAGGATGTGTATAGGAGTCCCAAAGAAGCACACACATCCACAAGCATCCAAAGGAGTATAAAGAGCGAGATGATTATCATTTAAATTTATCAAGATGTCTGCATGATTAATCTTTTTTTATATTGATATACGATTTATGTTTTTAATTGAGGTCATATGCTGCTGACAAAAACTCTTTGCCGAAACACGGTTGTTTAGGGACTTCCACGATGTGGCCTGTCACCTCAGGATGTGTTATAGGGAGAATCTGTCCTCCTGTACAGGATCACAATCGCGAGCCCCTCTGTACATCCAGCTCAGACCGGACGTAGAGAGGGGCTGGACGTCCAGGATGTAAAGAGCCCTAATGTGTCTAATGGTGTCGTTCTTTGTATTTATAGACAGTTTGACCTCACCTTTCGTAATTACTATTCCTTATACAGCACCTTCTTATAGAAAATTTTTTGTTTGCATAGATGGGTGTCTTTCATGGTATATTAAATACGTATTTTAATGGATAAATAATATATTTTGTTTTGTCAATAGTTGATTAAATTTAATTGAAAAATCTTAGAATGAATTTGTAACATTTTGCGAAATCTGTTTGCTCCTTATTTTTTATTAATGTTACTTTTTTCAAATGAACGTTCACGCTGAAATATTTGTGTCCTATAAAAAACTACTTTATATATTTTCTCTCTTGCAGTTCTTCATATATGGGTAGATGGGCCTGTGAAAAGAGGGTTGCGGGTGTATGTGTGTAGCAGGTTGAAAGGTATGCAGGAGATGATTTAGACGCAGGGTTGTGCCAAGCACTAGGAAACCTAGGCAATTGCCTAGGGTGGCAATCGGGGGGGGGGGGGGGGAGAAGCAAAGAGAAGGGCATTCAAAGCTAAGCAATAGATTGTGACAGCTGGGGTGGGGTGTACTGTATATAGTTTAACAAACGCCTGGGGTGCCAATAGCTTGAACCAACTCTGGGGCAGGCCCTGTTTGAGTGTACGTAGGTCGGTGTATTGGAGGTCATTATAGGATATATCGCTCCCTTGCAACCGTTGCATTTCACCTAACCACATGATCCCCCTCCTCCTCCCCCTCCCCCACTACTTCCACACTCCATTCCAATACTCTCCCACTCGCGCAAGCCACACTGACTCTCTCCCCCTTTCTCAACCCTACTCTAATTCAACCCCCTGCTCTCTTCCCCTTCCTCGTGTTCTCTCTTCATGTCCTACACTTATGGTCCAACCTCTCTGGCAGCACCTATGTCCCCATTGCTAACGACACCCCTGCCTACTCCAGCTCGTATGTGCCGGCACCATAAATTTGTTAAAAACCTGCAGCCGACTCTTCTAGCATGCTGATCTCGCAAATTAGGACTTACATCACCGGGTGTTGTAAAGAGGCTCACGGGAAAAGGACAAACTGCTACAGCTCCTCCGCCTTTCCCACCAAGTTGGGTGCCGCTGTTTGGAGAATGCTGAGTGACGGCGAACTACAGAGAGAACAGAGCTCAGGACCAGATCATAGTATCAGTGAGATTATGATCACAAGACTGAAAAGAAACATTAAACTATCCAGGAATGTAAGAGATGAGAACATAAGGTTTACCCTAATGGATCAGATCAAAGGTCCATCAAATCCGGAATCCTGTTTCCAGCAGTGGCAGATCAAGATCATAAGCACCTGTCAGGTTAATAAATGACAAATACCTGACAAATAAATAACTGAATAATCATGTACACTCTGGGGGAGAGGAGGGACAGGGGAGATATGATTCAGACCTTTAAATACTTAAAGAGAAATAATGAACAAACAAACCTCTTCCAAAGACGGAGATGCTGAAAAACTAGAGGGCATAACATGAAGCTGCAAGGGGGTAAATTGAAAGGCAATGTCAGGAAATACTTTTTCACTGAAAGGGTGGTGGATGCTTGGAATGCCCTCCCGATGGAAGTGGTGGGGGCAAACACGGTGACGGAGTTCAAAGGGGCATGGGACAGACACAGTGGGTCCCTTTACAGCAACAAGAAAATATCAAAATAATCTGAACCATCTAATTCCTTAACAAATAGGGGTGTCCTACAAGGAGTGGTGGGATCACCCCTAAACAAAGACATGGGGAAGGGGGGCCTGCACAGAGCGGCAGGTGTACCTACTCTTGATATCGTACTGGGCAGACTAGATAGACCATACTGGTCTTTATCTGCCGTCATTTACTATGTTACTAAATATGTGGAGACAAACAGACAGATAGAACTCACAGAACAGCAGCAAATTCAGCAAAAATCACCTTCCAAGAGAGTTCAAGGAGAGCACTGCTCTTCTCAAAGGACAGAAAGGCAGTCAGAGCAAGCACAGGTGTAGAGGACAGGAAATGGGGTATGAAACAATACCTCAGCAGGGGGGAGAGGTTGGTCACTCAAGTAGAATAAGAGTATAGTTTTAAACTACACGTAAATCAATTGTTTACGCATTCAAAAAGAAGAAAGACTAGGGGGCGTGCAATAACACTACAATGTAACCCATTAAAGACTAACTGGAGACAATATTTTTTCACTCAGAGCGTAATCAAATTCTTGAATTGGTTACCAGAGGATGTAATAGAAGCTGTTTAGTGTAGCTGGGTTTAAAAGAGGTTTGGACGAGTTCCTGGAGGAAATGTCGATAAACCATTATTAAAGTGGACTGGGTGAAATCCACTGCTTACCCCTTGACCAAGCAACATATAATCTATCTACCTTTTGGGAACCTTGCCAAACAAAACTATTATGTCCATCTGACTAACTCTCTTGCCTCTGATCCTCGCCATCTCTTTACTACTCTCAGTTCTCTTCTCAAAGTGCCACCGCCCCTGATCCCTCCCTCCCTTTCTGCCCAAACTCTGGCTGACTATTTCCATGACAAAATCCACAAAATCACCCTCCAATTCCCCACAAAGTCAGCTACTTTCCCTCCTCCTCCTCTTCACTCCCAACTCTCACCCACCCTACCTCTGCCACCCTCTCTTCCTTTCCTGTGATCTCTGAAGAGGAAACCGCACACCTTCTCTCTTCCTCCAAACTCACCACCTGCTCCTCTGATCCTATCCCCACCCATCTCCTAAGCCCCATCTCCTCCACCGTTGTCCCTTCCATCTCTCATATTCTCAACCTATCGCTCTCCATTGCAACAGTCCCTGCAGACTTCAAGCATGCTGTGGTCACACCTCTCCTCAAGAAACCCTCACTTGATCCCACTTGTCCTTTTAATTATCGACCCATCTCTCTCCTTCCCTTCGTTTCTAAACTACTTGAAGGTGCGGTTCACCACCGCTGTCTTGACTTCCTCTCCTCTCATGCCCTCCTGGATCCTTTACAGTCTGGCTTTTGTCCTGTACACTCTACTGAAACGGCTCTTGCCAAAGTCTCCAGTGACTTGTTCCTGGCAAAATCCAAGGGCCTTTACTCTGTCCTCATCCTTCTTGACCTCTCTGCTGCTTTTGACACTGTTGACCACAACCTTCTCCTCGATACCCTGTCCTCGCTTGGTTTTAGGGCTCTGTACTATCCTGGTTCTCCTCCTATCTCTCCCATCGCTCTTTCAGTGTGTGTTCTGGTGGTTCCTCCTCCTCTGCTACCCCACTCCCAGTTGGTGTACCCCAAGGATCTGTCTTGGGTCCGCTCCTTTTCTCTCTCTACACCCAGTCTCTTGGTGCGCTTATCTCTTCCCATGGCTTTCAGTACCATCTGTATGCTGATGACTCCCAGATCTACCTCTTTATGCCTGAAATCTCTCCGGCAATCCAGACCCGGGTCTCTGCCTGCCTTTCTGACATTGCTGCCTGGATGTCTCACCGCCACTTGAAACTCAACGTGGCCAAGACTGAACTTCTTATCTTCCCCTCTAAAACCTCCCCTCCTCTTCCTCCTTTCTCTGTGGATATCTCTGTACTCCTTCCTGTTTCCTCAGCCCGCAATCTGGGGGTTGTCTTTGACTCCTCTCTCTCTTTCTCCACACATATCCATCTAATAGCTAAGACCTGCCATTTCTTTCTCTTTAAAATCAGCAAAATCCGCCCTTTCCTTTCTGAACACACTACTAAAATGCTTATCCACTCCTTAATCACCTCCCGTCTTGACTACTGTAACCTATTCCTTGCTGGTCTCCCTTTGAATCATCTCTCTCCCCTTCAATCTGTTCAACACTCTGCTGCGCAGCTAATCTTCCCCCAGCCTCGTCATGCCCATATTACCCCTCTTCTCAAGTCACTTCATTGGCTCCATTTCCATTTCTGCATCCAGTTCAAACTTCTCCTGCTGACCTATAAATGCATTCACTCTGCGGCTCCTGACTACCTTTCTTCTCTTATCTCTCCTTACAACCCCCCTAGGGAACTCCGCTCTTCTAGCAAACTGCTTCTATCTGTGCCCTTCTCTTCTATTGCTAACTCCAGACTTCACTCCTTTCACCTCGCTGTGCCTTACGCCTGGAACAAACTACCTGTGTCTGTACGCCAGGCACCTTCTCTAACCCTCTTCAAATCCAGGCTGAAAACTCACCTCTTCGCTGCTGCTTTTGGATCTTGACTCACCTGATGTCATTTTTCTTTCCCTTGATTTATCCCTGCCTACACCTTCTGTGTTTGTCTTGACTAGAACGTAAGCTCTGATGAGCAGGGACTGTCTCCTACATGTCTGTGCAGCGCTGTGTACGACTTGTAGCGCTATATAAATGCTCAGTAGTAGTACCCGTTCTATTTAATTCATTATTTTATAAGCCTCTATTATATCTCCATACCGCCATTTCTTTTCCAAGTTGAAGAACCCTAACCTATTAAGCCTTTCCTCATAGGGGTATCCTTCCATCCCCTTTATTTGGGTCACCATATCCTTTTTAAGATATGGCAACCAGAACTGCACACAGTATTCAAGGTGTGGTCGCACTATGAAGCAATACAGAGGCATTATGATGTCATCCTTTGTTATATTCTCCATTCCTTTCCTTATGTTTCCTAGCATTCTATTTGCTTTGTTGGCTTCCACTGCACACTGGGTCGAGGGTTTCAATGTCTTATCCACAATGATGCCTAAGTCCTTTTCCTGGGTGGAGATTCCTAATGTGGTACCTTGCATCATAGAACCGTAGTTTGTGTTATTCTTCCCTATGTGCATCACTTTGTGCTTGTCCATGTTAAATCTCATCTGCCATTTGGATGTCCAATCTTCCAGTATCTCAAAGTCCTCTTGCAATTTTCCACAATCCTTTTGTGTTTTAACAATTTTGAATAAGTTTGTGTCATCTGCAAATTTGATCACTTCATTCGTTACTCCAATTTCCAAGTCATTTATGGATATGTTAAAAAGCAGCGAGCCCAGAACAGATCCCTGGGGTACTCCACTATTCACCTTTTTCCATTGAGAAATTGGCCATTTAGCCCTACTCTGTTTTCTACCTTTTAAGAAGTTCCTAATCCACAATAGTACGCTGCCTCCTCTCCCATGACTCTCATGTTAAAGGCTTTGTATAAATCCAGATACACTATATCAACCGGCTCACCTTTATCTAAGTGTTTATTCACACCTTCAAAAAAAAAAATATAACAGATTATTAAGACAAGACTTTCCTTAGCTAAATCCATGTTGGCTTTCTCCCATTAAACCATGACTATTTACATGTTCAGTAATTTTATTCTTTATAATGTTTTCTACTATTTTCCCAGTATGGATGTGAGGCTCACTGGTCTCTAGTTTCCCATTTCACCTCTGAAACCCTTTTTAAAATTTTGCGTTACATTGACCATATAAGTACATAAGAAATGCTATACTCAGTCAAAGTAAGGTCCATCAAGCCCAGTATGAATCCTACAGACCGATTTCAAGCATCCCACTGCTTGCCAAAATAATTGAAAAGGTAGTCCAACGCAAAATCCAACAGCATATCGATACTGAAGCACCTTTGGACCCGTATCAGCACGGTTACAGGGAAGGTGTAGATAACATGAGGAGGGATCTAGCTAAGCTTGAAGAATGGTCTAGAATTTGGCAGCTGGGATTTAATGTTAAAAAATGTAAGGTCATGCATTTGGGCTGCAGCAATCCAAGGGAGCAATACAGTATAGGAGGTGAAGTACTTTTGTCCACTAAAGAAGAGCGGGACCTAGGCGTGGTTGTGTCTGATGATCTTAAAGTAGCTAAACAGGTAGAAAAGGCGACGGCAAAAGCTAGAAGGATGCTTGGGTGCATACGGAGAGGAATGGCTAGCAGAAAAAAGGAGGTGATAATACCTCTGTATAAGTCTTTGGTGCGACCTCATTTGGAGTATGGTGTGCAATTCTGGAGACCGCACCTTCAAAAGGATGTGAACAGGATGGAGTCAGTGCAGAGGGTTGCTACTAAAATGATTAATGGGCTTCATTATAAAGCATATGAGGACAGACTTAAGGATCTTAATATGTACACCTTAGAGGAAAGGCGGGATAGAGGTGATATGATTGAGATGTTTAAATACCTCCGTGGCATAAATGTTCAGGGAGAGAGCCTCTTTCAATTGAAAGCAAGTTCTGCTACGAGGGGACATGGGATGAGGGTGAAGGGAGATAGATTCAGGAGTGATATGCGGAAATATTTCTTTACGGAAAGAGTAGTGGATCCGTGGAATAGTCTCCCAGTGGAGGTGGTAGAGATGAGGACAGTAACTGAATTCAAAAAAGCATGGGACCAACACAGAGGATCTCTAAAGGTAGAAAGTGGGCTGTTGTAGTTGTTGTTATGGAAGGACAGACTAGATGGGCCTTGTGGTCTTTTTCTGTCATCATGTTTCTATGTTTCTATGTTTCTAAGCACACGGCGGTGAAACCCTTCTCACCACCCTCTTCAATACCATAATCTCAGGAATCAATAATATTCAACAAGGATTTTCTCTTATCTTCATGGATATCGCAGCAGCTTTTGACTCCGTGATCCATGAGATACTCATGGAACGTCTCGAGGAAAAGGGAATACAGGGAACAGCCCTAAGCTGCTGCATATCCTACCTGTCCAACAGATGGCAACACGTGAGGACCGGCATCACAACCTCGGAACCGTTTCTACAAAAAGAGGGTGTGCCACAGGGGTCCTTGCTATCGGCTTTAATGTTTAACATATACATGCAGCCAATCTGTGCACTGATCCGATCATTTAACGTTGCTTGCCTAGCATACGCAGACGATGTTCTACTATACATGCCGTTTGCTACGAACCAGCCAGATTTCTCCCCACTAAGAAGCTGCTTCGACGCAGTTGCGGACTGGCTCCATACGCAAAACCTCCGAATCAACCATAACAAGACAGACGTCCTCTTCATTACGAGAAACCAAGATTTCACTCCCCCATTCTCATTAAAAGTGAAGAACACAGAGCTGATAGCCAAACCCACAATCTGATACCTAGGTATCACCTTGGACCAACGGCTGGACATGAAAACCCACATAAGAAACACGGTCAAGACAATATACCAAAAAATACAGACACTGCATCACCTACGATCGCTAATTGACCCCGTTGACTTTCGAACAATCTATCAAGCCCTAGTAATCCCCCACTGTAAATAATTTGTAGAAAATTACCCCAGTTATGTCCAAGTTTCAGTTCCTGTTTACTGTAAATACAATGCAGCCCGACTGCATTGTATAAGGTTCTGTTGAATGTACACTGCACTGATATGAATAGCGCGGTAAAGAAGAGACGTTAAATAAAATAAAAATAAATTCGCTAAACAGCCAACATTTCCCCGTAGTCAAACTGAGATTAAATGGGTTCCTCACCATGGCAATATATGATATAGTCATGACCTACATTTCACAACATCCCACATCATTCGCTAAACAACCAACATTTCAATTCAATTATCCCACATACCGCCACTTCAGGCTGTCCAGGGGTACTTTCTCTGTCTTATCCCCCTCTAGCTTATACATACATGCACATTACCAAACTGGTTGTGTAGCCAATTTCACATCAATTGCAAACGCCGGAGGCCCGGACCCTCCATACTGTGTTGTGCTACTTTTCACGCCCACTCATTTTGCAGGCCATTTATCAGCTACCATCCACTCACAGTCCGTTTTTAACGCTCCTCATCTGGCTCCAGGGTCATGGACGTCTGATTCTGTGTCAGTCCCTCTATATACTTGGTCGCCTCTGCCGCTGTAGCGAAGCTCCTTTGCGCTCCTCCGTGTATGATATGGAGCCGCGAGGGATATTGCACAGTAAACTTGATTTTAGCCTCCACTAGTTTCTGGCAAAGGGGGGCATAAGCCCTCCTTCTTTGGCTCAGAGCCGCTGAGTAGTCCAGCGCAATTCTCACCTTTGCATTGCCTTTTACAATGACCCCCTGCTTTCTTGGCCATTCTCAGCACTGCTTCTTTCTGGGGGACATGCAGGAACTTTACCAACACCACACGAGGCCTATTATCAGTTGGCTGCCTGGGCCCCACTCTGTGCACTCTCTCTAACATAAGCCTTCCATGTTCCTCTCCACTGCCCAGCACTTGCATACTTGGGGCCTCCAAATAGGCTTTTAAATCTCTGTCCTGTATGCTACTCGGAATGCCCAGAAAATGAAGGTTGTTGCGGCGAGAGCGGTTTTCTAAGTCATCTAGCTTGGCGTCTTGCATCCGTGATGCTGCCTGAAGTCTCTGTACCTCGTGCTGCAGCGCCTCTACATTCTCCTCGGTCGTCCCAATTCGGACCTCCGCCTCCCGCATCTGACTGCCCAACGACTCCACAGAGGTTTGCAAGGCATCCGTGGAGAGCATCAAATTGAACCGCCAGTGTGTTGGACACCGCTGCCAAGATCTCCTCTATGGTTGCCGGTGATACAGGCAAGGAGGGTGCTGGGGGTGATTCCGCCATCTTGGCTTGCCCGGTCGTCCGCTCCTTTTCGCGTCTGCCAGCTTTTGCCACTGCCACCATGCCCCACTCTCTGTAGAGGTCACCTGACTGGCTTTCGGCTTCTCCACCCGCGTTTTCAGTGAAGCCTTAAGGCTTAAAAATGGCTCGTTTTGTTGGCGGGAGAGGGGGGACCCGGAGCTCGAGCAGATCACAACCGTCCGGTCTCACCACGTCACCTAATACTAATTTTTTTCATCTGAGACAATCTGATTTCTGTGCTGGACACAGCATGGAAAACATTCTTCTTTCCATCCTCAGTGAAATACATGATTCATTGGATAAAGGTGACATATCCCTGGCCATTTCACTCGACCTCTCACAGGCTTTCGATCTGGTTAGTCACAGCCTTATCCTACAACGGTTCTAATCTTTCCTCTCTGGTTGCTCTTACCTTTCACTCTACTAATTCCACTTCCCTCTCCTTGACCTGAGCTGATCCCCAGTGTTCGGTACTGGCCCCCCTATTATTCAACATATTTCTTGCCCCCCTAGCCACTCTCTTCCAGCAACACGGGGTCTCAGCTTATTATTACGCTGATGACATTTTACTATTGTTTCGCATGCATCCGACATCTCTATGGGGAACTCCTGTCTCTCCCAAATTGCCCTGTGGTTGTGCATTAAACATTGGAAATTGAATCCTTCAAAAACCTGCGCCATCTGGCTCACTGGTTCCTTTGCCTCCCCCTCAGCGTCTCCCTCACTTAATGGGTCTCCCATTTTCTTGGTATCTTTACTTAAATATCTTGGGGTTATTCTCGACAATGGTCTCAACTTTTATGAACAAATCAGTATCATAGTGAAAAGCTCCTTCTTCACCCTTCGTGAAATTCACTCCATCCATTCTTTCCTTCCTAACTCTGCTATTGCTACTCTGCTTTTGTCCATGGTCATATCCCATCTAGACTACTGCAATGTCATTTATGCCGGTTCCTCAAATATCAGATTAAACGTTTACAAACAGTTCAGAACACAGCTGTCTGAATACTACACCATGCCTCCAAATTTGATCACGTCTCTCATTTGCTTATCCATTCCCACTGGTGACCCCTTGCCTTTCGGATTCAATAAACACTTCTTACCTTAGTTCACAAACTTTGCACACTGGCACCCCCGCCTATTTGTCCTCATGTTTTATTTCCTGTGCCCCGATGGCTTCTTCGATCAATTCATGGCAGTCGTCTACACCTCTCCTCCCCTTCAAGTGCCCGTTATGAGACAACCCGGCACTCCACTTTCTATTTCTTGGACCCAGTCTTTGGAATTCACTACTTGCTGATCTTTATGTGAACTATCCTTCCCTAAATCCAAATCCCACCTCCAGACCCATCTATTTCAATTAGTCTTCAATTGATCCCCACAGGCTGCTCGGGATCCTGCCTCCTCTCCCCCTTGCTCCTGACTGTCTCCCCCCCCCCCCCCATCTCTCTGCACCATTGCTGTATATCTCTTTTCATCTTCACTATTATTTTATTGACGTTCTGTTCATTTTCTTTCTTTTTAAATTGTTTTTATGTTCACCGCTCTGTTGTTGCAAAGGGTGATTTACTAAGTTTTAATAAATCATAAACCTTGAAATTGACCTGCAGAGACCTCTACACCAGAAGCATCCTATGCAGTCATTGGAGAGGTGAAGTATATGAGAGATTCCTCTTCGTCTCTCCGGGCCAGTCCAGGCACATTAGGGGTTGTCAACCTTCTCCAGCAGCTGAGGATTGAACTCCAAAGTTTTGCTGACGTGCTATCCGGCTCCCCCTGCTGGCAGAACCTCAGTCTTTCAGTCCTGAGCAGCTGAAAGGGACACAAAGCCGACAGGCTTCCGGAGAAACGAAGAGAAATTATAGGCTGGAGTTTTTGTTTTTTTCTCGATTTCGCTGAGAGAGTAAAGTAGTTGGAGGGGAAGAACCCTAGCAGGGCTTTTCTCCGCTGACACGGAGATCATTCGACTTGGCAGTAAAGAGAGCCAAAGTGCAAGGAGCAGTAGAGGCAGAGCCTGCCTCGATCAGTCAGCAGCTCCTAGTCCCGGGTGAGGGCGGAGAGGGGTGCTGGGAGCCCCAGAGACCATCCATCCACCTCCGGAGCCAAGTACACTCTACCGCTAGCAGCGAGAGTGAGTGACTTGCTGTGGAAAATACTGCATTTTAGAAAAGGCAGTTTATCAGGTACGTCGAAACTGGATGGCTCAGCTGAAGCAGTTCACAGGGTGATTTCTGCGGCACAGGTCAACAGCGTTTCTAAGGACACGCATGCTACCGAGCCTGAAGGGCTTTAGTTTTGGCTGCTGATCGCACTCCCGAGGGTTTTGTCGGCGTTTCACGGAACGTTGAATTCGGCACAGTTGAGGTTGCGGCAAGCATGGAGGGCAGGCTAGAATCCAGCGATCCTTTAGGGGGACCTCAGAGCGGTACAGAAATGGCGGGAACGGCGGCCATTTCAGAAAAATCTTCAGTTCTGGGGCCTAGTCAGGAAAAGCCCGCGAAATGGAAATCAAAATCAGAAAAGCCAATTCAGGTGGAGGAAGCTCCTTCACAATCATTGCCTGCAGCGCAGGGGGGTTTAGAGTCTGTTTTATCAGCAGACTTTATTCTGGCTTTACATCAAGCTTATTGTTTGAAGTGGCAGCAGGTTTAGGGCAAGGGTTCTGGCTCCCTGCTGTCACAGAGCCAAGAAAAAGAAATCTCCCAGTTGGACCCGGGTGAGGGGCCTTCCAAATCGGCCCTGGGAGCGGAGGTGGGCTCTGATAGCATCGGGCAACATATCTCAGGGCTCCAAGGGGTTGAGGAAGGGGAGATTCTTTCTGAGTCAGGTCTGGATCAGTGGGCCACTGATTTGGAGGATGGTGAGATGGGGCCAAGTGAGGATCCTAATCTGTTTAGAATTTTTAGGAAAGAGGAATTGGGGGCGCTTATTGCCCAAACGCTATCAGCCCTGAATATCGTTCTGCCAGCGGCTCAGGAAGAGCCCTTGGAGGGTCCTCTGCTCCAAGGTTTTAAAGCGGAGCAGAGGTGTTTTCCTGTTCACAGGGTCATAAAGCAGATGGTGGAATCTGAATGGGAATGTCCGGAGGCTACCCTGCGGGCAGCACAGACTATAGGACGGTTGTATCCGTTACCACAAGAGAAGCAGGACTTATTGAAGATGCCTAAGGTAGATGCCTTGGTGTCAGCGGTGACTAAGAAGACGACAATTCCAGTAGAGGGCGGTGCGGCCCTTAAGGATTTACAAGATAGGAAATTGGAAACCCTGCTGAAACAGACTTTTGAGACTTGCACACTGTCGCTAAGAGCAGCTATCTGTGGGGCGTATGTCTCCAGGGCCTCCATTCGATGGATTCAAGGCGATACTCACTCTAAAGGAGATGCAGAGGAAGGCGCAAAGCTGGAGTCAGCTGCAGCTTACCTAGCAGATACATTCTATGATCTGGCAAGGATTTCAGTGAAGTCCATAGCCTCGATGATTGCAGCCAGGAGATTTCTCTGGCTGAGAAACTGGGCGGCAGACGCGTCGTCCAAGGCGCGGCTTAGTAAGCTTCCATACAAGGGCACGCTGCTCTTTGGGGCAGCCTTAGAGAAAATTGTAAAGGATCTCAGAGATTCCAAAGGGGGTCGCCTTCCAGAGGACCATCCGAAAAGCCAGAAACCTAGCAGTTTGCACAGAAGTCCTTCTCGAGAGTTTCGCAGATTCAGGGGATCACGTTTTGCCCCGTATCAAAGAGGGTGCTTTGAGGCCAGAGGCCAGTCCTTTCGAGGTGCTTGGGGGTTCGGCAGGGGTTATTTCGGGACCCAGCAGAACTCCAACAAAAAGCCACAATGAAGGGAGGTTGGTCCAGACGGAAATTCCAGTGGGAGGACGTCTACAAGGCTTCCTTTCCGTCTGGGCCAAAATAACAACTGACCAGTGGGTACTGGAAATTATTCGCGACGGCTACACACTCGAGTTTGCTCGGCCATTAGTGGAGGCTTTCGTGGTGTCGCCATGTGGGTCTGCGGAAAAGAAGGCGGTGTCCGCAACGCTTCAGCGGTTGCTGCATCTTCGGGCGGTGGTTCCGGTCCCTCACGACCAGTTAGGATTAGGTCGGTACTCGATTTATTTCGTGGTTCCCAAAAAAGAGGGGTCTTTTCGTCCTATTTTGAATCTCAAAAACGTGAACCGCTGCTTGAGAGTTCCGCACTTCTGAATGGAGACTCTGTGGTCAGTTATTCGTTTGGTGCAACCGACGGAGGTGCTTACCTCCATAGATCTGACAGAGGCCTATCTTCACATACCCATCAGACAAGAGCATCAAACGTTTTTACGTTTTGCAGTACCCATGGGTCATTTTCAGTTCCAGGCATTGCCGTTTGGTTTGGCTACGGCGCCACGGACCTTCACGAAGGTGATGGTAGTGGTGGCGGCGGCGTTGAGGCGAGAGGGTGTGCTGGTGCACCCGTACCTCGATGATTGGCTGATTCGAGCACCGTCCATGTTGGAATCCGTAATGGCAATGGCGCGAGTGGTGAGTCTCCTAGAACAGCTGGGCTGGGTAATAAACCAGGCCAAAAGCCAGTTGCAGCCGGTACAATGGCTCCTTTACCTGGGAGAGGTGTTCGACACGGAGAAAGGAGCAGTTTTTCTGCCGGAGATCAGGGTACAAAAGATTTTGCGGCAGGTAGCAGCGTTTTTGCGCCTGAAAGCTCCGACAACGTGGAGTTACTTGCAGCTTCTAGGGTCCATGGCGGTGGCCTTGGACCTGGTACCCTGAGCAAGAGTGCATATGCGTCTGTTGCAGCAGGCTTTGCTGACAAGGTGGTCGCCTCAGGAGCATCCCCTGTATCAGAAGTTGTCACGTTCACAGGAAGTAAGCGACAGTCTGCTGTGGTGGTTGGATCCCGCCCATCTTCGGGCGGGAGTTCCATTACTACAGCCGGACTGGGTGCTCATCACTACAGATGCCAGTCTCTTGGGCTGGGGGGCATATTGTCAATCGCACATAGCTCAAGGATGTTGGCCTCCAGAGGTGACGGGTTTCTCCATCAACCTTTTGGAACTCAGGGCGGTGCACCTAGCTCTGCACGAGTTTCTCCATCTCGTAGAAGGAAAGGCGGTACGAGTGTTCTCCGACAATGCGGTGACAGTGTCCTATATCAATCGACAAGGGGGAACAGGCAGTGCGGCCCTGTTAGAGGAGAGTCAGCGGTTGATGAGCTGGGCGGAGTCTCACCTATTAGCTCTTTTGGCGGCGCACGTGGCAGGAAGAGACAATGTGCAGGCCGATTATCTCAGCCGGCATGTGGTAGATCCGGGAGAATGGGAGTTGAACACGGCGGTGTTTCACGACCTTACCCGACGATGGGGACAGCCGGTAATGGACCTGATGGCTACCTTCGAGAATGCCAAGGCGAGTCGGTTCTTCAGCAGGCGCAGAGAGCATATATTGTAAGGTCTCGATGGCTTGGCGCAGCCGTGGCCGTCAGGGGTGCTTCTTTATGTCTTTCCTCCATGGCCAATGATCAGGCGAGCCATTCAGCGGATAGAACGTCATGACGGTTGGGTGATTCTCATCGCCCCAGACTGGCCCAGGAGAGCGTGGTATGCGGACCTGGTGCATCTCCTGGTAGACAGTCCCTGGAAACTACCTGCTCGGTCGAACCTCTTGGGCCAGGGTCTGCTTCTCATGCCAAATGTGGATCGCTTCTCGCTTACGGCTTGGCTCTTGAAAGGGAAAAGTTGAAGCGTAGAGGTTATTCGTCGTCAGTGATAACCACGCTGTTGAAGGCCAGGAGACAGTCTTCTTCCCTAGCGTATATTCGCATTTGGCGTATCTTGGAGTGGAGGAGTGGCCTAGTGGCCTAGGAGGAGTGGAGGAGTGGCCTAGGAGTGGAGGAGTGGCCTAGTGGTTGGGGCAAGGTACTTCAGGCCGGAAGGTCAGGGATTCAAATCCCACTAGAGGACAGCAACCTTGGGCCGGAAGGACTGGGGTTTCTAGTCCCACAGGTGCTCCTTGTGGTCTTGGGCAAGCCACTTAACCCTCCATAGCCCATGTTCCCTGTAAAATAGTTATCTCCAAGTTATAATGCCCTGTTCAATGTAATTTCAGTTTGTTCAATGTAAACCGCACTGATGCAGAATAGCGAGGTATATAAGAGAATATAAATAAAATAAATCTTTGAGCGCTGGTGTGAGCAGTGGGGCTTGCGGCCAAGCAACGCTCTAGTACCAGAGGTGTTGTCGTTTCTGCAGGAAGAGCTGGATAAGGGGTTAGCCCTTGCTACTCTCAAGGTTCAATTGGCAGCTCTGGCATGTTTTCGCGATAAGGTACGAGGAGTTCGCCTGTCCGGTCATCCGGATGTTCTGAGATTCTTGAGAGCAGTGAAGAACATGCATCCTCCGGTTCGGGCAGTGGTTCCAGCCTGGGATCTGAATTTAGTTCTCGAAGCATTGGCGAGACCTCCTTTTGAACTGGCGAGGGAAGTACCGGTCAAGGAACTATCATGGAAAACAGTTTTCTTAGTGGCTTTGTGTTCGGTGAGAAGGATTTCGGATCTACAAGCACTGTCGTGTAGAGAGCCATATCTGCAATTTTCTGAGGAGATGGTAATGTTGCGGCCGGTTCCCTCTTTTCTCCTGAAGGAAGGGTCTAGCTTTCATGTGAATCAGTCTATTTCGCTTCCAACCTTTAAGGTCCAAGAAGGAATGCCTATAGATGAGGTTCTGGATAAGTTGGATTTAGGTAAGGTGCTTAGAAGGTATCTGAGAAGGACGAAACCCTTTTGAAGAACAGACAGGCTGTTTGTGCTGTTTGGGGGGCCTCGGAAGGGAGAAGCGGCCTCCAAGGCATCGATTGCTAAATGGGTAAAACACGCTGTTGCAGCTGCGTATCAGGCAAGTGGGAAAACGCCCCTGGAGGGGCTCCACACTCATTCGACTCGTAGCCAGGCGGCGTCCTGGGCCGAGTTTGCCTTGATTCCGCCTGGGGATATATGCCGGGCGGCTACTTGGTCGTCTCTGCACACGTTTGCAAAGCATTATAGATTGGATGTTCAAGCCAGGGGAGATGCAAATGTGGGGGCTTCGGCCATCGTAGTGGGCCTAGTGGGTCCCTCCCGGGGTTAGGTACTGCTTTGGTACTTCCCTAATGTGCCTGGACTGGCCCGGAGAGACAAAGAGGAAGAAGAAATTAGACCTTACCTGCTAATTGTCTTTCCTTGAGATCTCTCCAGGCCATTCCAGGACCCACCCAAGACATTTGCAGGTTGACTGTCTTAAGCAAGGGACTCTGGTAACTCCGTAGTCCATGTTTTGCCGGGCTTAGGGTAGTGTGAGTTACAGCGCAGGAGAATCAGAAGAGGTTACTTGTTGAAGTTCCGCCCAGGGAGCCAGGGTCAGTGTGGTCTACGGGGCTTCCTCAAGCTATGGTGAATTTTGATATAGAGTGAATTTTTAAAAAAAAAGGGGGAGGAGCTGTTACTTTTTTTTTAGGTAGGCTCTGAATATTCATTGGATGGATTAGTGTTTGTTTATGATAGTTTGGTTTTAAGGTTAGGTTCTGAGACTGCTTGGATAATGATAGACTGAGGTTCTGCCAGCAGGGGGAGCTGGATAGCACGTCAGCAAAACTTTGGAATTCAGTCCTCAGCTGCTGGAGAAGGTTGACAACCCCTAATGTGCCTGGACTGGCCGGGAGAGATCTCAAGGAAAGACAATTAGCAGGTAAGGTCTAATTTCTTCTTTTTGTGTAATACTGTGGACCAGACTAACCTGTAGACATACATAGAGTGAAAAGGAGAAGGATTTCTTGTTTTGAAGTATCCCTGGGCTCGTATGCACCGTTGCACTAGATTTGCACTGAGAAGCACATACTAGTAAAGGCACTGAGAAGTGAACTATTTTTCTGGGACACTGAGGAATATGGACTCTTGGGCACCTGTTTAGGGAGTAATAAAACAAGAGCTGGAAAGGTTTGGCAGAGATCTTGCAGAGGAATGACCAGAGCCTACAGAAGAGAGGCAACCCGGGAACCCCTGCTTCCTATTGGATCCAACACGAGAGAAATCAACTAAGTTCTCGGACTGAATTCAACTTACCTTTGTACACCAAATATTAGATTTAAACTTGTGAATTACCTTTTGTTTTCACCTAGACCTTTTTCTTGTACATACTGTCTTGAGGGGTTTACCTATTAAATGTGTTTTTTCAGAGTGGCAATGGTTCTCCATGGACAAGCAGGATGAGTCAGCTACACATGGGCCCCTTACCCCACCATGGGGTCCACCCCCTTTCCACCTCAGTCTACTCTGTCTGCCTAGCTCTGCTCTCCTCTCTCTACTTATTTATCAAAATATATGAATCAAAACTTTCTCCTAATTTTTTTCTCTTATACCTTTCTTCTAGGAGGCTATTGCAATTGACAAATTTCTTCCACTCTATGGGGTCTGTGGCCGCAGACCCCCCACCCCTGCTGTTTGGCCATGTGCTCAGGCGCCGCAAATGGATTCTCAAGGGAACCCAGCTGTGACGGCACACCCCATCATGGCCCCCCTCCACTCCAGGTGAGACCCCAGAGGCACAGACCATTCCTCCATGGAAAGAATCTATGGCAGCTGACATCACAAGGCTGACCGTTGAGCCGGCCGAAGCCAAGCGTGGACCAGTTTAAGGAGCAGCTCCCTAGGCACACTACTGAGGCACTGAGATAGCCGGGCATGGGATGTGCCAGAAAAGGCCTCCATCCCTGGCCCGGTTTATCAGAGAATGCCTCCCCCCCAACAGCTGATGGCCCGGCTTATTGGGAGGACACCCGGTGGCTGATGGCCCGCTGCTCCATCCACTGATAGCCTGCCGAGTCCTGGCAGTGCTCCCTGGCTGTACCGCCCCAGCCAAATCAGGATGGTGCCAAGGCCCTGCTCCAAAGCTCGGCGCCACCCACTTCCTCCACCACTGGATGGTGCCATGGCAGTGGGGAATGATGCACTGATGGAAGGATAAACAAGTCCCTTGACTCCCAAGGTGGCTTTACGCTGCTTGACTGTTGGGCTTATTGGGAATTGAACCCTTAACCCTTAGAAGCAGAGACTACATAGTCCTCCTCCCATTTGCCGCTGACACCTTAAGGTGGACAGTTAGCAGCAGACATGGCACTTATCCTGCCCCTCCAACAGGGAGGCTGCGACCATGAACATATCCTCCTAGGGCCTAGTTCTCCCTTGGCCATCTTGGCTGACCATCAGTGCCACGACCCAGGAGAAGCTGCAGGAAGCTATTGATGAGAAGCCCCAAAGGGTCTAAGGCATGATCTCTTCCAGGAAGCAGGACAAGACTCTCCTACACGGTGCAGCGTACAGCCTCCGAGGCTGGTACTTCCTTTCCGCCCGACCAAGTCCACACAGAGCAGCAGCAGGTCCTCTGGCTGCCGACTGGTGCAAGGCATGCACCCAGGGCTCTTGCACTGAGGCATGCATTCAGCAGCTATTAAAGAAGTGCCATGCAAAGGGGGAGGAAATCTTCACTACCTATAACGTCGGCTATCAGTGCTGGTTTGAAAAGGTCTCGGCACTGAAGCTGCACCCTCTTCCTGGCACCGAGGGTTGCAATGCTGACTGCCCAGCGCAGAGGAGATGGTGGAGTGAGGGAGTCAGCATGCTGCCAAGAACCATGCACAAGGCTGCTCCCTCAGGTGCAGATAGCTTCTGTTCCAGCAGGCCTCCCAGTGCTAAAAACCCTGACACCACTTGCAACAGCATGGAGAGGAAGAGTAGGCAGAAAGGGATGGGGGCTGAGATCTCCAGCCCTCACCCTTACAATGCTATCCTGCTTGATGGCAAGGGATCTATTGACTGATTGGTGACTGCTTGATCAAGTACATTATGCCTCCAGTCTCTCTTCCTGCTGATACCAGGGCAGCACTCATGGTACCTCAGTGACAGTACATAAAAACCCCTTTAAGAGCAGCTGGCTTCTTCTGTTGCTCCTTGTGATATTAGAGGGTAAGCCCTCCACAAAGTTCCAAGGTACTGAAGGTAAATCACCAAACTACTCCTGGAAAAACAGAAGCCTGCCAGAATTAGCCTCTGTTCCAGACAGCATATTAGGTACAAAGGGCCTCTGCTCTCACTCAGTACGGGAGATTCCCCACTCCTTCACCCATGCGCCACCTCAAGCCTCTTCTGGAAGTTCAACACTAGACCCCCTTCCAGGGGACCCTTTGCACAGGCGATAGGGCGTGCCTAGGGCCCTCATAACCAGATTCTACCATGAGATCTGCATTTAGAGAGTAATTCTCACACATACCACAATGTCACCAATGGATCCTCATGGGAGGCGATCCCCCTCGCTCGGAATCATGCTCACAATTCCATCTTACCCAGGTGGATCATCATACATCATCACCTTCCATGATTCCCCCGGCAGGGGTCTAGACAAATGCTCTAGACCTCACATGGTGTGGTGGAACCCTCATACTTCAGCACTGACCCACCCAGTGCTGACACAGTGGTCAAGACTTGCATCAACAGGAGCAAATACACTGGACAGCATCACTGTCCTGTACTTTACTGTACCATCAACCGGAGTAACCATAGTGAACAACATCATTGCCCTATACTGTATTATCAACCGGAGTAACCATAGTGGATAGTATCGCTGCCCTGTACTATACCGAGAAGATTATTCTGAAATCCTGCTACATGGGGTCAAAGCCAAGGGAGAACATAAGAAATCCCATACCAAGTCAGACCGAGATCCATCAAGCCCAATATCCTGTTCCAACAGTGGTCAATCCAGATCATAGGTACCTCTCAGCTTCCCAAAAGGCACATAGGTTCCACAGTGCTTGTCCCAGGGTAAGCAATGGATTGTCGTGGTCCTCTTTTAATAATGGTCTATGAACTTTTCTCCAGGAACTGTTCCAAACCCCTTCGTATTGTTATCCCAGTTACTCTAGCAGCTTTACCACATCCTCCAGTATATTTCCACTTCTCAGGCCTAAATGGGTTACATGATAGCACCATCCATTTGGATGGAGGATCGTGCCCCATCAGCACTTGTATGAATCCTTAGTTCTGTTCATTATTAATATTATTATCATATGCACTATTATAAAGACGAGCAAAAATCAGGTCTCACACTGAGAAAGATCTCCATCTGGTAAGTTTCTCACAGTGTGAAATGAGACTGCAGTAGTTCTAAGGATGCTATGCCAAGCTCCCCGCTTTGCAACCGTGCACAGTCTCAGGCTCCCAACATGGGGTCTGGCTTGATCAAGCAGTCACCAGACTGACGAGGGGGACGCAACCCTGGGGAGATCCTCGACTCCTACTGGAGCATCCACGAAGATCAGGCAGTGCTGCTCTGACAGCAGAGTTCCCCCATGGCACATAAATGGCATGCCTTTGGGCTCTGGCTCCTGCTGTCTCCTACCAAAGGAAACCTGGCCCAATAATTGGCATTCCTTATCTGCAAACTATCACACCCTGATATGGTATATTTCAAACTATTGCTGCTCGCATCAACTTCCCAGTAGGTCCAAACCTGCAAAACCAGGGTCAATTATGGAGCATAGAGTTGGCACAGGTACGGGACACAGGTTGGGGAACACACACTGGCTACCAGGGCCTTCCACAGGCTGCAGTGCTGCCTTGGAATACTGACCATTGGTTGCACAGGCACAGTGCCCTGAAACTACCCCCATCAGCAAGGAATAACTTGCCTGCTTCTTCAGCACCATACACAAGGTGGAGTAGCATTCCTACCACCGGACAGGAGGTTTGATGACCATAGCCGACTTATTTTTTATTTTTATTTATTTAGCAAGCATTTGTAGCCCGCTCCTTCCAGCGATCAGAAGCGGGTAGGATTACTATTGTGAAACTGCCGAATCAAGGCAGGTACAAATTTTGTTTACATACAGATTGTCAGAAAAGCACATCATACAGAGTTAACACTTCTTAGCTATGGGGGAGGTCATTTACATATATACATAAATACATATATACAGGATAATCTTCTTAGAAGGGCCACAGCAGCCCCTAATCAGCTGGGTGAAGGCCACCCCATGTGAAATGCCACAGTCTACCTGGATAGGGTCATAGGGAGTGGCCACATGTGCGGGATGGTGGGCAGGCCCCTATCAATCACACCACCAGACAGGAGGAGTAGCCAAGTGGCTGGAGCACCATCTTGGTAACCAAGAGATCAAGGTTCCCAGTAACATTCCCCCTGTTGCAAGGGGGAAAAATAAAGGGGGGGCCGGCATTCTACCTCCACCAACAGCCAAGAACACCCAGGTGGTGCTGTGTCTCCATGAGTTGGTCTTGACTGACTTAAAGGCACACATTCACCGCCATACTGTGGTGACCAGAGCAACCACCAGTTAGGGCACTATCGGAGCCCCTTACATTCTCTATACCTCCAAGGCCTGCCCTCCTGTCGTCCTCCAACACTCCATCCCCAAACCATTGGAGGACTTGTATCCCAATTACCCTAGTCACTACCCTCAGGACAGGATGACTCTGGCTCCTCAACAAGACCGGCTCTTACCCCTGATGTGTGAATGATGGCAAAGACCTCCATCATGAAAAAAAAAAAGACAAAAATTTCAAAATTAATAGCCTTGTACCAATAACATAAAGGTGCTCCTTACTAGGCCCATAGACCATTAGGCCTATAACATACATGTGGCCTCCACCAAAACACGACTTCTGCAGCTGCAGCAGGGAACACCACAGCATTCTCCAACAACTTTGGCTACATGCTCACCTAATCCAGGAGGACCGGGTAGCTTAAGGGCTAGATTGGTCCTTGTGCCAAAGTGTTGCCCTCTGGGACAAAGGCCACTTGCCATCAACTCAAGGAATATCTCTGGTCTGTGTCCGAATGGCAGTCTTGCTCCAGTGACATTCTTGTTCTAGCCCCTAGGAGACAGCCCTTTCCGCCTGATATAAGGCTTCCTTCAGCTGCCTGTTTGTTATGAGAAGGACTGGCACAACCGAAGCCTGTTCCCAGGGAGCCTCTTTCCCGGAAAGGCTCCGTGCACCAGACTGAAAAGAAGCCGCTGCCACTATCCCATGAGAACCAGACGCCATAAAACCATGTACCATGCACATCAGGGTGGCCAGACGTCTGGTGGTGGTCACATCAAGAAGGCATGACATTCTGTATGCCAACCACAGATCGCCATCACTGTACCACATGGGGATATCTCTCGGTCATCTGATCTAACCTGACATCTTCATCCTAGCACAGCACATCTCGCAGGCTGTAAAGGGGGATCACAAGCTCCTACAAGAAGCATACCTTCACAACCATGTGTGGCTGACTCATTCTGCTTGTCCATGGAGAAAGTGAAGTTACTTACCTGCAACGGGAGTTTTCCATGGATAGCAGGATAAGTCAGCCACATAAACTCACCCGCCTCCCCTCTGAGATGAATCTGTCCTCTAGGATGAACCTGTCCACAGCTGCAGAACAGATTGTTGTGGAAAGGGGGCGGACACTGTGGTGGAGTGACCGGCACATGCTCAGAAGAGTCTTCTAGACTGTTCTAAGCTATTGGGGAATGAGTCCATCCATGGTGCCGTTGGATGACATCACCCATGTGTGGCTGATTTATCCTGCTGTCCATGGAGAACCCCCGTTAAAGGTTTCTTGCCTACTCAGCGTTGTTGTATCAGCTTAGGCACAGAGACGACTCTCCCCCTATCCACTAGGACTCTTTACAAATGAGCTGTGAGGGTATATTGGGCGAAGTCTTTAGTGAGCGACAGACACGAGAAAAATTGATTTCAGGTTCCCTAGGGTCACTCTATCTATCCCCATGCACTGGAGAACCTGACGAGGAATAGGGAGGTGAAATGTGCTAATCTTCCTTCATTATGACTATGGAAACCTCTCTGCAGTGCTGGGGGATGAAGGGGAGGTTAAAAGACAACTAAATCTCTCTCAACAACACAGCAACCAGTCCCACTCCTCCCGGCCCCTCATCTCATTTAGAAATATCATCCTTGTTTTAGGTAGGTGGGCAAACAGGGGAATCGTCTCCCTGCATTACTCCAAGGTTAAAACCCCAGGAAACACAAAGGATGAAGGAAAATACCTCCCCACTAAACTGAATATTCAAAATTGCAGCCTGTGCTTCTACCATACACTGAGTGCTCTGTTTCAACCAGGCTAACCGAATGCTGTGGGTTCTCCCTGAATCTTGAATTAACTCAAGCCTCATATTTGTCCTGTGTCTCATCTAGATTCTGATCTCTGTGGAGAAAGGACTGCCCTTCCTCTGTTTCTTCTGTACAGTGCTGTGTACAGCTGGTAGCACCTCAGAAATGATGATCGGTGCAGAAGAAGACAAGAAAGTTCCTATTTCTAGATGGAAGGTGGAAGCTGGAGGCCAGCAGATGTGTCTCTGGCTACCAGTCACTCTTCAGCTTCCAGTGTCACAGAGTGATTTTCCTACCCCATAAGAGGCATCCTGCCTGTACCATCTATAAATCCACAAATTAATTAATACATTTCTAAGGTCGACGGTTTATTTATTCAGCTGCTTTGCATTAACTCCTCATGCCAGCTAAACGTCACACCGAGGTCCTTCATCTTCTCTTGGTACACCCTATCGAAAAGTTCGTTCTGCTCCTCAGTGAAATGGTTTTTCCAGTCGCCAGAGATCCCTGAAAACACAGATGAAGAAAGGAAACTCTGCTCAGTTTCTAGACAACATGGGCTGATTCATAGATGGCATGAATACAGCACAGACAGCTGCAAAGCCAATCTTCATCAGAATCTCATGCAGGTGTAACACTGACACACATAAAGCATGAATACAGCACAGACAGCTCAAGAGAAGATCTTCACCAGAACCTCATGCAGGCATCACAATTTTAATGGGTCAACGTGTCCCTTTGTGGTGCCAAAGAATGGGAAGGCAGTTCGCCCCCTCACCTTTCCTCATGAAGGAGCCCTTCTTTTGGTTCATGATCTCTTCTGGAAGGGTGCCAAAGTTGGCCATCTTGTTGTCTTTCATATTCTTGAAGGTCGCGTTCTCCACCACCTTGTCAATGGCTGCCTCATCCAGCTCCTTTCCCAGGAAGTTACAGATCCTCACCACACAGCCCCGCAGGTCCTGGAGAGACAAGAAAGAGAACCAGTGGGCAAAACACAGAGTGAGACTGAGAGCGAATGAGCTGCCGCATAGCAATGGATCACTTCCATCTCCTCTGATTGGCTGATTCATATGACTGCTCACTGATGGGCTGGAGGCTCTGTCCTCTATGGCAGTGCTTCTCCACCAGTGTGCCGAGGAACACCGATGTGCCTTGGGAAAATCCTTGATGTACCTTGGTGGAGATAACCAGGAGCACAGCTTTACATGATCTCATGAAATTCTTGACCCTTCTGTTTTGGAAGAGTCCCAGAAAACAGCCCCTGCTTCCCACTGAAACTGTTTCCTCTCAAGCAGCATGTAGGGAACAGGAAGGGAGAGAGTGAACTTGGAACAAATAGAACTGTGCTCCTTAATTTGCCCCCTTCGTCCTTGGTGTGACTGAAGCAGACTCTGCAGAGCACCTACATTAGCTGCTCTGGCCTCTCTCTTTTGTGCCCTAGAGTCAGGGATGGTCTAAGGGTTTCTGCCACCCTAGGGAGAAGCCCTGACCGTGCTGCACTCATCCTCCCGCGCGTGCCAAGCCATGCCACCCTCCCTCCCTCCCCCTCCCCTCTCCCTGTGCTGCTTCTGACCCCTTTAACACAAATTTGGGATGTCAGAAGCAGCAGGCCATGTGTGTCAAAGCACATGACCTGCCAGTGGCTGCTACCACAGAACCTAACTGACCCCGCCTCCAGAATCAGCAGCAGTTTGGGGTAGAGACGTGGCGCAGCTCAGCATGGGGAGGTGGTAGGCCATATGTGCCTTACTACCCACTGAGGTCTTCCGCCCTAGGAGGCCACCTAGTGGATGGGCCGGCCCTGCCTGGAGTCAAAATGCAGCAGTTAGGCATGAGACTGAAGCTAGCAGAACGAGGCACACATGATGATGTCCTCCTACTGGTGGGAGACAGTGACATTGAGGATCACGCAAAATTTGGTTTAGTGTGCCATGACGATTGTAAGAATGAAAAAATGTGCCTCTGAATAAAGAAGGTTGAGAAGTACTGCTCTAGGGAATGTAAAGAGCACCCTAGCACAATAGATCATCATCTCTACTTCTGATTGGCTGATTGAAATGACTGCTCATTGATTGGCTGGAGACTCTATCCACTGTGGAATGTAAGGAGCATCCCAGCACAATAGATCGTCATCTCTACTTTTGATTGGCTGATTCATCTGACTGCTCAATGACTGGCTGGAGGTTCTCTCCTCTAGGGAATGTAAGCAGCATCCCAGCACAATGGATCACCATCTCTACTTCTGATTGGCTGATTCATCTGACTGCTCACTGACTGGCTGGAGGTTTCATCCACTAGGGAATGTAAAGAGCATCCCAGCACAATGGATCATCATCTCTACTTCTGATTGGCTGATTCATCTGACTGCTCACTGATTGGCTGGAGATTTTATCCCAGCAAGTGGACTCCTGGTACCCTCACTCTCAATATCAGCCTCATGGTATCAAGGATCCCCACTGAGTGTGGTACCTTCAGCAGCTCCTCATAGGTCATGATGAGGAGATGAGCCCGATCCTTTTCTGCTGTCCATCCCTGAACGTGGTCGAACCAGGAGCCGAAGGGCACTGCAGGAGACAAGGAAGAGCAGCCAGTAACATACAAAGTAATGGCTGATAAAGAGAAAATGGGTATCCCCACTGCCCAGTTGAGATCTTACCTCAGTGGGTAAATGAGCACACAAAACACCAGATCTTCCCTATATCTCCCACTGGAGCCCTCCACACAACCCCCTGCACTATCCCCCATACTTTGCCCATCATTTGTCGCTATCATGTCTAAACCCTGCTATTGCACTAGCTTGCACTGCTTATGATGGAAGTATAGCTCAGATCTTAGTGTTTTCCCCCAAGTCTCAAAAGACCATTCGTTGATGTACCCCTGGAGCTTAAAGGAAACTTGTGTAACTTTTAGATTCAGGGGGTCCTTGGACAGCTGGACTGGATGGAATAAGTTCAACCACCAGGCATGAGGGACCCCTGAATAGAGTTGGATGGGAAGGCATAATGGGTGTGTAAGATGACTCACAGGTATAAAGGACAGTAATTACAAAATGAACCTTATGGACCGGACCATGTACTTACCATCGCCTTTGAGAAAGTCCCGCAGTACCTGCTCAAAGCTCTCGGGGTCCTTGAAGTATAGGTGCATTTTGGAAAAGTGATAGAGGGAGACCAGCACGTCCTTGGGGTGTCGGACTGTGTAAATCACCTGGAAAGGGTTAACAAGAGATAGATCTTACCCCAGGGGGTGAGTTTACCCTGCAGGTCCAACTCTCAGCATCTCACTGAGCAGACTGGATACAGTAAACTCTACTATCCCGTCCAGCTGCTTTTACTCCTGAGTTATCCTTTCTTCTGATGTAGGAAGACTTTTTAGAGTGGTTCTCGGGACACACCCAGCCAGTCAGGTTTTCAAGATACCCACAACGAATATGTATTGTAAAGATCTGCAAGCCTTACTTCCATTGTATTCAAATCTCTCAGGCATATTCATTGTGGCTATCCTGAAAACCTGACTGGCTAAATGTGTCCCGAGGACTGGATTGAGAAGCTTGCACTAACCTGCAAAATAAATGGAAAATGCTGAATTTCACATTATCCGCAATTGTGAAAAAACACACAGGGTTTACGCTCCTGGTAGTCTGAATCTTTACTCCAGCTCAGAGCAAAGTGTTCAGATGACCCAAATCTGGTGGCCCTATGGGCCCCTGGACCTCCCATCCTCTCCCCCAGTGGCTCAAGTGGATCATTGGAGGTCAGACTCCCCCCAGTCCCACAATGATTATTTATTTTCTTTGAGCCCAATATTTTACTGAGACGGCAATGCGCCGCTACGGTGCATAGCTGTCGCCGCCATCCTCTAACCCCAGATATTCAATGCCAGGGTCATATGCGGGGTCACCACTAGCCTCTCACTCCGCAGAATCTAACTGGGTAACGGTGCTATTGCACCACAACCCAGTTATCTTCCCCCCCCCCCCCAGGTAAAATTAGGCCACATTTTCTAGCACCTAGTTTTAACCGCAGGTTAACCGGGTAGTGGTGCAATATCGCCGCTACCTGGTTAGAAACTGTCGCCACCCATGACGCCCCGGAACACCCACGACACACCCCAGTGCTAAGCGGCATTTACATGGGTTACAGGTCTGTAAACCATATACATGCCTTTTGAATATCGGGCCCCTTATGTTTTTATAAGCATGTTGTACTGACCACAGAGTAGAGGACTAGCCTAGTGGTCAGAACCCTAGCTTGGTAACCAAGAGACCAGGGCTCGATTCCCACTAGCACTCCTTGTGGCCCTGGGCAAGTCACTTAACCCTCAAATGGCTTGGCAATCTACTTCCGGTCACACTGCCAAGAAAACCCAGGGGCTACTGGGTCAGCATTGACTTGGAGGTACATATTGCATTTTGTACTGACTTACAGGCAAAAGCACAACAAAGCCGTTTACAATATTAAAAAATATTCCATAGATAGGAAGAGAAAGCAGAAAATCAGGACGGAGGTGAGGATCAGAGTTAAAGGGAACGAGACCGGCAGTGTTAGCTGACAGTACCAGAGTCCTCGTTGAACGCAAGTTCAAACAGCAACATTTTCATAGATATCTTTGTCAAATTTCAAAAAAGACAGAAAGGGAGAAGTGAATTCCAGAGAGAAGGGCCCAGATAAGAAAAGACAGATTCACAGGTGAGAAGAAGGCGGAGGTTGGTTGGGGTTGGTAAAGAGAGTGGATAAAGACAAGAAACGGGAAAGGTCCCAGGGTGCGTTGGAACGAAGAGCACAGTGAAACAAAACAAGGATCTTAAATTTGATTTGAGCAGCGACCAGAAACCAGTGTTGCGATTTATGGCAACTCCAAACTTTGATCCTTTCACCTTGCTGCTCCTTATGCCTGGAACAAACTACCTAAAACTGTACGTCAGGCTTCATCCCCTGCCCCTTTTCAAATCCATGCTAAACGCTCACCTCTTTGAGGCCACTTTTGGACCTTGAACCGCTTTGTCTCCTATGTGTCTCTTTACCTTCCCTAGCCCAGCAATATGACAGGAGTAGGTGCACCCCTTACCATGTCTTTTAGGGAGTAGGTGCACCCCTACCCATGTCTTTGCTTAGTGGTGCACCCACATGTGTCTCTGCAGTGCTGCGAACATCTTGTAGCGCTATATAAATGATCAGTATTAGCGGTAGCAGTAGTAGCAAACATGGTCAAAGCAACAGGAGCCCAGTAAGAGTACGACAGGAGTGAAGGGACACAGAAATTGTCTAAGGCAAACTAGGGAAAGGCTGTTACAAAGGACAACGCAGTAAATCAAGATGGGTGATAACGAAGGTTAAAACCAAAATTCTAAGGGGCTGACGCAGAAACGTTAGCACGCCATTTGCATATAGATAGCATGACATCTGTGCATAATCACAGCCACGCCACAATGCAGAGAGGGGTTTGGCGCAAGCGTTATCTATACACATATGACACAGCGCCTATTAAAATGACTTTCAGTGGACTGTGCGCATTCAGATTACATAGTAATGAGGTCATTAGCTATTCCTCCCCGATGCAAAAAAGGGCACAAAAGACTGAAAGGCCGCGCGCAGAGTTCAATAGTGCCGTTGTTCAAACGCCTGGTTGGAGGTGAACTAAAACCTTTATTTATTTATTTATTTAGCTGCATTTATATCCCGCTTTTCACCGGGTCAAAGCGGGATATGCACATAGAAGAAAGCAGCTAGTGTATGATTTTCCCGCTGGTGTCTTTGCGGTCACATGAGGTCCTTCATAAACCAGTGTTTCCGGCACTAAAGTTAAGCGCACAGCTTTCCCCACAGCCATGTGGGCAAAAATTATTACTCCGCACTACAGGTAAGTCGTCACTACCACATAACGTTTCTGCTCATGCGTCTGGAATCGGCTGCACAATTAGCGCAGAAGATTTGCGCAGATCTCATTTGCATACATTTTGCTTATGGCATACCGGAGTGCAAATTTTATGGCACCCTCATGCTAGAAAACTGTGTGCATGGCTTTCAAAGCACAACTCTAACACCGGCTTTCTGCATTGGATGATGAGTTCTTCAAAGGAGAGCAAGAGCTTAACTGACTTAATACGGCGTAGAGTAAAACAGAGGAGATTGTGCTAGGGAATCCAGCTGAGGTCTTAAGGACAGCGAGAAATCAAAGCGAAGACCCAGAATATGAGCTGAATCCTGGAGGATCAGAGGAATTCTATCAATCGTGGGAGTAGAGGGTGAAAGAGCAGGGAAGGACAGGGAAATTGGTACGTTGAAATATTGAGAAAGAACTTGCTATCTTTCGGCCATGTTCTAGCGGAAGAGGAAAGATACGGTTTTATTGCACAGACTATATTGCCTTTTGCAAACATACAAAGTGCTTTACAAAAAAATAAAAAAGGTAATTATGAAAAGGGTAAAAAATTGCATTTTTTTTCAAAGGGAAAGAGTAGGACAGTCATAGCCAGCAGCCCAGAGCCTTATCCTGGAATCCCACAATATCCACTGTAGAGTTGAGAGAATGTACCTGAGGGACTGAATAAAGAGAGGGGGGGGGGGGTGTCGGAGAAATGTTATAAAGTTGAGGGGTGTGGCGCTCCTGCCCGGCCTTGGGGCTAAAGACAGGAGCGGCGGTCTGATGCTTCGTGAGGAAGGAGAGTAACCTGTATCCAGGGAATGCTGGGTATTGTAGTTCCTGCTCCTCTCGCTCCGAAATAAAGAGTTGTAGTTATGGGGTTTCCAGAATATTTATTATAGTAAAGGATATTGTTCCATCACATGGCAAATAAATGCAAACAAAATAGGTGCTTCAAATGCTAACAGAAAAACTTAGGATAAAGGCAACTTAAAGTATAACTGCTTCTTTTCACTTCTAAGCAAATTACTCACTTTGCCCCAAGAGGTCAGTTAGATTCACTGCAGCCTCTTTCAGCCACTGTTACCTTCACAGTGCTGGGGAAAATCAGGTGCACATAATTAGAGCTTTCTCAGCAAGGCAATACAACAGCTCCGTAGCATTCAATTCACATACGGTAAAAAGCAGTTTCCTTCAGCTTGGCATCTCTACACAGCAGACCGTGCAATCCATGCTCTCACAATCTGGTAAGTCTGTATTATCTTGTGTTAATTCTTCAAGCTGTATGGAATTACTGGCTTCTGGTAACACTGGCTGTCTTCTAGCTTGCAACTCTAAAAACTGCTTAAAACTCTGTAGGAGCAATTCAGCCTGCTGTTTGTGAGATAGGGAATTGCTATCAGCTATACAACTTCCCTCTGGCTTAAGGCTGTTTATTTTCTCCTCTCTTAGATTAATTGTGTCAGAGTAACTGCTAGTCTCTTTTGCTAATGTTTCACACACAGGAGAGTTAGCTTTACGTTCAGCCTGGAAACTTGTTGGCCATTCACTTACTTGTTGCCATGCCGTTCTGACTTCAGATGGCTCCAACGTTCTCCAGCTGTTAGAATGTTTGTTGCTCTCTGGCTCAAACGGTACTTCACAGAATGATTGTTTTCTTTCTTGTGCCTGCCTTGAAGGCTTCCTTTCCCAGGGCTGTGCCTTCCAACGGTTGTCTAATTCAGGGCTAGGTCCTCTCTCCTTGGGACTTCTACTCACTGCCTCTGAATAGAACTTTGCAGGTCTCCTTCCAATGGCAGGTTCCCAAGTATCAGCATACTGTTTTCTGGACTTCCAATCATTCTTCCTCTTCTCCTTCTTTCTCCTCATTCCTCTCAATCCCATTCTCATTCTGACTAGCAAAGCCATGCTCTGGTATAAAACTACGTTTTCTCCTGGACACGCCCCTTCCAAGGGCAGGGTGTGCCCAATCAGGACTCCTCCCCTGGGCTGGTCTCCATGCTCAGCTCTGTGGAATAGAGCCTCTCTTTCTTCCTTGGTTTCTCAAATAGGCATAAATCCTGCTGAACCTCAGGATTTTCATCCGTTTCCATAGGCTCAGGAGGGCGCTGTTCACCACAGGGGCAAGTATAGAACCTTGTGGGACCCTGGAAGAGAACAAGTAAATGGCAAAAAAGATGGGGCAGAGGGGACCTGGAATTAAATGTTATTGAGGTAGGAGGAAAACCAGTTCCAAAAAGTAGCCCAGGACTCTGTATAATGCAAGCAATGAAGAAGTGAATGGTCAACCATTTCGAAGGCTGAAGACACATCCAATGGGACAAGGAGGATGGAATTTCATTGATCAATGGCTGGTGGGCCAATAGCTCCCTTGCACCTCCCATTGCTTCCCTCCAACACCCCACAAAAACATTGGTGGTCCAATTGGATGTTCTAGATCCCCAATCACCTCTAAAGTTGAGAGTCAGGAGTGTTGTCTACTTTCTCCTAAATCTAATGCTGCTATCTTTCAAAATGGTGGTGCCCAACCCCTAGTTCTGCATGGCCATTTTAGAAGATGGCAACATGAAGAGAGCTGGAGGATGCCTCCCCATATATAATAAGTCAGGGAGGGGGTCTGGACCTTTCAGATTGAGGGCCTCCTGTGCTGGGTGCCCAGGTCAGGGTTCCCTGACCCGAGATGCCTTGGATTAGATAGCAATGGTGCAGGGGCGGCTGAAGGGAATCTGCTGCCTGAGGCGAGGGATGATATGGCGCCCCCCCCCCCATAGTTGGGGGGGGGAAGGCTTTCTCAAAACTCCAGTCAGGTACTGAACCAAACCAAAAAGCCAGTCCTAATCCCCCCATCTGCCCATTACCAGTCCTAGCCTCCCCTAATCAGCTCATTACCAGTCGTAGCCCCTCCCCCACCCGATCGGCCCATTTCCAGTGCTAGTTCCCCCTCAGCTTATTACCAGTTCCATCCCCCCCTCGATCAGCCCATTCCCAGTCCTAGCCTTCCCTAATCAACCCATTACCAGTCCTAGCTCACCTGATCAGCCCACTACCAGTGCTAGCCCCCATAATCAGCCCATTACCAGTCCTAGCTCCCCACAATCTGCCCATTTCCAGTGCTAGCCCCCCCATCAGCCCATTATAACCCTAACCGTCTCCCCCCTTTGTTCAGCATTTGTCCCCTTCTCTCCCCTTTGTCCAGTATGCCCCTGTTTCCCCCTTTGTCTAGCATTTGCCCCCATCTCCCCCCTTTGTCCAGCACTTGCCCTGCTATCTCTCTCCTTTGTCTAGCACTTGTCCCCCTGTCTCCCTCTTTGTCCGGTATGTCCCCCTGTCTCTCCCTTTGTCTAGCATTTGCCCCCATCTCCCCCCTTTGTCCAGCACTTGCCCCGCTGTCTCTCTCCCTCTCTCTTTTGTCTAGCACTTGTCCCCCTGTCTCCCTCTTTGTCTGGTATGTCCCCCTGTCTCTCCCTTTGTCCAGCATTTTTCCCTCTGTCTCCCCCCTTGTCCAGCAGTTGTCCCCTGTCGCGCCCCTTGGTCTAGCACTTGCCCCTATCTCTCCCCTTTATTCAGTATGTCCCCCTGTCTCCCCCTTTGTCCAGCATTTCCCCCCTGTCTCTCCTTGTCTTCCTCATGTTCCCACCCCCTCCACCTGCACCTCTCATCCGGCGCTGGCGGCGGCGGCAGCACTATGGTTGTTTTTATTTTAGATTTTGCGATCTCTGGCCTGCCTCTGCCTTCCCACCGCTTTTTTTTTCCTCAAGAATGCTTGCAGCGAGAAAAAAAAGGCGGCGGGAAGGCAGAGTCAGGCCAGAGGCAGCAAACTTTAAAATGAAAATAGCTGGTGTGTCGCCGCCGCACAAATCAGCCAGATCGCTTTCAGGGTTCCTGTAAGCGATCAGGTTGATTTGTCTGATGTCGGCACTCCGGCTTTGCTTTAATTTTAGATTTTGCAGCCTCTGGCCTGCCTCTGCCTTCCCACGTGTTAAATCAGAGGCAGGCCAGAGGCTGCAAAATATAAAATTAAAACAGAGCCAGAGTGCCGACGTCGAAGTGCCACCCCCCATCAGAATGCTACCTGAGGCCATCGCCTCAGGTGGCCTAATGGAAGAACCGCCTCTGAGGCAGGGGGTTGTGGAGTACTAGGGTGGGGGTGGATGGGATGAGGTGGATCAGAGATGTTTCAGGGTTTCCAGGGTGTGAGTAGGAAACGGGGGCAGGGAATCCTGTCAGCCCTTTTTTTTGTTTTGAAATGGATCCCTTCCTGCCAGTGCGAGATCCAATTCCTGCTCATGCATTGACAAAAGGGAGATGCATTCCTCATCTTACCTCTATATCCAGCTGGCTGTATCCCGAACTGCCCGCCCTTGCACAACCGCCGCCACCGCTTTTAATGTTTCCTTGGTGGCAACCGTAACATCCAATTAAAAAAAAAAAACCACTTGCAGGCAGGTCTGATCGTTCCCTTCTTTCATGTATGCTCACGTCAGAGGAGAGAGGGACCAGACAAGTTATTCAAATTCATCAGAGGAGGGAGGGATCGGGCAAATATGCAGGTATGGAGCGGAAAGACCCTTGGGTTTTTTTTTTCAATTGGATGTCGCTGTGGCCTTCGCCAAGGCAACACTAAAAGCAATGGCAGCTGGGCAAGGGCAGGCAGTATTGGGGAAGTTGAGGCGGGCAGCCCCAAATGCACCCCTATTTCTTTGCGCCCTGTGCGGCTGCACCGCTCACACAGGGTTAGGTACAGCGTTGATGCCAAGTCTTGGTAGGTGGAACCGATGTTTCAGTCATCATTTTGCACCTTTCTTCAGGGTGTTGTGCAGTGAATGTCTGTTTTTATATATAGCGGAGCTCAAACTGAATTGGTTGATTTGAAGCAGGAAATTCGAATTTCAAAGGAAACGTTCGTTGCTAGGCTTCTCTTTTCTCATAAGATGGAGAATTCCCTGGGAAGTTTAAAGGTCTTCTCCCCATAAAGCTGGGTTAAATGTTCTCTTAGGCTTCTCTCCGAAATTTGAATTCAAATTTCCCGCGTTTTGCTCAACAAACTTTCCCGCTAAAATTCAAATTTCCTGCTTCAAACCAGAAGCCAGGGGTCAACACTGACTCGAAGGCACCCATTAAAATTTGTATTTTGCATGATGTTAGATTTGTGTGTAAATTGTATAAACTTAATGCAGTTCTGATTGCAAATTGCATAATATGTTGCAAAGAGCAGTAAAACCCAAAATAAATGGTTTGAATTTTTGTGGTTTGCGGTCATCATTTTTGGGAGGTGAATTCCTGTCCCCTTCTTCCCAGCAAGATCCAGCCTCTCTCCTCCACCACCCGTACACCTATCTTGCTATCTGCCTCCTGTGCTGTCCAACCCCTTACCTTGGCCTGTGACCTTGAGAAGGACTTGGGAAACAAGTAGAAGGGTAGATGGCTTGAGATGAACCGAGGACTCTGATAGTCTGTCAGCAGCTTCTTTGCTGTGTCTACTGTCTCCAGCCAGGGCGCCCGCTCCCAGTTGGGGACTGTCCAGCTCCAGTGCGGGTCACCACCTGTGCGAATCAGGCTGAGGATCTCAAGCATCCAGGTTGTACCTTCCAAAAATAAAATACTCCCTCCATCAGAAACCCAGTTGTTGCTGCCACTAATGCTCTGTGCAACCCTGAAAAAGTCACCTCCAGACTGGGACTAAGGCCTTTGTAGCTGACTTCCCACCCCTTACTAAAAGAATCTCTTTGCATGACCTACTCCTGACTGGGCATTAAGTAGCAAAATTCAACCTTGGCTCTTTGGCTCCAATTCTCTAAATTCAATTGAGAAATGAAATGAAAATACAGAATTATATCAATAACAGCACTACTTAAGCTTAAGCAGAGAAATTTGGGCCTGCAAATTTGAGCAGTTCTCCCATTTATTTATTTATTTATTTGCAGTCTCTTTTATACCGTGCTATTCGACATCAGTGCGGTTTACAATGAACATAAGAGTTGCACATCTCAATTTCGTGATTTGTGCTTACAGTGAAACAGGTATAATAACTTGGGTATACATTAAACAGGAAAATTAAACTTGGGTATGCATTAAGCAGGTATAACAGGTAAAATAGGATATAAATAACCAGTCCCTTAACAAGGAGACACGATGAATAAATACAGTCTACTTTATGCAACAATATAATGAGTTATGCGGCACTGCATAAGTTTCTCATGGTGGTTGGAGGGGAAGGTGTGATTGCGAGTGATCAGTCTGGGAATGTGACGTGCATGAGTTTGAGGTGCTGCATTGAGATGTGAGAGTGGGTGAGTGTGGGGAGAAGACTGCATCATCGTAGTGATGAAGAAAGAGGTGCCGTTTCAGTGCCTTCCTAAATTGGGAGAGTTCACTGATGGTTCTGATAGTTGCTGGTAGTGCGTTCCAGCAGGATGGAGCAAAGAAGGAGAAGGCTCTGGATCTAGTGAATTGAGAACACTTCGTGCTAGCCTTAGGTAATATGAGAGTACTTGCGGCATTCAATCTCCTTGCTCGATTGGGAGGTGTGATTGAAATTAGATCAGTAATGGCAGTAGCAGGGTATTTATTGATGGCTTTATGGGTCATAATTAGGATCTTGAATGAGATCCTGGCTTGTATGGGTAGCCAGTGCAATTGTTTTAGTATTGGGGTAATATGAGAACTTCTTGAGGCTCCATGAAGGATTCTTGCAGCTGAATTCATTGCAAGTTGTAAGGGGTTAGTCGTGCACTTAGGTAGACCATACAAGATCGCATTGGCATAGTCAAAGTGAGGCATTATTAGCAATTATTATTAGCAATTCCTACTCCAGCTAGGCTATAGTATTTCTTTTATTAGGAAAAAACTGCTACATGTACAAATTTGTCTTATTGCTGTATGTCATGCTTTGTACTACATTTTGTTTATCTGCGTATTAAAAGTCAAGCTAAACACTACATGTTACAGTCAAATTAGGCACAGACATTGCTCAGCTTAATCAGGATAAGCAAAACCATTTTGTCTTATATTTTTTAAAAAAACATTTAAAAAATACGACCATGGCTTCTATACACATACACTGCTAAGCTGCTACAGATCAAGCTTCAGGTTGTCAGCAAATATTCCAAGCCATTCACCATATTAACCCTTTCAGAGGGCCCTGGTATAGTAACGCACCTCAAGTCCCTTTCAACATTTACCAACACCATTCCTACCTGACTTAATATAGGTGACACTGAAAACATCATCATCCAGAACCTGGAACTCATTTTCTACAAAGGAGAGCGCGTCTACCGAGGTAATTGATGGGACGATGCACATCCCCTTATAATAGCCATACTCTGCAGTCATTGTATATCTGTAGGGGAATAAAGAGAAGACGTTACAGAAACACTCAATCCTCCTGCGCAGTCTCTGCTGTCTCATGGCAGGATGCGTTATAGGGACAGTCTGTCCTCCTGTAGAGTCTGTACTGTTAGAGGAACACTCTTCCCTCTTATACTTTTTCTGCTGTCTCATGGCAGGATGCGTTATAGGGACAGTCTGTCCTCTTGTACAGTCTGTGCTGTTAGAGGAACACTCTGCCCTCTTATACGTTTTCTGCTGTCTCATGGTGGGATGTGCCACAGGGAGAGAGAAGAGAGGGGAAGGCCACAGTCACTTATGGAGTGGTCACGCAGCAATTAGATTAATTGTGTTCAGGGACTGTTTATCATGCCTGGGTCTTGAAAGGGAGCGCAGGTCAGTGAGTGCAGACGTGTCAGAAAATGGGGGAATCCCTTATTATCTGCCGACAACACTTTAAAGGGGCTGATTTACAAAAAAGGAGCACCCACTGCACTGATAGCAGGCCTAAACTAAACAGAAAGAGGCAGCGTATTTTCCGCACTGCTGACTATCGGGCAATTTTGAAGCCATATTTATGATATGGAAGCCTGAAAACGCCTTTCAGACGTCCCGATCACAGCTTGTTCAAAGAACCATTTAAAAAAGCTCTGAATTTACATGTGTCTGATGTGATCACGTCCATCTCGCACGGGAGTGTGTCAGAGGCATGTCTGGGGCTTTCCAAACAAGAAAGACATGCGTGCACAATTTCAATTCACCGACAAATGTGTAAATATGCCGGCGGACACGTCTCTTTCTATACCTGCTCCTAGGCACGAATAGCCAAATGAAAATTCTGCATTTCAGCAATGTAAGAACCTTATGGAGAACAAGATTCTACCCTCTCACGCCCTCATTAATTTTCGCTCCTTCAAAAAACATGCCAGTAAATAGAGGGGCCTTTATCCCAGCTATGGCACTGCCAGGCCCCAGATTTGGTTCATGGTGTTGGCGTCCTAGGCAAACCTTAACCTTTATGCACACACCCCTCCCCCGGCTGTCAAAATCTATTGTTTATATTTGAATACCCTATTCCTTGCCGACCCCCAGATTGCCGCCCTAGGCAACTGCCTGGTTTGCCTAATCGTTGGGCCAGCCCTCGGTGCTGCTGCACATTTTTTCCAAAATGGCAGGCCTGGGACGTGTATGCGATGCCATGCAGACGTGCACCTTCTGAATACATGCGCGGGCACGTCTATGCAACTTCTACCACACGCACATCCAATCTCGCACTCCCACGTTTCTAGATTTGGCCCAGTTTTCTGCATGCATCTGGGCGCTTGCTCTGCATGGTCCTGTTCTCTGTGATGGCGTTGGGTGCATTTATCTTTTAGAGGAAGGAAGAGTCCATTTTACATCGCACTTACATGTGCTCGCCTTCACTGCTTGTCTCTCCAATGGCATTTCAGATGGTTTGACGGACATCTCAAATTTTGCCTATCTCAAATGCACCTTCACATGTCTTTAAGTTCTGAGTATATGTGAATTTAAATACTAGCCCCAGCACTTAAATGAATCTGCTCACTTCTGCTGCAGATTAATGTCCCATAAAGTTCATTTTCACCAACAAAATGCATGTCGGTGCTAGAATCAAATCATATAGTTCCAAAGAATAAAATTAAAGCCTTAATCCTAGAGTCAGAGAATTTAACATTACCGGGAAATAAAAATGATCAGAGACCAGGGTTCAATTCCTACTGGCATTCCTTGTGGCCTTGGGTAGATCATTTACTCTTCCATTGCCTCGGAAGAAAGGTCACTGCCAAGACAACCCAGGAGCTGCTGAGTCAGCACTGACCCAAAGGAGCGCATTGCATTAATACAGCAAAAGAAATCTCACTCTAAGAAAGAAACACAATCAAAGCAAACATGAATAAGACTGAAAAACATATCAGTAGGGGCCTGATTAATCTTCTTAACTGTTTTATCAGGCAGTCCTGCAATAACCAGGTTTTCAGTGTTTTTGATCATTTATTACAACAGGAAGGTACCTACTCTCTAGTGCTCTTTCACACCTGGGCACCAACCTACAATCTTGAGCTGTAGGAAGTTTCAATAAATATTCTCCCTCCATTCTTGGGCCATTCAAAGTCTAGACCAGGGATTGTCCTTGGACAAGCAGGATAAGCAGCCACATTTAGGTGACATCATCCAACAGTGCCATGGATGGAAGTAGCTCTCCCAGAGCTTCAGAAAAGCAAGTCTTTCTGAGCATGTGCCAGGTAGCCCTCCCTCCCGGGCCTGCCCCTACCTAGTCTAGTTTCACTTCTTCTGCCTTGCCAGCAAGGACAAAACCTACAGCTTTCCTACAACTTACCCCCCCCCCCCCCAAGGGTAGGCGCCCTTCGAAAATCCCAGAAAAATCCCTAATGTGCCCAGATGCTTTGCGGTTAGCATCGGGGCATGTTAGGAGTGTTCCAGGGTGGAGCGGGGGCAGAGGAAAGGGCTAACTGGGTAGTACCGATTTTCGATGCTACCCCCTTAGCCTTCTGCGCTTTAAAGACAGGCGAGGTTTTTCCTCGCCTATCTTTCAGGTACAGAGGCTAAGCGGGTAGTACCAAAAATCGGTGCTACCCGGCTAACTCCTTCGGCTTCTGGGGTGTGCAACGAGACCCGGATTTTCAATGCTGGGGCCACATGTGACCTCGGCATTGAAAATCTGGATTAGGCGGAAGTGGGTACATAGCACCACCCAGCTGAAAATCGGGCCCTACAGCAGCTGCAGCAGTAGCAATGACAGTGCCTTCAGCGACCCTCGCCGCGGCAGGCACCACAGAGCAAAGGTACGTAGAGCCCACACATCCTCCCCGGACTTCCACTATGCACCTCACGTGACCACAACACCTGGCACCAGCATATCAAAGGGTGTGGATCATGGTCGCTATCTGCAGTATTGGATTTGATCACCCGCTTCCTGGAGCAGCATGTCCCTCCGACAACTGCAAACTCCAAAACCCAAGGAAATTGATGGGGCACAAATGCCTATATACCTACCATCGCGGGAAGAACGGACTCCAGCACCCCTGCCATCCCCTTCGCCTCCATGCTTCTCCCCAGAACCCCTGACGATGGACACTGAAGGAGTGGAGGCTGCCACTTAGGCCTCCATGGCAGGGAACCAATGTTCCTTCAGCTCAGATGCAGGATCGGGGCCTTCACCAACACTACCACAGCCACCTTTGCCGCCTGAGGATCTCATCTATCCCAAGTTCCTTCAGAGGCTGGAAGCCCAGCTTTCTCTTGCCCTGACAGACAAGCTGGACCCCAGGAGTGAGGTCCTCAGGGTCCTTAAGTACTTTGACACCCCAAGAACCTTAGTGGCCCTCCCAGTCCACAAGCTTCTCCAGGACAACCTTATCAAGATCTGGCGCACTCCATCATCCAGAGTTGTCACCTCAAGGAGGCTAGAGACAAAGTACCAGGTGCAGACTGCATTTGGATTCGATAATCTGCAGCTCCTGCACCAGTTCATCATGATAGAATTGGCTAAGAAGTTTGCTAAGAAATCACGCACCTACTCACACGTACCACCTGGCAAAGATCACAGGCTCCTGGATGAGGTGGGAAGGAAGATTGTCCAGAAGATGTTGCTCAATGCAAAAATCATGGTCCACCAATTCCAACAGATCCTGTTCCAGGACACTCAGCTGGTCAGACTTAAGAAGGCCCTAAAGACACTTCTCCTGGAGTCATCATCTACTGTCTTACCGATCACTGCAGACCTAGTTGAGTGCGGAAAACTGATTCACTCAGCTTTTGACAGCTTTGACTCTGCAGCTCGCATGGTGAGGCCCATCATAGTAGCCTGGAGCATGGCATGGCTCCTAGCGTCTGGCCTGAGAGAGGATACCCATGACCAGATAGCAGATGCTCCATATGAGGATGACAACCTGTGGATGGCCTGGAGTGCAGCCTTAGCAACATGAAATCCTACCCCTCCTCCTGGCAATACAACCCCTACAGCCGATGGTAGCAGCAACCAGCCTACCAAAGTTCTTACCACCAGAAGCCTCATCAGAGGGACTGCAAGCAACAAAAGCAGTCCACCTCCTCATCCAATAAGAGCACTCCCTCCTTTTGACAAGGCGTGCGGCACCAATCCACCGGTGGGGGGGTTGGCTTTCTGTCTTAATGAGTACCTGGGAACAAATCACCATGGGCAGCTGAGTATTGGCCATAATTGCCAAAGGATACAAATCAACTTTTCCAAACCTTCCCAACAGCATACCTACCTGCACAGTGACACACCGCTGGACCTAGTACCAGCCATGACAGCAGAAGTTCTTTCACTCCTGGCGTTAAGGGCCATAGAACCAGTTCCACCAGAGAAGGTCAACCATGGCTTCTACTCCAGGTATTTCCTTATTCCCAAGAAATCTGGTGGTGACCGTACCATCCTCGATCTCTGGAACTTGAAGAAGTTCATCCTCAAGGAGAAGTTCAAGATGTATTCGCTGGGTTCCATCCTTCCCCTCATACAGCCCAACAACTGGATGGCATCTGGATGGCATCTTTGGGACAGACACAGTGGATCCCTTTACAGCAACAGGATAAAATCAAAATAAGCTTAACTAACTAATTTCTCAACATACAGGGGTGTCCTACACAGAGAGGTGGGTTCACCCCTAAAACAAAGACATGGGGAGGGTTCACCTCTAAAACAAAGACATGGGGAGGGGTGGCCTGCACGGAGTGGCAGGTGCGCCTACTCTTGCTATCTTACAGGGTAGACTAGATGGACCATACTGGTCTTTATCTGCCGTCATTTACTATGTTACTATGTTACAATGACTTACAGGATGCATACACCTATGTCTCTATCCGCCACACCCACAAGAAATATCTATGGTTCTGTGTGCTGGGGAAACACTATCAGTACAAGATACTCCCCTTCAGGCTCCTCCCTGCCCCAAGGGTCTTCACGAAGCGCATTGTGGTGACGGCTGCGCACATTCGCAAGAAAAGGATATGCGTCTTCCTCTACCTGCACGACCGGCTCCTCACAACTCCTCATGTCTCATGAGTGGAGGAGTAGCCTAATGGTTAAGAACACTGGCTTGGGAACCCAAAGACCAGGGTTTGATTCCCACTAGCACTCCTTGTGGCCTTGGGCAAGCCACTTAACCCTCCATTGCCTCAGAAAAATCCAAGTTATCAATGTCCCTGTTTAATGTACATTACCAAGTTTAAGTTTCAATGTAAACCGATTTGACTGAAATGATAAAGCGGTATATAAAACCTGATAGATAAATAAAATAAATAAATGTCAGGACCTCTTGGCTTCCATCACCCAGACAAACATGCTATTATCCTCCCCTGGATTTCTGCTGAACCTACAGAAGACTCAACTGCACCTCACACAGCAACTGGAGCTCATTGGTGCAGATATGAGAACCACCCAACCAAGGCATTCCTCCAGCCTCAGAGGGTGGCAGCCATCATTTCCCTGATGCAGGAGGTCTCCTTGGCTGACTATGTCACCACCAGGACTCTGCCAACAAGGCAGCAACCACTCAAGTCTTGCCCCTCACCAAACTCCGCATGCGACACCTCCAGTGGAATGTTTGCAAGCACTGGTGCCAACACACTCAGCACTTGTCCCATCAGGTGCCTCTCTCTGCAGATGGTCACAGCAGGACAACCTTTCAGAAGGCAGACCCCTCCAGCAACCATTTCACTACCTCACGATCACGACAGACATGTCCAAGGTGGGCTGGGGCACACGCCTGCTACATTTCCACTCCCAAGGCAACTGGTACACATGGGAATGCAACTGCCACATCAACTTCCTGGAGCTGCGAGTGATCAGATACAGGTTGAGAGTCTTCCAACATCTAATCCGGGATCAGAATATCTTGATCCAAACTGACAACCAAGTGGTGATGTTCTATATCAACAAACAAGGGGGAAGCACTCAAGTGCTGGTCCTTCACCATCTTCAAAGGATGCCTCCTGCAGGCCTCCAACCTGCTGGGTGAGGACAACCAGCTAGCAGACTGCCTCAGCCACCACCTCGATCTGCACAAGTGGTCCCTCGACCCCCTCTTGGCAATGGAACTCTTCAGAAGGCGGGAACACCCACATGTGGACCCCTTCACTAGCAAGAAAAATGCAAAGTGAGCCAGTTTCTGCTCCAAGCGCCCGTCTTCCCACAGCCTGGCCTCAGACACGTTCGCCATACCCTGGGGGAGTGTGCCATTCCTCTACGCATTCCCCCTTATTCCACTGATCCTGTGACAATACAGAAAGTAACCCTGGGCAGGGACATGATCATCCTCGTTGCCCCGTCTGGCCCAGACAGATGTGGTTCCCCCTCCTCAAGAGCCTTGCACAGGAACCACCCATCAAGTTCCCTCTGCAATCGGACCTAATCACACAGGATGAAGGCACATCCCTGCACTCCAACCTGTCGACACTTGTGCTAGCGGCCTGGATGTTGAAAGGCTAACTCTGTCATCCTTGCAGTTCACCATGGAGGTGCAACAGGTCATCCTGGCAGCCAGGTACCCTGCCATGCGGAAGTCGTATGGACACAAGTGAAAACGCTTCACATCCAAGGGGCTTGACCCCTGCTCCTGCCAGACTCCTAGTATCCTCCAGTACCTCACGCCCTCGTCAATACAGGACTCAAGACAGCTTCGATACGATGCCACCTGTGACAAGGCAGAGCCCCAGAAACAGGAGAAAATGGGTTTAAATCACTTTCTGTCACCTCAGATGCTTAGAGAGGCAGGACAGGAAGGGGTTAAGTTTCCTGCTCACAAACATTCTCTGCAGAGAAGAGCAGGGAAAGAACCACACCCTAGCTCTAGGCTAACTCAGAGACATAACCAATCAGGGAGGTGGGCGGAGTCAGACCGGATTGGGCCACTCAGCACTCATAACCAGGAAGCAGCAGTTAGCAGTAGATTCGGATTCGGAGGCAGAGAGAGATCCAGACTCGAGAGAGGAATCAAGGAGGAGAGGAACTGGTTACAGAGCAGTGCAAGCAGAAAGGCTGAGCCCAAAGGAACTAAGGAGAGAACCAAGGAAGGGAGAGTTCCTGCAGGTGGTCCAGGAAGAGGGACAGGCAGACCTCAGCTCCATGAGAGAGAAAACCCTGGAGGTGACCCAGAGCTGGATTCAGAAGCCTGGAATACTGACTTGGAGTCAGGGGAGTTCCCCAGAGGCAGACGCTGCAGAAACCAGGTCAGAGCAAACTCTTCTAAGCCTTGTAAAGTAAATAGCTTTGAGAGAAGTCAGTCTATAGGAACTGACAATAGACTGCTTGCTAAAAGAGGCAGGGGTAAACCAGACCCTGAATATAAACCTGAAGTTAATAGAGGGAAGAGGGGCTATAGAAAAGTCCCTGTTAGAAAGCTGCAAACATCTCCATGGTATAGACAGCGTGACCTAAGCTCTAGTTCAGAGGAGCACACACCTGCTTGCCAGCAAGAGGCTAATTGGCAGCAATCGTGCAGAGAGCTAAGGGAACCCTTTGAGAACCAAGAGGAAGCAATGGAATTGGGGGCTCCGTTATCTAGTTCCAGTGAGTCAGAAATGGAGTGTGGAATTTGCATGATAGAGTGAAGAACTATAAGTATTCCTAATTGATGATTGAGTGCTGAGAAGCCTTAAGCCAATGTTCTAGAACTTGCATGAGAGACAGCAGCGTTCTAGTGAATGGAATGAATCAAAGCTTCATGTGGTACAGCTGTGAATAGAAGGCAATATATAGAAACTGCTCCTACACAAGAAGGCAGTCATTAATAAGCCAGAGTTGTGGAGATTGCCATTTCTATGGGAAGCTGTTTGACACTAGAAAGAAGTACAACAGGAGAAAGATTCTTTATTACCAGTAGATACTGAGAAAGCAGTACTAGAAGATTGAAGCCCTGTTGTAGTAATGAACCTGGAAGAATGATGAAAGCTTGTAAATATTTTATGTGTCCCTGAGAAGTATCAGGAGAAGCTATATAAACACTTGAACTTTTATTTGGTACAGAAGGTTACCATTATACTTCTGTGGCGGGGGAGTAAGTCCTGTACGGTGTCCTTTGCTATACTTTGTGCAAATACCTTATGCATGAATAAAGCATTACTTACTTTGGAAACCCAACCTTGGCTGTCGTCACTCACTCCACAACTACAGTAGGAAGGCTTCAGCACTAACAAGGACTCTTTTAAAACTCACCCCACTGTGTGGCTCACATCCCCTTGGCCTGCTTACGCCACAGGCTAGGCGGTGCGTTGTCACACACCTCTCTGCTATCACGGCTTATCATGACCGCCCAAACGATGCCTCCATTTCAGCCCAACTGATGGTCTCACGATTCATGTGGGGTCTGGCCAACCTCAGGCCTACTGTTTGACAACTGGTGCTGCCATGAAACCTCAACATCATCCTATATCACCTCACACAGGCACCCTTTCAGCCCATGTTATCCACACCCCTCAAGTACATCACCTGGGAAACTATCTTCCTAGTCGCCATCACCTTTTCCAGGTATGTTCTTGAACTAGTGTTTTAATGGCTCAAATGGTTTTGCCAACATAAAGTAGGGAACAGGGGCAGATGATGATGTACACTACATGTGTAGAACGACAGTCCATCCTGGTGTTTAATTCATACTGTTTTTTGGTGTATGGATGTACGAACATGTCATTAAGCACAATAGCATACATTTGCTTTCTCGGCCGCCGCTGCACACTGGAAAGAGTATTTCAACATATTATCCACAATCATGCCAAGATTCTTTTCCTGGGTGGTGGTCCCTAATATGGAACCTTCCATCAAGGTCCTCTTGCAATTTTTCACAATCCTCTGGTGTTTTAACAACTTTGGGAAATTTTGTGCCATCTGCAAATTTGGTCACCTCACTCGTTACTTCCATTTCCAGGTCACTTATGAATGTGCTAAAAAGCAGCAGACCCAGCACAGATCCCTGGAGTACTCCACTATTCACCTTTCTCCATTGAGAAACTGGCCATTTAGCCCTACTCTGTTTTTTATCTTTTAACCAGATCCTGATCCACAATAATACATTGCCTCCTATCCCATGACTCTCAATAGGGACCTTGTTAAAGGCTCTGTGAAAATCCGTTTACATTATGTCAACCGGCTCACCTTTATCTACCTGTTTATGCACACCTTCAAAAAAATATAACAGATTATTAAGACAAGACTTTCCTTGAGTAAATCCATATTGGCTTTCTCCCATTAAACCATGACTAGCTACAGGTTAAGTAATTTTATTCTTTATAATGTTTTCTACTATTTTCCCAGTATGGACATCAGGCTCACCAGTCTGTAGTTTCCCAGTTCACCCCTGCAACCCTATTTAAAATATTTGTGTTACATTGACCATATAAGAACATAAGAACATTCTCCAATCTTCAGGTACTACAAATGATTTTAATGATAGTTCATAGATTACTAATAGTAGGTCTGCAAATTTTATTTTAATTTTTTTTCAGCACATTGGTTTATATACCATCTGGTCTAGGTGATTTGCCATTCTAATTTGTCAAATTGCCCTATTGTATCTTCCAGATTCACTTTTGAAATTGAAATGATCAGGCACTTTAGAACTAACAATAAAGCACCTTATGAAGATCGAGGCTTTCAAACATATCATGGACCATACAGATCTACTGCCTGTCACCACCTGATTCCCCATCCAGCCTCCCCCCTTTCTCATTCACAATATTCTGGGAGCGCTTTTTACGATTCACTGCTCACCCTGTCTGAACGGAGGCAGAGTGTTTTAGCTCCAGAAAGAACTGGTGTCACCTTCTGTTTCTGCTTTATTTATTAAGCTCTCTTTCTATGCAAAAATACTTAAAGGAGCTGTGAAGCCCTTTTCCAGTCCCACAGTCATTCTGTGGATGAACTGAAACACAGCCTCTTACCTAATGTTATGACACTGATAGAAGGTAGCAGTTTGGCTCAGTCTTCTGCGCCGAGCATGCAGTCACAATGTAGAAGGACGTTATTACCCACCTGTGCTCTTCTGCCCTGTATGCTCCTGCTGTATTCTGTGTGCCCGTCAGGACCTGGAGAGCGCACACACATGAACTATGGATAGGTATATGGATTTTGCCCTCCTTAGGCTATGAGATTGTCAGCCGATTCAGCTTCAGTTCATTACTGGAGATTATTTCAGGTGCTGCACTTTATTATCTTAGATGGCAAGCTGCAGTTACCATGGTATTTAAAGGTGATAATAAAAATCCCTCCCCTCGCAGGGCGCACAGCCAGCACAGCATCATAAGAGGTACCAGCTTTTCAAACACCTAGTATTCAATTAGATGATTGCCAGGTTTGGAGTGACTGGAAACAAGAAAAACAGGTTCCTGACTCAAGGAAGGGAGTTTGAACTGTCTGAAAGTTATTCTACCATAGCACTAGGTTAGTCCAGGAAAAAGATATCACCTTCCATTTTTTTTGTTGTCCCATGTTCCACTTTATAATCTCAGATGGTTAACTGCAACCAGGACAGCGTTTTTCAAAGCCAATAATAAAGCCGGCCTCCGCCTCCTGTGGCACACTCCCAGCAGAGTTTCTCATTTCTAAAATCTTTCAGCTGCAGGTAAAAATGTTCCAAACGGACTGTGGGAAATGGCTAAGCAGATGGAAAGCATGATTCATGTCAGACTTAGTCCTAAAGTGATCCTTTTGTAACTAGGCAGTGGAGAAAAGAAGCGTTCCTTTCCACACAAAAGATAGCTCACTCCAAAGAGAGCGGCAGCCGGGATAAGCATAAGAAGGCACATTTCAGAGAGGTCGTGGGTATCAGAATTGAGACGAGGAGGTCACCACGATTACAAAGATGCCGGTATTTTAGCAAAGGCTCTGCTAAAGGTGGCATAGGGTGGGGAAAAAACTGAGGAGCTTAGCACCGATTTTCAGCACCAGGCACCTAAATAAGGCTCCTAAATCTAGAGGAGGGGTTCTCAACCCAGTCCTGGGGACACACCTCAGCAGTCAGGTTTTCAGGATAACCACAGTGCTGCAGATCTCTCCCTGATCTAGATAAATGAATGGCAGGCCTAAATTCACGAGCATAGGGGCCGATATTCAGAGGTGGCGGTTAAGCATTTTTAAAGCATCTTGGCGGTGCCACTTTAGCGAACTGGATATTCAGCGTTGCTCTCTGGTCAGTAGCGATATCGGGCCGTGAAATGGATAGTGAAAACTGGTTAAAGTTAGGATAACCATTGACTTTTCTGGTGTGGTGTGTTCCTGTATATAGTGGTCCTCAAACTAGATTGGTGAAATTAAGGCAGGAAAATAGAATTCTGGCAGGAAGATTTGTTGGAGAGGAGGCAGGCTGGGTGGTCACCCCTTTGTGCTTACAGCGGGTCATGTGCTTCAATAGACATGGCCCGCCACTTCTGATTCCCCTCCAATGCAACTTCCTGTTAGTGGCGGGTCAGAATGACAGGCCATGGGCACCAAAGCAGCAGCACAAAGCCACCACTTTTAGACTGCCACCATGGCTAAAAGACAGAAACAGTGTTGGCAGCGGCTTGGCATGTGGGAGTGAGGGTGGGGCTCCCAACAGGGCTTCCTATCTGAGGCCTGGAGAGGGGAAAGTGCACGTTGAATGCCGGAAGGTGGTGCACTTCCAGAGATTGTCACACGTCTTTCTACCAAAACTCAAAATGTCCCACCTTCCGGCATTCAACTTGGAGCTTCCCGGGACAGAACTTTGGGAATGGGCAGGGTTAGAGGAGGGACTAAGATCTGAAAGAGTGAAAGAGTGAAAGGAAGGGGGAAGGAGAGAGCGTAAAGTTAGTTGGGAGGGGAGAGGGAGACTGGACTGCTCGATGAAGGGAAGGAAAGAGACACACATGCACATGAAAGTACCCGCCCACAATGAGACACACACATGTGCACCTGCAAACACCCCCATGATAGAGACACACACATGCTTTCCTCTGTTTCTCGCTATGACAAGGCATGCATGTTCACCCTGACACCCCCCTTTGAAACACATACACACATGTATGCACTCACCTGCCACCTTGCATGACACATCCCCAATAATACTCCATGATGTACACACAAATACATGCACCCCCAATTTACCCCATAAGACACAGACACATGCAGCCCCCAACACCCCACATGTCCATACACACACACAGATGCACCCTCCCAATACCCCCTATCACACACACACATCACCTGACACCCCCATGACACACATGGACACACAAATCACCTGACACCCCCTTAATACACAGACATGTACCCCTCCCCCCCACCCCTGCACCTGATTCGCCAAATGGGAAAAACGTGCCATTGCATCACAATGCAAGTGTACACCATTCCGTTTGTACGGTATTCCAGCAAGACACCAACATGTGCCTTCCATTTGGCAGAAGGACATATGATCTGGGTTCTTGCTCCATAGGAATCTCTCCTCTTCGTCGATGCACCCGGGGGTTGTGCCCACTTGCAAGTCTGACATGAGTAAGATGTGGCTTTAGTATTGGAGAGAACTATAAGAAGCAGTGAAAGGAGGGGGATAAGGGGCTTCCTCCACCAGAGTCCAGGAATGTCAGTGGTGGATGGAGTGGGCTACCACCCTTGGAGTCCAAAAGGAGGAGATGCAGGCCTTCACAGAAGCCAGGAAAGAAGGATCAAATCAGTTCCCTTTAGAGGCAGCTACAGGAGTCTAGAAGAAGGAATTTTCCCCAGGAGTCTACCAGACAAGGAGGAAGTAAGGGTAGAGAACACTGGTCAACAAAGTTTTACAAAAGTCATATTACTGAAATAAAAATAGTCATTTCTTATCAATTTTTATATGCTGATCACGAATATGACAGTGAAATTGCAAAGTTGGCTCTAGTAATCTACAAGAATTAATGTTTACATCACGAAATGCATGTCAACAGTAAATATAATAGGCCTTCAGTTAATACCTGTAAAAAACAAGTCATAGACTACTTAGATTTTTTCACCTGTCTCTTGTACAGCTGTTCGGGAGCTTCTCTGGGGAGTGTCCAGCAGTAGTCAGCCAGCATTGTAGTGGACCATTTTCCCTGGTATCTTTGCTCCATCGTTGCGATATCCTGGTGAAAACGCTTGCCCTGTTCATCACTAACCATACCACAGTTGTCAGGAAAGAAATCGAGATGGGAATCAAGGAAATGGATCTTTAGAGATATATTGCAGCCAAGTTTCTGATACTGCATCAGCATGTCTTCTACTAATTCCTTGTAGTTTTCTGCCCTAACATTCCCAAGAAAGTTTGACACTAGGCGAAAAGCATTCCATGCTTGTTTCGCATCACCCTGCAGCAAGTTGTTGAACCGGTCATCTTTGAAGAGCTCTCGAATCTGAGGACCCACAAAAACTTCATCTTTAATCTTTGCTACCCTGAATCAAGGGAATTTTTCATGCAGGTTTCGGAAAGCTGGCGAAGTGCGGCCAATGGCTTTCACAAAGTTTTTCATCACACCCACTTTGATGTGAAGGGGTGGTAACAGGATTTTGTGAGCCTCAACCAGAGCTGGGTGCTGGATATTCTTCTCTCCAGCTGTTACATTTTGTCTGCGATTCCAATCCTTCCGCAAGTAGTGCCAATCCCTTGCTCGGTATCCCACTCACATAAGAAACACATGTATTTTATATATCCCTGCTGCAGTCCCATTAAAAGGGCAACTACCTTCAAGTAACCACAGAGGTGCCAGCTGTACTTGTTATAGTTAACGGAAGTCAGTAGATGCTTTAAGTTATCGTATGTCTCTTTCATGTGGACAACATGCGCTACTGGAATAGATGGAAGACGGTTTCCATTGTTCAAAAGCACAGCTTTCAGACTCAGTTTCGAAGTGTCTATAAATAGTCTCCAGTCTTGTGGGTCATGAGTGATTTTTAAGGCATTCATGAGGCTTTCAATATCGGAACAGAATACCAGATTAATTTCCTTTCCGACTGCGTATAGTGCACTGCTGATGTCAGATGGCTTCAGCAGCCGTCTGGCAGTAGAAACATAGAAATATGACGACAGAAAAAGACCACATGGCCTATCTAGTCTGTCCTGCCATAACTACAACAGTCCCCTTTTTACCTTTAGAGATCCTCTGTGTTTGACCCATGCTTTTTTGAATTCAGTTACTGTCCTCATCTCTACCACCTCCACTGGGAGACTATTCCATGGATCCACTACTCTTTCCGTAAAGAAATATTTCCGCATATCACTCCTGAATCTATCGCCCTTCACCCTCATCCCATGTCCCCTCGTAGCAGAACTTGCTTTCAATTGAAAGAGGCTCTCTCCCTGAACATTTATACCACGGAGGTATTTAAACATCTCAATCATATCACCTCTATCCCGCCTTTCCTCTAAGGTGTACATATTAAGATCCTTCAGTCTGTCCTCATATGCTTTATAATGAAGACCACTAATCATTTTAGTAGCCACCCTCTGCACCGACTCCATCCTGTTCACATCCTTTTGAAGGTGCGGTCTCCAGAATTGCACACTATACTCCAAATGAGGTTGCACCAAAGACTTATACAGAGGCATTATCACCTCCTTTTTTCTGCTAGCCATTCCTCTCCGTATGCACCCAAGCATCCTTCTAGCTTTTGCCGTCGCCTTTTCTACCTGTTTAGCTACTGTAAGATCATCAGACACTACCACGCCTATGTCCCGCTCTTCTTTAGTGGACAAAAGTACTTCACCCCCTATACTATATTGCTCCCTTGGATTGCTGCAGCCCAAATGCATGACCTTACATTTTTTAACATTAAATCCCAGCTGCCAAATTCTAGACCATTCTTCGAGCTTAGCTAGATCCCTCCTCATGTTATCTACCCCTTCCTGGGTGTCTAATCTATTGCAGATTTTGGTATCATCCGCAAAGAGGCAAACCTTACCTGAAAGCCCTTCCGCTATATCACTAACAAAGATGTTAAAAAGAATCGGACCAAGGACAGATCCCTGGGGCACACCACTGATAACATCCTTCTCCTCAGAGTGAGCTCCATTTACTTGTACTCTTTGTCACCTCCCACCCAACCAATTTCTAACTCAAGCAGTAACTTTAGTGTCCATCCCTAGGGTGCTCAGTTTGTTTATAAGTCGCCTGTGAGGAACAGTGTCAAAGGATTTACTGAAATATAAATACACCACCTCTAGGGCTCTCCCTCGGTCCAACTCCCTGGTCACCCAGTCAAAGAAATCAATCAGATTTGTCTGACAAGACTTGCCTCTGGTGAAGCCATGCTGCCTCGGATCCTGTAATCCGCTGGACTCCAGAAACCTCACTATTTTCTCTTTCAGCAGCGTTTCCAATAATTTACTCACCACCGAAGTTAAACTAACCGGCCTGTAGTTTTCAACCACATCCTTACTTCCACTTTTGTGTAAAGGCACCACATGAGCCTCTGTCCAATCCTTTGGCACCACTCCCGACTCCAGTGAGGCATTGAAAAGGTCAGTCAGTGGAGTTGCTAGAACGTCCCCTAGTTCCCTCAGTATTCTAGGGTGTATCCCATCCGGTCCCATCGCTTTGTCTACTTTAAGTTGAGATAATTTCTCACAAACAGTCTTTTGAAAATTGTTCAAGATGTCCTTTGCTTCTGTTCCTATTTGTGAGTGTTTTCTGAGGTCCTGCTCCTGGTTCTTCATCTGTGAACACAGAACAAAAATATTTGTTAAGTAATTCCGCTTTATCCTTATCAGCTTCTACATATTCCTCCCCTGCACCCTTGAGTCTGACAATACCACTCTTGCCCTTCCTCTTCTCACTAATATATCTGAAAAATGTCTTATCCCACCATTTTATAGCATTGGCTATTTCCTCCTCCTCTTGAATCTTTGCCTTCTTGACTACTTTGCTAGCTTCTCTAAGTTTTTCCAAATACAGATGCCTGTCTTCCTCTCTCTGTGATCTCTCTCTTGTATTTCATGAAGTCCTCCCTCTTTTTCTTCACTTTTTCAACTACTTCTTTCGAAAACCATAGCGGTCTCCTTTTCCTTTTGCCTTTATTTACCATTTTAACAAAAAGGTTGGTTGCCCTTAAAATATCCCCTTTCAGTTTTTCCCACTGTTTTTCTACATCCCTCAGCTGTTCCCATCCCACTAACAACTCCCTGAGGTATTGGCCCATCTTCGCAAAGTTAGTCTTCCTAAAGTCTAAGATCCTCACCTTTGAATGGATTCTAACAACCCTAGTCCTAATACTGAACCACACCATCTGGTGATCACTGGATGCAAAATGATCTCCCACTACAACATCAGAAACACTTTCACCATTGGTAAGCACCACGTCCAGTATGGCCCCTTCACGTGTGGGGTCTGTTACCAATTGCCTGAATAGTTCTCCCTGTAGGGAATCCAGGATCTCCTTACTTCTAGATGATACTGCAGCAGGAATGTGCCAATCAACATCTGGCATATTGAAATCTCCTATCAGTAGCACTTCCCCTTTCCTAGCAATGCTGCGCATGTCTTCAATTAACTCTCTGTCCACCTCTTCCTCTTGTGAGGGAGGTCTGTATATCACACCAATGTAAATAGATTCCTCTTTCCCTCTTTCTAGTTTAACCCACAATGCCTCCCCTCTCCCTTTTAAGCTCCGTATTTCCAAAGCTTTAATAGTAGTTTTTACATATAGTGCCACTCCTCCTCCCCTACTTCCTACACTGTCCTTTCTGAATAAATTATAGCCAGGTATAGTTACATCCCAATCATGTTTTTCTGTGAACCATGTTTCTGTAACTGCCACTAAATCCAAGTCAGCCACTCCCACCAAAGCTTCAACATCAGGGATCTTATTTCCCATGCTACGGGCCTTTATACACACTGCTTTCCATATGTTACCCGTTACATTAAATAACTTTATGGAAATGGGTATCACTTACCTGGGGGCTTTCACTTACCTGGGGGCTTTCTTCACCCATCCCCAATGAATCTAGTTTAAAGCCCTCTTCAGTAGATTAGCCAGTCTACTACTGAAGACGCGTTGACCTTTCTTGGGCAAATGGATGCCATCTCTGCTCTGCATCCCTTGGAACAGCATCCCATGGTCCAGGAAACCAAAACGCTCTCGATGACACCATCCACGCAGCCATGCATTGCATTAGAAAATGACGCAATCAACTCTAGAATGTGTGTGCATGCTGGTATTATGCAATGTGATGCAATATTACATCATTCAAGGCTTATTTGGGATGTTGTTGATGTCCTACTGGATAAATTTACACGGTGAAATGTCAAAAATGAACTACATGCAATATCTTCAAAACGAGAGCCAATAATTTTTTTTTAAGTTATATTCGTGTTCAGCTCACCAAGATACTACAAATTAGGGCCTTTTAAAGTCAGTAACGATTTCAGTGTTGACCAGTAAATCAAGAGAGGAGTGGAGAGAGTCAACAGAAGGGGCACAGTGGTTCTCTGAGGAGTGCATGTGCCCACTGTCTGCTGGGCTAGTAAAATATGCCTTGGAGCAAAGGGTGAGATCTTTGGGTGCATCTCACTATTGTCTCTGAGATATCTCAAATACTAACTTTTTTCATTTGAGACAATCTGATTTCTGTGCTGGACACAGCAAGGAAACTATTCTTCTTTCCATCCCCAGTGAAATACATGATTCATTGGATAAAAGTGGCCATCTTGCTCGACCTCTCTTCGGCTTTCGATCTGGTTAGTTACCACCTTCTCCTTTCCCATCTGCAAGCTGCTGGCAGTCACAGCCTTGTCCTACAATGGTTCTAATCTTTCCTCTCTGGTTGCTCTAACACTGTTACCGTTCAGCCTACCACTTCCCTCCCACTGACCTGAACTGATCACCAGGGTTCGGTATTAGCCCCCCTATTATTCAACATATTTCTTGCCCCCCTAGCCACTCTCTTCCAGTAACACAGGGTCTCATCTTATTATTACGCTAATGACATTTTACTATTGCTTCGCATGCATCCGACATCTCTATGGGGAACTCCTGTCTCTACCAAACTGCCCTGTGGTTGTGCACTAAGCATTTGAAATTGAATCCTTCAAAAACCTGTGCCATCTGGCTCACTGGTTCCTTTGCCTCCCCCTCAGCGTCTCCCTCACTTAATGGGTCTCCCATTTTCTTGGTATCTTTACTTAAATATCTTGGAGTTATTCTCAACAATGGTCTCAACTTTTATGAACAAATCGGTATCGTAGTGAAAAGCTCCTTCTTCGCCCTTCGTCAAATTCGCTCCATCCGTTCTTTCCTTCCTGACTCCGCTATTGCTACTCTGCTTTTGTCCACGGTCATATCCCATCTAGACTATTGCAATGTCATGTATGCCAGCTCCTCAAATATCAGATTAAATGTTTACAAACAGTTCAGAACACAGCTGTCTGACTACTACACCATGCCTCCAAATTTGATCACGTCTCCTGTTTGCTTATCCATTCCCACAGGTGACCCCTTGCCTTTCGGATTCATTAAACACTTCTTATGTTTATGTTTATTACATTTGATATACCGCTCAAGCCAAAGCATCAGAGCGGTTTACAATAATTACATAAAAGTTACAGAAAATATGAAAAGAATGCCATTAATTAGATAGGACAGAATAAGAGATACAGTGATAGTTAAAGGAATAGAGGAGACAAGAAGAGATGCTCCACATAGCATCTGAGGAGGTAGATATCATACCACCAGGTGTTTAAGCTCCCACTCACAACCTCTGCTGTCGACATCACCCCTCCACCACTCCGACCTCCACAGCAAGCAGAACCAACGTAGCAGTATTTTAAACGGCCCTGCACGGTCCTACGCCTTAGGGCTACGCCAAAGGGCCCTTTGGCGAGGCCCTCAGGTGTGGGCCCGCAAGGCGCAGGCGCGCCAGTGGAAGTGACGGTTTTAAAGCTGTTAAAGGCTGCTGGTATGGGCAGGCTGAAAGGAAAGAGTTGGAGCTCCCGCTCACACACCTCCGATGCTGGCTGGCTGCTCCACTCCCCGTCTCTTACCTTAGCTCACAAACTTTGCACACTGGCACCCCCACCTATTTGTCCTCATTTTATTCCCCGTGCTTCAATGGCTTCTTCGATCAAGTCATGGCAGTCATCTACACCTCTCCTCCCCTTCCCGTGCCCGTTATGAGACAACCCGGCACTCCACTTTCTACTTCTTGAGACCCAGTCTTTGGAATTCACTACTTGCTGATCTTTACTTGAACTATCCTTCCCTAAATCCAAATCCCATCTCCAGACCCATCTATTTCAATTAGTCTTCAATTGACCCCCACAGGCTGCTCGGGATCCTGCCTCCCCCGCCCCCCCCCCCCCCTCTACACCATTGCTGTATATTTCTTTTCATCTTTGCTATTATTTTATTGACGTTCTGTTCCTTTTCTTTCTTTTTAAATTGTTTTTATGTGCACCACTCTGTTGTTACAAAGGGCGATTTACTAAGTTTTAAAAAACCATTAATCTTGAATTTGACATGCAGAGACCTCTACACCAGAAGCAACATGTGCAGTCAGTGGAGAGGTGAAGTATATGAGAGGTTTTTGTGTAATATTGTGTGACCAGACTAACCTGGTGAGATATGTAGTGTGAAGAGGAGAGGGATTTCTTTTTGTGAAGTATCCCTGGGCTCGTATACACCATTGCACTAGATTTGCACTGAGAAGCGCATACCAGTAAAGGCACTGAGGAGTGGATTATTTTTCTGGGGCACTGAGGAATATGGACTCTTGCGCACCTGTTTCGGAGTAATCAAACAAGAGTTGGACAGCGTTGGCAGAGATCTTGAGGAGGAATGACCAGAGGCTACAGAAGAGAGGCGACCCAGGAACCCCAACACAAGAGAAATCAACCTAGACCTTTTACTTCTACATACTATCTTGAGGGCTTTACCTATTAAATGTGTTTTTCCAGAGTGGCCGTGGTTCTCCATGGCCAAGCAGGATGAGTCAGCCACACATGGGCCACTTACCCCACCATGGTGTCCACCTCAGTTTATTCTGTCTGCCTAGCTCTGCTCTCCTCTATCTACTTATTTATTAAAATGTACGAATCAAAACTTTCTCCTAATTTTTTTCTCTTATATCTTTCTTCCAATCAGCGAATTTCTTCCACTCTATGGGGTCTATGGCCGCAGACCCTCACCCCTGCCGACTGGCCATGTGCTCAGCCACCACAAATGGATTCTCAAGGGAACCCACACATGGCCCCCCTCCACTCCGGGTGAGACCCCAGAGGCACAGACTATTCCTCCATGGAAAGAGTCTATGGCAGCTGACATCACAAGGCTGACCGTTGAGCCGGCCAAAGCCAAGTGTGGACCAGTTTAAAGAGCAGCTCCCCAGGCACACTACTGAGGCATTGAGCTAGCTGGGCACGGGATGTGCCAGAAAAGGCCTCCATCCCTGGCCTGGGTTATCAGAGAAATCCCCCCCCACCCCAAGCGGCTGATGGCCCGGCTTATTGGGAGGACACCCGGTGGCTGATGGCCCGCTGCTCCATCCACTGATAGCCTGCCGAGTCCTGGCATTGCTCCTCAGCTGTACCGCCCCTGCCAATTCAGGATGTTGCCAAGGCCCTGCCCCAAAGCTCAGAGCCACCCACCTTTTACCACTGGATTGTGCCATGGCAGTGGGGAATGATGCACTGATGGAAGGATAAACAAGTCCTTGAAATGCTCCAGTGCTATAGTTTCCGTCAACCTCCTGGCGCTGATCTACGTGGCATGACACTTGGGTCCTTCTTCCCTCGGTGCGATCAATACAGCAACAGGTATCTTTGGTGGCTGCAAATGTAATAGTCTCCAGCTGCGGTCGGCATGTGAAGAAAAGCCCCCAATCCTGGCATTGGTTTTGCAGACACAGCTTCCAGCTGGAGAGCCCCGGCGGCCCCCGCTGACATCACTGGGTTGCTGTTCCTGTACTGCTTCCCAAGTTGGCCTTACACTGCTTGACTGTTGGGCTTATTGGGAATTGAACCCTCAACTCTTAGAAGCAGAGACTACATAGTCCTCCCATTTGGCGCTGACACCTTAAGGTGGACAGTTAGCAGCGGATATAGCGCTCATCCTGCCCCTCCAACACGGAGGCTGCGACCATGAACATATCCTCCTCTGGCCTAGTTCTCCCTTGGCCATATCGGCTGACTATCAGTGCCACGACCCAGGAGAAGCTGCAGGAAGCTATTGGTGAGAAGCCCCAAAGGGTCTAAGACATGATCTCTTCCAGGAAGTAGGACAAGACTCTCCTACAGGGTGCAGCGTACAGCCTCCGAGGCTGGTACTTCCTTTCCACCCGACCAAGTCCACACAGAGCAGCAGCAGGTCCTCTGGCTGCCGACAGGTGCAAGGCACGCACCCAGGGCTCTTGCGCTGAGGCACGCACTCAGCAGCTATTAAAGAAGTGCCATGCAAAGGGGGAGGAAATCTTCACTACCTACAACGTCGGCTATCAGTGCTGGTTTGAAAAGGTCTCGGCAAACAGAGGAATCTCCTCCCTGCATTACCCCAAGGTTAAAACCCCAGGAAACAAGGAGGGTGTAGGAAAATCCCACTAAACTGAATATTCAAAATCGCAGCCTGTGCTTCTACCATACACTGAGTGCTCTGTGTCAACCAGGCTAACCAAATGCTGTGGGTTCTCCCTGAGTGTTGAATTAACTCAAGCCTCATATTTGTCCTGTGTCTCATCTAGATTCTGATCTCTGTGGAGAAAGGACTGTCCTTCCTCTGTTTCTTCTGTACAGTGCTGTGTACAGCTGGTAGCACCTCAGAAATGTTGATCGGCGCAGAAGAAGACAAAGTTCCCATTTCTAGATGGAGGCTGGAGGCTGGAGGCCAGCAGATGTGTCTCTGGCTACCAGTCACTCTTCAGCTTCCAGTGTCCCAGAGTGATTTTCCTACCCCATAAGAGGTATCCTGCCTATAAGATATACCGTCTGTAAATCCACAAATTAATTAATACATTTTAAGATCAATGGTTTATTTATTCAGCTGCTTTGCATTAACTCCTCATGCCAGCTAAACTTCACACCGAGGTCCTTCATTTTCTCCCGGTACACCCTGTCGAAAAGTTTGTTCTGCTCCTCAGTGAAATGGTTTTTCCAGTCGCCAGAAATCCCTGAAAAAACAGATGAAAGAGGGAAACCTAGCTCAGTGTCTCAGTGGTATGACTACAGCACAGACAGCTGCAAAGCCAATTTTCATCAGAATCTCATGCAGGTGTAACACTGACAGACATAAAGCATGAATACAGCAGAGACAGATGAAGAGATCTTCTTCAGAACCTCATGCAAGTGTAACATTGACACAGATAATGCATGAATACAGCACAGACAGATGAAGAGGTCTTCTTCAGAACCTCATGCAAGTGTAACATTGACACAGATAATGCATGAATACAGCACAGACAGATGAAGAGGACTTCTTCAGAACCTCATGCAAGTGTAACATTGACACAGATAATGCATGAATACAGCACAGACAGATGAAGAGGTCTTCTTCAAAACCTCATGCAGGTATCACAATCTTAATGTTGCAACATGTCCCTTTGTGGTTCCACAGAATGGGAAAGGCAGTTCCCCCATCACTCACCTTTCCTCATGAAAGGGCTCTTTTTTTGATTCATCACCTCTTCTGGACGGGTGCTAAAGTTGGCCATTTTGTTATCTTTCATATTCTTGAAGGTCGCGTTCTCCACCACCTTGTCAATGGCTGCCTCATCCAGCTCCTTTCCCAGGAAGTCACAGATCCTCACCACACAGCCCCGCAGGTCCTGGAGAGAGAAGAAAGAGAACCAGTGGGAGAAACACAGAATGAGACTGAGAGCGAATGAGCTGCCGCATAGCAATGGATCACTTCCATCTCCTCTGATTGGCTGATTCCTCCTCTCTCTCCTTCCCTTCCCACCCCTGCATTATCGAGTTCCTGGTCCTCCTTTGAGATGGTCTCTCAAGCTGTCTTACAAAAAACCTTTCTTTCTATTCGCAAGACAACCTGTCCTGCTGATCCCATTCCCTCTCGTTGGCTCCTGGAGCCCTCACTATCCCTCTCTCCTTATGTCCTCTCTCTTTTGAATTCTAGTCTGTCCTCCGGCATCTTCCCCACGCCCTGGAAGCATGCTACTGTCCGTCCAATCCTGAAATCCTGCTCCTCAGACCCCTCTGTTCTCTCTAATTGGCGCCCTATCTCTAATCTTTCCTTTCTCTCAAAATTCCTTGAAAAACTAGTTTTCCTTCAACTTTCCTCCCATCTCGAAGCTTCTCTCGTTCTTCACCCCCGGCAGTCTGGTTTTCGCCCCGGTCATAGCACAGAATCAATCTTTCTCTCCCTTCTCAACGAACTGCACGCTGCTCACGACCACGGTCTCCTTACCCTTGCTGTCTCTCTCGATCTTTCTGCAGCTTTTGACCTGGTGGATCATCGCACTCTTCTCGTCCGTCTCCAGGAAGCTGGTCTCTCAGATGTGGTTCTTCAATGGTTTCATTCTTTCCTTTCCTGTCGCTCCTTCTCAGTTGTAGTTGGGTCCTCCACCTCAGCCACCACCTCTCTTCCCTGTGGTGTGCCCCAAGGGTCTGTTCTTGCTCCATTGCTCTTTAATGTCTTTCTAGCCCCCCTTGCTCCATAATTCAACAGTTTGGTATCTCTGCGTATTATGCGGATGATATAATTCTTTTGCACCACACTGATTCCCTCACTCCCGACGTCTCCCCCCTTAACCTATGTCTCACCGCTGTCGCCTCTTGGTTCACCTCTAATTTCCTTCATGTAAATCCAGCCAAGTCTTTTGCTATCTGGTTCACACTTGGGAGCCCTCCCCCCACTTGTGCTCCCTCCTTCTCCTCCCAGCCCATTCCTCTTGTTTCTTCCCTCCGGTGTTTAGGCGTTATTCCTGATTCCTCCCTCTCATTTAAGGATCATATCTCCTCAATTGTCCAGCGTTCCTTTCTCTCCCTTAAGCAGCTTTGGGCCGAACGCCCCTTTCTCTCTTTTTCTGCCTTGGCTACACTACTACTTTCCCTTGTAATGTCCTGTCTTGATTACTGTAATGTTTCCCTAGCAGGTTGTGATAAGGAAGCTTATCATGGTTCAGGGAGAAAGAATACAAGAGGTGAATTGACTCTGAATAAGCAACCTGTGCTGGCTGGTAAAAGCACTAAAACAGGTCGTTTTCCTAAAAGACTACCAGACCCAGAATGCACTGGTTTACAGAAGGCCTCTAGGAGAGTTGAAGCAGGGAAACCTGTGCCTAATCAAAGAAGCAATGATGTAATCCCTAATCACCCATCTCCTAGGGCAGGGCCTAATGCAGAACACCTGGAGTGTGCTAGGGTGGAGTGGCCATCTGGGCACTTTAAAGGTAGAAGAAATTCACCCCACAGACAGAAAGGAAAGCAAGGAGAGAAAGGAAAGCAAGGACGGCAAGGAGAGCAAAGACAGCAAGGACAGCAATGGAAGCAACGGAGAGAGCAAGAGCTGGAGAAGGAGAGACTGATCCTGAGAAGAAGGAAGAACAGCAGGACGTCCAGAAGGTCTAAGAGAGGAGCCCAGGCAGTACGTATGTTGAGGGAAATTCCTGTGGCCAATATTCTTCATTGGACTGGAGGAAGTCAGAGGCTTGGAGATATACAGCCAGGAACCCCCAGACAGCACCTTTAAAGGAGACGGCTGCATCTAGAAGGAGCTCTGATACCTATTCAAGGAGGTATGGGAAAAGGGACCTGAAGTCCAGAGATTCTGACTGGAGAACTGGGCACAGAAGCTTTACTTCCTACTGGCCAGAATACCCAGAGAGGAAGCCTAATGACAACGTGATCTCAGGTATGGACTCTGATCTGTTCCCTAGCTTTATACAAAGAAGACAGCAGGGAAACAATTTCTATCTTGGAAAAGATCAGTTAGGGAGGCCCTCTGAGCCAGTAAATGAAAATGAGCATATGATATTTCAAGAGCAAGGGGAAATATCAAATGCAGATGATGTATGTATGGATTGCTCTCTGTCTAAGCTGCTGTTCTAAAGTAATGTACAAATAAGAATCAAACACAAAAAGGACCTTGTATTCTTTATTAGCAGCCCAGAAAGTTTCTTAGGGAGAAAGCTTTGGGGTAAAGTTAAAGCCACGTGGAGAGAGTGAACAAGTCAGAGTGTGAGCTTGTTAAGCACCTGTGTTTAATGAAAGGTACCGTGCACACGTGGAGCTGAGTGGAAGCTTCTTCTCTGTGTGGAAGGAAGAAAGCTGTGTTTTTTTGGATATAAAAGAGTTTTTCTTTTGGGTTTGTTCTCCACTGCAGCACAGCTAAGAAAGTAATTAGCAGCTGTTACAAGAAAGCCCTTTTTCTGTTTCATCAAGGACTTTACTAATTTGATTCAGTATTTCAGTTGCCTTATTTTGTTTGTCCCTGAATGACATCCTGGAAACGTTATCCTATTGATTGTTACCAAGCATACCTGTGTGGAAATAACACCCCATAAATAAACTTTGATTTTTGCTTTACACTCGAGCAACTACAAATTCTTATTGTTGAATGGCTGGTGGTGTGTGAATGAACTACAACATCCACAATCCTTTGCAAGTCAGGTGCATTCAGGGCCTTGCCAAGATAGTGGAACTTTCACAACAAGCACCCCCGTTTACAAGATCTACCACAATCCCAACTCTCCCGTCTTCAGCGTATTCAGAATACCGCGGTTCGTCTTTTAACTCACCCTTCTCGATATGACCACGTCACCCCCCTTCTTATGCACCAACATTGGCTACCTGTTTCATTTCACATTCAGTACAAGATTCTTACGTTTGCACATAGGGTAATTCACACAGGCACCCCACTCTACCTTGCAGACCAGATTCACTTCCGCACTCCTCACCGCCTGCTCCGTTCCATCCACATTAACCGTATGTCTCTTCCCTCCCCTTCACAGGCTCACCTTGAATCCACCCATTCCTCAGCCTTTTACTTCCTAGGTTCTAGGCTTTGGAACTCGCTCCCCCCTTCCCTCCGCTCAGAACAGTCCTATAAGTCCTTTAAAACACAACTCAAAACATATCTTTTTAGTTTGGCGTTTGGCGTTTGACCTTCCCCCCCCCCCCCCCCTGTCTCCATTCCCCCTCTCCCCTTCCTCGTTGATGTATTTCTGATCAATTTGCTCTCCTGTCCTTTCTCTCTCCTTTCTCTACTACTTTTATTTTAAATGGCGTTCCTTTCCTGTTTCCTCGCAGCCTGTATTTTTTAAACGATTGTAAGCCGCTCAGATGCCTACAGTATTGGGCGGTATAAAATTTTTTTTAATAAACATAAACATTCACTCCTTTCAACTTGTTGCTCCTTACGCCTGGAACAAACTACCTGAGTCGGTACGTCAGGCAACTTCTCTGACTGTTTTCAAAGCCAGGCTGAAAACTCACCTCTTCGCTGTCGCTTTCGGATCTTGATTCACCTGATCTCCCTCGTGTTTCCTTACAAGTCCCCCTAGATGTATCCTATGTCTACAGCTACTGTGTTGTCTGTCTTGACTAGACTGTAAGCTCTGATGAGCAGGGACTGTTTTTTACATGAGTCTGAGCAGCGCTGCGTATGTCTCGTAATGCTATACAAATCTTCAGTAGTAGTAGTAGTAGTGATTCATCTGAGAGCTCAGTGATGAACTGAAGGCTCTATCCTCTATGGCAGTGCTTCTCCACCAGTGTGCCGAGGAACACTGACGTGCCTTGGGAAAGTCCTTGGGGTGCCTTGGTGGAGATAACCAGGAGCACAGCTTTATATGATCTCATGACGTTCTTGACCCTTCTGCTTCCCACTGCAGCCCTTTCTTCTCAAGCAGCATGTAGGGAACAGGAGAGGAAGTGAACTTGGAAAAATAGAGCAAGGAAGAGCCACTGTGCTCCTTAATTTTTTACTAGATATAATCCTGGAGAAGGACCACCTGTGATTGACAAATATGGGAATGGAGCAGATACCATACAATTCACAGAAGATGATGTGTTAGCCACTTTCAGTTTTGTAAGCTGCTCTAAGGCCATGGGACCGGATAGGATACATACCAGAATACTGAAAAAAATTCAGAGAGGTTTTTGCAGGGCCATTAAAGGATATTTTTAATAGATCCTTGGTGACAGTAGAAGTTCGACAGGACTGGAGAAGGGCTGATGTAGTATCTTTTCACAAAAGTGGCAGTAGGGAAGAAGTGACAAACTACAGGCCGGTAAGCCTTACCTCTGTGGTGGGAAAAGTAATGGAGGCGCTCCTCAAAGAGTACATAGTGGACTTCCTTGAAACCAACAGGTTGCATGATCCAAGGCAACATGGTTTTACCAAAGAACGATCGTGCCAAACAAATCTGATTGAGTTCTTTGACTGGGTGACCAGAGAACTAGATCAAGGGCATGCAATGGATGTGATCTACCTAGATTTCAGCAAAGCCTTTGATACTGTTCCTCATAGGAGGCTCATCAATAAACTCAACAGCTTGGTGTCAGAAATATTTTAAAAGTTTAATTTGTTATTTTAACAAAACATATGTAGAACTCAAAGTAGACATAGAAATCTATAGGATGCTATTTGCTTGCCACAATACATTGGCTGACATGTTAATGTTTTGCACCTGGTAAATTTTAGGTCCCCCCCCCCCCCCCCTTAGCTTCTAGGCTGTAGCATATAGAGATAAAGAGTAGAACTACAAACTCAATGATAGAAGGAACACTGTGTGAGTCGTGTTGATAGAACTGTTGTGTTTGCAAGAAAACCATAGTACCTACACCAATAGAATAATAGGGGAGGACTTTGTAGGAGAAATGGATGTAATAAATATGGAACTGTTTGTATGTAAAGTGTGCTCACATATCAAAAAAATATGATATTTGGACACCCCTTCTTGTAAGATTGAAAAATAAATAAATAAAAGGAAAACTTTTGTTTCACTGAGGTGTCTGTTATTGTGACAAAAATTATTATTATTGTTTATTACATTGGGGATGGGTCTGGGTCCCAAGGTGGTGAACTGCGTCAGAAACTGGTTGATCGACAGACGACAGAAGGTGACGGTAACTGGAACTCGCTCAGATGAAAGGAAGGTGATTAGCGTTGTGCCCAAGTACTGTTCAATTTATTTGTGAGTGATATTGCTGAAGGACTGAATGGAAAAGTCTGTCTTTTAGCAGATGACATGAAAATTTGCAAGAGAGTGGACTCTTCTGAGGGAGTTGATAACATGTAGATCTACAAAAACTGGAAGAATGGTCTAATGCTTGGCTGTTAAGATTTAATGTGAAGAAGTGCAGTGTCATGCACTTAGGAAACAGAAACCAAGGCAATTGTATGCAATAGGGGTGAGAGGTTGGCGTGCTCGGACCAGGACACCGACCTCGGAATGATTGTTTCTGAGGATCTCAAGGTGTGAAACAGTGTGACAAGGCGGTGGCAAAAGCCAGAAAGATGCTGGGTTGCATACAGAGAGAAATTACCAGCAGAAAGAAAGAGGTACTAATGCCACTATACAAGTCGCTGGTGAGGCCTCATTTGGAATATTGTGTTTAGTTTTGGAGACCATATCTCGCAAAGGACATAAAAAGGCTGGAAACAGTTCAGAGGAAGGCGACCAAAATGATTTGGAGCCTGAGTCAGAAGACTTATGAGAAGAGACTTGAAGAGCTAAATATGTGCACTCTGGAGGAGAGGAGGGATAGGGGAGATATGATTCAGATCTTTAAATACTTAGAGTATTAATGAACAAACAAACATTTTTCAAAGGTGGGGAAGCTGTAAAACTAAAGGGCATAACATGAAGCTGCAAGGGGGTATACTTAAAGGCAATGCCAGGAAATACGTGGTGAATACTGTCGCCCACTCACCCTCCCAGAGGCCTTAGTGCGAGTAAGGTGAGCGGGGTAATGTTCTTCTTGAGGCTGTGAACCACTATTTTGAGGCTTGGTAAAGCCTTCTGGGTATTGTAGTTCAATAGCTTATGAAGTAAATAGTTGTGCACGAGATAGTAAGGTAAAAATAGGATTTATTCCCTTCCCAGGGTTGGATTTTAACCTTGAAAATACAGCAACATAAAGTCCATACTTCTGGTACAGTGAAACAAAAGGATAACCAAACTTAGGCAATGCTTGTCTTCAGCTTCTTAAGGTAACACAAAACGGCATAGAAAACAGTTTAACTTCCAAACACTCTTTGGACTGTTTTCCTTCTTATAATAATATTATAGCAATACTAGCATAGAGATTGTATGCTATCTGACAGCGTGTACGTACAGTCCATGAATATCTCCGTGGCTGGAGCTTGGTAAAAATCACATTGCATACCATCAACGTCCTCCTCAGCTTCCCGTGGGGTGAACTCTTTTCCCTGCTTAATCACTTCCTCTGCAAAGGGTAAAAGGTTCCCTTCCCCCAACAGCCTAGAGGAGCCTGGGTGTTTACCATAATTACTATTGGCTCTTTCACACAGCTCCTGGTACGTACAAGGAACTTGGTTAGATTCCTCTGCTCTGCTATTAGGTGGTATTTTCCTACCTTCCAGCAAACTCCTTTCCAGGAACCTCCCTTGGCTGCAACACGGCTCAAGGTAAAACTTTTCTTTTCTGCTGCTTTTCCTGGGTTTTCTCACAGGCAGAAGCTCAGCTTCTGGGAAATAAACTTTTCCTTCAGAGTACTTAGCATTATAAGGTTGAGACTGCCTTATCTGGGTTTTAAAGCAATGTTCCTTGCTTTCTGGGGAATAGAGTTCCTCAGTGCACTGACCAGCCGTGCACTGCCTCCTACAGCGTGGAACTGCCTGTCTCTTTGGGTCAGCGTGCCTCCCACGACTCCCTTCTTCAGAGGAGCTTTCCTGGGTGAGATTGGGACTCCCTTCCCTTCTCTCGTCCTTCCACTCTGTTCCCAAGACAGTTCTCCTTTGGCTGGGTCCTTGGTTAATTCTTCTCCTCCCTTTCTCCTCACTACTCCCAGCTAGGGGAGTTTTAAATGTGTTGCCTTTCCCCGTTTGCTTGGGCTCCGCCCCTCATCAGCTGCCTCCCCTCTCCTAATGAGTCATGGGTTAGCTCCTGGTTTGGGCATTCCCTAGTACTGTGTGACATAGTTTGTTTGGGGTTTCTATGCCAACCTTCCTCCATGTTTTCCTTTGACCTGTCAAAAGTGGATTCATTCTGAAGTACATTCTCTGTCTCCCTGGGCTCTGATCCTTGTGCCTCATGACAATACGTGAAAGGGTGGTGGATGCTTGGAATGCCCTCCCGATGAAAGTGGTGGGGGCAAACACAGTGACAGAATTCAAAATAGCATGGGACAGACACAGTGGATCCCTTTACAGCAACAGGATAAAATAAAAATAAACATTACCATCTGTTATATCTGAACAAATCGGGGTGACCTACACGGAGTGGTGGGTACACCCCTAAACAAAGGCATGGAGAGTAGTGACCTGCACGGAGCGGCAGGTGCACCTATTCTTGCCACCTTGCTGGGCAGACTAGATGGACCATACTAGTCTTTAACTGCCGTCACATACTATGTTACTATGTAATTTGCCCTTCTCATTCTGATATTCAAGGATAGGAGGTTGGGTGTGACTGAAGCAGACCCTGCAGACAACCTACTCTAGTTGCTCTGATCTCTTTCTCTTGTATTCTAGAGTCGAAATGCAGCAGTCAGAGTTTGCTCTTAGGGAAGAAAGGAGCCTCCTATATTAAGGCATGAAACTGAAAAAAAAACACATGCTGATGTCCTCCTACTGGTGGGAGAGAGAAAAATTGAGGCTCACAGAAAATTTGGTTTGGTGTGCCATGACGATTGAATGAATGAAAAAATCTGTCTCAGAATAAAAAAGGTTGAGAAGTACTGCTCTAGGGAATGTAAAGAGCACCCTAGCACAATAGAGAGTCATCTTTATTTCTGATTGGCTGATTCATCTGACTGCTCACTGATTGGCTGGAGACTCTGTCCTCTGTGGAATATAAGGAGCATCCCAGCACAATGGATCGTCATCTCTACTTCTGATTGGTTGATTCATCTGACTGCTCACTGACTGGCTGGAGGTTCTATCCTCTATGGAATGTAAGCAGCATCCAAGCACAATGGATCATCATCTCTACCTCTGATTGGTTGATTCATCTGACTGCTCACTGATTGGCTGGGGATTTTATCCCAGCAAGTGGACTCCTGGTACCCTCACTCTCAATATCAGCCTCATGGTATCAAGGGTCCCCTCTGAGTGTGGTACCTTCAGCAGCTCTTCATAGGTCATGATGAGGAGATGAGCCCGATCCTTTTCTGCTGTCCATCCCCGAATGTGATCGAACCAGGAGCCATAGGGCACTGCAGGAGATAAGGAGAAGCAGATGAAATAATGTCCAGTTGAAATCCTTTCTCTCCGGTTCTCTACCTCTGTGGGTAAATGAGCACACAACACCAGATCTTCCCTATATCTCTCATTGAACCCCTCCACGCTAACCCTTGCACTATTCCCCATCATTTGTCAGTATCACGTCTAAACCTTGCTATTGCATTAGATTGCACTGCTTCTGTTGGAAGTATACCCTAGATCTTAGTGTCTTCCCCAAGTCCCAAAAGACTACTCATGGATATACCCCTGAAGCTAAAAGGAAAGTTGTATAACTTTTTGATTCAGTGGGTTCTTGGACAGCTGAACTGAATGGAGTAAGTACAGCCACCAGGCATGAGGGACCCTTGAATAGAGTTGGATGGGAAATCATAATGGATGAGTATGATGACTCCCAAATATAAAGGACAATAATTAGAAAATGAACCTGATCTATCGGACCATGTACTCACCATCACCTTTGAGAAAGTCCCGCACTACTTGTTCAAAGCTCTCGGGGTCCTTGAGGTGTATGTTCATTTTGGAGAAATGGTAGAGGGAGACCAGCACGTCCTTGGGGTGTCGGATTGTGTAAATTACCTGGAAAGGGTTAACAAGAGATGGATCATACCCCAAGGGGTATGGGAGGAGTTTACCCTGTAGGTCCAATTCTCAGTTCCTCATTGAGCAGAGTGGATAAAGTAAACTTTACTATCCTTTCCAACTGCTGTTTACCCCTGATTTTCCTGAGCTAATCTTTCTCCTGATGTAGGAAGAATTTTTAGCATGGTAAAATCACTGCACTAAAGCAAAGGTTCTCAACTCAATCTTTAGAACACACCTAGCCAGTCAGGATTTCAACTTACCCTCAAATGTGAAAAAACATGCTAAAGTCTGGCGTGGCGTTTATGTTCCTGGTAAGTTGACGTTATACTACAGCTCAGAGCAAAACATTCAGCACTTCACCTCAGATGAGCCATTTGGGATCCTGGACCGCCCAGTTGGCCAAGCAGATCCTTGGAGGTCAGACTTCCCAAGCCCCATAGGGTCCGATTCTGGAATGTGACTAGCGTGGCTGTACTTCACGGCAGGACGTCCAACCCCACTATCTGCTGGCACCATATTCTGCCTCATATGCCCCCTGCATGAATAGATCTGCTGTGCGGGGTATGCTGGATGGGGTCATAGCAGGGACAGGCCAGGCACCCGGATGTACAGGGCTGATGCAGGTCATGGCCCTGTACATCCGGCAGTCTCCAGGAGGTGGCCCCATGCGATCGGCCCTGGCAACCGCCCGATTGACATGGAGCCACAGAAGGTAAGGCCCCATCCCCAATTCCAGGACTGGCAGACTCTGCCGAGAGTCAGGTGGTGGGGAAACGAGCTCTGATTGCAAGTCAGTCCTTTGGCGCTCCTGCTGTGTGTCCTGTTACCATGGTGATGGGACACCACGGCACCAGTACACCAGCAGGAGATTGGGGCAGGCTGGCCATGCTGCAGTGTGGACATCTCACCTGGCGGAACCAGGGGCACGCAGGACCATCTCAGTGCCTGATCCTGCAACCACGGGAACGTCTAGCTCCCACGGTGCAGAATTAGGTACAAACGGGGCCTGTCCAATGTTTGGCTGTCCGGACGGCCCAGATGTGCCCCTGTTGGAATCAGGCTCATGGTGATTATTTATTTTCTTTATGTTTTTATAAGCATGTTGTACTGACCTTGGAATGGAGGAGTAGCCTAGTGGTTACAGCACTAGCTTGGTAACCAAGATACCCGTGTGTGATTCGCACTAGCACTCCTTGTGGCCTTGGGCAAATCACTTAACCCTCCATTACCTTGGAAGAAAGGACTGGCAATCTACTTCTGGTCACACTGCCAAAAAAACCCAGAGCGGCTGGGTTGTCAGGAGTCAGCACTGACTGAAAGGCATATAATGCATTTTGTACTGACCTAAGGGACAAAAACACAACAAAGCCGTTTACAATATTAAAAACACTCTGTAGATAGGAATAGAAATCAAAATGAATAGCAGAAAATGAGGATGGAGGTCAGGATCAAAGGGATGAGAACGACAGTGTTACCTGACAGGGAATGAAGAGGCTTCTCAGGGACGATGTCAAGAAACAGGAAAGGCACTGGGGTGTGTCAAAACGCAGAGCACAGTGAATCGAACTAGGATCTTAAATTTGATTCGAGCAGTGACCAGATGCCAGTGTTGCGATTTATGGAGGGAAGAAACATGGTGAAAGCAACGGGAGCCCAGAGTGAAGAGAAACGGAAGTTGTCCAAGGCAAATACAGGAAAGGCCGTTACAATGGACAACGCAATAATCAAGATGGGCGTTAAAGAAGGTTAAAAATCAAAATTCTAAGAGGCTGATGCAGAAATGTTAGCGCACCCTTTACGCATAGATAGCGTGACATCTGCGCTGCTGTGCACAGTTACAGCCACGGCACAAAGCAGAGAAGAGATTAGCGCAAGCATTACCTGCAAACAAATGGCTCAGCGCCTATTAAAGTTACCTTATAACGAAGAGTTGATGCCCTGGGATAGCAACAGAACAGTTTAATTTGGTGGTTTTAAGAAACGGAGGGTGCAATTGGAATAGGGTTGCCAACTTTTTCACTGAGAAAAACCCGACACCTGTGGCTCGCCATGCTCCACCCATTCTCTGCCCCTAGTCCCACCGCTGCCCCACCCCCAGCCCCACCCACAAAAATTACCGAGGATACGTGTAGGCTAACTTCCTTGGTCAGATAATAATTAAACTGGGAATCCCAAAATCCAAACATGAAATGTACAACACTGGAGAAATAAAACTATAAAGTAATTTCCTCTTGCACTAAACAAAAACGCAAAGATGTTAGCAATACACACTTCCCAGACCAGACATATTCCAGTTAATAAATTCAAAATAAAAAGTATTTTTCTACCTTCTGTTTGGGCATTTTTTCAGTTGCAATTGCTCCAGTCACTTTCTTCTGGTTTCTTCGTGTCTTCTGCTAGCTATCCATTTGTCCTTTCTTCTCTTTTAGATGTTTTCCATTCTCTCTCTATTTCTGCTTTAACATACTGATTGTTTCCCTTTTGCTCTTTCCCCCAATTCTTTCCTTATTCCTTTATCATCTATTTAAATGTCACCCTTCCATTTTCAAGCCCCTCTTACTCTCCCAATACCCAGCCCATCATAGACTTTTCTTCCACACAAAATATTTTTCCCCCTCTCCATTCTCATTCCCCATCCATTCTAGTCCTCCCCCAAAATCAGTTCCCTTATAGTTCTAGACCCACCCAGCATCCACTCCCTTCTAGTCCCATTCTCCCATGCCTCACATCAGCCCATTTCCAGTCCTATTCTAGCTCTTCATCAGCCCATTTCCAGTGCTAGCCCTCACATCACAGGCCATTTCCAGTCCTAGCCCCCACCATCACATCCCATTTGCAGTCCGAGTCCCCCTGCACCATCACAGCCCATTTGCAGTCCATGTTACCCCCCCCCCCATAGCCCTTTTCCGGTACAGGTCCCCCCCATCACAACCCATTTCCAGTCCAAGTCCCCCCCCCCCCATAGCCCTTTTACAGTTCAGGTCCCCCCCCCCCATCACAGCCCATTTCTTTCTGGTCCAGGTCCCCCCCCCAATCACAGCCCATGCAGTCCTTGGCCCCCCCGACCAGCACTGCAGCTGTCTGAGAGGCTTCAGAGGGAGCCGGGTAAGCTCGCGCGAGGCCCCGGCTCCCTCTGTACAGCCGCCAGCGTGAAAGCCGCGAATGCTGGGAAAGGTTAAAGGGTATTCATTACAAACAATTACAACCTCCACAGACCTCACAACAGAACTCGCAGCTAAACGGTGTGACAACCACAACAGACCTTCACCCTAACTTACACAATGACTGGACCACATTCAAAGAACCATCACCAGACGAAATATCAACCATCATCGCCTGCCTCAACACCACCACCTCTCCGCTAGACCCATGCCCCACTGACTGGATAAAGAAAACCAGAAACGAACTGTGTATCCCATTAGCCCATATCGTCAAGGAATCCTTCTCACAAGGACACATGCCAGATGCCCTTAAAACTACAATCATCCGACCATCATTAAAAAAACAAAACCTGGATCCTCTAGACCCAGCATCCTACAGACCCATAGCAAGCCTACCCTTTATTGCCAAGGTAATCGAGAAGATCGTCCAGCAGCAACTACAAGAACACCTTGATCTCAACAGCATACTGGATCCACAACAACATGGCTTCCGCCCTCTACATGGAGTTGAGACCCTCATGACCACACTGATGAACACTCTCCTCATAGGAATGCAAGAAAAACACTCAGGATATGCCATGATCTTTCTTGACATATCTGCAGCTTTTGACACCATATCCCACAACATCCTCATACATAGACTACAGACAATTGGGATCAAAGACACCGTACTACAGTGGTTCCAATCATACCTAACCAACAGAGAGCAACTAATCCGCACCAGCAACTCGACATCCCCCCCATTTCAGCAACACCAAGGAGTCCCACAAGGATCCACACTATCAGCCATGCTTTTCAACATTTACCTTCAACCACTCTGCTCAATCATACGCACGCACAACATCAGCTTTCACATTTACGCTGACGATATCATGCTCTATGCCCCCATAACAACCACGAACCCAACAAACACCCATCTATCATCATGCTTCACCGATGTGTCCAACTGGCTACAAGCAAACAACCTATCCATCAACATAAAGAAGACAGAAGCCCTCATAGTCACAAAAGACCCGGACTTCACACCACCTACACACCTCAATATAGGTACCACAAGCATTAAAATACAACCACAAATAAGATACCTGGGCATTATTATTGACCAAGCACTCACCTTAAAGCAACAAATCGCCAGAACCTCCGGAACTATATTCCATAAGGCAAGAACAGTTCAACGTCTCAGACCCCTTCTTGAACACCAAGACTTCCGATCTGTAATGCAAGCCATGACGCTCCCACATCTGGACTACTGTAACATACTATACCATGGCCTTCCAGCCACACAGACTAACCCCCTCCGAACAGCATTGACCACCACAGCGAGAATCATTCAAAGAGCAAACAAGACCGACCACATCACCCCAATCTTGAAAGACCTACACATACTCCCACTGGAAGCAAGGACTAAATACAAAGCCATCCTACTCACCCACAAAGCCATACATCAAGCACCGAACTCTCAACTTCACACCCTACTGTCTCGACCAGCCCACGGCAGAACTACCAGACAAGCCTCCAGCAACTCCCTCACTGTACCTCACAAAAGAACCAAATGCTCGCAACGGACCTGCAATCGAGCCTTTGAACTGTATGCTCCATCTTTATGGAACTCTCTACCAAGCTGTCTCCGCAACAACACAGACCAATTATCTTTTAGAAAACAGCTGAAAACCATCCTGTTTCAGGAATACCTCAACCTGACCACCTAACTCACCCTATACGAACCTGACAATGTCCACAACCTGTCCATGTCCTTAGTCTGTCCTATGTCCTCTGTTGAAATCATCGATGTAGCCTCCCCGGTGATGGCCCTGCCCTACATGTAAATTCCCCCCCCCCCTTTTATGTAACGCCGCTTTGACCCGGTGAAAAGCGGGATACAAATACAGCTAAATAAATAAATAATTAAATAAATGAATTCATTGCTTCCTTTGATGCTAAATTTTATTTTATTTCACTCTCCTTGTTTATGGTTTTACTTGTGTGTTTGTATGTGTTTATACTATATGGCTTAATTGATTAATTGAGGATTTGTTTTTTTACCATTGTTTTTTATTCTTTTTTTGTTAATTATTTATTATATGTTATTGTTCCTATGTTACTTTTTAATATTGGTATTTTAAGGTTTTATGTTTTTAACTTATTATTTTATTATTTTCTGTTGGAGGTTATCCTACCTTCTGAAGAAGGCATACGTGCCGAAACACTGCAGGTGTAGGGGTTAATAAAGCTGTTTTGGATTTTAAGAGGTGTTTAGACTCTGCTTCACTCTGCAGTTCCCTGTTTTGCCTGCGGGAGGCTGGGCCCATTCTGACAACCCCTTACCTTGGCCTGTGACCTGGAGAAGGACTTGGGAAACAAGTAGAAGGGTAGGTGGCTTGTGATAAACCGGGGACTCTGATAGTCCGTCTGCAGCTTCTTCGCTGAGTCCTCTATCTCCAGCCAGGGCATCCGCTCCCAGTTGGGGACTGTCCAGTTCCAATGCGGGTCGCCACCTGTGCGGATCAGGCTCAAGATCTCAATCATCCAGGTTGTACCTTCCAAAAAAATAAAACACCCCCAATAAGAAACCCAGCTGATGCACAGAGTCCTGGAGCTAGCTGACCATTTAATACTGATCCCCCGTCTACCACCAATGCTCTGTGCAACTCTGAGCAAGTCACTTCCAAATTGGGACTAAGGCCTTCATAGCTTACCTAACACACACACACACCCATACCAACACCGTCCTACCTGACTTAGGATAGGTGACATTGAAAACGTCATCATCCAGGACCTGGAACTCATTTTCCACTAAGGAGAGCATTTCTACCCTGTGCACCGATGGGATAATGCACATCCCCTTATAACAGTCATACTCTGCGGTCATTGTATATCTGTAGGGGAAAAAAAGAGAAGAGAGGTTACAGAAACATTCAGTCCTCCTGCGCAGTCCCTCCTGTCTCATGGCAGGATGTGTATAGGAGTCCCAAAGAAGCACACACATCCACAAGCATCCAAAGGAGTATAAAGAGCGAGATGATTGATCACACCGTATATCATTTAAATTTATCAAGATGTATGTATGATTAATCTTTTTTTATATTGATATACGATTTATGTTTTTAATTGAGGTCATATGCTGCTGACAAAAACTCTTTGCTGAAACACGGTTGTTTAGGGACTTCCACGATGTGGCCTGTCATCTCAGCATGTGTTATAGGGAGAATCTGTCCTCCTGTACGGGATCACAATCGCGAGGCCCTCTGTACGTCCAGCTCAGACCGGACGTAGAGAGGGGCTGGACGTCCAGGATGTAATGAGCCCTAATGTGTCTAATGGTGTCGTTCTTTGTATTTATAGACAGTTTGACCTCACCTTTCTTAACTACTATTCCTTATACAGCACCTTCTTATAGAAAACATTTTGTTTGCATAGATGGGTGTCTTTCATGGTATATTAAATACGTATTTTAATGGATAAATAATATATTTTGTTTTGTCAATAGTTTATTAAATTTAATTGAAAAATCTTAGAATGAATTTGTAACATTTTGTGAAATCTGTTTGCTCCTTATTTTTTATTGATGTTACTTTTTTCAAATGAAAGTTCACACTGAAATATTTATGTCCTATAAAAAACTACTGTATATATTTTCTCTCTTGCAGTTCTTCATATATGTGTAGATGGGCCTGTGAAAAGAGGGTTGCGGGTGTATGTGTGTAGCAGGTTGAAAGGTATGCAGGGGATGATTTAGACGCAGGGTCGTGCCAAGCACTAGGAAACCTAGGCAATTGCCTATGGTGGCAATCTGGGGGGAGAAGCAAAGAGAAGGGCATTCAAAGCTAAGCAATAGATTGTGACAGCTGGGGCGGGATGGGGTGTACTGTATATAGCTTAACAAATGCCTGGTGTACCAATAGCTTGAACCAACACTGGGGCAGGCCCTGTTTGAGTGTACGTACGTCGGTGTATTGGAGGTCATTATAGGATATATCGCTCCCTTGCAACCGTTGCATTTCACCTAACCACATGATCCCCCTCCTCCTCCCCCTCCCCCACTACTTCCACACTCCATTCCAATACTCTCCCACTCGCGCAAGCCACACTGACCCTTTCTCAACTCTCCTCTCATTCAACCCCCTGCTCTCTTCCCCTTCCTCGTGTTCTCTCTTCATGTCCTACACTTATGGTCCAACCTCTCTGGCAGCACCTATGTCCCCATTGCTAACGACACCCCTGCCTACTCCAGCTCGTATGTGCCGGCACCATAAATTTGTTAAAACCTGCAGCCGACTCTTCTAGCATGCTGATCTCGCAAATTAGGATTTACATCACCGGGTGTTGTAAAGAGGCTCACGGCAAAAGGACAAACTGCTACAGCTCCTCCGCCTTTCCCACCAAGTTGGGTGCCGCTGTTTGGAGAATGCTGAGTGACGGCGAACTACAGAGAGAACAGAGCTCAGGACCAGATCATAGTATCAGTGAGATTATGATCACAAGACTGAAAAGAAACATTAAACTATCCAGGAATGTAAGAGATGAGAACATAAGGTTTACCTTATTGGATCAGTTCAAAGATCCATCAAATCCGGTATCCTGTTTCTCCATGGACTACCAGGATTGCGTCAGCCACACTTGGTGACGTCCTCCGGACGGCACCATAGATGCGGAAGTGCTCTCCAGAGCTCAGAAAGGTGAGCCTTGGAGAACGGGTGCAGGCTACGTGCCTCCTATCTTCCAGGAGATCTGAACTCTCTGGCGGACAAGCTGAGCAGGCAGTTGCAACCGCACGAATGGACTCTCCTCCCGGAGGTCTCCGAACACCTCTTCCACCACTGGGGAACTCCAAACATCGATCTCTTTGCCACAGAACAGAATGGCAAGTGCCACCTGTTCTGCTCAAGACACCCATCGATCAGATGATTGGCAGTGGATGCATTTGACGTGTGCTGGGGGGAGTGGTCTCTGGTGTATGCCTTTCCCCCGACCCCCTCATTCCGAAGACGCTGCAACAGATCGTGCAGGACAAGGCTTGTGCCATCCTAGTGGTTCCGCACTGGCCACACCAGATGTGGTTTACCCTCCTGCTACGCCTGGTGCAAGGGGCTCCCATTCGCCTGCCCTTCAGGCCAGATCTATTGACACAGAACGAGGGCACCACGCAGCACCCCAACCTCAAACCCCTCGCTCTCACTGCCTGGAAATTGAGCGGTTGAGCCTCGCCGCCCTCCAGCTACCAGCAGAGGTACAGGAAGTGGTCCTGGCGGCGAGAAAACCCTCCAGCAGAAAGTCAAATGGCCTCAAATGGAAGAGGTTCAGTATCTGGTGTGCAGCACGCGGCCTGGAGCCAACCACGTGCCCGGTCGCCATCCTCCTGCAGTACCTCAACTCCCTTTCAAGCCTCGGCCTTAAGATTCAATCCATCCGCGTCCACCTGTCCGTGATAGCTGCGTTCCACGCACCACCGGAAGGGGCCAACACCATTGCAGCTCTGCCCCTCACCGCCCGCTTCATGAAGGGCTTGACAAACCTAAAGCCTCCGGTAAGGCCTCCGATTCCGCCCTGGGACCTCAACACTGTCCTCCAGCGCTTAACGCAGGAGCTCTTCGAGCCACTACAGTCTGCTGATATGAAGTACACGTCCTGGAAAACGCTATTCCTAATCACCATTACTTCCGCCAGGAGGATTAGTGAGCTACAAGCACTGGTGTGCCATCCTCCATATACACAACTGCACCCAGACCGCGCATCCCTGAGGACCAATCCTAAGTTCGTACCCAAGGTGCCTTCTGCCTTCCACATCAATCAGTCCATCGAGCTCTCCTCCTTCTTCCCGGAGCCACATCGGTTGATCGAGGAGTGGCGTCTGCACACCCTGGACTGCCTCCGATCCCTCCAGATCTACCTGCACAGAACGCAGTCCAGCTGGAATGGCGAGCAACTGTTCGTGTCCTTTGACCCCAACAGACCGGGCAGGCCCATCTCTAAAAGAACTCTATCCCACTGGGTATGCGCCTGCATCGCATATTGCCTGGGGCCAACTGACAACGGACCTCGAACCAGAGTTGGCCTGCACCACCTCAGAGCGCTGGCTGCCTCAATTGCCAACCTACGCTCTGTCCCACTGACCGACATCTGCAGAGCGGCCACATGGTCATCCCCGCACACATTCCAGAGGCACTACTGCCTCGACCTCAGGTCCCAGGAGGACGGCGCTCTTGGCGCAGTCGTCCTCTCCACCGCAATAGAAGGCACAGCGGCGGTCCCGGAACCTGGGGCCCCTTCATGATTTCGTTACTGGACCTTCTTGCACTGTGGCAATGTTCTACTGTGATGTTACACTGTTACTGCTCTGTTGCACCTTGCGTGAACTGCCAATGTTGCACTGGATACACCGCTGTTGTTGTGTTGCACCCTGTTGTTGTTGTTGTTGCACCTCTGCACCCTGTTGTTGTTGTTGCACCTCTAAAGTCATTAAAATGCTACCCTGACCAAGGTATCTGCAGTCTCCTTTACACGCTTCCCTCCTCCACCTCATCGCTCCATCAGCTCGGGAGACACCAAGTGTGGCTGACGCAATCCTGGTAGTCCATGGAGAAAGCGGGGTTACTTACCTGTAACCGGGGTTCTCCGTGGACAGCAGGATAAGTCAGCCACACAATCCCTCCTGCCTCCCCTGGAGGAGGTCAGCCCAGCAAGCCGCACCCTAGCCGAAAAGGCTAGCTAGGAACACGACTGGCCGGCTAGGGGGCGGGCCGGTGAGATGGGCTACTTGGGCGGGCTCAGAAAGGCTCACCTTTCTGAGCTCTGGAGAGCACTTCCACATCTATGGTGCCGCCCGGAGGACGTCACCAAGTGTGGCTGACTTATCCTGCTGTTCACGGAGAACCCCAGTTTCAGGTAAGTAACCCCGCTTTCCAGCAGTGGCAGATCAAGATCATAAGCACCTGTCAGGTTAATAAATGACAAATACCTGACAAATAAATAACTGAATATGGGAGAGGCAAGATGGCGTCAGAGCTTTTCCGGCGGTAAACGGCTCTGCGATTTTCGTGCCCTGCTTGCTGTTTCGGCGTGCGTTTTGAGATGGGGCACCGAAAGAGGAAACTGGCTTCCTTACCCTCGGGGGTGCCTGTATCCGGAGCGACGGTGCAGAAGACGCTTGCGGCATGCGGCTTTACCTTTCCGGGGAATGGAGCAGCGTTTTCCTGCAGATTGCCTCCAATTGTTAGAGCACAATATCTAACGGTGGGTGGCGGGTCTGGTGGGCTTGCCTCTGGGAGCCCGGCGGTGGGGATTGGGGATCTCACCGCATTTTTGGAGGACTCCCTGGAGGTAGTAACAGGCCGTACCACCTTACTTGTGACCTTAGCTTTGGAGCTTGATAAATCTTTAATTCTTCGGGCATATTTTAGGAATTTCAATTGTAACTTCCTTGGATCCAAAGTTTATATGTTTCCTGATTTGTCTCGCGCTACTCAGGTGAGGAGGAAAGAATTTTTGGGCTTGCGCTCTAGAGTTCTTTCCCTGGGAGCTAGTTTTCAATTAAGATTTCCCTCTCGTTGTATAATTTCCTATGATGGTAAAGTATTCTTATTCTTTGAACAGAGGCAGTTGCTTGATTTTCTGTTAGCTAGGGAGGGATTGGAGGTGCAAATAGCGACCACTCCGGCTGACGCTTAAGTCTCTGCTCTCTAATGCATTTCTTTTTTTTCATGTTATTGATTTCCTGTGGCCTCTCCAATTTTGTCTTGTATTTTGTGGTCGAAAATGATGAAGTATACGGAATTTTCTTTGTGGGGTAATTAGTTTCTTTATTTTTTTAGGTTGATGTATATTTTCATCTCTCTTATTTCATTCTTGTTATGCATGAATGTTAAAATTCAATAAAAATTTAAATTGAAAAAAAAATAAATAACTGAATAATCATGTACACTCAGGAGGAGAGGAGGGACAGGGGAGATATGATTCAGACCTTTAACTACTTAATGAGAAATAATGAGCAAACAAACCTCTTCCAAAGACGGAGAAGCTGCAAAACTAGAGGGCATAACATGAAGCTGCAAGGGGGTAAATTGAAAGGCAATGTCAGGAAATACTTTTTCACTGAAAGGGTGATGGATGCTTGGAATGCCCTCCCGATGGAAGTGGTGGGGGCAAACACGGTGACGGAGTTCAAAAGGGCATGGGACAGACACAGTGGTTTAAAGCATGGTTTAAAGCTGAGGTCAGAGAGGCTGTTGTTGCCAAAAAAGCATCTTTCAAGAAATGGAAAAAAGAGCCAAATGATGAAACCTGGAAACAGCACAAGCACTGGCAAGTCAAATGCAAGGCATTGATAAGGCAGGCAAAGAGAGAATTTGAGAAGAAGCTTGCTGCGGAAGCAAAAACGCGAAATAAAGACCTTTTCAAGTACATTCGTAGCAAAAAACCCGTGAGAGAGTCAGTTGGTCCATTAGATGATATGCTGGGTCCGCTGCTTTTTGACATATTCATAAATGACCTGGAAAGTGGAATAACGAGTGAGGTTATCAAATTTGCTGATGACACAAAACTATTTAAAGTTGTTAAAACCCAGGAGGATTGTGGAAAATTGCAAGAGGATCTTGATAAATTGGAAGACTGGGCATCAAAATGGCAGATGAAATTTAATGTGGAGAAGTGCAAGGTTATGCACCTAGGGAAGAACAACCCAAACTATGGTTACACGATGCAAGGTTCCACATTAGGAACCACCACCCAAGAAAAAGATTTAGGCGTCCTTGTGGATACCATGTTAAAACCCTCAGCCCAGTGTGCAGCGGCGGCCAAGAGAGCAAATAGAATGCTAGGTATGATAAGGAAAGGAATGGAAAATAAAACAAAAGATATTATAATGCCTCTATATCGTTCCATGGTGAGACCGCACCTTGAATATTGTGTGCAATTCTGGTCGCCATATCTTAAAAAGGATATAGCAATTTTAGAAAAGGTTCAGAGAAGAGCCACCAAAATGGTAAAGGGGATGGAAGGCTACTCCTATGAAGAAAGGCTAAAAAGGTTGGGGCTCTTTAACCTGGAAAAGAGACGGCTGAGGGGAGATATGATAGAAGTCTATAAATTAATGAACGGAGTGGAACGGGTAAACGTAGATCGATTGTTTACCTTATCAGAATATAGAAAGACTAGGGGACATGCAATGAAGCTACAGGGTAAACTATTTAAGACTAATAAAAGAAAATATTTTTTCACTCAACGTGTAATCAAACTCTGGAATTTGTTACCGGAGGATGTAGTAAAGGCTGTTAGTGTAGCTGGGTTTAAAAAAGGTTTGGACAAGTTCCTGGAGGAAAGGTCCATAAACCATTATTAAGAAGGGACCCAGGATATCAATGCTTGAACCAATACAAGCATTGTGGAACCTGTGTCCCTTGGGGAAACTGCTAGGTACGTATGACCTAGATTGGCCACTGTTGGAAACAGAATACTGGGCTTGATGGACCTTGGTCTGACCCAGTATGGCATATCTTATGTTCTTATGTTCTTTTACAGCAACAAGAAAATATCAAAATAATCTGAACCATCTAATTCCTTAACAAATAGGGGTTTACTACAAGGAGTGGTGGGATCACCCCTAAACAAAGACATGGGGAAGGGGGGCCTGCACAGAGCAGCAGGTGTACCTACTCTTGACATCGTACTGGGCAGACTAGATGGACCATACTGGTCTTTATCTGCCGTCATTTACTATGTTACTAAATATGTGGAGACAAACAGACAGATAGAATTCACAGCACAGCAGCAAATTCAGCAAAAATCACCTTCCAAGAGAGTTCAAGGAGAGCACTGCTCTTCTCAAAGGACAGAAAGGCAGTCAGAGCAAGCACAGGTGTAGAGGACAGGAAATGGGGTATGAAACAATACCTCAGCAGGGGGGAGAGGTTGGTCACTCAAGTAGAATAAGAGTATAGTTTTAAACTACACGTAAATCAATTGTTTATGCATTCAAAAAGCAGAAAGACTAGGGGGCGTGCAATAACGCTACAAAATCCTCTGCTTACCCCTTGACCAAACAACATAGAATCTATCTACCTTTTGGGAACCTTGCCAAACAAGACTATTATGTCCATCTAACCAATTCTCTTGCCTCTGATCCTCGCCATCTCTTTACTACTCTCAGCTCTCTACTCAAAATGCCACCGCCCCTGATCCCTCCCTCCCTTTCTGCCCAAACCCTGGCTGACTATTTCCATGACAAAATCCACAATTCCCCACAAAGTCAGCTACTTCCCCTCCTCCTCTTCACTGCCAACTCTCACCCCCCTACCTCTGCCACCCTCTCTTCCTTTCCTGTGATCTCTGAAGAGGAAACCGCACACCTTCTCTCTTCCTCCAAATTCACCACCTGCTCCTCTGATCCTATCCCCACCCGTCTCCTAAGCCCCATCTCCTCCACCGTTGTCCCTTCCATCTCTCATATTCTCAACCTATCTCTCTCCACTGCAACAGTCCCTGCAGACTTCAAGCATGCTGTAGTCACACCTCTCCTCAAGAAACCCTCACTTGATCTCACCTGTCCTTTTAATTATCGACCCAGCTCTCTCCTTCCCTTCGTTTCTGAACTACTTGAACATGCGGTTCACCGCTGCTTTCTTGACTTCCTCTCCTCTCATGCACTCCTGGATCCTTTACAGTCTGGCTTTCGTCCTGTACACTCTACTGAAACAGCTCTTGCCAAAGTCTCCAGTGACTTGTTCCTGGCAAAATCCAAGGGCCTTTACTCTGTCCTCATCCTTCTTGACCTCTCTGCTGCTTTTGACACTGTTGACCACAACCTTCTCCTCAATACCCTGTCCTCGCTTGGTTTTAGGGCTCTGTACTATCCTGGTTCTCCTCCTATCTCTCCCATCGCTCTTTCAGTGTGTGTTCTGGTGGTTCCTCCTCCTCTGCTACCCCACTCCCAGTTGGTGTACCCCAAGGATCTGTCTTGGGTCCGCTCCTTTTCTCTCCCTACACCCAGTCCCTTGGTGCGCTTATCTCTTCCCATGGCTTTCAGTACTATCTGTATGCTGATGACTCCCAGATCTGCCTCTCTACGCCAGAAATCTCTCCGGCAATCCAGACCCGGATCTCTGCCTGCCTTTCTGACATTGCTGCCTGGATGTTTCACCGCCGCTTGAAACTCAACATGGCCAAGACTGAACTTCTTATCTTTCCCTCTAAAACCTCCCCTCCTCTTCCTCCTTTCTCTGTGGATAACTCTGTACTCCTTCCTGTTTCCTCAGCCCGCAATCTGGGAGTTGTCTTTGACTCCTCTCTCTCTTTCTCCACACATATCCATCTGATAGCTAAGACCTGCCATTTCTTTCTCTATAACATCAGCAAAATCCGCCCTTTCCTTTCTGAACACACTACTAAAATGCTTATCCACTCCTTAATCACCTCCCGTCTTGACTACTGTAACCTACTCCTTGCTGGTCTCCCTTTGAATCATCTCTCTCCCCTTCAATCTGTTCAACACTCTGCTGCGCGGCTAATCTTCCGCCAGTCTCGTCATGCCCATATTACTGCTCTTCACAAGTCACTTCATTGGCTCCCTATCCATTTCTGCATCCAGTTCAAACTTCTCCTGTTGACCTATAAATGCATTCACTTTGCGGCTCCTCACTCCCTTTCTTCTTTTATCTCTCCTTACAACCCCCCTCGGGAACTCCGCTCTTCTAGCAAACTGCTTCTATCTGTACCCTTCTCTTCTACTACTAACTCCAGACTTCGCTCCTTTCACCTTGCTGTGCCTTATGCCTGGAACAAACTACCTGTGTCTGTACGCCAGGCATCTTCTCTAATCCTCTTCAAATCCAGGCTGAAAACTCACCTCTTTGCTGCTGCTTTTGGAGCTTGACTCACCTGATCTCCTTTTTCTTTCCCTTGATTTGTCCCTGCCTCCACCTTCTGTGCTTATCTTGACTAGATCGTAAGCTCTGATGAGCAGGGACTGTCTCCTACATGTCTGTGCAGCGCTGTGTATGACTTGTAGCGCTATATAAATGCTCAATAGTAGTAGTAGTACCCGTTCTACTTAATTCATTATTTTATAGGCTTCTATTATATCTCCATTCCGCCATCTCTTTTTCAAGTTGAAGAGCCCTAACCTATTAAACCTTTCCTCATAGGGGTATCCTTCCATCCCCTTTATTTGGGTCACCATATCCTTTTTAAGATATGGCAACCAGAACTGCACACAGTATTCAAGGTGTGGTCGCACTATGAAGCAATACAGAGGCATTATGATGTCATCCTTTGTTATATTCTTCATTCCTTTCCTTATGTTTACTAGCATTCTATTTGCTTTGTTGGCTGCCACTGCACACTGGGTCGAGGGTTTCAATGTCTTATCCAGAATGATGCCTAAATCCTTTTCCTGGGTGGAGATTCCTAATGTGGTACTTTGCATCATAGAACCGTAGTTTGTGTTATTCTTCCCTATGTGCATCACTTTGTGCTTGTCCATGTTAAATCTCATCTGCCATTTGGATGTCCAATCTTCCAGTATCTCAAGGTCCTCTTGCAATTTTCTACAATCCTTTTGTGTTTTAACAATTTTGAATAATTTTGTGTCATCTGCAAATTTGATCACTTCATTCGTTATTCCAATTTCCAAGTCATTTATGGATATGTTAAAAAGCAGCGAGCCCAGAACAGATCCCTGGGGTACTCCACTATTCACCTTTTTCCATTGAGAAATTAACCATTAAGCCCTACTCTGTTTTCTACCTTTTAAGAAGTTCCTAATCCACAATAGTACGCTGCCTCCTATCCCATGACTCTCATGTTAAAGGCTTTGTATAAATCCATATACGCTATATCAACCGGCTCACCTTCATCTAACTGTTTATTCACACCTTCAAAAAATATATAACAGATTATTAAGACAAGACTTTCCTTAGCTAAATCCAAGTTGGCTTTCTCCCATTAAACCATGACTATCTACATGTTCAGTAATTTTATTCTTTATAATGTTTTCTACTATTTTCCCAGTATGGATGTGAGGCTCACTGGTCTGTAGTTTCCCATTTCACCTCTGAAACCCTTTTTAAAATTTTGTGTTCCAATGACCATATGAGTACATAAGAAATGCCATACTCGGTCACAGCAAGGTCCATCAAGCCCAGTATCCTGTTTCCAGCAATGGCCAATCCAGGTCACAGGTACCTGGCAAGTTCCCAAAGAGGCACACAGGTTCTACAATGCTTGTCCTGGGGCAAGCAGTGGATTTTCTGTGTCTTCTTTAAAAATGGTTTATGGACCTTTCCTCCAGAAACTTGTTCAAACCTTTTTTAAACCCAGCTAGGCTAACGGCTTTTACTACATCCTCCGGTAAAGAATTCCATAATTTGATTACACGTTGAATGAAAAAATATTTTCTCTTATTAGTCATTCTCCAGTCTTCAGGTACTACAGATGATTTGAATGATTGTTCACAAATTACTAATAGTCTGCAATTTAAATTTTATCAGTATGTTGGTATATATACCATGTGGTCCAGGTGATTTCCCACTCTAATTTGTCAAATTGCCCTATTGTATCTTCCAGATTCACTTTTGAAGATAAAATGATCTAGCACTTTGGGACTAACAAGAAAGCACTTTATGAAGATCGGGGCTTTCAAACATATCATGAACCATACAGTTCTACTACCTGTCGCTATCTGATTACTACACAAAAACATGCAACAAACCAAACACAAGTCTACCCCACCTAATTCCATTTTCATATCCACCCAAGTTAGTCTACTCCCAACACTGTACTTATGATCACAAATAACTATTATAATCTCTTGCTAACCATGTAAAGCTACTTTTTGGTTCTTTGTAACATAGTTTTATGTTTCCTTTTATGTTAATAACCCACACATTGTTTTCCATGTAACCTAGTTCTTATGTAATCTAGTTTTATGTTCACCTAATGTTTAATGTAATGCAATATTGCACTGTTTTGCTATATTGTTGTTTTAAAGTTCCTTGTAAACCGCCCCTGATCTCTGGAAGGGGCGGTATAGAAAAGCACACAAATAAAATAAATAAAATAAATAAATTCCCCATCCAGCCTCCCCAGCTTTCTCATTCACACTATTCTGGGAGAGCTTTTTACGATTCACTGCTCACCCTATCTGAACGGAGGAAGAGTGTTTTAGCTCCAGAAAGAACTGGTGTCATCTTCTGTTTTTGCTTTATTTATTAAGCTCTCTTTCTGTGCAAAAATACTCACTTTTTCCAGTCCCATAGTCCACAGCCTCTTACCTACTGTTATGCCAATAGAAAGTAGTGGCTTGGCTCAGCCTTCTGTGCCAAGCGTACAGTCACAATGGAGGAGGACGTTATTACCTACCTGCTCTCTTCAGCCCTGTAAGCTCCTGCTGTATTCTGTGTGCCCGTCAAGGCCTGGAGAGCTCACACACATGCACTATGGATAGATATCTGGACTTTGCCCTCCTTAGGCTATGAGACTGTCAGTCGGTTCAACTTCAGTTCATTACTGGAGGTTATTTCACGTGCTGCACTTTATTATCTGAGATGGCTAGCTGCAGCTAGTATGGATGTATTCCAAGCGATAATAAAAAAATATCTCCCCTCACAGGGCACACAGCTTTATAAGAGCTACCATCTTTTCAAACACCTAGTATTCAATTAGATGATTGCCAACTTTGGAGTGACTGGAAGCAAGAAAAACAGAGTCCTGACTAATGGAAGGGAGTTTGAACTCCTGAAAGTTATTGTAGCATAGCATTAGGTTAGTCCAGGAACAAGATATCACCTTCCATTTTTTTGTTGTCCCATGTTCCACTTTATAATCTCAGATGGTTAACTGCAACCAGGACAGTGTCTTTTAAAGCCAATAATAAAAGTGGTCTCCACCTCCTGTGGCACACTCCCAGCAGAGTTTCTCATTTCTAAAATCTTTCAGCTGCAGGTAAAACTGTTCCAAACGGACTGTGGGAAATGGCTAAGCAGATGGAAAGCATGATTCATGTCAGACTTAGTCCTAAAGGGATCCTTTTGTAACTAGGCAGTGGAGAAAAGAAGCGTTCCCTTCCACACAAAAGACAGCTCACTTCAAAGAGAGCGGCAGCAGGAATAAGCATAAGGGGGCACATTTCAGAGAGGACGTGGGGATCAGAATTGAGACGAGGAGGTCACCACGATTACAAAGATGCCGGTATTTTAGCAAAGGCTCTGCTAAAGGTGGCATAGAGTGGGGAAAAAAATTAGCAACTTAGCACTGAATTTCAGTACTAGGCACCTAAATTAGGCTCTTAAATCTAGGGTTCTCAACCCAGTCCTGGGGACATACCTCACCAGTCAGGTTTTCAGGATAACCACAGTGCTGCATATCTCTCCCTGATATAGATAAATGAATGGCAGGCCTAAATTCACGAGCATAGGGGCCGATATTCAGAGGTGGCGGTTAAGCATTTTTAAAGCATCTTGGCGGTGCCACTTTAGCGAACTGGATATTCAGCATTGCTCTCTGGTCAGTAGCGATATCAGGCCGTGAAATGGATAGTGATAACTGGTTAAAGTTAGGATATCCATTGACTTTTCTGGTGCGGTGTGTTCCTGTATATAGTGATCCTCAAACTGGATTGGTGGAATTAAGGCAGGAAAATAGAATTCTGGCAGGAAGATTTGTTGGAGAGGAGGCAGGCTGGGTGGCCACGCCTTTGTGCCTACAGCGGGTCATGTGCTTCAGTAGACATGGCCCGCCAATTCTGATTCCCCTCCAATGCAACTTCCTGTTAGAGGCGGGTCAGAATGACAGGCCATGGGCACCAAAGCAGCGGCACAAAGCCACCACTTTTAGACTGCCACCATGGCTAAAAGACAGAAACAGTGTTGTCAGCAGCTTGGCATGTGGGAGTGGGGGTGGGGCTCCCAACAGCGCTTCCTATCTGAGGCCTGGAGAGGGGAAAAGTGCACGTTGAATGCCGAAAGGTGGTGCACTTCCAGAGATTGTCACAAGTCTTTCTACCAACACTCAAAATGTCCCACCTTCCGGCATTCAACTTGGAGCTTCCCGGGACAGAGCATTGGGAATGGGCAGGGTTAGAGGAGGGACTAAGATCTGAAAGAGTGAAGGAGTGAAAGGAAGGGGGAAGGAGAGAGCGTAAAGTTAGTTGGGAGGGGAGAGGGAGACTGGACTGCTCGATGAAGGGAAGGAAAGAGACACACATGCACATGAAACTACCCGCCCACAATGAGACACACACATGTGCACCTGCAAACACCCCCATGATATAGACACACACATGCTTTCCTCTGTTACTCGCTATGACAAGGCTTGCATGTTCACCCCGACACCCCCCTTTGAAACACATACGCACATGTATGCACTCACCTGCCACCTTGCATGACACATCCCCAATAATACTCCATAATGTACACACAAATACATGCACCCCACTGTTCCCTCTAAGCTGTGCGCGTGTGCGCGCGCACACACCTCGCCGAGCGAGCGCACATACTTTATAACAGAGCGCACAAAAATTACGGTTCTGATTCTGATAGAAAACAACACAGACATCTTAAAATTTAAAAGTTGTTGTGTATTTACGGTTTTCACAAGTTCTACAATATTATCTAGTGCAATCAGTGTGGTGTACATACTGTATTCTGATGTGTAGTCATATTTTAAAGTATAGAACTCCGAGTGTCGTTATGTGCCGCACAAAAATTTAACCTTCCTTCAAAAGCTGCACAGCTGATATTTTATGCGCACACAGCCTACAGAAAATTAGAGGGAACATTGATGCACCCCCAATATACCCCATAAGACACAGACACATGCAGCCCCCAACACCCCACATGTCCATACACACACACAGATGCACCCTCCCAATACCCCCTATCACACACACACATCACCTGACTCCCCCATGACACACATGGACACACAAATCACCTGACACCCCCTTAATATACAGACATGTACCCCTCCCCCCCACCCCTGCACCTGATTCGCCAAATGGGAAAAACGTGCCATTTCATCACAATGCAAGTGTACACCATTCCGTTTGTACGGTATTCCAGCAAGACACCAACATGTGCCTTCCATTTGGCAGAAGGACATATGATCTGGGTTCTTGCTTCATAGGAATCTCTCCTCTTCGTCGATGTACCCGGGGGTTGTGCCCACTTGCAAGTCTGACATGAGTAAGATGTGGCTTTAGTATTGGAGAGAACTTTAAGAAGCAGTGAAAGGAGGGGGATAAGGAGCTTCCTCCACCAGAGTCCAGGAATGTCAGTGGTGGATGGAGTGGGCTACCACCCTTGGAGTCCTAAAGGAGGAGATGCAGGCCTTCACAGAAGCCAGGAAAGAAAGATCAAATCAGTTCCCTTTAGAAGCAGCTACAGGAGTCTAGAAGAAAAAATTTTCCCCAGAAGTCTACCAGACAAGGAGGAAGTAAGGGTAGAGAACACTGGTCAACAAAGCTTTACAAAAGTCATGTTACTGAAATAAAAATAGTCCTTTCTTATCAATTTTTTTATGCTGAACACGAATATGACAGTGAAATTGTAAAGTTGGCTCTAGTAATGTACAAGAATTAATGTTTACATCACGAAATGCATGTCAACAGTAAATATAATAGGCCTTCAGTTGATACCTGTAAAAAACAAGTCATAGACTACTTAGATTTTTTTGCCTGTCTCTTGTACAGCTGTTCGGGAGCTTCTCTGGGGAGTGTCCAGCAGTAGTCAGCCAGCATTGTAGTGGACCATTTTCCCTGGTATCTTTGCTCCATCGTTGCGATATCCTGGTGAAAACGTTCGCCCTGTTCATCACTAACCATACCACAGTTGTCAGGAAAGAAATCGAGATGGGAATCAAGGAAATGGATCTTTAGAGAAATATTGCAGCCAAGTTTCTGATACTGCATCAGCATGTCTTCTACTAGTTCCATGTAGTTTTCTGCCCTAACATTCCCGAGAAAGTTTGTTGACACTAGGCGAAAAGCATTCCATGCTTGTTTCGCATCACCCTGCAGCAAGTTGTTGAACCGGTCATCTTTGAAGAGCTCTCGAATCTGAGGACCCACAAAAACTCCCTCTTTAATCTTTGCTTCGCTGAATCAAGGGAATTTTTCATGCAGGTTTCGGAAAGCTGGCGAAATGCGGCCAATGGCTTTCACAAAGTTTTTCATCAAACCCAGTTTGATGTGAAGGGGTGGTAGCAGGATTTTGTGAGCCTCAACCAGAGCTGGGTGCTGGATATTCTTCTCTCCAGCTGTTACATTTTGTCTGCGATTCCAATCCTTCCGCAAGTAGTGCCAATCCCTTGCTCGGTATCCCACTCACATAAGAAACTCGTGTATTTTATATATCCCTGCTGCAGTCCCATTAAAAGGGCAACTACCTTCAAGTAACCACAGAGGTGCCAGCTGTACTTGTTATAGTTAACGGAAGTCAGTAGATGCTTTAAGTTATCGTATGTCTCTTTCATGTGGACAGCATGCGCTACTGGAATAGATGAAAGACGGTTTCCATTGTTCAAAAGCACAGCTTTCAGACTCAGTTTCGAAGAGTCTATAAATAGTCTCCAGTCTTGTGGGTCATGAGTGATTTTTAAGGCATTCATGAGGCTTTCAATATTGGAACAGAATACCAAATTACTTTCCTTTCTGACTGCGTATAGTGCACTGCTGATGTCAGATGGCTTCAGCAGCCATCTGGCAGTAGAAACATAGAAATATGACGACAGAAAAAGACCACATGGCCTATCTAGTCTGTCCTGCCATAACTACAACAGTCCCCTTTTTACCTTTAGAGATCCTCTGTGTTTGTCCCATGCTTTTTTGAATTCAGTTACTGTCCTCATCTCTACCACCTCCACTGGGAGACTATTCCATGGATCCACTACTCTTTCCGTAAAGAAATATTTCCGCATATCACTCCTGAATCTATCTCCCTTCACCCTCATCCCATGTCCCCTCGTAGCAGAACTTGCTTTCAATTGAAAGAGGCTCTCTCCCTGAACATTTATGCCACGGAGGTATTTAAACATCTCAATCATATCACCTCTATCCCGCCTTTCCTCTAAGGTGTACATATTAAGATCCTTCAGTCTGTCCTCATATGATTTATAATGAAGACCACTAATCATTTTAGTAGCCACCCTCTGCACCGACTCCATCCTGTTCACATCCTTTTGAAGGTGCGGTCTCCAGAATTGCACACTATACTCCAAATGAGGTTGCACCAAAGACTTATACAGAGGCATTATCACCTCCTTTTTTCTGCTAGCCATTCCTCTCCGTATGCACCCAAGCATCCTTCTAGCTTTTACCGTCGCCTTTTCTACCTGTTTACCTACTGTAAGATCATCAGACACTACCACGCCTATGTCCCGCTCTTCTTTAGTGGACAAAAGTACTTCACCCCCTATACTATATTGCTCCCTTGGATTGCTGCAGCCCAAATGCATGACCTTACATTTTTTAACATTAAATCCCAGCTGCCAAATTCTAGACCATTCTTCAAACTTAGCTAGATCCCTCCTCATGTTATCTAACCCTTCCTGGGTGTCTACTCTATTGCAGATTTTGGTATCATCCGCAAAGAGGCAAACCTTACCTGAAAGCCCTTCCGCTATATCACTAACAAAGATGTTAAAAAGAATCGGACCAAGGACAGATCCCTGGGGCACACCACTGATAACATCCTTCTCCTCAGAGTGAGCTCCATTTACTTGTACTCTTTGTCGCCTCCCACCCAACCAATTTCTAACTCAAGCAGTAACTTTAGGGTCCATCCCTAGGGTGCTCAGTTTGTTTATAAGTCGCCTGTGAGGAACAGTGTCAAAGGCTTTACTGAAATCTAAATACACCACCTCTAGGGCTCTCCCTCGGTCCAACTCCCTGGTCACCCAGTCAAAGAAATCAATCAGATTTGTCTGACAAGACTTGCCTCTGGTGAATCCATGCTGCCTCGGATCCTGTAATCCGCTGGACTCCAGAAACCTCACTATTTTCTCTTTCAGCAGCGTTTCCAATAATTTACTCACCACCGAAGTTAAACTAACCAGCCTGTAGTTTTCAACCACATCCTTACTTCCACTTTTGTGTGAAGGGACCCCATGTGCCTCTCTCCAGTCCTTTGGCACCACTCCCGACTCCAGTGAGGCATTGAAAAGGTCAGTCAGTGGAGTTGCTAGAACGTCCCCTAGTTCCCTCAGTATTCTAGGGTGTATCCCATCCGGTCCCATCGCTTTGTCTACTTTAAGTTGAGATAATTTCTCACAAACACAGTCTTTTGAAAATTGTTCAAGATGTCCTTTGCTTCTGTTCCTATTTGTGAGTGTTTTCTGAGGTCCTGCTCCTGGTTCTTCATCTGTGAACACAGAACAAAAATATTTGTTAATCAATTCCGCTTTATCCTTATCAGCTTCTACATATTCCTCCCCTGCACCCTTGAGTCTGACAATACCATTCTTGCCCTTCCTCTTCTCACTAATATATCTGAAAAATGTCTTATCCCCCCCCCCCCCCATTTTATTGGATTGGCTATTTCCTCCTCCTTTTGAATCTTTGCCTTCTTGACTACTTTGCTAGCTTCTCTAAGTTTTTCCAAATACAGATGCCTGTCTTCCGCTCTCTGTGATCTCTTGCATTTCATGAAGGCCTCCCTCTTTTTCTTCACTTTTTCAACTACTTCTTTCGAAAACCATAGCGGTCTCCTTTTCCTTTTGCCTTTATTTACCATTTTAACAAAAAGGTTGGTTGCCCTTAAAATATCCCCTTTCAGTTTTTCCCACTGTTTTTCTACATCCCTCAGCTGGTCCAATCCCACTAACGACTCCCTGAGGTATTGGCCCATCTTCGCAAAGTTAGTCTTCCTAAAGTCTAAGATCCTCACCTTTGAATGGATTCTAACAACCCTAGTCCTAATACTGAACCACGCCATATGGTGATCACTGGATGCAAAATGATCTCCCACTACAACATCAGAAACACTTTCACCATTGGTAAGCACCAAGTCCAGTATGGTCCCTTCACGTGTGGGGTCTGTTACCAATTGCCTGAATAGTTCTCCCTGTAGAGAATCCAGGATCTCCTTACTTCTAGATGATACTGCAGCAGGAATGTGCCAATCAACATCTGGCATATTGAAATCTCCTATCAGTAGCACTTCCCCTTTCCTAGCAATGCTGCACATGTCTTCAATTAACTCTCTGTCCACCTCTTCCTCTTGTGAGGGAGGTCTGTATATCACACCAATGTAAATAGATTCCTCTTTCCCTCTTTCTAGTTTAACCCACAATGCCTCCCCTCTCCCTTTTAAGCTCCGTATTTCCAAAGCTTTAATAGTAGTTTTTACATATAGTGCCACTCCTCCTCCCCTACTTCCTACCCTGTCCTTTCTGAATAAAGTATATTAGGTATAGTTACATCCCAATCATGTTTTTCTGTGAACCATGTTTCTGTAACTGCCACTAAATCCAAGTCAGCCACTCCCACCAAAGCTTCAACATCAGGGATCTTATTTCCCATGCTACGCGCATTTATACACACTGCTTTCCATATGTTACCCCTGTTACCCATTTCCATAAAGTTATTTAATGTATCACTTACCTGGGGGCTTTCACTTACCTGGGGGCGTTCTTCACCCATCCCCAACGAATCTAGTTTAAAGCCCTCTTCAGTAGATTAGCCAGTCTACTACTGAAGACGCGTTGAACTTTCTTGGACAAATGGATGCCATCTCTGCTCTGCAACCCTTGCAACAGCATCCCATGGTCCAGGAAACCAAAACGCTCTCGATGACACCATCCACGCAGCCATGCATTGCATTAGAAAATGACGCAATCAACTCTAGATGATGTGTGCATGCTGGTATTATGCAATGTGATGCAATATTACATCATTCAAGGCTTATTTGGGATGTTGTTGATGTCCTACTGGATAAATTTACACGGTGAAATGTCAAAATGAACTACATGCAATATCTTCAAAACGAGAGCCAATAATTTTTTTTTAAAGTTATATTCGTGTTCAGCTCACCAAGATACTACAGATTAGGGCCTTTTAAAGTCAGTAACGATTTCAGTGTTGACCAGTAAATCAAGAGAGGAGTGGAGAGAGTCAACAGAAGGGGCACAGTGGTTCTCTGAGGAGTGCATGTGCCCACTGTCTGTTGGGCTAGTAAAATATGCCTTGGAGCAAAGGGTGAGATCTTTGGGTGCATCTCATTATTGGCTCTGAGATACCTTGAAAATACTAACTTTTTTCATTTGAGACAATCTGATTTCTGTGCTGGACACAGCAAGGAAACTATTCTTCTTTCCATCCCCAGTGAAATACATGATTCCTTGGATAAAAGTGGCCATCTCGCTCGACCTCTTTTCGGCTTTCGATCTGGTTAGTTACCACCTTCTCCTTTCCCATCTGCAAACTGCTGGCAGTCACAGCCTTGTCCTACAATGGTTCTAATCTTTCCTCTCTGGTTGCTCTAACACTGTTACCTTTCAGGCTACTACTTCCACTTCCCTCCCACTGACCTGAACTGATCACCAGGGTTCGGTATTAGCCCACCTATTATTCAAGATATTTCTTGCCCCCCTAGCCACTCTCTTCCAGTAACACAGGGTCTCATCTTATTATTATGCTAATGACATTTTACTATTGTTTCGCATGCATCCGACATCTCTATGGAGAACTCCTGTCTCTACCAAACTGCCCTGTGGTTGTGCACTAAGCATTTGAAATTGAATCCTTCAAAAACCTCCGCCATCTGGCTCACTGGTTCCTTTGCCTTCCCCTCATCGTCTCCCTCACTTAATGGGTCTCCCATTTTCTTGGTATCTTTACTTAAATATCTTGGGGTTATTCTCGACAATGGTCTCAACTTTTATGAACAAATCAGTATCATAGTGAAAAGATCCTTCTTCGCCCTTCGTCAAATTTGCTCCATCCGTTCTTTCCTTCCTGACTCCGCTATTGCTACTCTGCTTTTGTCCATGGTCATATCCCATCTAGACTACTGCAATGTCATTTATGCCGGCTTCTCAATTATCAGATTAAACGTTTACAAACAGTACAGACCACAGCCGTCCGAATACTACACAATGCCTCCAAATTTGATCATGTCTCCTGTTTGCTTATCCATTCCCACTGGTGACCCCTTGCCTTTCGGATTCAATAAATACTTCTTACCTTAGTTCACAAACTTTGCACACTGGCACCCCCGCCTATTTGTCCTCATTTTATTCCCCGTGCCTCGATGGCTTCTTCGATCAAGTTATGGCAGTCGTCTACACCTCTCCTCCCCTTCCCGTGCCCGTTAAGAGGCAACCTGGCACTCCACTTTCTACTTCTTGAGACCCAGTCTTTGGAATTCACTACTTGCTGATCTTTACTTGAACTATCCTTCCCTAAATCCAAATCCCACCTCCAGACTCATCTATTTCAAGTAGTCTTCGATTGATCCCCCACAGGCTGCTCAGGATCCTGCCTCCCCCCCTTCCCCCCCCCCCTGTATATCTCTTTTCATCTTCAATATTATTTTATTGACATTCTGTTCCTTTTCTTTCTTTTTAAATTGTTTTAGGTGCACCACTCTGTTGTTACAAAGGGCGATTGACTAAGTTTTAAAAGACCATTAACCTTGAATTTCACCTGCAGAGACCTCTACACCAGAAGCATCTTATGCAGTCAGTGGAGAGGTGACGACGTATATGAGAGGTTTTTGTGTAATATTGTGTGACCAGACTAACCTGGAGAGATATGTAGCGTGAAGAGGAGAGGGATTTCTTTTTGTGAAGTATCCCTGGGCTCGTATGCACCATTGCACTAGATTTGCACTGAGAAGCACATACCAGTAAAGGCACTGAGGAGTGGATTATTTTTCTGGGGCACTGAGGAATATGGACTCTTGCGTACCTGTTTCGGAGTAATCAAACAAGAGTTGGACGGGGTTGGCAGAGATCTTGCAGAGGAATGACCAGAGGCTACAGAAGAGAGGCGACCCAGGAACCCCAACTGCCTATTGGATTCAACACGAGAGAAATCAACCTAGACCTTTTACTTCTACATACTATCTTGAGGGGTTTACCTATTAAATGTGTTTTTCCAGAGTGGCCGTGGTTCTCCATGGCCAAGCAGGATGAGTCAGCCACACATGGGCCACTTACCCCACTATGGTGTCCACCTCAGTTTATTCTGTCTGCCTAGCTCTGCTCTCCTCTCTCTACTTATTTATTAAAATGTATGAATCAAAACTTTCTCCTAATTTTTTTCTCTTATACCTTTCTTACAGAAGATCGCACTAGGAGGCTATTGCAATCAGCAAATTTCTTCCACTCTATGGGGTCTGTGGCCATAGACCCTCACCCCTGCCGACTGGCCATGTGCTCAGCCACCACAAATGGATTCTCAAGGGAACCCACACCTGGCTCTGACAGCAGACACGATCATGGCCCCCCTCCACTCCGGGTGAGACCCCAGAGGCACAGACCATTCCTCCATGGAAAGAGTCTATGGCAGCTGACATCACAAGGCTGACCGTTGAGCCGGCCGAAGCCAAGCGTGGACCAGTTTAAGGAGCAGCTCCCCAGGCACGCTACTGAGGCATTGAGCTAGCTGGGCACAGGATGTGCCAGAAAAGGCCTCCTTCCCTGGCCTGGTTTATCAGAGAAATCCCCCCCCCCAAGCGGCTGATGGCCCGGCTTATTGGGAGGACACCCGGTGGCTGATGGCCTGCTGCTCCATCCACTGATAGCCTGCCGAGTCCTGGCAGTGCTCCCCGGCTCTACCGCCCCTGCCAAATCAGGATGTTGCCAAGGTCCTGCCCCAAAGCTCAGCACCACCCACCTTTTACCACTGGATTTTGCCATGGCAGTGGGGAATGATGCACTGATGGAAGGATAAACAAGTCCTTGAAATGCTCCAGTGCTATAGTTTCCGTCAACCTCCTGCCGCCGATCTACGTGGCATGACGCTTGGGTCCTTCTTCCCTCGGTGCGATCAACACAGCAAAAGGTATCTTTGGTGGCTGCAAATGTAATAGTCTCCAGTTGCTGTCGGCATGTGAAGAAAAGCCCCCGATCCTGGCATTGGTTTTGCAGCCACAGCTTCGGCACCCGCTGACATCACTGGGTTGCTGTTCCTGTACTGTTTCCCAAGTTGGCTTTACGCTGCTTGACTGTTGGGCTTATTGGGAATTTAACCCTCAACCCTTAGAAGCAGAGACTACATACTCCTCCCATTTGGCGCTGACACCTTAAGATAGACAGTTAGCAGCGGATATAGTGCTTATCCTGCCCCTCCAACACGGAGGCTGCGACCACAAACATATCCTCCTCGGGCCTAGTTCTCCCTTGGCCATCTTGGCTGACCATCAGTGCCACTGTTGCAGCCAAGCAGCTGAAAATGCTCTTATTCTCTCACTCACCCACAGAAGGAAACTCACAGACAGGCTGGAATGCAAACAGGATCTTTAATGTGCGCACAGGCTCAGACAGAGAGCCGGCAGTCTCCACAAAAAAATCTGAGCCCCGAAGAACGTCCTACATTGTCTTATATACAGTATATTTTTAAACTCATTCTACAATCTCATTCGTCTCAGGTATTTCCTGTCCACCAATCAGCATCCCCTGGGGAAGGTGCCTGGGTGACCTGTCCAAACCGGTATGCTCTGGTCTGCTGATTTCTGGGCAAGGGGGTATTGTGCTCAGGCCTGGAGGGGGGGGGGAAGGGTGCCTACTGAAACCTTTAGGTCTTCTCTTAGCAAGCTGATCACTATGTAAAACCTCATGGCTTGGGGGAAGGGCTACCCACAGCTAAACCTCATAGCTGCCTCACTCCCCCCTTTTTAAGTGAGACCTCAACCGCTAAGGGCGGTAGAGGGCAGTATTACTGGAGGCAAGCCGCAGAGGGGTGTATTGGGTCAGAGCCATGACAGCGGTAGCTGCCTTGTGTTCTACCAGGGTATCAAGGGTGGTGGTAATGAAGCGGTAAAGAATGGGGATACAACATGGCAGAATGGCACATAGCAGTAAAATAAAAAGAACCCCTACCACTAGGATTTTTAGTCCTCCTAGCCAACTGAACCACTTCATAAACCACCCAGGACCCATGGACGGGTCAGTAATATGATTAACTAGATCACATAGGTCTTGGATAGAGTGTTCAATGGAAATACTTGCTTCAGTGAGTTTAAAACAACACATACCCTATACGCTCTGTAGCAACTCCTGCACAAAAGTTTTGTTCCATGTGCAAAAATTGCTGTACTGTCTGTAAAAGGTTGTAGGGCCTGCAGTGGCCTCTTTCCTTTGGGACAAAGGAGGGCCGTGTGCAAAACGTCTGCAGAGGCCTCTTTCCTTTGGGGCAAAGGCTCTTTCCCTGGGATCCACCCTTATTAACATATTAATGGCTTTTATTCTTGCTAGTGTTGAGTCATTCTGGCAACACCCTGCCATCCCCTTTGTTTCATTAATCACTGGCACTGTAGTCTTCAGGGCTCATGAGCACTTTGTATCACCAGCTTTGTTTGGCCTGTTTAACTTGTCCAGGCTTGCCCAGCTTGCTCAGGCCTGTTCAATCTGTTCAGGCCTGACCTGTCTTTTCTTAGCTGGGTCCATTCTCTGTGCACTTCTGTTCAGAGTATGGTTCCCCCTGGCTTTACTCTTGTTGTGCTGGGCTCTGGGTACTCATTTTCTTAGCCCACATGTTTTTTTCCGTGCCATCATAATGTATTACAGCCTCAGGCACGGATGCAGCCATACTAGACATACCTATCAGCCAATTTCCCTTCATTCCCCATTTTTTCTTTTTCTTTTCTTGTGAATGGGGCAAAGGTAATCCCACTAAGGGCAATGGACAACAACCATTTGAGACAGATAGGGGGCATCAGAAAAGCAGCTTCTGGTACTGTTCCCTAGAGACAACATACATTGTAACATCATTTTCTTGCAGCAACTCAATAATATTGAAAACACATAACATGAAAGTGTATCAAAAGCAGCAGTGCTTAATAATGTGATAAAGAAAGCTCTGAGAATAGTACAGCTGGGTATTGCAATTGCTGAAGCCGAAATGGCTTGTAGATTTCAGTTACTTTCTAAGAAAACAATATTAAAAGGATAACAATACAATCATTCACAAAAGCCCCCCAAAACCCCCAGTCAGTCCAATAGTCCTCCTCCCATTCTCAGACAATGTGGTCCTGCCTCTCAGCAGTTCCCCAGGACCTCGCAGTGTGCTTCACCTTTCTCTGAAGTTTAAGTTCTGTTTCTCTCAAAATTTGAACCTCTCATTCTCATAGGCAGATATCTTGGCCCTTTTTCAATGTGACACACTGATCCAGATAGGGACTCCTTCACACATTTCAGCGGTGGGTAGTTCTGTTCCATCTGGACTCTGGCCAATTCCCTCCGCTGGACTCTCTGGATTGCAATTGGTGACATGGCTCCAGGCCTTATTCAGAAAAGCAGCACCAATATTGAATGAAAAAAAACTAAATATGCTGGATTAGATTTCACAATGATATAAACTTAATTTCATCCATATTTACTTAAGATCATAGCTATCTCATATGGTGTCAACTATGTCTCTCAGTTTGATAAACTCTTTGTCTCTCTGTCTCTTTACCACTGGAGATTCCTTTGCAGGTAAGAAATATTCCATTATGCCCTTGACTGATCTTTACATGTTTATAGGTCAGACAAGTTGCACACACATATTCTGCAATTTCTGGCAAGGTTTTTTAGAATTATACCAATTTTTTGTGAGAATTTGTCATCAAATCATCCCCGCAGAGGCCTCTTTCCCTGGGATCCACCCTTATTAACATATTAATGGCTTTTATTCTTGCTAGTGTTGAGTCATTCTGGCTACACCCTGCCATCCCCTTTGTTTCATTAATCACCGACACTGTAGTCTTCAGGGCTCATGAGCACTTTGTATCACCAGCTTTGTTTGGCCTGTTTAACTTGACCAGGCTTGCCCAGCTTGCTCAGGCCTGTTCAATCTGTTCAGGCCTGGCATGTCTTTTCTTAGCTGGGTCCATTTTCTGTGCACTTTCAGGCCTGACCTGTTTCTTAGCTGGATCCATTCTCTGTGCACTTCTGTTCAGAGTATGGTTCCCCCTGGCTTTACTCTTGTTGTGCTGGGCTCTGGGTACTCATTTTCTTAGCCCACATGTTTTTTTCCGTGCCATCATAATGTATTACAGCCAGTATAGCAGCTAGCAGCCTATCTGATTGGAATAAGAAGGTTTTCTTGATAAATTTCACTAAATGGTTTGCAGGCTAGCTCTTACACATGAGCTTTGCCTTACAGATATTCCCCACCCCATACATCTTTGCTAATAGTAATTTGACCAGCCTTTGTTTGATCCCACCCTTACACAATCAAGATGCTGGTCAGACATCTGAGGATGCTCAAAGGAGGCACCCCCCCCCCCCCCCCCATGGTTCTAGAAGCTTAAACTCTACAATTGAAATTGATGACAAGAGGATTGTTTGGAGGCTAGGTGAGGCTAGCTGAATTGGGGGTTTTTGTCCTCTTTAATGGGTTTCCATTTGTTTGCTGGGAGAAAGACTCCTAGGTGATTTGTCCTTTTGTCCTCTCTAATGGGCCTCCATTCATCTGCTAGAAGAAGAAACTCCTCCCTGATCTTCCAGTATCTTTCTATAGCTATGCAAACAATTTCAATGGTTTCATTCCTAGTATCTTTCTGTAGTTATGCAAACCATCTCAGCAGTTCCAACCACCCCCCACTCACCGCTGAGAGGCATGACCAAAACATTTTCTAAACTGTCCCTGTCCCTGCAATCAGTAGACCTGGTGTTCTTCACTGTTTGGGGACACAGGGGCGATTTGTTAATAACTTCACCTTTTACTGATAGAGTATCAAAATCAATCCTGAAATATAAAGACCTAATGTCTGGACAAAAACTTTCTTTCCCTAATCTTTCCCTAATGTCACAACTAAACACAGAGACACTCTAACATTTACAGAGACACTCTAACAGTTTCTACATAACAGCACATTAACTATATGGACCAGCCATGAATCTATATAGGGAAACTGGTCCGGATGCTCCTTCACTACAATTTAGCCTCCGGACCCCAAGTTCTAATCACAATTTACAAATCACAAGTTACAGTGTAAATCTTCTAATCTCAATTCAAGGAATGCAATGTTCAGTGTAAATTTTCTAATCTCACTTCTGGGAATACAATATACAATATAATCCAGGTAACAGGCAGAGTTTGGTTGTGCAAAACACACAGGACCACAAAGGGAAAAAGAAAGAGGGAAAACAGAAAACATAGACGTCTCAGCAGCGAATACTCATACACTCTCTTTCCTCAGTAGCAGCTGTTACAAATACACATTACACACACTCTCTCTAGCTGTAGCATAGGATTTAACTTTTACCATGAGGATAATAGTAATATGAGAAATATAGCTAGCTATTTTTCTAATGTCCACTAGATGGAGCTCCAGGATCACTAGCACAAAAGAAGCCCCCAACTCTAGAAGCACATGGCAACACAAAAGAAGCCCCCAAGTATGCTTCATTAGAGACAGCGTTGTAGGCTCTAAATAAATCGCCCCGATCATCGGAGAATTGCGATCAGCGCAATTATTAATAAACAGCTTGAAAGGCACACTTAAGGGGGTCAAGTACTAATGTTTTTGATCATTTTAAGAATTTTTGGCAGGGCTTTAAATACTTTTAAGGGACCCGAGGTGACAGAGTTGAATTTATACTGCAGTCATTTACTGGCGCTCGCAAGCGCCCCCCCCCCCTATTCCTTTACCAGATTTTACCAGATTTCACCAGAATTTCCAGATACAGAAATACAGAACTACCCAAAACAGTACCCAATACAGACTGTACGAGCAATGGTTTCAGGGATTCTGGGAAACACAAGGAGGAGCAAGCCTCCTGCGAGCAATACCAAGAAACACAAGGAGCAGGAGACGTTGGATGAACTAATGAGTCTTTTATTGATAAGGACCCCAACGCGTTTCGGCAACGCCTTCCTCAGGGGAATTGTCACTTAAACAAACAATAACAATAAAAACAAAAACAAAATCAAATTAATATTACAAACATCTAAAAACAATTAAAACCAATTGGCATGATGCGAAATGTATAACAGAAAATATCATGTATAAATCAGTTAAACTTAATAACCACATATATTAAATATAAAATCATAACTTAATTGTAAAACACAGACAAACGTAGGGCTGAAAAACGGAACACAAGCATACTAGTATGTACATTAGTTATAAACATAAGTAAAAGAATATGAAAATTAAAAATAATGATAATAATAATAGTAATAAATAACTAAAAAAAAAGATAGAACATATGAACCTTGTATATATAATAGAATAAAATAACCAATATATACAATAAAAAGGAACACATAAAAGCATGCACATTGTATATAACACAAATATTTGCTAAAATAAATATTTTATAAAAAATGGGAAATGAAATTGAGTACATTGCTGATGTTGCATGCATAAACTAATGATAATAAACTAATAATACTATATAATCGGAAGAGGAGATAAATAGAAATAAATAAAATAACATAACCAACATGGTATACCATTGTGTGAGTGAAATATATGACCATGAACCAAAAAAAATGTATATATATATAAAATGTTTTAAAAATATATATATATCAAGGCTAATCCGATGAATGGTGCAGCTTAGATGGCCATATGTGATGACACTGAAAAACACTGCAGTTGACCATAAAAATGAATAAAAATAAAATAATAAAAATAAAAATAAAAATAATAATGAAATATAGATAACAATAAATAATACGGGGAGAGCCAGATGTACAAAAGCTGTGGGCACAACAATAAAAAACATCAAATGGATTGTATCCAAAATTTTAGCGTAATTCACAAGACCAAACCAATCTATCAAATGTGCATAGGTGAATGGGTATTATAAAGAAGGAGACTAAAATACCATAATAGTCCATGTAAGTTATTGTATAGCATGTAACAAACCTTCATGGTATAAAACGCTGTAAAAGGGGAGTGATTAAAAATACTTTGAACTGACAATATGATTAAATTGTAATGAAACTAATAAAAACAAAAACTGAAATGTGAGTGAAGTGAAATGAGTGAAAAAACTGAGAAGCTAGGTATGGCAAACTTGAAAGTAAGATCACATTGGCGGCACAGAGTGGGTTATTTAAACGGAAAGCAAGCGGTAAACTTGAATTGAATTTTTGGATACAATCCATTTGATGTTTTTTATTGTGCATGCTTTTATGTGTTCCTTTTTATTGTATATATTGGTTATTTTATTCTATTAGTGATTTATACATGATATTTGCTGTTATACATTTCGCATCATGCCAATTGGTTTTAATTGTTTTTAGATGTTTGTAATATTAATTTGATTTTGTTTTTGTTTTTATTGTTTGTTTAAGTGACAATTCCCCTGAGGAAGGCATTGCCGAAACGCGTTGGGGTCCTTATCAATAAAAGACTCATTAGTTCATCCAACGTCTCCTGCTCCTTGTGTTTCAGGGATTCTGGGGCCCTTACTCAGACTGCTCGTTGCGGGTGATCATGCCGCTACAGGTTCACAGAATTTACCAGAATTTCCAGATACAGAATACAGAACTACCCAAACAGTAAAACAGTAAGGCACCAGACCTCTCACCAGACCTCTGATCAGAGAGATTTTGGATGCCAGTCTATCTAGCCGGTTTTTTTTCAATCTGGGGGGTCAGCCGCAGGGACCGACTGACCAGACGAGTCAAGGTGTCCTTCCGGAGCACAAAAGGGGCCCGGGGCGCCAAGGGCCGTTAATCACCTGGAGGAGACGGTCCCTGACTGGTGGAGGCCCGATGCTGCAAGAGCAGAAGTCTTCCCACCGTGGGTGTGATGAGAGAGGCTTTTTATTTAATTTAATTTAATAGGGTCCCATCTGGGTCGCCAAAATGTTGCAGCCAAGCAGCTGAAAATGCTCTTATTCTCTCACTCACCCACAGAAGGAAACTCACAGACAGGCTGGAATGCAAACAGGATCTTTAATGTGCGCACAGGCTCAGACAGAGAGCCGGCAGTCTCCACAAAAATATCTGAGCCTCGAAGGACTCCTACATTGTCTTATATACAGTACATTTTTAAACTCATTCTACAATCTCATTTGTCTCAGGTATTGTCTCAGGACATCTCCTCAGCCTTCGACACAGTGGACCACAACACGCTCCTGGAAAGGCTAAAGAACACTGGTATACATGGTATCACTTTGAAATGGTTCCACTCATACCTAACCGAAAGACAGCTACAGGTCAAGGTGGGACACAACACCTCCCGACCCATAAATGTCCGCCAAGGAGTACCTCAAGGATCCGCACTTTCAGCCCTCCTATTTAACATCTACATCCAACCGATATGCGACATCATGAAAGAGAACAACATTCAATACACAATATATGCAGACGACATCATGATATACACCCCGATAGAAATCGACAACCCGGATTTCTCCAAGATAACAGACTGCCTTACCCAAATGACAAGCTGGTGTCAAAACAACAACCTCGCAATAAACTACAACAAGACTGAAGCTCTAATAATCACTCGGGACCAAAGCTTCATACACCCGCCAAACATCAAGATACAAAACACTACTATTCCAATAAAATCAGAAGTGAGATACCTTGGAGTTACTCTGGACAACAAGCTAAACCTCAAGCCACACATAGACAAAACAATACAAAAAGTCTACTACAAGATGCGAATCATCAGGAGACTGAAACCACTCCTTGCCCCAGAACACTTTCGTACCGTCCTCCAAGCACTGATAACCCCAATACTGGACTTCTGCAATCCGATATACTTGGGACTACCGAAACAAGCCCTCAAACCACTCCAGCTAGCACAAAACACTGCAGCACGAATAATATCCGGTACTGCAAGACAGGATCACATCACACCCACCTTAAAAGACTTACACTGGCTCCCAATCGGTGCACGCATCAGATACAAAACTATCATAAACCTATTTAAGATAAATCAGCACACATCAGCCAACAGCCTACACACCCTCATTCAACCAGACAACAGCACTCGTCCTAGAAGAAAACAAACACGCAACCGAGTCAGCACCCCAGGTGAATTCAAACACACACGCAAGGACACAACAGACAGAGCTCTCTCCATGGCTGCTCCAACTATATGGAACAAACTACCAGACGACTTGAGGACAACTACAGACCTCAAAGACTTTAGAAAACAGCTAAAAACCATGCTGTTCATAGAACACTATGGACACATCACATAACCTAAGAGAATGCATAACAGCACATATTGCTGCCTGTACAGATAATGTCTTACAGCACCACTGTATATAGCCCACACTGTACATAGCTCAAACCATTCTAGCACGCAACACACCACACCTTGTACATAGCTCACCCCAATCTAGCACACGATACAACACACACTCAACTAAATTGCACCCTCACTGCATGATTAACACACTCACTTTACCCGATTGTTTGCTGTGATACCACCTTGATTAATAAGATAAGGCGGTTTAAAAATACTGTTAAATAAATAAAAAATAAATAAAATTTCCTGTCCACCAATCAGCAGCCCCTGGGGAAGGTGCCTGGGTGACATGTCCAAACCGGTATGCTCTGGTCTGCTGATTTCTGGGCAAGGGGGTATTGTGCTCAGGCCTGGAGGGGGGGGGGAAGAGTGCCTACTGAAACCTTTAGGTCTTATCTTAGCAAGCTGATCACTATGTAAAACCTCATGGCTTGGGGGAAGGGTTACCCACAGCTAAACCTCATGGCTGCCTCACCACGACCCAGGAGAAGCTGCAGGAAGCTATTGATGAGAAGCCCCAAAGGGTCTAAGGCATGATCTCTTCCAGAAAGTAGGACAAGACTCTCCTACAGGGTGCAGCGTACAGCCTCCGAGGCTGGTACTTCCTTTCCGCCCGACAAAGTCCACAAAGAGCAGCAGCAGGCCCTCTGGCTGCCCACTGGTGCACGGCACGCACCCAGGGCTCTTGCGCTGAGGCACGCACTCAGCAGCTATTAAAGAAGTGCCATGCAAAGGGGGAGGAAATCTTCACTACCTACAACATCGGCTATCAGTGCTGGTTTGAAAAGGTCTCGGCAAACAGGGGAATCTCCTCCCTGCATTACCCCAAGGTAAAAACCCCAGGAAACAAGGAGGGTGATGGAAAATCCCACTAAACTGAATATTCAAAATCGCAGCCTGTGCTTCTACCATACACTGAGTGCTCTGTGTCAACCAGGCTAACCGAATGCTGTGGGTTCTCCCTGAGTGTTGAATTAATTCAAGCCTCATATTTGTCCTGTGTCTCATCTAGATTCTGATCTCTTTGAAGAAAGGACTGCCCTTCCTCTGTTTCTTCTGTACAGTGCTGTGTACAGCTGGTAGCACCTCAGAAATGATCATCGGCACAGAAACAGACAAGAAATTTCCCACTTCTCGATGAAAGCTGGAGGCTGGAGGCCAGCAGATGTGTCTCTGGCTACCAGTCACTCTTCAGCTTCCAGTGTCCCAGAGTGATTTTCCTACCCCATAAGAGGCATCCTGCCTATAAGATATACCGTCTGTAAATCCACAAATTAATTAATACATTTTAAGATCAATGGTTTATTTATTCAGCTGCTTTGCATTAACTCCTCATGCCAGCTAAACTTCACACCGAGGTCTTTCATTTTCTCCCGGTACACCCTGTCGAAAAGTTTGTTCTGCTCCTCAGTGAAATGGTTTTTCCAGTCTCCAGAGATCCCTGAAAACACAGATGAAGGAGGGAAACTCAGCTCAGTGTTTCAGTGGTATGAATACAGCACAGACAGCTGCAAAGCCAATTTTCATCAGAATCTCATGCAGGTGTAACACTGACAGACATAAAGCATGAATACAGCACAGACAGATGAACAGATCTTCTTCAGAACCTCATGCAAGTGTAACATTGACACATATAATGCATGACTACAGCACAGACAGATGAACAGATCTTCTTCAGAACCTCATGCAAGTGTAACATTGACACATATAATGCATGAATACAGCACAGACAGATGAACAGATCTTCTTCAGAACCTCATGCAAGTGTAACATTGACACATATAATGCATGACTACAGCACAGACAGATGAAGAGGTCTTCATCAGAACCTCATGCAGGTATCACAATCTTAATGTTGCAACATGTCCCTTTGTGGTTCCACAGAATGGGGAAGGCAGTTCCCCCATCACTCACCTTTCCTCATGAAAGGGCTCTTTTTTTGGTTCATCACCTCTTCTGGAAAGGCGCCAAAGTTGGCCATCTTGTTGTCTTTCATATTCTTGAAGGTCGCATTCTCCACCACCTTGTCAATGGCTGCCTCATCCAGCTCCCTCCCCAGGAAGTCACAGATCCTCACCACGCAGCCCCGCAGGTCCTGGAGAGAGGACAAAGAGAACCAGTGGGAGAAACACAGAATGAGACTGAGAGCGAATGAGCTGCCGCATAGCAATGGATCACTTCCATCTCCTCTGATTGGCTGATTCCTCCTCTCTCTCCTTCCCTTCCCACCCCTTCATTATCGAATTCTTGGTCCTCCTTTGAGATGGTCTCTCAAACTGTCTTACAAAAAACCTTTCTTTCTATTCGCAAGACAACCTGTCCCACTGATCCCATTCCCTTTCGTTGGCTCCTGGAGCCCTCACTATCCCTCTCTCCTTATGTCCTCTCTCTCTTTTTAATTCTAGTCTGTCCTCCGGCATCTTCCCCACGCCCTGGAAGCATGCTACTGTCCGTCCAATCCTGAAATCCCGCTCCTCAAACCCCTCTGTTCTCTCTAATTGGCGCCCTATCTCTAATCTTTCCTTTCTCTCAAAATTCCTTGAAAAACTAGTTTTCCTTCAACTTTCCTCCCATCTCGAAGCGTCTCTCGTTCTTCACCCCCGGCAGTCTGGTTTTCGCCCCGGTCATAGCACTGAATCAATCCTTCTCTCCCTTCTCAACGAACTGCATGCTGCTCACGACCACGGTCTCCTTACCCTTGCTGTCTCTCTCGATCTTTCTGCAGCTTTTGACCTGGTGGATCATCGCACTCTTCTCGTCCGTCTCCAGGAAGCTGGTCTCTCAGATGTGGTTCTTCAATGGTTTCATTCTTTCCTTTCCTGTCGCTCCTTCTCAGTTGTAGCTGGGTCCTCCACCTCAGCCCCCACCTCTCTTCCCTGTGGTGTGCCCCAAGGGTCTGTTCTTGCTCCATTGCTCTTTAATGCCTTTCTAGCCCCCCTTGCTCCATAATTCAACAGTTTGGTATCTCTGCGTTATTATGCGGATGATATAATTATTTTGCACCACACTGATTCCCTCACTCCCGACGTCTCCCCCCTTAACCTATGTCTCACCGCTGTCGCCTCTTGGTTCACCTCTAATTTCCTTCATGTAAATCCAGCCAAGTCTTTTGCTATCTGGTTCACACTTGGGAGCCCTCCCCCCACTTGTGCTCCCTCCTTCTCCTCCCAGCCCATTCCTCTTGTTTCTTCCCTCCGGTGTTTAGGCGTTATTCTTGATTCCTCCCTCTCATTTAAGGATCATATCTCCTCAATTGTCCAGCGTTCCTTTCTCTCCCTTAAGCAGCTTTGGGCCGAACGCCCCTTTCTCTCTTCTTCTGCCTTGGCTACACTACTACTTTCCCTTGTAATGTCCTGTCTTGATTACTGTAATGTTTCCCTAGCAGGTTGTGATAAGGAAGCTTATCATGGTTCAGGGAGAAAGAATACAAGAGGTGAATTGGCTCTGAATAAGCAACCTGTGCTGGCTGGTAAAAGCACTAAAACAGGTTGTTTTCCTAAAAGACTACCAGACCCAGAATACACTGCTTTACAGAAGGCCTCTAGGAGAGTTGAAGCAGGGAAACCTGTGCCTAATCAAAGAAGCAATGATGTAATCCCTAATCACCCATCTCCTAGGGCAGGGCCTAATGCAGAACACCTGGAGTGTGCTAGGGTGGAGTGGCCATCTGGGCACTTTAAAGGTAGAAGAAATTCACCCCACAGACAGAAAGGAAAGCAAGGAGAGAAAGGAAAGCAAGGACGGCAAGGAGAGCAAAGACAGCAAGGACAGCAATGGAAGCAACGGAGAGAGCAAGAGCTGGAGAAGGAGAGACTGATCCTGAGAAGAAGGAAGAACAGCAGGATGTCCAGAAGGTCTAAGAGAGGAGCCCAGGCAGTACGTATGTTGAGGGGAAATTCCTGTGGCCAATATTCTTCATTGGACTGGAGGAAGCCAGAGGCTTGGAGATATACAGCCAGGAACCCCCAGACAGCACCTTTTAAAGGAGACGGCTGGATCTAGAAGGAGCTCTGATACCTATTCAAGGAGGTATGGGAAAAGGGACCTGAAGTCCAGAGATTCTGACTGGAGAACTGGGCACAGAAGCTTTACTTCCTACTGGCCAGAATACCCAGAGAGGAAGCCTAATGAGAACATGATCTCAGGTATGGACTCTGATCTGTTCCCTAGCTTTATACAAAGAAGACAGCAGGGAAACAATTTCTATCTTGGAAAAGATCAGTTAGGGAGGCCCTCTGAGCCAGTAAATGAAAATGAGCATATGATATTTCAAGAGCAAGGGGAAATATCAAATGCAGATGATGTATGTATGGATTGCTCTCTGTCTAAGCTGCTGTTCTAAAGTAATGTACAGATAAGAATCAAACACCAAAAGGACCTTGTATTCTTTATTAGCAGCCCAGAAAGTTTCTTGGGGAGAAAGCTTTTGGGTAAAGTTAAAGCCACGTGGAGAGAGTGAACAAGTCAGAGTTTGAGCTTGTTAAGCACCTGTGTTTAATGAAAGGTACCGTGCACACGTGGAGCTGAGTGGAAGCTTCTTCTCTGTGTGGAAGGAAGAAAGCTGTGTTTTTTTGGATATAAAAGAGTTTTTCTTTTGGGTTTGTTCTCCACTGCAGCACTGCTAAGAAAGTAATTAGCAGCTGTTACAAGAAAGCCCTTTTTCTGTTTCATCAAGGACTTTACTAATTTGATTCAGTATTTCAGTTGCCTTATTTTGTTTGTCCCTGAATGACATCCTGGAAACGTTATCCTATTGATTGTTACCAAGCATACCTGTGTGGAAATAACACCCCATAAATAAACTTTGATTTTTGCTTTACACTCGAGCAACTACAAATTCTTATTATTGTTGAATGGCTGGTGGTGTGTGAATGAACTACAACATCCACAATCCTTTGCAAGTCAGGTGCATTCAGGGCCTTGCCAAGATAGTGGAACTTTCACAACAAGCACCCCCGTTTACAAGATCTACCACAATCCCAACTCTCCTGTCTTCAGCGTATTCAGAATACCGCGGTTCGTCTTTTAACTCACCCTTCTCGATATGACCACATCACCCCCCTTCTTATGCACCAACATTGGCTACCTGTTTCATTTCACATTCAGTACAAGATTCTTACGTTTGCACATAGGGTAATTCACAGAGGCACCCCACTCTACCTTGCAGACCAGATTCACTTCCGCACTCCTCACCGCCTGCTCCGTTCCATCCACATTAACCGTATGTCTCTTCCCTCCCCTTCACAGGCTCACCTTGAATCCACCCATTCCTCAGCCTTTTACTTCCTAGGTCCTAGGCTTTGGAACTCGCTCCCCCCTTCCCTCCGCTCAGAACAGTCCTATAAGTCCTTTAAAACACAACTCAAAACTTATCTTTTTAGTTTGGCGTTTGACCTTCCCCCCCCCTCCCCCCTGTCTCCATTCCCCCTCTCCCCTTCCTCGTTGATGTATTTCTGATCAATTTGCTCTCCTGTCCTTTCTCTCTCCTTTCTCTACTACTTTTATTTTAAATGGCGTTCCTTTCCTGTTTCCTCGCAGCCTGTATTTTTTAACGATTGTAAGCCGCTCAGATGCCTACAGTATTGGGCGGTATAAAATTTTTTTTAATAAACATAAACATTCACTCCTTTCACCTTGTTGCTCCTTACGCCTGGAACAAACTACCTGAGTCGGTACGTCAGGCAACTTCTCTGACTGTTTTCAAAACCAGGCTGAAAACTCACCTCTTGCCTGTTGCTTTCGGATCTTGATTCACCTGATCTCCCTCGTGTTTCCTTACAATTCCCCCTAGATGTATCCTATGTCTACAGCTACTGTGTTGTCTGTCTTGACTAGACTGCAAGCTCTGATGAGCAGGGACTGTATTTTACATGAGTCTGAGCAGCGCTGCGTATGTCTCGTAATGCTATACAAATGTTCAGCAGTAGTAGTAATAGTGATTCATTTGAGAGCTCAGTGATGAACTGAAGGCTCTATCCTCTATGGCAGTGCTTCTCCACCAGTGTGCCGAGGAACACTGATGTGCCTTGGGAAAGTCCTTGGGGTGCCTTGGTGGAGATAACCAGGAGCACAGCTTTATATGATCTCATGAGGTTCTTGACCCTTCTGCTTCCCACTGCAGCCCTTTCTTCTCAAGCAGCATGTAGGGAACAGGAGAGGAAGTGAACTTGGAAAAATACAGCAAGGAAGAGCCACTGTGCTCCTTAATTTTTTACTAGATATAATCCTGGAGAAGGACCACCTGTGACTGACAAATATAGAAATGGGAATGGAGCAGATACCACACCATTCACAGAAGATGATGTGTTAGCCACTTTCAGTTTTGTAAGCTGCTCTAAGGCCATGGGACCGGATAGGATACATACCAGAACACTGAAAAAAATTCAGAGAGGTTTTTGCAGGGCCATTAAAGGATATTTTTAATAGATCCTTGGTGACAGGAGAAGTTCGACAGGATTGGAGAAGGGCTGATGTAGTATCTTTTCACAAAAGTGGCAGTAGGGAAGAAGTGACAAACTACAGGCCGGTAAGCCTTACCTCTGTGGTGGGAAAAGTAATGGAGGCGCTCCTGAAAGAGTACATAGTAGACTTCCTTGAAACCAACAGGTTGCATGATCCAAGGCAACATGGTTTTACCAAAGAACGATCATGCCAAACAAATCTGATTGAGTTCTTTGACTGGGTGACCAGAGAACTAGATCAAGGGCATGCGATGGATGTGATCTACCTAGGTTTCAGCAAAGTCTTTGATACTGTTCCTCATAGGAGGCTTATCAATAAACTCAACAGCTTGGTGTCAGAAATATTTTAAAAGTTTAATTTGTTATTTTAACAAATTATATGTAGAACTCAAAGTAGAAATAGAAATCTATAGGATGCTATTTGCTTGCCACAATACATTGGCTGACATGTTAATGTTTTGCACCTGGTAAATTTTAGGTTTCCCCCCCTTAGCTTCTAGGCTGTAGCATATAAAGAGTAGAACTACAAACTCAATAACAGAAGGAACACTGTGTAAGTCGTGTTGATAGAATTGTTGTGTTTGCAAGAAAACCATAGTACCTACACCAATAGAATAATAGGGGAGGACTTTGTAGGAGAAATGGATGTAATAAATATGGAAGTGTTTGTATGTAAAGTGTGCTCACATATCAAAAAAATATGATATTTGGACACCCCTTCTTGTAAAATTGAAAAATAAATAAATAAAAGGAAAACTTTTGTTTTACTGAGGTGTCTGTTATTGTGACAAAAATTACTATTGTTTATTACAGTGGGGATGGGGATGGGTCCCAAGGTGGTGAACTGCGTCAGAAATTGGTTGATCGACAGACGACAGAAGGTGACGGTAACTGGAACTTGCTCAGATGAAAGGAAGGTGATTAGCGTTGTGCCCAAGCACTGTTCAATTTATTTGTGAGTGACATTGCTGAAGGACTGAATGGAAAAGTCTGTCTTTTAGCAGATGACATGAAAATTTGCAAGAGAGTGGACTCTTCTGAGGGAGTGGATAACATGTAGATCTACAAAAACTGGAAGAATGGTCTAATGCTTGGCAGTTAAGATTTAATGTGAAGAAGTGCAGTGTCATGCACTTGGGAAACAGAAACCAAGGGAATTGTATGCAATAGGGGTGAGAGGTTGGCGTGCTCGGATCAGGACACCGACCTCGGAATGATTGTTTCTGAGGATCTCAAGGTGTGAAACAGTGTGACAAGGCGGTGGCAAAAGCCAGAAAGATGCTGGGTTGCATACAGAGAGAAATTACCAGCAGAAAGAAAGAGGTACTAATGCCACTATACAAGTCGCTGGTGAGGCCTCATTTGGAATATTGTGTTTAGTTTTGGAGACCATATCTCGCAAAGGACATAAAAAGGCTGGAAACAGTTCAGAGGAAGGCGGCCAAAATGATTTGGAGCCTGAGTCAGAAGACTTATGAGAAGAGACTTGAAGAGCTAAATATGTGCACTCTGGAGGAGAGGAGGGATAGGGGAGATATGATTCAGATCTTTAAATATTTAAAGAGTATTAATGAACAAACAAACATCTTTCAAAGGTGGGGAAGCTGTAAAACTAGAGGGCATAACATGAAGCTGCAAGGGTAAGTATACTTAAAGGCAATGTCAGGAAATACGTGGTGAATACGTGAAAGGGTGGTGGATGCTTGGAATGCCCTCCCGATGGAAGTGGTGGGGGCAAACACAGTGACAGAATTCAAAATAGCATGGGACAGACACAGTGGATCCCTTTACAGCAACAGGATAAAATAAAAATAAACATTACCATCTGTTATATCTGAACAAATCGGGGTGACCTACACGGAGTGGTGGGTACACCCCTAAACAAAGGCATGGAGAGGAGTTTACCTGCACGGAGCGGCAGGTGCGCCTATTCTTGCCACCTTGCTGGGCAGACTAGATGGACCATACTAGTCTTTAACAGCCGTCACATACTATGTTACTATGCAATTTGCCCTTCTTATTCTGATATTCAAGGATAGGAGGTTGGGTGTGACTGAAGCAGACCCTGCAGACAACCTACTCTAGTTGCTCTGATCTCTTTCTCTTGTATCCTAGAGTCGAAATGCAGCAGTCAGAGTTTGCTCTTAGGGAAGAAAGGAGCCTCCTATATTAAGGCATGAAACTGAAAAAAACACATGCTGATGTCCTCCTACTGGTGGGAGAGAGAAAAATTGAGGCTCACAGAAAATTTGGTTTGGTGTGCCATGACGATTGAATGAATGAAAAAATGTGTCTCAGAATAAAAAAGGTTGAGAAGTACTGCTCTAGGGAATGTAAAGAGCACCCTAGCACAATAGAGAGTCATCTTTATTTCTGATTGGCTGATTCATCTGACTGCTCACTAATTGGCTGGAGACTCTGTCCTCTGTGGAATATAAGGAGCATCCCAGCACAATGGATCTTCATCTCTACTTCTGATTGGTTGATTCATCTGACTGCTCACTGACTGGCTGGAGGTTCTATCCTCTATGGAATGTAAGCAGCATCCAAGCACAATGGATCATCATCTCTACTTCTGACTGGCTGATTTAACTAACTGGCTTGGAGGCTCTATCCTCTACAAAATGTAAGGAGCATCTCAGCACAATGGATCATCATCTCTACTTCTGATTGGCTGATTTAACTAACTGGCTGGAGGTTCTATCCTCTATAAAATGTAAGGAGCATCTCAGCACAATGGATCATCATCTCTACTTCTGATTGGCTGATTCATCTGACTGCTCACTGATTGGCTGGGGATTTTATCCCAGCAAGTGGACTCCTGGTACCCTCACTCTCAATATCAGCCTCATGGTATCAAGGGTCCCCTCTGAGTGTGGTACCTTCAGCAGCTCCTCATAGGTCATGATGAGGAGCTGAGCCCGATCCTTTTCTGCTGTCCATCCCCGAATGTGATCGAACCAGGAGCCATAGGGCACTGCAGGAGATAAGAAGCAGACGAAATAATGTCCAGTTGAAATCCTTTCTCTCCGGTTCTCTACCTCTGTGGGTAAATGAGCACAGAACACCAGATCTTCCCTATATCTCTCATTGAACCCCTCCACGCTAACCCTTGCAGTATTCCCCATCATTTGTCAGTATCACGTCTAAACCTTGCTATTGCATTAGCTTGCACTGCTTCTGTTGGAAGTATACCCTAGATCTTAGTGTCTTCCCCCAAGTCCCAAAAGACTACTCATGGATGTACCCCTGGAGCTAAAAGGAAAGTTGTATAACTTTTTGATTCAGTGGGTTCTTGGACAGCTGAACTGAATGGAGTAAGTACAGCCACCAGGCATGAGGGACCCCTGAATAGAGTTGGATGGGAAATCATAATGGATGTGTACGATGACTCCCAAATATAAAGGACAATAATTAGAAAATGAACCTGATCTATCAGCCCATGTACTCACCATCACCTTTGAGAAAGTCCCGCACTACTTGTTCAAAGCTCTCGGGGTCCTTGAAGTATATGGTCATTTTGGAGAAATAGTAGAGGGAGACCAGCACGTCCTTGGGGTGTCGGACTGTGTAAATCACCTGGAAAGGGTTAACAAGAGATGGATCATACCCCAAGGGGTATGGGAGGAGTTTACCCTGTAGGTCCAATTCTCAGTTCCTCATTGAGCAGAGTGGATAAAGTAAACTTTCTCCCAGGACAAGCAGGATGAGTCAGCCACAAGTGGTGACGTCATCCGACAGCGCCATAGACGTAAGTACTCTCATTAGCCCCACCTCCAGATCCGCCCCTAGCTGGCCAGTCTTTGTCTTCCGCCTTGCCAGCAAGACATTTTTTATTTTACTCTCACGTACCTCCAATAATGAAGAAACCAGGATTCAAGAAATGCCCAGGCTGCTCCCGGAAAATGTCCAATTCGGACTCCCACCATCTTTGCTTCTGGTGCCTGGGAAAAGATCACCCCGTCGAGGACTGCTCTGCCTGTGCCTGCATGTCTCCCCAGGCTCTCAAGTCGCGCCGGCATGCTCTCACAGACTTTCTGTCCCCCGCGGCTGCCGTGAGTACTCCTTGCAACCCAGCTTCTCAAAACGCCAAATCTATCGCTCCGGCCGGGGACGTGCCTCTCCTGGCCTCCGTCTCCCGCCGTGAAGCAGGGACTCTCCCAGCCACGTGTTCTCCACTGGCGGTGTCCATTTCGCCCGGGGCAGCCTCCTCCTCCGCTCCCCTTGGACTTCCGGCTGCAGCTATGACGACTTCCGGCGTGGCTGAACCCTCCTCCTCTCAGCGTAGCTCTTGCAGTCTCCCCTGCCAGGATGGAGCAGATCGGTGCAACGCAAGCCCCTCCCAGGGCGACACAGCCAGAGCGGCTAACAGGCGCAGGAGCTCATCTGTCAGCAGAGCCTCTAACAAGTGCAGGAGCTCCCCGGACCAGCGCAGACGCTCACAGAGCCGACGAAGAACATCAGACAGCAGGCACCGCCGAAGTAGGCGCAGGAGTCCGCACAGACACATCGCATCAGGGAGCCGGTACAGATCAAGGAGCAGGCACAGGAGCTACAAACGGTGCAGAAACCCCGATCGTGCACACCATCGCCGCAGTGGATCTCCTTACCACCGTGGAGCCAGACTATCAAGAAAAAGGAGCAGGCACAGTACTCCGCGCTCAGAGAGCTCACACTCTCACAAGATATCGCGGCAATCCTCCTCCTCCTCTGCTCATAGCATCTACAGCACCTCCTCTGCACACAGTATCCTCAGTAGCGCAGAGGACTCATCTCCATCCCTCCCCTCCTCCCCTAGGCGAGCAGACTTGCTATTTCAAGAGGAGTTCAGTCAGCTACCTGTACCCAGCTCACTGGTAGCCCCTATCCCGGCTCCGCGGGAGGCGCCAGAGACTCTACACCTCCTCAAGGACATGCTGCTACAGTGGGCCTCCTCCCTATCCAACCTGGCCTCCACTCAGCCACTGCAACCCCTCCCTTCCTCTCCAGCTGCCGCGGCTGCTAATACTCCAGTTGCCACTACCGCCTCATTCAGCCAGGCTCAAGAGTTCCAGTCACTACAGCCGCCTCTGTCAGCCAGGCTCAAGCCTCGCCGTCTCAGGAGCAGGACTGCACCGGGGAACTATCTCAAGCTGAAGCAACGTCCCAAGGAGACTCCCTCTCCAACCCCTCAGGCCCCTCCCACCCTCTGGAGGACTTAACCTACTCCAAATTTGTTCGCAAAGTCATATCTTCTCTCCCCATCGCTTCAGTGGACACTCCGGATCAGCGCAACGAAGTGCAAAGCGCACTCATGTTCGTCGACGTCCCTAGGACCATTTCCGCTCTACCCTTCCATCTACTCCTCCAGGACAACCTCACAAAGATGTGGCAGACACTAGCATCCAACCACTCCTGCCCACGCATGCTGGACTATAAGTATGTCGTTCAACCCATGCCTGGATTTGACAAACAGCAACTACCCCTCCATTCCATCGTGGTTGAATCTGCTCTTAAACAATCTAAATCTTCGCGCACCTCTACCAATGCGCCTCCGGGTAAGGACAATAAACTCCTTGATGATGTTGCGAAGCGGGTTTACCAAGGGGCCATGCTGAATGCCAGGATTGCGGCGCACCAATTCCAGCATGCAATCTACCAGGACATGCTGGTGAGCAACATCAGGTCCTCCACCACCCAACCGGCCGAAATTCCACCTGCCCTCTCCACCGCCCTTGTGGATCTCGATGACTGCACCAAGCACCAGGGCCGGGCTGTCCACGAGCGTTCGAGACAGCCGCCAGAGTGGCTGGGGCTGCCATCTCTGCACGCCGACTGGCCTGGCTCCGAGCCTCAGGCTTGCAGACTGACTCTCACGACAAGATTGCAGACACTCCCTGCACTGGCGATTCGCTTTTTGGCGATAAGGTCAAGGACACGGTCAATGACATGCGTGAGCGATGCACCACTCTCCAAACCCTGGAGGAAGGCGCTGAACGCCCACGCCCCTACCGCAAGGGAGGTTCCCAGAGCTATACTGCCCCCAAACGGTACAATGCGTAAGTGGCAGCAGCCCCGCCACAAACAGCAACATTACCAAACCTCTTACAGGCAGAAACCACGTCAGTGGGATCGCACGTCGAAAAAGACCTCTTCTGCACCCGCTAAGAACAATCCTAGTTTTTGACTCGCCGCCCTGCCAGCACCTTCCGACCGGGGGCCGCTTATCTGCATTCCTGCGCTCCTGGGAGAATATAACGATGGATCAATGGGTGCTCTCCGTCATCAAGCAGGGCTATCGCATAAAATTCTCCTCGAAACCACCTCTACGTCCATCTCCTGTGAGCATCATTCCACCACAGCATCTTGCCTCCATGAACACAGAGCTCCAGTCCTTACTCGCATCCAGGGCCATCGAGCCTGTTCCCCCCAGCGAGATCAACAAGGGGTTTTACTCCAGGTACTTCCTCGTCCCCAAGAAGTCCGGGGGCGTACGGCCCATCCTCGATCTGCGGAAACTCAACAAGTTCATAGCCAAGGAGAAGTTCAGGATGCACTCCCTCTCCACCATCCTGCCCTTCATCCAACCCGGGGAATGGCTTGCCTCTCTGGACCTCCAGGACGCCTACACTCACATCCCCATGCATCCTCAACACAGGAAGTTCCTACGCTTCCAGATAGCGGAGAACCACTACCAGTACAGAGTGCTCCCCTTCAGTCTCTCCCCTGCCCCCAGAGTCTTTACCAAGTGCGTAGCGGTGGCTGCTGCTCACCTTCGCAGACAAGGGATATGTGTCTTTCCTTACCTGGATGATTGGCTGTTCTCCGCCACTTCCCCCGCGGAACTGCGGGTAGCGGTCAAGAAAGCCACCTCCCTGCTTTCCTCCTTGCGCTTCCTAGTCAACCGCCTGAAGTCTCACCTTTCTCCAGCCCAGAAACTGGAGTTCATCGGTGCTCATATAGACACCACTCGGGCCAGGGCTTTTCTACCACGGGACAGGATTCATACCATCATCGCCCTCGCTCTCCAAGTTCTCAACTCTTCGCACTCTACAGCTCGAACCCTCCTACGCCTCTTGGGACACATGGCAGCCACCACCCATGTCCTTCCCCTCACGAGGCTACGGATGCGGGTCCTCCAATGGCACCTCCACTCACACTGGTGCCAGCACACACAGCCCTTGTCCACTCTAGTCCCCAAAGATCCCAGGGCATCCAGGGCAATACGCTGATGGACCCTCTCCTCCAATCTATCTTAGGGCAAACGTCTGCAAGCCCTTGCCCACCAGATCACCGTGACTACGGACGCGTCAACTTAAGGATGGGGAGCCCACTGCATTGGGACACGCACCCAGGGCTCATGGTCCACCTCCAAGAAAACCCTACACATCAACGTCCTCGAGCTCAGAGCTGTCTGCCATGCCCTCCTGGCCTTCAGGGATCTTGTTTTGGGCAAAGCCCTCAGGATTCAGACCGACAACCAAGAAACCATGTTCTACATAAACAAACAAGGGGGCACGGGGTCGCGACTCCTGTGCAGGGAAGCCCTCCTCACCTGGCATCTAGCCCTCTCACTCCGGTGCAGTCTTCAAGCCTGCTACCTCCCGGGGGAGGAGAATGCCTTGGCCGACCGCCTCAGCAGGCAACTAAACCCTCACGAGTGGACACTCCACGAAGAAGTGTCATCGTTCCTCTTCAGGGAGTGGGGCCTCCCGCAAGTCGACCTTTTCGCGACCCAGGAGAACGCCAAATGCCGCCTGTTTTGCTCCAAGAGACCAACCCCGCACAGGCTAGCAGCGGACGCCTTTGACGTGGCCTGGAACCAATGGCCCCTAATCTACGCGTTCCCTCCAATCCCGCTCATTGCACGGACCATTCAACGCATTATCCGGGACCAGTCACTAGCCATCTTAGTGGTTCCGTACTGGCCCAGACAAATATGGTTCCCATACCTGCACCGCCTAGCATTGGAACCCCCCATTCAACTCCCCCTGCGGCCAGACCTCCTCTCACAGGACAACGGCACGATGCTCCATCCCAACCTGCGGATGCTATCGCTATCGGCGTGGAAGCTGAAAGGCTAGCTCTGGCTCCCTTCGACCTAACGGCCGAGGTCCAGCAGATCATACTGGCTGCTCGGCGCCCTTCCAAGAAATCGTACAGCCTCAAATGGCGCCGCTTCTGCATCTAGTGAGAGGCTCGGCACCTCAACCCCTTCTCATGCCCAGTACCACAGCTTCTCCAATACCTCGCATCGTTCTCAATGCTCGGCCTGAAAACTCAATCCATCAAGGTCCACTTGTCCGCTATTGCGGCCTTCCACCACCGCGTTGGGGACACATCAATAGCGTCGCTCCCCATCATAGCCAGCTTCATGAAGGGATTATCCAATCTACATCCTCCGTTCAGGGAGCCCGTGCCCTCATGGGACCTTAACATTGTTCTCAATCAGCTCACGAAGGAGCCCTTCGAACCACTGCAGTCAGCAGATATGAAGTTTGTTTCCTGGAAAACGCTGTTTCTCATCGCTATCACTTCAGCCAGGCAGATCAGTGAACTGCACGCTCTCGTGGCTTACCCACCCTACACTATTCTTCACCACGACCGTGCATGCCTTCGGACACATCCCAAGTTTGTCCCCAAGGTGGCGACCACCTTCCACATCAATCAAACCATTGAACTGCCCTGCTTCCTTCCCGAACCTCACTCCGATCCAGATCAGCAACGCCTGCACACGCTGGACAGTATCAGGGCCCTGCGGTGCTACCTCGATAGGACTTCCTCCCTACGTAAAGGGTCTCAGCTCTTTATCTCATATGACCCGAACAAGCCTGGCCTCCCAGTGTCCAAGCGCATGCTTTCCGGCTGGATTTCCGCCTGCATCTCCTTATATCTCTCACTCGCTGGAGCGAACCTAACCGCAGGAGTCAGAGCACACCACCTGCGGGCGTTGGCCACCACCATCGCCAACCTTCGCTCCATCCCAATACCTGACATCTGCAAAGCCGCAACGTGGTCCTCTATTCAGACTTTCCAGAGACACTACTGCCTCGACAGAGCTGATCACTGTGGCTCCGCCTTCGGGCTAGCAGTGCTATCTGCTGCCTCCTCCCCGGCCCAGGGAGAAACCTTGTGACTTATTGACATGGCACCTTATGCTCCATTGTGCCTTATGTGGCCACTATGCTCTGTTGATTGTTGATATTGCACCTTATTATTGATTGTTGATACGGCACCCTATTGCAGGTGGGCACCTTATAGTTGATATTGTTGATATTGCACCTTGGGCACCTTATAGTTGACATTGCACCTTGTTGCCTGTGGGCACCCTATTCGGGTGCCCCTTGTTATTCATGTGTTACATGCCACTTGCACTGTTCTCTGTTACATGCTGTTGCACATCCCCATGCTTACATTGCACATATTGTTTAAAATCTTCTTTGATGTGATGTTGCACTATGCTCGTCCTCCCGGGCGCGCTCTTCATTAAACCTACTTTTGCACCTCACGGTCATGCTTGCCTCTGTCATCTGCAGATCCGTCCCCGCCGCTGCACGAGTAGCTGGGGAGACACCACTTGTGGCTGACTCATCCTGCTTGTCCTGGGAGAAAACCGAGTTACTTACCTGTAACGTGAGTTCTCCAGGGACAGCAGGATAAGTCAGCCACGCTTCCCACCCTCCTCCCCGGCGGGGATCTTCTGTCTCTTGCTATCCGCCTCCTAGCTCATAGTATCGCCTCAGCTAGGAAGATCTGGCCAGCTAGGGGCGGATCTGGAGGTGGGGCTAATGGTCATGCCCAGAAGGCTAAAGACTTCTGGGCTAATGAGAGTACTTCCGTCTATGGCACCATCGGATGACGTCACCACTTGTGGCTGACTTATCCTGCTGTCCCTGGAGAACTCACGTTGCAGGTAAGTAACTCGGTTTTACTATCCTTTCCAACTGCTGTTTACCCCTCATTTTCCTGAGGTAATCTTTCTCCTGATGTAGGAAGAATTTTTAGCATGGTAAAATCATTGCACTAAAGCAAAGGTTCTCAACCCAATCTTTAGAACACACCTAGCCAGTCAGAATTTCAACTTACCCTTAATTGTGAAAAAACATGCTAAAGTCTGGCGTGGCGTTTATGTTCCTGGTAGGGTGACTTTTCTCCAGCTCAGAGCAAAACATTCAGCACTTGACCTCAGATGACCCATATGGGATTCTGGACCTCCCACTTGGCCAAGTAGGTCCTTGGAGGTCAGACTTCCCAAGCCCCATAGGGTCCGATTCTGAAATGTGACTAGCGTGTCTGTACTTCACGGCAGGACGTCCAACCCCACTATCTGCTGGCACCATATTCTGCCTCATATGCCCCCTGCATGAATAAAGCTGCTGTGCGGGGTATGCTGGATGGGGTCATAGCAGGGACAGGGCAGGCACCCGGATGTACAGGGCTGATGTACAGGCCATGATCTGCATCTGGCAGTCTCCAGGAGGTGGCCCCATGCGATCGGCCCTGGCAACCGCCCGATTGACATGGAGCCACAGAAGGTAAGGCCCCACCCCCAATCCCAGGACTGGCAGACTCTGCCGAGAGTCAGGTGGTGGGGAAACGAGATCTGATTGCAAGTCAGTCCTTTGGCGCTCCTGCTGTGTGTCCTGTTACCATGGTGATGGGACATCACGGCACCAGCACACCAGCAGGAGCATGGGGCAGACTGGCCATGCTGCAGTGTGGACATCTCACCTGGCGGAACCAGGGGCACGCAGGACCATCTCAGTGCATGATCCTGCAACCACGGAAACGTCTAGCTCCCACGGTGCAGAATCAGGTACAAACGGGGCCCGCCCAGTGTTTGGCTGTCCAGACGGCCCAGACGTGCCCCTGTTGGAATCAGGCTCATGGTGATTATTTATTTTCTTTATGTTTTTATAAGCATGTTGTACTGACCTTGGAATGGAGGAGTAGCCTAGTGGTTACAGCACTAGCTTGGTAACCAAGATACCCGTGTGTGATTCGCACTAGCACTCCTTGTGGCCTTGGGCAAATCACTTAACCCTCCATTACCTTGGAAGAAAGGACTGGCAATCTACTTCTGGTCACACTGCCAAGAAAACCCAGGAGCGGCTGGGTTGTCAGGAGTCAGCACTGACTGAAAGGCATATAATGCATTTTGTACTGTCCTAAGGGACAAAAACACAACAAAGCCATTTATAATATTAAAAACACTCTGTAGACAGGAATAGAAATCAAAATGAATAGCAGAAAATGAGGATGGAGGTCAGGATCAAAGGGATGAGAACGACAGTGTTACCTGACAGGGAATGAAGAGGCTTCTCAGGGTTGATGTCAAGAAATGGGAAAGGTACTGGGGTGCGTCAAAACGCAGCGCACAGTGAACCAAACTAGGATCTTAAATTTGATTCGAGCAGTGACCAGATGCCAGTGTTGCGATTTATGGAGGGAAGAAACATGGTGAAAGCAACGGGAGCCCAGAGTGAAGAGAAACGGAAGTTGTCCAAGGCAAATACAGGAAAGGCCGTTACAATGGACAACGCAATAATCAAGATGGGCATTAACGAAGGTTAAAATCTAAATTCTAAGAGGCTGATGCAGAAATGTTAGCGCACCCTTTACGCATAGATAGCGTGACATCTGCGCTGCTGTGCACAGTTACAGCCACGGCACAAAGCAGAGAAGAGATTAGCGCAAGCATTACCTGCAAACAAATGGCTCAGCGCCTATTAAAGTTACCTTATAACGAAGAGTTGATGCCCTGGGATAGCAACAGAACAGTTTAATTTGGTGGTTTTAAGAAACAGAGGGTGCAATTGGAATAGGGTTGCCAACTTTTTCACTGAGAAAAACCCGACACCTGTGGCTCGCCATGCTCCACCCATTTTCCGCCCCTAGTCCCACTGCTGCCCCGCCCCCAGCCCCACCCACAAAAATTACCGAGGATACGTGTAGGCTAACTTCCTTGGTCAGATAATAATTAAACTGGGAATCCCAAAATCCAAACATGAAATGTACAACACTGGAGAAATAAAACTATAAAGTAATTTCATCTTGCACTAAACAAAAACGCAAAGATGTTAGCAATACACACTTCCCAGACCAGACATATTCCAGTTAATAAATTCAAAATAAAAAGTATTTTTCTACCTTCTGTTTGGGCATTTTTTCAGTTGCAATTGCTCCAGTCACTTTCTTCTGGTTTCTTCGTGTCTTCTGCGAGCTATCCATTTGTCCTTTCTTCTCTCTTTTAGATGTTTTCCATTCTCTCTCTATTTCTGCTTTAACATACTGATTGTTTCCCTTTTGCTCTTTCCCCCAATTCTTTCCTTATTCCTTTATCATCCATTTAAATTTTACCCTTCCATTTTCAAGCCCCTCTTACTCTCCCAATACCCAGCCCATCATAGACTTTTCTTCCACACAAAATATTTTCCCCTCTCCATTCTCATTCCCCATCCATTCTAGTCCTCCCCCAAAATCAGTTCCCTTATAGTTCTAGACCCACCCAGCATCCACTCCCTTGTAGTCCCATTCTCCCATGCCTCACATCAGCCCATTTCCAGTTCTATTCTAGCTCTTCATCAGCCAATTTCCAGTCCTAGCCCCCACCATCACATCCCATTTGCAGTCCGAGTCCCCCTGCACCATCACAGCCCATTTGCAGTCCTAGTTCCCCCCCACCATCACAGCCCATTTGCAGTCCAAGTTACCCCCCCCCCCCCATAGCCCTTTTCCAGTCCAGGTCCCCCTCCCCATCACAACCCATTTCCAGTCCAGGTCCCCTCCCCATAGCCCTTTTACAGTTCAGGTCCCCCCCCTATCACAGCCCATTTCTTTCCAGTCCAAGTTCCCCCCCCCCCATAGCCCTTTTACAGTTCAGGTCCCCCACCCATCGCAGCCCATTTCTTTCCGGTCCAGGTCCCCCCCCCCCCAATCACAGCCCATGCAGTCCTTGGCCCCCCCGACCAGCACCGCAGCTGTCTGAGAGGCTTCAGAGGGAGCCGGGTAAGCTCGCGCGAGGCCCCAGCTCCCTCTGTACAGCTGCCAACGTGAAGAGCCTTTTCCTTCACGCTGGCGGCTGTATCTGTGAAGCCACGAATGCTGGGAAAGGTTAAAGGGTATTCATTGCTTCCTTTGATGCTAAATTTTATTTTATTTCACTTTCCTTGTTTATGGTTTTACTTGTGTGTTTGTATGTGTTTATACTATATGGCTTAATTGATTGAGGATTTGTTTTTTTACCATTGTTTTTTATTCTTTTTTTGTTAATTATTTATTATATGTTATTGTTCCTATGTTACTTTTAATATTGGCATTTTAAGGTTTTATGTTTAACTTATTATTTTATTATTTTCTGTTGGAGGTTATCCTACCCCCTGAAGAAGGCATACGTGCCGAAACACTGCAGGTGTAGGGGTTAATAAAGCTGTTTTGGATTTTAAGAGGTGTTTAGACTCTGCTTCACTCTGCAGTTCCCTGTTTTGCCTGCGGGAGGCTGGGCCCATTCTGACAACCCCTTACCTTGGCCTGTGACCTGGAGAAGGACTTGGGAAACAAGTAGAAGGGTAGGTGGCTTGTGATAAACCGGGGACTCTGATAGTCCGTCTGCAGCTTCTTCGCTGAGTCCTCTATCTCCAGCCAGGGCATCCGCTCCCAGTTGGGGACTGTCCAGTTCCAATGCGGGTCGCCACCTTTGCGGATCAGGCTCAAGATCTCAATCATCCAGGTTGTACCTTCCAAAAAAATAAAACACCCCCCAATAAGAAACCCAGCTGATGCACAGAGTCCTGGAGCTAGCTGACCATTTAATACTGATCCCCCGTCTACCACCAATGCTCTGTGCAACTCTGAGCAAGTCACTTCCAAATTGGGACTAAGGCCTTCATAGCTTACCTAACACACACACACACCCTTACCAACACCGTCCTACCTGACTTAGGATAGGTGACATTGAAAACGTCATCATCCAGGACCTGGAACTCATTTTCCACCAAGGAGAGCATTTCTACCCTGTGCACCGATGGGATAATGCATATCCCCTTATAACAGTCATACTCTGCGGTCATTGTATATCTGTAGGGGAAGAAAAGAGAAGAGAGGTTACAGAAACATTCAGTCCTCTTGCACAGTCCCTCCTGTCTCATGGCAGGATGTGTATAGGAGTCCCAAAGAAGCACACACATCCACAAGCATCCAAAGGAGTATAAAGAGCGAGATGATTGATCACACCGTATATCATTTAAATTTATCAAGATGTCTGCATGATTAATCTTTTTTTATATTGCTATACGATTTATGTTTTTAATTGAGGTCATATGCTGCTGACAAAAACTCTTTGCCGAAACACGGTTGTTTAGGGACTTCCACGATGTGGCCTGTCATCTCAGCATGTGTTATAGGGAGAATCTGTCCTCCTGTACGGGATCACAATCGCGAGCCCCTCTGTACGTCCAGCTCTTACCGGACGTAGAGAGGGGCTGGACGTCCAGGATGTAATGAGCCCTAATGTGTCTAATGGTGTCGTTCTTTGTATTTATAGACAGTTTGACCTCACCTTTCTTAACTACTATTCCTTATACAGCACCTTCTTATAGAAAATTTTTTGTTTGCATAGATGGGTGTCTTTCATGGTATATTAAATACGTATTTTAATGGATAAATAATATATTTTGTTTTGTCAATAGTTGATTAAATTTAATTGAAAAATCTTAGAATGAATTTGTAACATTTTGTGAAATCTGTTTGCTCCTTATTTTTTATTGATGTTACTTTTTTCAAATGAAAGTTCACACTGAAATATTTGTGTCCTATAAAAAAACTACTGTATATATTTTCTCTCTTGCAGTTCTTCATATATGTGTAGATGGGCCTGTGAAAAGAGGGTTGCGTGTGTATGTGTGTAGCAGGTTGAAAGGTATGCAGGGGATGATTTAGATGCAGGGTCGTGCCAAGCACTAGGAAACCTAGGCAATTGCCTAGGGTGGCAATCTTGGGGGGGGGGGAGAAGCAAAGAGAAGGGCATTCAAAGCTAAGCAATAGATTGTGACAGCTGGGGTGGGGTGGGGTGTACTGTATATAGCTTAACAAACGCCTGGGGTGCCAATAGCTTGAACCAACTCTGGGGCAGGCCCTGTTTGAGTGTACGTAGGTCGGTGTATTGGAGGTCATTATAGGATATATCGCTCCCTTGCAACCGTTGCATTTCACCTAACCACATGATCCCCCTCCTCCTCCCCCTCCCCCCACTACTTCCACACTCCATTCCAATACTCTCCCACTCGCTCAAGCCACACTGACCCTTTCTCAACTCTCCTCTCATTCAACCCCTGCTCTCTTCCACGACTCCCTTCCTCTTCCTCTTGTCCTCTCTTCATGTCCTACACTTATGGTCCAACCTCTCTGGCAGCACCTATGAACCCATTGCTAACGACACCCCTGCCTACTCCAGCTCGTATGTGCCGGCACCATAAATTTGTTAAAACCTGCAGCCGACTCTTCTAGCATGCTGATCTCGCAAATTAGGACTTACATCACCGGTTGTTGTAAACAGGCTCACTGCAAAAGGACAAACTGCTACAGCTCCTCCGCCTTTCCCACCAAGTTGGGTGCCGCTGTTTGGAGAATGCTGAGTGACGGCGAACTACAGAGAGAACAGAGCTCAGGACCCGATCATAGTATCAGTGAGTTTATGATCACAAGACTGAAAAGACACATTAAACTATCCAGGAATGTAAGAGATGAGAACATAAGGTTTACATTATTGGATCAGATCAAAGGTCCATCAAATCCGGTATCCTGTTTCTCCATGGACTACCAGGATTGCATCAGCCACACTTGGTGACGTCCTCCGGACGGCACCATAGATGCGGAAGTGCTCTCCAGAGCTCAGAAAGGTGAGCCTTGGAGAACGGGTGCAGGCTACGTGCCTCCTATCTCCCAGGAGATCTGAACTCTCTGGCGGACAAGCTGGGCAGGCAGTTGCAACCGCACGAATGGACTCTCCTCCCGGAGGTCTCTGAACACCTCTTCCACCACTGGGCCGCATGGTCATCCCAACACACATTCCAGAGACACTACTGCCTCAACTTCAGGTCCCAGGAGGACGCTGCTCTTGGCGCAGCCGTCCTCTCCACCGCAATAGAAGGCACAGCGGCGGTCCCGGAACCTGGGGCCCCTTCATGATTTCGATACTGGACCTTCTTGCACTGTTACACCTTTCTTGCCCCTACGCGGTACTTCTGCACTGTGGCAATGTTCTACTGTGACGTTACACTGTTACTGCTCTGTTGCACCTTGCGTGAACTGCCAATGTTGCACTGGATACACTGCTGTTGTTGTGTTGCATCCTGTAGTTGTTGTTGTTGCACCTCTGCACCCTGTTGTTGTTTGTTGCACCTCTAAAGTCATTAAAATGCTACCCTGACCAAGGTATCCGCAGTCTCCTTTACACGCTTCCCTCCTCCACCTCATCGCTCCATCAGCTCGGGAGACACCAAGTGTGGCTGACGCAATCCTGGTAGTCCATGGAGAAAGCAGGGTTACTTACCTGCAACCGGGGTTCTCCGTGGACAGCAGGATAAGTCAGCCACACAATCCCTCCTGCCTTCCCTGGAGGAGGTCAGCCCAGCAAGCCGCACCCTACTGAAAAGGCTAGCTAGGAACACAACTGGCCAGCTAGGGGGCGGGCCGGTGAGGTGGGCTACTTGGGCGGGCTCAGAAAGGCTCACCTTTCTGAGCTCTGGAGAGCACTTCCACATCTATGGTGCTGCCCGGAGGACATCACCAAGTGTGGCTGACTTACCTTGCTGTTCTCGGAGAACCCCGGTTTAAGGTAAGTAACCCCGCTTTCCAGCAGTGGCAGATCAAGATCATAAGCACTTGTCAGGTTAATAAATGAAAAATACCTGACAAATAAATAACTGAATAATCATGTACACTCTGGGGGAGAGGAGGGACAGGAGAGATATGATTCAGACCTTTAAATACTTAATGAGAAATAATGAACAAACAAACCTCTTCCAAAGACGGAGAAGCTGCAAAACTAGAGGGCATAACATGAAGCTTGTCAGACGGCTGCCTAGGGTGAGAACTTACACAATCTTGACGATGCATATATTCATATGATTCTTGCAAGGTATTGTGGGTATTGTAGTTCATTCACTCCCAAACACAGCTGATGACAATAATTTGAGTTGTGAAACCAAGTGGTAAGATCAATAAAATACTTCTTTTATTGATGGGGTTTAATTCACCCAGCACATGTATGCTTGATAGCACTATAAATGAGGTTACTTGCTTGCAGTGTTTAAATGGATAATAAAAAGTCACAAAGTAAACCAGAAAACAACCTTCAGCTTGTCAGGCAATTAGCTAATGTTTTCTTAGCAAATAATTACCAAATACAAAGGCACAAAGTAAAGAATAAACTTTGCTGGTTAGGTTAACTTCTGCTTATTTTCCACGCCGATCTCAGCAGTGATTCTCCCTTGCTCACACACACAATCAGGTGCAGCCCTAATTACTATCAATGGACCAGCTGAAAGCCTTTAGCTGGCTGGCTGCTACTGTGTGAGCCCAAATCCTGCTTTAAGAGCTGTTTGCAGTGGAAATAAAGAACAAAGTTAGGTTTCTTTGTGATGGCTGATGTGTTTGCTCATAGAAAACTAGCAATAGCATTTAGATAAAGAACAGTCCATGTAAATAGTTTCATCTGCTGTATTTCCCCCTGCATCAACAATCATAGGGTCAATATCATACATTGGCACAGATGAGTCTTTCATTAAGGCACTATCATGAGAATGCTTATTCCCTTGCTGCCATTCTCTATTATAGATAGGGTCTGGATCAGTGTTCATACCTGAGCCTCTCCTGCTATCATTATTCCTCTCTGTATAGCCTGGCCAATATGTAATCCAATTCTGATGTCCAGCCTTCCAATCTTGATCCCTGGACGCTGGATCTTCTCTCACATACCTTCTGGCCTTGGTCTGAAAGTCCCTTCCACATGCAGTCTTCTCTCTTCCAGGTAGCCACTGGTGATTCCTATCTCTGCCACTCCATTCCTCTGGCTGAATCCAGTCCAATGGACTCTGCTGGCTTTTGGAATACCTCCCAGTATGAGTACTGCCTTGGAATCTCCCAGACCTTCCAATGGCCTTTCTTCTCTTCCTTCCAGAGAGTTTCCTTCTCTCTCTATCTGCTTGGCTTGGCTTCTGTTTCTCCAGGTGATACTGGTGCTTGTAGCCGTTGCTGTCTCTGAATCTCTTCCTCCCTCTGTAGCTGTTCTTCAAACTCTCCTTAAAGCTGGGCTGGAGCTTGTAGTAACTGTTATCTGAAGAATAATCTCTATTCTTATTCTTTCCTAATGTGTGCTGCTCCCTAACACAGCGCAGCTGTGTTGAATCAGGCCCTGCCCTTTGAGATGAGTGCTTAGGGATTACCTCATAGCTCTCTTGATTGCACACACATTCTCTCACTTCAGCCCCTCTCATGGCTGCTGGAAACCTGGTGCATTCTGGGACTGGTAGTCTTTTATGTGAAAACTCTGTTTTCTTGCTTCTACCAGAACTGACAGGTTGCTTGTTCAGAGTCACATCATCTTTTCTATAGCTCCTACCTGAGCTATGATAAGCTTCCTTATCACATACCCCCCTGCTTAAGTTATTACGGACTGGTTTTACTGGTGAAACTGCTTCTCTACAGTCCGTAATACCTACGAGAGTGTTATCTTCTTGAAGCTCACTTACTTCCTGACTGGGTTCAAGGTCATTATCTACAGGCCTCTCCCTCCAAGACTTAAGTACATTAATATGGTAGGTCTGCCTACGCCCTCTGGCATTTTCTACCATATAAGACACTGGGCTTACTTGTTTAACAACCTCCCATGGCCCTTTCCACTGTACCTCAAATTTTGGAGCAGTTCCTGCTACTTGAACCAAAACCTTTTCACCAATGCTTAATTGGCGGCTTTTGGCCTTTCTATCATACCACCCTTTCTGGCGAACTTGACTGTCCTGCAGGTTCCTCTCAGCAACCTGCAACGTCCTTTTCAAACGTGCTCTCAAGTCACGTAGAAACAGTGGCACCTCCTGACTTCCTGGTTCAGGATCAATCCATTGTTCCCTCAAAATATCCAACAAACCCCGGGGAGCCCTACCATACATCAACTCATAAGGAGTTACACCTAGGGACACTTGAATTCTTTCCCTGCAGGCATATAAGGCAAAGGGTAATAACATATCCCATTCTTTTACCTCTCCTGCTAACCCCCTTCTCAACATTTGTTTGAGAGTTTGGTTGAATCTCTCCACCAAACCATTTGATTGTGGATGGTAGGCTGAGGTTTTCACGTGACGAATGCCAAAGGCATCCCAGACCTGGGCCAAATATTTGGATACAAAATTGGACCCTCGGTCAGTCAACACCTCTCTTGGGAATCCCACTTCACAAAACAATTTTACTAGCTCTAAAGCTATTGTTTTTGCAGAAACATTCCTCAATGGTATGGCCCAGGGAAACCTTGTTGCCTGATCTACCATAACTAGGATGTATTGGAAACCTCGGGGCGTTTTAACTAATGGGCCTACAATATCCATGGCAATGCGACCAATTGGGTCTGTGATGATTGGCATGGGGATCAATGGCACCACCGGTGGGTGAGCCGCTGTAACTCGCTGACATGCTGGACATGCAGCACAAAACTGGGCAGTTTCTTTGAATATATCTGGCCAGTAAAAACGCACAAGAATTTGATCCAGCGTTCCTTGCATACCTTTATGACCTCCCACTGGATGATCATGTGCTAGCCTAAGTACTAGCCCTTTGAAAGTTGTGGGTACCACCAATTGTTTACGTATGGCACCATTTCTGGGGTCCTGACTCTCTCTATATAATATGTCATTATCTAGTCTGAATCTGGGCAACTCCTCCCTGACCTCCTGAGCATACTTAAAAGCTCGGGTGAGAGCTTGATCAGCTCGCTGCTCTTGTGGAAAGTTAGGAAACTTTGCCACCAACTCAGCTGGCACCCAGGGTAAACTTTGACCAGCTAACATCTCAGCCCTACCCTGTGCTCTGCAAAGTCTCTCACGCCTCTTTTGTGCTTTCAACTTTCTTACTTTACCAGATGATGGGGTTATTAAATCATCATGAGAGGGTAAATCTCCTAATAACTCTGCCTGCTCCCCCTCCTCCTTCTGCTGGCTCTCTAACTTAGCCTGCGAGCGGGTGGATACAAGGCCCCTCTTATTACCCATAGTTTGGCCTTCTGGAAGCTTAACCATCTTTTTAGCTAGGGACTGAGGACTTCCAAAGAAAGGCCCGGGAGCTATTTCCATTATTAAACCTTCTCCCTCCTTCTTTCCTAGCCCTTTCACTAGTTCCTGCTTAAATCTTGGCCAGTCCTTTCCTAGGACCAAATCAAAGGGTAGCCTAGGCACCACTGCTAATAGGACTTCCTCTTGTTCCCCCAGGCACTTAACCTTAAACCTATAGGTGGGATATGATGTTGCAGCACCATGAATGCATCTGATGTGAACTTGGCTTTCAGGGGTTCTAGGCACAAATCTTTCTTGGGCCTCTATCCTCTTCCAAAGCCTTTTTGACATCATACTCTGGTCTGCCCCAGAGTCTAATAATGCATTTGTGGTAATTCCCTGCACATCAACCATCAAAAGAAATCCTTCCTTGGGCTGTTTTACATCCAGACCCATTAAACTAGTGTGTGTCTGGCATCTCTTCTCTAAGTGTCCCACTTTTCCACACTTGAAACATTTCTTTCTATTCCACTGTGTCATCTGGTTTGATACAGTACATTCATTTTCAGAAACATTCTTAATTATTCCTTTTTCTGATACAGCACATCTAGCCTCAGCATCCATCTTTAGAGGGCCACCCATTCTATGGCAAGCCTGCGTGGCTTCCAAGAATCTCTCTGCTAGCATGGTTGCCTCTCCAAGATTTTGGCAATTTTGCTGTATAAGAAAAACATTCAAATCTTTAGGTACCCCAAGCATAAATTGTTCCAGCATTATAACATCTAATAACATTTCTACTGTCTTTTGCTCAGGCTCCAACCATTTTACAGCTAAACTTCTGATTCTCTGACTCAGAGCCCTGGGTGTCTCACCCACTTTCAATGTAACAGCTCTAAACATTCGCCTATACTCTGAAATAGACAACCCTAGGCGATCTCTAATAGCTGCCTTTACATCCTTATAAATCAAAGCCTGGGCTGCTGGCATTGCTCTGTAAGCTGCTAGTGCCTCACCAGTTAATGAGGCTGCCAGCCTTACTGCCCACTGGGTCTCTGGCCATGCTAAAGCCTGTGCCACTCTTTCAAAAGACTCTAGAAAATCATCAACATTATCTTCTGGAGTTAATTTCCCAAAATTAAATGCCCCAATCCCTTGATTGAGTCCCACAGTGTTCACATGTGGTGCACCAGTACTAACTGCTGGTCTTGCATCTGTTCCACTTTGGCTCTGCAGCTGTACTAGAGCTTGCACCAGATCAAGCACTGGTTTCTGCTGTTCCATTAAGGCCTTCATAGCAGTGTCCTGGGCCTGCTGTGATAGCTCCTGCTGCTTGCTGAATTGGGCTGCCATCCACTGAGCCATCTCCGTCGGATCCATCTTGACCCTGCAAGAAAAGAGAAAAAAAAAAAACCAAAGAGCAGCACCTTCCAACCAGGTGTGTTTTTTTTTCAACTTTTTTTTTTTTTTTTTCAATTACCCCCTGTGCTTACACACATCCACCACTAGACATGCCCAGGTACATATTACCTTGTCTCAGTGATGAATCCAGCTTTGCACAGGGTCTTTTCCTCTGGGACAGCTTCTTGGAACAACCACTTTTCCTCCAAAGTGCAGATGTGGGAAAAAAAAAATCTTCTTACAGCTTTAAACTTGACTTTTATTTGTAATCCACAACAAGTAAATCCTCTTGGTGCAAGAGCAATCCGAAAAACTACGCCATTTGTCAGACGGCTGCCTAGGGTGAGAACTTACACAATCTTGACGATGCATATATTCATATGATTCTTGCAAGGTATTGTGGGTATTGTAGTTCATTCACTCCCAAACACAGCTGATGACAATAATTTGAGTTGTGAAACCAAGTGGTAAGATCAATAAAATACTTCTTTTATTGATGGGGTTTAATTCACCCAGCACATGTATGCTTGATAGCACTATAAATGAGGTTACTTGCTTGCAGTGTTTAAATGGATAATAAAAAGTCACAAAGTAAACCAGAAAACAACCTTCAGCTTGTCAGGCAATTAGCTAATGTTTTCTTAGCAAATAATTACCAAATACAAAGGCACAAAGTAAAGAATAAACTTTGCTGGTTAGGTTAACTTCTGCTTATTTTCCACACCGATCTCAGCAGTGATTCTCCCTTGCTCACACACACAATCAGGTGCAGCCCTAATTACTATCAATGGACCAGCTGAAAGCCTTTAGCTGGCTGGCTGCTACTGTGTGAGCCCAAATCCTGCTTTAAGAGCTGTTTGCAGTGGAAATAAAGAACAAAGTTAGGTTTCTTTGTGATGGCTGATGTGTTTGCTCATAGAAAACTAGCAATAGCATTTAGATAAAGAACAGTCCATGTAAATAGTTTCATCTGCTGTATTTCCCCCTGCATCAACAATCATAGGGTCAATATCATACATTGGCACAGATGAGTCTTTCATTAAGGCACTATCATGAGAATGCTTATTCCCTTGCTGCCATTCTCTATTATAGATAGGGTCTGGATCAGTGTTCATACCTGAGCCTCTCCTGCTATCATTATTCCTCTCTGTATAGCCTGGCCAATATGTAATCCAATTCTGATGTCCAGCCTTCCAATCTTGATCCCTGGACGCTGGATCTTCTCTCACATACCTTCTGGCCTTGGTCTGAAAGTCCCTTCCACATGCAGTCTTCTCTCTTCCAGGTAGCCACTGGTGATTCCTATCTCTGCCACTCCATTCCTCTGGCTGAATCCAGTCCAATGGACTCTGCTGGCTTTTGGAATACCTCCCAGTATGAGTACTGCCTTGGAATCTCCCAGACCTTCCAATGGCCTTTCTTCTCTTCCTTCCAGAGAGTTTCCTTCTCTCTCTATCTGCTTGGCTTGGCTTCTGTTTCTCCAGGTGATACTGGTGCTTGTAGCCGTTGCTGTCTCTGTATCTCTTCCTCCCTCTGTAGCTGTTCTTCAAACTCTCCTTCAAGCTGGGCTGGAGCTTGTAGTAACTGTTATCTGAAGAATAATCTCTATTCTTATTCTTTCCTAATGTGTGCTGCTCCCTAACACAGCGCAGCTGTGTTGAATCAGGCCCTGCCCTTTGAGATGAGTGCTTAGGGATTACCTCATAGCTCTCTTGATTGCACACACATTCTCTCACTTCAGCCCCTCTCATGGCTGCTGGAAACCTGGTGCATTCTGGGACTGGTGGTCTTTTATGTGAAAACTCTGTTTTCTTGCTTCTACCAGAACTGACAGGTTGCTTGTTCAGAGTCACATCATCTTTTCTATAGCTCCTACCTGAGCTATGATAAGCTTCCTTATCACAAGCTGCAAGGTGGTAAATTGAAAGGCAATGTCAGGAAATACTTTTTCACTGAAAGGGTGGTGGATGCTTGGAATGCCCTCCCGATGGAAGTGGTGGGGGCAAATACAGTGACGGAGTTCAAAAGGGCATGGGACAGACACAGTGGGTCCCTTTACAGCAACAAGAAAATATCAAAATAATCTGAACCATCTAATTCCTTAACAAATAGGGGTATACTACAAGGAGTGGTGGGATCACCCCTAAACAAAGACATGGAGAAGGGGGGCCTGCACAGAGCGGCAGGTGCATCTACTCTTGACATCATACTGGGCAGACTAGATGGACCATACTGGTCTTTATCTGCCGTCATTTACTATGCTACTAAATATGTGGAGACAAACAGACAGATAGAACTCACAGCACAGCAGCAAATTCAGCAAAAATCACCTTCCAAGAGAGTTCAAGGAGAGCACTGCTCTTCTCAAAGGACAGAAAGGCAGTCAGAGCAAGCACACGTGTGGAGGACAGGAAATTGGGTATGAAACAATACCTCAGCAGGGGGGAGAGGTTGGTCACTCACATAGAATAAGAGTATAGTTTTTAAACTACACGTAAATCAATTGTTTATGCATTCAAAAAGCAGAAAGACTAGGGGGCGTGCAATAACGCTACAAAATCCTCTGCTTACCCCTTGACCAAACAACATAGAATCTATCTACCTTTTGGGAACCTTGCCAAACAAGACTATTATGTCCATCTGACTAACTCTCTTGCCTCTGATCCTCGCCATCTCTTTACTACTCTCAGCTCTCTACTCAAAATGCCACCGCCCCTGATCCCTCCCTCCCTTTCTGCCCAAACCCTGGCTGACTATTTCCATGAAAAAATCACCCTCCAATTCCCCACAAAGTCATCTACTTCCCCCCCTCCTCCTCTTCACTGCCAACTCTCACCCCCCTACCTCTGCCACCCTCTCTTCCTTTCCTGTAATCTCTGAAGAGGAAACCGCACACCTTCTCTCTTCCTCCAAACTCACCACCTGCTCCTTTGATCCTATCCCCACCCGTCTCCTAAGCCCCGTCTCCTAAGCCCCATCTCCTCCACCGTTGTCCCTTCCATCTCTCCTATTCTCAATCTATCGCTCTCCACTGCAACAGTCCCTGCAGACTTCAAGCATGCTGTGGTCACACTTCTCCTCAAGAAACCCTCACTTGATCCCATCTGTCCTTTTAATTATTGACCCAGTTCTCTCCTTCCCTTCGTTTCTAAACTACTTGAACATGCGGTTCATCGCCGCTTTCCTGACTTCCTCTCCTCTCATGCACTCCTGGATCCTTTACAGTCTGGCTTTCGTCCTGTACACTCTACTGAAACGGTTCTTGCCAAAGTCTCCAGTGACTTGTTCCTGGCAAAATCCAAGGGCCTTTACTCTGTCCTCATCCTTCTTGTTCTCTCTGCTGCTTTTGACATTGTTGACCACAACCTTCTCCTCAATACCCTGTCCTCGCTTGGTTTTAGGGCTCTGTACTATCCTGGGTCTCCTCCTATCTCTCCCATCGCTCTTTCAGTGTGTGTTCTGGTGGTTCCTCCTCCTCTGCTACCCCACTCCCAGTTGGTGTACCCCAAGGATCTGTCTTGGGTCCGCTCCTTTTCTCTCTCTACACCCAGTCCCTTGGTGCGCTTATCTCTTCCCATGGCTTTCAGTACCATCTGTATGCTGATGACTCCCAGATCTACCTCTCTACGCCAGAAATCTCTCCGGCAATCCAGACCCGGATCTCTACCTGCCTTTCTGACATTGCTGTCTGGATATTTCACCACCACTTGAAACATGGCCAAGACTGAACTTCTTATCTTTCCCTCTAAAACCTCCCCTCCTCTTCCTCCTTTCTCTGTGGATAACACTGTACTCCTTCCTGTTTCCTCAGCCCGCAATCTGGGGGTTGTCTTTGACTCCTCTCTCTCTTTCTCCACACATATCCATCTGATAGCTAAGACCTGCTATTTCTTTCTCTATAACATCAGCAAAATCCGCCCTTTCCTTTCTGAACACACTACTAAAATGCTTATCCACTCCTTAACCACCTCCCGTCTTGACTACTGTAACCTACTCCTTGCTGGTCTCCCTTTGAATCATCTCTCTCCCCTTCGATCTGTTCAACACTCTGCTGTGCGGCTAATCTTTCTCCATCCTTATCATGCCCATACTACTGCTCTTCACAAGTCACTTCAATGGCTCCCTATCCGTTTCTGCATCCAGTTCAAACTTCTCCTGTTGACCTATAAATGCATTCACTCTGCGGCTCCTGACTACCTTTCTTCTTTTATCTCTCCTTACAACCCCCCTCGGGAACTCCACTCTTCTAGCAAACTGCTTCTATCTGTACCCTTCTCTTCTACTACTAACTCCAGACTTCGCTCCTTTCACCTTGCTGTGCCTTACGCCTCGGCCCAGTGTGCAGCGGCGGTCAAGAGAGCAAATAGAATGCTAGGTATGATAAGGAAAGGAATGGAAAATAAAACAAAGGATATTATAATGCCTCTATATCGTTCCATGGTGAGACCGCACCTTGAATATTGTGTGCAATTCTGGTCGCCGTATCTTAAAAAGGATATAGAGTTATTAGAAAAGGTTCAGAGAAGAGCCACCAAAATGGTAAAGGGGATGGAAGGATACTCCTATGAAGAAAGGCTAAAAAGGTTAGGGCTCTTTAACCTGGAAAAGAGACGGCTGAGGGGAGATATGATAGAAGTCTATAAAGTAATGAGCGGAGTGGAACGGGTAAACGTAGATCGATTGTTTACCTTATCAGAATATAGAAAGACTAGGGGACATGCAATGAAGCTACAGGGTAAACTATTTAAGACTAATAAAAGAAAATATTTTTTCACTCAACGTGTAATCAAACTCTGGAATTTGTTACCGGAGGATGTAGTAAAGGCTGTTAGTGTAGCTGGGTTTAAAAAAGGTTTGGACAAGTTCCTGGAGGAAAGGTCCATAAGCCATTATTAAGAAGGGACCCAGGATATCAATGCTTGAACCAATACAAGCATTGTGGAACCTGTGTCCCTTGGGGAAACTGCTAGGTACATATGACCTAGATTGGCCACTGTTGGAAACAGAATACTGGGCTTGATGGACCTTGGTCTGACCCAGTATGGCATATCTTATGTTCTTATGTACACCTGGAACAAACTACCTGTTTCTCTACGCCAGGCATCTTCTCTAATCCTCTTCAAATCCAGGCTGAAAACTCACCTCTTTGCTGCTGCTTTTGGAGCTTGACTCACCTGATCTCCTTTTTCTTTCCCTTGATTTGTCCCTGCCTACACCTTCTGTGTTTATCTTGACTAGATCGTAAGCTCTGATGAGCAGGGACTGTCTCCTACATGTCTGTGCAGCGCTGTGTATGATTTGTAGCGCTATATAAATGCTCAATAGTAGTAGTAGTACCCGTTCTACTTAATTCATTATTTTATAGGCTTCTATTATATCTCCATTCCGCCATCTCTTTTCCAAGTTGAAGAGCCCTAATCTATTAAGCCTTTCCTCATAGGGGTATCCTTCCATCCCCTTTATTTGGGTCACCATATCCTTTTTAAGATATGGCAACCAGAACTGCACATAGTATTCAAGGTGTGGTCGCACTATGAAGCAATACAGAGTCATTATGATGTCATCCTTTGTTATATTCTCCATTCCTTTCCTTATGTTTCCTAGCATTCTATTTGCTTTGTTGGTTGCCACTGCACACTGGGTCGAGGGTTTCAATGTCTTATCCACAATGATGCCTAAATCCTTTTCCTTGGTGGAAATTCCTAATGTGGTACCTTGCATCAAAGAACCGTAGTTTGTGTTATTCTTCCCTATGTGCATCACTTTGTGCTTGTCCATGTTAAATCTCATCTGCCATTTGGATGTCCAATCTTCCAGTATCTCAAGGTCCTCTTGCAATTTTCCACAATCCTTTTGTGTTTTAACAATTTTGAATAATTTTGTGTCATCTGCAAATTTGATCACTTCATTCGTTATTCCAATTTCCAAGTCATTTATGGATATGTTAAAAAGCAGCGAGCCCAGAACAGATCTCGGGGGTACTCCACTATTCACCTTTTTCCATTGAGAAATTGGCCATTTAGCCCTACTCTGTTTTCTACCTTTTAAGAAGTTCCTAATCCACAATAGTACGCTGCCTCCTATCCCATGACTCTCATGTTAAAGGCTTTGTATAAATCCATATACACTATATCAACCGGCTCACCTTTATCTAACTGTTTATTCACACCTTCAAAAAATATGTAACAGATTATTAAGACAAGACTTTCCTTAGCTAAATCCAAGTTGGCTTTCTCCCATTAAACCATGACTATCTACATGTTCAGTAATTTTATTCTTTATAATGTTTTCTACTATTTTCCCAGTATGGATGTGAGGCTCACTGCTCTGTAGTTTCCCATTTCACCTCTGAAACCCTTTTTAAAATTTTGCGTTACAATGACCATATGAGTACATAAGAAATGCCATACTCGGTCACAGCAAGGTCCATCAAGCCCAGTATCCTGTTTCCAACAATGGCCAATCCAGGTCACAGGTACCTGGCAGGTTCCCAAAGAGGCACACAGGTTCTACAGTGCTTGTCCTGGGGCAAGCAGTGGATTTTCTGGGTCTTCTTTAAAAATGGTTTATGGACCTTTCCTCCAGAAACTTGTTCAAACCTTTTTTAAACCCAGCTAGGCTAACGGCCTTTACTACATCCTCCGGTAAAGAATTCCATAATTTGATTGCACGTTGAATGAAAAAATATTTTCTCTTATTAGTCATTCTCCAGTCTTCAGGTACTACAGATGATTTGAATGATTGTTCACAAATTACTAATAGTAGGTCTGCATTTTAAATTTTTATCAGTATGCTGGTATATATACCATGTGGTCCAGGTGATTTCCCACTCTAATTTGTCAAATTGCCCTATTGTATCTTCCAGGTTCACTTTTGAAGATAAAATGATCTAGCACTTTGGGACTAACAAGAAACCACTTTATGAAGATCGGGGCTTTCAAACATATCAGTTCTACTACCTGTCGCTATCTGATTCCCCATCCAGCCTCCCCACCTTTCTCATTCACACTATTCTGGGAGAGCTTTTTACGATTCACTGCTCACCCTGTCTGAACGGAGGAAGAGTGTTTTAGCTCCAGAAAGAACTGGTGTCATCTTCTGTTTTTGCTTTATTTATTAAGCTCTCTTTCTCTGCAAAAATACTCACTTTTTTCCGGTCCCATAGTCCACAGCCTCTTACCTACTGTTATGCCGATAGAAAGTAGTGGCTTGGCTCAGCCTTCTGTGCCAAGCGTATAGTCACAATGGAGGAGGACATTATTACCCACCTGCTGTCTTCAGCCCTGTAAGCTCCTGCTGTATTCTGTGTGCCCGTCAGGGCCTGTAGAGGTCACACACATGCACTATGGATAGATATCTGGACTTTGCCCTCCTTAGGATATGAGACTGTCAGTCGGTTCAACTTCAGTTCATTACTGGAGGTTATTTCATATGCTGCACTTTATTATCTGAGATGGCTAGCTGCAGCTAGCATGGATGTATTCCAAGCGATAATAAAAAAATCCCTCCCCTCACAGGGCACACAGCTTCATAAGAGCTACCAGCTTTTCAAACACCTAGTATTCAATTAGATGATTGCCAACTTTGGAGTGACTGGAAGCAAGAAAAACAGGGTCCTGACTCAAGGAAGGGAGTTTGAACTCCTGAAAGTTATTCTAGCATAGCATTAGGTTAGTCCAGGAACAAGATATCACCTTCCATTTTTTTGTTGTCCCATGTTCCACTTTATAATCTCAGATGGTTAACTGCAACCAGGACAGTGTCTTTTAAAGCCAATAATAAAAGTGGTCTCCACCTCCTGTGGCACACTCCCAGCAGAGTTTCTCATTTCTAAAATCTTTCAGCTGCAGGTAAAAATGTTCCAAACGGACTGTGGGAAATGGCTAAGCAGATGGAAAGCATGATTCATGTCAGACTTAGTCCTAAAGTGATCCTTTTGTAACTAGTGTAATAAGGAAGCTTATCACGGTTCAAAGAGAGAGAATACAAGAGGTGAATTGGCTCTGAATAGGCAACCTGTGCTGGCTGGTAAAAGCACTAAAATTGCTTCTTTTCCAAAAGGACTACCAGACCCAGAATGCACTGTGTAGAGAAGGCCTCTAGGAGAGTAGAAGCAGGGGAACGTGTGCTTAATCAAGGAAGCAATGAGGTAATCCCTAATCACCAATCTCCTAGGGCAGGGCCTGATTCAGAGCACCTGGATTGTGCTGGGGTGGAGTGGCCATTAGGGCACTTTAAAGGTAGAAGATTTTCACCACACAGACATCCAGGCAAGCCAGGAGATCCAGGCAGGAGAGGAGAGCCAAGACGACCAGGACAGCACCAGAGAGAGCAAGAGCCAGAGAGACTGATCCGGAGGACAAGGAAGAACAGCAGAGTGTCCAAAAGGTCTAAGAGAGGAGCCCAAGGCAGTACGTATGTGGAGGGAAGTTCCAGTGGCCACCAATCTTCATTGGACTGGAGGAAGCCAGAGGCTTGGAGATATACAGCCAGGAATTCCCAGACGGCACCCTTGAGGAAGGGGCTCTGTCCTATGCCAGAAGGTATGAGAAAAGGGACCTGAGGACCAGTGATTCTGACTGGAGAAGTGGGCACAGAAGTTACACTTCTTACTGGCCAACATACACAGAGAGAAAGCCTGTAAAGGGGCTGCTCCTTGTTGGTCACTCCAGGCCAGGGAAGTCCCGACCCCTCATCTGCGGTGTGCTGCTTCAGCTGGCTGGAATCCAGGGGAATAAAACTCATAACCGACACAGAAGGAAAGGTGTGCAAGTTTATTCCAACGTTAGAAGTGCAGTCTAACTTTTATACAGTAGCAAAAACATATATACGTCATAAACCCATCCCAGCAGCATAGCCCTGCACCTGATATTGCTAATTAGCAATCGTACAAACTGGTACCTATCTCTGTGAAGATCACTGAATCTTGTCTTAGCACAACACATTCCTTTCTATCTAGGTATTCACAGATGGGCCTCATGGTCCCTTTGTATAACAAGAAACTGATTTCCCCTTACAATTCCCCCCTTTGGGCCTGTATAGGCCCACTAGAAGAACTGTAGCAGCAGAGCGCAGACAACCCAATGATACCAGGAGTCTGTTCAGAAGGTCCAAATCATTTATTTGTGCACAAGACTCAAGTAGAATCAAATTCAAAATGGCTGAGCAATGGCTGTTAGTAAAACAACAACTTTTATAGCTTTCTTTCCCATTCTAGACATAGGCAAACTTTTCATTGGTCCCGGTAACCCTTCTTACAACTTCTATTGGTCCCGGTACCGTTACGTAGCTATCCAATGATGTCCCTGGTCTGGGCTCAGCACCTACTTACCCCCCTTTCAGTCCCAATTACAATGGTCAGTTCACCAACTTTGATATTTTTCTCCTCCAAGGTCGCTCACCAGCTGGAATATGTGGGAAAGCAGGGCACTGTAACTTTTCTTTCAGCAGAGTTAATTAATTTCACAGAAGCTTCACCCTCTTATCAATACCAATTAAAACTTATTTTTCTATATTTTCTAAGTTTCGATTCTGCTTAGCTATACTTAATTGTGCTTAGTTAAGTTTTGATTCTAAGGTAGCAGCATTTTGGGGAATGTGTAATTCCTCTGGGCCTCTCCTCAGGCTTCATTTACAGGTCAAGCTATTTTGGCCTGTCTGCTTATTTCAGACACCATGGATCATAGGCCTTTGCCTACCAGAGAACAGCCTAACAATCTACTACAAAATAACTAAACAGGCATTATTAACTGAATATCTGTACGCAGTAGTTCAGGTACATCAGCCACCGTGGAAACAGGTGTATAAGAGTACATAAAAGTGGTGGAGCTCTGTAGGGCCTTCCGACAGCAGCCAAGAACAAATGAAAATATACAACAGAAAAGAACAAGGATTATAAAACCGCTCCATAGGGCAATAATCAGCCCTTTGAGACCAGCCCAAAGGAAGATACATCAGAGAGTAAGCATGAGAAACTGCTGTAGTTGAAGAACAGTATAGAGCAGTATTAGACAGGCTAAAAGCAGAAACAATAAAACAATCTGTAGCATTAAAACTAGAGACAGTTTACAATGGGCAAGGGACCTAGTCATATACCAAAGAGGGGCGAGTAACACCGATGTTATACAAGAAAGTAGAAAAAGAAACATGGGGCTGGGTGCAGTTTAAATTGTCAAGTAAAGTAAACTTCTGCATTTCACACAGATTAGAAGGTACAGTAATGAGACATGTTGAGAGAAAAGCTCCAGCTTGTAGCGAGCTGCGCACACAAAAGGTAAGGCAGTCTGGGCAAGTAGTATTGCCATATTAACAGTTCCAGAGATGGGCTGAAGGAGGCACCACATGAGTGGTAGGAGGAGTAAACACAGTCTTGTGCGTGATGGTCAGGAGGCTGGAGGGCGATCTGGAACCGAAGATGATGTCAGTGGAGACGATACACGCTTGATTCTTGATGCATGGATCCACGAAGGACAGGAGTCCCACAGGATGGCTGTCCATGTGATGGCGATCACTGTAGTTTGAGGTCCGTAGGACGGGTCTAGGGTACTGTGCTTGTGAGGTGCTCTGACCTGTACCTGGTCACCAACCTTGAAGGGATATGTTGGTTCGGTACCTCTAGGCCGAAAGCTGCTTTTCTTCAAGAGTCTTCTCCTCTCCTCTCCAGTTCCTAGGGCCTTGGCTGCCCCGGCGTCAGCTACTTCTCATCCTGGTCCTGAAGCCAGATCTATAGATGGAGAATGTTTCCAGCGAGGGCAATGGCTTCAGGATCTTTTAGCTGCCACCTTCACTGTAATCGGTGTTATCAGAAGAACTTGGAACGGTCCCATACTCAACGTGTAATCAAACTCTGGAATTTGTTACCGGAGGATGTAGTAAAGGCTGTTATTGTAGCTGGGTTTAAAAAAGTTTGGACAAGTTCCTGGAGGAAAGGTCCATAAACCATTATTAAGAAGGGACCCAGGATATCAATGCTTGAACCAATACAAGCATTGTGGAACCTGTGTCCCTTGGGGAAACTGCTAGGTACGTATGACCTAGATTGGCCACTGTTGGAAACAGAATACTGGGCTTGATGGACCTTGGTCTGACCCAGTATGGCATATCTTATGTTCTTATGTTCTTATACTGGAAAAGGGGCTTGTACTGTGTGCTGGTGGTATGTCTTTACCAAAATCCAGTCTCCGGATTGAAAGAAAAGAGCTGAGTCATCCAGCAGAAAGGACTGGACCTGCTGAGCATACCTGTGGAGGGAAGAGAGTTGCCTCTGCTGCTAGGAAATACAAGAGATCAAATGTGAGGCTCAGGAGTATAAAAAGTAAGCAGTCTTCCATATAACAGTTCAAAGGGAGAAAAATTTCAGTCTACTCCCTTAGGGCAATTTGTTTTTGTTTTTTCTTTGTTTGTTTGTTTTTTTTGTTGTTGAACAGAGTCAAAGGCAAGACAGTTTAGTGTCTTTACAAAGTTTTTTTTTTTTTTTAAGGTTTCGGAGGTTCCCCCCTTCGTGGGTTGCTGTTTGTAAAACTGCCAGCATGGTTTAAAGTTGAGGTCAGAGAGGCTGTTGTTGCCAAAAAAGCATCTTTCAGGAAATGGAAAAAAGAGCCAAACGACGAAACCTGGAAACAGCACAAGCACTGGCAAGTCAAATGCAAGGCATTGATAAGGCAGGCAAAGGGAGAATTTGAGAAGAAGCTTGCTGCAGAAGCAAAAACGCGAAGTAAAGACCTTTTCAAGTACATTCGTAGCAAAAAACCTGTGAGAGAGTCAGTTGGTCCATTAGATGATAAAGGGGTTAAAGGAGCACTAAGAGGTGACAAGGCGATAGCGGAGAGACTGAACGAATTCTTTGCTTCAGTCTTTACTGAGGAAGATGTAGGGATGTTACCCATGACTGAAGTGGTATTTAAAGGTGCAGAAGAATTGAAGGAAATATCGATACATCGAGAAGATGTATTACAACTATTAGATAAGCTGAAGAGTAGCAAATCACCTGGGCCGGATGGTATACATCCAAGGGTATTGAAAGAACTGAAATATGAGATTGCAGACCTGCTATTAGTAATCTGTGAACTATCATTAAAATCATCTCTAATACCTGAAGATTGGAGGATCGCCAATGCAACACCAATTTTTAAAAAGGGTTCCAGGGGTGATCCGGGAAACTACAGACCGGTGAGCCTGACGTCAATACCGGGAAAAATGATAGAAACCATCATAAAGAATAAAATTACTCAGCATGTAGATAGTCATGAACTAATGAGAGACAGCCAACATGGCTTTAGACAAGGAAGACTTGTCTTACTAATCTGTTATGTTTTTTTGAAGGAGTGAATAATCAGGTGGACAAAGGTGAGTCGGTTGATATTGTGTATCTGGACTTTCAGAAAGCCTTTGACAAGGTCCCTCATGAGAGACTTTTGGCAAAACTAAAGAGTCATGGGATAGGAGGCAGTGTACTATTGTGGATCAGGAACTGGTTAAAAGATAGAAAGCAATGGGTAGGGCTAAATGGCCAATTTTCCCAATGGAGAAAGGTGAATAGTGGTGTACCCCAGGGATCTGTGCTGGGTCCGCTGCTTTTTGACATATTCATAAATGACCTGGAAAGTGGAATAACGAGTGAGGTTATCAAATTTGCAGATGACACAAAACTATTTAAAGTTGTTAAAACCCAAGAGGATTGTGGAAAATTGCAAGAGGATCTTGATAAATTGGAAGACTGGGCATCAAAATGGCAATTGAAATTTAATGTGGGCAAGTGCAAGGTTATGCACCTAGGGAAGAACAACCCAAACTATGGTTACACGATGCAAGGTTCCACATTAGGAACCACCACCCAGGAAAAAGATTTAGGCGTCATTGTGGATACCATGTTAAAACCCTCGGCCCAGTGTGCAGCGGCGGCCAAGAGAGCAAATAGAATGCTAGGTATGATAAGGAAAGGAATGGAAAATAAAACAAAGGATATTATAATGCCTCTATATCGTTCCATGGTGAGACCGCACCTTGAATATTGTGTGCAATTCTGGTCGCCGTATCTTAAAAAGGATATAGCGATTTTAGAAAAGGTTCAGAGAAGAGCCACCAAAATGGTAAAGGGGATGGAAGGATACTCCTATGAAGAAAGGCTAAAAAGGTTAGGGCTCTTTAACCTGGAAAAGAGACGGCTGAGGGGAGATATGATAGAAGTCTATAAAGTAATGAGCGGAGTGGAACGGGTAAACGTAGATCGATTGTTTACCTTATCAGAATATAGAAAGACTAGGGGACATGCAATGAAGCTACAGGGTAAACTATTTAAGACTAATAAAAGAAAATATTTTTTCACTCAACGTGTAATCAAACTCTGGAATTTGTTACCGGAGGATGTAGTAAAGGCTGCTAGTGTAGCTGGGTTTAAAAAAGGTTTGGACAAGTTCCTGGAGGAAAGGTCCATAAGCCATTATTAAGAAGGGACCCAGGATATCAATGCTTGAACCAATACAAGCATTGTGGAACCTGTGTCCCTTGGGGAAACTGCTAGGTACATATGACCTAGATTGGCCACTGTTGGAAACAGAATACTGGGCTTGATGGACCTTGGTCTGACCCAGTATGGCATATCTTATGTTCTTATGTTAACAGCCAAATCCTAAGCAACTCAATTTAACTACTACATTTTGACAAGATGCCCACACTTCCTCAACTGTTCCACAATTTTAGAATTATACCAATTTGTAAAACTTTGTGTAGGTAACTTTCCTCCCTTACCTTCATGTGTCGGGCCAGGACACATAGAGGCAAAAAGGGATAAAAGCATCTGAAAAGCACCACATGGCCAGTGTGGGTCTCCCCAAAGCTCATTAGGATGAAAAGTGCACTCAGCCTATCTCCAAGTGTCTATTTCCAATTATTGGGTATATCTCTGGGCTAGATGACTTCCAAAATTGGAGTTAATGGGGATGGCATAATCAAATATTGTAGAGTATTCATTGTCAGTTTTCTTTCTAGGTGGATACATCGGATACATCATTTCATATTTCAATTCACCCTCACCATTTTATAATGTTAATCTGAGTTCTCCTTTCCAACATGAATATTCCATCACACTCCTCTCAACACCACTTCTTTTTCCACTTACATCATTCCATCAAACTACATGCATAGGTCCTTCTGTCTTTTTTATACCATACTAGTGTATCCTTATTTGGCAAGGCTGCTAAGAACATCAAACAATTGTTAAAAACTTAGTATTTTTGTAAACAAAAGGTATATATAAAATATAAATGTAGATCCTTTTCAATAAGCATAACAATATGAGTAAACAGTGCTCATTCTAATTAGCAACTGCCTAAACAAAATATAGGTAAAGTCCTTACAATATAGACTAGTGCTTCACGGCATTTTATAACATCAATCCCAATAGGAAGGAGTATGGCTTCTAACACAACAGCCACATAATCTCTCAGGTGTGACTAAAGTCTATCTTATACCCGGTTCCCAGTGAGAGTGCTGTGGAAACTTAAAAATATTTGAGGACTGATCTTATAATTGCAGTGCCCACAAGGATCTGTGCAAGTTACTCACTAATCATGGTGTTTAAGAGATCCTTTTGAGGTGAGAGGCCTAAAAAGGTTCAAGGCATTTGTGGTTGGGCCTCATGATGATACTTCCTCGGGTTCTTCTTGGCCTACTTTCCCCTGCCTATTCATGTCTCTGCCGAGGCATAAATATACAAGGTTCATGTTCTTCAGGCCTTGGGGGTCCTCGAGGAGTCTTAAAGCAGTCAGAATTCCGGTGGCCCAGATCATCACACTCGGAGCAGCACGTTTATTGCCTTTCCCAAGGCTGTAGCCTCACCTTCTGTCTCTCTCTCTCACTCTCTGCTTCTTCTTTTTTTTCCAAACCGTACCTGGATCATTGCTGACAAGCAAGACCTTGGTTTGTTTTTTGTTTTTTTTCTTCTTTTTTTCTCAATGAACTCAAGTTAATGTTATTGTTTTATTTGTCTACTAACTTTACAAATATTCTCATATTTCCTGGGAACTAAGCTCCATCTTTCCACTAAATGTGATCTATGTGCTTGGGAACAAAGCAATTTCAGATCAGCCTCTTTCCAAAATTCTATAATTTCTGTGTATACTGAACCTCTACATAATGTACTGCTACAAGAATTTTGGTAACATAAGTGCAAGTGTGTAAACTAAAGAAAATGTGTATGTCATAGTGCTACAATATACTGTATTCCTAAAACTGAAATGTTAAAAACTTTCAAAACAAAGTACAATTTTTTTCTCTGGACCCCAACACATAAAATTCAAATACAGAAAAACAGATGAATTTATCCTAAAATCCAATATTGTAATAAATTAAACTGGAAAGATCAATATAGCCAGCACCCATGGTGCTACTGTCCTGTTCATCAGCCATCCGCACCAAACTAAACAATGCAAAGTAATTAATTTAAATCTTACAGTTCAGAAAACAGACATTCAAATAACATGAAACTGCAAAAAGGTGAATTCAGAATCATACTTTGTCACATTTAAATTAAAACCTTATACATAATACTTGAGACTGGTATCAAACTGATCTGAAACAATGAAATTATGTTAAAGCAATTTGCTTAGAGTAACAGTTCAACCTTGATGTTATCTCAAACACAAATAGCAAAGTAAACAGCAGGTCTCTCTTGTGTCCAGATTCCTTCAGGCAAATGCAGATTACTATATAGTTGAACAAGAGAGAGAAAAGTCCTAAATATTAAGAGTTTAAAAAGAAAAAGTTGCTTGAGAATTGTCACTAACTGTGATTGCTATTAAATTCCTATTGTTACAACTCTTTGTGTTTTGTAATATATGAACAATAATTATGCCTGTATTACTAATTAAAGATTTATTTGGATTTTTGGATCAGCGAAGAATATTGTACATAGAATATTTCATGTGAGAGTTGGATCAGCAAAGAATATTGTACTCTTGAGCCATGCTGAATTAGGAATTAGCCTGCTAGCCCAGGAGCTGATAGCTGAGCCTGGGGTTACTTTAGGTCAAAATCTCTGAGCAGGCAGGCTGGACAAAACTGGATGAGTGACTCATACAGTGACTCAGCAGCTGACATTTTTTTTCAGCTGCTGGTCACGAGCTCAAAGTTAACCCTGACCAATCCTGGTATGAGTCATGAGCACAACATTAACTCTAACCAATCCTGATTTGAGCATGCAATATGTTAACCTATGAATTACCAGATCATGCAGCAGGCATGAATCTGAATTGAGTATTTAGCAGGGGGATTTTCAGCAGGTCTCCGGGACTGACTTCTTCAAGCTCTGTAGTCTCCCGGACCCCTCTAGGCGATCGCTGGTCCCCCGACTGCTAGAGTGATGAGCTACAATAATCCGGTGATGTATTGATGCTTAACTTCTTGCTTATTATTATTCTAAAAGGACTCAATCTAATAAAAGCATATTGTATTTGCTAAAGTGTCTGTGCCTAGTCTGTGAGCTAGTGAATGACAGAGTTAACTCATATTGTATTTGCTAAAGTGTCTGTGCCTAGTCAGTGAGCTAGTGAGTGACAGGGTTGAAGGAAAAGCGTAAAATTTGGCAATACAATGCCCTCTATGAGGTGCTTGCCACAATATATAAAATTCTCTTTTAACTCTTTAAGTTTGCTTGATAGCATACAGTCAAAGACAAAAACAAACATATAACATATTACCTTCTTATTCACCCAAACTTTAATCGTTTTCAAGTTGCAATCTCGTAACTACTGGCTCATACAATCTCGTAATTACTGGCTCAGAATGCCCCATTTTCCTGACAGGATGCTCAACCCCTACTTTGAAGGTCAAAGAAAAACAGAATAGTTCCCACCAGACCTTTCTGACATCATCCCAGCCCTTGTACCATCGGCTAGGGGGAGCACAGCGACAGCTGGAGAAAAAGTCTGAGATTTCTCACACGTTGGCATACACCCAGCCAAGCAGATATCAGCTCTCTTAGTTTTAGGCAAAGGTAACTCCACAATACTCTTTATTCTCTCTGGATTTATTTCCTCTTTCCTTCACTTATGAGATGTCCCAAATACTTAACCTCAAATACTTAACCTCCCTCTTCACAGATTGTAATTTTTAATTTTTATTTTTTTTTCTGAACTTAGCAGGCCCAAAACATGTACCTCATATCTACTACACTGAACCATGTGTAATCATGCAGAATTTTGCTCAACAAGTTATATAAGGGTTTGGGACCACAGGATGCTGGGTCTAGACAATCTTATTCAAATTCCTTAAATGCTGCCCCATCCACTAAAACATATGACAGAGGTTTTTAATTTAAACAGAAGACAAGTCAAAGCTTACAAGTGCTTTCTTAAGAAATGTCACCCTGCATAATGAACTAGACCCTCGGGATATTTGGAGCCCACCCCTCTCCCTTGATTTCTCCACTTCAGACTTACTAGTCACACAAAGGGTTAACACCTAACAAATCCAAGCAACCAAAACAGCAGGAGGAGGGATACTTTCCTTTGTGCAAAGGAAACAACAGTATTTCATCAATAACATCTTACAGTTCTTATCACAGATGGGCCTCATGGTCCCTTTGTATAACAAGAAACTGATTTCCCCTTACAAAGCCTAATGGCAACATGACCTCAGGTATGAACTCTGAATTGTTCCCTAGCTTTAAAAAAGGAGGACAGCAGGGAAACAATTACTGTTCTGATAAAGATCGGTTTGGGAGGTCCTCTGAGCTGTTGAATGAAAATGATCAAATGGTATTTCAGGAGCAAGGGGAAATATCAGATTCAGATGATCAATGTATGGATTGCTCTCTGTCTAAGCTGTTGTTTTGACTTATTGCACAGATAAGGATCAAACACCAAAAGGACCTTGTATATTTGTATTAGCAGTCCAGAAAGCTTTCCTGGGGAGAAAAGCTTTTGGGCAGAGTTGAAGCCACGTGGAGAAAGAGTTAACAAGTTGGGGCTTGTTCAGCACCTGAGTGTAATAGAAGGCACCAGTGCACACGTGGAGCTAAGAGGGAGCTTCTTTTCTGTGTGTGAAAAGAAAGCTGTGTTTTGAATATACAAAAAGCTTTTCTTTTTGGGTTTGTTTCTCCCATGCAGCACTGCTAAGAAGTTAATTAGCAGCTGTTATACAAAAGCCTTTTCTGTTCCTTCAAAGCCTTTCTAATTTGGTATATTATTTCAGTTGCCTTATTTTGTTTGTCCTTGGAAAGAATATCCTTTTGATGTTACCAAGCATTACTTGTGTGGGAATAACACCCCATAAATAAACTTTCATTTTTGCTTACACTCGAGCAACTACAAATTTTATTATTATTGTGAATGGCTGGTGATGAGTGAATGAATTGCAACATCCACAATCCTTTGCAAGTTGGGTGTCTTCAGGACCTTGCCAAGATAGTGGAACATTCACAACCTGACCCCGTTTACACTAGGCAGTGGAGAAGAGATCTTACCTCTGTGGGTAAATGAGCACACAACACCATATCTTCCCTTTATGTCCCACTGGAGCCCTCCACACAACCCCCTGCACTATCCCCCATCATTTGCGGGTATCATGTCTAAACCCTGCTATTGCACTTGCTTGCACTGTTTCTGCTGGAGATATACCCCAGATCTTAGTGTCTTCCTCAAGCCCCAAAAGACCATTCATTGATGTCCCCTTGGAGCCAAAAGGAAACTTGTGTAACTTTTAGATTCAGGGAGTCCAGGGACAGCTGGATGGGATTGAATAAGTACAGGCACCAGGCATGAGGGACCCCTGAAGAGAGTTGGATGGGAAGATATAATGGATATGTAAGATGACTCCCAAATATAAAGGAAAGTAATTAGAGAATGAACCTGATGGACCAGACCATGTACTTACTATTGCCTTTGAGAAAGTCCTGTACTACTTGCTCAAAGCTCTCGGGGTCCTTGCAGTACATGCTCATTTTGGAAAAGTAGTAGAGGGAGACCAGCAAGTCCTTGGGGTGTTGAACTGTGTAAATCATCTGGAAAGGGTTAACAAGAGATGGATCTTACCTCAAGGGGCATGGGGGGAGTTTACCCTGCAGGTCCATCTCTCAGCTCCTAACTGAGCAGACTGGATACAGTAAACTCTACTATCCCGTCCAGCTGCTGTTTACCCCTGATTTTCCTGAGCTACTCTTTCTCCCGATGTAGGAAGACTTTTTAGCGTGGTAAAACCATAGCACTAAAGCAAGGGTTCTCAACCCAGGCCTCGGGACACACCTAGCCAGTCAGGTTTTCAAGATAACCGCAATGATTATGCATAGGAAAGATCTGCAAGCCTTGCCTCCATTGTATGCAAATCTCTCATGCATATTCATTGTGATTATCCTGAAAACCTGACTGGCTAGGTGTATCCCGAGGATTGGATTGAGAACCCCTGCAATAAAGGGTAGTGCAGTGTACCTGCAAAATGCAAGGAAAACACTGAATTTCAAATTACCCTCAATTGTGAAAAAACACACTAAAGTCTGGCGCATGGTTTACGCTCCTGGTAGCCTGAATCTTGACTCCATCTCAGAACAAAACATTCAGCACTTTGCCTTGGATGACCCAATTCTGATGGCCCTGTGGAGCCCCTGCATCTCCCACCCTCTCCCCCCTAGTAACCCTAGTGAGTCCTTGGAGGTCAGAATCCCCCCAACCCATTAGCGATTATATATTTTCTTTGGTGCCAATATTGATTTGCGACAGCTATGCTCTGCTGAACTTTAATCCCAGGGCCATATCCGGGAAAATTTGTTGAAGAAAAGGCGGGAAATTTGAATTTCGAAGGGAAAGTTTGTTGCTAGGCTTCTCTTTTCTCATAAATCGGAGAATTCTCTGGTGAGTTTAAAGATGTTCTCCCTGTAAAGCTTGGTTAAATGTTCTCTTAGGTTTCCCTCCGAAATTCAAATTCCCCATCCTTTCTTCAACGAACTTTCCCGCCACAATTCAAATTTCTTGCTTCAAACCAACCAATCTGGTTTGAGATCCGCTATCTATAAGAACAGACATTCACTGCATAACCACTTCACCCTGAAGAAAGCCACTGAATCATGGCCGAAACATTGGTTCCACCTACCAAGATGCGGCATGACCTGGAAAACTGCAAAGATCATATCTGATCGATTTACACTGCTAAGATCATCTCAGCAAATGCAGCTATCTCTGGCCTCGCTCTTTCACAGCGATTCCCAAACTTGGGGTTGGGACCTCAAATGGGGTCACATAATTAGTGGATGGAGTCACAAAAATATTGCTATTTCCCCTTCTCTCTGGACTAGGGTTGCCAACTAGCCGGTTTTCAGCTGGCCTGGCCGGATTTTATATGGCCAGGCCGGCTGCCGGCAAACTTAACTGGCACTTGAAAAGCCCGTTTGTTTGTGGCTGGTGGGCAGAACTGCCATCATAGGAGGGTTTCTGTTCTTCTGTCCTATGAGGAGCTGCTATTCTGCCAGGCTGAGACTAGTCAACCGAATGAGCCAATGAGACAGCGGAGGGACTAGAGAGTAGTAGGAGCTGTATAAAAGTCAGCCAAATGAGCCAATGAGACAACAGAGGGAGGGACTAGGGAGTAGTGGAAGCTGAGAGCCAGTCAAGTGATGGTGAGTGGGTCTGAACAGTGATACTGGATTTCCCAGGGTCTTAAAAAAAGATTTTTTATATGGGGACAGTTATGGTGCTGTTGTGCTGTGCTGGGCTGCCTGAACTCTGGTCCTTGATTCACTTAAATAAATGTCCATGTCGTCACTTATTTTTTAACTTCAAACGATTCAGATGCTCACTGCTGCCAAGGACAGTTCATATCAATATATATGCTTGCAGCCCATCAATGTAATGTGACTCAGACTCTCAGCATTATATATTTTATTAAACGCAAATCAGGCACACACTTATCAGGTTTTTTTTTGTATCTCCTTGTAATTTCAGTCTTCAAAACATGGCGCCTCTACGTCCCTGCATCACCATGGGTCGTGGGACTGACTGGCAGGTTACTCACCCCATGTAAGGGCAGCCCACCGCTTTAGGTTTCATAGTTACTGCCTAAGGAGTTAGCTCAAGCTTTAGACTGCAATGCATCACTCCAACGGCAGTCTTCATCCTGCAGAGCACTGAGCGTATCAGTAGTGAAGGATTGGAGTAGGTCCTTATGTCGATTCCTTCAATATATAAGATTATTTTGTTTAAATAGCTCTCCTATTTGGGCAATATTATTCCATTTGGACCACCTTGGGGGGTCAGGAAGTTCATAAATAAATCCACAGCACACAGTGAGGTATACTAAACTGCAACTTTACCGAAAAATCATCGAGCTTCAGCATTCACAGTGTTTCCCAAGAAGACACTCAAACACAGTATTCACAGTTTTAATAACAGATCTATATAATCTCATCCTTTCACCTTTAGAGTTTCTCCCCTATAGCTGCCTACACTTGCCCTTGGTAAATTTTATGGGTGGGGTAGGGTGGAGCGTGGGTGGGACTGGGGGGCAGGGAATGGACGGAGCATGGCGAGCCACAGGTGTTGGGTTTTTCTTGGTGAAAACGTTGGCAGCCCTACTCTGGACCTCCACTGTAACTTATGCCAAGTAGTGACAATCGCCAGTCAATCGTCGGTCCATCTCCAGTGCGGGTCGCCACCTGTGCATATTGGGCTCAGGATCTCAAACATCCAGGTTGTACCTTCCAAAAAACAAAACAACCCCCCCCCCCTCCCTTCAGAAACCAGAGCCAGCTGACCTTTTAATTCTCATCTCACTCATAACATCAATGCTCTGTGCAACCCTGAGCAAGTCCCCTCCAAATTGGGACTAAGGTCTTTGTAGCTTACCTAAAACACTCTTACCAACACCGTCCTACCTGACTTAGGATAGCCGACACTGAAAACATCCTCATCCAGGACCTGGAACTCATTTTCTACATAGGAGAACGTTTCTACTGATGTAACCGATGAGGTGATGCACATCCCCTTATAACGGCCATACTCTGTGGTCATTGTATATCTCTAGGGAAAAAAAGAGAAGAGGTTACAGAAACATTCAGTCCTCCTGCGCAGTCCCTGCTGTCTCATGGCAAGATGCGTTATAGGAACAGTCTGTCCTCCTGTAGAGTCCTTGCTGTTACAGGAACACTCTGCCCTCTTGTACGTTCCCTGCTGTCTCAAGGTGGGATGCGGCACTGGGAGAGATTGAAGAGAGGAGAGGGGAAGGTCACAACCACTTATGGAGTGGTCACACAGCAAGTAGATGAATTATACTCAGGGACTGCATCTCATAGAAACATAGAAATATGACGACAGAAAAAGACCACAAGGCCTATCTAGTCTGTCCTTCCATATCAACAACTACAACAGTCCCCTTTTTACCTTTAGAGATCCTCTGTGTTTGTCCCATGCTTTTTTGAATTCACTTACTGTCCTCATCTCTACCACCTCCACTGGGAGACTATTCCATGGATCCACTACTCTTTCCGTAAAGAAATATTTCCGCATATCACTCCTGAATCTATCTCCCTTCACCCTCATCCCATGTCCCCTCGTCGCAGAACTGCTTTCAATTGAAAGAGGCTCTCTCCCTGAACATTTATGCCACGGAGGTATTTAAACATCTCAATCATATCACCTCTATCCCGCCTTTCCTCTAAGATGTACATATTAAGATCCTTCAATCTGTCCTCAATGCTTTATAAAGAAGACCACTAATCATTTTAGTAGCCACCCTCTGCACCGACTCCATCCTGTTCACATCCTTTTGAAGGTGCGGTCTCCAGAATTGCACACTATACTCCAAATGAGGTCGCACCAAAGACTTATACAGAGGCATTATCACCTCCTTTTTTCTGCTAGCCATTCCTCTCTGTATGCACCCAAGCATCCTTCTAGCTTTTGCCGTCGCCTTTTCTACCTGTTTAACTACTTTAAGGTCATCAGACACAACCACGCCTAGGTCCCGCTCTTCTTTAGTGGACAAAAGTACTTCACCCCCTATACCAGGGGTCGGCAACCCGCGGCTCCGGAGCCGCATGCGGCTCTTTCTCACCTTTGCCGCGGCTCCGGAGCACACTGCCCGCCCGGTATTTATGGCGTTATGGGCTCCCTCCCTTCTTCTGCAGCCGCGGTTCCCTGCCTCTTAGGGAACCGCGGCTGTGCTTTTAAAATCATCTCGGAGCCCTTCCTGTCTTGACGGGCTCCGTGCAGCATTGTCCCGCCTCTAAAGGAAGTTGTTTACCACTTCCTTTGGAGGCGGGACAATGCTGCACGGAGCCTGTCAAGACAGGAAGGGCTCCGAGATGATTTTAAAAGCACAGCCGCGGTTCCCTAAGAGGCAGAGAGCCGCGGCTGCAGAAGAAGGGAGGGAGCTGACAGGGAGGGAGCAGATATGGATGGATGGATGGAGGGAGCTGACATGGAGGGAGGGAGCTGATATGGATGGATGGAGGGAGGGAGGGAGGGGGGCTGACATGGAGGGAGGGAGCTGATATGGATGGAGGGAGGGGGGCTGACATGGAGGGAGGGAGCAGATATGGAGGGCTGGAGGGGGCTGACATGGAGGGAGGGAGCAGATATGGATGGATGGAGGGAGGGGGGCTGACATGGAGGGAGGGAGCAGATATGGATGGATGGAGGGAGGGGGGCTGACATGGAGGGATGGAGGGGGCTGACATGGAGGGAGGGAGCTGATATGGATGGATGGAGGGAGGGGGGCTGACATGGAGGGAGGGAGCTGATATGGATGGAGGGAGGGGGGCTGACATGGAGGGAGGGAGCAGATATGGATGGATGGAGGGAGGGGGGCTGACATGGAGGGAGGGAGGGTCCAGAGCTGGATGGATGGAGGGAGGGGGGCTGACATGGAGGGAGGGAGCAGATATGGATGGATGGGGGCTGACATGGAGGGAGGGAGCAGATATGGATGGATGGAGGGAGGGGGGCTGACATGGAGGGAGGGAGCTGATATGGATGGATGGAGGGAGGGGGGCTGACATGGAGGGATGGAGGGGGCTGACATGGAGGGAGGGGGGCTGACATGGAGGGAGGGAGCAGATATGGATGGATGGAGGGAGGGGGCTGAAATGGAGGGAGGGGCTGACATGGAGGGAGGGAGCAGATATGGATGGATGGAGGGAGGGGGGCTGACATGGAGGGAGGGGCTGACATGGAGGGAGGGAGCTGATATGGATGGAGGGAGGGAGGGGGGCTGACATGGAGGGAGGGAGCTGATATGGATGGATGGAGGGAGGGGGGCTGACATGGAGGGAGGGGGGCTGACATGGAGGGAGGGAGCTGATATGGATGGATGGAGGGAGGGGGCTGACATGGAGGGAGGGAGCTGATATGGATGGAGGGAGGGGGGCTGACATGGAGGGATGGAGGGGGCTGACATGGAGGGAGGGAGCTGATATGGATGGAGGGAGGGGGGCTGAAATGTAGGGATGTAGGGGGCGGACATGGAGGGAGGGAGCTGATATGGATGGAGGGAGGGAGGGGGCTGACATGGAGGGATGGAGCACTGGTAATGGGGTTGAGGGGACGAGCACTGGAAATGAGCTGATTAGGGGAGGCTAGGACTGGTAATGAGCTGGTGGGGGGGTAGGACTGGTATTGGGCTGATTAGGGGAGGCTAGCACTGGTAATGGGGTTGAGGGGGGATTAGCACTGGAAGGTACTGGGAGTGAGGACTGGAAAGGGGCTGATATTGGGGAGGGTTACTGGGACTGGAAATAGGCTGATGGAAAGAAGTGAAGAAAACGAAAGAAGAGATAAGAAATGGCAGATGGACCATAGACCACAGAAAGAGAGCTAAGAGAAGACAGGAAAGCAGAAGCCTCAGATCGGGACCAGCATGATCAAAGAATAAATTGGTCAGACAACAAAGGTAGAAAAAATAATTTTATTTCATATTAGAAGCTCAGATGACAAGACTTCGACTTTCATACTTCGGACACATCATGCGAAGAGAGAGATCATTAGAGAAAGACATCATGCTTGGCAAGATAGAAGGTCAACGCAAAAGAGGAAGGCCAGCAATGAGATGGATTGCTACAATAACAGCAGCTACGGGTACCAGTCTGTCAACAATGAGCCGCCTGACTGAAGACCGAACACAATTTAGGATAGCTATCCAGAGGGTCGCCATGAGTCGACTCCGACTCGACGGCACTTAACAACAACATTAGTGATTTGACTACAAAATCATCATAATTTTGAAATCAAATATTGTTACTTGTTGTTGTGATATTTTCTGGCATTTTTTTTTTTGGTGTGTGAAGGAAGAGGGGTAGTCTTATACGGCGAGTATAGGCCAAACACCTATATTTTAACAGGAAAAGTAGGGGGTCGTATATAGCATTAAGGTAAGAAACAATATATGCAGTGTTAGATTTGTTTTAAATGTCGCAATGGTTTTGCGGCTCCCAGTTTTTTTTTCCCTTCGGAAACGGGTCCAAGTGGCTCTTTACGTCTTAAAGGTTGCAGACCCCTGCCCTATACTATATTGCTCCCTTGGATTGCTGCAGCCCAAATGCATGACCTTACATTTTGCCTGGGTCCAGAACGGGAGCTCGGGTCAGTGAGTGCAGAAGTGTCAGAGAATGGGGTAATCCCTTATTACCTGCCAACAACACTTAAAGGGGCCGATTTACCAAAGGAGCGCCCACCTCACTGATAGCAGGCCTAAACTGCACCTGCTCTTTGGAACGCACTCCCAAATGACCTCTATCTATGACCTCTGGGATTGTAAAAAGAAGTTAAAAACTCATCTCTTTATGGACCATTTTTCTAATTAGTTAAATTATTGTACCCCTTATATGGTATTTATAGTTATGCATTACCTCCTTTTCTTCTGGTTCTATGTAAAGCCTAATTGGCATGTTTGTTTGCTGTAAACGGCTAGACTCTTCAATAACCAAACAAACGAAAACGCATATTCAGCAATGTATTTTCCGCACTGCTGACTATGGGGCTATTTTAGAGCCCATATGTGTCATATAGAAGTCTGAAAATGAGCTCTCAGAAGTCCCAGTCACAGCTACGTTCAAAGAACCATTTTAAAAAGCTCTGAATTTACATGTCTGATGTGATCATGTCCATCTCGCACAGGAGCTTGGCAGAGGCGTGTGTGAGGCATTCCAAAAAAAAAAAAAAAAGACGTGCACAATTTCAGTTCACCAACAAACGTGTAAATATGCCGGCGGACACGTCTGTGTATACCTGCTCCTAGGCACGAATAGCCAAATGAAAATTCTTAATTTCAGCACTCTAAGAATCTTATGGAGAACAAGATTCTACCCTCTCATTTCCTCATTGATTTTTGCTCCTTCAAAACACAATTCCAGTAAATAAAGGGGCCTTTATCCTGGTTGTGGCGCTGTCAGGGCTGGCCCTAGAGTTGGTTCAAGGTGTTGGCGCCTTCGAAAATGCTGCCCTATAAAATTACCGGGAAATAAAAATGATCAGAGACCAGGGTTCAATTCCTACTGGCACTCGTTGTCTTGGGTAGGTCATTTACTCTTTCATTGCCTCCGAAGAAAGGCCTGGCAATCTATTCCCACTGCCAAGAAAGCCCAGGAGTCAGCCCTGACCCGAAGGCACGCATTGCATTAATACAGTGAAAGAAATCTCACTCTAAGAAAGAAACGCAACCAAAGCAAACATGACTAAGACTAAAAAAATATCAGTAGGGGATAGCCTAACGCCTCTTAACTGTTTTATCAGGTAGCCCTACAATAACCAGGTTTTTAGTGTTTTTGACAATTTATTCCAACAGAAAGGTACCTATCCCCTAGTGTTCTTTCACACCTGGTCACCGACCTCTAACTTTGAGCTGCAAATAGCTTCAATAAATATTCTCCCTCCATTCTTTGGCCAAGAATCATGATTGGAGATGTGGAAATCTGTGTCAATAAACAAGCAGTTGGTGAGTCCTATGAACTGGTCTTAACTCATCATGCCCATGTCAGGTTTTCCAGAGTTCTCTTCATCTGGTCCTATCAAGTTGGCAAAGCTTCAATGTTTGCAGATCGATGCTCACTCTTATCCACAGGGCTATTGATCCCCTTCTAAAATGTCTAACAGATTGCTAAGGCAAGACTTCCCTCTGGTAAGTCCATGTTGGCTCTCCATGTCTAGCCATTTGGCCAGTAATTATGGTCTTAAAATAGTTGCTTTTTTGCCCTGCCCCAAGCTGAACTTTCCTAGACCATTCTCGGAGCTCTTTTTGAAAATTAGCATTCCTTTGGCTACCCTCTTAATTATGATTGTGCACCTGCGAAATAACGAGAAAGAAAAACCATTGCAGCAGAAAAGAACATAATTAAAGGGTTGGTTAAAAAGAACCAAGCACTAGTTATATACGCCAGGCATTGTCAACCTGTCCCCAAGGCACACCCAGCCAGTCAGGTTTTCAAAATATCCCCAATGAATATGCGTGAGAGACTATCAAAGGGACTGCTAAAGCTGGAAAAAAGATCTATACTTACAATTATTTACCTTCTGGGAATTACTCTAAATCTTGAGGAAAAGGGATTTCTTTGGATTAAAGCTGATAAATCTGTGTATTTTAGAATTCAGTGTTTTTGCTGAGTCAGTCAGGTCTTAGTACCACTAGATAGCTTTTTATTTAAATCAAATCATTGTATAGCTTAGCATAAAAAGTAAAATAGAGCTAATAGTATCTAAGTAAAAAGAAAGAAATTTGTTTCTAGAGAGCTTTTTATTTAAATCAAATCAGAATACAGCTTAGCATACAAAGAAAAACAAGAGTAAATAGTCTCTGAGTAGAAAGAAATTGATTTCTAGAGAACTTTTTATTTAAATCAGAGTATAGTTTAGCGTACAAAGTAGAATACTTAGTTTAATTTAGAAGTTTTTCAGTCAAAGCTGTTTATGTTTATGTTTATTTCATTTGCTTGACCGCTCTTCAGTGATAGTCAGAGCGGTTTACAATACATAAATCAATAAAGTAGGGCACAAGGCCAGAAAAATTGAAAGGAAGTTACAATTCTTAATAGGAGAGAGAAAGAAGGGCTAGTAAAGAGCAATAGAACATAGGGGAGGAGGGTACGGTAAGGGGGTGGGGAGGTTGAAGTCCAGGGAGAAGAGGAAGGTCTTTAGGTCATGTCTAAAGGTGCAGTGATGGGGTTCAAGATGGAGAGAAGTGGGAAGAGAGTTCCAAAGGGCAGGGCCTATACATTTTAACTTAAACTTTGTAATGTACATTAAACAGGGACATTGATATCTGGGATTTTTTCCTGAAGCAATGGAGGGTTAAGGGATTTGCCCAAGGCCACAAGGAGTGCTAGTGGGAATCGAACCCTGATCTCTTGGTTCCCAAGCCAGTATTCTAACTATTAGGCTACTCCTCTATAACATAGGAAAATAGTCTCTGAGTAGAAAGAAATGTTTGTTTCTAGAGACCTTTACAATGAGGTCTTCCAGAGGAGGCAAAAGATCCATGAAGTTGCCTTAAATAGGTGCTAAATCCAAGTGACAGTTCAAAGGGGCAATTTAAAAGACTCCCTCTATCAAACCAAGAGCTGTGTAAATGACCCAGGAAATTCTTAAGTGTCACCCACCTACTCACTCTTATAGGCGGACGCCTAGGGAGCTTCAGTGGGGCCTCTTCTTAATGTAGCCGGGACTTTACAATGTCCCCTGGGATCTGTAGTCCCACTAGCTAATCAAAAAGGTAGTTGTGAATGAGTAGCCAGGCTTTTCAAAAAGAGGTATTTTATTATCCCTTCCGGGTGATAGTGATATGGCAAACCTAGTTGCCCATTACTCCTCTGGCTCAAAAGCGTCTATATAATCGTCCAGATTATCATGCGGCTTTAACTGTCCTAGCGACAAAGCGCCATGAGGGTTCAGTCCTGCTCCCTGGAATATGGAGGGGATGTCTGCTCTGGCATCCACTGACTTCTTCAAAAGCACCTCCATGGTGTCCATCAGCGGCTTTTGCTGCTCCCTCATAGTCATGGCGGTCTGCTCCTGCAGATACCGGACCAGCTCCATTTCTTTGTCCCACTGTGTCTGCATCCAGCGCATGACGTCCTGCGGCTCCATCTTCGGCGTCGACGTCCCTGTGGAGAGAGAAGACAGAAAAAAACCCCACCAAGTGCGGTACTGCAACTTTTCTCTTCCCTCCGTCTATTTCTAAGGTTGCCCACCAGCGCCCCCTTTCTCACACTTGTCTTGCCCCAGTTATGCCCAGGTACCCTTTACGTGAGGCTTCATGCAGGATTCAGCCTGTGAGAAAGTCAGCTGGTCATCAGCCCCTGGCAACGAGAAATCTTCCTCGACGGCTCTCCTCAGTCCGGATACAGTCCTCACCAGTAGGAAAGTAGTTCTTGTAGCTGTGTCTTTTTAATCCTTAGGCCAAAATCCAAAGAACTACGTCATTTGTCACCCACATACTCACTCTTATAGGCGGACGCCTAGGGAGCTTCAGTGGGGCCTCTTCTTAATGTAGCCGGGACTTTACAATGCCCCCTGGGATCTGTAGTCCCACTAGCTAATCAAAAAGGTAGTTGTGAACGAGTAGCCAGGCTTTTCAAAAACAGGTATTTTATTATCCCTTCCGGGTGAACTTTTTCACATAAGAATCAAAAGAAACAAACCATATTTTCTGGTACAAAAGAAAATGAACTACTGTGAACAAAAAGGTGCTTATCTTCAGCCAATCAAAAAAAGGTAAGAAGTCCTTGTATTTTACACAAGCAGGTTTTACAGAATCCGTTTCCCTAAACGGATTTCTGTCTTTAAACAGATTAGCATAGAGAGGAAATGTTATCAGAGAACATTAGTGCACATTCCATTTGGAACTCCTCAGGACTTTCCCCACAAAAGTCACATTCCATATCTTCATAGCTTTCCCCGTAGCTATCTTCAGAATGGCTGTATCTCATATCATTGTTGCAAAAACCCTCCTCTTCTTTCCAAAGGCTTCTCTCCCCCTCTCTATCAAGGGAAATTGGGAGCTTACCGTAAATAGCAGAGTTTTCCCCTAGAGGGCCACACACCCCTGGCTGTGTGTATGGGAAACTCTCTTTTTCAAAGTTCCCTCTATTATAGGGAATTAGCCTGTCCTTTGGCTTGGTTCCCCCGGAGCTTTCTGAGCAAGGAAACTTAGCGTGGCTTTTCCTACAAACAAGCCTTCTACTCCCCGTTACTGCACCCTTCTCCTTGGGCAAGTAAGTATCCCTTTGATAACAGTTCTTGCCCTCCCGGTACCTGTTCTCAGGGAGACTTCCTCTTACAGGTTCCTTCCGTCTGCCAGCCTGAATACCTTCGTGGCTCCAACCACCTGGTTCTTGTTCAGTGCTGCCCAGCACCCTGTAACCAGACTCTGGTATTCTCTTAGCTCTCTCCTCTGGAACTCTGTTTAAACCTCTTTGTGAAGTTTTTCCTTTAGTTTCCAAAACAGCTCTGCCGTACTCCTGCTTAGCTCCACTAAGCTCCTGGTTAGCTGCCTTAAGCTCCTGGTTAGCACTCCTAGGATCCTGGTTAGCTCTTCTGGAATCCTGGTTAGCCCTCCTAGGATCCTGGTTAGCTCTTCTGGAATCCTGGTTAGCTCTACCACTGACAAACTCTGAGTGATTTTTATCTGCGTCACTCCTAGAGTTCCGGTGAGCTTGGCCTGCCCTCAGCTGCCTCCCATCACCTAATAGGCTATGATGTAATCCCCTACTAGGGCGTGCTCCTACACCTGGTGCTTTTGTTTTTGCTGGTTGCTCATAGCAACCCTGATCCATGTGCTCTGAGCTGTCACTTTTAGACCTGCTCAGCACTGTTTTTCCTATTTCCATAGGCATTTCCTGATCTACCCCATGACAGATCCCCCCCCTTAAAATATTACGGGCTGCTGAATCTTTCTGACAGCCCGTAATTCGCGATAGCACGTCTGCATTCCCATGTAGTTTCCCAGCCCTATGCTGTACCATGAAGTCGAAAGACTGCAGCGCTAGATGCCACCGGGTTAACTGGGCATTGCTATTTCGCATTTGATTCAACCACTTTAAAGGGGCATGGTCAGTGACTAAGAGGAATTTCCTGCCTGTCAGATAAAAACGTAAGGCCTCGACGGCCCACTTTATTGCGAGGCACTCCCTCTCTATCGTGGAGTAATTCCTCTCCGCTTTTGAGAGCTTGCGACTTAGATAAGTCACCGGGTGCTCTACCCCTTCGAACACCTGGGACATCACTGCCCCCAACCCTGTCTCTGACGCATCCATCTGTACCACGAAGGGTAGGCTAAAATCAATTCCCCGTAGTACCGGAGCCTTACAAAGTTTGTCCTTAAGGGCAGTAAAGGCTTCTTCAGCCTCTGGGGTCCACCTTACGGTATTCGGTGCGTTTTTCCGAAGCATCTCGGTAAACAGGATGCTCTCTTCGGCAAATCGGGGTATAAACCTCCTGTAGTATCCTATTAAACTGAGGAAACTACGTACTTGTTTTTTCGTTCCTGGCCGGGGGAAATCCCTCACGCTTTCAATTTTACAAGCTAGGGGCCTTACTACTCCCCTCCCGACCATGTGGCCCAGGTACTTAGCCTCCTCACTGGCGAATAGGCACTTTGCGGGGTTTAGCGTTAAACCGGCCTTGCGCAGTGCTCTCAGGACTGCCTCTACCCTTGCAAGGTGCTGGGTCCACGTTGTACTATATATCACTACATCGTCCATGTAGGCCAATGTGTAGTCATGGTGGGGTCTTAGGACCTGATCCACCAGGCGCTGGCAGGTGGCGGTGGCGCCATGCAAGCCAAATGGCATGCGCCTGAACTGAAAGAGCCCTATGGGCGTGCTAAACGCTGTTTTGGGTTTTGAGTCCTTTGTTAATGGCACTTGCCAATACCCTTTTGTAAGGTCTAGCGTCGTTAAATATTTGGCCTGCCCCAGGCGATCTAATATATCATCGATGCGGAGCATCGGGTAGGCATCAAACTGGGAAATCTCATTTACCCTGCGAAAGTCTATACAAAATCTGAGAGTCCCATCTGGCTTGGGCACCAGCACTATTGGGCTTGACCAGGGACTATGTGACTCTTCTATTATGCCCATAGTAACCATTTCCTTCACCTGCTCTATTATTTCCTTCTTTTTAGTTTCTGGCATACGGTAGGGGCGCTGCCTAATTACTTGTCCTGGCGCTGTGATTATCTCGTGGGCAACGATATGGGTTTCCCCGGGTTTTGTGGTCAGGACATCAGCAAATCTGTCCAGCATCTGGGTTAATTCCTGTTGCTGTTGCGGGGAGAGCCCTGCGCCTAACCTAGGTTTTGGCCTTTCCTTCCAATCAGAAATTTGAGGACCCAGATCTTCTTCCTTCTTTTCCTCAGCTAGGGCCGTCATAATCTTTACATCCTTCCACCCAGTAGACCCGAACCCTTGTTCCCCCCGAGTAGTTGGTGGTAATGATGACACCTCCTCCACTGTGGGAAAGCCCACACGCTCACATATTAACTGAGCAATGCGGTCGCCTATTTGGACTTTAAAGTCTTTCTCTCCAAAATTAAAGATTAGGACCTTAATGCAGCCCCTGTAATCGGGATCTATAACCCCTGCCCCTATATCCAAAAAGAATTTTACTGCCAGGCCCGACCTTGGGGCAATACGGCCGTAGCAGCCCTCCGGTATTTTGATTTGTAAGCCCGTGTCAACCAAAGCTTTGCCCCCTTTCAAGACTATAGCTTTCTCCGCGCTGAAAAGGTCGTACCCTGCAGCTGCTGGGGAGGGCTCTCTGCGGGCTTCTTGCTAGTTTTGACGCTTTACAGAACTGGAGCACAAATCTTGGTTTCCCTAAGGGACCCTCCCTCTTGGGTGCCTGCGATTGTGCTCTGGTCTTTGGTGCTTTCCCAAATAAGGGGTTAGGGAGTCTAGCTGCTAAAGCCTCTGACCCTATTTCTCTAGGCCCTACCTGGGGTTGATTGGCCCTCTGGCCAGGTTTGTTAAACCCCTCTTCCATTTTCTGAAAAAATGGCGGCCAATCTCGTCCCAGGACAACTTCCCGGGGCAGTTTTGGAACAATAGCCATCAACATCTGCTGTTTTGTTCCCAATGCACCCACCTCTAAGTTGTGTAAGGGATAGTGTGAGCCTGCTCCATGCACACACCTAATAGGTACTTGGCCTTCTGCTTGACTCGGGGGTGACGAACGGTGCTTCTCAATGGCTTCCCAGAGCTTCCGTGAAACCATGCTCTGGTCAGCCCCCGAGTCAAGTAGTGCCAGTGCATCCATATCTTCTACCTTGACTGGTAAGAGAAACCCATCCTGGTTTAGTTCTTCAGCTCCTGACACCAGAACTGTTCTTTCAGGGCAGCTTCTCTGAAAATGTCCGGCCTTCCCACAGGTGAAACATTTCCCTTTGGGTACATGCAAAACATTAACATTTTCAGAGTTATTAACAACAGACATTTTAGCATTTAACCTGTTTCCTTTTCTGCTAAAATTTTCCATGCCAGCTGCTCGCCACAGACCTACCCCCGAGGTGTCAGTCATCTCTGCTGCGAAAAACCTCTCAGCAAGAGTGGCTGCCTCATCGGTGGTTTGACAATGCTGGAGCGTCAGAAATGTTTTTACCTCACTGGGAACAGCTTGTATATACTGCTCTAAAACAATTCTGTCTATAATTGTTTCCAGTGTGCTTCCTTCCGAATTTAAGCATTTTCCGGCCAAACTTTTCAGCCTTTGCAACAGGGCCTTAGGGGTCTCCTGAGGCTTTATCCTTGCCTCCCTAAACATTTTATGGTAATGCATAGGAGTCAGCCCTAGTCTGTCTTTGACTGCTTTTTTAATTTCTGCATAATTAGATGCCAGGCTAGCCGGCATGGCTTTATATGCAGAAAGAGCCTCGCCTGATAGTGATATGGCAAACCTAGTTGCCCATTGCTCCTCTGGCTCAAAAGCGTCTATATAATCGTCCAGATTATCATGCGGCTTTAACTGTCCTAGCGACAAAGCGCCATGAGGGTTCAGTCCTGCTCCCTGGAATATGGAGGGGATGTCTGCTCTGGCATCCACTGGCTTCTTCAAAAGCGCCTCCATGGTGTCCATCAGCGGCTTTTGCTGCTCCCTCATAGTCATGGCGGTCTGCTCCTGCAGATACCAGACCAGCTCCATTTGTTTGTCCCACTGTGTCTGCATCCAGCGCATGACGTCCTGCGGCTCCATCTTCGGCGTCGACGTCCCTGTGGAGAGAGAAGACAGAAAAAAAAACCACAAAGTGCGGTACTGCAACTTTTCTCTTCCCTCCGTCTATTTCTCCGGTTGCCCACCAGCGCCCCCTTTCTCACACTTGTCCTGCCCCCCAGTTATGCCCAGGTACCCTTTACCTGAGGCTTCATGCAGGATTCAGCCTGTGAGAAAGTCAGCTGGTCATCAGCCCCTGGCAACAAGAAATCTTCCTCGACAGCTCTCCTCAGTCCGGATACAGTCCTCACCAGTAGGAAAGTAGTTCTTGTAGCTGTGTCTTTTTAATCCTTAGGCAAAAATCCAAAGAACTACGCCATTTGTCACCCACCTACTCACTCTTATAGGCGGACGCCTAGGGAGCTTCAGTGGGGCCTCTTCTTAATGTAGCCGGGACTTTGCTTCCCGTTCCATGCACAGGACCCAAACGGCATGAAAAACTCTGGGGTCTCAATGCCTGGATGAGACGATGGTGCAAGGAAGAGGGTTTTGGATTGTTTGGAAATGGGCAGCGTTCAGGGTAAAGGAAGGGCATTTCCGAAGGGATGGGTTCCACCTTAACTGGGATGGAGCCAAGCTGCTGGCATCAACTTTTAAAAAGAAGATAGAGCAGCTTTTAAACTAGATAATAGAGGAAAGCCGACAGTCACCCAAGAGCACATGGTTCGGAAGGATGTATCCTTGAAGGATACTAGCAAAAGAGGGAAATTAGGGCATCCCGACAGAGAGGTTCCAGTAAAGATAAAAATAACCCAGATGCCCTTAAGTACAGAGCAGACAGAGAAGAAAGATTCCAAATTACCCTGTCTACTGATAACCAAATTAATATGAATAAAATACAACTTCTAAAACGCCTTTATGCAAATGTTATTATTCTAAGAAATAAGATGGGAGAGTTAGAATATATAGCACTAAATGAGAGGTTAAATATGATTGGTATATCAGAGACATGGTGAAAGGAGGACAACTGATGGGATATTGTGATACCTGAGTACAAGTTATATTGCAATGATAGAGTAGATCAAATGGGTGAAGGAGTTGCACTCTACAGTATGTTAGAGAGGGCAGTGAGTCGCACAGGATTACAATTTTGCAGTTAACAAAATACACTGTAGAATCTTTATGGATAGAAGTTCCATGTAAAAAGTGGAATGCGACGGCAGTGGGGGGTGTACTACTGACTACCTGGCCAGAATGAACAAATAGATGATGAAATGCAAAAGAAATAAGGGAAGCTAACAAAAGTTACAACACAGTACTAATAATGGGTGATTTTAATAATCCTGTTATCGACTGGGTCTCTATCATGGCAGGACATGCTAGGGAGATAAAGTTTCTAGAAGAAATACATGACTGCTTCTTGGAGAAGCTGGTTCATAAACCGACTAGAGGGAAAGCTATTTTGGACCTAATCCTTAGTGGATCACAGGATATGGTTCAAGAGATCAGGGTGTTGGGGCCACTTGGCAATAGTGATCATAGCATAACAGCATTAATGGAGGAAGGACAGCAAGGAAATCCACAGTATTACTTTTTAACTTTTAAAAGGGAGACTATGATAAAACGAGTAAAATAGTTAAGAAAAAACTAAAAGGAGCAGCTGCAAAGGTTAAAGATTTACACCAAGCATGGGCATGGTTTAAAAGTACTATCTTGAAAGCCCAGACTAGCTGTATTCCACACTTTAAGGAAAATGGAAGTGTATTACTAATTAAAAATTTATTTGGATCAGCAAGGAATACTGAACTTTTGAGCCATCCTGTGAGGAATCATGCTGAGCCACAGCCATCCTGTGAGAAATCATGCTGAGCCAGAGCCATCCTGTGAAGAATCATGCTGAGCCAGCTATTTGCAGCTTACTAGCCAGGAGACAGAAGTGACTGACCAGAATTGTTTATTAACTCGGAGAACAAACAAAGGCTGGAGAAAGACTGGTCAAATTACTGTTGAACAAAGGTGTATGGGGTGGAGAATATCTCTAGAGAAAAGCTCATGTGAGGAGTCATGTGGTCCAGCTGCAACACACTTACAGCCTATAGAGAGAGAGAGAGAGAGAGAGAATCCAGAACAGAGAGTAGATATCCGCTTGGCCAGGCACATGCCAATGTGTGAAGAATCCCAGACGTTTCTCCAGCCTTCGCTGAGGCTCTCCCAGCTGATGTTAAAAATGGGCTGCGATGATGGCAGTTTGGTGACGCATTGTTCTGTTCTTGTAAGGGACAGGGAGTTTGGAGATGCACTATCTCATAACTCTATCGGTGATGTATTATTCTCCTGTAATTACTTGTTTTCTAGTTATCCTTTTTATTGTCATTGTAATATCACTAACTTATTGTTCTACTGTAATGTTACTAACTTATTGTCAAGATAATTGTCATATTAAATAGCTTATTAAATACCATGCATGAGTGGTTGAATGTTCTTGAATTTAATAGAATCCTAGGCAATACAGGAAGGAAGGCCAAAAAGCTGCAAGCATGGTATAAAGGTGAGGTCAGAGAGGCTGTTGTAGCCAAAAAGTCAAATGATGATAACTGGAAACAACATAAGCACTGGCAAGTTAGAGGGAAGGCATTGATAAGGCAGGCAAAGAAAGATTTTGAAAAACAGCTTGCCGTGGAAGCATAAGCGCACAATAAAAACGTTTTCAAGTACATTTGTAGCAAAAAGCCTGTGAGAGTCAGCTGGACCATTAGATGATAGAGGGGTATAAGGAGCACTAAGAGAGGACGATGATGTAGGGAAGTTACCGATGCCTGAAATTTTATTTACAGGTGATGCACCGGAAGAAATTAAAGAAATATCGATATACTGGGAAGATGTATTACAACTATTTGATAAACTGGCTACAGATGTTGCTATAGCCCACGCATTATGAGTAGTGACATGACCCTCTAATGAGAGTCCTGCTTGTGCATAAGCAAAAGAAATGCAATCTGCTATCCATATGTTCCATCACGAATAGGCCCAGGCGACTAGGATCAAAGGAGATGAATAATTGAGAGGATTTTCTGTGATTTTTAGTTCTATCCAAGTAGTAGGCCAGCGCTCGCTTGCAGTCTAAAGTGTGCAGCGCTGCTTCAACCCGAGACGCATGTGGTCTATGGAAGAAAATCAGAAGGATTACAGACTGGTTTAGGTGGGAAACCACCTTTGGGAGGAAATGCAGATGAGTACAGAAAACCACGTTGCCATGGTGGAACAGAGTAGAGGGTGGATCCGCCACTAGAGCCTGCAGCTCGCTGATGTGGTGAGCTGAAGTGAGGGCAATAAGGAAGATGCCCTTCCAAGACAGAAACTTCAGTGAAGTGGTAGCTAAAGATTCGAAAGGTGGTTTTAGAAGGTGCACCAGAACCACATTCAGATCCCGTGCTGCCAGAGGCGGTTTAATGGGTGGCTTCGACAGCAGGAGACCCCGCATGAAGCGTGCTACTAAGGGGCGTGAGGAGATAAGGCTGTCCATCCACTGGTCTGTGAGAGGCCGCAGTGGCACTAAGGTGAACTCTCACTGAGTTAGTCAATACTGTCAAGGATAAGTGGAGGAGATATTTTAGAAGCGACCACCAGGCAAGAAAAGCGGTCTAGGTCCTTTAGGGAGCACCAAAGGGCAAACCTATTCCATTTAAAGGCATAAGATCGCCTGGTGGAATCCTTATGAGATGCAGGAAGGACATTCTTGACCACCTGTGGTAAGTCAAGGTAGGCGAGCACTAGCCCTTCAGCAACCGTGCTGTCAGGCGTAGGGAGTGCAGATTGGGATAGAGAAGCATCCTGTGGTCCTGAGACAGGAGATCAGGTGCACATCCTAAGTTGAGTGTCTTGAGTCTGCACAAAGCAAATAAGGCCCAAAAGGGGACTATGAGAATCATCAATCCCCGGTCGGCCTGTAGTTTGAACAGCATCTTGGGTATCAAGGGGATGGGAGGGAATGCGTAGAGCAGTGCCTGTTCCCAATGGAGAAGGAAGGCATCCAGGGCCTGTTGGTGCAGCAATGGAACCTTGGAGCTGAAGAACGGAAGCTGTGTGTTTTGTGGACTGGCAAAAAGATATATGAGTGGAGTTCCCCACATTTGGAAGATCCAAGCAGTCGTCTCCCAATGCAAGGTCCATTCATGTGGATGAAGGATATGGCTTATCCTGTCTACTAGGACATTGAGTTCACCTGGAAGGTACACCGCTCTGGGGTGGATGCTGTGAGGGATGGCAAAGGACCATAGGTAAATTGCTTCTTCACAGAGGGATCAGGACCCCGTTTCCTCCTGCGCGTTTACATAAAACATGGCAACTTGGTTGTCCGTTCCAACTACAACACATTGCCTCGATAGTTTATTTATTTATTTATTTGGACAGTTTTGTATACCACCTTTTTCTTCAATCAAAGTGGTAGGGATGTAACAAGGGGTGAACATTTAACAGAGGTGTCAAGACATACATAAATTCTGGGGGGTGTGCCCCAGACCTGAAGTGGTGGTGCATGGTGGCTGAGTCGGCAAGGCTGCGATGGGTTGGGAGTTAAGGTCTTTGTTCAAATGAGACCCTGAATAGGTGGGTTTTGAGAGATTTTCGGAAGTCCTTGAGGTCCCTTTGCGCTCTTAGTTCCTCAGGGATGGAGTTCCATAGGTCTGGCGCCTAGAGCGAGAAGGCTCTTCTGGAGGTTGATTGCTTTGTTTTGTGGTATCCGGCTGGGGTGAGGAGGCTATTGCTGCCTTGAGTTCGTCTGGGTCTGCTGCTAGTGTCTCTGGTTAATATGTTTTGTAGAATTTCTGAAAAACCCGAAGAGCATTTGTCAGTGCCCGTGGATCGAGCAGGTTGATTTGCAGGACTGATTCCTTTTGTTTCCAAAGTCCCTGTGTGGTCAGATCATTCAAATGCGGCCCCCAACCCAGTTTGGAAGCATCCATCATCAGGGTGCATTGAAGTGGAGACATCTGAAAAGTTCACCCAATGAGTAGGTTTTGTGGGAGACACCACCACTAAAGGGATTTGATCAGTTGAGGCGTGATGTGAATCTTGTCTCTGAGTCGACCCTTCGCTTGCATTCATTGGGAAGACAGAGTCCACTGTACTTGTCGCAAATTGAGTGTAGGGAATGACATGGACCATGAAGGCCATGTATCCTAATAGTCGTAGCATCTCTTGAGCTGTTACTTGGCCTTGCTGTTGTATCCCTTTTGCCAGCTCAATGAGATGGGCACAGCAATCCTGTAGGAGGAAAGCTCGGGCCTGTCAAGGGTCTAAGAGTGCTTTGATGAACTCCGGACGTTGGGTTGGAGAGATGTGGGACTTTGGGAAATTTATGATGAACCCCAGGTGTTGGAGCACTGTGATGGTATGATGAAGAGAGAGTCTTACCTCTTGGGGGGAGTGTCTCTCCTGATCAGTCAATCGTCTAAGTAAGGAAAGACGAATACCCCCAAGGTGCGTAGGTAGGCAGCGATGACTGCTATGCATTTTCTGAAGACTCTTGGGGCAGAGGCTAGACTGAAGTGGAGAACCCAATATTTATAATGGTTTCCCTGAATCATGAAGTACACATACGATCTGTGCAATGGATGGATCAGTAACTGTGTGTATGTCTCTTTTAGATCTAGAGTACATAGCCAATCGTGTCTCTGTAGGTACGGTAAAAGAGTTCCTAGTGTTTAGGTCTCTGAGATTCAAGATGGGCCTGAAGCCTCCTGTTTTCTTTGGAATGAGAAAATACGGAGAGTAGAAGCCCAACTTTTTTTGAAGAGAAGGAACTCTTTCTATGGCACCCTGGGAAAACAGGGTGGTCACCTCTTCTTTTAAGAGAGTATTTTGACAATCCCTGTGAAGCTGGTGGGGGTGGGGGGGCAAGGATTTAAAGTGAAGCTGATAACTCCTTTGTACAATCTGGAGCATCCACTGCTCTGATGTTATGAAGTGCCACCTGTGGGCATAGTAACAGAGTCTGCCAGCTATGTGGAAGGGCTGGGGGCCCTTCAGGGGCAGATTGGCAATGCTCTGAGGCATAGGAGCCTTGGGCTTCTTGAGTTGGCGAGGGCCCTGCTGCCAATGCTGATCGGCAGCAGAAGGCGGGTAAGAAGGATAGCATCTCTTCCTTTTAGAGTAAAAAGACATTTTGGGAAGAGTCTTCCTTTTGGATGGGTCAGCTGTTTTCCTGGAAAGGCGTTTTATGGCAAGATCATCCATTTTAGTCTCCCCTGCTTTTTCCCTCCAAATAGGTTTTCTCCAATACATGGGATATTGGCCAATTTATCCTGGACTCATTGCTCGAGGTCTGATGCCTGTAACCAGGCCATTCTGCGAGACCCAGAGCAGACTGCTGAAGTTCTGCTTGTAGATTCAAAAGCATCAAAAGAGGCCCTGGTAAGAAACTTAGAAGTGTTCTGGCCTTGCTTAATGAGTGTCTGGAATGCACGCCACTTATCCTCCGGAAGCAGGGAGGTGAAAGTCTCCAGATCCCTGGTGACATCCTTCAGAAACATGCCCATGTATAGCATGTGATTCTGGAGGCCAACATGCATGTTTGGAAACACCGACACCCAAAGGTATCGAGGGTCCTCGAGTCTCTGCCAAGTGGTATGGAGGACGGTTCTTTGAGCTCTTTATTTGGCGCATTGCCAATTCCACCACCATTCAGTGGTGGGGGACCTTAGATTTTTGGAATCCTGAGCACTCTGGTACTCGGTACATTGTATTTCGGTACATAGTATCTCGGTATATGCTATCTCAACAAATAGAGGTGACCTGCACTGAGCGCCAGGTGCACCTACTCTTGCCACCTTGCTGGGCAGACTAGATGGACCATGATGGTCTTTATCTGCCGTCATGTACTATGTTACTATTAAGTCTCTTACTGACAGGCGGAACCGTGAGTGGGCCTCCCACATGCAGAGCATAAGATCCTGCAGGATACAATGCATTGGTAAGGTAGTCACCTCCTTGGGTGTGAGAGGGTATTGGAGTATCTACAATTCCTCCGCCCTCGATCTTTTTCTGAGGCTAATGTGATGGACAGCCCTGCTGTCATGTTCCCCTCCGGTGGGGAAAGATGCCATTCATGAGGCGGCAAAGAATCTGAAAGGATGTCGGGAAGTTCTCGGAAATCGAGTGGCCTCCTCATCTGATCTAAAGAACTTGAATTAGAGTCCGGCAAGAAATCAAAGTATCGGTGATCTTGGGTTCAACCTTGATGTTTCGTGGAAGTCAATGGTCGATGCAGATTCTTATACTCCAAGGTATCGGAACAGAGAGGCATGGGTTCCTGAATCTGTTGGATACCGGAGGCATCGAGCTGTTCCAACAGAAGAATCGGCCTCCGGGGCTCTGATGATGCTGGTTCCGGCATCGGGCCCGATATGCCCGGCTGTAGGCTCAGTGCCGAAGCCTGCATTCCTGAAGCTCTCGATGTTATTGGTACCAAGGCTGCCAGGAGTGCTGCCAAACTCCTCTCGAGAGCGAGCATACACTGGTCTAGGGAGATGGCCAATGTCTAGGTGGAATCACATATGAGGCTCTGAGCCTCCATCCCAGAACATGCAGGTGGCAGTGCAGATCAATGCCTCGGGAGCATCCCAAAGCCCCACTTGTGTTTTGGAGGACAGATCCTCCCACCAGGGCTATTTTGCTGGCCGGTCTGCATCGGAAGAACATCTAGGTGCTAGGAAAGAGAAAGTGCTACTGATAGGGGATTTCAATATGCCAGATGTTGATTGGCACATTCCTGCTGCAGTATTATCTAGAAGTAAGGTGATCCTGGATTCTCTACAGGGAGAACTATTCAGGCAATTTGTAACAGAATCCACACGTGAAGGAGCTATACTGGACTTGGTGCTTACCAATGGTGACAGTGTTTCTGATGTTATAGTGGGAGATCATTTTGCATCCAGTGATCACCAGATGGTGTAGTTCAGTATTAGGACTAGGGCTGTTAAAATCCATTCAAAAGCGAAGGTCTTAAACTTTAGGAAAACTAACTTTGCCAAGATGGGCCAATACCTCAAAGAATCGTTAGCGGAATGGGAACAGCTGGGGGATGTAGAAAAACAGTGGGCAAAACTGAAAGGGGATATTTTAAGGGCAACCAACCTTTTTGTTAAAATGGTAAATAAAGGTAAAAGGAAAAGGAGACCGCTATGGTTTTCGAAAGAAGTAGCTGAAATTTTGAAGAAAAAGAGTGAGGTTTTCATGAAATACAAGAGATCACAGAGAGAGGAAGACAGGCATCTATGTTTGGAAAAACTTAGAGAAGCTAGCAAAGTAGTCAGGAAAGCAAAGATTCAAAAAGAGGAGGAAATAGCCAATGCAGTAAAATGGGGGATAAGATATTTTTCAGATATGTTAGTGGGAAGAGGAAGGGCAAAAGTGGTACTGTCAGACTCAAGGGTGAAGGGAAGAAATATGTAGAAGCTGATAAGGATAAAGTGGAATTGCTTAACAAATATTTCTGTTCTGTGTTCACAGATGAAGGACCAAGAGCAGGACCTCAGAAAACACCCACAAACAGGAACAGAAGCAAACAAAGTAGACAAAGCGATGGGACTGGATAGGATACACCCTAGAATACTGAGGGAACTTGGGGACGTTCTAGCAGCTCCACTGACTGACCTTTTCAATGCCTCGTTGGAGTCGGGAGTGGTGCCAAAGGACTGGAGAGAGGCACATGGGGTCCCTTCACACAAAAGCGGAAGTAAGGATGTGGTTGAAAACTACAGGCCGGTTAGTTTAACTTCGGTGGTGAGTAAATCATTGGAAATGCTACTGAAAGAGAAAATAGTGAGGTTTCTGGAGTCTAGCGAATTACAAGATCCGAGGCAACATGGATTCACCAGAGGAAGGTCTTGTCAGACACATCTTATTGATTTCTTTGACTGGGTGACCAGAAAGTTGGACCGAGGGAGAGCCCTAGATGTGGTGTATTTAGATTTCAGTAAAGCCTTTGACACCATTCCTCACAGGCAACTTATAAACAAACTGAGAACCCTAGGGATGGACCCTAAAGTTACTGCTTGGGTTAGAAATTGGTTGAGTGGGAGGCAACAAAGGATACAGGTAAATGGAGCTCACTCTGAGGAGAAGGAGGTTACCAGTGATGTGCCCCAGGGATCTGTCCTTCGTCCGATTCTTTTTAATACCTTTGTTAGTGATATAGCGAAAGGGCTGTTGAGTAAGGTTTGCCTCTTTGCGGATGATACCAAAATCTGCAAAAGAGTAGACACCCAGGAAGGTGTTCATAACATGAGGAGGGATCTAGCTAAACTTGAAGAATGGTCTAGAATTTGGCAGCTGAGATTTAATGTTAAAAAATGCAAGGTCATGCATCTGGGCTGCAGCAATCCAAGGGAGCAATATACTCTAGGGGGTGAAGTACTTTTGTCACTAAAGAAGAGCGGGACCTAGGCGTGATTGTGTCTGATGATCTTAAAGGAGCTAAATAGGTTGAAAAGGCGACGGCAAAAGCTAGAAGGATGCTTGGTGCATACGGAGAGGAATGGCTAGCAGAAAAAAGGAGGTGATAGTGCCTCTGTATAAGTCTTTGCTGCGACCTCATTTGGAGTATTGTGTGCAATTCTGGAGACCGCACCTTCAAAAGGATGTGAACAGGATGGAGTCGGTGCAGAGGGTGGCTACTAAAATGGTTAATGGTCTTCATTATAAAGCAAATGAGGACAGACTTAAGGATCTTAATATGTATACCTTAGAGGAAAGGTGGGGTAGAGGTGATATGATTGAGACGTTTAAATACCTCCGTGGCATAAATGCACAGGAGGAGATCCTCTTTTGATTGAAAGCAAGCTCTGCTACGAGGGGACATGGGATGGGGTGAAAGGGGATAGATTCAGGAGTGATATGCAGAAATATTTCTTTATGGAAAGAGTGGTGGATCCGTGGAATAGTCTCCTAGTGGAGGTGGTAGAGATGAGGACAGTATCCGAATTCAAGGAAATATCGGACAAACACAGAGGATCTCTAAAGGAAAAAAGGGGACTGTTGTAGTGGTTGATATGGAAGGACAGACTAGATAGGCTGTGTGGTCTTTTTCTGTCATCATGTTTCTATGTTTCTGGGGGGAGTCTTGATGCTTATGCTGGGACTTCTCCTTGGCATCGGAATTGGTCTTCGGTGCTGAAGATTTGGAAATGGCCACAGACTTTGACTTAGTCTTGTGTTTGGATTTTGAAGAAGCCTGAGAAGAAGTTGATGCCCTCAATGAAGTGAAAGCCACTGAGATTGAGTCCAAGGCGAACAACAATTCTTGAGGCCTCTCTTTGTCTTTTGTTGGCACAAAGGACAAGAAGTGAGTTCATGTTCAGGACCCAAACATTTTAGGCACCAGTCATGTTTATCAGTGTCCAAAATGGTATTGGCTCACTCGGTAAATTTTTTAAAACCACTTACTGGCTTTTCCATGCCTAAAAAGATGTCTTCAAGATTGAAGGTAAGGCTATGGAGGTCTAGAGGCCTAGTTTAGCAGTGAGAACCATGGTGAAAATTAATAGAAAAGAAAAATTGAAAATAAAAAAAGTAAAAATATCAGGACCGGTGTCGGATTCGATGTAATCGGTGTCAATGGAAAGGCAGAAACATGATGTACCCTGAAGGGCACAAAAAAGAGAGGTTTTTCAGCGATGACAGGATGATGTGTCCTACTGGCTCCATGGAAAACGAAGAAACAAGGAGAGGAATTGGGATGGTGGGAAGGCAGGCACGCAGGCGCAGTGAACTGCTCCCAAAGGCTTTCCTATTGGACGCTGGGGAGTGTTCCTGTGACGTTCACCCATATGTGAAGACTGCAATCCTGCTTGTTCCTGGAGATACACTGGGACCATGACCCTAAAATAATTACAGAGAGTGAAGAGGTTATGATCGCCAAGGATACTCCCATTCCGAATTCTAACGAATTAACTTATTGACAGTCCCAAAGAAACTTCACATAGGACGCTCTCAGATATGGGTTCATGATAGACGTCTCCTGTATAGTTTATTGTCTTTTTATGAGTTTTTATTTTTTGTTTATATTCCCCTATAGCTGGCCAATTTCATGATAACATCACTGTTTGTTTCCGCAAAAGTTTTTACACACATTCACAAAATTCTGTTTTCCCCTTCTTTAGTTGGACTAAAGATGTAAGAGGGTTGTCTGCTGAGTTACTGATTCAGTATATTGCCGTTGCCAAAGACAGCACACCTTATGTGAGTCAGACCTTATGAAGTTAATTTACTTTCTAAATGCCTTCTCCCCCATTTTTACTCTATGGGTAACCTGGCCCTATATATGTTTAGGAGGTTCAACATATTTGTTAATAATTGTTCTGTTATATATTTTAGGATGTTTTATTTATATATGTGTAATTTATTCAACTTTCATATGACTTACCAATTATTTTCTATCAGTTGAAGACCAAAAACTCTCCCCCCTTTTTTAGCTATTTCAGCCTTATGATGTATTTTCACTTGCCTTTTATATATTGGCCATTTTTATGCATATTTATTTTCTTATAGTGTTTCCTCACATGGATATTATTTATGTATTTATTTATTTTATGTGATTGATATTCATTCCACAGATCTATTTAAAGGTTTTATTGTATACTTAGGGGTATGTTTACTTAACAGCGGTAGCGGCTTTTGTACGATAATGGGGCCGCAGCTCCGATATCGCACAGAAGCCGCTACCGCTGTTTAGTAAACATACCCCTAAGTATACAATAATTCAATGGGGCCGCAGCTCCGATATCACACGGAAGCCGCTACCACTGTTTAATAAACATACCCTTTCGTTTTTATGTATCATGCTTGTTTCTGCTTTCTTGCTATTAATTTTAATTGCTTTTAGCTTCATTATTATGATTTTAATAATTATTTTATGTTATTTTACTTATAGTCTTAACCCCTGAAGAAGTCCTTGGCGAAATACGGCCATGTTGGGTTAAGCGTCAGGTGTTCCTTATGTAATTACAGGTCAAACCTGTTCTCTAATAAAATCGTTTTGCATTACTCGCCCTGGACTGGTGTTTGTGACCCCTTGTGAGTTTCCCAGTGCTTCCTTTGTTGGATTGGTCCTATAATCAAGAGATATGCCGTAAGAGATTGTATAAGATTAAAGCAGAAATGTGACATCAAAATGAAACCAAACCACAGATCGCATAGGAGAGGAAGATTGCAGTGAAGGGCCCCACTGAAGAATAGCGTCAAATGGGCTGATAGTCCAAAGGTTTATGCTCCTAACTTTGCGAGATGGCTGCTAAATAAATCTGTTTGAAAACCTACTTGGGATGGGTACCTAAATTTAAATTCAATTTCACTAAACTCAGACATTTAGGAGCAAATAAAATGGGTGCCAACCAGAGTGGGTAAAGGGCAAGGAAATAAAGCTAGAAACTTGGCACCGATTTTTACCACTGGGCTCATGAATCTAGGCAGATGAATGGCAGTCCTAAATTTTAAAGCATAAAACTTTCATGGTTCTAAATTTAGGGGAATTTTCATTGGAAAACGCAGGCACCCAGAGGCAAAACTGACACACGGTAAGTGCATGCCTAGCAAGTTCCCGGCAGTTCGCGCATGTGGCATGATCAACGAGGGTGCACCTAACGACACCCATAGAGGCATCGTTATGGGCACTTGCTAATGGCCACATTGCCATCGAGTGCGCGACAGTTGCCCTCATGCTAGCAGCAATGTGCTCTCCATGACCACACGCCACCCCCTATCCTTCCCATTCTCCGCCCTAGCACACGATGGCCGTTTAACGTGCGTTTTAATGGCCGGTAGCTGGCATGCATGTGCATTAGCGATCTCAGTTTCCAGTGACCACATGCTAAAACGCGTATTAAACAGTTAGCAGCCTTTAGTTAATGGGCCCCTTAGTCTTCTAGGTCTGAATGAAAGCAGGGGACAAATGCAGGAACCTAAATTTGGAGCATGAATTTAGAAACTGAGCCCTTTTGGTACTATATCGAGCCCACAACTGTTATAGCATCTGCATATGCCTTGTAGCCCTATATAAATGAATAACAGTAGTAGCAATGCCTAAGGACTAAGGTCTCTAAGCTCGGCGGGTCATAGGCCTGTTCTAACAACGCTCTGGCTACAGTCCTTCTCCCAGCTGAACTTCACGCTGAGGTCCTTCATCTTCTCCTGGTACACTCTATCGAAACGTTCACTCTGCTCCACAGTGAAAAGGTTCTTCCAATCTCCAGAGATCCCTGGAAGAGAAAGAAGAAAGAGAAGAAACTCAATTCAGTAGTCAGACTATTGATCGGACATTGACACATAAACAGCATGAGTACAGCATGGACAGCTGAAGAGTGGATCTTCATCACAACCCAAGCAAGCATCACTCTGATATATGTAAAGTGTGAAAGCAGCACAGATGGATAAAGAATGGATTACCAGGCATCACAATTTCATTGTGGTGTTACGTCTATTATCTGCACAGGATGGGGGATAGAAGGCAGGCCATAACCCCAGATGGGATCTGCAACCCCTCACCTTTCCTCAGGAAGGGGCTCTTCTTCATGTCTAAGATCTCTTCTGGCACGAGGCTAAGGTTGGCCATCTTGTTGTCCTTCATGGCTTTGAAGGACGCATTCTTTACTACCGAGTTGATGGCTGCCTTGTCCAGCTCCCTCCCCAGAAAGTCACAGATCCTCACCACGCTGCCCCCGCAGGTCCTGGGAAAAAGAGAGAAAAACACGCATAAGAACAGGGTCAGACTAAGGTCTTTCAAGTCCAGTATTCTGGCAGGTTACCAAAAAGGTACAAGGTTCCAAAATGTTTGTCCCAGGGTAAGCAGTGGATTTTCCGGATCTTCTTTAATAATGGTTTATGGACCTTTCCTCCAGGAACTTGTCTAAACCTTTTTTAAAAAATACCGTTCCTCTATTAAAGTAGGAGATTCTTCAGCACTTCAGGTCTCAGTTTAAAATAACACTGCTGGTTTAAAGGTTTTACCCTTATATTAGCAATCGTGTTTTTTTACATCAATGACCTTGTGCCTATTACTTATTACTTATAAAAATCAATGTGTGATAAACCTTGGGATTTATATTTGCTCAATACTGCAACCATGTACTCAACTTAATGAACTGATGAAGCCCCGTGGTTTGTTCACACTCCTGTTCACAATCCCGACAATCAATCCCGGTACCAGCTGATGTTTCAAACTTTTCATCAGGGGACTGGTTTTTTACTGTGATGCTGCCCACGTTTTCTGAGGATCCCAACCGTAAGTGACCGGACAACACTCATCCAATGCAAAACGCCGCGCAGAAAACGTGGGCAGCATCACAGTAAAAAACCAGTCCCCTGATGAAAAGTTTGAAACATCAGCTGGTACCGGGATTGATTGTCGGGATTGTGAACAGGAGTGTGAACAAACCACGGGGCTTCATCAGTTCATTAAGTTGAGTACATGGTTGCAGTATTGAGCAAATATAAATCCCAAGGTTTATCACACATTGATTTTTATAAGTAATAAGTAATAGGCACAAGGTCATTGATGTAAAAAAACACGATTGCTAATATAAGGGTAAAACCTTTAAACCAGCAGTGTTATTTTAAACTGAGACCTGAAGTGCTGAAGAATCTCCTACTTTAATAGAGGAACGGTATTTTTTATACAACATTGTGTCTATTATCGTTCAAGTGACCATTGTTATATTGTGTAAACCTTTTTTAAGCCTAGCTACACTAACAGCTTTTACTACATGCTCCAGTAGCAAAGTCCAGAGTTTGACTATGCGTTGAGTGAAAAGCATACTCACTCACCTGTAGCAGGTGTTCTTCGGTAACAGCAGGAATACGTCCTCACATATGGGTGACGTCACTGATGGAGCCCACGCAGGAACCATCTCCAGCTACCATAGGAAGCTTTTGAGAGGTCCCTAATGAATATGCATGAGATATATTTGCATACAATGGGGCAGTGCATGCAAATATATCTCATGCATATTCATTAGGGATACCCTGAAAACCTGACTGGTTTGCGGCCCTCCAGGACTGGAGTTTGAGACCCCTGTACTATAAGCAAAATTGGTATAATGTTGATGTAAAGAATAGTCCCAACATAGTCTGTCAAGATAGGAAGGCAGGGACGATATCAAGATACTGCTGATTAAACCACATGTGTTAAACAGGTTTCAATGACAAGCCAGTAGGTTACAAGATGTAGCATTGTGAAGAATAATTAGTAAAATTGGCCACCTATATACAAGCATGTCATTAGACTGCTGTAAAATAAAATATATTTTCTGTTTATACAGTATTTGGAGTGCAGGAGGACCCTAGTGTTTAGACCAAGAGACCAGCATTTGATAACCAGTGGCACACCTTGTGGCAATGGGCAAGTCAGTTTACCCTCTAGTGCTGGAGTGGCCAACTCCGGTCCTGGTGCACCACAATCCAGTCTGGTTTTTATGATGTCCCTAATAAATATTCATAGTCTATTTGCATATGACGGGAGGCAGTGGATGCAAATATATTTCATGAATATGCATTAGGGTCATCATGAAAACCAGGCTGGATTGTGGTGCACCAAGACTGGAGTTGGTCACCCTTGCACTAGTGCCTTGGAAGAAAGGCCTGGCAATCTACTTACGGGTCACACCTTGCCAAAAAAAAAAAACCAGGGGCTGCTGGGTTGCCAGGAGTTAGCACTGAATCAACAGCACATATTGCATTGCTATGTTCAGGCAATTCACTGTTAATAATCTGGACCAGGAAACCCAAAATTAGTGTCCATAAAATATGTTAAAGCAATCTGATTACTTTTTTTTTTCCCTAAAATGTTTTACTGTGCTATGCTTTGATAAGACAAACAGCCTGCCGCAGACTCCCAAGCGTGAAAGTCACTTCCTTAAACTGCCAACCGGTATTGCAAAAGATCACGTTTTGTAGAGCCATCCCGATTCCGTATCACTGAAACGTCTCCCAGAGCTCCAATGAGGTCGTAAAATCAGTTGCTCTAGGCTCCCCAATAACTTCATGCCCCTTGCTGGATCACAGGATTTGTTTTCATTCCTTAAATGAGCCTGTGTTATTCCGGCTTTCCTCGCTCGAGCTTCACTTCCTACTAGCAGTCATGCAGTCAATGCAGTAAGAAGTAAAACCGGAGAGAGAGAAACATGAGAATAACATGGCTACTTTTTGGCCGGACCAGGGAGTAAGATCTATGCTTTTTCCGTTACTCCTAGATTTTTGGGATTTTCTTTCCCAGATATCTACTTTCTTCCAGAGTGAGGTGAAAGAAATAACTCACACGCAGGCAGCGACATTGTCGGCAGGAATGAACACAATGACTGGGCACAAGCAGCATGGCCGCAACTAAGGCCACCTGAAGCGCAGTAGTTGCAGCTTCTCCTCGATATCCTGTTCTCGCTTGGATTTAGGGGCTCGGTTCTGTCCTGGTTTTCTTCTTCTCTCTCCCACCGCACTTCTAGTGTATGTCCTGGTGAATCCTCCTCTACCGCCATCCCTCTTTCAGTTGGTGTACCTTAGGGCTCTGTCTTGGGACCTCTCCTTTTCTCTCTATACACTCAGTCCCTTGACGCATTTATTTCCTCCCATGGTTTTCAGTACCATCTTTATGCTGACGACTCTCCAGATCTACCTTTCTGGGCCTGAAATCTCTCCAGGAATCCAGGCCCGGATCTCTGCCTGCTTATCCGACATTGCTGTCTGGATGTCTCACCGCCGTCTGAAACTTTTCTATTTCTGTGGATAACAGACCTTACACCCACTCCAAATGGTGCAAAACACTACAGCACGCATCATCACTGACACCCCAATCAGAACACATCATCCCTATCTTACAGCAACTGCACTGGTAGCCAGAGCAAAATTTAAAATAATCTTGATCATCTCCAAGATCATCCACCATCTTTCAGCAGATGTACTACAAGAAATTGTAACAAGGAACATCAGTAACAGACCAAGAAGAAACAATTATGACAACATGATCAGCACACCTTCAGGATATCACAAGACAAAACAAAATACGTCTAGAAGAGCCCCATCACTAATGGCATCCACACTATGGAACTCCCTCCCAATGAGCCTAAGGGAACTAGAAGACATCACAGACTTCCGCAAGGCCCTCAAAACCCTGCTCTTCACAGAAACCTACGAGCAGATAGACAACAGTCCCAACCAGATACACAACAGCCCCCACCCGAGAGGGATTGCAACGTAAACTCCACTGCAAGCTCAATACCTAACCAACCCAGTTAGACTCATGACACCATCATGATAAATGTAACCCTCAAATTGTGTTGTCTTAATGTTGTTAAATTCCCTCATGTTAAATGTTGTAAAACACCCACATGTTAAATGTTACCCAATTGTGATATGATGTAACCACTTTGATTGTAGGATAAGGTGGTATACAAGTATGTCTAAATAAATAAACATTACACTCCTTCCTGTTTCCTCAACTTGCAACCTTGGGGTCATCTTTGACTCTACTCTCTCTTTCTCTGCACACATTCAACAGATAGCTAAAACCTGTTGTTTCTTTATTTATAACATTAAAAAATAAAGAAAGGGACAAATTTTGCCAGACTTCTAGCATTTGCATACAAACATTTTAGAGGTTGTATTTTATTCATATTGATCTAGTTATCAGTAGACAGGGGTAATTTGCAATCTTTCAGCTCTGTCTGCTCTGTGCTTAAGGGCATCTGGGTTACTTTTATCTTTATTGGAACCTGTCTGTCGGGATGCCCTAACTTCCCTCTTTTGCTAGTATCCTTCATGGATACATCCTTCCGAACCATGCGCACTTGAGCGACTGTCGGCTTTCCCCTATTATCTAGTTTAAAAGCTGCTCTATCGGGAGGAAGTGACATCACCCGCTTGAATGGCTGCGTGAGCAGCGCGCTCCGGACCGACCCCAGTGAAAAACGGAGTTTAAAGCCCCAAAAGACCCGGCTGAGAAAGGAGAACCGGCACAGTGAAAAGCACAGAGATCGGGGAACATGGCAACCCGAAAGAAGATGGCAGATCTGCGCGACTATGCATTTGGAGTGCCGAGTGTGTCCGTGGTGGAGGGCAAGATGGTGATGGGAGAGCCCATGCGGCGGGAACCAGCAGAGCCGAATGCGAAGGAGACGGAGTGGATAGAAGGAGAACCGGAGGCAAGTGCGATTAAGCTGGTTTCAAGAGAAGAGTTAAAATAGTGGTTTGCCGAATTGAAAACAGAAGTGCAGTCGTCCAAAAAGGCTCTGGAAGAGCTTAAGACCACTTTAAAAGAGGAGGTGGAGGAGGTCACATGCAGGATGGGGGACCATGAAAATCGCTTGGAAACCCTGAAGCTGCAGCACGAGGAGTGGGACACCAAGCGAAAAGCTGAAGAAGCCTGGAGAGAACAAATGACTTTGAAGCTGGAAGACTTGGAGAATCGCTCCAGGAGAAATAACCTGAGAATTAAAGGGGTGCCTGAGGAAGTGGAATTCAGAGACTGTGCAAAGGTGGCAAAGGCGGTGTGCCAGGAAGCTCTGAGGCAGGCAAGTGAGGAGGATATGGTAGATGGAATACACCTGGATAGGGCCCACAGAGCATTGGGTCCAGCTAGAAATAATCAGCCTAGAGATATAGTAATATGACTGAAGGATTACAAAGTAAAGGAGAAAATAGCAGCTAAGATGAGAGGACTGGGTACCTTCAAGTGGCAGGGCTACTCGGTGGCCATCTATGCTGATCTCTCGTTGGGGACCCTGCAAAGAAGGAGAGCCTTGGGCCCAATTATTAAAGTGCTCAGAAAAGAGGAGGTGAGATCTCGGTGGCTATACCCCTTTGGCCTGGCTTTCTCAAAGGGTGAAAGAACTTGGAGAGTACAAACGATAGAAGCAGCGTGGTCAGCACTGAAGGCGGCTGGGATAGAAGGGCAAGCGGAGGAAGCCAGAGCTGAGTGCACTCAAACGGGGCAAGAGGGAGAGAGGAAGAAGCAGCAGGGGAGAGAACCGAGGGAGAAGCGTGTGGAGACCGAGGGAGACCACAGAAGATCACAGCGCAGAGGAGCCAAAAGATGATGGACAGTGAAGCAGAAGGAGATGCTGTGCTGATTAAAATGGACATATTTAGAATGCATAAAAAGAATATGGATTAAGAGGTAGCAAAGTGGTATGAGGAAAGAAGGGTACATGAGTAATGTATAATGATGGCAAACTGATGTTGAGATGCTTTCTGTTGGGGTGATAAGGGGAGGAGTTGGGGGGAATAAATGAAAGAGGAGTTAAGGAGGAGGGGGAAAGGGGTGGGGCGGAGGGAGGGGGTAGGGGGCAGGAGGTTGGCAGGGGGAAGGGGGGATGGAAGAACGGGTAGGAGGGGGCAGGGAAGAAGGGAGGTAACCTGGGGCTGGCGGGTGGCCCACGACTCCAAGTTAGCCTGGTTAGAGATGAGGCAGGGGGGCAGGGAAGGGGGGGGGGAAAAAGGGGGGTGGGGAGGGGGTAGGAAGGAGAGGTATGAAGGAAGGGGTAGGGAGAAGTTGATAGTAGCAACAGTAAATGCTAAGGGGCTACAAACCTGGCGCAAGCAACGTTTGTTGGAAAGAGAAGGCATAAGGTTGAAAGCAGATATTTTATATGTACAGGAAACACACTTGAAAGTGGGACAAGAAGGGTTAATAAGCTCACAGACTTACCCTAGGGTTTTGTTGGCGGGACAAAGATATCACCCAAGGAAGGGAGGGGTGGGGATAATGATAGGGCAAGAGATTAAAGAAGCGGTAGTGGAGGAACGGAGGGACAGAAAAGGAAGATGGGTGGCAGTAAAGCTAAAGTTAAAGAGGGAGGAGGTGTGGATTGTAAGCATTTATGGGCATAACACGCAGAAAGAGGAATTCTATGAGAGGTTGTTGTCTGAGCTGGAGGGATGGGGGGGGACACCAATCATATTGGGAGAGGATTTTAATATTACGAGTAATCCCAGGCTGGACAATAGGGGGGGGGGTGGAGGGGGAGGGGGGACAAAAGAGAGGAAGAGCCTTCTGAGGCTGAAGGAACGATTGGCATGATTGACATGTGGAGAAGTCAACATCAAGGAGAAAAGAGTTACACCTTTTACTCGGCAGTACATGGCACATATAGTAGGTTAGACATGCTATGGGTGAGTGGGAATTGGGTGTCCGGGACGAAACAGGTGGAAATAGGACAGATGGACATGGACAGATCACGCTCCAGTGCATATTGAATTTGATATGGGGGAGAAGGACGAGGGAGTTAGATTCTGGCAATTAAATGAGGCACTTTTGGATGACCAGAAATATGTGGAGCGAGTGAAGGAGGTGATACGAGACTACTTGAGACGTAATTACAATGGGGAAGTGTCAACGGGGACAGTTTGGGATGGTTTGAAGGCGGAAGTGAGGGGACATCTGATCAGCATCGCAGCCCAGGAGAAGAGAAAGGAAGTGGAAGAGAGATTAATGCAAAGGGTTGCGATGTTGCAAAAGAGGCGCCAAGAGGGAATAGACCCCCAGGTGTTAATGGAGTTACAAAAAGTAAGAGGAGAATTGAACCAGCTGAGAACAGCACAGATAGCATACAATTTGGCATTCTTACATCGTTATAACAGTTCCATTTTCTTTTATTTATTTTTATTTATTTTTTTATTTATACACATTTATATACCGCATCTTCCACAGTTCAGTTGCGGTTTACAGAGAACAACAATTAACAAAGCAAGTTTGTTTTACAAGGAATGTCAATGTTAGTATAATTAACCGAATATAATTTACAAGGAACGTCATAATATAATTCTAACAATGTGAACCAGAACATAACAGAATAAACTATTTACAGATATATATATATATATGGGAGTAAAAGGGCATAAGATGTGGAGCGAGTGAAGGAGGTGAGTCACATAAGTCCTTTTACTCCATTGCCTTACCCTCCTTCCTCCATATTTTTGTAATTGAAATTGAAATTATTCATTTTCTTAAAATTGTATTCATATCCTTTATACGTCCAAAATCAACAGGCAACATATATACCAATCTTTTATACATTGTTTTAACAGTTACCCCTCCTTCAGATACTGGCTTAAATCCCCTACCTCCACCCTTTAACCTTTAATACTATTTTAACCGTCCATCTTTAAACGTCCCTTCCTTTGTATTGTCCTCATTCGCCCAGCCATAACATAGCACAGAACCCTCAACAATCACTTAACTAACCACCAACCAATAACCTGTAATCCCAGCGATGGCAACTCCTATTGGTTCTGGCTCCCATTTGCACCCCTTATTGCCAGCAGTTAATATGTGTAACTCGTGTACCTCTCTCCCCCCTACTATCCTTCCCTCCCCCTTCGCCCTATTCTTTCATCCAGTCACTACACCCTCTCTCCCTCCATTCTTTATAGGCTTGCCAAATCTCTGCATGTTTTGCTTTCTTATTGCATCTATATGCTGCCATCAAACTTACATTCCAAAGGAACTCCAACCTCCCAATAATTTCCCTCATAGTTGGTATTTCACTATTTTTCCACTTTGCCAATCTGCCCGCCACCACACAGTAGTTTAGGAAGGTGGATAGCATTAAATTCCCCCCTTCCTCTCCCTCATTTAACACCAGTTATGCTGGGGTTATCCACATTTGCACCCTTGTTACATCTCTATAAAAACTCACCATGTCTTTCCACAGCAATTGGATTTTTGGGCACCCCCAAATCATGTGTAACAGATCCCCCCTTTCCCCACAACCTCTCCAACAGTTAGCAGTCCTATGTTTATAGATAGCCTGTAGCTTGGAGACAGCTATGCCCAGCTTGCTGGGGTCAAAAGAGACAAAAAGCTGTGTAGAACGATAGTGCAGACTGATCCATTCGAGATAGATGGCCATCATCCGTTTACAATCCAACATGTGTGGTTGGGCTGCCGCCCTCTTTGTATGAGGTCTAAGAAAGAAGATGGGCAATGCCACCAACTGGTTAAGGTGGAAAACTGAGACCACCTTAGGCAAGAAGCGCGGATGGGTGCACAGCACCACACTGTTATGGTGGAACCTCATGTAAGGAGAGTGAGTCACCAGAGCCTGAAGCTCGCTGACCTGGTGAGCCGAGATGACAGCCACAAAGAAGACGACCTTCCAGGTCAGAAATTTCAGGGGGTGGATAGATAGGGCTTGAAAGGCGGCGCCAACAGTTGCCCCAATACCACATTCAGATCCCACACCACTGGCAGGGGCTTGATTGGAGGCTTCGACAGGAGCAGGCCCTGCATGAAACTAGTAGAAGGGCAGAAATAGACTTCCCCTCCATACCATGGTGGAAGGCACTGATCTCACTCAGGTGTACTTGGAGGGAGATGGACTTCGAGCCCGAGTCAGAGAGATGCAGGAGGTACTCCAACAAACTCTCCACTGAGCAAGAGAAGGGGTTCAGTGCCTTGACATCGCCACCTGATTGTTGGTCTGAAAGAGAATGATCCAGTTGCCCAGAAGTGCCTGGAAGGCCTTGAGAACGTTCACAATTGCCCGCAGCTCCAGCAAGTTGATCCTGCTCCATCCATCGGCTCTGCATCTGCAGGCCATCCAAGTGCGCACCCCAGCCCATCTTTGATGCGTCGGTGGTGAGCTTTCTGTGTGGGGGGTGCTGACTGAAAAGGGAGACCCTGAAACTAGGGCTGGATCCAGCCACCAATGTAGAATTCCACGAGGGGCAAAGTGACTGCCACCCAGTCCTTGAGGCGGCCCATGGCCTGCCGCCACTGAGTACTCAGAGTTCACTGAGCTGGACCATCGGGGTCACATGCACTGTTGAGGCCATGTGGTCCAGCATGCGTAGCATTCCTTGTGCAGTGGTGTACCGTCTTTGACAGAGTGGAAACCACTTCTGTGAGGCGCTGCAAGCGGTCCGCTGGGAGGTAGGCTCAGGCCCATGTGGTGTCTAGGAGGGCCCCGTGGCCTAGTGGTTGTGGCAAGGTGCTTCAGGCCAGAAGGTCGGGGGTTCAAATCCCACTAGAGGACAGCAACCTTGGGCCGGAAGGACTGGGGTTTCTAGTCCCACAGGTGCTCCTTGTGGTCTTGGGCAAGCCACTTAAACCTCCATTGCCCATGTTCCCTGTAAAATAGTTATCTCCAAGTTATAATGCCCTGTTCAATGTAATTTCAGTTTGGTCAATGTAAACCGCACTGATGCAGAATAGCGCGGTATATAAGAGAATGTAAATAAATAAATAAATAAATAACTCTAGTCACTGCAATGGCTGCAGATGAGACTTGGGGTAGTTTACCACAAACCCGAGGTGCTCGAGCACTTGAATAGTCAGGTGCATGGAGAGCCGCATGCTGTCCGGCGTGGAGGCCGTTATCAGCCAGTTATTTCAGTAGAGAAAGATGAAGACCCCCAGGATCCCGAAGTAAGCAGTGACGACTGCTAAAGACTTCATGAAGATGCTGGTTCTGTCCGTCCAGCATGAAGCGCAGATATTGTCTGTGAAGAGGATGGATTGGGATGTGCGTGTACGCATCCTTCAGATCCAAGAAGCATAACCAATTGCCCTTGAGGAGATATGGGAACAGGGAGGCCATCTTGAATTTTTCTCGAACCAAAAAGCAGTTCAGGTCAATGAGGTCCAGGATGCGCTGAAACCCCCTCCATCTTTTAGGAGCTCAGAAAGTACCGGGAGTAGAAGCCTCTCCGACCTGAGCTGGGGGGCACTGGCTAGATGGCCATTTCAGCCAGCAGGGTGGTAACCCTTCCTGCAAGGGCTTGCTGAAGAGGTTCTTTGTCTGTGCATGGCACGTCTGCCAACTTGTCCTGGATCCACTGCTTCAGAAAAACAAGAAAAAGAAAGCCCCGAAGGGCCCACAAAAAATAACTTTTCCCAGTAGCGCTAGGAACACGTCCGTGGGGCTCCATGGAAAAAGTGAATTGGGGATGACACCGTGGCAGGCAGGAACACAGACACACATGTGCAATAGAGGCTCCTAAAAGCTTCTGATTGGAAGCTGGGGAGCGTTCCCATGTGGAGCTCTGTCGTGGGATGTCATCCATACGTGAGGACTTCTTCCTGCTTTTTCACAGAGAACGTTCTAGTCTTTGCTACCACCCCCTACATACATAGTTTTCTCCAGCTCTCTCCTACCTGATTTTGGGTATGTGACATTAAAGATGCCATCATTCTTAACCTGGAATTCTCTTCTCCACGAAGGCAAGTATCTCCAATGATGTATTCATGGGGCTGAAACACATCTCCTTATAATAGCTGAACTCCGTGGTCATTACGCAACTGCCAGGAAGCAGGAGAAGAGAGGTTACAGGACACTCGGAACGTTAAACGTTGACCACGTCACACCACCTGTTGTGTGGAAGAGCTTTGGTTGCCCATGGTTCACAGATCTGGTTTAAAGATTTGGTGGCTGGCTCACAAAGCTTTCTTTTCTGGATTTTTGCAGTATCTGTCAATTCAGTTAGTCCCATTATACCTCACTGTCCAACTAGGTAGCAGACTATCAATCATCTTTCTAGTCCTTCCATTTCACCTTGCTGCTTAGAGTCGACCCGTCAGGCTAGTTTTTTTCTGTTTGGCCCTGAGGCTTTGGAATTCCTTACCCAGGATCTGCGGACAGAGACCCTGCACTGTAAATTTAAGGCATGTCTATAAACCTCCTTTTTCTCTAGTGGGAGTGCTGGGATGCTGTCGCAAGTTGTCTTTGTTTGGAGTCATCAATTTACCCTCGTTGTGTGCCATAGCTACGTATTTTAGAATTCTAATTTACAATTTTCAGTTGGCAACCATATTATTTTGCAATATATTACATGAATGGATCTCTTAGCCTGTGCTACTCCTGACCAGATAGCAAAACGCATCTGTGGTTCTTTGGCTTCAGTTCTCTAAATTCAAATACAAATAAGGAGAAACCAAATTAAAACAAAACACAGAGAATTATATTAACAAGACAGTACTCTTAAGGCCTTAAGGGGAAGGAGCCCACAGTCCTGCAAACTTGTGCCGTTCCTGTAAATCCTCTCACCCTCGTTAGGCCAGAGCACCTCATTTATTGAGAGATGGTACAAAATTCAGCTCTATGTCAAACTTCAGCATCAGTTTTGTTTATCTACGTGTTGCAAGTCATGTTATAGGTCAAAGTAAGCACAGACATATTGTTCAGCTGAATTAGGAGAAGCAGAAACATTCTGTCCTGTTCTGCTAAAGATGGCCTTGGTTTTGGGTACACAAGGCTGCTAGTGAATTCCAAACGGTCAGGCTTCAGGCTGTTAGCAAATTCTAAGCCTTTCGCCATATTAACGCTTTCAGAGGCCTCTGGTACCCCATATTTCAAGTCCCTCAAAACATTACATATTTTAGAGTGTTAATGATCCAGTGTGGCTGTATGATTGTCAGTCAAGTCTGTTGGGTGTGTGCGAGAGGGGAGTTTGTGTTTTTATGAATTTATTTTTCTCTAATTTGGAACTCTGATAACAGACCCCTTTAATATAAATTTTTATGGAAAGTGGCATATCAAATATATAAATAAACTATACTAAACCTCAAGACTAGGGTTGCCAGCTGGCTCCAGATGCGCCCGACACACTTGATCCAGTCCTACGTTTGCCACACTGCATGCAGGGACATGTAGTTCTGATTTTTCCATTGTATGCCATAGGAAAAGCAAGACTACATGTCCCTGCCTACAATGGGGGTAAACCCAGGACTGGATCAAGCCTGTCAGGCGCATCTGGAGCCAGTTGGCAACCCTATTCAAGACAGACGCTGCTGCCTCATGGCACGATGTGTAATAGGATCTCTCATTCCTTCCGCACAGGCAAAGGCCCAGGACGGTAATTGGTAAGGGGGCCCCAAAATCCGCCTTCAGCTTAAGGCAGGCTTGGGGCCCTGTGGCATGGGGAATCAGGGCAATTTTCCCGTTTGCCACCCCTTCACGCAGGCCCTGTCACAGGCAAGGAGAGGGGGTTAGATGACAGTCAGTGCTGAAAGAAGGGGAGGGTTTAGGCATGCAGAAGGGGAAACTCAGGTCAGGAAGTGTAAATGTGAGGGAGAAAAGGAGTAAAAGCTTTCCTGCCCACCGATAACATTGAAAAGCGGCCCAAGGAGCACCCACTGCACCGATAGCACTGAGAAAGGGGCCGACCAGGCCTTATGCAAACAGGGGTCTTTGGCAGCAAGCTACTGAGCCATGAAGTAAGTGGAAAGAAGGAGCAACTAGTCCAGCAAGAGTCAGCTACCAAAATGGCGGCTAGCCATCCAGGTGGAAGGCACCGAGAGGGATTGACCCTGAAGAAGTGAGAGAGGCTGGTCTGCCCAGGACCTGTACAAGATACAAATCGAATGAGTGCAAAGGAACGGAACACAGGGGATTAAAGCAGTCTGAATCAGACAGCACTGTGTTGGACACAGGTTCATCCATTCGCTTCAAGGGGATTGTAAATGACCAGCATTGGGAGCCGCCATCTGAGGAAAGAGACTCCGATTGAACTGGTACCTCCAGAGCTGAAGGAGGGGATGGACTCACTGGACACTACTGAAACCCCTGAGACTTTCCATCTGGAGGATAAGAATGGCATCTCCAGGACCTGGGAAACGATTAAAGGGTCACATTCCAAAGGAACACATGCTGCACCGATAACACGGAACAAAGTCTTACTTATCTGGTCACATTTCGATAATATTTCTGTAGAGGAATTTCTTTGACATGTGATAACATCCCTACCCTGTCTGGCTTTTTAAATCGATGCCTGGACAACTTTCTTTACTGGCTTAACCAATCCGGCACTTGACTAGTGGATCCGAAGCCCCTATTTTTGCATCCTTAATTGAAACAGCAAAGAGGGGCTCCTGTAACGTATGAGAACTATCACACCCACTGGCAATTTACCATTCTTTGCAAAGATCATGGAATTGCTTTTAAGGAAATCTTTGCAGTGTTTTGGGGATAAATTTGAGGTGCATTCACCAATCATTTAATCAAGAATCAGTGACTGCGCCATTGCTGGAAAATTCTCATCTATTACTAAAAAAGGCCAAATCTGGTTTATTGATCCAGGTTGAAATCAATGGGGCCGCGGCTCCGATAACGATCGCGAACCGCTACCACGGCTTTGTAAACAAGCCCCTAAGTGTGACCTTCTTAACCCTCCACTAGCTGCCCCTTGCAGATATACCTGTGTCTCTCGCACAGTCCCCCCCCCCCTTTGATTTCTAGAAACACCTCTGTGTTTTAGCGTGGGCATCTTTGCTTAATACAATGATGCCACCTCAGCGGGCACAATTTAGACTGAAAATCCACTTGGAGAGGGGGAAACGTATACACCTGCTTGTAACTCACCCTTTATCTATTTAGCCAATTTTAGATAACGCATTTACTTAGAATCACTGAACTTTAGATGCCTGCATAGACCGGGAGGGGCATGAAACTACTGCAGAATTTACATTGAAATCATAAAAAGCTGAAATAAATGAACAAGGGTAGGATGAGATTGTATTGTCTAACTGAGGAAGTTAAAAATGTCTAGACGTGAGAGTTGGTTTATTGGCCGTGTGGATGTGTCACGTTTGCTCTCCAAAGTGCTCCAGAATAGGCGAGTTGTTGACAAACTTTTGTGAGCTCTGAGATAGCTTGTAAGTTCTCGAGGAATGTATTCAGGTCTGTGCAAGGATATTATAATGCCTCTGTATCGTTCCATGGTGCGACCCCACCGTGACTATTGTGTGCAATTCTGGTCGCCGTATCTTAAAAAGGATATGGCGTTATTAGAAAAGGTTCAGAGAAGAGCCACCAAAATGGTATAGGGGAGGGAAGGATACTCCTATGAAGAAAGGCTAAAAAGGTTAGGGCTCTTTAACCTGGAGAAGAGACGGCTGAGGGGAGATATGATAGAAGTCTATAAATTAATGAATGGAGTGGAACGGGTAAACGTAGATTGATTGTTTACGCTATCAAAATATAGAAAGACTAGGGGACATGCAATGAAGCTACAGGATAAACTATTCAAGACAAATAAGAGAAAATATTTTTTTCACTCAATGTGTAATCAAACTCTGGAATTTGTTACCGGAGGATGTAGTAAAAGCTGTTAGTGTAGCTGGGTTTAAAAAAGGTTTGGACAAGTTTCTGGAGGAAAGGTCCATAAACCATTATTAAAAAGGGACCCAGGATATCAATGCTTGACCCAGTACAAGCACTGTGGAACCTGTGTCCCTTGGGGAAACTGCTAGGTACTTATGACCTAGATTGATCACTTTTGGAAACAGGATACTGGGCTTGATGGACCTTGGTCTGACCCAGTATAGCATATCTTATATTCTTATGTTCAAAGGATATAAAAATACTGGAAACTGATCAGAGGAAGGCAACCAAAATGATTTGGAGCCTGCGTCAGAAGCCTTATGAGAACTGAAGACCTAAATATGTACACTCTGGAGGAGAGGAGGGATAGGGGAGATGTGATTCAGACCTTTAAATACTTAAAGAGAAATAATTTATTTTATTTTATTTAGACAGATTTGTATACCACCTTATCCTACAATCAAAGTGGTCACATCACAATTGGAGGGTTACATTTAACATGAGGGTACTTAGCAACATTTAGACAGCACAATTGGAGGGTTACATTTAACATGAGGGTACTTAACAACATTATACATAATGAACAAACTAACCTCTTCCAAAGACGGAGAAGCTGCAAAACTAGAGGGCATAACATGAAGCTGCAAGGGGGGAAATTGAAAAGCAATGTCAGGAAATACTTTTTCACTGAAGGGGTGGTGGATGCTTGGAATGCCCTCCCGATGGAAGTGGTGGGAGCAAATACAGTGACCGAATTCAAAATGGCATGGGACAGACACAGTGGATCCCTTTACAGCAACAGGATAAAATCAAAATAAACTTAACTATCTAATTTCTCAACAAACAGGGTACTTCACCCACCCAACCAGGGGCAACTCAGTGAAATCAACCTGTATACTTTAGAATGGACGAAGACCAGCGTCTCTGCCTCCCTGCGGTTGTTTCCTATGGACCTTTTTGTTTATTTTCTTACAGGTTACACACCTCTCACACACTTGCTTGGCTACTGTGTATATTCCCAAACACCCATCCATAATATCTCTCATTGTTTGTTTGTTTACCATCTGCCTGCCATCGGGTAAAACCCATTTTCCCCCTTCTGTTTCTACTGCCCATATATCTTCGAGTTTTCATTTCTCCCTTTCAGTAAATAAGAACTTAAGATAGGCCATACTGGGTCAGACCAAGGTCCATCAAGCCCAGTATTCTGTTTCCAACAGTGGCCGATCTAGGTCATATGTACCTAGCAGTTTCCCCAAGGGACACAGGTTCCACAATGCTTGTATTGCGGCAGGCAGTGGATTAACCGGGTCCTCTTCAATAACAGTTTATGGACCTTTCCTCCAGGAACTTGTTCAAACCTTTTTTAAACCCAGCTACACTAACAGCTATTACTACATCCTCCAGTAATGAATTCCAGAGTTTGATTACACGTTGAGTGAAAAAATATTTTCTCTTATTACTCTTAAATGGGTTACACTGTAGCGTCATTTCATGTCCCCTAGTCTTTCTACTTTTTGATGGCGTAAACAATCGATCTACGTTTACCCGTTCCACTCCATTCATTAATTTATAGACTCTATCATATCTCCCCTCAGCCATCTCTTTTCCAGGTTGAAGAGCCCTAACCTTTTAAGCCTTTCCTCATAGGGGTATCCTTCCATCCCCTTTACCATTTTGGTGGCTCTTCTCTGTACCTCTTCGAATTTATTTATTTATTTATTTAGCTGTATTTATATCCCGCTTTTCACCGGGTCAACGCGGTCAATTGGGAGATACATTTAACACGAGGGGATATGACACACATACGCTAATACTTACAGGGAACATGGGCAATGGAGGGTTAAGTGGCTTGCCCAAGACCACAAGGAGTGCCTATAGGACTAGAAATCCCAGTCCCTCTGGCCTGAGATTGCTGTCCCCAGGTGGGACTTGAACCCCCGGCCCTCCGGCCCGAAGTACCTTGTCCTAACCACTAGGCCACTCCTCCCTATTCCACTATATCCTTCTAAAAATACGGCGACCAGAGTTGCACACAGAATTCAAGGTGTGGTTGCACCATGGAACGATACAGAGGCCTTATAATATCCTTTGTTTTATTTTCCATTCCTTTCCTTATGATACCTAGCATTTTATTTGCCTTCTTTGCCGCCACTGCACACTAGGTGGAGGGTTTCAACATGTTATCCACGATGATGCCTAAATCTTTTTCCTAGGTGGTGATTCCTAATGTGGAACCTTGTATCATGTAACTATATATATGGGTTGTTCTTTCCTAGGTGCATAAACTCTGCACATGTCCACATTACATTTCATCTGCCATTTGAATGTCCAGTCTTCCAATTTATTAAGGTCCTCTTGCAATTTTTCACAATCCTCTTGGGTTTTAACAACTTTAAATAATTTTGTGTCATCTGCAAATTTGATAACCTTGCTCGTTATTCCCATTTCCAAGTCATTTATTAAAATGTTAAAAAGCAGCGGACCCAGCACAGATCCCTGGGGTACACCACTATTCACCTTTCTCCACTGGGAAAATTGGCCATTTAGCCCTACCCTCTGCTTTCTATCTTTTAACCAGTTCCTGATCCACAATAGCACATTGCCTCTTATCCCTTGACGTTTTAACTTTGCAAAGAGTCTCTCATGAGGGACCCTGTCAAAGGCTTTCTGGAAATCCAGATACATTATATCAACTGATTCACCTTTGTCTACCTGTTTATTCACACCTTCAAAAAAATATAACAGATTAGTAAGACAATATCTTCCTCGTCTAAAGCCATGTTAGCTTTCTTCCATTAAACTATGACTATCTACATGTTCAGTAATTTTATTTTTTATAATGGTTTCTACCATTTTGCCCAGTACTGATGTCATGCTCACTGGCCTGTAATTTCCTGATCACCCCTGGAACCCTTTTTAAAAATGGCATTACATTGGTCATTCGCCAATCTTCAGGTACTACAGATGATTTTAATGATAGTTCACAGATTACTAATAGTAGATCTGCAGTCTTATATTTCAGTTCTTTCAACACCCTTGGATGTATACCATCCGGTCCAGGTGATTTGCTACTTTTTAGTTTATCAAATAGTTGTAATATATCTTCCCGGTTTATCAATATTTCTTTCAATTCTTCCGATGCATCACCTTTAAATACCATTTCAGTCATGGGTAACTTCCTACATCTTCTTCAGTAAAGACCAAAGAAAAGAATTCATTCAGTCTCTCCACTATGGCCTTGTCCCCTCTTAGTGCCCCCTTTATCCCTCTATCATTTAATGGTCCAACTGACTCTCACAGGTTTTTTGCTATGAATGTAGTTGAAAAAGTCTTTAATATGCATTTTTGCTTCCACAGCAAGCTTTTTCTCAAATTCTCTCTTTGCTTGCCTTATCAATGCTTTGTGTCTAACTTGCCAGTGCTTATGTTATTTCCAGTTTTTGTCATGTGGCTGAACACAGTACATGATGGGAAACAGGACTATCACCTGTGTTCAGTAAGAAGGCAAGGCTGCAGGGCTACCCCTGCTGTTCCAAGCAAGACAATACTCCCCCATTCATGCTTAGGCATGAACTTGCCCTCAGCAGGGTAGGCCACCAGGCTCCGAAACTGCATGGCTAAACAGCTTGACTGAACTAGCATGTAAGCCTCTCACCCTCTTGTTCAGTCCTTTAGAGTATTGTGCCATACTAGTCCCCAGTCCTGCCTTTTCGTTTTAGGTAGATAATAAGTTCTCCATAACAGGAACTGTGACTAAGAAGCACCCAGACAGCAGAGCCGACACCTTGTAGCGCTCTAGCCATGATTAGCCATCAGCCACAAAGGAATTAATGATGTGACCAGAAACAAAACAAAATCAGAAGCAAACACCATCATGAGAGACGACTGTCTCAATCCTAACGAGGCCCTCCGGGGAAAAATGAATCTCTCCTGTATAGATGCTCACTTAACCTATCCCAAATGGAAGGCCAGGATAGCAAAAAAAAAAAAAAAAAAGCTATCTGCAAAGCTAAGTTTAAAGTACTTACTTTCTAACCTTCCTGTTAGCCCTCTGCTGTCTGAACCACTAACATCGAACCCTCCATCGCAAGCCCATGCCGGTACAGTCCACTTTTTGTGGATCAACTGAGCCTCCCCCCCATTGAGAAAGGCTGTCCCCAATGCGGAGAAAGGGTTGCCAACTGGCTCCAGATGCGCCCGACATGCTTGATCCCGTCCTGGGTTTACCCCACTGCATGCAGGGACATGTAGTTCTGATTTTTCCATTGTACTCCATAAGAAAAGCAAGGCTACATGTCCCTGCATGTAATGGGGTAAACCCAGGACTAGATCAAGCCTGTTGGGCGCAGCTGGAGCCAGTTGGCAACCCTATGCAAAGACCTAAAATGGCTTCCTAACACGGTGACAAAAACAGCCAGCCAAATATAGCAGCTCGCCCCCCTCAAGCAGACGCTTACCCTAGGGGAGGCAGAAATTGGGTTACACACCACATAGACAAGCGCTGCATGCCAATTGGATAGGCTTTCTACCGTTCCCCCAATCTGCACCAAAAACATGGACTGAACCTGTAGTGCCTTGCTCACCACAGAGCGGCTTAAGCCACTAAGGAGACAGTGGGAGAAAGGTAATGGCAGAGCTTTATGCCCAAATACCACTATTTTCAACAGCAAATCGGCCTCAAGAGGGTGCGGGTGTTTGTTTGTTTGTTTTTAAGTGAATGAAGAAAAAGGAGAAATTAAAGGTAAAATAGGGTCTCAATTAGGGTTGCCAACTGGCTCCAGATGCGTTCGACGGGCTTGATCCAGTCCTGGGTTTACCCCATTGCATGCAGGGACATGTAGTCTTGCTTTTCTTATGGAGTGCAACGGAAAAATCAGGACTACATGTCCCCTGCATGCAGTGGGGTAAACCTAAGACTGGATCAAGCGTGTCGGGTGCATCTGGAGCCAGTTGGCAACCCTAGTCCCGATTCCCATGAAGCTTGTCACCTTAAACAAGACGGACCGGGAATGGTTAAACCCCACTGTGTCTGGTTTATTCCAGTGCAGGAAACGCACTGAAAAAACAACATCCCGCGGACCAGGAGGAGGGCTGACTCGACATGCTATGAATTTTTAAGGGAGTCCTCTGGAGAAGAAACCCACCGGACAAATCATTACCAATTAAATCAATTAACTGTGTTACAAAACATATCTTAGGTTGTACTTCACCCGGCACTCCCCGACTAGCTCCAGCTCGGGAAAGCCGTGCAATCTGGTGTATCTGCGAGAAGCCGCAGCACAGACAAATACAATACTTGTGGCTGCCACATCTGACCCTGGAGCCGGTTGACCGCGTCGGACCACGGCAAGACTGCATTCTTGACCTGGCCACTACCCCAAAGGGGGCGGCAGCCTCAAATGTGCCTCAGACGGGCACCTCAGTCAACAGCAATAAACCCCCACAAATATCCGTGTAAATTGCAGCCCCACATGGCAAGCTGCGCTGCGTGGCAGCCGCAGCACATCTGCTGGTCTTCTTTTTGCACCGCTTTTCCCTGCCCCAGGCCCAGCTTCTAAGGAAACCTCCCGGTAGCTCTTCAAAAATATCAGACGGAGTGTGTCTGCCGGTGGGAAAAAGAGGGGAGGGACCACCCAGTTCAGAATGCACAACCTCCCTCTGCTGGAGACTGAGAAATACTGGTGCGAGCGAGGTAGCACGGGACCCTGTGTTCCAGGACATCAAAATCAAACTAGTGGTTCTCTGTCCCCATCTGCTGGCAGGTGTGCATAACGCACGCGTCTGGTTTGGGCTGCACTGGAGGAGGGACAATGAGGAAAGACAGAAGCCTCTGTATTTAATTAGCAGTAACTATACATCTATCCATGCAATATGGCTCAGACAGACCTATAAGTGGCGACATTTAGGCGTGCATATGTAAAATGTTGGTGCTTATACATGAAAGTTGCCGGGTTTGCTCCGCTGATTTTTCAGAAAGACAAATTAAACCTGTTTGCTGCTAGGCAGGCTTGTACTACATCTCTGCTTTCTTACCAGTTCTCGGATTCAGTTCAAGGCCCTATCCCTTACTCTTCAGACCATTCATATGCTCCAGCACGGGCACTCCGCTCCCTGCATGGGTTTCATCTGCATTCTCCACTCCCCCCCCCCCCCCCCCCCAGCCTCAGTTAAATACAAAAATCACTTGGAAATCTAATTTTGCGCCCCCGTCCCCGTCCCCTCCGCCTCAAACAAAGCTTTAAAAGTTCTAAGAAGGCATTGAATACTTTTCTCTTCGAAGCTGCCTTTGGCCTTTCACTTGCCGACCCTCGAGTACTGTCCTCTGTGCCTGGCCTAGCTGTAGAGCTAACCCCTTAACCCCTCCCTCCTCCTATCTCTATCCCTCTTCTCGGACGGCCCTTCCCTCTTTCTGTACTTCTATCTTTTAGGAGTAGCCTAGTGGTTAGAGCAACTGGCTGGTACCCAGAAGATTAAGGGTTAAGAACATAACATAAGAACATAAGATATGCCATACTGGGTCAGACCAAGGTCCATCAAGCCCAGTATCCTGTTTCCAACAGTGGCCAATCTAGGTCATACGTACCTAGCAGTTTCCCCAAAAGACACAGGTTCCACATTTCTTGTACTGGGTCAAGCAGTGATATCCTGGGTCCCTTCTTAATAATGGTTTATGGACCTTTCCTCCAGGAATTTGTCCAAACCTTTTTTAAACCCAGCTACACTAACAGCCTTTACTACATCCTCCGGTAACAAATTCCAGAGTTTGATTACACGCTGAGTGAAAAAATATTTTCTTTTATTAGTCTTAAATAGTTTACCCTGTAGCTTCATTGCATGTCCCCTAGTCTTTCTATATTCTGAAAACGTAAACAATCAATCTACGTTTACCCGTTCCAATCCGTTCATTAATTTATAGACTTCTATCATATCTCCCCTCAGCTGTCTCTTTTCCAGGTTAAAGAGCCTTAACCTTTTTAGCCTTTCTTCATAGGAGTATCCTTCCATCCCCTCTACCATTTTGGTGGCTCTTCTCTGAACCTTTTCTAATAACGCTATATCCTTTTTAAGATACGGCGACCAGAATTGCACACAATATTCAAGGTGCGGTCTCACCATGGAACGGTATAGAGGCATTATAATATCTTTTGTTTTATTTTCCATTCCTTTCCTTATGATACCTAGCATCATCAATTCCCACTGGCACCCCTTGTGACCTTGGGCAAGTCACTTTACCCTCCATTGCCTCGGAAGAAAAGGCTTGGCAATCTATTTCCAGTGATACATTCCCAAGAAAACCCAGAGGCAGATGAGTTGCTAGGAGTCAGCACTGACCTGAGGACACTAAAAAAAAAAAAAAGACTATTCTATTTTGAAAATGGCCTTCCTTTCTTTCAATTCTTATGTTTTTAGAAAATTGGAAACCACATAGCTTGCTCACAGTTTTTGCAGTATATCAAATACAAGTAACCATACCATAAATGCAAACAGAAAATATATACATTGAAATGTCTGTATGCAAAGGCTAGATGTCTAAAAATAAGAAGAGAGCGTTAGAATGTAGAGCCTTGAATGAAGAGGCTGATACAATAAGCATCTCAGAGGGTGGATCAAATTGGTGCAGGACTGCTCCCCACCTGGGAAATGCAGTCTTTAACCTATTAGAGGGAGGATAGGATGTTCCATAAGTAGACTGTTTTTCAGTACTTGTCTTAAATTTTTCTAGTCTTTCCTCTTTAAAATCGGCGACTCTCGATAACTTCGGGGTGTGCCCTGTGGTCTGAGCAAAACAATCATCGAGTGGGGGGGGGGGGGAGGAGATACTGATGCCACTTCTGGCTCTCTGCAATACGTGGGAACCATAAGCTTTTTAGGTTTGCTGGAGGGCAGTTCTATGCCAACAGAGAGGGAAGGACCCTGGTCTTCGGTGTCTTGGAAGTGGGTGAAATGGCGGCAGCCCTAGAGGGTGGACTCGGGGATGTGCCAGCGACCCTGAGTTTAGGGCCTGTGTTTTTTTTAATCGCTCCAAACTGCTGTAGCATTGCCTCCACCCCCCCCCCCCCCTTCCTTTGCCATTTCAGCCTTTGCTCCTGGTGTCACAACACACAGCCTTTCAAGGTGAGCCTTCTGGGAGACTGGCATATTTTGTGCCCTTGGAGTATGTCCCTGTTGGTACCTCAGTGAAACCCACTGGATCACCACATTTGGTCTCCATCCTTGAAGGTTTATGGATCTATTTTTGTTCTTGTTTGTTTTATCACTGGCCAGTTTCCTTTTGTTCTTTGTTTTTTTCCTTTTTGAGAGAGAAGGCAGAGTACATCTGGTATGACTGAAAGGAAGCAAAGGACCAAGGTAAGTGCTGCTCAGCCCAATGCCGGAAACCTAATGCATGTCCAGAAGAACCTCTTTGAAAGTTCTGGGCTTGAAGAAAGTGAATCTGTTTTGAGAGCTATTAGGTGACATCACTGGCTGTCACTGGAGAACTCATGAAATCTGGTGACTGAACTATATGACTTTCTTAAAGGTGGTTATGTACAAAGAAACCTAGTGACTGAACCTTGTGGCCTATCACTGTTTGTTGTGTACCTTGCCAGCTAGCGGTGGAAAGGCGCGGCAATACCTATTGCTTTGGGACAATGCTGCCCATTTGTTTAACTATAAAACCCATCCTTTAAAATCTGTTGATAGCAACATCTAACGGCTAGATAAATTATCACACTTTCCAAACCAATGCAATGTCTGCGCACTGCTCCATTCAAAACACGTTTCCTCCTTCTCCGAGTCAGAGGACACACAGAGACACACCACAGATACAAATGAAAACACACACACAGGAGATGGAAGGAATTCCATAAGCTATGCTCGGCATGCTTTGCCCACTTGTTATTAGTTGCATTTGGAGAGGAACTGCTTCCACATCAGCGCTCCTCCCCTTGCTCCCCAACCCCATGTATAGAGGTACGGTCCTCCCTGCCTCCACCCCTTGCACCTGACTTGGGATAAGTGACTTTATACACGTCGTCATCTGGCCCTTGGAATTCATTCTCGATAAAACGGAAAAGCGCCTCTGTGTATATCACGTCCTTGGTGAACATAATCCCTTTATATCTGAAGAACTGCACAAAGATTTGGATCTGAAACAGAAGGAAGGCAACAGACGAGCAAAGGAAGTTTAGTCATACATGAGCAAGTTTCCAGACCAAATAAAAATCGGTCGTCAGTTGGAGAAAAAAGCGTGTGAAACAGTCATGGTGTCCCCCAAATTGCTTGTTCTGTACATACAGTGGTATTCTCTAAAAAGAAAAACTTATGGGTTTGAAAACACGGTTCATGTTTCCTTTCTTGGGAGTTGAAAATATGACAAGCATTGGAGGAACTGCAAAGAAATGCTCCAATATGAAGACAGCGGTGGCTCCCTATAGACAACTTCCCAGAAGTGGTGCTAGCCGCATACTGAAAGGCAGATATAGAGGGATAGGGGGACAAGGGAGGGACGAGATTGAGGGGATCCTGCGGTGACCTGGTAAATGTATTGGCTGGACTAAAGGGTGTCTTAATGCCCCCTACATTGAACATACACCAGAGGCTACAAATCTAGTCATAACACATCTGCAGCGTACGTCCTTGGGAGCTGGATCCCTGTCATTGTCTAGCAGGGCCAGCCCTAGAGTTGGTTCAAGGTGTTGGTGCCCTAGGCAGACCTTAAGCTTTACAGCCCCCCACCTCTCATAATCTATTGTTCAACTTTGAATGCCCTGCTCTTTGCCACCCCAGGCAACCGCCTAGCTTGCCTAATGATTGTGCTGGCCCTAGTGTCTTGTGCACTCCGGACTGAGGTATATAGTACAGTCCAAAGTAACAACTGAGCTTCTGTCCGTCTCTCCAGACAGCACCAAAGGGAAAATATACTGAAAATATATCCATATGAATCTACGTCTCTCTCTCTCTCCTCTTCCAAATGATGGCTGAGGACAGCGACGGTAGGAAAAAATCTTCACTTTCTGGGAGGCTGCAAGTCGCATGGGCGTGGCACACTCCTTAGCTTCCACCAAAACATCCCCCATCTCTGTCTTTTTCTCACAAAGGTGCAAAGACGTCGCATGCAAACCCGGGCACCCATTAAAACAGTGCTTCACAGCCTTTTTCTATCTTGCGGCACACTTTTTGAGTTTGTTCAGTCCTCGCAGCAAACCAAAACCAGTTTTGCATAATCCTCACTCACTATCCCACCCACTAGCAGGAAAGCAGCACTTTTTGCTTGTTGTAGGCCTCCTTTTACTGGCTTCAATCTGATGTGGGAACATTGCAGTCCTATACTCAGATATGCACCGGTAGGAAGGAGGGAGTTTAAGGCTACCAGATTTCTGGTGGGTGACTCTGCGGCCTGTGTTCTCTGTAGAGCTAGTTCTAAGCAAGTCGTACAGTGCGATGACAGAATCTGGGGGGGGGGGGGGGCGGGCGCAGTCCAGTGGATTGTCTCCATAGAAAATTGTAATAACCTATCCTGAAACTGGATACTTAAAGCACAGGAGCAGATATTCGGCAGCGACGATCAGCACATTTAAAGTGGCTGGCCATCACCACTTTAAGAAAAACCCAGATAGTCAATGCCGGAGTCATATCCGGCCACCAGCATTGAATGTTAGTGTTTTAGCTAACTGGTCAGTGGACTATTTAGCCGCTGGCCGGATAGCTAGACCAGCTAAATTCAGGCCAGCCTTTTTTTTTTGGCTAACTTTAGTTGATTTAAGTTAACCAGCCAGCGGCTGAATATCACCAATGACCAGTTAACTCTAGCACCACCCCTAACACCCCAACGCTAGCTGACTAGCATCGGGGTACAATATATAGCGGCACTGTACAGCTTAGCGCCATTGAAGTTCCCGCTGACTGCGGTTTAGCACATCTGCTAACCAGTTAAATCGCTTTGAATATATCTTTAAGTTTGGTTACCGCAAAGTATTTTGGACTCGATAAAGAAGCCTCAGGGCAGGGGGTAGGTCCTGCACGCAATTCTATGCCTAAAGAGAAAAGCAAAATAGGGAGCAAAGCAGCCCCTTCCTCGCTCTATCTGCTCCAGGCTTCCCCCTCCCCTCCTGTTCTCTATACAGTATGTGGGTCCTGAGAGGAGAGGCAGAAACAGTAAGCAGGTACAAACTTAGATTGTAAGCCCTTTGAGGACAGGGAAATACCTACATACCTGAATGTAACTCACCTTGAACTATCGTTGGAAAGGCACAAGCTAAATACTAATAAATAAATAAGCAAAGGGCAGGGACACTGTTTAATAGAAATGGAGCAACACCCTCATGAACAGCATAGTTACTCACCTGTAACAGGTGATCTCCGGAAACAGCAGGAATCAGTCTTCACAAATGGGTGAACGTTACCGACTCAGTTCGCACAGGAACGCTCCCCAGCGTCCAGTAGGAAAGCCTTTGGGAGCACTCCACTGCGCCTGCACTTCCCAGCTACTCTCCTCAGTTGAGTTTATAGTTGAGAAGAAGAAAAATAAAAAGAACCCTACAACTCCTAGGGGAGGAGGGCGGGTTGTGAAAACTGATTCCTGCTGTTCCCAAAGATCACCTGTTACAGGCGAGTAACTAGGCTATCTCCAGGAACAAGCAGGAATGCAGTCTTCACATATGGGATTCACTAGCTCCCAGGTACCAAACTGGTATGGGGGGAAAGTAGAGCGAACCTTGAGGCAAAAAACTTGTAGCCAAAGAGTCTGGAAGAGTTGTGAGTCATTGGACTTGATTCCAGGAAGCCATACTCCCCCAATGATTGTCTGGTATCTTGTAGAAATCTGGAACAGAGGGTAGGAGTTGAGTTTAAGTTCCAAAGAGATGCAAGAGTACTGCTTGGCCAAAGACAGTATCCTGATGGGAGTCTCTGTCCAGACAGTAGTGTGCAGCAAAAAGTATGAATGGAGAACCAGGAAGCCACCCGGCAAATGTCCTGAATGGCTATTGAACGGAAATTAGCTACAGATGTTGCCATAGCCTGCACATTTTGAGCAGTGACATGACCCTCTAAAGAGCGTCCTGCCAATGCATAAGCTAAAAAAAGCAATCTGCTATCCATCTAGATAGAGTATGTTTCGTCAATGGTAGGCCCAGGTGACTAAGATCAAAGGAAATGTTGAGAGAATTTTCTGTGAGCTTCAGTTCTATCCACGTAGTAGGCCAGCGGTCACTTGCAGTCTAAAATATGTAGTGCTGCTTCAACCCGAGACGCATGTGGTCTAGGGAAGAAAATCAGAAGGATTACGAACTGGTTTAGGTGGAAGGAAGAAACTACCTTCGGGAGGAAATGTGGATGGGTACTCAGAACCACCTTATCATGTTCGAACCGATTATACGGGGGATCCACCACTAGAGCCTTCAGCTCGCTTATGTGGCGAGCTGAAGCGAGGGCAATAAGGAAGATGACCATCCAAAATAGAAACTTCAGTGAAGTGATGGCTAAAGGTTTGAAAGGTGGCTTCAGAAGTTGCACCAGAACCACGTTCAGATCCCAGGCCACCGGAGGCAGTTTAATGGGTGGCTTGGACAGCAGGAGACCTGTATGGAATAAATAGCAGCCTACGTGCAGCTATGTGCTCAGAAACAAGAAGAAACAGAAAGCAGCCATAGGCTGGATGATGTGATAAGCAAATGCAGACAGTGAGATGCCAACACTGTGTCTGGTAAATGTGTAAAGAACAAAGTACAAGGATAGTGAGAGAACAGCAACAGAAAATAAGGGAGCACCCACCATGGAGAAGCTACTAAGAAATGGGCTATAAAAAAGGTACCTGTGGCAAGCATAACAGGAGAGCAGTGAGACAGGACACGAAGGTGAGCTGTATCAGCCTCTCCAACTCTCTCCTTATCTTTACCTTCATCTTTTCTTTTCTCTGATATGGTATATTTCAAACTATTGCTGCTCGTGTCAACTTCCCAGTAGGTCCGCATCCGCAAAACCAGGGTCCGTTATGGAGCATAGAGTTGGCACAGGTTGCCACGCACCCGCTCCCGGGACCTTGAGGGTTTCAGGAGGGGATGGCCTTTGATGCCCTTCAGGGTTGAGAATTGTAGTTGTGTGTGCTCAAGTAGTAAGGCAGGCAAAGAAAATTTCTTTGATGAGGTTTATTTCCGCATTGCAGTTCAAGTGCAAACAGACGCAAATAAAGTATAATAGCACAAAACAAGAGTGAGAAACCAAAACAAGGTATTGCACAGCTAAGCTAAATGTCCATTATCTTCTGTGATCACATTCAGTTGCCATGTGACCCTTTTTCACTAACGTAAGAAACAAACTCTGGCAAACAGCAATGCTTCTGGTATGCAGACAATTATGCTTTAACTTATTCCCTTCTGATAAGCTCCTCAGCATAGGAATCAATACAGCAACTTCTGTTATATTTCTTCATATAACTTTGTACAACATTTCAATTAAATGTCCTTCTCAATGACACAAGCTGAACAGTCCATTGGCATGTCTGGCTCTGTGAACGGCAGAGAAGAAACCAAAGGCATTTCCTCTTCACAGCTGTTTGTGGGCTGTGCTACGTTAGAGGAAGAAACTGCCCTGCTTTCAAGGAACTCTGAAATCTTTAAGAAGCAATTCAGCCTGCGTTCTTCCTGGGCTAAGCTGATAATGTCTTCCTGCTTCAGGTAACTGTTTGTTTAAACTGCTTATGTCTTGATAATTAGCAATGCTGCTTTTACTAGGACAACAGTTCCATGTGTTAGGATTATCCTTCCCCCACTTATCACTAAACGTTAGTGCTGGGTTTAAAACTTCAGCTGTGAGTGGAGAGTTTCTCAACAGAGTGTTAAAAGTAGAACCGTCAGACTTCTCTTGGCTCACGTCTCTGTAATAAGAGTCAGCTGTTCTCTTACTATAGGTTTCTGCTGGCTTATGAATATAGCCTAGGCTGCTTAAATGCTTTTCAGACTGCAACCAATTGCTACCAGATTGTCTGACTTTGTCTTGGCTTTTAACATTAGCCTTCACTCTTTCTGGCTTCCCAATGTTAAGCTTGCTAGCTGCTTCAAACCCACCGTGTACCTTGTGCTGTGGCTTTCTCCAGGGTAATTCTCTGTCCCTCTGCCTTCGGTTCCAAGGTTCTGCTTGGTCCTCTAGAAGCCTGTGCTGTAGCCTTGGGTCTCTCAGTGCTCCTGAATCCTTCTGGTCACAGAAGATTCTCCTTGCCCCTGAGTCTCCCAGGTACTTGCTTCGTGAATCCAGTCTTCTCCTTAGTGGATCATAGCTGCTTAATTGCTCTCTCTCCAACTCTTCCTGGTCATGTCCTTCTGAGTCTCCTCCTGACTCCTCGTCTTCTCCTTTCAAATCTGACTCTCTCTGTTTCTGAGTGCTTAACAAGCTGCCTGTGTACTGCACTGCCCGCCTCCTGCTTGGGCATGCCCAATCAGGGACTTGGCTTCTCTCCTTCCTTGAGGTGAGGTGTGGTTCCTGATTAGCTCTGTGTTTTTTTCTCTCTGAAGAGAAAATCCTGCATTCTCTTGCAGTACCGGTTCTCTCCACCGGATCACTATCTGTTTCCATAGCATCTTGGGAGGCTTCTACGTCACAAGGTGCGGGACACAGGTTGGGGAACACACACTGGCTACCAGGGCCTTCCCCAGGCTGCAGTGCTGCCTTGGAATATTGACCATTGGTTGCACAGGCACGGTGCCCTGAAACTACCCCCATCAGCAAGGAATAACTTGCCTGCTTCTTCAGCACCATAAGCAAGGTGGAGTAGCACTCTTACCCCCGGACAGGAGGTTAGATGACCATAGTCGACTTAGAAGGGCCACAGCAGACCCTAATCAGCTGGGTGAAGGCCACCCCATGTGAAATGCCACAATCTACCTGGATAGGGTCATAGGGAGAGGCCACATGTGCGGGACGGTGAGCAGGCCCTTACCAATCACACCACCAGACGGGAGGAGTAGCCAAGTGGCTGGAGCACCATCTCTTGGTAACCAAGAAATCAAAGTTCCCAGTAACATGCCCCCTGTTGCAAAAAAACAAAGGGGGGAGGGCCGGCATTCTACCTCTATTCCAACAGCCAAGAACACCCAGGTGATGCTGGGTCACCATGAGTTGGTTTTGACTGACTCAAAGGCACACATTGCACTGCTATACTGTGGCAACCAGAACAACCAGCAGCTAGGCACTATCAGAGCCCCTTACATTCTGCAGCTCCAAGGCTTAACCTCCTGTCATCCTCCAACACTCTGTCCTTCAACCATTGGAGGACTTGTATCCCGATTACCCTAGTCACTACCCCAAGGACAAGATGACTGGCTCCTCAAGAAGACTGGCCCTTTAGCCACATAGGGAAGCCGACTCTTACCCCTGATGTGTGAATGATGGCAAAGACCTCCGTCATGGAAAAAAAAAAAGAAAAAAAATTCAAAACTAATAGTCTTGCACCAATAAAATAAAGGTACTTCTTACTGGGCCCACAGACCATTAGGCCTCACATACACGTGGTCTCCACCAGAACACGACTTCTGCAGCTGCAACAGGGAACATCTCAGCATTCTCCAACAACTTTGGCTACATGCTCACCTAGACCAGGAGGACCAGGTAGCTTAAGGGCTAGACGGGACCTTGTGCCAAAGTGTCGCCCTCTGGGACAAGGGCCACTTGCCATCAACTCAAGGAATATCTCTGGTCTGTGTCCAAATGGCAGTCTAGCCCCAGTGACATTCTTGTACTAGCCCCTAGGAGACAGCCCTTTCAGCCTGCTATAAAGCTTCCTTCAACTGCCTATTTGGTATTGGAAGGACTGACATAACTGAAGCCCGTTCCCAGGGAGCCTCTTTCCCGGAAAGGCTCCATGTGCCAAACTGAAAAAAAGCCGGTGCCACGATCCCACGAGAGCCAGATGCCATAAAACCATGTACCATGCACATCAGGGTGGCCTGAAGTTTGGTGGTGGTCACACCAAGAAGGCATGACATCGTGTGTGCCAAGCACAGATCGCCATCACTGTACCGCATGGGGATATCTCTCGGTCATCTGATCTAACCTGACAGCTTCATCCTAGCACAGCACATCTCACAGGCGGTAAAGAGGGATCACAAGCTCCTACAAGAAGCATACCTTCACAGCCATTTATTTATTTGGTTTCATTTGTATACCGCTACTTCCAGCGATCAGAAGCGGTATACTCTACACATCAAACATTGGTTACATATGGTAAGAATCAACAATTTACATTTTCATTGAGGTGTACTTGACTGTACATTTATACATATTTACATTTTATATTGTTTTGCTTGCTTTTTTACTGATTTGAATATTGAAATTTTTTTTTCATTTATACAGTGTAAGGCATCTGTATAGTATTTAAACAGTATGGGCCATGTACAGTTTTGTTTCAGTGGTTACAATATATACATTTGCAATATATACATTTTGGTTACAAAATGCTTGTCCATGGAGAAAGTGAAGTTACTTACCTGTAACGGGAGTTTTCCGTGGACAGCAGGATAAGTCAGCTACATAAACTCACCAGCCTCCCCTATGAGATGAATCTGTCCTCTAGGATGAACCTGTCCACAGCTGGAGAACAGATTGTTATGGAAAGGGGGTGGACACTGTGGTGGGGTGACCAGCACATGCTCAGAAGAGTCTTCTAGATTGTTCTAAGCTATTGGGGAATGAGTCCATCCATGGTGCCGTTGGATGACATCACCCATGTGTGGCTGATTTATCCTGCTGTCCATGGAGAACCCCCGTTAAAGGTAGGTAATCTCACTTTTTCTTGCCTACTCAGTTTTGTTTTATCAGCTTAGGCACAGAGACGACTCTCCCCCTATCCACCAGGACTCTTTACAAATGAGCTGTGAGAGTATATTGGGCGAAGCCTTTAGTGAGCCACAGACACGAGAAAAATTGATTTCAGGTTCCCTAGGGTCACCCTATCCCCATGCACTGGAGAACCTGACCAGGGATAGGGAGGTGAAATGTGCTAATCTTCCTTCATCCTGATCATGGAAACCTCTCTGCAGTACTGGGGGATGAAGGGGAGGTTAAGAGAGAGCTAAACTTCTCAGCAACACAGCAACCAGTCCCACTCCTCCTGGCTCCTCATCTCATTTAGAAATATCATCCTTGTTTTAGGTAGGTGGGCAAACAGGAGAATCTTCTCCCTGCATTACCCCAAGTTAAAACCCCGGTAAACACAAAGGATGAAGAAAAATGCCTTCCCACTAAATTGAATATTCAAAATCGCAGCCTGTGCTTCTACCATACACTGAGTGCTCTGTTTCAACCAGGCTAACCGAATGCTATGGGTTCTCCCTGAATCTTGAATTAACTCAAGCCTCATATTTGTCCTGTGTCTCATCTAGATTCTGATCTCTGTGGAGAAAGGACTGTCCTTCCTCTGTTTCTTCTGTACAGTGCTGGGTACAGCTGGTAACACCTCAGAAATGATGATCGGCGCAGACGCAGACAAGAAAGTTCCCATTTCTAGATGGAGGCTGGAGGCCAACAGATGTGTCTCTGGCTACCAGTCACTCTTCAATTTCCAATGTCCCAGAGTGATTTTTCTACCCCATAATAGGCATCCTGCCTGTAAGATATACCGTCTATAAATCCACAAATTAATAAATACATTTTTAAGATTGATGGATATTTATTCAGCTGCTTTGCATTAACTCCTCATGCCAGCTAAACTTCACACCCAGGTCCTTCATCTTCTCCTGGTACACCCTGTCGAAAAGTTTGTTCTGCTCCTCAGTGAAATGTTTTTTCCAGTCGCCAGAGATCCCTGAAAACACAGATGAAGGAGGGAAACTCAGCTCAGTGTCTAAACGCAGATGCTGAGCCATAGGTGGCATGAATACAGCATAGACAGCTGCACAACCGATCTTCATCAGAACCTCATGCAAACATCACAATCTTAATGGGGCAATGTGTCCCTTTGTGGCTTCAGAGAATGGGAAAGGCAGTTTACTTATTTATTTATTTAAGCTGGGGTGGGGGGGGGGGGGGTTATACCGCCCCTTCCAGTGATTAGGGGCGGTTTACAAAGAACAAACCAGTCACAGAGAACAATTATTACAAACCAGAAAAACCATTCAACTATGTACAAGGTGTCTTCCAGAATCAGGGAGCTAGGAGGCGAACATTAACTATATGGGTTGTGGGGAGGCGAGAGTTAACAATTTACTTCTGGCATGTATTGATTTTATAATGTTCCCCCACCACTCACCTTTCCTCATGAAGGAGCCCTTCTTGTGGTTAAACAGCTCTTCTGGAAGGGTGGCCATCTTGTTACCTTTCATATTCTTGAAGGTCGCGTTCTCCACCACCTTGTCAATGGCTGCCTCATCCAGCTCCCTCCCCAGGAAGTCACAGATCCTCACCACACAGCCCCGCAGGTCCTGGAGAGAGGACAAAGAGAACCAGTGGGAGAAACACAGAGTGAGACTGAGAGCGAATGAGCTGCCGCATAGCAATGGATCACTTCCATCTCCTCTGATTGGCTGATTCACCTGACTGCTCAGTGATGGGCTGGAGGCTCTGTCCTCTATGGCAGTGCTTCTCCACCAATGTGCCAAGGAACACCGATGTGCTTGGGAAAGTCCTTGGTGTGCCTTGGTGCAGATAACCAGGAGCACAGCTTTATATGGTCTCATGAGGTTCTTGACCCTTCTGTATTGGAAGAGTCCCAGAGAACAGGCCTCTGCTTCCCACTGCAGCCCTTTAGTCCCACGTAGCATGTAGGGAGCAGGAGGAGAGGAAGTAAACTTGAAACAAATAGAGCAAGGAATGAGCCACTGTGCTCATAATTTGCCCCTTCATCCTTGATGTGACTGAAGCAGACCCTGCAGAGCATCTACACTAGCTGCTCTGGCCTCTCTCTCAGAGTCGAAATGCAGCAGTCAGAGTCTGCTGTTAGGGAAGAAAGGAGCCTCCTATTATTCCGGCATGAGACTGAAGCCAGCAGAATGAGTCAGACAGGTGAAAAACAAATGCTGACGTCCTCCTACTAGTGGGACAGAGTGGGGTTGAAGATCAAGCAAAATTTGGTTTGGTGTGCCTGATGATTGAAAGAATGGAAAAAATGTGCCTCTGAATAAAGGTTGAGAAGTACTGCTCTAGGGAATGTAAAGAGCACCCTAGCACAATACAGCGTCATCTCTACTTCTGATTGGCTGATTCATCTGACTGCTCACTGATTGGCTGGAGGCTCTATCCTCTGTGGACTATAAGGAGCATCCCAGCACAATGGATCGTCATCTCTACTTCTGATTGGCTGATTCATCTGACTGCTCACTGACTGGCTGGAGGTTCTATCCTCTATAAATTGTAAGGAGCATCCCAGCACATTAGATCGTCATCTCTACCTCTGATTGGTTGATTCATCTGACTGCTCATTGATTGGCTGGGGATTTTATCCCAGCAAGTGGACTCCTGGTACCCTCACTCTCAATATCAGCCTCATGGTATCAAGGATCCCCGCTGAGTGTGGTACCTTCACATCTCCTCATAGGTCATGATGAGGAGATGAGCCCGATCCTTTTCTGCTGTCCATCCCCGAACGTGGTCGAACCAGGAGCCGAAGGGCACTGCAAGAGACAAGGGAGAGCAGCAGGTAACATACAAAATAATGGCTGATAAAGAGAAAATGGGTATCCCCGCTGCCCAGCTGAGATCCTTACTCTCCGTTTCTCTACCTCTGTGGGTAAATGAGCGCACAACACAAGATCTCCCATTGGTCTGCTCCATGCTAACCCTTGCACTATCCTTATCATAAGATATGCCATACTGGGTCAGACCAAGGTCCATCAAGCCCAGTATTATGTTTCCAACAGTGGCCAATCTACCTTGTCAGTATCATGTCTAAACCCTGCTATTGCACTAGCTTGCACTGTTTCTGCTGGAGATATACCCCAGATCTTAGTGTCTTCCTCAAGTCCCAAAAGACCATTCATTGATGTACCCCTGAAGCCAAAAGGAAACTTGTGTAACTTTTAGATTCAGAGAGATCGGGGACAGCTGAACTGGATGGAATAAGTACAGCCACCAGGCAAGAGGGACCTCTGAAGAGTTGGATGGGAAGACATAATAGATGTGTAAGATGACTATATCAAATAAAAAGTAACTATAACCATCTCCTAAATATAAAGGACAGTAATTAGGGAATGAACTTGATGGATCGTACCATGTACTCACCATTGCCTTTGAGAAAGTCCTGCAGTAATTGCTCAAAGCTCCCATGGTCTTTTAAGTGTATGGATATTTTGGAAAAGTGATAGAAGGAGACCAGCACGTCCTTTGGGTGTCGGACTGTGTAAATCACCTGGAAAGGGTTACCAAGAGATGGATCTTATCCCAACGGGTATGGGGGGTGTTTATCCTGCAGGTCCAATTCTCAGCTCCTCAGTGAGCAGACTGGATACAGTAAACTCTACTATCCCTTCCAGCTGCTGTTTATTTCTGATTTTCCTGAGCTAATCTTTCTCTCGATGTAGGAAGACTTTTTAGCGCGGTAAAACCATCGCACCAAAGCAAGGGTTCTGAACCCAGTCCTCGGGACACACCTAGCCGGTCAGGTTTTCAGGATAATCACGATGAATATGCATAGGAAAGATCTGCATGCCTTGCCTCCATTGTATGCAAATCTCTCATGCATATTCATTGTGATTATCCTGAAAACCTGACTGGCTAGTCCCAAGAGTAGTGCAATGCACCTGCACAGTGCATGGAAAATGCTGGATTTGAAATTATCCCCAATTGTGAAAAAACACACTAAAGATGGCACGGTGTTTACACTCCTGGTAGCCCGAATCTTTACCCCATCAGAGAGCAAAATGTTCAGCACTTTGCCTTGGATAACTCAAGTCTGCTGGTCCTGTGGGTCCCTGGACCTCCCATCCTCTCTCCCTGGTGGCCCAACTAGGTCCTTGGAGGTCAGACTCCCCCCATCCCCACAGCGATTATTTATTTTCTTTATGTTTTTATAAATATGTTGCATTGACTTCAGAGTAGAGGAGTAGTCTAGTGGTTAGAGCATTAACTTGGTAACCAAAAAATCAGAGCTTGATTCCCACTAGCAGTCTTTGTGGCCTTGGTCAAGTCATTTAACTCTCCATTGCCTCACACTGCCAAGACAACTCAGGAGTCCAGCTGCCGGAACGTACAGGGCAGATTTAGGTCCAGCCACTGTACGTTCCCTCACCGTGTTTATAGGTCTGTTCTCCGAGGGTTATGTTGTCCAAAATCAAAAAGAAATTAAGCCCTCACAACATAGAGAGAGTAAAACTACATACAACCTTCTGTAGTCATTCATAAACATTCAGCATATCGAGAATGACTCCGTCATTAAAGAGAAAAAGAAAAAAGAACCAATGGTCTCAGACTAGATTGGGCACCACCTCTGAGTATGATTTCCCTGTAGGTTTAAAGCCCGTTTGCATCAATGACCAAAAACGGTTCTTAATTTAGAAGTGACGGTTTAAATAGTATAATAATAATTTGAGATTACTCTTCATACTTTCTCAAATAATGTAGTGAGACTTTGCTTATCTGTTAGCATATTAGCATAGGGGAAGTTCTTTAATATGCTAACAGTTCTTTAATATGCTTTAAACCTACAGGGAAATCATACTCAGAGGTGGTGCCCAATCTAGTCTGAGACCATTGGTTCTTTTTTCTTTTTCTCTTTAATGATGGAGTCATTCTCAATATGCTGAATGTTTATGTATGTAGTTTTACTCTCTCTACGTTGTGAGGGCTTAATTTCTTTTTGATTTTGGACTGTATGTTCCCTGGCATCCGGTTGCCTATCTGGCTTATTCCACCCAGATGGTGGAATATGCCCCGGGGTCCCCACTGCACAGCACCACACACCCCCGCACACTATGCCGTCAGCCGCTCTGTGCCCCTGCAGCTGCGATCCGGGCCATGGGGGCCTCCGGTGCTGGCAGGATTGCGGTCTGCAGGGGTGGAAATGGGCAATGCCATTCTGAGCCATCAGATAGACGACTCATTGCCATGGTGCCTGCACATCATGGCTTCCGTGTCCCAGCCATGACATTCTGCAGGTGTAGGACTTAATAAAGCTGTTTTGGACTTTAAGAGGTGCTTAAACTCTGCTCCACTCTTTGCAGTTCCCCGTTTCGCCTGCGGGTGGTTGGGCCCATTCTGACAACCCCTTACCTTGGCCTGTGACCTGGAGAAGGACTTGGGAAACAAGTTGAAGGTTAGGTGACTCGTGATGAACCGAGGACTCTGATAGTCTGTCTGCAGCTTCTTTGCTATGTCCGCCGATTCCAGCCAGGGCATCAGCTTCCAGTTGGGGACTGTCCGGCTCCAATGCGGGTCGCTACCAGTGCGGATCAGGCTCAGAATCTCTATCATCCAGAATGTACCTGTCAAAAAATAAAATACCCCCCCCCCTCCATCAGAAACCCAATTGTTGCACAAAGTCCAGGAGCTAGCTGACCTTTTAATTTTGATCCCACCCCTGACACCAATGCTGTGTGCAACCCTGAGCAAGCCACCTCCAAACTGGGACTAAGGCCTTTATAGCTTACCTAACACACACACACCCCTTACCAACACTGTCTTACCTGACTTAGGATAGGTGACATTGAAAACGTCATCATCCAGGACCTGGAACTCATCTTCCACAAAGGAGAGCATTTCTACCCTGTGCACTGATGGGATAATGCACATCCCCTTATAACAGTCATACTCTGTGGTCATTGTATATCTGTAGGGGAAAAAAAGAGAAGAGGTTACAGAAACATACAGTCCTCCTGCAGAGTTCCTGCTGTCTCATGGAAGGATGCGTTATAGCCAAAGAAGCACACCAACCTGCAGCGAATGTAGAGATACAAAGAAGCAAATCCTTAAAATAGGAGGGAGAAGTGGCCTAGTGGTTGGGGCAAGGTACCACAGGCCGGAAGGTCGGTGGTTCAAATCCCACTAGAGGACAGCAATCTTGGGCCGGAAGGACTGGGGTTTCTAGTCCCATAGGTGCTCCTTGTGGTCTTGGGCAAGCCACTTAACCCTCCACTGCCCATGTTCCCTGTAAGTATTAGTGTATGTGTCTCATATCCCCTCGTGTTAAATGTATCCCCCAATTGTGTTGTGACCACTTTGATTGAAGGATAAGGTGGTATACAAAACTGTCTAAATAAATAAATAAATAAAACACCTTGGAGTATAAACAAAGTGTTTTTATTGAAGAGGTCAACACTACACGTGTTTCAGCATACAGCTTTCTTCAGGAGTCAGGGACGTCAGGTAAAAATAAATAAATAACAATACAATAAATATTATCACGTTATAAGTCAAAACCTTCATAGATGTAGAGGGGACACAAGAAGAACCGCCATAAAATTCTAATTTATTTTTATTTATTTATTTTATTTATAAACCTTTTCATGACAAAGCAAGAAAAAACAAAAACAAAGAAAAAAGATATACTATACATATTCATAACATACAGCATAACAACAAGTCCACATCAAGATGCTCAATTATAAGTTAAAGGAAAAACTCAATAGGCCTCTGATAAATACAAAGCTCCTTTAACAAAAGCCAGGGGGACAGGAAATATAATTAAATCATCAAAAATCAATACACAAGTTAATCTAGGTCTTACCTTTTAAAAATTCTACCAATTGCTCAACTTCAAAGAAAACATAACGCTCACCCTGATAAAACAATATGACATTTACAAGGAAATTTTAAGTAAAATAAAGCACCAAGTGCTAAGAACCTTGGGCGAACCTCCAAAAAAGCCTTACGACACCCCTGTGTAACCTGTGATAAGGAAGCTTATCATAGCTCAGGTAGGAGCTATAGAAAAGATGATGTGACTCTGAACAAGCAACCTGTCAGTTCTGGTAGAAGTAAGAAAACAGAGTTTTCACATAAAAGACTACCAGTCCCAGAATGCACCAGGTTTCCAGCAGCCATGAGAGGGGCTGAAGTGAGAAAACGTGTGTGCAATCAAGAGAGCTATGAGGTAATCCCTAAGCACTCATCTCAAAGGGCAGGGCATGATTCAACACAGCTGCGCTGTGTTAGGGAGGAGCACACATTAGGACAGAATAAGAATAGAGCTTATTCTACAGATAACAGCTACAGGTTTAAGCATCACCTGGAGAAGCAGAAGCCAAGCCAAGCGGATAGAGAGAGAAGGAAACTCTCTGGAAGGAAGAGAAGAAAGGCCATTGGAAGGTCTGGGAGATTCCAAGGCAGTACCTATACTGGGAGGTATTTCAAATGCCAGCAGAGTCCATTGGACTGGAGTCAGCCAGAGGAATGGAATGGCAGAGATAGGAATCACCAGTGGCTACCTGGAAGAGAGAAGACTGCACGTGGAAAGGACTTTCAGACCTATGCCAGAAGGTATGTGAGGGAAGATCCAGTGTCCAGGGATCAAGATTGGAAGGCTGGACATCAGAACTGGATTACATACTGGCCAGGCTATACAGAGAGGAATTATGATAGCAGGAGAGGCTCAGGTATGAACACTGATCCAGACCCTATCTATAATAGTGAATGGCAGCAAGGGAATAAGCATTCTCATGATAGTGCCTTAATGAAAGACTCGTCTGTGCCAATGTATGATAGTGACCCTATGCTGATTGATGAAGGGGGAGATACAGCAGATGAAACTATTAATTACATGGACTGTACTCTATCTAAATGCTATTGCTAGCTTTCTGTAAGCAAACACATCAGCCATCACAAAGAAACCTAACTTTGTTCCTTATTTCCACTGCAAACAGCTCTTAAAGCAGGATTTGGGTTCACACAGTAGCAGCCAGCCAGCTAAAGGGTTTCAGCTGGTCAATTGATAGTAATTAAAGCTGCACCTGATTGTGTGTGTGAGCAAGGGAGAATCACTGCTGGGATCTGCGTGGAAAATAAGCAGAAGTTAACCTAACAAGCAAAGTTTATTCATTTCTTTGTGCCTTTTTTATTTGGTAATTATTTGCTAAGAAAACATTAGCTAATTGCCTGACAAGCTGAAGGTTGTTTTCTGATTTGCTTTGTGACTTTATGTTATCCATTTAAACACTGCAAGCAAGTAACCTCATTTATATTGCTATCAAGCATATTTGTGCTGGGTGAATTAAACCCCATCAATAAAAGAAGTATTTTATTGGCCTTACCACTGGTTTCACAACTCAATTATTGTCTTCAGCTGTGTTTGGAGTGAAAGAACTACATTACCCACAATACCTTGCAAGAATCATATGAATATATGCATCGTCAGGATTGTGTAAGTTCTCACCCTAGGCAGCCGTCTGACAAACCCTAGAGACATCTGGGAAAAGTTTTCACCCTTTTTTAGGAAATAAGCACGAAGAACTCTGTTTTTATCCATCTCAGATATAAACGTTAGTAATAGTGTAGCTCTTGAAGATATGTCATCACTAGCAGATTCCAAAAACCCTGAAATATCTAGGGTAGATGATGCTAAATAATCATATTGGTTTTCTAACACCTCCGGTTAATGGTCTGCTTTCAGAGGGCCAATTTTGTCACTCAAAATGAATCAATATATATTGACAGGGGTTCCAATTATATTATATTGGAGGTATGCCGGGAATGTATTTCATAGATAGCTTGGTGTTTCGTTAATACTTTGGATAAAGATGTGATTTCAAAGATTAAATCAAATTCGTTTTATTGATAGTGCTTTAACATAAGGAACCCCCTGAAGAAACTCACGGAAGTGAAACGCAAATACGGCGCCAGGGAAAGGCGTTGGGGAAAGACAAAGACAACGAATGAAATGAATAAATTAAGCACTTTTTTTCACTTTTGAAAGCGTTTCTCAGTATAAGAGTAACGTAGTAAAAGTTATGAAGAAAAAGAGTAACGTATCGAATGTTATGAAGATTTATCTGGCACTATAGATCACGGAGGTCGTTGATGCAAAGTGGCACACCAGTTCGAGTCTAAGACTAAGTCTGAAAGGACGTGCCTTGTAGAGTCTGAGACCTCTAGTTCTTTAAAGATTAATCTTCCTAGATACTTAACGTTAATCTTGATATAATGTATAGGAAGTTACTCGTGACATAATAGATGGAAAGAATTTCGTGATTGATTTTCATGCATCGAATAAAGATTTGAATAAGAGATAAATCACAATCTTAAAGGTAAAAATAGAGTGGCGACCATTTTTCTGAGTGAAATAATCATATTGAGCTACCGTCCCCCCTCCCCCTCTCCTTCAGGCTTAAACACTTTTCCAAGAAGAACATAGTAAATTTTTGACAAACTAATTAAATCATCATCTTTAAATAATAATACTTCCTTAAGGTACTTTTGAAAAAGAATTACAGGGGATAAATAATGAGTTTGTGGAAAGTTTAAAAAACATAGATTTTTTGAGCGCAAAGAGTTCTCCAAGAACTCATCCTGTCGATGTAGAGCAAAAGAGTCCAGGGAAACTTTTCTAAACAACTCCGTCTTGAGTAGAGCTCTGAGACTCCTGAGCACCCATCGATCTTTCCAATGAAAGCAATCTAGATTCATGATCAGACAACTTAACAACAGTTTCTTTAGAAAAGTCTGAAACTTTCTGGAGAGAAGCCCCAAGAGTCGCCTCCATACGTGTTACAATAGCCCAGATATCTCGCAAAGAAACATCTGAAGGTGGGACTTGGGCTTCTCCAACAGAGGAAAAAGTAATCACAGAGGGCACAGGAGGTGGTAAACTCACCCCTGAGTCAATTTTTTAAAAGGAAGGCGGTAGAATAACTGAACCGGATTCAATCCGCTCCACATCTTCCAGTGGAGAGGTCGTACCGGAACCAAGATTAAACCCTGGGCTGGGCGGAGCTACACCCGCGGGAGAACAAACAGAAGAGGATGTACTTACAGTAGCAATATCTTCACCACCAGTAGAAAGTGTCTGAGCTGGAGCAGAAGGAACGCCCACACGAATATGGGCATCCATCGGACCAACTTTCACCACCTTCCACCTTCGTCTTCCATCTATTCCAGTAGCGCATGCCGTCCACATGAAAGAGACATACGATAACTTCAAGCATCTACTGACTTCCATTAACTATAACAAGTACAGCTGGCACCTCTGTGGTGACTTGAAGGTAGTTTCCCTTTTAATAGGACTGCAGCAGGGATATATAAAATACATGTGTTTCTTATGTGAGTGAGACAGCCGAGCAAGGGATTGGCACTACTTGCGGAAGGAATGGAATCGCAGACAAAATGTAACAGTTGGAGGGAAGAATATCCAGCACCCAGCTCTGGTTGAAGCTCACAAAATCCTGCTACCACCCCTTCACATTAAACTAGGTTTGATGAAAAACTTTGTGAAAGCCATGGACCGCACTTCGCCAGCTTTCCGATACCTGCATGAAAAATTCCCTCGACTCAGCGAAGCAAAGATTAAAGAGGGAGTTTTTGTGGGTCCTCAGATTCGAGAGCTCTTCAAAGATGACCAATTCAACAACTTGCTGCAGGGTGATGCGAAACAAGCATGGAATGCTTTTCGCCTAGTGTCAACAAACTTTCTCGGGAATGTTAGGGCAGAAAACTACAAGGAACTAGTAGAAGACATGCTGATGCAGTATCAGAAACTTGGCTGCAATATGTCTCTAAAGATCCATTTCCTTGATTCCCATCTCGATTTCTTTCCTGACAACTGTGGTATGGTTAGTGATGAACAGGGCGAACGTTTTCACCAGGATATCGCAACGATGGAGCAAAGACACCAGGGAAAATGGTCCACTACAATGCTGGCTGACTACTGCTGGACACTCCCCAGAGAAGCTCCCGAACAACTGTACAAGAGACAGGCGAAAAAATCTAAGAAGTAGTCTATGACTTGGTTTTTTACAGGTATTAACCGAAGACCTATTGTATTTACTATTGACATGCATTTCGTGATGTAAACATTAATTCTTGTAGATAACAAAAAAGCTAGAGCCAACTTTGCAATTCCACTGTCATATTCGTGTTCAGCATATAAAAAATTATAAGAAATGACTATTTTTATTTCAGTAACATGACTTTTGTAAAAATTTGTTGACCAGTGCTCAATTTGTAAGTAGCTCAGTACACATATATAGTACCATTTGGGCCAAGAGGGGATATTTGTCAGCTAAAGACCAACCTCTCCAACAAGCTGAGATCCTAATGGAAGTGTTTGAAATGCTCAGAGAAAGAGCAGAGCAGGGCTATTTGACAGCATGTGAGTGGGTTGCAGCACATCAGGAAGTTAAGACATGGGAACAACACGGAAACTCGATAGCTGACAGCCTAGCACAAGAAACCACTTATCCCGAAGTCCCCGAGACTATGGTAGTAACCCGTCAGCAGAGTAGCCAGCATGACTTTTGCAAACTTGAAGATTTACAGGAAAATGTGTTACAGAATGAATTACAGTGATGGGTGAATGCTGGATGTAAAAAGATCTACAACGTATGGATACACCCTTCGGGGAAGATGTGTGTTTCCTCTGCTGCTTTGATAAATCTGTCAACTATGCTGCACTATGCGGATCATTGCAGTGTGACAGCCCTGGTCTCTCATCTTGGGGATACATTGTGGTGTCCTGATATGCGTAAGTTGGTTCAGGCAGTAGTTAGTGGCTGCCGCACCTGTATCACTAGCACTCCCCATGCACGTCTTAAACCAAGTGGGGGTGCGATACCAAGACCACAAGGACCTTTTCTGCATTGGCACATTGATTTCACTGATATGCAGGTGAAATGTCAGGGCAGACGATACCTATTGGTTCTGGTTTGTCCCTACTCACAATGGGTGAAGCATTTCCATGTAAGAAAGAGACCGCTGCTGAAGTCCTAAAAGTATTAACGGAACATATAATTCCCCGGTATGGGATCCCTGCCCAAATCTTATCAGATAATGGGTCCCATTTTGAAAATCAATTAGTCAAAGAATTTTCTGAAAATTTGCCCATTAGATGGCGCTATGTTGCTGTCTATTCTCCAACCTCAAATGGTCTTGTAGAAAGGTGCAATGGTCTTATTAAAACACAGTTAAGAAAGCTAATGATTGGGAGTGGCCAGACCTGGCTGCAAGCATTACCTCTTTGCCTGTATCTGTTGAGAAATAATCCTATCAAGCGGTTAGGCCTAACCCCTCATGAAATCATAACTGGAAGAAGGAGCATGAATTCAGGTACCCAAAATCTGCCCGACTTGTTTTCTGCTTATCTTTCAGGACTTCAGACCAGTGTATCCTTGATTCAACAGAAGTTGGCTTCCCGCATACCACCAACAGCGTTAGTCCCATATGTTTTTGAATTGTGTGATCTTGTATACCACCGGATCCAAGTGAGGGACAAGTGGTACCATCCTATCTACTCTGGACCACATACTGTTACAGCTGTAACTCCTACCGCTGTTCAGCTTGATAACGGCACTTCGTGGATACACAGCAAAGATATCTTTCCAGCCCCTACCACCAGTAGTTTTCAACAAACTGTGGGTACAGAACAGTGATATCATTCGTGACGGACACTTCTCCGAGAGATCTGGAAAAAGAGAAGCTCCACTTGGACCCACTATAAAGACATTTACTTAGTGCCTGTTGGAGATATTAGTATAACTGATTAATGTGTATACTATCTGAAGCCTATTTATCTCCTGTCAGTCCCTCTGTGTTAGATCCGCCTCCTGTAATTTTCATTCTGTTAGTAATCATATTTGTTGTACTTTGCTTAGTATTGCTGCTTTTTAGATTGCTTATATAATGCATAAGGCCCGCCAGTCCCCATTGAATCCCTCCCCTTTCATGGTACGGGCAATTCTTTGTGGCGCATTGGTAGGATCACTTCTAGTTCGTTTTCTTCCATACTTATATATTCCTCAACCTGCTCCTCTGAATCTCTCTACCCAGAACCTGAATAGTTCTTTCAATTGTTCCTTTAATATTTCCCAGGTCCCTTACGATCCCGAAAGTCCACACCAGGGCCTAATCTATGGAAATCCACAGTCCTTGAGGTTGTCCAATTAATGAATCTCTCAGACTGTATCATATGCACCCCACTGCCAAAGGGAGTTGGGTATGCACCAGTCAATATAGTACCAGTACAACCAGTGGAGTTCTCGGGGAACTTAGCTTGCCAGGACCCTACCGAATACTACACTACTCCATGCTGGGCCCCCCCCCAACTGCTCCCATACTTGGGAGCATTTCAATTTATCTGACCCGGTCCCAGTCCAAGTCTGTGCCCCTCCTCATGTGATATATCCATACTGTATTGGTAATGGGGGGCTAGCCCATTCTGACTCACGCCCTTCGCTGAAGTGTAATATCACCTACCATCCTGCACAACAGCGATTTTCTGTTTCCCCCAGGTCCATAATTCCTTATAACTTTTCAGCTCCTTATAGCTTGGACCAATGGTTTGTTATCACTAATGCATCTTTGAATGTTACCTCTGCTTATTGGCACAAAACATACACAGTGGGTCCTATTTATAGAAATGGTTCAGCAGTCCAAGACACCTGGATGCAGAAATGGTACCCCTTATTCCTCCTGTTATTTTCCCTGTAATGATCAATTTATCATAAGGCAAACTTCAATTGCATGGGACACAATATGAACTGGACCTGGACCAAAAATACTCGATTCCCGGCTCTTGCCGGCCATTATTGGTATTGTCATGGTTTTCTATATCAGGCTATAGGCCTGACTCACCTTCCTTGTGCTCTGGTTAGGGCTGAGGCCTGTTCAGTGTTAATCCCTCTCAATGTCAGTCACTATCACACAAGCACCCACAGACACAAAAGAGACACCTCCCCTGGTATGATAAATCCGAAGATGATGCTCTCATGGCCTCTTATGAATATATTAATTCCACATATCCGCTGACTAAAACACGGCTTGATGTCCTGAGCTATACCTCTTGGATTCCTATATTTCAGACCCCTGCAATTACTGCTGAACTAGGTATGGCTGTACGTAGGTTGCAATGTTTGCTTCATGTCCAAATGCGTTCTGTCACTGATTCCATTACTCTCCTAGCTAAATCCCTTGAGCAAAACAATCAAATGACTCTGCAAAATAGACAAGCTTTAGCTCTATTGTTAGCAGCTGAGGGAGGGGCATGTAAATTCATTAATGAAACAAATTGTTGCACAGTTATAGCAAACCATACAACTTTTGTACTTAATGCAATGGACAGAATTAGACACTTATCAGAATTACATCTGGATGATTTCAAGAGTGGAATTCAGGTTGGAGCATGGTGGAATGATGTTGCTTCTTGGTTTACAGGCCTAGGCTCTGGCCTACGTAGCTTACTTGTAGCCTTGTTTGGTCTGCTCATTGCCTTATCAGTTGGCTGCTGTGTTTTTTTCATTTATTCTAGCTTTCTGTAGAAGGTGTTTGACTAAGGTGTCTACCACAACTCTAATTCTTACTTCCAAAAATCAGGCAAATTAATATACTACCCTAGCCCGTAGACCCAGAGTTACTAATGTAAATGGTAACTTGTCTGATGCCCATCCTCTTATTCCAGAGGGGTTCCACTTGGTAGCGGTCCAATATTCAGGTAACAAGTAACCCTATATGAATTTCCTCTCCTTTCAAATTCCCTATGTTAGGTATAGAATTAATGGGATTCAGATCTCATGTGGCAACCTTGTCTTGTCATGTCTCCATCTCCTCAGTGAGTGTCACTGGAGGTTCCGGATGGCCGAGTGTAGAAGGGCAAACTATGGGGACAGTAGAAGGGACCTGAAGTAGGATTCAAGAGGGGAATGAAGGGAAAAAATGAATCCCCCTTCAGGTAATACTGTTTTCCATCTTTGTGCTAATGTCTGAGCTCCAGGCCTAAGAAAGAAAAAAGCCTGCTGACCCTTTCATCTTTTCACACTAAAACTGCAGCATTAGAAGTTTGGAGCTACGGAGTAAGCTAATATCCTGACCCAGAGCTGAGACAATGAGAACTATACAGCTAGTGACAAAACTGTCCCCTGGGCTCCTTGAATGAACAAAGGTGAAAACAAAGAACTTTATCTACAGGAACCAGGGTCAGTACACAGCTACGAAGATTACCATGAGAATGATATTGACAGGATGCCCCAAGGGAAAAATAGAGGGTAGAGAGATTTAGGAGCAGATTTGCTTGAAAAAATAGGGAACATGAAAGGAAGGAAATCTGCATATCAATAGTAGATTTGTCTCAAGCCTAAAAGTGGATATAAATATAGCACAGAAATTCTGATAGGGAGACAGACATTAGCTGATCTCATTGGAGTAAGGCTATCTCTGTCTCCAGGACCCTTTATACTTAAGTCAGGTGCTTTGCTTGTTATAGATCTATTGATGCTATGGATTGATATTGAAATTTGTAACTTATAAGATAAAAAGCAAAGCTTGCGATGTTACAGACCTGGCAAAATAAAATAAAACATTTTCCATGCTCTTACGGTGGCATGAGCAATTTGTTTAAGGTAGGTCCTGTATGGATGTTGGGGCGGACACTGCAGCCATAATACAAAATAGAAAACTCCCCGAATAATCGCAGGGGAAGCCCAGAAAAACCCCAACAAACCCAGTGTGTTAAATCAGTCAGGGCCTAGTGGCAGCAAAGAGTTTTAATTTAAATCAAATCAGAATAACAGGCAAAACAGGATCAGTATTCCTTGAGCAATAAATTATTTCTAGAGACCCTTACAAAGAGGCCTTCTACATAGGGGGCAAGGGACCTGTGAAATTTTTTAAATAGGTGTTAAAGCCAGGCAAGAGATCAAAAGGCCAGTTTGAAAGACTCCCACTTTCAAGCAAGGACTGTGTTAATCACTCAGGAAATTGATCACAGCTTAGGTTTAGGTTTAGGTTTAGGTTTATTAAAAACTTGTTATACCGCTCAATACCATAGGCGTCTGAGCGGTTTACAATATATAAAAAACAAGCAAGTTGATTAAAACAAGCATTGGCTGTGGAAAAAGAAAAGGAACGCCATCAAATTAAGGAAAAGTAGGGGAAAAGGAAAGAGGAGATAAGAACAGAAATGAACTAAAAATAATAAATACAAGTGCACAGACAGGGAAGGAGGGGGAGGAAAGACATACAAATTCTGTGAAAAGGTGAGGTGGTGGGAAGGGGGAGGGAGTGGGCTAGGGGGGAGGGTCGAACGCAAGGCGGAAGAGATGGGTTTTGAGGTGGGCTTTGAAAATTTGATATGAGCTTTCTGCACGGAGGGGAGGGGGGAGTGAATTCCAGAGGCTGGGGACCAGGAAATAGAAGGCAGAGGAGCGGGTTTGTTCTAAATGAGCATGTGAAGGGGAGGGAAGGACCATGCGATTCATATGCATGGAACGGAGGAGACGGTGGGGGATATGAAATTGTATCTGGTTTGCTAGATAGAGGGGAGTGCCAGTGTAAATTGTTCGATGTGCAAGAATTAGAAGTTTAAACCGAATGCGGAAAGAAATAGGTAACCAGTGATGTTGATAGAGAAGGGGTGTAACATGATCAAACCGAGAGGCATGGGACAACAGACGGATAGCAGCGTTTTGAACGCGTTGGAGACGAGACAGTTGGGACTTGGGTAAACCAGCAAAGGAGACATTACAATAATCAAGACGGGACAACACAAGGGTAAGCAGAAGGGTGGTCAGAGCAGGAGTAGAAAGGAAGGGACGAACTGCTCTAAGCTGGCGAAGAGAAAAGAAGGAACGTTGAACAACTGAGGAAATGTGATCTTTGAAAGTAAGGGCAGAGTCAAGGACAACACCTAAGTATCGGAGTGAAGAAACCAGGGGGATAGACTGGGAGGAGAGAGAGGGGGCACAGGTGGGAGAAGGACTGCCAAAGGTGAACCAGATTGCGAAGGATTTTGCCGGGTTTACTTGTAGAAAGTTGGAGGAGAACCAAGACATCACAGCAGTGAGACAGTGGTTGATAGGGGAGATATCAGGGGAAAGAGGATCTGTGTGGTGGAGAAGAATAATGTCGTCTGCATAATAATATGCAGAGATACTAAACTGTTGGACCAGAAGGGCTAGGGGGGCTAGGAAAATATTGAAGAGAAGTGGGGCGAGAACAGACCCTTGGGGAACACCACAGGACAGGGGGGTGGGGGCAGAAGAAGAAGATGCAGAAACAACAGAGAAAGAGCGACAGGATAGAAACGAATGAAACCATCGGAGAACCACACCCGAAAGACCAGCTTCTTGAAGACGGAAGAGGAGAGTGTGATGATCCACCAAGTCGAAAGCCGCAGATAAGTCGAGAGAAACAGCCAGAGTGACGAGACCGCGATCGTGAGCGATGTGAAGATCGTTGAGAAGAGAAAGAAGAACAGATTCGGTGCTGTGGCCAGGGCGGAAACCTGATTGACGGGGATGGAGAGTGAGGGCAAGCTCAAGGTGAGAAGCAAGCTGGAGAAAAACCAATTTCTCAAGAAGTTTTGATAGGAAGGGTAGGTTTGAGACTGGGCGCCAATTGGAAAGAGTGGACGGGTCAGAGGAATGAGATTTCAAAATGGGACGGACTAATGCATGTTTCCAAGTGGAAGGAAAAGAACCGGTGGAGAGACTAGAGTTTAGGAGGGAAAGAATGTAGGGGGATAGAGCTAAGGAAGGTTCCAGAAGCCATTTGGAGGGGATAGGGTCAGCTGGGCAAGTGGTTTTGCGAATATTAGAAAAGGTCTTTTCCAGGGTATCAAGTGTGATAGGGTCAAATGAAGACCAGGAATGTGATAGTGCTGGAGATGAGGATGGAGAAGAGAAGGAAAGAAGAGGGGGCTCAGCAGGGGGAGAAAGAGGCGGTGGACATTGGGGAAAAGCTTGGCGAAGGGCACTAACCTTGGAGACAAAAAAGGAGGCAAGGGCAGAGGGGTCTGGGAGAACAGAGGTTACATTACCTCAGAAGCACAGGCATAAATAGTTCAACCAGAGTTCTGTGCTTCTCAGTCTTGAAGGACTACAAAAGGGGACTGCTACTTCTGGAGAGAGATCTGCAATTGTAAGTATTACGTCTGGGAATTTTTCTAAATCTTGGGGGAAAAGGAATTCTTTAGATTAAAGCTGATTAATCTGTGAACCCAGTGAACCCAGTGTGTTAAATCAGGCAGGGCCTAGTAGCAGCAAAGAGTTTCAGTTTAAATTTAAAACACAAAAGAGAGCTTTCTGGTTAGATTTAAAACCCAGCATAGAGCTTCCAGTTTAAATTTAATACTCAGGGCCTAGTTTAAATTTAAAACACAGAGGAGAGCTTTCTGGTTAAATTTAGAATCCAGCAGAGTGCTTCCAGTTTAAATTTAATAGTCAGGGCCTAGTTTAAATTTAAAACACAAAAGAGAGCTTTCTGGTTAAATTGAGAACCCAAGACTCCCTCTATCCAAGCAAGGGCTGTGGGACTCCCCCTGGAGATTGGTCACAGATTACCTTAGAAGCACAGGACAGGGTACTGTGTAGCAGCCAGCTTTTAATAAGTCTTCTTTCCCTCCCTCCCTCCCTGACACCCACCCACCTGTGGGATAATCATAGCTTTATAGGTGCTTAAACCTCTTAAAAGGAAAGGAAGTGCCAAATTCACTCTTAGGTGCAGCTGTTTATTCTCATTAGCATACATTAAGAACCTGAGATTAATTAAATTTCAGGTGAACAAGGTACATTAAACATATTAGGTATAGTTTTATTAGTGTAAGTATCTCCAGCAACCCTTAGTAAGTAAAGAACTTAAAGATCTAAACACAACCTTAAAACGAAGATGCAGACAGCAGTCCAGCAGAGAGATGGGGGCTTTCCAGTCTTTTGCATTGAGTGTCACATGTATGATTTTCTCCCAGTTGGTGAGGGTTCTTACGCGTGCACAAGGTGCAAGGAGACCTTTGCTCTCAGGGAACGAGTCCGATCTCTGGAGGCAAGAGTAGCAGACTTGGAAGACATAAGGAAGAGAGAGAGGTACATAGACGAGACCTACAGGGATATAGTCCTTTAGTCCCACCTCCAGTCTGGCAGCTTCCCTGTTGCCATGGAGGAGAGAGGTCACATGACAGGAGAGCATCACCCTGGTGTGGCAGAAAGTGATTCTGTAACTAGGACCTGTCCTCCAGGTGATGTAAAACCCTCTCGCACCGAGGAAGTTTCTCCAGGGCCATGTGCCCATGAGGAAAGGGTTAGGACAGCCATTATAGTTGGTGATTCGTTCATTAGGCATGTAGATAGCTGGGTGGCTGGGTGGCGTGAGGATCACTTGGTAACATGCCTGCCTGGTGCGAAGGCAGCAGAGCTCACACGCCATCTAGACAAGGTCTTAGATAGTGCTGGGGAGGAGTCTGCTGTCTTGGTACAGGCCGGTACCAATGACAAAGGAAAATGTGGTAGGGAGGTTCTGGAGGCTAAATTTAGGCTTTTAGGTAGGAAGTTGAAATCCAGAACTTCCAGGGTAGCATTCTCCGAAATGCTTCCCATTCCACTAGCAGGACCCAAAAGGCAGGCAGAGCTCCAGAGTCTCAATGCGTGGATGAAGCAATGGTGCAAGGAGGAGGGTTTTGGATTTGTTAGGAACTGGGGAACATTCTGGGGAAAGGAGTGGCTCTTCCGAAGGGATGGGCTTCACCTTAACTGGGATGGAACCAGGCTGCTGGCATTAACCTTTAAAAAGGAAATAGAGCAGCTTTTAAACTAGATAATTGGGGAGAGCTCACAGTCGCCCAAGAGGACATGGTTCAGAAAAATGTATCCTTGAAGGATACTACCAAAAAAATGAAGTTAGTGCACATCAGCAGAGAGGTTCCAATAAAGACAAAGGTAGCCCAAATGCCCTAGAGTACGGAGCAGAGAGAGCTTAAAGATTCCAAATTACCCCTGCCTACCGATAACCAGATTAATATGAATAAAATACAGTCTCTACAATGCTTGTATGCAAATTCTAGAAGTCTAAAAAATAAGATGGGAGAGTTAGAATATATAGCACTAAATGAGAAGTTAGATATGATTGCAATCTCAGAGACATGGTGGAAGAAGGACAACCAGTGGGACACTGTGATACCTGGGTACAAACTATATCGTAATGATAGAGCTGATCAAATTGTTGGAGGGGTTGCGCTCTATGTTAGAGAGGGCATTGAGTCAGAAAGGAAAGGAAACAAAATTTGCTGTAGATTCTCTATGGATTTAAATTCCATGGGAAGGCGATGGCAGTGGGTGTGTACTATCGACCACCTGGCCAGAATGAACAAATGGATGATGAAATGCTCAAAGAAATCAGGGAAGGTAACAAAAGTTACAGAACGGTAATATTACTGGATGATTTCAATTACTCCATTATTGACTGGGTCAGTGTCATGGCAGGACATGCTAGGGAGATAAAGTTTCTAGATTAAATAAATGACTGCTTCTTGGAGCAGCCGGTTCATGAACCGACCAGAGGGGAAGCCATTTTGGACTTAGTCCTTAATGGAACACCAGATCTGGTGCAAGAGATAAGAGTGTTAGGGTCACTTCGCAATAGTGATCATTGCATGATCGCGTTTAATTTTATTAATGGAGGAGGGATGGTAAGGAAATCCACAGTACTACCTTTTAACTTTCGAAAGGGAGACTATGATAAAATGAGGAAAATAGTTAAGAAAAAACTAAAAAGGAGCAGTTGCAAAGTTCAAAGACTTACATCAAGCTTGGGTGTTGTTTAAAAATACTATCTGGGAAGCCCAGACCAGCTGTATTCCATGCTTTAGGAAAAGTGGAAGGAAATCCAAAAAACTGCCAGCATGGTTTAAAGGTGAGGTCAGAGAGGTTGTTGTTGCCAACAAAGCATCTTTCAGGAAATGGAAAAAGAGAGTCAAATGATGAAAACTAGGAACTGCACAAGCACTGGCAAGTTAAATGCAAGGCACTGATAAGGCAGGCAAAGAGAGAATTTGAGAAGAAACTTGCTGTGGAAGCAAAAACGCATAATAAAGACTTTTTCAAGTACATTTGTAGCAAAAAACCTGTGAGAGAATCAGTTAGACCATTAGATGATAGAGTGGTAAAAGGGGCAGTAAGAGGGGACAAGGCTATAGCGGAGAGACTGAATGAATTCTTTGCTTCAGTCTTTACTGAGGAAGATGTAGGGATGTTACCCTTGACTGAATTGGTATTTAAAGGTGATACTGCAGAAGAATTGAAAGAAATATCGCTACACCGGGAAAATGTATTACAACTATTTGATAAGCAAATCACCTGGACCGGATGGTATACATCCAAGGGTGTTGAAGGAACTGAAATATGAGATTGCAGACCTGCTATTAGTAATCTGTGGACCATCATTAAAATCATCTGTAATACCTGAAGATTGGAGAATCGCCAATGTAACACCAATTTTTAATAAGGGTTCCAGGGGTGATCCGGGAAACTACAGACCAGTGAGCCTGACGTCAGTACCAGGAAAAATGGTAGAAATCATCATAAAGAACAAAATTACTCAGCATGTAGATAGTCATGGCTAATGGGAGACAGCCAACATGGCTTTAGACAAGGAAGATCCTGTCTTACTAATCTGTTGGTTTTTTTTGAAGGTGGAATAAACAGGTAGACAAAAATGAGTCAGTTGATATAGTGCAGGCATGTCCAACAGGTAGATCGCGATCCACCTGTAGATCATGGAGGGGTCAGAGGTACATCACCAGCCCCACTTGGCTCCATCTCTCCAGCAGCTCACCCCGTCGCTAGGAGAGATATCGTGCTGGCAGGTTGTCTGCCGAGGGCTTGCCGCCGCTTCTGATTATTTGCCTGTTCCCTGCCTGCGAGAATCTTGCCTGCGGGTGTATTGGGGGTGCTTGTTGTTTTCGTGCCAATAGTTTGTGGGTACCCCAGGAGGCTGCCGCCCACGCCCCGTGATGAGACACCACAGGCCCGGCGTCATACCTGGTCTCCTGCCTCTCAGAATCACCCATTCCTGCCCCCGCCCCAACACCCCTTAGAAGTGTATTATATACCAGGCGATATCCATTCGCCCGGGCTTTACCTGAATATACTTACCGTATTAGTTGTGTCGTGTGCTGGTCGTTGGTCGCTTTATAGTTCACTTTCATTAAACGTTTTTGGGCAGACACAACAAAGTGTCAAGAATTTGGTGATTTTGGCAGGCTTTTCCAATTTTGTTCTAACTTGCCTATGCCTTGCCTTCAAATTGGTTCAAACCACTGACTTTTGCTTGCCTCTGCAATTTTATTTTGCCTAGCCTTTGCGTTGATTCTACACTGTGTTCAGAATTTATTAAATCGCGTGTGCTGGTATTTGAACTTGTTTGGCGGCAATTGATTTTATCTGGTTTGCTGGACAGGTGTTTGAGTTTTTTTGATGATTGTTTGGTGGTATTTAATTATTGGTGCCAGTATGATGAATTCTTATTTTTACTTTTAGAACTGCATGTGTGGTTTGTTGGCATCTCCAGTCCTTGTATTGCACATCATCCAGAGGTCTTCAGTACCTGTTGATCTTTAATACTTTGGGACAGTGACAGTTTTGGACCAGATTCAGCCAGTGCTTATACTAACTTAGCAGATTTGGCCTTCTTACATCCAGCCACCCCAGCATAACAAAGATGAGTGTTCCAAAGAAGAGCAAAACCTACCACTGTCATGATGAATGGGAAATGGACTACTTCTTCATCATGGTGAAAGCCAAGTGTTGTTATCTAATTTGTAACACCCCAGTATCCTTGCCCATAAAGGTTAATCTGGAACGTCATTATAAGGCTCTGCATAGCAATAAGTTTGATGCTGATTTTCCACCCAAAAGTGAAATTCGTAAACTGAAGCTCAAAGAACTTAAATCGAAATTGGCTACTCAGCAACAGTTGATAGCGAAGCCAAGTTCACATTCGGTCAATGCAACCATAGCATCCTTCAAGGTCAGCAACCTGATCGCAAAGAAATGCAAACCTTTCACTGAAGAGGAATTTGTATAAGATTGTTTTCTTGAAGCAGCTGACAATCTTTTTGAAGGATTTAAAAATAAGAAAAAGATCATAGCTGCTATTCAAGATGTACAATTGTCAAGAAACACCGTCGTGCGGCGAATAGAAAAGATGTGTGGAGACACAACTCAACAATTGTTGGAGGATGTTTCAAATTGTGTTGCTTGCTCACTCCAACTGGATGAATCTACAGACATAAGAGACATAGCCCAGTTACTAGTCTTTATCCAGATGTTTTTTGAAGACTTCAATGTTAAAGAAGAACTACTTCAAATGATTTCTTTAAAAGGGAGAACTACCAGTCAGGAAATATTCAGTTCTTTCCATTCTTTTGTGACAAAGTGTAATCTTCCATTGCATAGACTTGTTTCCATCACTACTGATAGACCAAGAGCAATGACAGGTGAGGTTAACAGTTTCATAGCCCTCTGTAGACAGCATGACGACTTCCCAGATTTCCTTTCTTACCACTGCATCATTCACCAACAAGTTTTGGCAAGCAAGAGACTCAATACAAAGACTGTCATGGACATCACTTTCAAAACCGTAAATTCAGTTTGTGGAAGATCACTTCAAAGACGGCTTTTCAATCTTACTCTTGATGAAGAGGCAGCAGAAATCATTTTGCACACAGATGTAAGGTGGCTAAGTAGGCACAAATTTCTGCAAAGATTTTGTGATTTGCTGAATGAAATAAGAAGTTTTTTGAAGGAGAGGGGAGATGACCAAGCAGAGTTGGAAGATGAGGAATGGTTATGTGATCTGGCATTTCTCGTTGACTTTACAGGTGATCTAAGTGATATGAACCTTGAACTACAAGGTAAAAACAAATGCATTGGCGAGATGAAGAGTACAGTTTCATCCTACAAGAGCAAATTTGAGCTAATGATGGCTGACCTTGCAAACAACACTTTTGATCATTTTCCTAATACGCAGGACCATCTGGGACAATATCCAAATTTTGTTTTTCAGAACGAGAAGTATGTGACAAAAATCTGTTCTGTTATCCAGGAATTCAAAAATAGATTCTGTGACTTCCAAAAAATTGGAACAGTTGTGGAGTACTTGTCATACCCATTCAAAGTAGATGTGGACATTAAACTGCAGCTGCTATCAGTAAAAATTACTCATTGAACAAGCCATCTCTTGAAAACAAAATATTAACCCTTAAAAATGACATTTTTCTCAAGACCCGTGCTGAGCAAGAATCGTTTTGGAAGCTAGTGCCTAGAGACTAATTTCCCAACTTGAGAAGATGCAGTGAAGCTGTACACTCCTGTTTCGGTTCAACTTATTTGTGTGAATCTGCGTTTTCCCATCTGAAAATGACAAAGAGTACACAACGTTCCAACATGACAGATGAACATCTCCAGGATTCCCTGAGACTGGCCCTCACCCAATATTCACCCAACTTCAAAAAGCTGGTGGATGAAATGCAGGCTCAGACGTCTCACTAATGAGCAAGAGCGAAATATTAAAGATTGTTCAAGATCATCCTGGATCAATACTCGACCTAAATTTAACACAAATTACTCAATAAAAGTTAAAGAAAGTTATTACTCAATAAAACTTTAAGAAAAAATGTACTTTCCATTTCCCCTCGCAGTTCTTACTGGATCTTCGTCTCTCTGTTTTGTTTTTGCTTAATTTGCTTAACAGCTGATCACATCCAAGTAAATGACAGAAGGTTCATTAAAAATGGGGGGGGAGGGGATCCTCCAACTTTATTGGGTTAAAATTTAATTTGAAACGAATTTGAAACTTAATTTTCATGGTGGTAGATCACCGGCACTTTTGGCCGGAAAAAGTAGATCACGACCTGTTCGAAGATGGACATGCCTGATATAGTGTATCTGGACTTTCAGAAAGCCTTTGACAAGGTCCCTCATCAGAGACTTTTGGCAAAACTAAAAAGTCATGGGATAGGAGGTGAAATACTACTGTGGATCAGGAACAGGTTAAAAGATAGAAAGCAGAGGGTAGGGCTAAATGGCCAATTTTCCCAATAGAAAAAGGTGAATAGTGGAGTATCCCAGGGATCTGTGCTGGGTCTGCTGCTTTTTGACATATTCATAAATGACCTGGAAAAGGGAATAACGAGTGAGGTTATCAAATTTGCAGATGACACAAAACTAGTTAAAGTTGTTAAAACCCAAGAGGATTGTGGAAAATTGCAAGAGGATCTTGATAAATTGGAAGACTGGGCATCCAAATGGCAGATGAAATTTAATGTGGACAAGTGCAAAGTTATGCACCTAAGAAAGAACCACCCAACCTATGGTTACACGATGCAAGGTTCCACATTGGGAACCACCACCCAAGAAACATATTTAGGCGTCATCGTGGATAACATGTTGTTAGAACCCTCCACCCAGTGTGCAGCGGTGGCCAAGAGAGAAAATAGAATGCTAGGTATCATAAGGAAAGGAATGGAAAATTAAACAAAAGATATTATAATGCCTCCATATCATTCCATGGTGCGCCGGCACCTTGAATATTGTGTGCAATTCTGGTCACCGTATCTTAACAAGGATATAGAGTTATTGGAAAGGGTACAGAGAAGAACTACCAAAATGGTAAAGGGGATGGAAGGCTACTCCTATTAAGAACGGCAAAAAGGTTAGGGCTCTTAAACCTGGAAAAGAGACGTTTGAGGGGAGATATGATGTTGTTGTTAAGTGCCGTCGAGTCGGAGTCGACTCATGGCGACCCTCTGGATAGGTATCCTAAATTGTGTTCGGTCTTCAGTCAGGCGGCTCATTGTTGAGACTGGTACCCGTAGCTGCTGTTATTGTATCGATCCATCTCATTGCTGGCCTTCCTCTTTTGCGTTGACCTTCTATCTTGCCAAGCATGATGTCTTTCTCTAATGATATCTCTCTTCGCATGATGTGTCCAAAGTATGAAAGTCAAAGTCTTGTCATCTGAGCTTCTAAAGAAAGCTTAGGTTTGATCTCCTCTAGTACCAACTGGTTTGTTCTTCGGGCAGTCCATGGTATACACAGTATTCGCTGCCAGCACCATAATTCAAAGGCATCAATTTTCTTCCTGTCGGTCTTTTTCACTGTCCAGCTTTCACATCCATATCATGTTATTGAAAATACCATGGCTTGAACAAGTCGAATCTTTGTATGGAGAGAGACATCTCTGCTCTTGAGAATCTTATCTAGGTCTTTCATAGCCATTCTGCCAAGAACAATGCGTCGTTTGATTTCTTGACTGCTTGTTGCTTCTTTATTGATAGTTGATCCAAGCAGGTTAAAGTTGTTCACAATTTCAATTTCTTCTCCTTCAACAATGAACCTGTTGATTATGCCAGTTGTCATGATCTTTGTCTTCTTTACATTAAGGTGCAGGCCCATTTTGAGACTATGTTCTTTGATTGTGAGAAGCAAATGTTTCAGATCATCTTCACTTTCAGCCAGTAATGTGGTATCATCAGCATAGCGAAGGTTGTTGATGAGTCTTCCACCAATCTTCACACCTCTGTTGTCTTCATACAATCCTGCTTCTCTGATGATTTGTTCTGCATATAAATTAAACAAGTAGGGGGAAATTATGCAGCCTTGTCTTACACCTTTGCTTATTTTAAACCATTCTGTTTCTCCTTCTTCCGTTCAAACTGTTGCTTCTTGATTAATTTACAGATTGTGCAAGAGTACGATCAGGTGTTCTGGTATACCCATGCTTCTTAATGTGATAGATATGATAGAGGTCTACAAATTAATGAATGGAATGGGTAAACATAGATCGAGTGTTTACATCATAACAATATAAAAAGACTAGGGGACATGCAATGAAGCCACAGGGTAACCTATTTAAAACTAATAAGAGAAAATATTTTTTTTACTCAACGTGTAATCAAACTCTGGAATTTGTTACCGGAGGATGTAGTAAGAGCTGTTAGTGTAGCTGGGTTTAAAAAAGGTTTGGACAAGTTCCTGGAGGAAAGGTCCATAAACCATTATTAAAAGGGACCCGGGATATCACTGCTTGACCCAATAGAAGCATTGTGGAACCTGTATCTTTTGGGGAAACTGCTAGTTACTTGTGACCTGGATTGGCCACTGTTGGAAACAGGATACTGGGCTTGATGGACCTTGGTCTGACCCATTATGGCATACCTTATGTTCTTATTGGTCTAAAGAAGGCACTGCTCTGGTGGTGCAGGGTGCTGCCATTTCTGCGCAAGGGGAGTCTCTGCGGGCATCTCCGTCCGCTCCTCCTACTTCAAATTTGGCTTTGCCTGGTAATTCCGCCACTCCTTTGGTGTCAGGGGCAGCTTTCGAGGATTTCCCCCCAGGTTTTGTGCAGCTACTTCATCATGCTTGCTGTAGCAGGGGGTAGTCGGGGATGCCTCGCTTTTGGGGGCGGCAGGAGGCCAAGTGGCCACCGAAAGGTTTGGTGGTAGTGATGGTAGACCGGTTAAGAGGGCCCAGTCAGTGGAAGATCAGCCTCTTCCCCAAAAGACACAGGTTCCGCAATGCTTGTACTGGGTCAATCATTGATATCCTGGGTCCCTTCTTAATAATGGTTTATGGACCTTTCCTCCAGGAACTTGTCCAAACCTTTTTTAAACTCAGCTACACTAACAGCCTTTACTACATCCTCCGGTAACAAATTCCAGAGTTTGATTACACATTGAGTGAAAAAATATTTTCTTTTATTAGTCTTAAATAGTTTACCCTGTAGCTTCATTGCATGTCCCCTAGTCTTTCTATATTCTGATAACGTAAACAATCGATCTACGTTTACCTGTTCCACTCCGTTCATTAATTTATAGACTTCTATCATATCTCCCCTCAGCCGTCTCTTTTCCAGGTTAAAGAGCCCTAACCTTTTCAGCCTTTCTTCATAGGCGTATCCTTCCATCCCCTTTATCATTTTGGTGGCTCTTCTATGAACCTTTTCTAATAACGCTATATCCTTTTTAAGATACGGCGACCAAAATTGCACACAATATTCAAGGTGCGGTCTCACCATGTAACGATACAGAGGCATTATAATATCTTTTGTTTTAATTTCCATTCCTTTCCTTATGATACCTAGCATTCTATTTGCGCTCTTGGCCGCCGCTGCACACTGGGCCGAGGGTTTTAACATGGTATCCACAATGACGCCTAAATCTTTTTCCTGGGTGGTGGTTCCTAATATGGAACCTTGCATCATGTAACCATAGTTTGGGTTGTTCTTCCCTAGGTGCATAACTTTGCACTTGTCCACATTAAATTTCATCTGCCATTTGGATGCCCAGTCTTCCAATTTATCAAGATCCTCTTGCAATTTTCTTGGGTTTTAACAACTTTAAATAGTTTTGTGTCATCTGCAGATTTGATAACCTCACTCGTTATTCCACTTTCCAGGTCATTTATGAATATGTCAAAAAGCAGCGGACCCAGCACAGATCCCTGGGTACACCACTATTCACCTTTCTCCATTGGGAAAATTGGCCATTTAGCCCTACCCTCTGCTTTCTATCTTTTAACCAGTTCTTGATCCACAGTAGTACACTGCCTCCTATCCCATGACTCTTTAGTTTTGCCAAAAGTCTCTGATGAGGGACCTTGTCAAAGGCTTTCTGAAAGTCCAGATACACTATATCAACCGACTCACCTTTGTCCACCTGTTTATTCACACTTTAAAAAAAACATAACAGATTAGTAAGACAAGATCTTCCTTGTCTAAAGCCATGTTGGCTGTCTCCCATTAGGCCATGACTATCTACATGCTGAGTAATTTTATTCTTTATGATGGTTTCTAGCATTTTTCCCGATACTGACGTGAGGCTCACCGGTCTGTAGTTTCCCGGATCACTCCTGGAACCCTTTTTAAAAATTGGTGTTATATTGGCGATCCTCCAATCTTCAGGTATTACAGATGATTTTAATGTTAGTTCACAGATTACTAATAGCAGGTCTGCAATCTCATATTTCAGTTCTTTCAACACCCTTGGATGTATACTATCCGGCCCAGGTGATTTGCTACTCTTCAGTTTATCTAATAGTTTTAATACATCTTCCCGATGTATCGATATTTCCTTCAATTCTTCCGCACCTTTAAATACCACTTCAGTCATGGGTAACATCCCTACATCTTCCTCAGTAAAGACCGAAGCAAAGAATTCATTCAGTCTCTCCGCTATTGCCTTGTCGCCCCTTTAACTCCTCTATCATCTAATGGACCAACTGACTCTCTCACAGGTTTTTTGCTACAAATGTACTTGAAAAAATCTTTATTTCGCGTTTTTGCTTCCGCAGCAAGCTTCTTCTCAAATTCTCCCTTTGCCTGCTTTATCAATGCCTTGCATTTGACTTGCCAGTGCTTGTGCTGTTTCCAGGTTTCGTCGTTTGGCTCTTTTTTCCATTTCCTGAAAGATGCTCTTTTGGCAACAACAGCCTCTCTGACCTCACCTTTAAACCATGCTAGCAGTTTTTTGGACTTCCTTCCACTTTTCTTAAAGTGTGGAATACAGCTGGTCTGGGCTTCCAAGATATTCTTTTTCAACAACACCCAAGCTTGATGTAAGTCTTTAATCTTTGCAACTGCTCCTTTTAGTTTTTTCTTAACTATTTTCCTCATATTATCATAGTCTCCCTTTCGAAAGTAAAAAGGTAGTACTGTGGATTTCCTTACTATCCCTCCTCCACTAATTAAATCAAAGGCGATCATGCTATGATCACTACTGTCAAGTGGCCCCAACACCCTTATCTCTTGCACTAGATCTGGTGTTCCACTAAGGACTAGGTCTAATATGGCTTCCCCTCTGGTCGGTTCATGAACCAGCTGCTCCAAGAAGCAGTCATTTATGTCATCTAGGAACTTTATCTCCCTAGCATGTCTTGCCATGACACTGACCCAGTCGATACCGGGGTAATTGAAATCACCCATTATTATTACTGTGCTGTAACTTTTGTTAGCTTCCTTGATTTCTTTGAGCATTTCATCATCCATTTGTTCATTCTGGCCAGGCGGTCGATAGTACACCCACACTGCCATTGCCTTCCCCTTTTTATATGGAATTTCAATCCATAGAGATTCTACAGCAAATGTTGTTTCCTGCAAAACTTTAATCCTTTCTGACTCAATGCCCTCTCTAACATAGAGCGCAACACCTCCACCAATTTGATCAGCTCTATCATTACGATATAGTTTGTACCCAGGTATCACAGTGTCCCACTGGTTGTCCTCCTTCCACCATGTCTCTGATATTGCAATCATATCTAACCTCTCATTTAGTGCTATATATTCTAACTCTCCCATCTTATTTTTTAGACTTCTAGCATTTGCATACAAGCATTTTAGAGACTGTATTTTATTCATATTCATTTGGCTATTGGTAGACATGGGTAATTTGGGATCTTTAAGCTCTGTCTGCTCCATACTCGAGGGCATTTGGGCTACTTTACTCTTTTTTGGAACCTCTCTGCTTTTGGTAGTATCCTTTAAGGATAAATTCTTCCGAACCATCTGCTCTTGGGCGACTTTCGGCTTTCCCCCATTTTCTAGTTTAAAAGCTGCTCTATCTCCTTTTTAAAGGTTAATGCCAGCAGCCTGGTTCCATCCCGGTTAAGGTGAAGCCCATCCCTTCGGAAGAGCCCCTCCTTTCCCCAGAATGTTCCCCAGTTCCTAACAAATCCAAAACCCTCATCTCTGCACCATTGTCTCATCCATGCATTGAGACTCCGGAGCTCTGCTTGCCTTTTGGGTCCTGCACGTGGAACGGGAAGCATTTCGGAGAACGCCACCCTGGAAGTTCTGGATTTAAACTTCCTACCTAAAAGCCTAACTTTAGCCTCCAGAACCTCCCTACCACATTTTCCTATGTCATTGGTACCGACATGTACCAAGACAGCAGACTCCTCCCCAGCACTATCTAAGACCTTATCTAGGTGGCAGGTGAGGTCCGTTACCTTCACACCAGGCAGGCATGTTACCAGGCGATCCTCACGTCCACCAGCAACCCAGCTATCTACATGCCTAATGATCAAATCACCAACTATAACGGCTGTCCTAACCCTTCCCTCATGGGTACATGGCCCTGGAGAAACTTCCTCGGTACAAGAGGGTTTTACATCACCTGGAGGACAGGTCCTAGTTACAGGATCACTTCCTGCCACACCAGGGTGATGCTCTCCTGTCACATGACCTCTCTCCTCCATGGCAACAGGGATGCTGCCAGACTGGAGGTGGGACTTCAGGACTATATCCCTGTAGGTCTCGTCTATGTATCTCTCCGTCTTTCTTATGTTTTCCAAGTCTGCTACTCTAGCCTCTAGAGAACGGACTCGTTCCCTGACAGCAAAGAGCTCCTTGCACCTAGTGCACATGTAAGACCTCTCACCAACTGGGAGAAAATCATACATGGGACACTCATTGCAAAAGACTGGAAAGCCTCCATGTTGCTGCTGGACTGCTGTCTGCATCTTAGTTTTACGTTTTTGTTTAGATCTTTAAGTTCTTTACTTACTAAGGGTTGCTATAGATATTTATACCAATAAAACTGTACCTAATACATTTAATATACCTTGTTCACCTGAAGCTTAATTAATCTCAGGTCCTTAGTGTATGACTGATTTGAGTGACGAGCTTCACCTGAGAGCACCTCCTGTCTTTTAAGATGTGTAAGTACCTATAAAGCTACAATTATCCCAGGGGTGGTTGGGTGTGGGGAGGGAGGGAGGGAAATAACACTTATTAAAAGAGGGCTGCTACACAGTACCCTGTCCTGTACTGCTGAGGTAAACTACATTCTTATTTGATTTAAATTATAGCTCTTTGCTGCTGCGTTTCTTGCTCCATAGTGAGCGCCTCAGATGTGTAGCCACGACACACCCCCGCGTTCGAGACCGAGCCCCTACGGGCGCCACAAACTAGGCATTGCGGCCGCGTAGGCATTAGTGCTATGGGATCCGAGAGACTGGATGGTAAAGGAAATGTCTCCTGCAGACCACCAAAAAGGGCAACCAAACCAAAAACGTGCAGAATCTGCTCTTATTTTTTTTTCTTGTACTGGGCCCTTTAAGAGCTCCAAAACATCAAAAATTAAAAGTAATCAAAATTAATTCCAAGTAAGCAGAAAACTACAAGGATTAATTAAAAGAAAGCTCTCAAAGAAAAAGAGCACTGTGAAGAAAAAACGGCAGGAAAAAGGCCCGCCAAGATCCTGAGCTCTGTTAAACCACAGAACCTGTTTTACATGCGGCAGCAGGCCTAAAAAATGCTCACAGGACACTAGCAGCAAAGATTTAAACACTCACCTCTTCCTCCGAGACCTTCAGATCCTCTCTGCACCCCGATAAATATAACAGGCTTCCTGTGAGCAGAACAGCTGAGAAAGGATGTCAGCCGGCAGCAGCAGCAGCAGAGAAACAAAGTTGGACGACAGTTTCTGACTGGAAATCTACAGCACAAAAAACTGAGCCGGTAAGGAGATGAAAAGCCTGCTACAGAACTCCCCTCCGTGCCAACAAGGAGGGGAGAGCAGGCAAAGGGGACAGAAATAAACGGGAGGGAGAAAAGAGAGTCCTCTAAATCCCTTCCGATTCCCTCTCAGCCCTTGCTTTTTTTTTTTTTTTTTTTTTTTAAACAAGCTTTAAAGCTACAGATCAAAAGAAAAAAATGGTATAGGGAGAAAAGAAAAACTAAAAACCCTAGCTAAGCTGCCTAAAGCTCCTTATCCGCTCCTCTAGTGAGCCCAGCACCTAGGCTCACTACCTCCAGCTGCATGGAGACTGGACACACTGGGAGCTGGTGGGAGGTGACAGCAGGATATCTACAGTGGTGTCACAGTTCTGACATGCCCAGTCTCCATTTTGCGGAAAGAGGTGCACAACTCAGAGGTGAGGGACTGAACTGGAGTGACGATAAGGAAGAGAGGTTTTTCGGTGGTGACAGGATAATGCATACTACTGACTGTGGAAAATGAAGAACTGAGGAGAGGAATTGGGAATGCAGGCACGCAGGCGCAGTGGAGTGCTCCCAAAGGCTTTCCTATTGGACACTGGGAACATTCCCATGCGGGTTCCATCAGTGATGTTCACCCATATGTGAAGACTACATCCCTGTTTGTTCCTGGAGATCCAAGGTTGTACCTGTCACCATCAAAGGACACAGATTGAGAAATACTGCATTAAAACCCCGACCCCCATCCATCCCCCAAAGGTGGTGACCATTTTTGGAGAAAGACCCGAGAATAGTCCACATTCCCAAAACAGCCTTTGAAGGCTAGCACAGCTGCTAGAAACGTTTGCCACTGCCTTTCCTCCCACTCGTACACCCACACCTGAGTTACAAAGAGACTCGCCCACATTCTCTTTTACAAAGAATCCTCCCCTTACCCAAAGAATAAAGTAGGAAGCAGTTCACCTTTCCTCCTTGGTATTCTCCATGGAAACCTTGAGCTACGGAAAGGACCAGAAGTCAGAACCCGAAACGTGACTATAAAAGCAAATACACACAAATGACAAATCCTGTTCTATTATGCAGACTCCCAGGTCAGTGAAGGCCGGTCAGAGCACTACACCAAGAAAGTTTCCAGAGACACGATTGTAGCCCGTTCCAGAAAGTGAAATTTTCCATATAACACCAAAGGATAAATGTTCCAGGCAGTGTTTCTGGGGTACAAATTTGGAAAGATCCAAATACTCTACTGCTTTGCAAATGGAAAAAAAATGATATTATGCAATGCTGAGTTCTGATGGCTGGCAATACAAAAGAACATCCCGCAAGTAGCTACACAAATTTGAATATGTTAAAAAAAAAAAAATACTACCACTCGCCAGAATTCAGTTGCACACCCTGACAAATATCAGTGGCTAAAGGAGCTTCCTATCCACACTCTGCACTCATTGGGGATGTAAAAGGATGAGATTAGAATTTAGAAGGAAGACTGGAGCAACCAGGACTTTGCTCGCCACTCCTACTATGTTATAAGCCCACTCCAGGCAACACCTCACTGTGTTATCGCCGACTCTTACCTGTATGGTTCAGTTGCCAATGTCTATCTCTCTGTACCCAAATTCTCTGGGAAAATCGCTCTTCCCAAACGTTGCTACTGTGAAGGAGAGGACCAGCCAGTAATGGAGTTCACTGGGAAGTAGCTGCTATCTTTCCTGGGTCACGATGGTGGACTAAACTGCTGCTTGGTGACTGGAGTCAATGATTTAGTAGTAGAGAAGGGAAAACCGTGCCGTGCTGCTCTGTGTTCTTTGGCTTCAGGGAAGGAGGGACTCACCGTATTGGAGCTTGTGTCCCCACCTCCAGCATACTGTGTGATACCTGGCATCTCCGACTGCTTCTCTGTTTAGTGTGCTCTCTTATTCTACCATACCTTCATATCTTACCCCAAGACAGGAAAGTGAAATGTCTCAGGTAGGGGAGAAGCAGGATCCCACCGTGGGAATCAAGCTAGTACCCCCAAAAACATGATGCGCCCGCCTTCCAAAGCGCTACTATGTGTCGCCCACCCGCAGGGCTGGCGTTTCCATTAGGTAGACTAGGCGGTCGCCTAGAGTGCTGCCCCTCTCCACAGCCTGTGGCAGTGGCAATAGCTCAGAAACCACGAGGCTGCGCTTACCTTAACTCGCTGGCACTGCCTTCAAGGTTTCTGCTCTCTACCATCGGCCTCTTCATCCTCCTCCAAGGCTCCAATGCAGACTTCAAACCAAAAGTCTGTATCAAAGGTGGGGGGCGGGTGGAAGAGGCCAATGGTAGAGAGAAGAAACCATGAGACAGCGCTGGAAAGTTAAGGTAGGGTTGTAACTGGCTTCAGATGCACCTGACAGGCTTGATCCAGTCCTGGGTTTACCCTATTGCATGCAGGGACTTGTAGTCTTGCTTTCCTTATAGAATACAATACAGAAATCAGAACTACAGATCTCTGCATGCAATGGTGTAAACCCAGGCCTGAATTAAGCCTGTCAGGCGCATCTGGAGCCAGTTGGCAACCCTAAAAGATAAGTGCAACAGTTTGAATTACTGTGCGCAGAATTCCAGCTTGAGTAACCTTGTTCAGCCACTGTACAGAGGAAAAGTAAAGGATTCCTGCCTTAGGCCACGAGTTTTGGAGTTACACGTCCTGTACATAGGAACAGCTCTTACCCTCCCTTCCAAAGTTACAGTTCAGAGTTCTCTCCTCTTGGCACTCTTCATCATTAAGGAACGGTCCATAAACCATTATTAAGAAGGGACCCAGGATATCAATGCTTGACCCAGTACCAGCATTGTGGAACCTGTGTCTTTTGAGGATACTGCTAGGTACGTATGACCTAGATTGGCCACTGTTGGAAACAGGATACTGGGCTTGATGGACCTTGGTCTGACCCAGTATGGCATATCTTATGTTCTTAAGACTTCGCCCCATAGCAGCACGAACAAATATTTTCCATGACCTTTTGATATAAACAAATGTGGTATGTTATTTTTACAATGTAATATAATTCTTGTACTCCACTCATTTACCACTCTGTAATATAATTTTGTATGTAATGACTTTCTGACTCCCTTTGCTGTATACCTGCATCATGGAAGGAGAGACTACGTGGCCAGTAACACGTAGCCTGACACAGGTGCAGAAGTACAAAGAAGTGGAGTGAGACAGTATTAACCAATGAGCTATAGACATGCTGGAAGAGGGAGAGGACATAGTGTAGTATGTAATGACTTTCTGACTCCCTTTGCTGTATGCCTGCATCCTGGAAGGACAGACTATGTGGCTAATAATATGTAGCCTGTCACAGGTGCGGAAGTAGAAAGAAGTGGAGTGAGACAGTATTAACCAATGAGTTATAGACCTGCTGGAAGAGGGAGAGGACACAGTGTAGTATGTAATGACTTTCTGACTGCCTTTGCTGTATGTCTGCATCCTGGGAAGAGAGACTACGTGGCTAGTAACATGTACACTGACAAAGGTGTGGAAGTATTAACCAATGAGTTATAGACATGCTGGAAGAGGGAGAAGACAGCGTACTATAAAAGAACCGTGAAACAGAGGATAAGTGTGAAAGCATTCACCCTTTCTTGCAAGAATGTGATTAAAGTAACTCTTTGCTTCACTGAGGAGTCTGTTATTGTGTAAAAAGTTATGTTTATTACACCTTCGAGGTGAGGACAACCAAAGCTGCTTTCATGTTGCGCAACTGTACGTGTTTAAATAAGGAGCACCAGTTGGATCACATTACCTATTCACAGCATGTGCAAAATAATTCAAATTTTATCTTTGCCCCCCTACCCTCCACATATTGCCTCCTGCAGCAGCTGGAAGGCATCCGGTTTCCCTAATGTCTCATTTTGTCTAGTGAACAAAAGAAATCAGGGAAAGCATGAATACAGCACGGACAGCTGAAGAGGAGATCTTCATTGGAGCACCATGCTGATACATGTAAAGCATGAATACAGCACAGACAACTGAAAAGCATATCTCTGTCAGAGCCCCATACATACGTTATGTCGATACACATAAAACATGAATACAGCACAGAGAGCTGAAACACAGATCTTCATCAGAGCACTATGCAGGGATCATGCTGATAAATGAAAAGCATAAATACAGCACAGACAGCTTCATCAGAGCCCCAAATGTGCATAATGCTGTTACACGTAAAGCATGAATTCAGCACGGACAGCTGAGGAGCAAATTTTCATTACAGCTCCATGCAAGCTTTATAATCAACAGAGCTGGTGAAAGGTTTCTGGCCGCTCTCCTTTCCCCCACTTCCTATTGTACTTCCGCCACTGTTGCTCTGGGCCTTTGTGTTATTATATCTGCTCAGTTTTTCAAACATACCCTGGATGACCTCCACGTATAAGGTAACCAACCATCCCAAATTTTGCAGGACATCCCGATTTTCAGCTCCTCGTAAGAACCCTAGATGGGACACCATTTGTCCCGACCTATCGCATACAGAGCTAAAACATAGGGACTGGCCATGGCTACCGCCTACCTCTGTTTCTGTGCTTCCGGATGATGTCATGCACAAACTGAACCAAAATACGTCCCTCTACAATGCTTGACAATAGCACAGGAGTCGCAACTCCTATGCTATTCTCAATCATTGTACAGAGACGCATTTTGGTTCAGTTTGCGCATGACATCATCCTATGTAAGCTGGGAAACGGATAAACGCGCACACATTTCTGAAAAGAAACACAACTACCAGTGATGAAGATAAAAAGAAAAGGAAAAGAATGTGTGTTTATAAAGCAGAATGGCAGCAAAAACACGATTTTATAAGGAAAGACGATTCCTCGTGCTATAAAAGTTATTGCAGTTTGTGTAGGAAATTGTTTAGCGTCTCTCTTGTTAAAAAGCATTGTTCCGGATCAGAGCGTCAATGCTGTGAGCGGAACTTGAAAACGAATCAGACATTACAACAATTTTCGAACAAAGATATTTAAACCTCCGAAGGAGGAAAAGTAGTGGTTGCTGAAATTCTCCCAAGTTTATCACGCTGTGAAACATACAATGTCATACAGATCTCTTGACTGCCGTGCAAATTTATCATCTACTTTATTCTCGGATTCCAAGGTTGTTGTGCAAACTACTGTTGGAAGAACCAAAGCAGCGGCTATTGCGCACAACGTTTCAGGACCAAGTTCTTTAGAACAGCATATTAACTGCTTGAGAATGGTATATACGAGTACTTCAGCATATCGTCTAATGCAATAAATCATGGATGTGCCAAAGATTTTCCGATTTTACGCAAGGTATCATTCTCTAGATCGCAGATTACAAATTTGTCTCTTGGATTTCTATGAAGATGCTGATGAAACCGCCATAGCAATCCATTTCAATTTGACAAGTCGCTTAGAACAACTTGGGCTAGATTTAAAGAACATTTCAAACAGCTCATAATACGAATGTAAATTTTGGAATTCATCATGCTGTTTATCAACTAGTATTCAAAGATAATGCGAATCTCTATCCTTCTCACTGTGCTGCAAACATAATTCATAATTCTATTAAATTTGCAATAGATGAATGTGATTTTGACTTCGAAAATTTAGTATTGAAGGTATACGGTCATTTATCTTACCAAGCAAAGCAGGTGGAAAAGTTGAAATCTTGTTTTGAAAAAGCTGATATATACAATATCAAAATATACTTAAGACATGTTGGCTTTCTTTACATCCAGCAATCGAAAGACTTTTAAAGGGACTTCCTGCTTTGAAATTTTACTTTATGTCACTCAGAGAAAACTGTCCAACCGCTTTTGCTGAAATATTTTTCAGAAAATTGAGAAAAGTGAATGTTATCCAGCCTTCTTTTCACAATGTTTTGAAAGTGTTTCATGAAAATGTAATGTTACCAGAAAACGAAGACATTCTAAGTTCTGAAATATTTGAGATAGCTTCTAATTTAAAGACCAAACTGTCACAAAGGATTACCAATGAATTTATAGATTTTGTAGTTTCAGATACTTTAAAACAATTGCTGATATCCGAGCAAAATTCTATTTAAAGTCAGTTAATAATGTGCTACAAAAATATCTTGAAGTATATTGAAAAACATTTCAAATTTTCAGAAGATAACATTTTGTCTAAAATGCAGACTTTTTCCCTATAAACTATGTTTAGTTTTGACAAACTTGGTGAAGCATTGACTACATTATCTCTTGATAGCGTAATAAACATTGATGAACTTTACAAAGAATACTGTCAAGTTCAAGAGGTCTTGAACATTATGATTTCAGAAAAAGAAAACTCTGAAAACCAAGCAAAATTTTCATATGAAAAATGGCACAAGCTTTTTAGCCAGAATAAGGGTTTTAAAAACCTTCAAAGCTTGAAATTATAATTTTTTTTGTGACTTCACACATTTAAGCATACCTTTATTCCTCAGGACACCTCAGTGGAATTCTTCACATGTAAATGGATAATTTACCCTAACTTGTAGTTCAGTCTTAATACTTTCTATAAGTCATCTATTTCTGTTATCGCTCCAGGCATTATTACCGAGTGAAACTATGCACTGTGCTGAGTGACGTTTTTTGGATTACCTCAAGCGCGATACCACTTTAAATGTGTCGTTGCTCAAGTTGTGCCGGTATTGATTTTTAAAGCCGTGTTCCTATCTTTTTGACTTCCCCCACCGCTTCGCATTATGCATGCTTTTTAAGAAACAATCCGGTATCTTGCATAGCAACCTGTACGGTCCCTTATTTTTAAAATCTCCCCTTAAGGATTATTATGTTTCACCATTAGGATCGACAATATTAGAAATACTGATTCATTTTAACTGGTTTGTGCTTATTCCGGTTTTAAAATGTGTTATCTATTTTGTATCTGTACAGAAGAGTCCTTTTTTAATTTGTACGGTCCTATTAGAGCTACTCATTCACTGTATGGTCCTGGCAACACTGTGACCTATGGACCTTTATTCATTTTTAACTATTTATAAGATTCTTCTTCAAATTTCTCTTTTTTTGTTTTCAATATTCAATAGATGTTCCATACAGTTTTGGCTTTATCTTTTATGTCTCTCGATTCCAATGAGTGATGGTTTTAGAAGCAGTTTCCTTTTTCGGATTACCTCCAGCATGGTACTGCCTTAAATAATTGTGTCATTTTGGCGCCAATTGCAGCTTTAAAAGACCTTCGTGAGCACCTTGCCCATACTTGGCGATTTGAACGCTAGGGTTAGCGCCTTTGCCGGAGCTCTCAAACTACAATTCTAATTTTGATTTGCTTAGGTCTACAACTATTTGTCTTGCCATGTTCTGGCTGGTCTTAATGATGTCCTCCTCTTTCAGGGGAGGCCTAAGGGTGATGCAGGGCCCTGTGCAGAGACTCATTACAGGGCCTCATTTGCATAAATGTAATTTATTTTATTTTAAAATGTATATGTTGCCCATCTAAAATTTTAGGCGGCCTTCACAAGCCTCTTTTTTCTCCTTGCAATGGACTTAGGGGCTACTAAATATTAATGTGTGTTAAGTACCACTGCGCCGATAGAAATAAATGGGTGTTCCTTATCGTCCCTCTAGTCCAGTCCCGGAACCATAGAGTTGTGAACCTCCACCAGCAGCTTTGGAGACTGAAAGATGTCATCGCTTTGATGTCAGTGGTATATCCTGGACCCATTTCCTGCACTTAATGCACATTAACATTTGTGAAGGCGCATTAACATTTAGTAAACATGCCTCTTAATTAGTGTCTGAATACCATTAGCATGGGCAGTGAGGTGAAAGAAAAGACTACCAGATTTCTACATTACTAAACTAAAGTGTCAACTGCCTGGCACATTAGGAAGTACTATAAACACTGCCCATTTAGAACCCATAGCAAACCCACCGTATCATAACAGCACTACCAGGACTCACAAAGCACCAAACCCTACCTGTCATAGAAACATGACAGCAGAAAAAGACTACATGGCCTATCTAGTCTGCCCTTCCATATCAACCACTACAACAGTCCCCCTTTTACCTTTAGAAAAAGGCAACACCGCAAATTTTAAACCACTACCAAAATGGAACACTGCTAATATTAAACCAATATATCTCAGAGAATACCAATACATTTCCTGCTGGGGAAAGAGAACAAGTGGCACTGTCACATAGAAACTACATAAACAGAATACCTCGGCTCGGTTACACATGCAGAACATAGACTGTCACCAAACAGAGAGCAAGAAATATGAAGACAATAATTAAACTGGGAATCCCAAAAGCCAAATCTGGAATGTACAACACCATGAGAGAAATAAAACTATAAATTAATTTCCTCTTGTACTAAATAAAACGCAGACGTTAGCGATGCACACTTCCCAAAACTGATATATTCCAGTTAATAATTTCAAAATAAAAACAGTATTTTTCTACCTTTTGTTGTTTGGGCATTTTATTTTTCAGTTACAATTGCTCCAGCCACTTTCTTCTGGTTTCTTTGTGTTTTCTGCTAACTCTCCATCGTCTGCTGTCCATTTGTCCTTTCTTCTCTCTTCTAGTTTTTTCCCCCATTCTCTCTCTACATCTGCTTTAACATACTAATCTTTCTCCTTTTGCTCTTTCCTCATTCTTATTTCATCCACTCAAATTTTACCCCTCCATCCTCAGTCCCCACTTACTCTTCCAATACCCGGCCAATTGTAGATTTTTCTTCCCTCCCACATAAAATATCTTTTCCCCTTTCCATCCTCACTCCCCCAGCCTCAACCCATTCTAGTCGTCCCCAAACATCTCCCTTCTAGTTCCAGTCCCACCGAGCATCCATTCCCTTCTAGTCCCTGCATCAGCCCAATTTCCAGTTCTAGCCTAGCCCATCAGCCCATTTGCAGTCCAACCCCCCCTCCATCAGCCCATTTGCAGTCCTATCCTAGCCACCCCCCATCAGTCCATTCCTAGCTTCCCCATCAGCCCATTTCCAGTCCAAGGTCCCCCAATCCGCTCCAGTCCTAGCCCCCCTAATCAGCCCTTTTCCAGTCCGAGCCCAATCAGCCATTTCCAGTCCTATCCTTGCCCCCCCCCCCCCCACACAACAGCACATTTCCAGTCCTATCCCAGCCCCCCCCATCAGTCCATTTCAAGTTCTAGTCCCCCCCCATCAACCCATTTCCAGCCCTATGCTAGTCCCTCATTCAGCTCATTTCCAGTCCAAGTCACCTCCCAATCAGCCCATTTCCAGTCCTAGCCCCTGTCCCATGCCTGCATGACTAGCTTCAGGGGGAGCCAGAGAGGCCCCAAGCCCTGGCTCACTTCTGCACAGCCGCCGAAGTGAAGAGTGGCGTTTTCCATCACTCCAGCAGCTATGTTCTCTTGCAGCCTGCCAGCGTGCTGATTGCCAGGAGGTTAAAGGGCATAAAGAGAAGCTGCAAAAAAGGTTGAGGTGGAAGGATGCACTGTTCCTACTGAACAGGAGCCCTTCTCTTCAGAGGTGCCCAACTGATCCTCCTGACCAGGAGCACCTTTGGAATGTATAGAAAAGCTGGAAAAGAAACCCCAGGTAAGGCACCCCGTGTGTCAAGGACTGCTCCAAGAGAATTCCACCATCTGCTGAGATAGAAAAAAATACTGAAGCTGACCCCTAGGGGTAGACTATATGCTAGGGCGGAGGTCTCAGAGCTTCTGTGATTTTCTCTGTCTCATCATCTGCTGGCAGAGGGACACAGCCCGCTAGTCTGGACTGGTCTAGCAGGATGGGCTGGAAATCTAAGATGAGTGACAATGATTTAGCAAAGAATGATTTCAGTGAATTCCAAGAGGACTCAAGAAAGCTGATTTCAAAAAGGCAGGGTTGGATATCAGGCAGTTTTGGTGTGAGCAAATCGCAGCTTACCTTACCTTGGCAATGAGGACAATGAATATTTAGATTTCTTTCGCAACTACTTATCTCTGTGAAACAGGATTCTCTGCATTATTAAACCAGAAAATGAAGAGGAGAAATCAACTTGATGTGTCAGATGACATGCAAGTAAACAGCAGCAAAACTCTCACTAGTTGTAGTTAGCTTGTCTATTTGTGATTTGAAATATGAAAAAAATCCTCACGATTGTCTTTAAACTGTTCTGTTTCTAGCTATATACATATATATGATTTCGGCAATCTGGCAAAGAGAGTATTGGGAGACATACTGGGCGATCTATTGAAGGTCAGAGTCACAAAAAGGTTAAGAACCCCTGGGTTAGAGGCTACACAGGGCACTTATAAGGACACATCCTTAACCAGTGGTTCTGTCTCCATCTGTTGGGAGAAGAAGGTAAATGCCCATCTGGTCTGGTCTGGACTGGACTGACCATGAATAGGGGCAGGCTTAGGAGTGCATTAGTGTCATTTCTCTCTATGAGCACTGATGCCACAGATATAATCACACAGGCTTCCTGCACACATGTCATCATGGCTAGGGGAGGAAGATTTTGTATTCACCACCATCGTTCCTCTCAACATTGTAACTTATTCATTTTCAAAATAGTGGATGGACTGTAATTTTTAACAAATAACATGTGGCTGCATACATAAAGCACTTTGAGATACTATTAGTGTTCTTCACTTTATCTTCTTCCTCCACCCCCCCCCCCCCCCCCCGAGATGCAAATCAGCTGCCGGGACCAGGGTGCCAAGCTCAAGATGATGGAGATTATGAGCAAGATGTTGCAGCAAGCGATGGCAATATGGCATAATCACAACCTGCCTCGGGACACTAGCACCCTGCCTCGGGACACTAGCACCCTGCCTCGAAGGCTGATGGAGCTGAAGGAGTCACCATACTACAAGAGTCTGCAGGTTTCCGGCCACGAGTGTTCAGCTTCCCAAGCCTGTGGGATAAGGCCCTGAACTTTCCAGTTATCTTTCTACAGCCCCAGTAATAATGAAAGCAAAAGCCTGCAGGCAATGCTCTGTACTGAAGGAAAACCGGGCTCTAGCCAGAAAGCACACTCAAGGCCAGTGCATACATTCTTTCCTAAAAGGTAAGAAATTATTCTCCTGCCCCTCCTCTCCTACCCTTAAGGGTGGAGATGGTGGAGGAAAGATAAGGGAGACTTATTCCATGCCTCAGATTGGTAGATTGAAGAACAAAAGTGACATTTCAGCAGGGGAGAGAAGACAACTGGTATGGCTTGTGTTTCACGCAAGTGCCTGTGCGGCCGCCCGCCCCCCCCCCCCCCCCGAAAGGGGAGAAAAAAAAAAAGACACTCCTCCTAAAGCCATGGCCTGTGTTTTGACATGGAGGCCAGGTCTCTTCACTTGAGGGGTTCAAAAGGGGCCGCATGAGGCACTGGAGGACCAAGAACAGATCCCAGGGAGGAAGCATCGAGCGGACTGGAGGGTGAAGTACACGCACATACTGATAAACTTGTTAACAGCAGCATGAGACACAATAGAGCACCCTTCAATGGGACCTCTGAAACAAGTTAGAGCTGATACCTTCACCCAGAGGGTGCTGAAGGACAGGCCCTTATCCAGCCCCTCTCTTGAAGGAAGACCAAGACCTCTGGGATCCGCACCAGCAACAGAGAGATGTGTTGCCACAAGCACCATGTCTCAGAAAGGCACCAGAACCTTGTATATGCCAAAGATGCGGAAGGGTGCCGCACCTTCAGAGGGGCAGCCACCATTCTTCTCGAGTAGCCCCTACAAGTCAGGCAGTGCCTCTCAAGAGCCAGGTCATCAATCATGATTGCACCAGGGACCCGACAGCCAGAAGAGGTGAACAAGATCAGCATACCATGGCCGCCGAGACCAGTCGGGCGCCACCAGGATCACAGTGCCGGGGTGAGTCTCAACATACCAATGAACTCTCCCAGTCATTGCCCAGGGAGGGAACAGGTATAATAGAAGGGGTCGAAGGCCACAGTTGGACCAATGCATCCAGGCCCTGCTGTTGTCCCCAGGCCCAAACTCTCTGCCAAAAGGCCCAGGGAGCCAACTCCTATTTGTTGGTGTCTAGGTGGTGATGGCTGAGAAGTCTGCCTGAATGTTGCCTATTCAGGCGATATGCTGTGCAGACAGGGCCAAAAGATGACATCACACCTAAGGGAAGAGGAGGGGCATTTCTCTTGCTACCCCCAGACACTTCGTTCCACCTTGATGGTTCAGATAAGACACTGTTGTAGCATTGTCAGACAGAACTTGGACCACTTGGAAGCTAAGGAGAGGCAGAAAGTGTAACAGGGCCAGGCAGACTGCCCGTGCATCCAGGTGTCATCCAGCCAGCTTCGAGTGGTGTTCAAGGCTCCTGAGTCATCTGGTTCAGGCAAGGAGCCCCCCCCCCCCCCAGCTCAAGAGGCTGGCATCAGTGGTCACCAGAATCCAAATGAGAAGCCTCCAAGGGGATACCTTGGAGCAGATGGTCCGACAAGAGCCACCAGATGATATTGTCCCGTGTTGACCGAGAGAGCAGTAGGCGCCAGTCATAGTCCTCTGAGACAGGAGACCAGCGGAGAGAAGAGACTACTGAAGGTCCCTCATGTGCACTAGAGCCCACATCGATGGTGGCCACCATAGATCCTAGAATCTGCAGATAGTGCTACAGCCAGGGGCCGATCTGCATGAGAAACACTCAGCATTCCGACAAGAGTTTTCAAAACTACTCCTGCATCAGAAATTCATTGCTCTGTAGAGTATTGAAAAGGGCCCCGAGAAAATCTATGGCTTGGAGACTGTCGCAGGCAACTCTTGGTATGACTGACTACCCAGCCGAGGCTCTCCATGAAGGACACCATACAGAAGACAGTCTAGCAGGAGAAGGAGCTTGTGCAAATGAGCTAATCGTCCAGATACAGATGGACTTGAATGGCTTGCTTCTTTAAGACTGCTGCAGCGACCACTATGACCTTCAAGAAGGTGCGTGGAGTCAAAGCCGGGCCGAACGGCAGAGCAGAAAACTGAAAGTGCTATCAGAGAATGGTGAAGTGTGAGAAGCGTCGATCTTCTCAGATAGGAATGTGGGAATACGGCTTCCACCAAGTCCAGAGAGGCGAGAACTCTTTTCCGAACCACCTGAATAACTGACCATAGCATTTCCACGCAAAACTGCAGGACCCGAAGGGCCCGGTTGACCTCCTTGAGATCCAGAATAGGACAAAATAACTCATTCTTCTTGGGCACCACAAAGTAAATGGAGTACTGGCTGGAACCTCGCTCTGAAGGGGGAAACGGCCGGAGGATTCACAATAGGCGGAGGAGATGTTGAAGGGTAGATTGTAGGGTGGCTCTTTTCCAGGACAATCTGCAGGGCGAAATGATCAAGGCCTCTCGGATGGGGTGCAAGCAATCAAGTACATTACTGTGACAGATGATGCCAAGAACCTATTTGTCGGACGTTGTCAGAGCCCACTCACAGTAATACAGCACCAAACCTCCCCCTACCCAGTCAGCGAGGGGAGCAGACAAATATGGAAAACGTCGCTGGACAGCATAGATGTCTTTCCCTTTTCAGCACCATGAAAAGGCTGTGACCTCTGGCCACAGCGCCCTGACAATGCCAACGACTTGCCAGATCGATAAAGGCGGGAGTCAGAGAACCTGGAGTGAGGGGAGGATGATTGATAGGACCGCCGTCCCAAGTGGCACGTTGACCACTGAGGCTTGTTTTCCAGCAGCTGCTGGGGCTGGACTACTCCTTGATCAACTTGTCAAGGTCCTTGCCAAAGAGCAGCTTACAGCCGACCACTGTCTAAGCCAGAGCCAGCGACAACCCACTGTCAGGGCAGCCACTGAGCATGCCGAGAGGCGAAGCAGATCATAAAGAGACATACACTAAGAAGGCTGTAACTGATTCCAAGCGTGCCAATGCCAGGTCCTTGGGCAAGCACTGAATCCATCACAGGAGGGCACAGGCCGCCAGACCTCCACAAAACGGACGCTTGGAGTGCCAGAGTGGAGAAGGAAAGGGCCATCATGAGGAGCCCTTCGACCTTCCTATCCTGTCGGTCCTGAAGCGCTGCTCTGCCTTCCACCGGAATAATGGCGTGACCAGAGCATCTACTTTCGGATATGTGAGCCATTTTTACAGATAGTGCCGACCTAGATGCTAAGCCATTCATAAGGGCGCATCAGGCAATTCTCATTCCTGCGATACCCTCTGCTGGAGCTCCAGTGGAAAGAGAAAGGCTCTAGAGGGCTTTTGAATGCCCTGTAGGTTGGGAAAGATCTGGGTCCTGTGCAGGTGAATCAAGAGAGGCGTAAGGCTTCCAACCACTTGTGCAATCAGAGCTGGGAGCTCTTCCTTGTAGAAAAGTCAGATAATCTGCTAAACACCCGAGGCTTCCGAAGGGGATCATTTGCCATCCTCTACAGACAGACTAGATGGGCCTTGTGGTCTTTTTCTGTCATCATGTTTCTATGTTTCTCTCACTCAGAGAGGTCCACGATCTTGTGCACTAATAGTCTCCTCTTCTGGAGGCACATTTGACCTCTTTGGGTGGGGTGTCCCCTTTTGGAGCCAAGCTTCTAAGTGGTGCTTCCAGAACCCAGACGCCTGCCGAGGCTCTCTTGAGTGGAGAGGGGCTCCGTGCTGGAGGTGGCAGGATCCACATGCCAGGGGGTCCCATGCCTGCCTGAAAAGTGCTAGGAAGTGCTGCGAACCCTGGTCCTGAGGCAGCTGCACCTGAGAAGTGTCCTGAGGTTGAAGTGTAGGCCCCATAGGCTGGGGCAGCAGCAGGGGTGGTGAAAGAGCATCCTCAGGCCCCCAGGGCAATACAGGAGAGATAGGGATACCCCAACTGCCTGAACGATGGTGTGGGAGGATTCACCCGGGTGAGCAGAGCAAGATGAGCACACCTGGTCCTCCAAGTCCCTGTGCTTGTGGCTACACACAATGCACCTCTGGAGGAAGGAGGGCATGGTGAGACCATCTCCCTGAGAATCGTTACAGCTAATAGCCCTGCTGAGGAAGAACAACCCCAAAAGGAGTGTCGCAGCTGTGGAAGGTCATGCGATTGCCACAGCAGAAAATGCAGCTGTTTTCTGCCGAAACAGCCACCGCAGCTGAAGAAGTCACACGGCAGTGCAAGTTAGAGCTTGATTTCTGCCAAAAGCACTCACTGTGCCGATTGCACCATATGGCCCTGCAAGACCAGGCCACAGCGCAAACTGCGCAGCTGATCAGAGAGCTGGGAGGGACAGGCCAGGCAGGCGGGGAGCGGATGCAGCAGCTACTGCAAGGCAGTTCCGTTGGTTGAGACTACTGGCAGGCAGGGAGTGGAGGCAACGGCTATTGAAAGGCAGTCTCGTTGATGCAGAGGAGGGGGGAGGGAGAGGTTGAGATTCACCGTTTTCTTTCAGCAGATAGAAGCAGGGGAACCAAGTACCACCGACTGGTCAGACCGGCTGCAAAGTCGTCCTTTATATATGTATATATTTCCAGAGGGGTACATCCTGTGCGTCATGGAGACGTCCAGCCAAAAGGAATTCCCAAGAAGAAAAACTGTGAGAAAAACAAGAAAACAACCACCAACTGCTGAAGACAAAAATACTGAAGGCCACCCCTACAGCCATATACCTACCAGGGCTCAGCCAATCAAGCTTCTGGTATCTTTCTTTGTCTCTAACATCTGCTGGCAGGGGGACTTGCCCCACTTGTTTGGACTGGTCTGGCATGATAAATTGGAAGCTTGCTGGCTATACCCGATGCCCTCATATGCATATGTGCTATCTAATACCTTGCTGGTCACACAGGCTCAAAGCATATGGCACTATTGCTATTTTATTTCCAGGTGAACAGTTATCCCACAACTCTCACCATCCTACCCCCCCTCCAAGTTCTGTTTCCACGCTACTAATACATGTTTCTTTACAGTCCTGCACAGAAGTGTATTTTCTTTTAGGTGTTGCGTGACTTATTTTGTTATATTTTAAAACGGATGATCCCACTCTTTTACCAAGCAAGGCGCTCTAAGTTGCAGGATTTCTGGGGATCCCTAAGAGCTTGGCCAACAGTATGAGGCTGGGCTGGCGTCTTTAATATCCATGTCGTTCATAATTCTCCATTTGCCAGTAGTTCAATTCGCACAGAAAGACAGACATTCTCCAGCGATCCTTTTGCTGCTCTGTGGCACTCACTCTAAGCAGCTTAAGATGTTCTTCTGTGGGTGCATGGCTTAAGAGGACGCGGGTACAGGGCCAGATTAAGCGCTGAAACGAGTTTTATTGCAAAATGCAGGCACATAAGCCCTTCTTAAGTAAGCACCATACTGCAACACGGCTCCTGCAACCATCAACACACTCAGCAAACACGCTCATGTTCACACAGACACAAGGCTGAAATTTCCAGCTTTTTCTTTTTTATTGTGTACAAAGCAAACAAGCAGGAGACTAGTTTTTGTATCCTCTGCTGGCTCGGCGGCCTCTGGCACGTTCAAACTTCCTACCCTTGGAGCGAACATAGGGCCTAATGAAAGAAAGAGAGAAGATGTCAGTCCATAAGCAGGTGCTCTCGACACGCCCACCACCCTCCTCGTTCCTTTTCTATGCTGGGGACAGTAGAGAGCCCACCAGTCCCTGTCACTCTATGGTGTGCTCTGCCCATCCACTAATTGACATGGGGGACAATGTTCGGTAAGGGAGAGACATTAATATAAGGGCTCTGGTGCTGCACCAAGATTCTGCAAAAAGCCCAGATATATACCAAGCCGAAAAACCAAGTATAAGCTCTGAATCTCGATTAGCAGCATCACAAGAGTCCAGCCACAAATTGAACAATAGTCTTGAAATTTTTGCAGCCGTAAACAATACAACAAATCCATGCAAAGCCCACCATAATAAATAATACACACTAACACAAATCAAATCAGAAAAAAATCATTGTAGCTTTCAGAAGGGCTCGCAAAAGGCGGTTTGCAGTATTTGTGCTGAAGCAGAACATGTTCTAAAAGTTATGAGGAGTGTGAAGGGGCAAGGCAGATCAACTCCCAAGCCTCAAGCAGAGAAATCCCCCCAAAGACCTTCTGCTGCTTAAGACTTAAATACTGAATACCCTTCATGGTGTTAGATCTACAGACTGAAGCTTGGTCTTCCCAGTCAGTGCAGGAAAGTGGCACTGTCCTACTTACTTAGTGTGGCTGTGCGGGGTTCCAGGTGCTTTGCCAAAGTGTCTGTAGACCTCACGGCCCTTGCGTGGTCCTGAAAATAAGCAAGGGAACAATGATCACGTTTAAGAATTCCTTGAGGTGGCTTGCAGTCCTTTATCTTTCAGTTTTTCTATTTAATCTTCTTTCCAGATCCCATCTTTGTTGGGGCTCCAAAAGGGTTTCAGCAGGTCTCAACCGCTGTAACAGCTCAAAGTGGTCTAGCAGCATTACTCTAGTGGAAAAAAAAAACAGGCGGGGGGGGGGGTTTCCTCCGAGATGGCTGCTATTGCCCTCACTGGGCCAGAATACAGCCACAAGAGGAGCCAATAAACGCAGAACTGTGGGACTGTCTAAATTCCTGAAAGAGCTGATATTGCAAAGGGTGAAATTAGACTTACCTGCTAATTGTTGTTCCTTGAGGAACTCCAGTCCAGTCCAGACCAAACCTCTGAGAACGGAAACGTCGAAAATCCCTTTGCGGACCCTTTGACTGGGTATTCTACTTATTCTGTTTCTAAGGAAAAGCCTTAAGAGGGCTTTCGAATGCCCTGCAAGATGGGGTCTGCCTGAGACTGAGCTTGAGAGGCTTGAGGTTCCGCTGGCGCGAAGTGCTTCCGACACCTGACCGATGAGGGCAGACAACTCCTCTTTTCAGAACAGCCGGATATCCTGCGACTCCTCCGGCCCGGGAACAGAAGAATCCGATGCAGAATACTCCCCTTCTTCGTGCCCAGAGAGATCCTCGGACTCTCCCTCGGAAAACCCATCCTTGCCAGGGTCGCGATCATCCTCCATAAGCAAGTGCAATGACTTAGACGTACGTTTGCGAGCTACCGTACTCTTAGAACGCTTACGGCCAGAGGAAGCAGCCAAGCGCTCAGGTGCCACTGGCTGCTGTCCCACCGAAGGAGCCAAGGATTCAGCTCGCCATAAAGCCCATGCCTGGCGGAAAAGCAGGAGAAGTTGGTCCTCGGAGGGTGAGCCAGGTGCCAAGGAGCTCATGGCAGCTGGAGAGACCCCCGTAGGGGCTCCCTGCAATGTGGGCACCGAAAAAGAAGTTAGCGGACCCTCCAACGCAGGCAATTCAGGAGCCGTGGCTTCCTGAGCTGACAAAAACGCTGAAGACTCCCCTGGGTGCGCCAGACAGGATGCGCATTGTTGAATTTTCAGCTCCTTCTGCTTCCTGTTGCACACAATGCACCTAGGACCAGAAGAAGGCATTGTGTATTCAAAACAGTGAATTTAATTTTTTTTTTCTTTCTTTGCCTGATCACTCCTCTTTATAGGTATCAATCCCAGGGAAAATCCCCTTTAAGGAGGTGGAAGAAACAGAAGCACACACAGCAGAGCAGAGCTGGGCTTCCCTCCAAAAATCGGAGCTCCAGGAAAAAACAAAATGGCTGCTGGAAAAATAAAAGTTAAACACTCAAAAAAGCAGCGATTTTGCTAAAAAAAGGGGCAGAATCCAGCCCCCAGGCAAGGATTGACCCCTCTGCCAAAAATGGGGCAATTCTGAAACCATAAAAATTTGGCAGATTTGGACCCCTCAGGAGCTTCAGCATGCACAGACAAACAAAAGCTGTACTCACAGATGCCGGCCAGTGCAGGGATTCCAAGGGCAGGATCAGGAAAATAACATCTGATGCCAAAAGAACACTAACTCAGAGGGAATCCCAGAGTGTTAGTGAGCCCTTCTTCCAGCCAAGGCTGCCCTCATGGCTAGCTGCTGGGAATGCCTTCAGTCAGCGAGCGTCACTGTTTCTGTACAGGACCTCAGCTGAAACACCCTGCCAATAGAGGGAATCACTCCCACAGGAGAGGAGCCCCCGAGCTGTGCCCCGAACTAGGGATATTAATACTTCCTCCAAAAAGAGCAAAACAAAAAAGCTACCCGTTTGTCTGGACTGGTCTAGCAGTATGAATTGGAATGGTTGTCTTTTTGGTAACAGCCGAAACTGCGGCATCTACCTTTGGAGATGTGAACAGATCTCAATCTTGATCCGCCAAAGGATAAAGACGGCCCATTACTCTGGAACCTTTCAGACCTGCCTCAGGCACGTCCCATTCTTCCTGAATCATTTCCCAAACTACTCTATGCATCAGGAAAACCCTTTGAGCTTTCCGTACCACCTCCAATAACGGGTCCTCTAAGGAGGCTTCCTCTTCCAGACCCACAGATGGCATATTAAGAGCCCTAAGCGTTTCCGTAATGAGCGCTGGCAACTCTTCTAGACGGAAAACACAAACTACCCGAGTCTGATCCTTGCGTTCCACGAGTTCTCCTTCCTCGAGTTCCTCTTCTACCTCCAAATCTGTATCCAAATCCTCTGAGCGAGGGCCCCTGCGATGCCACCGAGTGTTCCGGCTGGTCCTGTACGCTCCTAGACCTCTTGGCCTGCACCCCACCAGTCCCGGAATCCAAGGGAGCCCCTGGCAGCTTTCCTCCCAGCGCCCCATCCACGGAACCGGCCCCAGACCCTCTTACAAAGGCCTGTTGAAGCAGAAGCATAAATTCTGGAGAAAACAAACATCGCCGCCAAACCTCCCGGCAAACCCGCCTGAGGAGGAGGAAAAAAAATCGGGAACGTAGGAAGGCCCTGCTACCAGCTCCAGCGAAGGCAGAGGGAGAAATGGGTTCTTGTGCGGCTGAAGTGGTCCCTTTCTGACACACAGCACTGACCTCCAACACCTGTTCCATAGAAGATGCTTCCTGGACGCATCTCCTACAGACTCCAGCCTCTGACACCGACCCTCTTCTAGCACCACAGACCAAGCACTGCGGTTTAGAAGGCATTTTGTTCAGGTAACTCCTTTCTATGCCACTGTGAGCTTCTTTAAGCTATAGTAGGCTCCAGCGACCAACCACTGCTGTTGCTGGACTGTACTGAACAAATTCAAAGGGGGTTTTTTTGTTTTTAACACTCCAAATCTAAAATAGGTGAGGGATACCCCAGCGGCCCCACACTCTAATTCTGAAAAAAACACCCAAAAACGAAGCTCTCTGATGCCACACCGACGCTAGAAAACAAACCGTTGTGAACCTGGCTTTTCCTGCACAAGACACACGCAGCAAAGAGGTTCGGGACTGGACTGGAGATAAGGAACAAGGCTATGGAGAGGCCATAAACAGGAAGGGCCAGAGAAGGCATTACGGACAGAGGTACTTACCTGACAGCAGGACAGTATTCTGGCCCTTGGGAGCGGCCAGAGCCAGCTGGTCAAAAGTCATAATCTGACCCCCGGACTTCAGAATACGGTGACGAGCCCCTGCAGTTACTTTCAGGGCACACACCTGTGAAGACCAAGAGAGAAATTCAGTAGCCGAGAAAAATTAACACCCCATACCCCTCCCCCAAAGCATCAATCAGCACAGTTCTACAAAACAATGACTTTAAGGTACGCTCAAATTAGATCTTAACAGTTCAAGGCAAGAGCCAAAGAAAAAAATAAAACTATTTTGCACTTGATCTTAGCCAAATGGTCAAGAAGATAAACTACTGTTCTGAAACTACCAACTATCAGGTTGTGTTCCCTGTACTGACGACGTAGAGCGGTAAGTATATCAAAACACAAAATAAAGATTAAAAGTATGAGGCACAGATGCCAATCACACTGCTGGCATCAACTCTGCACTTCCTTTACAGCTTCCAAAATCCAGGCACACGTGAACTGGAACCACAAGCCCACACTGTGTACAGTCACAACAGTGCAAACACTCCCTGGTATACAGAAAACAAAAACACAACTTAATCCAGCCTGGGAGACAGAGCTAGAGAAAAACTATGGGGGGGGGGGGGGAAGAGAACCATAATTTGGCACATATCTAGCTTTGTGTATCCACAAGAGACTAGAAAAGGGAGGGGGTCACACTGGCCTACAGAATCCCCCCTATGTAGCAAGAGGCTATGCCTTGCATGAAAACTCTACCCCAAACAAAAATCCAGCTGTTACAAATGTTGAGAATTTAAAAGATCGTCCTTCGCTTCCACAGGGCATACAAGGTGATATACAATACACAGAAAATCAAAATAATTCATAAAACAATCACACAGCAATAAAATCATACAAAACAAACAAAATATAGGTCAACCCTGGGACCCCAGAATACCATATTTGAAAGGAGCTCATGAATTACCTCCCCCTACCCTCATACATAAAACTCACAGCTAAGAGACGACTTTGCAGGTGTAGAATATCCCCTCTTGAAGCATAAGATGAGGAAAGGGGGACAGTTTCTCCCTTCCAACTCCTTGTTGTTACCTGCAGTTTGGGGACTTTCTGTATCCTCACATCATCCGTAATGCAGCCCACTACCACAGCTGTCTTGTTTTCCCGGCCTGGGAGCTTCATCTTACGGATCTGGGAGAAGGGAGATTATGAAAAGCAATAGGAGTGAGGATTAAAACGCCAGCGAATCAATAGAGCACCATACTTGTATAAAATAGTCGTGTTGGATAAGTGCTGTATAAATTTAAAACAAGACTTCCATCAAAAAGAACACAAAACTAAAAGCAGCATTAAATGCCCAATATAACTGTGAATATGCAATATACCTATACTAGCAACACCAATAAAGTAACTAAAAAAATGATAAGAAATAAAGAAAAACAAGAAAGTGACCAGCCAAGATCAGGAAACATAGACGTGCCAGGGAAAACCACTTTACTTAGCAATTTCATTCCTTTAGCATCAGCTCAAACTGAGGTACAATTATGCGACCGAGCAAGCTTCACCTAAGTCACAGAAGGAACTGCCAATAAAATATTAGACCACAGACTGACGTGCTGTGATGCGATATCGTAAATTACCTTAAGGATTCTGTGCGTAAAAGAAACCCTGAATGCAACAGGAAGCCGATGGAGTATTCTCAAGTGGGCGAGATATAAGCGAGAGGTTTAGGATCCATGGGAGCCCTTGCTGAGGTGTCCTGTATATACTGCAATCTTTACGCTGTTTCTCAATTATGCACCGCAGTAGCCTAAACATCTAGCCACAAGCACACTGTTCACAGAGACGGCAAATTCTCAATGTCTACCTAAAGAGTACACATTCCAAATTGCATTGGAAGCTTGATATCAAATAGTAATGTCAAAATACAACCTTCAGATCTAATTGGTAAAACACAACCATCAAGAATAACCTTATAAGCTTGGGGAAATCCAGGTGATTAACCAACCCATGAAAGGATTCAAACTCGTTTTTTCATCTTCATCCAATCTTTCAGCCTATGCAGAGAACTTGTCAGTGCCACCAAATGCTCTGTATTTATTTAGCTTTATTTATATACCGCCTTAAACCAGGTTACGGTGGTTTACAGAGAAGAAATGCAAAATTACATTAGAAGTGTCTTAACTATATACAGCATGCAATTAAGAACACTGGAGTTCTAACTATATACACATTATAAAAGCGTCTTAACTATATACAGCGGCAGTAATATTCATTTGGTTCTGTTCCTTCTGGGAGGGTTATGCGATAGGGGTGAAGTGTTCTGTGAACAGGTGTTGACCTCAAAATATTCAGGAAACATCTAAAAACGCGATGTTCCTGAGTTGGTCTGGAAAAATGTTCCATATTGAGGGTGTGTACAATTGGAAGGCTCGTTTACATGCTTGCTGGTTGGATTTGGTGATGAGGGTATTCATTGTGGAGGTTCACTCATCTGTGTGGCTGAAACGGCTGAAGTAGTGTGTGAAGGTGTGTGGGGCGGTCAGAGTGGATTGCTTTGTGTGTTAACATGATAAATAAATTTAAAAAATACATTGAACAATTAGAGCTAGAGTTACATTGAACATATAACACGTCAGCAACACCCTAAGTGGGTATAGTGGAGATAGTTATATTAACTAATTTACATAAAATAATTCACAACCCATTTTATTTGGTTCTATGGTGCGAGCCAGTGGAGCTGTTTGAGTATAGGTGTCATGTGGTCATGTTGTGTTGCTGCTTATCGAATGAAGTGCTGTTTGCAGTGGTAGGAGTGTGGATTGTGGTAGACGGCACTGCAATATTCCAGGTGGAGTATTATTGAAGCAAGTAGTACAATGCAGAAGTCTGTTGATTCGAGGAGTAAGCGGAGGCACTGCAGTGTCTTTGTTGTTACCATCAAATCGGTGTCGACTCCTGGCAACCCTCTGGATTGTTGACCTAAACTTTGTTCGGTCTTCAGCCAAGAGGCTCATTGCTAATAGAGTGGTGGATCAATACAATAACAGCAGCCATGGACATCTCATTTCCGGCCTTCTTTTGCGTTGACCTTCTACCTTGCTGAGCATGATGTCTTTCTCCAATGATCTCTCTCTTCATATGATGTGTCCAAAGTATGAAAGTTGAAGTCTTGTCATCTGAGCTTCTAAGGAAAGCTTAGGTTTGATCTCAAGTACTGACTGGTTTGTTCTTCGGGCAGTCCACAATATATACAGTATTCGTCACCAGCACCTTAATTCAAAGGCATCAATTTTCTTTCTATCTTTTTCACTGTATGGAGAGAGACATCTCTGTATGGAATGTCTTTGCTTTGTAGTAAATTGATTTTGCTGATTTGGGCTTTGAATGTGAGGCGTTGATCGAGGGTGACTCAGATATCAGACTCAGAGGTATTTGACTGGGTTTTAATTGTGCTGTTCAGTGTTATTGAAGGTGGGGGAACGAAGATGTAGGTCCTCAACGTAACAAAAGACGCCATTTTATTATAGTTGATTTGAAGATTGTTGTCTTTCAGCCAGTTGGCTACTTCGGTGAAACATACAAACATTCTGGAGTGCTTTTAGTATGGGTTGGTTTGTGTTAATTGGTCCGTAAACCATGTCATTGGTGTAGATGTGGACATTGAGGTTATGAGATCTTATAATTGTGCAGTGGTCGAAGGAAGAGGTTGAAAAGCAGGGCAGAGAGGGTGGATCCTTGGGGTACTCCTGTAGTCTGCTTGTAGCAGGTGGAGAAATTTTGTCCGATCTTTATCTGTTGGTGTCTATCTGTGAAGTAGGATGTGATCCATTTGAGAACAGTGTCTTGAATTTCGTTGGTGCGGAGACGTAGTAGGATTTGGTGTTTTACCATGTCAAAGGCCGGTATGTACTCTTTGAAGCCAGTTCGACACCAATCATCTGCTTATTCACCATCATTAGAGGTACGAAATAAATCAACTAAGAGATCAAACTAGATCATTCAGGGATACCCGCAACAAGCAGCGAATATCTGGCATGGTGTAGCCTACTCTCATCCTCTGACTGCTGGTGTCAAATGGACTCTAATCTTTTGCCTTACTGAGCCCTCCTAGGGTTTCTGTTTGGTGCCATGAAAACTTGCTACTCACTGTGTATTTCCACCTTTATTACTGATGTAAGCTGGATAAAAATATCATCATCATCGGTACGTTCTTTCCTGTACTCACCAGGCGGGACAAGGAGAGAGGCGGCCTGTTGGTACGGCTCATGAAAAGACGCTTCAGTACCACCTTGTTGAAGTTAGAGTTGGTGCGCCGGGCCAGGAACCTGTAGAGCTGCCACAATGAACACAAAACGCAGTCAGAAACCCATCAGTTTGAACATCTGGGCTCTGTAGCTCTGCCTGAGGACTAAAAGAAGCCCCTTTTCTTTAATACATTAGTCCCAAGTGGTCCTTCTGATACTAGTTAGGGAACAAATAAAATCCAATGAGCCACAAATCCTACTTTGGATTTAAGAAAACCAAAAACATTCCTTTTAAAAAGCAGCTGCGTTATCCCTGTGTGTAATCTAGGTACTCTTTGGAATTCTGCTAGGTACCTGGATTGGTCACTTGTTGGTAAAAAGATACCAGATTTGAAGGACCTTTGGTATAACCCAATATGACCGGTTAAAAAAAAAAAGAGGAGGGCGTTATGACACTGCTGCAAGGTTTCTTTGGCTCTCCATAAGAGAGGGAAAAAAAAAGGAAGGAATCCAGAACTGCTGCTCTTCCTCTAATGGAATTCTAAACACAGTCTTCCAGGGGGGATTTGAGGCAGGAAAGGGGTGTGTGAAATATAGCCATCGCTTGGTACCTCAAAACTGAACACCACTGTTCAAGGAGTGCAGCACACCTTGTTCAAAATTATTAAAAGCATGGGTGCACATGCAGGCCCCCATGTCAACATTCCACAGGTAAGGGACATTTTGCATACAACTTACAGAAGGGGATAGAGGAGACCATACCTTAACCAGAAGCCTGAGGTAGATATCCTGACTCTTGGGTTCCTTCCGTCGCACCTTGCGGTCCTTGTTGTGACGGATATCTACTCCCTAAGCAGCAATGAAAGAAAGAAGCCATAAGAACAAAAATGCAATGTCACCACAAGCAGTTCTCAGAAAAGCAGTGTACAAACATACCTTCCCTCACTTTCCAAAACAGGGGATTAGGTTAACAGAGCTGGCTATTTTCACCCTAACTTGTGTTCAAATCCCTTTCCCACAAGCTCATCCATGAACTGTGAGCACTTGGTGAGTAGGAGACTACGGGGAGGTTAAGCCTTCTAAGTGTGGTCTGTCTTGATTTAACTGGTCACTAAATCACTCATCCCTTAACCCCATCCTATACTGACAGATATTAATCGATCAAGAGAATTGTAAATATGCTGTATATAAGTTTAAACTATCTTGAATCATGTACATTCTTGATTGACTGCTATTGCACCATTTATTGTTACAATGTTTAATGTATTGGTTGTTTTAATTGTAAACCGCTATGATTACCCAATATAGCGGTATATAAAACACACAAATAATTAAAATAAATAAACTATAAGCTCTGATGAGAAGCAATCATTTCTTACATGTGGCGCTATGCAAATGTTTAGTAGTAGTACAAGACGTATGCAGCGCTGCACAGACACACATAAAAGACACGGTCCCTGCTCATCAGAGCTTACAATCTAATCAAGACAGACAGTAGCTGTAGACATAGCATACATCAAGAGAGAATGATAAGGAAACACGAAGGAGATAGGTGAGTCAAGATCAGAAAGCAGCAGTCTTTGTAAAGCACTATGTACATCTTGCAGAGCTATACAAATAAGTAATAGTGACAGAAGATAGCTGTCCTCACACCTACAAACATGTTTAACATGTCTTATTCAAGCAATGCACAAATCAAAGCAGAAGATTAAACATCAATGGTGGGAATAGATGTGAACATTCCCAGGAAACACATTTTCTTAAGGCAAAAAATAACGGCACTGCAAATCCAAAATGTAAAGTTTCTCTTCTTCCTTATTGCTGAAACAAAAATCAATAACCCACCCATCTACCATGTTAGTATTACAGGAGAAAAAAACAGTTTTTAAACACACAAAATTTAAACACAATTGTATAAATGGACAAAATCTACTTTTTACAATAATTACCTTGAAATATAAACGCCACTCCCACATTCATGTGGAATTTAAAGATGGTATTTCACAATCTATTTTTATTTATATGTTCTAATGGCAACCCACCTCCCCCCACAAATGCATTAGTTATCCTCTCCCAAACGTAAATCTGCAAAATAGAAAACAAAATACATCCTCCTCCCCCTAAAAAAACCCCACACTTTTCAATGTTTACATTGATACCCCTCTTTTCAGGGGGAGGGGCTTCACCCATTGTATTTGCATGGAGTTAATAATCTCTATTGAATTATTATTTGCACCTCCTCCTCCCCGAGAGGAAGTGTTTTTAATGCATGGGGGAGGGGTGTGTGCAGGATGTAATTATGATCAGCAATAGAGGCCATGGGGAAAGAGTAAGTGGGGGGGGGGGGTTAAAAATCCTTTCATGTAACCCGTCTGCCTGATTCCGCCTCCAATACGACGACGCCCGGGCAGATGGGGTCCCAAAGTTCCAGCCGAGTCCCCCAGTACAGGCACTTGGGGGTCGGCAGGGCAACGATGACAGCAGATGAACAAACAGGCCTTACCATGATGGCTACTGCGACAGCTCCCCGACGGAGAGAAAAAGGAAGTTACGAGTTGCGCGCGGGATTATGGGAATAGGAAAGGGAACCGGAAGAGAAGTACAACCGTTCTAGCCACCTCTACTCCATGGTCCTGGTGGCCGACTAGGAAAAAGAAGCTGCTGGAGGACCGATGGCCAGAGTTCGAGAGCTACACGTCACCCTATAATAAAAGGCTTTTAGTGACTCATAAGAAGGATTTTTTTCTAACTTCCAAAAATGTATTTGTCCAGGAAGAGCTGCTGGTAACTAGATTTTCTTGTAGTATACATGAAGCAGGTGTCTTTAGGCTAGTGTGACTGACTGGTAACTAGATTTTCTGAAGGAAAGCATTCAGCACTCAAAATCTATGTAGCTAAGTAACCAAAAACCATGATTGGATAGTAGTATTTAAGTGATATGGGTCTCATCTAGTAACCTCCCAAACTGGCCCTTTTATACAGGGGGAGAATGAACCATGTCTGATTTTTATTCCAGCCCCACACCAAGGATGACAAATTAAATCAGGCTAATCCGCTCCTGGCTTGACTGCATATATGTCAAGCATTGGGGGGAATTAAAGCAAGACTGCTTCAATTCCTCCCCCCGCAATCTCCCATGCATGGAATTGCTACTGTCGTGAGCTATTCTTAGCAAAACCACAACTTGCACAAGTCCGCATCCATAGAAGATACCCGAGACTACATAAAGCCGGTCTTAAATGCCATGTGTGAAAAGAAGGATTAACTAAAGATTGAGAAAGCTAGAAAAACTTAAAAGAGCCACACATGAAACCAGCTAATCACCCTGCTCCTTTAACTCGTGTGACCCTGGATGTCACACATCACATCACCTTCTCTTTTGTTGTTGCTTCTTTTTGTGTATCTCCTTAATAAAGTTAAGAAGGGAAAAAAACCCCTCTACAACATTTCTGCCACTTTGAAGTTTACCAACTCATGATACGCCCACACTAAAGATGGTCGCCCTCAAAGCCAGCCGCTTGCTCAAAGCAAAGTTAAACTTTCCATTCTCGGAAAAGATGCAAAGCTCAGACCGTGCCCCCCTGCCAGTAGCAAAGATGACGGCCCTTGGTCTCGCGAGATGAGCCGAAGCGAAGCTTCGCACCAGGGCAACCTGGGGAAACAAACTCTAGGACGGGGCGGCGCTGATTGGGCGGCGGAGTGGAGCCAGACGGAGCTGATTGGGCGAGGAGCTGGGAGGGGCGGGGGCTAGGGAGATGAGAGACTACTCACTTCCGGCTGAGAGAGAAAGGAGAAAGTCCAGTCAGGGGAGAGGGTGAAAGAAATAGCCGGAGAGGGGAGGGGGGAAAAAACCACAAGCCCGGGGGAGAAAAAAGAAAGAAGACAAAGAGGAGAAGGGTGAGACAACCAGAGAGATCGAGAGGGGGGAAAGGCGCAGAAAGAGAGAGGAGGGGAGCCAATTAACAGTACGGAGAGATGAGGGGAAGGATTCCAACTGAGCCATAACCAGGGGGAGAGGGGGAGGGGGAGTAATGACAACAAAAGGTGGGTGAGTCAAATATAACATACAGGGGGAAGAGAGGGTTAAACTTGAGAGAGAGGAAGGTGAGCTTAAACCGAGGGGTAGAGAGACAGCTGCAGTGAGAAGAGGTGAAGTTAAACTGGAGACAAGGTGGGGGGAAGAAAGATCTCGGGGAAGGAGAAGGAATTCAGGAGGAACCTGAATCGGAGAGCACTGTTGAGGGAGGAAAGAAAAACAACAGGCTTGGGAAAGTGTGTGTGTGTTTGTTTATTTATTTATTTTTAATATTTAGTAGGGAAAAGATTAAGCTAACTTCTAGAATGTGGCTCCCTTCTCTGGAATGGTGACATATCTGGGTGATGATTGGGGAAGATTGGTAAGTGGGTTTGGGGGAGAGGGATGGAAAAAAACATTACTGGAAAAGCAGAGTTGTTGAAGGAGACACCAGAGAGCTTTCTTCTGTGGGCTGTCCCAGCTTTTACCCCTCAGTCTACCACAGCTGAGGAGCCTGTGTCTGTTGCAGGCTTTCTTGAATGCTGTTGCTATTCTGGTTTCCATCACCTCTGCTGTGAGCCTGTTAACTGCATCCACCAGCCTTTCTGTGAAAAAATATTTTCTTATGTTTGAGCCTCACATCGTGCACTGAAAAAATGTTTACAGTTTTTGCGTTATTGATGTCTTTGAGGTACCTGAATGTTTTTATCATATCTCCTGTATCTCAGCCATTAGTTCTCCCTCGCCACTGGGAAAATAACAGGAAGCCATGGGCTTAATCATAAAAAGGAAGATGTTAGGAAGACCCTCCCACCTGTGAGCCAGACCATACTAACAAGATGTGGGATCTCCATCGCTGGAGGATTTTAAGAGACAGCTCATCTGTGGGGTTCTACAAGACTTGCCATTGTAGTTTCTGTCCCCTTTGGAGGTTTTTAATTAGAAAATTTCAGGCCATGGTCTTGGTTTACACTGATGACATGAATTAGCTGTGTCGCATAAGAAAGTCTTTGGGCAGCAGTGGAGTATCTGAGCTTTCTTTCCAGGAAATAATCACTGGTGGTCAGCACATTAAAACTGAATATCAGTAACCCAGATATTCTGAAAGTAAGGCCTATCTGCTCTCTTAGTGGTTCGTCGCGGGGTAGTTTCTCCAAATGGGTGAGTTTTTGCACATACTATGGCAGTCGTGAATCTCACTTCTAAGCCAGGGTGTGTGAAGTATGATCTTAGTCTCTCAAATTTTACTGCTAATGCTCGGCATAATACTTACATCATGCCAAAGAGAGTCTCCTGCTTTTTTGGTTCCTTTTTGCTGCTGGTGGTGGTGGTTCTCTCCCCAGTGATCTTGCAAGTTAGATAACCTTTAATGATGTTTGTATAGGCTACATCAATCTCTAGGCTTGAGTTAATGCAGGACATGGCAGCCAACACTACTAGGCAGGTCACAAAAGGTAGGAAGACTACGGGACAAGCAATGAAGCTACAGTGTAACCCATTTTAAGACTACAAAGAGAAAATTCTTTTTCACTCAACATGTAATCAAACTCTGGAATTCATTATCGCTGAGTGTGGTAAAAGCTGTTAGTGTAGCTGTCTTTAATAAAGGTTTGGACAAGTTCCTGGAGGAAAGGTCCATAAACTATCATTAAAGAGGACCCGGGAAATCCACTGCTTGCCCCAATACAAGCTGAGTGGAACCTGTGTGTCTTTTTAGGAACCTGCCAGGTACTTGTGATCTGGATTGGCCAATGTTGGAAACGATACTGGGCTAGATGGACCTTGGTCTGACCCAGTATGGTATTTCTTATGCTCTTATGAAGAGGATAACATCAAACAATCCACCAGCTATTAGAATAGATTTTGACCTTAACTTTCATATACTGAGAGAGTACATGAAGTAATGCTGTACAGATAAGAGTGAAGGTCTTCTAGGAAGCCTTGCTTGACAGACAAAATATAGAGAGGGTAGGATGGCCCCAGATAAGAGCCAGGTAATGGCCCATATATAGTAGAACAACCTTCCCAATGATTAGGAAGAAACAGAAAACATAGCAGCCTCCATGGATTTGATTAGTAGGGGAACATTGCGTGGGGGGGCTGATGAGCTTAAGGAAGGAATCCTTTATGATTCGGATGGACTTGGGTGAGGGGCGATGGAAAGATTTAGGGAGACGAAGAAGGGTGGAGATAGGTAGACTGGAAATCATTTATTGCAGCAGAATGCTCCCTTGTTAGATGGGCTGGATTCAGGGACGACATTCAGGGTGTCGTCATTCTTATGTGTTGGTTCCTGGAAATGTAACTAATTGGGTCAATATTTATCTGCAGTGATCATATTATTTTAAATGTTGACTGTGATGTTTAAAAAATGTGTAAGAACATAATATATGCCATACTGGGTCAGACCAACGGCCCATTCTTAAAACACGTCGGCCAGCAGGATTGTTGACATCATAATGTCAGAAAAAGTATTTGAAACAGTATGATAGGCAGTAGCTAGAAGATGACGGGCATCGCCTCTCTTCCCCAAGGACGTGAGCAAAGGCAAGCTCGAAAAAACATGTTTTCGTAAAAACAGAAGATTTGCGATGCTGGGTCAGACCAAAGGTCCCTTGAGCCCAGTCTACTGCTTCTAATAGTTCTCCAATCCAGGTCACAAGTACCTGTCAGGTTTCCAGAAGGTGTAGACAGATTCCATGCTGCTTATCCCAGGGGTAAGCAGGGGATTTCCCCACTCCATTTTAATAATGGTTTATGGACTTTTCTTCCATGAACGTGTCCAAACCTCTTTTAAAATCCAGCTACTCTAACCGCTTCTACTACATTTTCAGCCAGCGAATTCCGAAGTTTAATTTCAAAGCCACCTTAAACTTAACCATGGATGACTTGGTGGATATACGCGGCAGGAGTTCCAGAGAGAGAATTCAAAGAAAGAAAAGACAGTGCCTTGAAATTACCGGGCAAAGGGACGAGCGCAGTGTACACAAAGGCATGTAGATGGTGATTGAACCAGCAAGATAGGGTGACGAATCCTGGCAGAGGGCATGTAGGATATTCAGTTGTTTGATTTAGGAGAACCCTTTCTGTAGCCCAAATCAAAGCGCTTAGCTTTACGCAATATTGTCACCCTCTTTCCACCCTGGTAGTGCTACCATAGTTCTTTCATCTTTAAATATTTAGGGACCACTTGTATATTATGGGATAGATTTGGCTCCTCTGTGTTGTATATAGCAAACTGGATTATCTTTCCATTTCTAAAGGGGGCTTACAAACAAATGGAGTAAGATTGTACGTTTGAATGTGGGAATCGCAAACAGTTGCCGGCTCATCCCACCTGCCCAGATTCTCTCTCATCATCTTCTCCAAAGTCGTTTTAGCTTAGATAACGATCTTGGCAGTCTGTGAGACCTTGCAATGGGCTCGGCGTAAAGACAGTCCAAAGAGAAAAATGTATCTTTGCTTTTGCATTCTTACCTGTTCGAGGGACTTCCAAAGCATGTGTACGTCCATCACTGGATCCTTCTTAACTGGTGCACTGCAAAGGAGCCAGGTTCTCCTGGATAGGTAGCACTGTTCCCTCTAAGCTGTGCGCGTGTGCGCGCGCACACACACCTCGCCGAGCGAGCGCACATACTTTACAACAGAGCGCACAAAAATTACGGCTTTGATTCTGATAGAAAACACAGACGTCTTAAAATTTAAAAGTTATGATTGTAATTACTAGAAATTTCCCGCTTCATTTAGTAATTGTCTATTTGTTTTTAATCAAATTAAAATCAATGTGGTGTACATACTGTATTCTGACGTGTAGTCAAATTTTAAAGTATATAACTCCGAGTGTCGTTATGTGGCGCACAAAAATTTAACCTTCCTTCAAAAGCTGCGCACAGCTGGTATTTTATGCGCACACAGCCTACAGAAAATTAGAGGGAACATTGATAGGTAGGCTACCAGAACCCCTTGCCCAGCAGCGGTGTATTGTCCTAAGACAGGAGAACAGCAGACTGTTCCAGTACAGTGTTTGATAGTAAATCCAGTTATTTTACTGGAATACCGCTGGTTTAAGTACAACATTCCTGGCTACTTGTACTGTCAGCTGTGAAAGGGTCAGGTGAGGTTGATAACCTGGGCTTACATAAAAGGAGCTGAATTTTCTGTGGCTGGGGGACGTTTCTCTTCCCCATCCCCACCCCAAAGAAAATAACACAAGAATTTTCATTCTCTCTCTTTTCCAGGTCTTCCCCAACTCTTTGTATTGAAGTTCAGCATTCGGAGACTTAAGAAGGTCAGACTTGGCAAGGAGGCAGCTCCGGATGAAATCAAGAACCTTGGAAGTCAAAAAGGCCACAAAAAAAAGATAAAATGTAGCATGATGGTTTGCTGCAGACGCTGAGTCGACATAAAAAAGTCCAGACTGTAAACTGCATCTGCGCTTAGAAACTGCCGCCTTGTCTCATTGCTTTTGAGGAAATGAGAGCTGAGTCATGCCCATGAGTTACTTACTGATACAGAAGTCGGCCTTTGCGAGTGACGGAGCTCTGAGAAAAAGAGAATAATGTCCATTAAACTCAGCACGTACTGGGATGGAGGGACGGCGGTAGAGACTCTGCTGCATGGGGAGTTCGGGCTCTACCCCTCCAAAGGTGAGCGTTATGCCCTGAGCCTGACCTGCAATGCCCTGCACATCCAGCGATTGGTGCCCAGGCCGGAGGGCGAAGACCAGCGCACTGTGGTGGCCCTGCGTGAGGTAGCGGGATGCCATACTTTGCGCAGCCGCACGGCCTCTGACATCCATATTGCATACTTCTCTATCTACGCCTATCCACGGAAGAAGAGGAAGGTGGCTATGGGCTCCAGCCGGACACGACAGAGGTCTGTGCGCACCTTTCAGGTGGATGGGGCATCCGACTATGCCCAGAACCAGGCTGTAGCAGAGAGGTGGGCTGTGGCGATTAAATGCCTACTCCTAGGGGTCCCCATCGGCAGCGAGACCGGTAAGAGCGTTGAAACCAGATTCCTGCCTTTCTGTGACACTAATAATGTTAGCATTTTGAATACAGGAAATTCAAAAGTCTACTGTTTTGTGGCTTTGTCTTTTTGTGCTGGTGTGCTAGCCTCCTTTGTAATCAGTCTTCTTCCATCCTCCAGCCTTCTCTCTGCATGTTGAGATAAATGTTGGCAATTGTATCTGTGTTCTGAAGTGAAATTGTTCTTATCTAATCAAAGTATCCCAGGAAGGCTAAAGGCTGACTTTTAATTTCAGATAAGGTTCTACTGTGATAACTCGTGGGTGAAGGACCTGACGTGGCCCTAGCCCTGCTCTAGTTTCAGGGTACTACACCCCCCCCCCCCCTCCCAGCCCAGTGGTTTCCAACCCAGTCCTCTGGGACTCCCCAGGCCAGTCAGGCTTTCAGGATATCCACAATGAACATGCATGAGATACAATGTGAGCAGTGCATGCAGATCTATCTCAGGCATATTCATTGCGGATATCCCAAAAACCTGACTGGACTAGGCTGAGAACCGCTGCCCTAGCCTATTATTTCCGCTGTGCTCATGGACGACCCTTTTCGTCTCTTGCAGAGATTGGCCCCAGCCTCTTGCCTCGGCCCCGCCGTCTGCTGCTGCTGTTGAACCCCCAGGGAGGCAGGGGCTCGGCCCTGCAGCACTGCCGTGCCCACATCCTGCCCATGATTTCCGAGGCAGATATCAGTTTCAACCTCATCCAGACAGGTGAGATGTAGGAACAAGGGGTGGTGGGATCTTCACGTGTCCGACTGCAGTGCCACAAGTAGGATGGGACCTTTGCCAAAATCTCATTATAAACAGACTACCTAAAGAGCTGCCAGACTGTATCGTCCTTGGTCGACTCTGAAAATCAAGTGCGTTGCTGCAGAAGGCTGCTTGTGGGAGGGACGCACAGGGAGTTTGCTCTTGGCCTGCACAGCTGTGGCTGCCTTGATCCTTGACCTCTGGCCTGGTAGATACAAGTTCCCTTCCCCTGGCAGTGCATCCATTTCCGCCTCACTGTGGGTCTCTTTTCTTCTTGCGGTTAGAGAGACAGAATCATGCCCGGGAGCTGGTGCAAGGCCTCAGCCTGGACGAATGGGATGGGATCGTCATTATCTCTGGAGACGGGCTCCTGTACGAGGTGATGACACTACACTACCCCCCCCCCCTTTCCTTGTCCTCTCTTATTCCTCTTCCCTCCCCCCCACAAAATGCACCTCTGCCCCTTGCATACCTGTTGTCTTCACTGCCGTGGCCTTCAATCTGACCCGCCACAAGACAAAAGCCCTACTGCTGTGGCATGGTCCCATCGTCTCATGCTTCAGTTCATGAAAGCCCACTGCTTCCAGCTTTTGATCTTTCCTTTCCACTACCATAGCCAGCGCAGTGGGTTGGGGGGTGAGCATGCTGATAGCGTCCCCATAAGCATCTGCTTTCAAAGTTTTTTACACTCGTTTGACTTTTATTAGAATGCTTGGCTGACTCTTGTGATTAATTTTGACTCCATGTTTTTCTCCCATCACAAAAAAAGCCACACGACACCCTCCCTCCTTTCTGTTTATTTATTTACATTCTCTTATATACTGTGCTATTCTGCATCAGTGCGGTTTACATTGAACAAACTGAAATTACATTGAACAGGGCATTATAACTTGGAGATAACTATTTTACAGGGAACATGGGCTATGGAGGGTTAAGTGGCTTGCCCAAGACCACAAGGAGTGCCTCTGGGACTAGAAACCCCAGTCCTTCCAGTCCAAGGTTGCTGTCCTCTAGTGGGATTTGAACCCCCGACCTTCCGGCCTGAAGTACCTTGCCCCAACCACTGGGCCACTCCTCACTCTCGTCCTCCACCCTTAGTCTTGGTCTCTCTCTCGTCATGCTCCTCCCCCCCCCTTGCCCTCTGCTCTCTCTCTCTGCCGTGAGTGACCCCCTTCTGCGATTCCCTTGTGCAGGTCATTAATGGTCTGATGGAGCGCCTGGATTGGAAAGAAGCCATAAAGAAACCAGTGGGTATCCTCCCGTGCGGGTCTGGAAATGCCTTAGCAGGAGCAATCAACTTTAGTGGAGGGTAAGAGCACAGAAAGTTAAGCCGCAGCGTTCTCTCTTCTTAATAATGGGTTGTCATGCTATAGTGGTGGGGGAGGGTGGGAAGCTGATAAGTCTCTGGCTTTTGTAACGAAGCAGAAATGTACGGGCACACTTTGGTTTCAGAGGTCCGAGCGATCTCTGTAATTCTGCTTTATTTGGTATTTCGTGCTGGAGGGGGTGGGGGGGAAATGATACAGGGATTTAGAGCCCTCTTGTCCGTGCATTTATATCACGGGAGCAAGTGGGCCTTCAGGTTGATCTGTGATTCTCAGGGATTTCGTTACTAACCCCCATGCATTCTCTTACCCCACAGCTTCGAGCAGGCCCTGGCATTGGAGCTGCTCCTGAACTGTACCCTGCTGCTATGCCACGGCGGCGTGGAGCCCATGGACCTGGTCTCTGTCACTACTTGCTCTGGTACCCGCTCCTTCTCCTTCTTGAGCGTGGCCTGGGGCTTCATCTCCGACGTGGACATTGAGAGCGAGAAGTACCGCCACATGGGGTCGGCCCGCTTTACGCTGGGCACAGCCGTGCGACTGGCCTCGCTCCGCACCTATCGTGGCCGCCTTTCCTACTTGCCGGCTACTGACGCCCACCGCCCCATCTCTCGTAGCATCACCCTGGCTGCCACCGGGAGCCTGGCCAACCTCCAGCAGCACGTGCCATTGCACCGCACCATCTCTGACATGGGCTTGTGTGAGGAACGCAATGTTGTGACCAAACGCAATTCCCCCACCTCCGTGGCAGATACCGGTGAGCTGCCCAGCTTTGAAGCCTCGCCTTCACCGGCACCCTTGGACTCGGACAGCTTCATCTTTGACAGTGTACCTACTGCCCCTCCTTCCACCACCCACACCACAGCATTCAGTACTGCTCAGGAAATGTACGGGCCCCTGGATGATCTCTTGGTGCCCCTGGATGAACCGGTGCCTCAGGACTGGGTCACACTAGAGGGAGACTTTGTGTTGGTGTTGGCAATATACCAGAGCCACCTGGGGGCAGATCTCTTTGTGGCACCCTTTGCCTCATTTGGGGAGGGTCTGATCCATCTCTTCTTCGTCAAGGCAGGCATCTCTCGAGCAGCCTTGGTTCGACTCTTCCTTGCCATGGAGCGTGGTAGCCACTTCGAACTGGAGTATCCACACTTCACCCACATGCCCGTTCGGGCCTTCCGGCTGCAGCCCCTCACCCACAAGGGTATCCTGACAGTGGATGGAGAGCGGGTGGAATATGGCCCCATCCAAGCGCAGATCCACCGCAGACTGTGCAACCTCATCACAGGGAGACCAAGGGTCAAGGTATCCACCTTCTAGCATTTAACTCCAGCAGATCTGCCCATCACTTAGATGTCTCCTGCTATATATCCACTGCCTTTTAATGGTTCTGGGTCATTCCCAGGGTCTGAGGAGGAGGCCGGAGGACTTTGGTTTTTTTGTGACTTGAGGTATGGAGTCAGTGGTGGGGATGCTCATGTGATTCCCCTGTGGGATGGACAGTGGTAAGCCAGTTGGATTTTGGTAGTACTGGGGCAATGATTTAAATTCTGCTCCCTCATATATTTAAATAGTTCATCGTCTTTGGCAGTGGCTAGTGGGACGCTGGTCGCCTTTTCCAATGGGGTAGCAAGGCTTTGGGAAAGTCTTAGCAGGAGAGAGCTTTATGAATATGGATTTAAGTTGCTTGTCTTTTCTAAATTCAAGCTGCAGGTTTATTTTCATGGTTTGGAACGGGACATAGTTCCCTCTTCAAAAAGGCTTGTATTCCAAGTTGGACTGGAGGCAAGCCAAGGGTAGAGTGATTTGCCCCAGGTCAGATGGTGCATCAGTGGGAAAAGCAGGATCTAAAGTCCGGCTTCTTGGTCTCCCAGCCCGCTGCTCTAACCACTGATCTTACCGTGCAGACAGTTAGTGACAGTGGCTGAAAAAGGGCTCCCTGCTTGGTTCCTTCCCAGTCCACACCCAGGGAACGAGAGAAGTGTCTGGCACTGAAGCCTTTAGCTTTTCTCCTAGGACAAGCAGGATGAAGTCAGCCACACCTGGTGAAGGGCTGTGTGTCTTTGAGTAGGGTCAGACTCGGACTCATCTCCCTGTGCCACATTCAGAATCGGAGGAAACTTCTAAAGTGACCCCTACCCTCTCTCTTCTGTCCAGCCAGTGACTGCTAGGCCAGAGGAAGGAAGGAAGGAATGTGCCATGATGGGAGGGGGGGTATCCCATTCATGGTTTGACACAGAATCGTTCATGTCAGTATAGGGCTTGCCAGCGAGACCAGTGCATCTGAGGGGTTGCCCTGAGGCTTTTATTTGGGCGATGCCCCAGTTCCTCCCCCCCCCCCCGCACAAACTTTTGTCCTTGGCTGTAAATGGATTTTGCTTCCAGCTTATCCCTGGAAACAGCTGCTTCCTTGCAGGCGAGGGAGGGGACAGATTTCTTCAGTCAGAACAATGCCCGTGTACTCTTTTTCAGCCACTGAATTCTGGCAGCGTTTCAAGTATGCAGCTTGTGTGCAGGCACTGTCCTTCCCAAGCTGCACACTGAGGGGACGGGGCCGGACCTGGTGACTGGGCAAGAGGGCCATCCCTCAACATAGGTAGATTTAGATAAAAACAGCAGCTGACAATTTCAGCAAAATTTGATTCTCAGGCCTGCTTCGGACGGGAGGGGACATCATCGAGCCCATGCCTATCAGAATAGGATGAGTATATCGGTTTCTTCTCCGTGGACAAGTAGTATGAAGGTGGCATTTGCCTACTGTCCACGGAGAAGCCTCGTTGCACGTAAGCGTTTTCTTTCTCCTGCCATCCCCTCTTTGCCTGGAAATTATGCAGGAGGTGAAGCGTGATCAGGGTACTAGCCTTTTCCATGCTGAAACTAGATTCCAGGGTGGGATTTTGGGGACTGGTGCAGGGAAGCGGCCAACCGTTGCAAAGGGACCAAGGAACAGGTTAAGCCACACTGACTCCTGCCTGCTAGTGGCCAACAGAATGACTATCGATTTGCACTATAGAGCCTGAAAATTCCCCTTAAAAAGGGAATTGCACAGATAAGAGAGAGAGGAGCCCAATCTTTGAAGCATTATGCTGGCTGCTTCCTCCTCCCATGCGTGAGATGTATGTAGTCTTGTTAGACAGGGCAAGGAGGGAACATAGAGTTGTTACACATTCCAGGGGCCTGTGTTTAGAATGTGTCCAAAACAGACACTACACTGGGGGAATAGAAGGCTTTAAATATGTTAATATGTTAAGGTTGTTTACCATGAAAGCTACCTACTGTGTTATTAAGTTAAATGATTTTGCATATGTGCACTCTCACCCACACTACAAAGGTGTCCTTACTTCATTGTCTCACACCAGTGTAACAACTGCCTGGCACCAGAGTCCTGGCAATGAGCCACTGGATGCCTCCTATCCAGCATTTGGAAGGCAGCCTCTGCTCTCTTGCCCCACCCCTTCCCCATTGTTGAAAAAGGGGCCCGCAATAAACAACTTCGCAGAAGCCTGCTACATGTATGGCAGTTGCCTTACAATTCGTCCAGATTTTTGTCAATGTTTTTTAGAAGGGGGACTATTGCTGCGATCTTACTGGCCATGCCAGATTTGGCATGCTGCTTTATTGCCACAAAATAATGAAGTTGGATAATTGGTTTTATGCTGATGATAAACAGCACAATAGCACCCTTAGTTTTCATTAAGGTGCCCGATTGCTCGTTATGGCTGACTTTGAAGAGTTTTCTAGCATGAAACTAAAAAAAAAATTAACGTGTGCATTTTCCCGAAGGCATGCTTGTCCCAAATCTGGCCTTCTTCCAGTAGGGTTAACTGGTAGGACAACAGACCTCTGGAATGGGGTTGGGTGATTATGAGCACTTTACTTCCAGTGAATCATTGTGCATATGCTACTGCTTGTTCTCCCCTCCTATCCCCAGATCTCTTTAGAGAATTCCAGCCACGCTGCTGTCCGAATTAAAAAAAACCTCCCACCTTACTACTGATATGTTTATGGGTCAATGCTAAGACCTGCTACTTTCACAGCTTTTTTTGTAAATTAAAAGGAAAAATGTTGCCTTTTGTGATTTTTAAAGAATAAAATGAAACATGGAAAATGTGCGTGACCGATGGAACCATGGTGTGGGGCTGAACTGTGCTGAATGGCTCCTTCTATCTCTGCAGCAGTGTTAAGGGTGACCTAGAAATTAAAAAAGCTAAACTGTTTTTTTTGTCTCGTCTATTACTACCCCCTCCCCCACATGCTTCTAGTTTAATCGCTGGGGGGCTGCCAGGGATTTCTAGTTTGGCATAGCAGCCTTCGGGGAGGGGGGGGCTACACCGATCGTGGTCTATCCTATTCCCTCCCCTTTCATGCTAAGATTGTAGCTCCTAGTTTTCTTAGGTGATGCTACCTCTCCAGCCATGCACCCCAGAGGGGGAACCTAGGACTGGAATGGACTTTCTGGTGCAAACCTTGGCCTAGCTGTCTTGTATAATATGGTCCTGAACAGGAAATGGGTAAAATTACGGCTAGTGGTGTATTTGCAGGAAGAATGAGCAGCTGGTGGTATACAGGGAGCTACAATTCTGGACTGGTGTTAGCAAACGGAGGACAGTGAGCTGCAACCCTGTCGTGTAGGTTCTGTCTGCTTTGCTGACAGCAGGGCCAAGCCCGCCACCTCCTTTTTTTTTTTTTTAATATTTTCTTCCTCGTCTTCCACCACTGAAGAACAGAGAAGATTTTGAATCTCAGACTACAATTTTCTAAATGTTATCATATTTCTTTAATATATATATATTTTTTTTTTCTCTTTTGTACAATTGTAAACAGGATTTAAAAATCACCATTAAACGGACTCCAAGGGGCCAAAAAACCCCAGTGCCATCATAACACAAACACAGACAGACATACAGACTTTCTTTCTCTCAAGCATAGCTAGAATATTTCTGTTTTTTAAAAAATAAAATTTATTTTTCCACAGTACCATACCATCGAGGCAAAGGATCTGTGCTTCCATGAAATCTATAACACTAGTCAACAGTGTTACACAAGAGAACACCAGGGAAAACATATTTTACAAAAAAGAACAAGGAAAATAATTGTTTCAACTGGCCCTCCACCTTTTAAAAAACAAAACAAAACCCTACAAATCTTACCTGCTCTCCATTTTAGTGCAAAACCCGCTTTAATGCATTTGTCATTAGAAAGAGCCAGGACCCCGGCCTCTTATCCTCAGACTGGTGTCATCTTGGGCTTCTTCCTTTGGAAATGGATCTGAAGGCCTCACGCAGGCAAGGGTGGCTTCCCGGCAAAGCGTGCCCATTTAGGAGGCCCGTGGACTGAAGATTTTCTCCCATTTTGTCTGTACAGGAAAAATGCCCAGTTCCCACTGTCCTTTAGCATTCCTATCCCTACCCTGTGGACCCAGCTCCAAAAGGCGGTCCTTTCCCTCCCAACCCAAAGGGGTCATCTCTCAACTCCCTTATCGACTGGCGGAGTCTTAAGGAGCGGGCGCAGTGGTGCAATAAGAGAGATCAAATACATTTTACATGTTCAACCAAATGTAGTCACCATTTGAGAAAGGGGTTTGAGTGGTTCCAGAAAGGGAGAATTTCATTTAGGGAAAACAAATAGGTTGCACAGTCCTTTCCCATCTGACATTAGCTGAAGCCATTCAACAAGTGGAACGGATCCCATATCATCAGAGGAAAACAAGAGACGCAAGGGAATAAAAGAAAACCAGTCCCCTGCTAGCTCAATCCATCTCTCCCCCCGGTCAGGCCTGCTAGGTTTTTATTTTCATATACCCTGCTTTTTCCTTATTGCTTCATAAAATTAAAAAAATAAAATAAGGGTGAGAGACCTCTGTTTATAAGTATATACAGTGCTTTGCCTCTTTTATAGATACCAAACTTTAGCCAAGTATAAAACACCCCTAAAAACAAAATCACTTCTCTCTGCTTGGATTTTTCCTATGACTCGGTGTGAGCTCACTTTTTCTACTCAGGTCAGGGAACCGTGGGTCCCATTGCGTCAGAGTGTGTGGGGGGAATTTGGCCTAGTACCTGCAAAAAAGGTGCCAGGTCTTAAATCTGCTCTCCCCTCCCTCAGCAGATAGGGGGCGCTGTGCCACTGCACATAACCCTATCACTGCAAAGGAAAAGTGTCTACTACTAGCATGCTGGGACACTGAGTCAATACTGGTTCAGAGGGAAGAGTATCCCTTACCACAAGGTTGGGACACCGGATACATGACCTACGCTAAGGAAAGGGTGCTCATTTTCATCAAACCTGGGCAGGTTGCAGAAAGGATAAAAATGTGGTGTGATGTAGCTGGGAGAGTTGAGCCCGTGATTGACTGGCTGTAGAAAAAAATGTAAGTCTTGCCAGTCCCCTGGCAAATGGCGGCTTAATGAAGCATAGTAAGTTTGGGAGATTTGTTGAAAACTGAAGGCATAGGAGGCAAGTACCCAAATTGCACAGCAGGTTCTGCCCCAGCAACCCTACTGTGTAGACTGGATGGACCATGTTGCCGTCAGCCACTGTGTTACAACGTTAAAGCAACTGAAGTGGCCACCAGATTTTGGATGGATTTCCTGCAACATTTTGTCCAAGCAGCAATGCTGACCCGACTGTGGGAATCACCACTCAGCGACTCTGTACTCAGGTCTCACATCCTTACATAAGAAATGTCATACTGGGTCAGACCCATGTCCATCAAACTCAGTATCCTGTTTCCAACAGTGGCCAATCCAGGTCACAAGTACCTGGCAGGTTCCACAATGCTCGTCCTGGGGTAAGCAGTGGACTCCCCTGAGCCATGTTGATGACTTCTCAAAATAACCCCCTATCCTGACCCAATGCATGCCACCCTTAAGAGGTGCCATACTGGGTCAGATCAAAGCTCCATCAAACCCAGCATCCTGTCTCCAACAGTGGCCAATCCAGGTCACAAGTACCCTGTAGGATCCCAATAAGTAGCAAGATCCCATGCCGCTTACTCCCTGGGAAAACTAATGGCTTTTCCTCAAGTCCATGAACTTTTCTTCCAGGAACCTGTCCAAACCTTTTTCCATATGGACTTGTCTCCCTGTAGTGGTCGTCCTACAAGCTAGTGCTTCATTCCTGGTGACTTCCAGTACTTAAGCTACAGTAAGGCCTTGGACTGAGGGCCACAGGAGCTGTTTCCAGCTCAATGTGTCAAAAGGACACGGTGATCCAGTCCTGATTTCCTTAGAAAACCCACCAATAGAACCAGGAGCAAGGTCAGCCTGTCATGGAGCTGGTATCCCCTTTGGCCAAAATGCCAATCAGCCCTTGTTCTGTCTCCATCATCCACCCCTGCAAAATATAAGGAATCCTGGATCTGATTTCCCAGCATACAACTTGGGGCAATGGAGTCTATCATTGGCTACCCAAAGCTACTCCATAACTCTATCAATACTAGCCTCCTGCTACCCGCTGGGTGCCACAGATAGAAGACCGGCCTTGAAGCCCAAGCCAGACTTAAGATTATTAGCAGCAGGATCCAGTATAAGCCTGTTAAAGGAGGAGGAAATGGGAACTTTCTACTTCCTTTCTTGCTATTTAAGATGGGGGGAAGCTGCTTCTCTGACCCTGAAACAGTGGAGAAACCCCACTGTTCACCCATTATGTTCATCTGGGGTTGCTGGAAGGGGGCCAGGATTGCAGCCATCTTTAATCTCTTTTGATTGTCTCATGGAAGTTTTGGTTTTTGTTGATGCAGGCCTGGCTAAGACCAAAATGTCTGTTTTTCCATTGACAGCATAAAAAAGCACCTCTTATTCTGAAGTGTGAGAGGCAGTCCATAAAAATAACACCTCCCCCTAAGTACATATTACTGGGTTTTGTGGTCTTTTGCGCTCTTTTGAAATCCACCTCTGAACATCAACTGGCCAAATCCCATCATTTTCACTTTCTTGTTCTCCTCCCTCCATTCCAACCCTCACCCTGATACTGTCAATGATATAGCAAGATACTGAAGCCAGCCTCTGGTAGGGGGAAGGTGAGGGACACCATAGAGACAAGCTCCTTAGAGTTTCAAAGCACCCCAGGCCAGGGGCAGAGTCCTTGTGAAACACATAACTATAGTGGCGACATCATCGTTTGGGGAGGGGGCTGCACATAATTTCCAGGGAAAAGTGAAGAATGAGTGATGGGTGACTTGCCATGGCATGGAGGAGGGGGTGAGGCCTTGACCAAAAACAAATCTCTCCCCCACACCTCTACTGTTGATACTTCTTCCCCCCCCCCCCCACACTTTCATATCCAATTCCCTGCCACCCCTCAAGTTTTTGCCAGTCCAGGGGTTGGTACAGTCACTAGCGTTGTATTTAAGGGTCGGAGAATCGTGCACGTTCCCTCTCCCACCTTATCCTCCAAAAGTCACTGGGGGGGCGGCGGCACCACCGCACCCCTTCTCCTCTCACAAGGCTCCGTGCTGCGTCTCGTACTTGGAGAGGATGGAGCGGTAGCGTGAGAGCTCCTGACGGATGTGCGCCACCTCTTGCCGCAGGACGGCATTCTCCTTCTCCAGGAAGGCTGCCCGTACGCTGATCTGGTTCTCCTTCAGCCGCCGGGCATCCCGCGACCTCTTGGCTGCCTCGTTGTTCTTGCAGCGCCGATTCCAGTACTTTTCATCCTGGAGAGTGAGTAGAAAGAGAGATTAATCGCACCGGCAACTAGGACGCGCCAAATGGGAACGGCAAGGACTAGGCCCCGCCCTGGTAAGCAAGCATTCTCTCGTTTCCGCCTCTGCACATCTGTCTCCTAAGTACGTATATCTCTTCCTGCCTTCTTTTTCTTTATCTTTGCCTCCCTCTGTCCATTTCTCTCATCATTTTTATATTTCTGTGTTGTGTATCTCTCTCTAATCTGTTCACGCTGTGCATCTCTCTCTGTTCTTAGTCATCTCTATATTTGTCTTTCTCTTTCTGCTCTGATTCAAGTGACTTTCTTGGCTTGATTAGTGTTGCTTTGGTAACAGGTGGATAAAATGAAAACCCCTCTTTACAAAAGCGTGCCCTGCGTTATTGACCGCAGGCTTCATTATTTCCAGTGGGGCCTACCCACTAATAGAAACCCATTTTCTGCAATCAAACACTAATGCACCTTTTTGGAAAAGGGTGGAAGCGATTGGTGATTTCAGATTTATAAAAGAGAAAGGATGTAAAGTCATAACAGGAATAAACTAAAATGAATGGGCAGGAGTGCATGGCAAGGGGATAACTGGGAGCCCCGAACATATGAACCAGTCAGGAACAGGGCAAAGGGCCGCCAATGATCCAACCCAACCCTAGCACACATAAACCTGTAGCACCCTATCAACCCAACATGCTCTTTCGGGGGGGGGACAGGGTGGTGCATCATTAACATGGTCCCTCTCTATAGAGGGGATAACAGGGACGGTTTCTGCTCAAATCCCCTTTCTAGCACAGGGGCAGGACACCACAGATTCTCGGTTCTGCCTGCTCTCTTCCTCCCCCCTCCCCATGATAAGAGAGTTTTCCTGCTCCTTCTTGGCTGGAAAGTCTTTACATTTTCTCCCTGTTTTCTATGGAAAACGTGTCTCTTTCTTTGGATTTTCTTCTGTACACAGCATATCATATGTTTCTGTTCCTAATTTGTGGCTCTTATCCTATGATTTTCTCTCTTCTCTTTGGGAAATGTGTCTCTGATCTCTTTGGGTTTTCTGCTTCTCTTTCTCTGAGCTTGCACTGCAGGCTGACTCCAGCTCAGTTGGTCGGCACGTTTCTAATTCATGATTCCTTTTCTACATTCAGTGAGAGTCTGTCCATGCTCCATGTGTATGACTGAGGTGAGGGATTTTGCTAGCATGTAGTGTCTGCTAGGGGTGGTCCAGCTGGTTGGTTCTGGTTTCTCCACAGGAGATATATTTGGAGTGTAGGGCCTGAAGTGATATTTGCAGTGCTGCCTTTTCGTGGGTAGGGTTGTTGCTGCATGAGTCCTGGCACTTAGTAGTGTTATGGTGTAGCAGATTCGTTCCTTAGGTGCCGAGTGTGGTTTTTTTGCAGGGTTTTGTGTTGTGTGCAGAGGGCCTGGGAGTGGAGGGAGTTTTTCTCCTGAGGTGGTGCCAGCATCTGAATATTTAGTTTGTATGGTGAGTAGTAAAGGGAAATGTCTTAGTTCTGTTCTGCACTAATTGCTGGGGGAGTTTCTGTGGATGTGGGGTGTCTCTTTGGAGAAGTGAGGGTACAGGGTTTGCTTTGGGGTCTTGTCCCATTCTGTGTAGTTTGGGGTTAATGACAGACTCCAGATCACACTTCTATATAAGAAAACCGGTTGAATGATGCTATGAAATCATTTTAACAGCTGTTTTACTGGGGGCCAGGATGGGGTTTCTTTATCGTATATGGTGAAATTTTACTTACCGTTAATTTCCTTTCCTGGTACTGGATTTTGTCCTCCTGCCAGCAGAAGTAAGACAAGAGAAATGACAGAAGCTGTGAGACCTCCCCCTTGGTATATAACCTACCCTAGGGATCAGCTTCAGTATAACTCTGGCAGGCACCAGGACTACAGAGCAGTTCAAACATATCAAGATTAAGCATACCAAACCAAAACAATTGGAACGTAATTCAACAGTGAGGCTCCGGAACATGGAGACAGTTCACTATGCACAATAAACATTGGCAAGATGCCGTCCTATGACATAACACTTCTTTAAAGCAGCGAGCACAGACGCAATCAGCTCAGGGCGGGTCCTGGACTGCTCTAGCAGGATTCCAGGAAAGGAAATTAACGGTAAGTAGAATTTCACCTTCCAACCTATCCTGCTAGACCAGTCCAGACTAGTGGGAAGTACCCAAGCTACCCCACCGTAGGGCGGGAAGACACATCTGCAGCCAAAACAGCGGCTCTGAAGCGAGCTGCTTCCCTGTCTTGAATGTGCAAGCGATAATGATGAGCAAAAGTAGACAGGAACGACCAGGTTGCCGCCCTGCAAATATTGAGCGTGTGTACCCCGTGATCTCTCGGCCCAAGACATGGCCTGAGTCCGAGTGGAATGCACTCGGAGCCCAAGAGGAATGGGCTTATTCTGCAGGATATAGGCCGACTCAATTGCCTGCTTAACCCAGTGTGCTATGGTCACCTTGGAGGCGGCAGCACCCTTCCTGGACCCGGAATGTAACACAAAGAGGTGGTCCGAAAGATGAAAGGGATTGGTCATAAGAACATAAGATACGCCATACTGGGTCAGACCAAGGTCCACCAAGCCCAGTATCCTGTTTCCAACAGTGGCCAATCTAGGTCTTACGTACCTGGCAGTTTCCCCAAAAGACACAGGTTCCACAATGCTTGTACTGGGTCAAGCATTGATATCTTGGGTCCCTTCTTAATAATGGTTTATGGACCTTTCCTCCAGGAACTTGTCCAAACCTTTTTTAAACCCAGCTACACTAACAGCCTTTACTATATCCTCCGGTCACTTTGAGATGACGATGTAAGACCCTGCCAACATCCAGAAGGTGCAGGATCGGAGCATGGCTGGAATGCTGGACCCGCCAGAAGGTGGACAGCGACACTGACTGGTTGATTTGGAACTACGAAAACACCTTTGGCAGTGGTTTGATTCGCACTAGCACTCCTTGTGGCCTTGGACAAGTCACATAACCCTCCACTGCTCAGAAAAATCCAAGTTATCAACATCCCTATTTAATATACATTTACCAAGTTTAAGTTACAATGTAAACTGCTTTGATTGAAATGATAAAGCGGTAGAAAAAAACCTGATAAATAAATACATACATACATACATATGCGGGTACTGTATGAATAGTGACGCCTTCCACCGAAAAGGATAGAAATGGGCCCTGCAAGAGAGGGCTTGCAATTCTGTTATAAACTAGGCTGATGTAACTGCTACGAAGAGTACAGTCTTGAGCGTGAGATCTTTAAGGGATGCGTCCTGGAGCGGTTCGAACGGGACACGAGTGAGTGCGTGGAGCACCAGGGATAGGTCACAATTGGGGACCAATGGACGGACCGGTGGCCGGAGGGAGCGGACTCCACTGAGAAAACTGAATATGTCCACATGAGAATGCCCCCGTTTCGGACCCCGAAAACAGGTCAGGGCAGCGACCTGCACATTCAAGGAGTTAAGGGCAACGCCCCGGTCATACCCCTCTTGGAGAAAGGAAAGTATGTTGGGCACCTGCACTTTCCACGGAGAAGACAGAGTGGCGCAAGCACCATGAGGAAAAGAAGCGCCAAACTCTGGCATAAGACTGGAAGGCAGAGGATTTCCGTGCCTGCAGCAAGATGGTGACTACCGACAGTGAATAACACAAGCTCTAAGTGACGCTGTTCAAGAGCCAGGCCGTAAGTGAGTAGGGAGCAGTGTCGTCCATGAGGATGGGCCTTGTCGCAGGAGATTCTATCACATTCCGAGTGGCATTGGCGACTCGCACAACAGGCGCACTAGGTCAGCATACCAGGGCTACTCGGCCCGGATGTGCTTCAATGCAGCGCAAAATGCAGCCGATCAGTGGCCACAGAGGAAAGACATACAATAGGCAGGCTCGGGGCCAAGGCTGGGCCAGGGCATCCAGCCCCCGAGAGCGTGGGTCCTTCCTCCAACTGAAGAAGCCCAGTGTCTTGGCATTGGCGGACATGGCCATGAATCCAGGGCAGGACAGCCCCACCGGCGCACCAGGGATGCATAGGCCCACAGTGCTAGTTCCCACACGCCGGGATTCAAGATGTGCTGACAGAGGAAGGCCACCTGAATGTTCTCTATGCCCGCTATATGCTGTGCCGAGAGTGCATGGAGATGGTGTTCTGCCCAGGAGAAGAGAAGACTCATCTCCCTGGCCACTCTGGGCGATTTTGTTCCACCTTGCCAGTTCAGATACACCACTGTTGTCGAATTGTCGGAGAGGAAGCGCACCGCCTGATAGTGAAGCAGGGTGTTAAAGGAGAGAAAAGCCAGGCGGACGGCCCGTGTTTCATGCCGATTTGATTGTCCAGGTAGATTCATGGACTGACCAAGACACCTGCACTGTGTGACTGAGGCAGTGTGCTAGCCAGCCAGGCTGGCATCCGTCATCAGAATTATCCACTGCAAAATGGACAACGGGACGCCCTTCAACAGATTCTGTGAGCAAAGCCACCACCAGAGGCTGCCGCGGACTGAGAACTGCAGGGGAAGCCGAGCCAGATAGTCCTAGGTGGCTAGAGACCACCGAGACAGTAGAGCATGTTGCAAGGGGCACATGTGCACTCGTGCCTAGGGAACCACATCAAAAGTTGGCTGCCATAGTGCTGAGACTCTGAAGATAGCCCCAGGCTGTAGGTGAGCAGAGGCGCTGAAATTCGCGAAGCTGAGCGCAGAACCTCTGGAACTGGTCGCAGATAAGGAGAACATGGCTTTGCTGTTGTATCAAAGCGAGCCCCCAAGAAATCTAGGGCCTGCGTTGGCGAAGATGATTTTTGGCCTTGCTGACCACCCATCCGAGCTGTGTCAGGAAACAGACGTTCAGAAAACAGAAGCAGGTGCTCTATGGACAACCGCGCCTCCTGGTACGTTTTCACCTGGATGAGCGTGGATGCCCTGACACTGCAGTGCAGCCGCCATGATGACCATAACGTTTGAGAAGCTCCAGGGGGACCATGGCCAGGCCAAAGGGCAGAGCTCAAAATTGATAGTTTGCCAGATACTTCTGGTGTTCTCTGCATATGGGAATGTGGAAGTACACTTCTGCACAGTCCAAGAGGCGAGAAATTTTCCAGGGCGCACTGCCTGGATGACAGACTGGAGGGTCTCCATGTGGAACTGGGGCACTCGCAGCAGCAATTGACCCCTTTGAGATTCAGGATGGGGTGGAAGGAGCCATCCTCCTTGGGCACCACAAAGTAGATGGAATAGTGACCGGTGCCCCTTTCGGCCAGAGGAACCGAACAGATAGCCTGGAGGTTGAGAAGACGCTGAAGGGTAGGGTGCATGGCCGCCTTCTTGGCAGGGGATTTGATTGGGAAAACCAGGAAGGTATTCTGAATGGATGTTGCATGATCTAGAACGTAGCCTCTCGAGACTACATCGAGCACCCAGTTGTCTGATGTTTGGGTCCATTCGCGCACACCAGAATGGACCCTGAGCCTGTCAACAGGAGGGATCGGAGAATTTGGCGGCAGTGGAGTAATTATCTCTTGTCCGTCTGATGCCCCGAAAGGACTGCCCCCTTGAGCCAGGCTTGTAAGAGGAAATTTCGGGCTTTCCAGGCAGATACCTGCGTGCATCCCTAAAGGGCACCTTGTAACCCAGTGAGGAGGAGGTCGCGGCGGTAGGCCGACGAGAGGTAGGCCTTGGACGGTCCTCCGGTAAATGCTAAGGCCTAATGTCACCCAGATCCTTAACAAGCTTCTTGAGGTCTTTGCCAAAGAGGAGTCTAGCCTTAAAGGGAAGTTTGGTGAGACGAGACTTGGAGGCCACATCTGCATTCCTATGCCGAAGCCAGAACCTGCAGCGCGGAACAATACCTGCTGCAACTGAGCGTGCTGAAAGGCGCAGGAGATCATATAAGGCATCCGCTATAAAAGCAGTGACGATTCCAGTGAGGCAACGCCTGATCTTCCGGAAGCAGCTGAAGCCAACATAGCAATGCCCGGGCTGCAAGACCTCTGCAGGCCACCGCTTGTAAGGCCAACAGAGGAAGAAAAAGAAGTCTTCAGGAGACCCTCTACCTTCCGGTCAACCGGATCTCTAAGGGTGGTCCCACCCTTGACCGGAATGGTAGTGACAGCCGTCACGAGTGCATCCACCCTGGGAAAGTGCAGTCATCCCTCCAGATTCTCCTAGGACCAGACATAAATATGTCCCAAGCATCATGCCGAATGTAGGGACACATCTGGGTTGTCCCATTCCAAGGTGACCATCGGTTGAAGCTCCATTGGGAAGGGAAAAGCCTTTGCTGGCTTCTTGATACCCACGATGATGGGATCCACCTGAGGTTTAGCTGTGTCCGACAGAGCCTCAGCCTCCGACAGGTGCAGGGTCTCTGCAATGTGGGCAACGAGAGCCGGTATTTCCTCCTTGCAGAAGAGCTGACCATCTTGGCCTTCATCCCGCATCTCCTGCTCTTCCTGCTGGTCCTCTGGAAGCGAAAGTTCCCCTTCCTCTCTGTCTGACCCAGAGCCAGGGGAAAATTTGTCAGATTGGTACTCGCCATCCTCTGCAATAGCAGGGTGCATGTCCCCTGCGGGAGAGGAGGCACCCCGGAGCAAGGGTGGGGAGACAGCGGCAGGAACATTAGCAGAACTGAGCCGAGCCCACTTTCACTGAGGTGGTGGTGCAGGTAATGACCCCACATGGGAATCTGCGTGCCACACGTCCCAGGCTTGATGGAACAGGGTCAGGAACTGCTGGTCTGCAGTGAGGGCATCTGGCTGGATCTGTGACGATGGACGTTGAGGCAGCGAAGAAGTGGCGCATGGCAGCAAGCCGTGCTCAGGCAGGAGGAGCGGAGGGAGGTTTTCACTAGCGCACTGCACCGCACCGCAGAGAGAGCCACAGGAGGCAAGTCAGAAGATGAAGCTGGTGGAGCTACTAGTGATAAGAAACCAGTCCAAAACGTGATAAAATGTGGAAAGACAGAGCCTTTATTGACCAATTGACAACCCGACACAGGCCGTGTTTCGCTATCCTTCGTCAGGGGTTTGTCTGACAAATGCTAAAAACATAAATACTTAAAACAGCATAAAAAAACAGAGCACTTAAAACCATATTAAATGTATAATCAAATAAAAAATAAACAAATTATAAATATCATCAATAAATAGAATAAATGAAAATAA